>OW386166.1:113896969-115313687 GCA_936431705.1 Cheilosia pagana
GAGCGTCGTGTACGGTTTCCTGATTTGACTTTAAAAATAAAAAAACACATATACCTATTCCCCTGTGCAATTCATTCATTAATAAAAATTATGAAAACAATATTGCCAGCCCCCACCAGAAGTGGCCGGCATACCAAGAGACACAAGTCATCCGCTCCTCGAAGCTATACTGACACACAATGACGCAAATTACAAGGCACGTTCTGTCGTTGTCACGGCATCAGCGGCAGCTGCCGGGACAGGGGCACACAACAGCGCACAGCACGCAGCAACTTTTATAATTAAGCATTTGGAGCAGAATATCTTACGTGAGACGTCACCTATTGCCAAACATTTTGAACATGATTATACATATTCCTGTGGTAGGTACTCGTACTGTGTGCTGATGATGGCCCCGAATCAGATCGTTACAAATCGTTGCCCGCCAGTTGATTTGAAAAACTTCACACTGTGTGATTCGGCGACTTTCTTCTAGGATGCAAAATGCAATTTGTAGATGCTCGCCGCAAATACAGATATGTACATGTGTGTTTCTGCGAATGTGGTGCGTCAGCGTCATCCTCGCATCTCTACATCGATCGTCTGCCACCGCACCGCCGCCGCCGGCCGGCTGGCCGAATTCTATTGCAGCATTGCATAGAACTCAAGGAAACAAATCGCACCAAACTAAACTATACCACACGACCCGACCATTCCGCATGAAGTACTTATCGCGCGCAGCACTCAACGGACAGCGACAGGTGGCCGCATGCACATTGAAGAAGTGGAAGATAGTCCATCAGATTCAGACCTACTAAATAATCTAAGAACACAACTGAACGTGGATGTGGCATTACAAGAATAGATTTGCTCACAGTTTACAGTGGTGGGTAAAAGAGTTGCTGCACTAGATGCGCAATTGCAATTGGAAAGTCAAACTTTGGGTTCATGTCTTTGGGTTTTAAATAGTGGCTTAGTTTTTTTTAAACCATTTACCCCACGTTTTTACATTTGTCAGAAATTTAAAATTATTTGTCGATTGTGAGAATTTTAATTTTATGACATTTCACAATTTGACACGCTGCTAAGTTAATATATTTTATGTTTACGTTTACGTCACGAAACAGCAACAAAACTTATAAAAAGGATTGTTAGAAATGACGTTGAGGAGTTACATTTTAACCACTTCTTTCCAAGTGTCAGTTTTCAGCAACGCATCTCTGCAAGCTGTCACAAAATGAGTTGGCAGCGCTTGTAGCGTTCATTCATTGGGCACATTTGAAAATCTAGTCATACCGAGTCGACTAGATTTGTCTATGGACTAAGAATCGAACGTCGCTTTTACTAAGTCGAGAGCACTTTCCAAAAGTCAGCAACTCAGTTAAAAAGTTTTTGAGTAGATTTGATGGCTACCCCACTGCAGACGTCAAATAAAAACTGTTCACGTGACAAATGTAGGCCAATAAAAACTGAAACACGTCAAGTCAGCCAGCTGTCAGACTTACTAGAATTGTGTCATCCCCATAATCTATAGAAGTTGAAGTTTGACAGTAGTATGAACTAAACCAACAAAATCTGATGTTTTCCCAATCTAGGCGATTAGATATAGAAATGTCAAAAACAAAATCATTCATCGAAATTAACTAAATAAATTGTCTCGTACAAAACAAGCTTCTTTAGACACCCACCGGTCCAGGGGCGCATATTCTTTTTGACGTCTACACAGATGAGAGGGTATGTGGAAATGTGGCGTGTTAAGTGATGCCAAATTTTTACAACTGCTAACAAATTTTGAACTCATTTTGGTATTTGAATATGTGGATCGGCCAAGCAGTAAGCCAGTGTCAAATATATGTCAAAAAGAGACAGCTTGCTGAGGCTGATATAGACAGCTATCTAACAGTTTCAGTCAAATTAAGAGAACAAAAAACGCATGTCTAAAAAATAACTATAAAACCAAAAATTACAATTATTGTGTTGCCTGCCAAACATCTACTTACTTGACAGCGGCGTCAGCTGTATTGCGCATCGCAACTGCGCAGTGATGCCACGTCCATTACGATTGGGAAAATATATCCAATCATCGATAGATTGAAAAAGTGAATAGTTCCAATTTTGCAAGAATAAAAGAGTACGACGAGACTGTTAAAGAGGAAAATAACAAAACTAAAAAAAAGATACATCGATGACAGCTGACAAGCCTTAGGAATTTAAAAGTCTGCACCTTGTCAGCTGTCAAACTCGTTACGTGAGGACCACTTAAATTAGCTAACTTAGCCTTGGGAATTTCTAATAATGACGGACAGGTATAAAGACTGTATTCTGATGGGCCATTGACGACTTGGGTGTATACGCTAATGACTTAGTTTTTATGCTCAACAAATAAGTGCATTACCTTTTTGTTTTTTTAGTTACCCAATTTGTGTTACCTTTAGGGTGAAAGGAGTATTGGTATTTGTCAGTGTCTTTTCATTATTGGAAATTCTGAGACGAAATATTCTGTCGTGTTGACATCCACCTTAGATAGAACAAGAATTGGAGCATTTCCATCATTAAGGGACAGATGATATTTAAGACAAGTTTGACATTTGCTTATATTATCTAGAAAATCGGGTAGCCTAGTCTGAACTAACAAGAGCGTCAACTTTCATACAAGCTGCCATATTGAGTTTGCTTTTGACGTTTACGACCAGTATTTTCTTTCAATTTTCGTAAAGGGACCAAGGCTTGATCAACACTACCTAGGTCTTCAAAATTGCTTTAAAAAAGACTGTTACTAGTGTAGTTGTATATATTCACTAAAAAAACGAAACTAGTTTATTGTGCAACCAGACAGATACATCCTTTAACAGTTTTTTTTTATTATTTACGCTCTCATGGGCTGGTTTAGTGATACTACGCCCTCGCCACAAGCGTCGTCGCCCAGATGGTTGTGACACTTAATACACATACAGTTGGTCGCATACCCACATGTTCAGCAAAATGTAAAACATTTTATTGCAACCCCTCTTACGGCCTAATAATATCGAATAACCTATAAAAAAAAATTCCAACCATAAAACAAAAGTATCAAATTTATGCTACCGATTAAAAAAATGTAATTTCGCATCTGTTGAAAAACAAAAACATGAATTGACGCTTGCGAACGTGTTAATGACCTCAAATTCAAATACCGCTGGCTTTCGAGACACACGTATAAAACTTACCTTTTCTAAATAGGAAATTTTATGATTGCCAATCTGTTGTGCAAGAATAAATATCTACTCATCTCTTCCGAGAAAATAAAAAAAAAAAAATCTGGCACACTGTCAACTCTACCGCCTACCACCCGATAAAACATGAAACGAAAAAAGAAATATGAGCAACAATGTTTGCCAAATGCGTCCACTAAGTTGGTAGGTATATGCAATTTGTTTTTGCTTGAAAATATTTATGTTTTTTAAACGTAATCCTCCACACAGGAAGGTTGATTTGCGTGCAATGATCCTTTGATGTTGCACAGGTTTTGCAGACCTAGTTATTGCAAGTATGTATAAGAGTGCTTGTTAAAAATGAATCGAAGAAGGGTCGTGCCGCGCTTTTATTTTATTGTTAATAACTGGACTTTCTAGGTAAGGACACTCATTTCTGCCTCTATCCCTTTGCTTACATCCTTAAGTGGCCCTACGGTTCGGGGTGGATCTGGGCCTCAACCAATACGCCTGTCCAGTTAGCTCGGTCTTTGCCCTGAAGCGCACTCCAAGTTGCTTGAGGTGCCCTTTTACTTGTGCGCGACACCTAATTGCTGTGCCCCACTGTTAAATCTACTCCTCCAAAGCCCGTCAACCCCAACGGGACCGAAAATCAAGCGGAGAATTTTGCATTCGCCAGTGACAGCTCACTGTGTTTCGCCAATGAAGGCGATGTGGTCTGCGCATGCGTGTAATTGCACAGACTTTTGAAAAATTGTGCCCTTGGTTTTGGCTTGGTTTTAAATCCTTTTTTTTGACATCAAAGGTCTCGGTGAGATTATTTCTGACCTTTATGGAGCAGCGATCGTTTTCCGTCATCATTCTGCACAATCTGACGAGTTTGACAGGAATGCAAAGACTAGACCTGGCTCTGTATAGCTCGTCTCGATAAATGCTGTATTGGGCCGCCTTAAAATCGATAAAAAAAGAGAGGGAAAGAGATAATGAATTGTTGGGGTTTTTCCAGGATCTACCGTCGCGTCGGTCACTTGTTGACTTGCCGGGCCTAAGATCAGACTGATATAAGATCCAATCAGTTTGTTGACAAATGGTTTCAGTAGACTGATGCCTCTGTAATTGGCGCAGTTAAGAGGGTTCCTTTTCTTGTGAATCGGGCAAACAATGCTGAGGCTCCATTCATCAGGCATACTTTCCTCTGACAAAATCTTGGAGATGAGTTGGTGTATGCTCTTTACCAAGCCATCTCCCGCTGCCATGAAAAGCTCGGCAGTTGAGCCGTTTGGTCCGCCATACCTGTTGAATTTCAGCTTCAGCGGAAGGTGGCTTTCATCGCCAAGGTTGAATGGTTCATTCTGCCTGACAGCATATTTTTTGTCGTCTTCGAAGTTCAACAGTTTGCGGAAATGGTTTTTCCATATCCTCGGCACCGACTGTGACTTCACTTCAAGGTTTACTTTTTCGTCTCTACAGGTCTCTGCTTGGTTTTTATCGCCGTGACATATTTTCTCTATCGCACACGTATTTTTGGTCAGGGAAACTTCGGGCACACAGGTTGCATCGAATTAAGTAGGGAACCTATAGGTCATTCTTCTAACAGCCATTCTTGTCGTAGGAAAAGGACAAACCAAAGGGAGCGTTAATAAGCTGTCACATATCCAATAGGTTGTCAGTTTGCAAACATAACTTGGTCAAATTCTTGCTGCGTGCACCTAGTTGATCAAGTCATTCAATTGTTGTCAAACGATAAGTTGGTTAGTATGTGTTATTTATTGGACGTTAAGCAACGCGTTGACTGTTTAAATACATGTTGAGTGCGATGCCTAACAACGTTCAATAATCAAAACAAGTTCGTGCACTTGTTGAGCAACCTTTGCATCGCATTTGCAAGGCGTTGGTTATAGATAGCAGTCAGAGCCCCGAAGTAGTCGAAATTGAAAAAGTGCGTAAAAATAGAAGTCTTACCCTACCTTAAGCATTGGTAAACTTCTTATATGTATCTACTTTAAAAACGGACTCAGACTTTTCGACTCCAATGTAGACCCTTATAAATAAAACCCGTACTGCCCGCATCAACAGTCGTCCATGGGACACTATGTTATCCTAAAAATGTATGTTATGAGGATAGCTACTGTCAATTTCCAAATTTCTGAAATAGTTTTTCTTAAATTTGTTTCTTTTAATTTTGCTCCTAAAATATTATTATTAGAAACAACGTTGATGGATGCAACACGAGTTTCGAAAAAAACTCGCCGACGACTGTGCCTGACACTCATGCAATTATTTTTTTTCTCTGCGTTCAAATGCTGTATTTTTTTTTGTTTTTTTGTTTGCCCAAATGTTGCACTTTGCAAATGCTTTTAGTAAATATACATACTTTGAACAACAATTTCAATTTAGAGGAAGCAACAGCAACAACATCATGATGTGCCGAAATTAGATGCAGACACAGACACTGTCGATGCAAATAGACGAAAACTACGACACGACCGACGACAGCGACGATGAAAACGAAATAATAAAAGAATTTAATGCAGATACACAAAGAGAAGAAATAAAATCCTTTGAATATTTTTAATTCCATTGTTTTGTGCAGTCTAAACCTACAAACTACAAGCATTAAATAATTTCTCTCAGATTTGAAATTCATTTGGCTTTTTCAGGCTCATTAATTTATTTAATTAATTCTGCATTACTAAGAATGCTGTAAGTGGACTGCATTACGATATTTTCCTTGTTTTCTTTTCTATTACTAACTACATACAATGGGGCTTGATGTATTTTGTTCGTTTGTTTTTGAGGCACAGCACTTTGGAACGAATTCAATTTTTCGTTCTAATAATTGTGCATACTGTCATTTATTTATGACAGGCAATGCATGATTATCACATTATATCTAGGAAATAAAACTACAGGGATTAGTTGTGGAATTTGCCGCCGACAAGTCCGCCTAAAAAGGATCAATAAAAATGTAATTGCTGTCTCCGCATTACGTTACTATTTTGAATTATTATTATTAAAATTAAAATATTAAAATGCTGATTGTTAATTACAAGGATTGTCCAGTAACTGAGAAAATTAGGGATAATTTTTGAAAATTAACCTAATTCACATGACACGATATCTGAAAGACACACTTTCGAGTTAAATGTTCTTTGGTTTACCTCGTCGCCTTTTTGTTGATCGAATATTTTGGTGGGGGCGGTACCCCCACTTAATGGGGCTTAATACAAGCTAAAACTAACACATAGGCTTAAAGTAACAACTTAAAACTAACTTAAAATAAGACATGAAAAACTATAAAACTAAGACTTAAAGTTAGGGAGAACGGTGAAGGAGATCGAGTTTGAGGTGGGCAGTGCTGCGGTTGAAATCGAAAGCTGAAAGGTTAGAATTAACCTTTCGCAGCATACGGGAGATTGGTTCATTGGAGCCATATAAGGTACGATGGGTTGATAGGTAAAAGAGTCGAGGGCAACGTGAATTACGGGGGTCTGTGTAAAAGAAAAAAAAAATATAGAGAGACGCACAATCAACGGAGCCAGAGAGAAGACGAAAAATGAAAAGAATGTCTGCGGCGTTTCGGCGTTCCTCAAGGGTATTCAGGTTAATGAGATTGAGTCGGTCTATGTATGGTGGCAATATAAAAGGATCGACCCATGGCAGACCACGAAGAGCAAATCGAAGAAAGCGACGTTGGAAGTTCTCAATTCTGTGCACATGAACTTGATGAAAGGGAGCCCACACTTGGCTAGCGTACTCAAGGAGGGGGCGAACGAAGGTGATGTAGAGGGATCTAGTCACGAAGGGGTTGGAAAATTCTTTAGACCATCGTTTAACAAAGCCGAGTGATGAGTTGGCCTTACAAATTGTTTCGTCAATGTGCCAACGAAAATTTAGCTCCCTGTCGTACAATATGCCAAGGTCACGAAGAGATTGCAATACTACTCAACTTACATATTGAAAAAGAAATAAGGATTCACTTTGTATCCATACGCAAAATGCAACCGAAAAAGTTTGAACAGTATGAAAACGTTTTTTTTACGTTTAGGCTGTCATAGCAATCAAAAAAAATCTGTCAGAAAACTTGACTGTCACTTTGTTGTCGATAAAAATTGAATTTCATCAACAAACCACAAGAACTGTGAACAATTGAAGAAAATTTGTTGTTTTGTTTTTGAGCAATTAAGGCCCCAGTTATAGGTATCATTGAAATGGATCATTGAAAATTTTGATTTTTCGATTTTTAGACAATTAATTAACAATATGTACTGGCTTTAATTGGTATCAAAATAAAGAGTTTTTATACAAAAGAAATAACTTAATTCTGATTAAAACGTTTCTTTGTCCACTTTTATTGTTTCACTGAAATCAATTTCAATCAACAGTCGATTTTCGGTTCTCAAATTTGAAACCCAATCGTTTCATTGATTTGTTCGATTGTCTATCTATTCTCAACCGTCAGTTTTGCGTTAAATGATCAACTCTAACATAGAAACCTGGAAACCTTTGTTAAAATTCACTGACAGCAATTTTTTAATGATTGCTATAACTGACTTGTCAGAAAAAGAAATAAATTGCTGACAGGCGGATCAGTAAAGAAATGGAACATTTCAGTGGATTGATTTGGTTTTTTTATGGAATTGACTGACTTATATTTAATGACATCCAACGTTTTGTCTACCTGCCAAATTGTTGCATCACTATCACCTAATTCAAATGGATTTTTATAAACAGGACATATATGGAATGTCAACCCATACCTACCTACAATTATTCTCCGACGCGGTATAAGCTAACTCCATTTCCACGCATACCTTACAGTTTTAGATGTCAGCTGACAGATGTCTATCTTTGGAAAATGTCTACGCATGGGCTGGTAGTTTTTATTCTTTTGATGCTTCTTTTTACAAACGTTTTAATTTCTGACTTTAAGTAGGCCGCGTTTACTAAGTCGCGGACACAAGTGGTTAATAAATAAAACTCGCCGCTCTCTTAGGCAATGCGAAACATGCTCCTCTTTCAGTTATTCACTCTGTAAAATTGTCACACCTTAAAGAATTCTCCTCTAGATTCCGCTCGACTTGAGGTTGTGCAACAAGCACTTCAACGATTCCGTAAAGACCAAGATTGTAAAACTGACGGGACCCAAAGGAATTTCAGACATTTGAGAGCCTGTGTTCTATGAGTATGGAGTAAAGCTGTTTAAATTATCATACTCCAAGAGTTATTTTACCCCGAAAGGAAATACCTGCCACTAAACTATTCTCCAATGACGCGTTAATGCTATTCCATTTTCAAACCAATGTAATGAGAACGGCAGTAAATGTCGAAATAGTCAAAGAAAGCCAATCATTAACAAGCGACAGGCAGTGTGGTGTATTGATTTGGCAGTAGGCCGTCCCGTAAAATTTATTTTTTTAGTATCTTCACGAAAGACCCCGCAAAAGTTGTATTGTATTGAATAGCATTTTACGGAAAAAATAAACAAAAAGAAATCGAACTACTGATTAATTAAATTCCTTCTTTTGATTGCAAAGGTCAATTTTCAATGTAAATATTTTTTTTTAGCTTTTTAAACTTTTTCGCAATCTAAAAACATCTTTTTAAACTCCTTTGTTTTGCTTAACTTTAACTTTAATTTAATAAATTAAGTTAATGAATTAAGAATAATAAAATAAAAGAAAAACAAATTTTGTTTCACTTAACCAAAAGTCATGTCCAAATCAAAAAAGAGGTAAAGACTCAGAATCTACTCGTTAATACGCAACTTTTGATACTCCTTCCAATAAAAAAAACTCGAGACATTACTTTCTTCATACAACGACGGGACAGCCTACTTCGCAGCCGCCAGGGCACTGACAAACTGCTTAGCTAACCCAGTCACTATCTGAAAGGTTCTTGAATGGGTTTGGCAAGTTAGCCAGAAAGAGAATCATCTGCTGTAAACGCAGGAGGACCTTTTTTTTGTCCAATTTTTTTTTTCTCCCACCTCTAATATTGATTGTTTCACTAAAGACAGCAGCCTTTAATTTAGTATTCTCAATAAAGGTCTAAAAAAAGTTACAAGGTCGGGAAAAAGAAACTTGACTGAATTTAAAGCAACAAAGACACATCTCGCAAAAGTTTTGGAGAAAAATGCATCGACTGTAGCACAGATTAAAATGGCCGACAAGCCCATCTTTCCCAAAAAATTAAGGAGCCATCTTGGTGTCACAGTCGATTTAGGATTTACTTGGTGGGACCATCCAATATCGCAAGGCCAGCGTTTTAAAAGTGGTATAACCTTCTTAAAGGATACATTTCTAAATTGCCCTGAGGACTTATCAGCAAGAGCTGAAGTTTCCACGTGACTATCCAGGACATTAAACTCAAATTTATTGATTAAGCTCCCTGGGCAAGAATATGCTTGATACCATAAAACAGGACAAAGTCTATGGATACAATGTGCCGCATGTCTCAGCGAAATTGCTTGCACTTTACTATAGAATTTAAACAAATCCTGTGCCGTACAAGCCGTACAATTTCTCTTCTTGACGGATGTCACGAAAGGATCACTGTATATATGAAAGATCAAAAATACTGTAAACTCCGTATATCATATCAAATATAAGGCTTTCTCCAACATCACTCCGCTTCTCGAACATAAGAAACAAAAAACATTTTGTTCAATTCCACTGCATCCATCTAGAGCAAATCCACCAGCAATTAAGGGCTGGAGAAAATTGCATAAGTCCCTCTAGCTATCTCTTCCTCTACTCATACCTCATACATCTGTACTTTACTGAAAAAAAAAACAGAAATAAGAAGCGAAAACTCTAGTTTGACCCACTTGGCTAGGTGAAGGGCGTTAGTCCCTCTCTATACACACACACACGAACAGACACTGACACTGCTTACTTAACATTTCCTTTCTTCGCCTCAGTTATCATTGCATTATTTCTTTTCATTTTATTTTCTACAAGGAAATACAACAAACAAAAATCGCCTTTTGTTATCTTGCTACAACTATCGTGGTATTTCACGCAGATGCTTCAAGGCGAATGGCATGTTGACAACACCGTTTTGTATATATGCGCTTTCGCCGTGTTAAGCAACAAACACAATGTAACAAAGTGAAACTCGAAAAGAATTTTCAGCATTTTAAGCCACCCCGTCTATCAACTACCCCCCCTTTAACAGTATCTACAAAAACAAACCGATTATTCTATTGCCGTGCACTCGTATCCGTTGATGCTTTATTTGTCCCTTTTTACATTGTTTCGTAAAAATGCTTGCATCTTATAGACAATGCTGTTTATTGTGTACATTCAATTGTTCGGTTAACATTTTTTGGCAAACGGCCAGGTGATACAGCATTCCATGGTAACCCTGATATGGCCTCTTGAATGACGATCAAATAGTTGATCTCATTCCTCTTTGGTTTGGTGGTGCTTGCTGTTTTTGGTTTTTTTATTATAAAAGTGTTTTTATGTATTTTTTCAGTAACTCGATGAGTTTAGGTGTATCCAGCTCGCTGTAGGCAAAACACAAAACCATCGATAGAAAGACCGTTGTGACTGTGCAGATGAAGCGGCCATGTGGATTATACGGATGATAATAAATTGGGCATTAATTTATGTTCGATAGGAATTCTTCTTCAGATTAACTACTCCGTCTGTTGAAATGTTATATATTTTATAATTTATGTATATCTTCGGACGGTTTCGATAATAAAACCAGCTCTAAGGGATTGCAGGTTGACCTAAGCTTTATTTGAATTTTTCAACATGAAAGGAATGAATAACTTTTCATTTTTACGACCGAGAAGTTCAATAGCTTAATTTGGCTGATAATACGACAGGTGATATTGAAAGTAAGTGGAGAAGGAAAAAGGACTTTGAAAAGCACTCAATCTTAGGTCCATTCAACAATGAATGGGAAAATGGAATGCACTTCAAGTGAAACCGAAAGGGATTCCACCGAATGAGGGCTTAACACGTAACTTGTGCGGTTTTTTCTTCATCTTAAATTGGAATGGGATTTTTTTGAGAGACAAAATCTCTAAATGGTATCACGTAAACCATGTACTTCTGATAAGAAAGCTAAAGCAATTTGGATTTTATTCTGCTATACTGAAGTGGTTTTTATCATTTTTGATTAGAAGGTTTTAGAAAGTCTGTCTTGATAACAATTACTCAAGAATAATATATTGCACTTCTGGAGTTCCTCAAGGTAGTCATTTTGGGCCGCTCCTTAAAATATTTTTAAAAATTAATTGCTTAAATGACTGCTTATAGGTCCAGAAGGAGCTAATCGATTTATCAAGTTGGTGCGTCAATATTTGCTTAAAGTTAAACGTTTGAAAATTGGGGCATATAACAAATTTTGGTAGGAGTGATCCAATTACTAGTAGCCTTAATTCATTCAATGTTGTAAGTAGACATATGGATTTTTATATTTCGAGAGAACGCTTCAAAGGCATTTTTTTTATATTGCACTTTTAAACTAATGTCAATTTTTTTATTAATTATCGAAAAATTGTAATTTGTTTTTCCATTAAACTTAATGTATTATATATATATATAAATTCGTAATCTGTAAGCTAAGCTTGTCGATGAAATAAATAAAAAATCAGTTGTCAGCTGATTACATAATCTATTGTAACCAATTTGAAAAACAAACCTCTAAAAAAAACTTGCTTAACGTTTTTGAGGAGAAGTTTTAGCGATAGGAGCTGAACATTAACTTCAATCCAGTCAACCAGAAACTATTGCATTTGGCTTCCGAGAGTGAAACGAGGATAGGATAAAGTCGGCAAATATAGAACCCCTTTTTGTTTTTGTTTATATAAATCAGAAAATAAACAACATTTTTATTTTAAACAAAAATAACTTTATTTTTTAATTTATTTGAAATCAATAAATTTAAACATAGAACGAATTCAGACTCAAAACAACATTAAAAACCCCCAAAAAATGGTAGGTAATATGGCACCCTACTTTTATGAACATTTCAGAATTTTGAACTACAGAAAGGGCTGCTGTGAGTTGGTTCGAGTCCATTTAGTCGTATTTTAAGGAGATTTCTTTTAATAAACTGTCGGTATTTCTAAAATAAAAAAATAATAATAAGCTACCTAAGGGTGAAATGCCACCGGTACCATTATGTACCCAGATTCTCGGGTGCTATTTTACCCTATTGAAGGTACCACTGATGTTGAAAATGACACGACGAAACACGGAAGCTCACTCAGCACAGTAAGAAAAATCAATTAAATGTCGATTTACCTCTTTTATAATGTTTAAGCGGATAGCCGGCGCCAACAACTTACCTATCTATACTTACTTGAATAACCACAAAAAAAACGTTTTCTCTTAAATGTACTCTCATAATCTTTTGTCGAATTATCTTAAAAAAATCTGCTTGCTTGAACTACTGCGATGTTTACTGCACCCCTAGACTGCTTAAGTATTAATGCATCATATTTTTCTGTATCTATATTTGAAAAGAAGTCGTTTGTGGGAGAAATTTAAAGGGTGCCATATCACCCCTGGTGCCAAAATACCCGACTTTCCCCTATGTAGATGCTCCGTCCCGCAAAGTCTTCGATTCTTACCAACAGGGTTAATGCAGTAAGATAACCTCAAGGAAATATTTTGTGCTCCAGGGTCTAAACTAGGTGCCAAAAAACAAAGGCAGACATTTTTTTCTGAAAGGACACAATCTGGGGGCTAACTATGCACTTCGCCGCGAATCGCATAATCAGCAATTCATTCTGTTCACTTCGCGCCGAACATAGCAACTATGCAAAACGATTGCTTAGAATATCGACTTTAAAAGACATTTCCACATTTCCCTTGGAATTTCCATAAACTTTCCCATTCATCATTCAAAATGATTTTGAATATTGGTGGGTAGGTATATTTTATCTCTTCTCTATCTCTATCTCTTCTTTTCTCTTCTTATCTACATATCTCCTCTACATATAATAAAACTGTAGAATAAAAAGTGCTGGACCACGCATCACGCAGAAACTACTGGACGGATTATGATGAAACTTGGCATAGTGATTGATTATGTTCTGGGTCGGGCTTTAGGATACTTTTTAATCCAGAATATAACTTGGTTTTTACAAAATTGTAAAAAAAAAAACAGATATATGTAACTAGAATTCTATTTATACAGACCTAGCTCAGTAATCGGATTGAAAAATAAAAAAAATACTAAGGTTTTCCCCTAAATCATTTGAGATATAAAACATCCTCCTGCGTTGTCCTAAAGCTGAGAAATGTTCAAAACAATATTTATTCAAAACATCGCTCACAATTTTCCTTCAGTGGATATTACTGCCAGTAGTCATGCAGCAGTGAGTATCGTTGCAGTAGTGTGTATGTGATTATGTGCGCGCTCTGACTTGATTATATGATTTGCACTTCAATAGGTAGTCATCTATTTTCAGCGCACACATTCAGGTTGAAGACATTTTCAGGTGTTGTTCATTGGGAAAAGTTTGAAAATGGGCTGGTGGAATTCGTGTGTCAAGTTGTTTCATTCGTGTTGCTTCTTTATCGTCGACATTTGAGGTGGGTAAAAGGGAAATGACAGAGCTTTGCGTAAATCTTTTTTGTATAGACATTTTAAGTCAAAATTAAGTCAAAAATGTTTTCGATAGGTTTTCGATGAATCTTTAAATTTTAACGTGCAACGCATATTAATAAGAAGTGGCTTATGCCCGCTGAATCTTCCACACAACTAGTAAGATTAATTTGTTTTGAAATTGGGTTTATTTATTTTAGATTTGTTAAGTTATTTCGCCTTTCAAAATACTCTTTTACGTATGTGCGGGGAAATATAAAAAAAGAGTTTTCAAAGGCGAAGAAGCAGTGCTACGCCCATTATATTAAAACTAGCACCAAAGCTTAAATTTCTAGTTGAGGGATTTTATATGTTCCCACAATTCTTTCGTCTTGCTTCTAAATTGCAGGAAATTCAAGAATCCTTTCGCCAGCTGTTGGTGATCTTTCATATAAATGCAAGTAAACAGATAAACAGTTGAGTTGTTGGGGTTTGCTTTTCTAAGGGACCTAACTCGAACTAACGTTTGCTGTAGCAAATTCGTTACAGACTCTAAATGGCTTTATTAAACACCAACACGCAGCGTACTGATACTGAGGATAGTCCACTTAGTAAACCCCATCACTTTTCTGTGTAAGCAGAAGCAGAAGGATTGATTACTTCAAGCATCCGTTTCTGCCTTGCATCAGAGCCATCTTTTAACAGACTCCTTGTCAAGGGCTACAAGATGGGGGTTTACTTGTTTTGGTCAACTTTCGTCTACTCGATGACCATTCATTACACAGTCACGGGCAGACAGGGGGGGGGGGGGGTAAACTTCTTCGGGCTCTTCACGGAAACAGATCTATGATTAAATGCAAAAAAATAAGTTCATTCGCCCCGACGCTAACGGTTCTTTACTTGTTCACCTTACTTGCTTAGATCATGTGTTTAAATGGAGTTTTATATTCAGAAATGCCTCTCCAATCTATAAACTGATCCACATTCATCTACATAGTAATCTCCAATGTCTATCTCTTCCGGCTTGCGGCTTGAAACCGGAATCTGTTTTCCCGCTCAAAAAGGTACGGAATTAATATAGAAATATCCCTCCCAGGATATACCCGCGTGCTTAATAAATTCGAATACTCTTGATGTCCATCGTGCGCAGCATCGCAAACGTCCACTTAAAAATCATACATCGTTCCTTAAACTGTATATATGCCTATCTATGTCCTCTCGCACGCACGCTTTCCTCCTTTTCGCTCAATAAAATATTACTGTTATTGCTTGTGCAACAAAATCATCCCTCACTAAACAATAGGCAACCAAGTCAGGCCTATCATTAAATTTGACAAATTCGTTCTTCCAAGCATTTTTGTCCTCCCCTAGAAGTCGTTTTGGGACAGTACGCCCCCAAAATAGAGGACACCATATAAAAATTATATCCCGCTTCTCACCACCACCGAAAACTGAAAACCGGACCCTTATCAAAATTCAAAGTGATGTCAAATGTGAATGATATCGCAATAAGTTATTTATGAAAGATTTTGACACATTTGAAGAGGGTTACGAGGGGTTTGACCGTACACCGTGCTGCATGCAGTTCAATTTTCGGACTACATTTTTCCAGGCAAGCAATTTTTCGATTAAAATCCAACCAAGATCGAGTATATGCCTACACGTCATGCCCTGCCTATCTTGCAGTCTACAAACTCTACGCGTTGTCAAATTAATATTCAGCTCCATTCCGATAGAAGTCCAGATGGATATTTTTAGCCTGCACGGAATTTATTTTCCACTTCGAAGCTTGCTTGACCTTCACATTTGGAGTGATAAATTTTCCAAATGAATAATAAATTTGCTGTCATTTGAAACTTTTGTGTGGTTCGTTGCGGTTGCTCTCTGGTGGATAATAATGGAACGTTCGCTTCACCGTTACTTAAGCATGTACAAATAAATATACGCAAAGTGGAGTAGCGCATATTTATAGAATTATAAACTGAAAACGTTTTAACAGGGGGGGTTGGTGTAGAAAAATCGCTTGACAAATGTACTAATTAGTTTTGAATTAAGTGGTGAGTGTAATTCGTGAGTGTCATTAATTATTTCCTAATGACAATGGACCATTTGTTTTGGCAAGGTTGGAATGAGGACTCTGATACAAAACTAGAGCGCGTATAATGGGTGGGGCCTACGCTGTCTTTTTTTTTTGTATTGTCAGACCGAAGTAGCAGTGGTTTTGTAAGGTGATTCTTCAACTACGACACGATTAGAATAGAATCACCACGCAGTTGCTAAACGTATAGTAACTATTGCCATACATGTCTGACATGACGTGCGTATTTGGAATAGTTCGATAAAAAGAGTTGCTTCAAATTTGACGTAAAACGAGACACGAATGCATTTGACGAACTTGAAAAGGTGATGAGTCTTGACTAGATCTATTCGCAGATGTAAAAAAATGTACCTGCAATCGATCTGACGTACAGGCAAACGTACTGCGGGACAGTTTACAAAATGCACACAGTGGAGTATATGATCGTATTTTCCAGATTAAGGAGAAATATAGCTCCATATTTCTTACAAGACACTAGAGTTAGAGATGAAGCTTATGGGGTTGATTGTCAAGTCGATTTGATCCAGCTATGTCATCGTAAGTCTTTCTAGAGGATGCCGACTTGGAATCCGAGTTGGAAGTACATGGTAAATTTGACAAAAAACACCATTGAGCCGGCTGAATTCCAAAACGTCAAACAAATTCGCATAATGACTGCGTTCTGCGATCATGATGCATTAAAATGATACTTTTGTCCTGCTTTATATCCGTGATGCTTTTTAATATTTGACGTTTTCGAACGACATTTGAAGAAAACGTATTTTCCTGAACGTAAACTATACGCGTCAATTGATTACCTATTTTTGTTGAACCAGTATGGTTCGTGGAAGCCATTTAGTTCGATACTAGTACCGACCAATTTTGTCTGTAGATAAAGTAACGAAAGCCAACTTGTTTGTTACATAATTTATTTATTATTTATTTTAATGTATTTATATGCTAAATCTTAATTCATATACCTTTCCGATGTGAAAAAAAAATGGAAAAGGGCAAAACTCTGCAATGCCTCTGAAATAAGATTTTATGATTGCTTACTTTTAGGGGTAATTAAATTGCATACCTTTATGGGTTAATGAGACACTCCAACAGGGTAACAGTTTCTAATCTAACATGATTAAATTCGTTACTATGGAAACATGACGGCGACAAATTGAATGGCAACAAAATGCTTTCGATTAACTGCTAAGCATTTTTTATCGGAAATTCTTAACTTCATTTTACCAGTCTTAATGGCGACATATACCTACGATTTGTTTCTGCACATCTATGGCACAGTAACTTTCGAATGATATAAGTTTCATTCTCCTCATTTCATGATAAATACTTAAAAAGTGCACGGAAACTTTTGATGTTTACGTATTAATATAATGATTCACAACCAAAACACGTCTATTTATTAGAACGAAAAGATATGAAGTAAAGTTTTATTTTAAAACACAAAGAGGATTATATATCCTGGATTACCAAACTAATAATAATTTTCAAAGTAAATACATAAAATCCAACAGTTCTAAACAGCAAAAATGTCCACGAAAGTTTAGTATCACTTTAGCTTAAAAAAACATAGTTAATAACTTTGACTCATACAGTGGCAATACGTCAAAACATATTGTTATTTTAAAGAGAAAACAATTTTATCGGAGAATTGACATTGGCATCATTGCTATTCATGATGCGTTGTTGCCTTAGTTTGCGCAGTTTATTCATTCACTGTGCATTTTGAAATGGTATGAATTGCATCACTGTAATCTATTTATTTTTTAGAACTCTTGACCTTGCAGTACTGCGGCAGTGCTCAGTTTTAGAATTCAACCGCCTACTTCCACTAATAATACTTAAATAGCTCGTATTCTGGATCTCTATTGCTCAAAATGCTTAAATACCCCTTGGTGACTAGATTCACTATTTTCAGGAGTCAGCGCAGGGCTAACTTCGTCCTCCGCAGGACGTTTCGATACCGAAATATTTTATCTCCTTAAGCTAGAGAACTGTGAATACCTCTTACTTTCTATACGTGGGATCTTTACCTGGCTCGAAGATTTTTTTCTCGCCAACTAGTTATGCGCTATAACATGTTCACATGAGCATCTTCTGTCACATAGCTTTCTGAAGGTATATCATCATACGACTTGTTCCTTTTCTTACTTAATCGATGATGTCGCCATATTGAAACTTTTAGTTGTTGGCATTTATGGTGTGCTCAGTAGAGATTTCTAGTGCTCTCTGTATAGACTCCTGGGGGACATGGTGTCTAAAAAGAGCTCTCTTCTTCAGAATGCCTTGCAATTTTGTCTTGTTGAACAGCAAACTCTGATACCTGAAGTTAGTCGCATCCGACTGAGTTGACTTAAATTGTGCTGTTTATATCGGACAGAACTGCGATGAAAAAATTCAGGAACTCCGAGTTTCAGTCAAGGATGTATTAAGGGAGAAAAGCAGAGGTATGATATCGGAAAAATAGAACCAGTCTTCAAAAGAAGCTGCTGAGCCTTGAGCGTAGCTCTTTTCGATCGTTTTTGAACAGATTCGAGCGAGATGAGTCTTTGATTTGCTTAAAACATCGAGCGAGCGACGAAGATGTGCAGAATATTATAGATTTACGTTTTTAAAAATAACTGTATCAACGATTTGGAGAGGCACTTGCTCCCGATAATATCCTTAACCAAATGATTATTTCGAGCTCCTCATGGACTGCAAAGAAGCAGGTAGTCGCAATAATGTTCAAAAAAAGTTTATCCATCAAATAATGGAAACCGGTTGAAGTGTTACGTATGTACCTTTTGGAATCACGTGCACGACTGGGTCGTTCGAAACTCGCTCTATTTTTTCTTCTGACTAACTGACTGCTGAAGTGCTGACTCGTATTGAAATTATTAAAACGAAGCGCTCTACTCGAAAATATTTAATTCTTGAAAGAGATAACAATTTCTAGTTTGAAATTTTAACCAGGTAAATGGACCTCAATTAAGCTATTTTCAGACGATAGCCAGATTTGAACAATATTTTTAGATCTGTCAGTAAAAACATTATCACAAATTTCTAACAACTGTGTGAACTTACAATTCTTTTCTAACCATATTTGCAGAAAACTCATTGCCAGATAATTGTCAGACAACCACTGCAATTGTAGGTGGCAATGGTGTAGTGGGTACAGTCATTGCTTGTGACCCGGTCGGCGCAGGTTCGAGCCCCACCGGGGGACAGCAGTACTCGGCCACCCAAACATATAAGAGAAACGAATAATATCAGAGTTTCTCCCCCACTACACCAAAATAAGGGGTTTCTGCTTGGAGTACAATGGACGGGTATCTGGTCTGAGTGCTCCAGGATTTGGAATCCCCTTTTTAATACAAAAAAAAAACACTGCAATCGTTTAAACACAGAATTTTATCATTGCCAGACCATTGCCAGACATTTAGAACATTTGCAGACTCATTTGCTAATAGATGTGCTGTGCAAATTTTTTTCATTTTCATTTTTGATCGAGCAAAACGATGTTTCGATGCTCTTTTCTTTGTAATTTTTTGTAGATTGGTGAAAAATGAGCGAATTAAATAATTTTATGTGCGTGGACGAAGAAGACGATCCAACAACGAAAAGGATCTAGGAAAAATACACGTTCCTTGTTTAATGATGCTTGTAAAAAGGAATCAGAAATGTTTTTAAGCACTTTTTGTCTGATAATCAGGAAGTTCAATTAGATTAAGTATTTTTTTATAAACTTTTCACTCACATTTCGAATCTGAAAGTTTAAAAGAAAAGGATTTTGTGGTGAACCAAGGGGCTGTCGGTAAGACTCTTTGAGGAGCTTGTTTCTTTTTCATATTTGAACGAATAAAACGGAAGTTTCGGTGCTATTGTCTTTCTGGAGTGAAGTCATAAAAGCTAAAACATCATGAAATTGTTAAGAGTCCATAAGCAAAAAATTGCAAAACAATTCTGGCTGTTCAGCTCGCAATTCGCATTCCTTCGTCCAATCATGCCGACGTTTGTGTGGTAATTCATCATCCACCTCGCTTTCCAATACCTACGCGGCCACAACTGTAGCAAGTATCTTCATCTTTTTGTTCCATTCTGTTTCTATTTTTCTATTCTTTCACGTTTTTCAACAAAAACTACAGTTGAACGAACGAAAAAAACTATTTTTAATTAGTCTGACAATGCCTGTCAACGGATCTGTAAATTTGTTGTAAACAAACATCTAGCAACCGTGTGAACTTGCCAATTTTCAACCTGACAATGTTGTCATACAAATTATTACTTACTTACTTATCGGGCTCCCGACCCGTGGAGAGTCTCTGCCTGAGACACTGCAGCCTTCCATCCTCTACGATCCCAGGCACGTTGCTTCCAGTTGTCCAGACCAAGCGCTCTGGCATCCGCGATGGCTTGGTCTTTGAAACGGAGGTTCGGTCTTCCTTTTCTTCTCGAACCTGGGGGCTGGGATTCGAAGATCCTCTTAGCCGGAGCATTATTGTCCATTCGCTCGATGTGGCCGAGCCAATGTAGTCGACGTGTTTTGGCTTTTTGGACTACATCCACATCTTGGTACAGCTCATAGAGTTCGCGGTTGTATCTTCTCCTCCATTCGCCCTCCTCGCACACAGGACCAAAAATCCGCCGAAGAATTTTTCTTTCGAAGGAGCCCAGTATTAGCTCTCCCTTTTTGCCTATGGTCCAGCACTCGGCGCCATAAAGCACAACTGGCAAGATAAGGGTCTTGTAGAGCATACATTTCGTCCTTCGGGTTAGGAGTTTTGAACCCAGTTGTTTTGCCAAACCGAAGTAGCAACGGTTTCCTAGGGTAATTCTTCGCCGGATCTCCAATTCGTGGAGTTTATGTTTACTCCGAGGTAGGTAAACTCCCTAACTACCTCGAAATTTTTGCAATCAACAGTGACGGTGTGTCCTAGGCGGTGGACAGTTGTTTGTTTGTTTGTTGATAGCATGTACTTGGTCTTGTCCTCATTTACTTCAAGGCCAACGGATTTCGCCTGTTCTTCAATCGCCGTGAACGCTTCTATCACGGCACGCTGGGAGCGACCGATGATGTCAATATCGTCCGCATAGCCCAGCAGCTGGACGGACCTGTTGAAGATAGTGCCTTCCGTGTTGACAGCTGCCCTGCGCACTATCTGCTCCAGTACGAGATTGAAGAAGTCACATGATAGCGCATCTCCTTGCCGAAATCCGGTGCATGTTTGAAATAGTTCGGAGGAGCTACTTCCAAACTGCACGCTGCAGCGCGTGTTTTCCAGCGTCACGCGACACAGCTGAATCAGTTTTGCCGGGATTCCGAATTCGGCCATCGCCATATAGAGCTCCTGACGATGTATGCTATCATACGCGGCTTTGAAGTCGATGAATAGGTGGTGAGTTTCGACTTGAAATTCGTTGGTCTTTTCCAGGATACAAATTATTGCCAGGTCAAAATCAAGCAACCGTATGAATTGACACTTTAGCATTGTTAGGTATTTCGCTATTGTCAGGTCATTTGCAGCAATCCTCTGAACGTAGCTTTTGTTTCCATATCAGTCCCAGGTATTTGTTCTCGAACATTCTTCTGAAAACTCACAGTGTCACCTATGCCTTCTTGACACGATCTTTTAAGTTGTCCCTTCAATTGAGCTTGAAACTCAATTGTAACCATTTTTGCGTATATAAGGGCAAACTTAACACGCTTTCCAATTCATCAACTGATAGTACACAGCATCACTGTATGAACTGATAGGATTTTCAACTCGGACTGGCAACACCAGCGTAAGCCTTCCTGTTGCAATTTCTGTATAAATAACTACCACCAGTTTTAGATGTTCATTCTTGCAACGATTCAACAGTGTTTACAATAAAATACTTTTATTGCCCTTTACGGTATTTTTAAAATACATTCTAGCTTATTACCATCTTTTACGGCACTAAACTTATTCATCCCAAAGCCCTTTTCACCCTTCCTCATTCAATTTTAGTGTATACTCTCTCCTAATGGACTAATGGACCTCTTTTTTATTTTCAGATATTTATCCCAGTATTAACATGGCTGCAGTAAACTCGGTAAGAACGAATCTTAAAAATCCAAACCGCATCTGAGCGAATACTTTCCATAAAGTAAACATCTTCTGAATTAAATTTATTTTATGTCAAACTTAACGAGTCTGAAAGCGTAGTCAGAAGCACACCACAAAAAAGTTTCTTTCCTAAAATTTGAGTAAGTTTATGCGGCTCACACCCTATACCTCTCCGGCCACCACAAGGGTTGCGATCCCAAATGAATTATTTCAGCCCGAAAAATGTACCAAAGATGATGCGCCCCAAAAACACACAAACAAGTTTATATTTATCATCTCTCGGAGAAAATGATTGAATGCCCCCGTGGGACTGCACTCGTCTGAGCCGCAGTGTATATTCGAGACGCAATTCAAGAGAGCGTGAAAGTAAATTTAAATTAGTTTGAGAGATCTTTTTAAATTCTTAAAGCTTGGATATAGATACAATTTAGGAGGTTATCCCCGTACCCCCGTTGAATGTTTGACTGATTTTCAATGGGGAGAAAATTGCAAACAGGTCAGCGATAAATTCACGGGAATTATTACCTCCCCTCCCCATCCCCTGGGGCGATTTTGTTTGTGAGCGAAAAACACATAAATGTGATATCGTCGAGCGTGTCGCATAAACGACAAATAGATACAAACACACACGTGTGTATAGGTGTATAGATAATGAAATATCCTGTAGGGCATAAATGGACCCCTAACGAATGGGGCGCAATCATAACCGATAGTCTAGTCACGTACGTTTAAACAGTTTAGCGTAACGACGACTTTATCAGTGCTGGCAGGCATGAGTCCAGTGGATGGAATGTATATCAACCGCCGTATATATCTGGGTCAAACTTGTGTGCTTCTTTCCTATGGAGGATTAGTGCAAACCAACCTTGCTTACGTATCAAATCGTGATATGGTGGTGTAAACGTCAAAACGGGCGGCGGACAGAGGGACAGTACAAAATACATGCATTTGTCAAGTCGGAGTTGGAGTTCTTGATGGGGCAATTTATGGGCAGCCATGTCGGGGGCATGATTTTTCTGACATTTTCTCATTTTTCGTCGTGTTAAGCTCACATTAATATAAGTGGCTCTCAAGTTGAACATATTAATTCAAGAGTCGGTGTAAGACAACAAAGGGTATTTACGATATTCCCCAGCGGTATTCTACGCCTGTCAGATTGCAAATTCGTATTCTCCGAGGATGGGACCGGGTTTTTTGCGCATCAGCTTTCATTACACAGTTCAATTCATGTACGTATGGTTTTCTTCGATGCTTTGGTGTCCCGCAGGAGTAGATTTTCGTAAAACTTCAGGGAAGTTTAACTACAAAAAAAGAACAAAGTCGGATGTGAAGCGTGTTACATATTTCGACATGAATGGAAGCTGAAATACTGTCCGAGGATTAATAAAGTTTTCAATATCAAAAGACATTAAGCGGGAAAAGGGTACACCGAATCTTTGCCGTGCCTAGCTCTTGTTTATTCGCAAATAAATAATGAAGTTATTTAGTTATCTTCAAAACCACATCCTGAAAAATATGAGAACTTATTTATGTTCCACAAAAGGATGAAGAACTGTTAAAAAATCGCTGTAAGCGGATATGAAAATAACCAGGAATTTTTGGGATATATTTTTCCTCATAACGAGACCGCTTTTAGTATTCTTTCGCATATGAACTCGTTTTGTTAGTCGAATATATAAAGTCTCCGGTTGCAATGAACAAAAAACAAGACCTTTTCCGTGAAAAATCAATAAAACTTCTCCAAGGAAATTGTTTATTCACATTCAGATGCATAGCCAATCGGGATTTACAGAATTTTATGCAAGTTACTTGCTAACAGTCGCAGAAAAAGAGTTTTCACCCGCGGCAATATTTAAACCTCATGTTTATTTCCACCCCTCGCGATCGCCTTAAAAAACTTCCGAGAGTAGAAATACTATCTCGTGAAAGATGCTCAATAAAGCTTCGATGCGACTATCATCCTTCTACAAGGTGGGCCAAAAGAGATCACCCTATTAGAAGATGCTCTTATTTTTGCAAATGGCCGCTAATGTCAAATCTTTTTTGACATTTGTGGACTAGAAAGATGTAGAATACAAGTGAACAAGCCATGAGCGATACCCTCCCCAAGAACGCGGAATAATCGTGTCTATTTTTTTGCGTAACAATTCGTCTGTAATGTTGGCGCAGTGCGAATTCAGTCGCCGATTCCACGGCCATCCGACACCGACTGCGCAAACACAGCGCCGTTTGGCCACCAACCTTGAAGAGTATAGGACCACACGAGACGTTGCCAAGAGTGGCTAGCCCCGGACCGCCCGTTGTGCCGAGAATATAGCCGCTGTCTACAACAGTGGACGGTGCGCGCTTTAGGGCGCTATTCTGCCGCAATTGGACGAATTAGGACTCGAGGACATGTGGTTCCAACAGGACGAAGCTACGGCACACACTGCGAACCGATATTCGGAAGGCGGCGTTCCCGGGTCGCCTCATCTCTCGTTTTGGCGATTTGCACTTGCCCGCAAGATCCCCCGATTTAACCGTTCCAGACATTTTTTTGGGGTTTTTTGAAGTTCCATGTTTACGTGAACAAGCCCGAGACCCTAGAAGCCCTCAAGGACAACATTCGACACGAGTGCGAGAATCTGTCGCCTGAAGTTCTCGCCGAAGTGGTGAAAAATGACCGAGTGCCTAGAACTTCGACTGGAGACTGGGTTGCCAACCCTGTACATATTATGCATATTTAGCTGACATCCAGGACTTGAGGTGGGATTGGTCAGCGTTTGCTATAGAGAGAGCTAAGGAAGCCCTCTTTTTGGGTAGCGGTACGATTTATCCTTGTTATATTTTATCTTTGTCGTACACCATCAACAGCGTCTTTGTTTCGAATATAATCAATGAACTTTTGTCCGTAGACGATTAAAACCAACTTACTAATTTAACCAATTTAAACCTTTTAGATAAAGAAAGAAATTATTCCACTTTGAATATTAGTATTTTATTATTAAAGGTCTCTCTACGACGATCAAACCAGTAGTAATCCTTAATGCGATCACGCAAAACATTATAAGTCATATATTATAGTATTCAGCTGGCTATCTCCCTCGCACATGTCCTTTTCCTCAAGAGACGACACTGCCAGGTTACATTTTGTTACACTACAGTGTTGAGTAGAAGAAAACGTGAAGTTTCATGGTTTCTCACTTGAAAGGATCTTGAAAAATGTCTCTCGAGTCTTCATGGTTTAACCATTGTTTCTCCGTGACCTCTTCTGACATTAAGGTTGAGACTGTACGACAAATGTGTCACGAAGGTATATCGTACCAAGTGAATCTCACTGCATTTTCGAACAACGGGTGAAAAATAATAAAATTCAATAAGAATTACACGTTTTTCTAATAGATAAATATTCACTTAAGCATTTTCCTGGCAACCATTGACGAATAAAGAAAATTAAAACACAAAAGTTACCTCAGTCGAATTAGGGCCATCAAGCATTCACATAGTCACTCCTTCGTCAGTAAAATGCTACACCAATTTTTATCGCTACAAAGTCCAGCAACCACTTATGTCACATATAATAAACTAAACGTTTTATTATTTATTTTTATTTTTTTTTCTTAATTTAATTTGGTATTTCGCAATACATTTTTACGAGCGCAAGCACCTCGGGGTTAACCACTAAAAGCAAAAAAAGTTTGTCGCACACTTAAAAAATTGCCACTAAATTTCAGTTTCAGTGTGCCAATGCCAATGCGGTTTAGTAATTAAGTCATTGATATACGTCACTGCGTAAAGTTTTTGTTTCGTTTGTTTGTTAAATTTATTTTAAGTTTCAAAAGAATCTCCTCTAGAGGATGATGGATTATTATCAGCGACACGTGGCTTGAGTTGGATTAGTTAATATGTTATGCAAACAATAATTGATATATTAGAAAGAGTGTTGAAAATAATAAATTGCACTGGGGGTTTAAGTGAATAGTTTTGGTAAAACATTTTTGAAAAAGTTGGCCCATTTTTGTTAAAACGTTTAAATATAGCAAGCATTGATTTATTGTTCTTGTAAGGCTATACCACCTGTAGGTATCTGGAAGCTTTGCAAGGTGCACCCACCCACGGCTTTGGTCGAGCATTTCGTATACTGCCACATACGCGTAGAATGTTATTAAATTTAAAGGCTAAATTTGTCAAAAAAGTCCAAATATGGTATTTTAAATAATTTTGTTATCTGGGAACTGTCATTCCCTGTTTTTCCATCCCGTTTTTTAACTTTCTCGTATACGTAGTAAGAGAAAGGTATTGTAATCGTACAAAAAATCGAACTCGAGATTTTAATCAAATCTTACATTACGATGATAGAGGAACTCGAAAAAGTGGGTCTCGCAATTCTGTCCGTCTGTCCGTCTGTCCGTCCTTTCCTGAGCTCCACAGCGCAAACGGCTGGACGGATTTCTTTCAAACTTCGGATTTGGAGTTTGAGGGC
This sequence comes from Cheilosia pagana, assembly GCA_936431705.1. Lineage (NCBI taxonomy): Eukaryota > Metazoa > Arthropoda > Insecta > Diptera > Syrphidae > Cheilosia > Cheilosia pagana. Next base: position 113,923,319 of record OW386166.1, read on the forward strand.
TTACAGTTCGGGGCCATTTTTTTTTTTTGCATGCTAACCCTATTATTAACGGTACTTCCCATATAACGGTTTTAAACAAGTTTGATTTTTTCAAAAACGGCTCTAACGATTTCAACCAAAATTGATATTTGGGCTTATGTAGGTGCGGTTAACATGGCTGCATACCCAGTTTTTGGCAGAAAAATCGAATAACGGTAATTTTGAAAATTGGTCATATCTCAACACCGGTTAAAACTATTTCGGCAAAAATTCATATTTAAGGTAATACGGTCATTCCCAACATGGTGCCAAACCCAGTTTTTTCCTAAATTATCGTTCAACGAACTTTTTTCGAAAAATGTTGTTTTTTAAGACTTTATTTAATTATGGCTTTCTTGGAAACGGCTTTAACGATTTTAACCAAAATGTATATTTGCTCTACGCTACATGGGGTAAACATGGCTGCATACCCAGTTTTTGGCTAAAATGTCGAATAACGGTACTTTTGAAAAGTGGCCTTATCTCGAAAACGGTCAATACGATTCCAACAAAAACTAATTTTTAAGGTAATATGGTCAATCCTAACACGATAGAAAACTCAGTTTTTCTCTAAATTGTCTATAATAGATTTTTGAAAAAAGGCATATTTTGAGAATTTGTTTTTTTTAATTTTTTTACCTACATGAAAACGGCTAAAACGATTTTGACCAAAATGCATACTTGGAATAACATTGACGTTTTCAACATTATTACGTGCTTCATTTTCGGTTCTAACCACCGGAAACGCTGATTTGGAAAACTGCTCAAATCTCGAAAACACGATTTTCGATATGGATAAAACTTTAAAAACGAAGTAATACTAACATCCCGAACAATACCCCATACTCAGTTTTTAGCTAAACAGTTGAGCAAGATAATTTTTCGAACTCAACATTGCAATATTTGTTACTATTTTGTACGCATTATTTTCCAAAAACCGCCATAACGGTTTTGCCCAAAACCCCCTTTTTATGATAACATAAGTATTCTTAATAGGACCCCTTACTTAGTTTTTCTTAAAAAATGGAATTAAAGCCGTGTTTTAAGAATTACCGTACTACCAGTAAAAATGCAATTACTAGGTACTAGAAGCTTCTTTTTAGCAAATATTTCCCACTTCTTCCTTTTCCAACCATATTAATCATGAACCTTAAAATAATTGCAACCAATTGGAGTTTTCATTTACCCCCAAACACGTGCAAATTCAAAAACGAATCTCTGAATTCTTACATCACAAACCCTACTTGGAGTCATGGCCACCAACCAGCATCACCAATTTGAAAAATCTGGTTTTATAGCCTATAAATAATAATAAAAGAAAAATAAACCAAACAAACTTATGATATGAACGAGAAAGTTTCGTGCGATCCAGTCGTGCACTTTATTTTCAAATTGCTTTGTTTTACAACATTAGCTCCCAAAATATCGGGAAAAAGGGCTTCGAATGTTTTTATTTTGCACTAAAAGTGGCACGCTAATCCATCTGAAAAACAAGTCTTTATAATACAATCTTGCTACACCGCAGTAGAAGTGTATTTATTAATTTGAAAATTTTTCAAAACGCCATTCAATCCAAGGTTTTTTATTTTTAGAGTTTTTGTTTTCATGTGGTTAAAATTGTATTGACATCAGCTATCCAACAATATCCTATCTTTCAAGTTGAAACCAACCAACCCATCCACAAAATTTCACTGAGATTGGTTGAGGGGTTTTCGACGAACATAGCGACACGTGATTTTTACATATAAAAAGAAGAAGATTATGTCACTTCCGTTGCATCGCTAGAGCTATTTTCGTACCGCTCCAGCGTGCACATAGAAAAAGTGTTCTGGCTTGCGCCTCTTTATTCATTTGTTGTTGAAAACTAATTATTAATTTTACAAATTACGCTGTTGAAGGAAAAGAATAAAGCCCGTGGCTGGACAGTCTATAAAAAAGTGCCAAGAACGTCAACGTCAAAAGTGACAGCTTTACCAAGGGCAGAGTATACTTCTCCTACTACTGCTCATTGGACTGCGCTGCTTTTTGACAGAGGGTTGTGCATGATTGTGCTATGATAGCCGCCACATGGGCTGCGCTGATGGACAACTTTAAGTGTAATTTAATTTACTTCTTTTGAGCATTTCTCGGCTTTAGGACTACAAAGAGAGTTGATTTTCAGCTTAAATGAGAGATGAAGTATGTATACGTAAATGCTTTTTTTTATCTTCAATCCGATAAGCCGCTGTGGAGTTAGACATAGAACTCTGTGTTAAGCTTAAAATGGGGTAACATTTGATTTAGACCTTTAATGCTCAGCTAACTTAAGTAATAAGCAATTTTTAATACGCGGAAACCTTCTCTGAGAAAATCAGATCATAACAGTGAAAGCCTCACTGAAATCCGTTCATTGGTTCTCGAGATTAGCGGCAACGACTCTTTTTTTGACTTTTTGGATAGATTGATGATTGGCAGCGCCAATTATTATCTTTTTAAATTTATGACAAGCTTGCTCATCTGCGCACACTGGAAGATGGAGTGGAGAGCAGTGTCGAATTGAGAGTTTTCTAGACCCCTTTCAAGATGCTCTCATCCTTTCAAGATACGAACTCCATTTACCACTCTCTGTCGTACTCGAAAATAACAAAATAGAAACATAAATGAAACCTTGTTTTACATTTGACTAGAGATTGCAACCATAAGCTAAAGCTAATAGGCATTCTATTGTTGACTGAAGGGCCTAGATTTTAAAAAGCGATGAACCTCAAACCTTGACGTGATAGATTGTGAAACACAGATGTCTCTGGTTAGCGGATAAAGAAAGCTATAGGTGAAGATATATTCAAGCCATTTTCCGTCAGCTTTGGCTAGATGGGTCTTGGAGAAATAGGTTATTTTAAAAGATAAGATACGTGGAACAAATAAACACAAATGCTCTGGGTCGAAAACCCTTAAATTCACAACAAGTAGAGAAATATCTCGCACTAGGTGGCGCGCAATAAGCATAGAGGGAAACTCAATCAACTTGCAGTGCTCTAATGCAGAGCATCGAATGCGGCGAAACCTTGGAATATGTAAGTATCTGAGTCTCTCAACATTATGTAGGCATAAATATTGTTGTATTTATCAAAACGACCGCTATGACGTCACCAAAACCAAAAGCAAACTTTCCCGCATGTGACAGTTTTTTGTATAACCAACAAATTCTTACTTTTTTTTCGAATTCAAATTCGAACAAGTAGGCAAGTTTGACCACATATTCTTTCTGCTGTTTATGACAGTGAAGAAAAACCCTGTATAAGGCGATTATAGATTTGAACGATGAAGTTCTACTAGGTATCGGCTTTTTAGATATAGGCTCTCTCTAAGCACAGCAGCTTTTGATATGCAAATTTTTGTCAAACTATGTCTTTTAAACCCCATTCTTCTTCTTCATCTATATTCCAAGTAAAATTGATTTAATTTAAAATGTTTCTTTATGCTAATTCTGAAATAAGATCCGCCAAACCGAAGGCGCCTAAAAACATCTTAAGGTTTTTTTCTACTGCGCCACCTCTCGCGAACGTCTGACAAACATCCGAGAGTAAAACTGTCATTGAGAAGCAATTAGCCGTTTGGACTCGGCGTAAAATTGTAGATCCCTTCCATTCGTCCCAAAAATTTAAAACGCACACAAAACGAATGGTTGCGAGAAGCTAGGCCTTGGATCCCACAGACCTGTCGCGCCAAAATATTTATTTTATTTTTTATTTTAAACCGAAGGCGCCAATTCAAATATTTATCCTGCATACGCTGAAGAGCTTCTTATTAACTATTCGAGTTTTTAGAAAGTTTAAAAATGTCCATCCATGTAGTACAAGTATATTTCATGGTTCAAATGCAGATTATAACAGACAGGGAAATTGTCATCAGACCCTGTTTCTCACAGCCACACAATGGAACTCCGCGAAGTTCGTTTGCGGCCAACTCTTGACATTATAAACAGCACTCTTGGCAAAACCAAAAAAAAAGCAAAGCCCCTCTTTCATTAATCCGGCAACACACAAATCGCTTGTCAGTATTAAAAAGTCCCTTATTATCATATAAATAGGTTGGACCCTGAATCGGAATCTACTCCGTCCACACCACTGATGGTTAATGCCAAAACACTTCAAAACAAAAAGAAAATCGTAAACACAAGTACAAGCTGAAGTCTCCATGCGAAAGCAGCCTAATAAAAAATGTTATTTTTTTCAATCTTTATGCTAACGAAAATTTCCCTAAAATGTTCCAATACCATTCGCTGTCCCACCCTTGTGTGTTGTGTCCCTCGTGATTTATGTAGCTGTATAGTTCCGTTTGTTGTTTCTTCGCCAAAAGGACAGCTTTGCACTGAAATTAACCGAAAATCTCAGAGGAGTGGCAGCAGCGCGACAGCGATTGCCATTTTAATGGATTCTCTCACTTTCTGGCCTGCTACTTCACTCAATGACGAAAGCCAAACACATACACGTCGCGCGGTATAATTCGAGGATGCTCGAAGCTCGCAGCTCGGGCCGCATCAATTAGCAGGTTATGCCTAATGAGTTGCTCGTTAATCAGAATCTGCCGTGTTACAGTACTTGGCAGGTAAATTAAAATCAACCATCGGTGAAATTATAAAAATAAACACCAACAAAATTTAATAAAAATTCAAAAATTGTTGTTCCTCAATGGAAGGTGCGAGCGGGCTCCAAGTACTCCCTCGCATAGTTAGGTAGGTAGGTGCCGCGCCGGTGGGCGGTCGCCTTTCTATGTGTTTTTTTCTATTTGAAATTTCTTTTCTGTTCCAGTTTTGTGCGCGTGAGTGTGTTTCTTTTTTTCTGTAAGTCTCCATCTGCCCGACACATCAATCATGTGTCATCTTTTTCGGTGCGCTGTGTACGCGTATCCTCGAGAAATTCGAAATTCTAAAATTACGTCTGACGTGCGTTACGTTTATGTACTCGTGGAGCCGCCAACAGCGACAATATCGATGGCAACTTCTTTCCGACAGACACGGCTAAGAGTCTAAATTGCAGCACACATGCTGCCAATGGCGCTGCCACGCTACTGTGCTTTGTGTCAGACCAAGCTTCTGTGGGTCTGTTTTTAATTACTGATTTTGTCGCCTCAAGTTGGCATAGGTACAAAGTATTTCGTTTCTAGTTTTAATTTAAAACATTCCTCCGTCGTCGTTGTGGACAATCACACTAATCATATACGCGCACCGGCACCGGCACCGGGTTGGCTTTTCAAAGTGGTGCTACGTGCCGTTGACGTTTGAAATGGTTCCAGTAGCGAACAGCATTTCAAAGTCAGGTCGGTTCAAGGTTTAGACGGTCATATACAACATACACATACACAAGAAGTGTCGTTTTCGAGGGAAACCGAAACGACACTAATGAATCATGGATTATGCCATTCTGGGAGTGGAACACACTCAAAGGTAAATCTGTTTCATTCTACTTCAGCGACACATTTCTTCAACCAAGGTTGCGCCAAGAAATTCTAATTAAAAACAAATGAGAAGCCGAGGGAAATTGTGTCGCAATGATGTGATGAGATCTTTTGTAAATATTTAGAAAAAAAAAATGAGACACACTATTTATAACGAAGCAGTTTTAAAATTCATATAAAACTATTAAAAACTATTAACAGCTAATAGGCGGTGTGTTTGCGTGACATTGGAGACGATACAGCACATCTATTCAGAAGAATGTCGCGTGACTCTTATAATAAAATTGTCAATACAATCTGTGCTGCAAGGATTTATTAATTGGACTGTCAGTGGGTAATAAAGCAGGGAAGGTGGTTGTAAGAATGCATAAATGAATAACCGCGATTAAAGAGGGGATTGACATCACCTGTCAAAAGAAAACTGCATTTTTTCTGTCATTTGTAATGCCCAAAACACATTAGGCACATTCAAAAACTTAGTTATCTTAAGTCGACTAGATTGGTCTGGAGTAGATGTAACCTGAACGCGAAAACTAGATTAGTCGGGAACGTCACTTTTCCTACGTCAGCCACAAATGCGAACTGTCAACTTAGTCCTCAGTCACGAATTTCTTGACTAGATTCGTCGGCTACCCCTTCATAAAGGTCAACTGACACAGCTGCCCATGTGACCGATATAGGACAATCAAAACTGAGATACATCAAGTAAGTCAGCTGTCAGACTTACTAAACTAGATACTTGAACGTCCCCATTTACTGCGCGGGTAAGATTGGATTACACGTGTTGCACTGCAACATATCTCTATTTCTAAATGGTCAGCAAAGGTAGCACAACACTAAAGAAAATTAATTGCAATTTTAATTATTTGGCATCACTGGCTTTTGACATTTTGTTTTTAGGTTTGTAAGGATAGAAGAGTACCTACTTACTTCTCTTGAATTTGTTCGGCAAAATTAATTTCCCTATAACAAAAGAAGCTGTCAATTTTATTGAATTTCTCAATTTTCTATTTCAACGTATTTAATAGCGAACAAATTTCTAAAAACAGTTCATCTGCTTAGTTGGCGAGTGACAGAAGCCATACAGCCGACGCAATGTATGTCAAACAATTTTCTGCACATCTGTTTTACTTGCAGCACTGCATTTGTGCAATTTGTGTGGTATACCCAAAATATGAGTATGATTACTAAGTTGCAGTGGCGTGGCTTCCATATAACCCGATTCCTACCGACTTCCCTTTTTAAATTTCCATTTTATTCATCAAATAAAATATTCTGTATTTATCCATTTTCGTTCATCATCACGACAAAGCGAACAGCAAAAGTAAACCCAAATATGTCGGGCTATTAAAGTTCTCACTGGATAGTTGATTTTACGAGAAAATTTGCTTTTATCTCTTTTCTTCTTATCTGGGCACTGTGCGATTTTCTTCTACTTAATGTTTTCTCATTTTGTGGATAATATCGAAGCCACTTTTACTATGCCTTAAGCTGATTGTTAATTTTAGTTATTAATGACTTGAATTTAAAAAAAAGGTGACTTTCACCCTTATTGCGGTTGTCAATTAACAATCGATTGATAGTTGGTAAAATTTATCAATCAATTGATACTTTGGTATTGTATAACTTAATTTGCTATTGGAAAATAAGTTTGCTGTGGATATTTTTTGTGAAAATTTTAATAAAATTGTATTTAATTATGAGTTCTGTGGAATTGTGGTTTGACAGCGATGAGGAAGAGGATGCTTTTTCCGAAATAGCAAGAAGAAGGAAGCAACTAAGGGATGCTTCAAACCCTCTAGAATTGGAAGAACAAATGTGGGTATTCTGTTCTCTGAAGTCATACCTATCTTCTTAACTTTTCCTTTTCAGTTTTATTTCAAATTTTCGTTTATCGAAGGCAGCTTTTACATATATTTTATAAAGATGCACATCAGTTCCCAACATTATAAAGTTGTGCGCAGCCTTACGTTTCTTTGCGCAAGGGTCGTACCAATTAAGTGTCGGAAATGAATTTTCAATTGGCCTAGCACAGTCCACATTTTCAATTATTTTAAAAGATGTTGTTGATGCCCTGGAAGAATGTACTTGCCCAAATTCTCTGCCAGGTGGATTGACGCAGGTTTCCATTTCCAATATTCTTATAATGGATTCTTCCAAATTGTTAAAAATGTGTATTTTATTTGGTCCACCCCCAGTTGCCGAAATTTCAATTTTGTTTTGTGTCTTTTTTTTTTTTTTGTTTTGCATTTGAAATCGATCCAAACCTAGAAGTTATCATGAGAATAAACAATAGATTTACCCTTTGCCATTTGTGCCATTCCCGAGAGGGTGGACCTAAAATGTTAAGATCCGTTGCGATGTCCATCCACTTTTTTGCGCTGCTGTTTTGGAGCACAATCCTTTGGCAACGTCTAAGTTCTGCTCCATTAGCTCAACCAACCGACCCAATTGCTTTTTGTTGCTAACTATTTTAGCCCTGTGAAAAATAGTTAAAATCAGTTGAATAAACTTGAAACTTTAAATTAAAACCTTACATTTTACTGCAGTCCCACACAAATTAATTTTAGCAATCAGTTTTTTCCGGTTGAAAGAAACAGATAGGAAATGTCAGAAAAGTCAATGACAATTGACACTCGCAATACCGATTTTTGTATTCACAATCAAAAATCAATAGAAATTGACAATGAATCAACAATTCACTGCCAATTGACAATCACAATACCGATTAAAGAAATTGGTTGATAAATACCAAATACCAATTGATAATTGACAACCGCAATAGGGGCCTTTGAATGTACCACATATAATTTTGTTTCAAGGTACACAGTTGTAAGGTTTTTTTTAACATTTATATGCGATTAATTATGCTTCGACTTCCCATTTCAAAATGTTGACGCCACGCCACTGCTTAGTTGTTGTTTTGGCAAACAAATATTCGAGTAGGTAGATGGCTGCAATAAAATATATGTAACATAGTTCAAAGGTGAATCACTCCTTCATAACAGGGTTAAAGAGATTTCATTTTTATTATGACATAAAGCTGGCTACCAAAGTAGGTAATCACAACTTATTCACGACCATCGTAGTTTATGACCTCCTGATGTATCTACGATTTATTGCGTATAACAGTCATTTGTGAAGGTATCTACCTATGCAGTAGTCCACAAGTCAGCAAAAATGCTTAAAACTTTGTGGAATCAGACCTGGCACAACAATGATTTCCGCCTTTATTAGCCGCAAAAGTACAGCCCTTCTATTTCATTCCATTTCATGCCCAAATAAAGTAAAAATCAGAGAGTGCCATTAAGTTGTTCTACTAATTAAAGAAGATAAAGTTGACGCACACTTGGGGATGGCTAAGAAACGACATCGACCGACAAGAACTTCTAAGTTGAAACAGCTTTACACAGCCTTACACTCGAGAAGAATACCCTTTCTACAAACGTCAATAGTCTTGCTGACAGTTGACATTTGACAACTTCCTGTGCATATGGATTGAAAATATTCTCGCCAGCGGTACTGCACAAAGGTAGGTATAAACGTCTTAGAATAGTAGATATAATAAGACCCAAAAAAAAGAATAAAAACTAGCCAAACTTAGAAATGGAATGTGCAGTGTTAAAGCTTATGCTGATTGCAATTGTCGCAAAATTATATAAAGTTCCAGTTAAAGCTTGGAAAAAAACAACCAAGTTTAAATGCTAAATAGCAAAATGAGAAGTCGCTCAAAACGACTGATTCCTAAAAGGGACCTATGTATGGACCTTTTATGCCGGGGCGGCGATTTAATTATTAATTTTTTCGGAGTCAAGTGGATTACTTATGATTGAGTTCCACATAAAAAACTGCTTTTTCTATCTATGCATGCTTCAAAAAACGAAAACGCTCTCTCAAAAAATGCCCAGCATCAACTTGCTGTATGACTATAAGAATCGTCAAATATCTACTAATAAGCCAATATATCAACATAATCCATTGAGTGGGGTGTACTCGTAGTGGGAGTAAAAAACAAAGAAAGATTGACTTGTTTCGGAATTAAGGTAGACAGCAAGGCTATCGCCAGTCCAAAACACAAAAAAAAATACCAAGGCTTGTGTTAGTTCTGCTATCGAAAAAGCATAAATCATTTCTCTCTTTTATTTATTTTAAAGAACTAGGTATGCGAATTTTCCAAAATGACAAATAAATTTAATAATAGTACAAGTAGTACGTCAAATAAAATGTGTTGTTCTTGACACAGAAATACAGGGTACCACTGTTTGCTCAAATTCAGTAAAAGTTCTCCCCTTCTGTGAACCTACTTAAAACATTTTTGTTTCTTGCATTGACAGCTTGTGCGTGACTCAAACTACATAGACAGAGAGTAAAAGTTGAAGGTATTGTTAGACAGATATTTGACACAATAATTTTATTACAATCATTTTTGGCACAATAGAAAATAGAATCCTAGACATAGCTTCCCACAATCATTCGTTTCTGTAAGATTTTTATTTTTGACGAAAATTGCTTAATAGAAGTAGGTTAGCCGAGCCGGAAACCGGGTTTTCACGAAAATACTCGAAAACTTTATCGAAAACAGAAGTTTTCCCATACATATTTCAGTTTTTTTTAAAAACGAGTTGTTTAAGCCCTTTTACAAACACACCTTTTGTAACAATCAGCAAATTCAGCAGAACAGCTGACCGAAAAGAAGTCACAACTCAGAACTCACAACTTAATTATTGGGGACGTTCAAGTATCTGAATGACTTGATGAATCTCAGTTTTGATTGGCCTAGATTGGTCACATGGGCAGCTGTGTCAGTTGACGCTAATGGAGGGGTAAAGGACGAATCTAGTCAAGAAATTGGTTACTGAGCACTAAGTTGACAGTTCGCATATTTGGCTGACGTAGGAAAAGTGACGTTCTCGACCAATCTAGTTTTTGCGTTTAGGGTTCCATCTATTTGAGACCAATTTAGTCGACTCTTTAACGTCTAGTGTCTCAAAGCTTGACTGAAAGTGAAACGTCAAACGAAAACCAGTTGGTGTTCCTTGTGAAGAAACAGTTTTCGGTGTGGTGTGAATATGATAATCGGTCCTAGCGAGGTATCCGTCGGAACGGAAAATTCTCCGATTTTATACGATTCGGAGGTTTTTTGCTTTGAGGTATTCTTCGGAACATCTATTCGGAATATTTCTCCGACATTTTGAAACGCATATCGGCAAATTATGTTGAAGTGCGATGAAGTGCTTTTTTCAATTTTTGACAGCTAGGTTCCGATATCCTCCGACAGAAAGTGGTTGCGGAATTTGCTTACGATTTGGATTTGAATTTCCGACAGAGTATGCGTTGCGGAGAATTTTCCGTTCCGACGGATACCTAGCTAGGGCCGATTATTAATTGATTCTGATTGTCTATAGTAATTTGCACCTACAATTATGCAACATTTTTTTTCGATTTGCGGTGAGACCTTATACTTAGTACGCTGCTCGTGCTAAATTTTAGCTCCCATACAAAATTCTCTCAAAAATTTAGCTGAGCTAAATTTAAGCGAATCCCTTTAACCAAGTGGTACGCAGTACGAGCTAAAAATCAAACTTTTGTTTCCGAATGTCCGTCATGTATCTGTCAAAATTTAGCGTACCGATTTAATGGGTCGGGACATTTTTTCAAGCTAAATTCTGACAGATCTCTCTGCTCTGTTGTTCTGCTGTGTAAAGATGAGTGATTTTAATAAATACCTAGACGAGGAGTACCTGGAGCTAGAGTCATTTATTTAAATGAGGAGAAGTCCTAAGAAAAAGTTGGCGATGCTTGGAGCCTTGCAGATTTTGAATCAAGGAAGTTCTTTTCAAAAAACAGCTGTTTTTTGTTACACTTACCCACATCGCTCTCTATGCCATAATTTAGCTAGGATTTTAGCTGATGTTTCGAGAGAAAAGTTGGAGAGCAGCTAAAATTTAGTTTAGCTCAAACAGCGTACTAAGCTTTTGCAAATAGTTCAAGCGCAACAACAATGAGAATAATAGAATAGTTTTTAAAAAAAAATCAGCTGATGTGCCATTTCCACTAAGTTTAAATCATTGAAAAGTCCACAGTATGTTATTCTTTTTAGTATTAAATATGTTATAACAGTTTGTTGGTTTGTTAATTCTCTGCCATAAATTTAAAATTATTGGCCGCTTTCGGATCGTCATAAAATTTCATAAGACTTTCCGTTGGTTGTTTTGCATATCACAAAATAACGCGTTTAATAAATAAATATGGAAGAAAAGAATTTGTATAAATCTTATATATACATTTGCGATGACAAATATGTAGTTATAATCGGTTTGAATTTTTGATGGTAAGATTATGCAGAGATGCAAAGCTGGGTGTAATTTATTTTCCAATATATTGTGTATTAACCAAGTCACAACATTATGGAAGAATTTCTACAACTGTGTTAACTCTAGTAATAAAAAAACAATTCGCCCTTTAAAGGAGCAGTATATTATCTACGAGGAATAGCAGTGCGCCAAGTTTTCGAAAAGTCGTCGTTAAATTTTAAATTTGTTAAAAAAAAAATAAAACTAAATACATATTCAAAAAATCGAATAATCCCTACCTCTTAAACTACACTCTAGATTTATATTCATGCAATCACCTCCTACAATTTTTCGAGGCACCTTGTTTCCTTGGCACAACTCTAGCGCGACACTCGAAATAAGTTGGCACGTGTTCAGTGTTTTGAAACGGCCTATCTCACACAGCATACGATGACGAATTTCGAAAACACGCGCAACCGCAGTGATTGAATTACAGTCTGGCACAGTTGTTGAGAAGTTGAGATTAATTTGACGTGTGTTGCGATTTTTTTTTTTTTTTGTTGATTTTTTAAATTTTTGACATAACAATGTAACCCCATATGGTTGCGAAGTGTCCGCTGTCCGGCTGCAAGACCAATTTCGCTACCTACTAACAAATATCTTGAATTATGTACCTTTCCTCGATGTGAACCTTCTATTAACTTAAATGCTAAATCATATCTAATGCTTTTTTCTCTCAAAATATTTTTTTTTCTTTAAATCTTTCAGTGTCTAAACTGACTGAAAGTCGTCAGCAAAAGTATATTATGACACTGGGTGTGAATTGAAAGTTACAAAATAGTAAGCCAACTTAAAAACGCTTTTGATAAGGTACACCTGATTTGAAAAGGTATGAACATTTATTTGACGTTTGGATGTTTAAAATTCACCAGCAATTTATTTGTTTATTCCACATTTTTGGTTTTCAAAAGACGAAAAAGTTATCCAATTGGCCTTTATATGTGTATGTGTAGCTTTTTTAAATGTTGTTATGTATATTCCAATCAACTCAATTGACAGATGCAAATTGTTTTATCATGCATTCATGTTTGACACTCATCACTCACCCAAACACACAGTTAATCCACCTAGTCGAGAGAAAACAAAAGAAAAAGGAGCATCCGCATGCTGTCGACAGTAATCTGGATTAAGTAATCCTCACCCACTCGACGCGACGGCGAGTGTATCCTTCGATATCGGTCTGCATAATAAATCAACCAACTCGCATACATCATTTCGAATTAAATCTGCTTAATGCCATCTAACAACGGAAATAATATTTCAATTATATGCCTAAAATAATTCAACAAACTATTTTTCAATAAAAATAAACTTCATTTGCATTCACCTATAAATAATTGTAATATATTTGCTATAATTACCATTGATCTTTACCCGATGTAAAACTATAATTAAGTATGTAGATATCACCCCCAAAAATGAAACCAAATCGAATTCGCCTCTTGTACTCATTCGCGTCGCCGCGCCCCACGCATGTTTTTATCAACCTAAAATATTTTCATTACCATTAGATATATAAGAAAAATAAACTTTTTGCCGAGTGGTATAAATGTAAGTATATGCGATGTGATGTTGCATGAGCGTGTGGGGGAATATTTGAAAAACAAAAACCGAAGAAAACGTTTATTTTTGAAAAACAGAACAAAACAAAAACCGAAACACATCTCTGTCTCTGGCCAAAGGCATTTCTGTGAAATTACTCAAATGACATGTACGCGGTTCCACCACCTGCCGCTGCCGTGACGCCTCCGCGTCCGCGCCAGTGTATCTGTCGTTAAACATTTATTATATACGCTAGCGGCTAGCGTCTTGCGGAGATTGCTGTTAGCCGCTGCTGTTCACAATTTATGTGTGTATAGAAGACGACTACTTTTTTTTCTGAGTACGGCTGGCAGAGCATTGGCAGAGTGCGATTAAAAAATTATCTTAGCCGGCCATTGGGAATTGTTTATAGTCGAACTGACCGTGTACGATATCGTGAGTTCAACGTCGAAATAAAAGTATCCATTGTATTGCTCAATCATTTTTTTAATGTGGCGGGGGTGGCGCATTTTTGAGTTCACTGAATTGCTCACGTAACTTCAATTTTAGATTGTGAATGGTACCTTACGTTTTAGCAATTGAAACTCGGTTACGTTTGGTTTTTGCGCAGCCTGTTCTCTGTAAGCACTGGCATGAAAACAGTTGAAATTCTCGTATTGTAACAAATGCAAGTAAGACGAATAGATCTCTTCTCTTCTTCTCTACTCTCTACATCTCTACATCTCTATCTCTACATCTCTTCTCTTCTCTACATACCTATAATAAAACTGCAGAATAAAAAATGCCTGGCCGCGCATCACGCAGAAACTACTCGACTGATTTTGATGAAACTTAGCACAGTGGTTGCTTATGTTCTGGGTCAGGACTTAGGAAACTTGTTATCCCGGAATATAACGTGGTTCTTACAAAACAGTCAAAAAACTGGATATTTGTAGGAAGAGTTTTAGTTATACAGTTCTAGCTCAGTAATGGCTTATTGGATTGAAAAATTCGGTTGCATTCTTTTCGTCGACATTTGAGGAAATTTGCGTAAATCTTTTCTGCGTAGACTTTTTAGTAGGAATTTAAATTACGTTTTTATTGTCTCTGTTTTTGCTTTATATTACTTTCAGAAAGGTCCAAGGGAAGGAACATACATATTTATAAAAAAACTGTTCGATGTAGTTCGATGGAAATACTTTTTGTCTTAATAGTGGCAGGCGGGTGAAGCTAGGCGAGCACTGGTCAGCTTGTCATGAATAAGAAGCTTTGCTAGCTGCTAGCAGCTTTTCAAATACAGTCGAATCCCTCTAAGTCGAATTTTCATGGGAGATAAAAATTAGTTCGAGTTAGAGGAATTTTTGACTTAGAGGATGACTTCTATGCAAAATTGAACTGAATGCAAAAACTGTGTCGAAAAATTCAAGATAGAGAGAAATTCGAGTTAAAGGAGTTTCAACTTAGAGGAATTTGACTGTAGGTTTGTGTTGTAATTTTACTTAACTTTCTATTAATGAAACGACAGATTTCAAAGGAATTCCTTTTCGGCATCCAACAGTCGAATCACTTTCCTCAAAAAGTAGCATTCGATATTGAACCTTGATGAGAAATAACAATCTCGGTGTGATTATCAATTGTTTGGCGAATCTTAGCTGTATCAGCATCCTTCAAAAATGTCAGTGTGATCTATATGAAATTTTTTTAATAGCCGAATGTCGAATTTTGTTGAAGGTGGCCTAAAAGTATTTTTCGAATTCAAAATTCTATAAAAAAAAAATGGTTAGGTTAATTTTATAAAAGAAGGATCCCTGGGAACTTATTTTTTATAAGTAATGTGGTCTATTCTGTTAATTTGCTGCCACTTCTTCACTTGTTATGTTAAATCTCTGTGAACTGTTAAGAACATGCCAATCAGGTTCCCTTCCGCTTGTGCGCGCCACCTTAGGCGAGGTCTTCCTCTGCTGCATTGTCCCTCTGGGTTGGAGTCGAAGACTCTTCGAGCCGGAGCACTGTTGTCCATACACTCTACATGTTCTAGCCATCTCAGACAGCTGATCTGCCCTTTTCTGACAAGGTCGATGTAATGATCGTAAAGTTCGCTGTTATATCTCCCTCTCCAAATCCCATCAAACCAAATGGGGCGAAAAATAGCACGAAGAATTTTTCGTTCAAAACTTCCAAAGATGTCCTCATCCGCCTTCGATAATGTTCATGCTTTTGCACCATATAGCAGGACTGGGTCTTGTATAGAATCTCCTTGGTGTTTCTTGACTAGGCCTTACTTCTTAATTGCCTTCTTAGGCCAAAGAAACAGCGATTGGCAAGTGTAATTCTTCGCTTGATCTCTGCTGTGATGTCATTTACAGAGTTTATAGCGGAACCGAGGCAGATATAGTCCCTAACTACCTCAAAGTTATGGCTGTCTATCGTGACGTTTTGCCCTCGTTAACCGCTAAACCCATTTTTGCCGCTTCTGTTTCTATACATGCAAACGCACCAGTGACAGCTCGCTGTGTTCTACCAATTATGTCAATGTCATCTGCGTATGCAATTAATTGTACAGACTTGTGAAAAATTGTGCCTCTGGTGTTGGTTTTTGGGCGGTAAAAGTTTGCTTAAATTCTTGTACCAACTGTACCTTGTTAAAGTTGGGGACGCATTAAGCAATGCAACGAACTTTTGAGGATCTTCTAAGACATTTGCATTGTTGCGAACTGAGAGATAAGATTGCACCCTTTTTTACGTTTTCCTAGATTTTTTATGACCTCGTGGTCGTCGCCTGTGATTTTTTAAATGTCGGACTAATCTGCTCAAACTTATAGATCCATATTTTGACAAGTTGAGTACTCGATGCTTTTCTAATGTGACGAATTTTTTAATAATTAAAGGCAATGTGGAATCGATTAAACTTTTTCTCACAAATTTCGGACACCGTCTAAATGTCTTGATAAAGCTCAAAATTTCTCATGCCGTAGGTCCTGATTAAGCTTTAGTTCATCTATTTGGACTGGACTTAAATTACAAGTAGCTAAAATAAGTAATCAAACAAGACTCATGGTTGTAACAATTGAGTCCTAGGGTGCACTACGCACTTGCTGGCTAAATTTTTTATTTATTTTTTGAACTTAAACAAAAAATAAACGTCGGGGTTTAAAGACGTCATTTTGCGATCGATAATATTAAACGGAAGTGGTGCAGTGGCTTAGTGGTAGTGTGTTGGACTACTAAGCGAGGAGTTCCCGTTTCGAATCCCGAATGAGCCAAATTAAATCTTTAGGTTTTTTTCCACTGCACAACCTCTCGCGAACGTTTGACAAACATCCGAGAGTATTACTGACATGAAATATCTTCTCAATTAACCGTTTTGACTCGGCATGAAATTATAGATCCCTTCCATTCGTCCCAAAAATGAAAAACTCTTACAAAACGAATAATTGTGAGAAGCTAGGCATTGGGTCCCACTGACCTGTTGCGCCAACTATTTATTTATTTATTTATTTTTGATTGTATTTGGCGCGAACATTTAATTAAATTATTTAAATTAAATATATAGCATAGTATTAGACAGATGACTCAGTCCATGGAACGCAAAATTTTTCCGTTCATCTATATACAGACATATTTATTTTCAAACATCAAATTTTAATGAATAAAACTGTTGGTTGAGGTACATATTTCGCATTAAAATGTCACGCGGCGACTTTCATTCATGTCGTATCTTATATTTATTAAATTCTGTTTTATAGTTTATTAAGATCATTCGAATAGGAATAATACAAACATATTACTCATCGTGCTAAACGACGCGAATGTCTTAATTCATTTGATGGTCTCTGAGCGTAAATCAGTGTTAAATCGTTTTTAATGACTCACATCGTGCCCACCCTGTATACACGATGCCTGTTGTGTCGTTGTGCTCTGTTTTATACATATTTCTGCAACATAACATTTCTTGAAAATAACAAATGAAATGAAAAATACACTTTGTGTTGTGTATGTAGGCCACTACCGGCTATCCTTTGGCTCTACGAGCATGAATCATGTCCCTGCCAGACAAATACCAAAAAGATGAACACACGACTGCCTTGCACTACTGGCGATGGCGAATACAATGGTGGCGGAACTAGAATGTTGGCAGTTGTTGGGCGAGATGAAAAATTGAAAGTTTTGTCTCTTGGTTGTTCATTTCGCTGATTTTGAATGCACGCCGAAATGGTTTTCTGTTGTTCGTTTTTTTTTTTGCTTTGTGCTCGCCTTGTGCAATTTAGTTTAAGCAGTTCACCACACAAAATGAATAATGCTTAATTCAATATGAACGTGGCGTTAATACCATGAGTGTATCCACGCGAATTTAACATGGTGTGGCGGTCTGACTGACTTTGGATGATTTGCCAAAATATTTGCTTTCAGAAAAAGTCGAAATGTTGGCAGCCGTTGTGGTTAAATTTATTTGTTCATGCCATAGGTCCACAATAAGCCTTTTTCTTGTAAACATCTCGTTTACAGGAAGTTGAATTATGACATGTTTACATGGGCTTGTATAATCTACACATTGTGTAGGTATGGTCGCACACACTATTTGTGTGGTAGGCTGCAAATGTTATTGCCATCGTATTAGGCTCGTAGATTAATTATTAGAGAAATCAATTTCTCCGACTGCAGGTATGTTCAATGTTCATTTGAAGGCAATTTCAGTGATTAATCAGGGTCCAGCATGTGTAGGTATTGTTTACTCAAGGATGTCCTTTTAATGAACAATTCACAAGGCGATGATTTCATAGAGGGCTGCAAGATTGGTGGGCAACCGATTTTAACAGGCATTTAACTGCGGAGTATCTAACAAAAGTAGACACGCAATTCATTACAGTTGGGAATTAAAGCAGTACTATGACAAAAATATGCAGGTATTGATAGTCATTTAAGGGTCACACTTTTATTGAAAGTCATAAACAGCAAAACCAGGGGGTCACTGAGACCCACAATGGAAACGAAAAATAAAGGCAGACAAATCCATGAATGACTTTAATTCATTTTTGGATTTTCAGTAGTAACTTCGAATCGGTTATGAGACCATCTCAAAGGGAACGTGCGAAATCGCCAGTTAATTTCTAGGAAAAATAAAGTGCACGACTGGATCGCACGAAACTTTCTCGTTCCTATCATCAGTTTTGTTGGTTTATTTTTATTTTATTGTTGTTTATAGGTTATAAAACTCGAAGTAGGGTTTGTGATAGACCGATATCTTGACACAGATTTATTATGTAAGAATAATTCAGAGGTTTGTTTTTGAATTTATCGATGGACGCGTTTGGAGGTTGCAAATGAAGTGCGGGTTTCCAATTGGTTGCAATTATTTTAAGGTTCATGATTAATATGGTTGAAAAAAGAAAAAGTTTGCTAGAAAGAAGCTTCTAGTACCTATGCAATAATGTTGAAAACGTAAACTTTAATCCAAGTATGCATTTTGGTCAAAATCACTTTAGCCGTTTTCATCTAGGTAAAACAAAAGAAACCCAAATTCTCAAAATATGCATTTTTTAAAAAATTCATTATAGACAAAAAATGAGTTTGCTATCATGTTGGGAATGACCATATTTTCTTAAAAAATAATTTTTGTTATAATCGTATTGACCGTTTTCGAGATAAGGCCACTTTTCAAAAGTACCTACCGTAATTCGATTTTTTTGCGAAAAACTGGGTATGCAACCATATTAACCCCACCTACCTAAGCCCAAATATCAGTTTTGGTTGAAATCGTTAGATCCGTTTTCGAAAAAATATAACTTGTTTAAAATCGTTGTATGTTAAATACCGTTAATCATAGGGTTAACGTGCAAAAAAAAAGTGGCCCCGAACTGTAAGCCTACAAACTCCAAATCCGAAGTTAGAAAGAAATTCGTCCAGCCGTTTGCGTTGTGGAGCTCAGGAAAGGACGGACAGAATTGCGAGACCCACTTTTTCGAGTTCCTCTATCATCGTAATGTCAGATTTCATTAAAATCTCGAGATCGATTTTTTGTACGATTACAATAACTTTCTCTTACTACGTATCCGAGAAAGTTAAAAATTACATTTCTAAAGCTATTCTGTAAATTTAGAATTTTCGCACGATATTTAAAGGGCATTGATTCGCCTAACACTGGAATAGTGTTGTGATAGGCAACCGCGTTAGATTTAATACGTATTTATTTAGAAATAACAGTTTTTGAAAAATTGCGAAGTTCTTTTTCCAACTTAAAAAGGTCAAAAATAGCTTAAAAATGATCACACAGGCAAAAACAAACAGACTTATGTTTGCAAAATGTCCTGATTCTATTATATATCTATTTATTCGATTAATAAATATAATATAAACCACCGTCTTTTGTGGTGGAAAATAAGGAGGACCTACGAATATTTGACTACATCCCTGAAAATCAGATGGAAAACTCATCATTTGAAAAGATTTTTGTTTATATGTAATTTAATGTACAAAATGTAGAATAGAAAACTCAAATTTTATTTACATTATATTTAAAGCTTTTTTTAGAAACCCATATAAGGACACGATACAAATTTGTAAAACTGCCCAGTGGCATATTTCACCAAGGTACAAATTTGTACTTACAAGCATTTTTCATCAAATTTTGTAATGCCAAGAGTACGAAAACTTACAAATTTTGATGAAAAATGCTTGTAAATACAAATACCTATGTAACTTGGTGAAATATGCCACAGAAAACTTTGCCGATTGAATTGTTTATATCAAAAAAAAAACACATGTATAACAACATAAAAAAAACTCATTCGCCATAAATATATGGCATTTACGTAGCAATAAATATGAGATTTTTTCTTCAAAATTTGTTGGTTTCATGTATTGATTATAACTTATTTAAAGAAGTAGCATTTTTTATTCATTTATTTCGATGTGACATCTATTGTAAAAAATCCGCAACAATTTAAATTTGAGCCGTTTTACAATCTACTCACAGCCAATAGATGACTCAAGCATTCTATGCAAAAATCCAAGATGGTTGGCATTTTGTTATATGTTTTTTTTCGCTTTGTACCAAGAACGCTAGTTATGTTGGCGTCATTTTTTTGACTTGGAGGTATTCCACAGTTTTGAACTCGCTTTGCTTTCTGTATTTTCTGTAAAAATTAAGTCTGCATTCACTTATCATCAACACTATTCACAATCACTTTTTAAGTAGTAATTTGTTTTCAATAAATAGGGAGCTTAAATAATATATATTTTATTTAGTATTAAGCAAATTTTAACAAAAGATTTTGTATTTCGAATACAAATATGGCCCTACCGATGCGAAAATTTACCGCCATAGGTTTCACCCTCCATCCGTCAATTGAACTGACATTTAACTAGCAGTCCAACTCCATATAAAGAAGGACGATGAATTTATAATTTAGTACATTTGACAGCAGTCTAAAATAATGAGTTCGAGAATGGAATAATGGCTGCTCGTGAAGTGTTAAAAATTAATAACTTGCAATGATGAATAATGCATCACTTCACAGCGTCACAGATCGGCAATTGACCCCCAATTGACCGTTCTAAGTGAGTTAAAAAGACAGCGGATTTTTCCCTCAATCTACACTCTTTACTTACAGAAAATCTTTCTCGCTTTGGCATGACTTTGATTTCCATACGTGTGGCTCTGTCTTGAAAGTGGAAGAAAGAGGGAGAGAAAGATTGCAGCGTATATTAACAACTTAAATAAATTGTATCAAGCAGATCCGCATTCAAAACGACGACAATGATAGTAATTTTCCTTTTTATAATGAAGAGTTGTCAAAGATACCTATTTTTGCATAGAGCGAAACACGTCAAGTGCTTATTCATCATTTGTGGGCTCAGTTCTAAGTGTGGCCTCTCAGTGAAGCTTTCCAGTTCAAACACCAACAAACACAAAAATTACATCTTAATGCCAAAAATACAAGTGCAGAATTTTTCCTGCAGTGAAAATAGAATACACACCTTTAAATGGGAGGGAACACATGTAAATTCAGCATGCGTTGCAGTACTGTAAGTTGTCTCTATTTCTAAATCCAATGCAAAAGATAATGCCACCACAACACAGAACAATAAAAAGCAAAATTTTAACGGGGGTGGCATCATTGTGAGTGACGTTTATTTCGAATTCAAATTTTTTGCGTACAAATAACACCGGCTGAGAAAAAATTAATAGAATACATGAAGGAAAAATTACATGTTTTATAATAACCGCAGGAAATATTACAAAAAAAAACATTGGATTCAAGGATAAAAATAGGACGAAATTGCACTTAACACCACAGCTGTAAACAAAAGAAAGACGTTTCGCTATTGTCTTGCTATACTGCGTGCTTCACTGAGTCCAGAAATTCTGCACATGTATTTTAGGCATAAGGGAGTTTTTACTGACACTTTTAACAACCATACAGAGAATGTAATGTCGTTTTCCATTGGGCAAAAAGAAGCGTCCGGGAGAGTCCGGAATCGAAAAAATCACTTCTGAAACCGTTCCTTTGGCACAAAAAAATACTCTTCTGATGATTCTGAGAAGAGAAATTCGCTTCTCGATTTGAAGTCAGAATCCACTCAAGAAGCACTAACACAAATGTGATTTGTGTATTTTATACAAGTCAGCTGATGGCAGCCGTAGATTATTTTTTGGCATTTCACCAATACATTTCTACATTCAACCAGAAGCATTTTTCTTGTTCCATTGGATTGCAGAATGAGTGAATCCCCGAGTGAAACCAATGGAAAACGACATAAAACTTGTCAGTTCAGCTCTTCAGAGTTTGAATACTTCACTCAATGGTCGGCAAGTCCTTTCAATTATTAATTAATACGTGTTAGCAATAGAAATCATAAAAAAATCCAAGCCATTTCTAAGATATAAACAAGAAACTGCAAATATTCTTTATTCTTCGTTAAAAAAACCGTTGATTGCTGCGGACGTTTTGTCAAAAGTTGTCCAAATCGACACAATCCAGTCACGGATTCGAACGCGACAGTGAATTCTCTTTTACCACTCAATTAGTATTTTATCCCTACCTATTTGGATTACTCAATTTAGATTTGACAAAAAATTGCATCATTGAATTCCTTGTTAATGAAAATTCTTGACACTCAAACTCCTTTTAAATGAACTCGGTAGGTAACCGTCCTATGCAAACACATTACACTTTCAACTGTCCCTCTTATTTACATAATTGAAACTATTTCCACTTATTTTAGTGATATTTACTCGTAGGTACTTTGTTTTTCATTATTCCGCACAGTGTTTACCAAATATGCAATCAAAAGTCCATTCAAAAACCGTTTCACTCGTTTCATTTATTAGGCAAACACTATAACATTTGTTTTTATGTTCGCCCGCCAGAACAAGTACACCCTGTTGAAGGGGGCCAGGCTGCCGCAGGCACACAAATTGTGCTTCTCCTTCTAGATTATTATGTTGGCTGCACAAGTTTCGACACTAATGGAATTTCACTTTAATTAATGCAAAACAGTCATGTAACTGTAACACGCTGTGTTTTCTATTTTCAAAAATAAAAGACACTCGCACGTTAGGTAGTAGATACATACATTATGTTCGTTTCGCATACACAAATTTATTTTTAGATACATATTATATTTATACAATTAATTTTTGCAACAGTCTCGCATGTCAAATTTAATTAATTTTATATATCTTTTGCATATCCGCAGGTTCAAAGTGGCCTTCATTTGCCATTGACTGGACTCTCGCCGCCCAGAGTTTTAATGTGTAGTGCCTCTATGGGTGCCGAAGGATCGGTTACATTGCAATTACGAGAGGCCATTCATTCGTCGGATTCATCGTCGGTTGATGGTTGTTCATCGCTGGATAATGCTCTCACAATTGGCTATCCGGATCCGGATATGTTAGCCGATGTATTAGGTACTCTACAAACTGCATGTAAGTCGGATGGTGTGCGTGCGGTAGTTTGATATGGAACTAATGTGCGTCCTTCTTTGCAGCACTCAACAATAACACAAACAATAATAACACGATGATTAGTGCCATAACTCTGGAGAGTGTAGATGGTAGTAAAATCAACGATATCGGTTCAACACCCAACAATAGTAACAATAATTACAGTGGCGTCAGCCAGGGCCAGGGCAAGGGCAATAGCAACAGTAAGACCTGCAACAATAACAGCCTTATTAGCTGTAGCAGTAATCTATCGCTGAGCAGTCCTATTAGCGGGCAATTAATCAGCATCACCGGTAGTAGCAGCGCCAGCAGTGGAAGTAGTAGTAATTGTAGTATAACCAGTAATAGCAGTTGTAGCAGTAGCAGTAATGAGAGTATATCAAACGTATCAGTTCCTGGATCTAATCCACCGATTGTAAAGAAACAAAGACCCAAAACATCATCCCCCACACGACATGGACCCCAGCAGTGTCAGGTAATTGAATTGAATTGGCCGGTACATCAGTAGGTATGTTCGGCGGGCATTACTAAAAATAGTTAATCCTCCTTAAGCACATGTGTGTTCCATCGGACGACTACTTGTACTTAGTCGTAAAATGCAGATTTTTTATCACACGATTCCTAGATGTTTTGTTCGCTTGTTCATACTGAAAGTTGAGTGTTGCAACTGAATAAAAAAGCTATTGCTAACATGTAGGGTGTTTTTTAGAGGTATAGAACTTTGAAATGGAATAAAACAAAGAAAAGTTTTTTTAAATTGACGTGAACTTTACTTTATTCGAAAGACAATCTTCTGGCATTTATTTAAATATGATGACTTTTTCCAACATTTGTGGCCGTATACCGGCAATAATACAGCAAATGTTGTCCTCCAAGTGGTCAATCGTTTCAGACTTACAGGCGTAGACGAGCGACTTCACATATCCCCACAGAAAATAGTCAAGCGGCGTTAAATCGCACCATCTTGGAGGCCAATTCACGGGTCCGCAACGTGAACCTATGCGGTTACCGTTTAACGTTTCCTTCAATAAATCAATTGTAGCACGAGCTGTTTGACATCTTGCATCGTCTTGTTGAAACCACAGCTCCTGCACATCATGGTTGTTCGATTGATGAACGAAAATGTCAGTAATCATGGCTCCAATTCCTGTGCACCATGGCGGACAGACTGATTCGGGTCTTCCTTTACGCTACGCTCTACAGCAGCAATGACTTCTTCTGTACGCATTTTAGCTGTACGACGTCTATGTGGATGCGTATTATCATTTAGAGTAAATGTGGTGCGAAAACTTTCCATAGTAAATCGAATTAATTGATCTGATGGACGATTATGTTGACCGTAAAATGGACGTAGTGCGCGATTCGAACAGAACAATGATTTTCAGAATAAATTTACACAATTTGGCAGCGTTGTTCAGGCGTCAGTGGTCAGTCTATTCGTGTTGAAATTGAAATGCCAAACCAAACTAAAAATAAATCACTTGACAGCTGACAAAATGGCCGCCAGTTAAAATAGTGCTGCCAACTTAAAGTTCTATACCTCTAAAAAACACCCTTTACAAATCTTGAAGGCAAATTTAACAAAATTAAAAAAAACGCAATGGACGTGCATTGAGAAAACACATTTTAAAAAATCTCCAAGCTATGACTTCTTCTTACAAAGCTTTTAAAAGGCTTTGACAACCTCCGATGTGGATTCTTTCGTATTCTAAGGAAATTATTACAGATCTGATCAGCAGATTTTTTATGAGGCTTCATTGGTTTACAGAAAGTTGGTAAAAAGAAAGGCCAAAAGAGTTATTCAACCTTTCAATAAAAATGCTAAAAACATAATGTTAAAACGACGCAGGTATGATGTCAAAAACTTAGTTGGCTACCTGGGCACTACAGTTGGCGATATCAACTAAATAACATTCACGTAGTTGACTCTTCGGAGTGCCCGCTTTGTCTTGAAGAAGACGTATAAAGAGGAATTTCTTCTTCAGGGATATAAAAGTCCGGAAGAAGTAAAGATCTCCTCTGCTAAATGTATTATTAGTAAAGCAAAAGCTCTTTTAGCATACAAAATATTCTGCTCTTCTTGTACAAAAAATCTTCTAAGGTCGACGTGCCTCGTAACGGCGACTCAGAATTTAAAACGGATAAAAGATGTTCCTACAGTTAAATATTGTTCCTTTGCATCCCGTGCC
Organism: Cheilosia pagana; assembly: GCA_936431705.1. Classification (NCBI taxonomy): domain Eukaryota; kingdom Metazoa; phylum Arthropoda; class Insecta; order Diptera; family Syrphidae; genus Cheilosia; species Cheilosia pagana. Next base: position 113,948,782 of record OW386166.1, read on the forward strand.
GTAGCTCTATCTTAGTTTTTGATTCCATATTTTGACAGTAACAGAAACTTTTTGCTACAAAATTTAGAGTAAGTGTAGACCAGTGATTTCTCCAAAGTGGTCCAGTGGTCCAGTGGTCCCATTGGTTCACGGAAGACTCGACGGGGGTCTACGTTGGCATGAAAAAAATGGGGGTTCACCAGTTGTAGATAAGTGACGAAAATTTGTTTGATTTCGATGGAAAAGAGAATTTTTTTTAGTTAGGTTGGCAAATAGAGAAGATAGTCTGTTTATTAAGCATTTTTCACTTTTTCAAAAACCTCCCTTCATTTTTTTGAGTACCTAATGTATTTCACGACTGTTACTTTTAAAAACTAGACTATTCGATATTCAGTGTAACGCTGCCCGCAACGCTTGTTCAGACATGGAACTCAGCCGCGATGCAAATTTCCAAGGTTTGATATTATCTTCACATTTTTTGACGAGTTTTAAGAATATGGTTAAAATGTAGCAGCAGGGGGTCCACCGAAACCAGGTTAATTTTGAAAGTGGTCTACGAAAAAAATTGTTTGGAACCTCTGGCTGTAGACCTATAAAACCGAACTCAGTACTCCATTTATAAGGCATATCGTACCTCTAAAGTCCTCTAGCAACTGTCAAACTATGTCCAGTCGGCCAAAATCAAATAGGACAACGAAGTGCCCCTGTGATAGATTTGCACATACGAATACCCCTAAGAAGTTAAGTGCTTATGTTTTCTTCAAAAACGTTAATTTGTCTGCCTTCCAAAGCTTTAGAATATCGCCTCTCTATTTGTTATACCGTATCGCAGAGGTAAATTGCCATAAACGTGGATAACTAAACTGTCAGGTAATCCCTTCAAATCCAGCAAGGAATCTTGTAAAGAAAAGTAGACTTTACAATCTTCAAAAGATTGAAAGTCCTAGTTTTGTTACACAGAAATTTGTTTGACGAATGTCCCATAATCTCTAATACAAATTGTAACCAACATTATTCACACTTCATTATGATTAACGTGTTTAGAAAGTTTGAGAAAAAACAAAATGGCCGACTATAGGAGCGTCGCGTCGGCAAGTTAAGAACCTCACCAGGGTTCGGACTTCTGAAATAAAATTTTAAAGAGCGAAGTATAACCAACATTTTTGCAGAAAATACAAAAACGATTTAAAATAATTTTTGTAAAAAAATAAAATGTGTTGAAAATGAATTTTATGCAAAGTAGTAATAAAATTAATTTTCAACGCATTTTATTTTTTCCAAAAGTTATTTTTAAACAAAAAGTTTTTTTTTGACAACAAAAAGGTTACCTACAAAAAATTAAATATTTTCATGATTTAGAGATCACAGTAAATTTTACTTTTCCAATTAATATTTTTTAGTTCTGAATGTATTTCCCATCAACAAATTTATATTGTTTAATATACTTTAATAAATTATTTGTGGTTCATAAATTTTACCAACATTATTTATAAATGATCGTGAAAACATTAAGTTTTTAACTGTCCTTAAATAAATTTTAAACGATTTTTGGGATGCTGTGGGGTAAAACAGTCGAAGTTAAGACAAACTTTTGAACAAGATCTTTTCCATTTGATTTGATTTTCCCAATTTGGTTGACAAATGTATGTTAACTCAATAGAAGTTTAGATGTTGGGCAAAGCGAAGTATGGGAGTAGATTTTTATTTATTTCTTAAAGTCGAAGTAGATCTACTTCGTTCGAAGAAAAGTCCGCTTTACGCTTAACCTCACACTTAGTCTTAGTAAACTTTGCCTCTTCCTCACTTTAAAAATTTTCAAACTTAGATCATTCATCGTATCCAGGTTTATCTGACAGCAACCCACCCCTTCTCTCTAATTGCTCTTCCAATAATGATTTAAGTAAGTGTCCGCCCAAAGTCATTTAGTTCCCTTGTAAACGCTGCCACTGTTTACACAAGTTCACATCAAACGGCGGCTATTTAGCACCGTTTAATCATGTTTTCTTTAATTCGAATTACGGTGGCTGTTAGCCTTTAACTGCGTGAATCATAAAATTTAATTTCAAACAAACAATTGGGTCGCCACTCCAGATCCAGATCAATCATCGATGCACGTCCATCGGCTGGCATTTGCATGTCAGTTCGAGTTCAGAAACTTCATAAAAATCCGCAATCAACACGCCCGCCGAGGTAAAATTAAAAAAAAAAAAAGTTCAAACAGAATAATATTGATAGACGAAAATAGCGCCATCTGCGCGGCACAAAGCGCTGCCAATTAAAAGCAAAACGCCCACCCACACCCGCGTGTGCGCCTCTATTTAAAACTATACCCAACTATTTTCAGGTTTGCAATAAAGTATTTGGAAATGCATCTGCTTTGGCGAAGCACAAATTAACGCATAGCGATGAGAGGAAGTACGTTTGTGTGATGTGTTCAAAAGCGTTCAAAAGACAGGACCATTTGTAAGTACCACCCCGCACCCGCACCGCACTCATGGAACGTGCAATTAATTTTTTATTTTAAATTTGATAGAAATGGCCATATGATGACTCATAGAAATAAGAAACCATACGAATGCAAGGCTGAAGGTTGCGGCAAATCTTATTGTGATGCAAGGTCATTGAGGCGGCACACGGAAAACCATCACAGTGGACTGGCGGCGGCCGCAACCACTCCTCAAAATCAATCATCCTCCCTTTCGCCGTCAACTGGGCCGCCAACAGGACTCAGTTTGTCACCAGCAACCGCCAGTGGTAATGATTGAGTAAACATAAAAAAACAATTAACCACATTTGACTCTCAAACATGTTTTCCTGATGCACACAGGCGATGCTAGTTCACCCCACGGAGCCAATTGTATTCAGTATACAACTACGGGAGGTGGCGACGACGGCAGTGGCAGTGGCAGCAACAGCAACAGCTCTTTGAAACAATCATCGTCCGCTGTGAACGTCTCAGTGGTATCATCATCCACGCAAGCGAGTTCATCTTCACAATGCTACTCATCAACGCCTTCACCTGCATCATCGCCTTCGCCGAACACCTCAACCAAATCGGTTGCTGCAAATGATGGACTCACTCGGCAGCAACTGGATCTCATTAGTCAAATTATGCAACAGACGAAGCAGGGTAATACCCAAGTGACTGTTGCCACCACCACTGCGAGTTTGAAGGTAGCAAATCAACCGCCATCACCCCACCAGAGTCAGGCGCAAAGCCCACAGCAACAGTTGCAGAGACCAAGGACATGGAATATGCAGGTGAGTTTTATCATTTTCTTTATCAGTTTTGCTGCTTTATGGGGGAAGGGGATGGGGGTCCCATGAAAGGGGATGTGACTGTTTTTTTTTTAACTGACTGATATACGTTGAAAAGGCGATGCAAAGTATTCAACCCAGTGGCACCGCAGTTAGGTAGGAGGTACTATGTCCGGATCGGAGTCGAAGCTAATTCCGATGAAAAAAATTTATCAAATCGACTTTTGTGAAACAAAATTCTGTAAATATTACGACGACTTTCTCAAGGCTTTCGTGTGGTCCGAATAGAAGAAACAGCTTTTTCTTGCTTTTACTCCAGATTCGTAGGTCGGATACCGAACAGGGGTCGAATCGCGTCGTCCGTGAACGAGCATTACGTGACTGAATTTGTTTTTGTTTCACATTAATTCCGGAAACGTAATGCTCGTTCACGGACGACGTGATACGACCCCAGATTTACACCATTTCAAAGCCGATGGCCGAGAAAACAGTAGAGGCCCTTAAATTCCTTTGAAAAACGTTTCAGAAGTCCCTATCGGCTTCTTGTCTTACTGGCAATTCCAAGTAGAAGCTGAAACTGACCTTCCGATCATAGATGGCGCCAAGATCAAAGAAGCGATTCAAACTTTCAAACTTCATCACTAACGAACAAAATTGGCAACATTCGAATTTCGTTTCTGTCAAAGGATCTTTGGCCTTTTGATGTTGATGCGCAAAAGAAAGAATCTATTTTTAGCTTTATGCATGCCCAATTTTGTACCGTTTACCTTTTGCATTCTCTTTTTACTGGATAAGAATTCATGAATACAACAAATTTTTGCGCGGCATAAGTATTTGACGGAACCTTTGAGTAAATTTGTTCGCACTTTTGAGCACGTTTAAGCCAAACAACTTTTGTATTTAACTTTAAGTGATCATAAACGCTGATAAAAAAACACATATTGATTGAATTGTATTATAAACCACGTGTAAACCGTCAGAGTTGAGTTTGGTTACCAGATCTTCGATGGTAGCAAAGTTTAACGCTGGAACCGCAGTAAAAGACATTGCAAAAGAGTTTAATGTGTCGCGTCAAACTGTGCAGTATCAAATTAATAAGTTTAAAAAGAATAACAACTCAAGACCGAGTCCTTCTACGGGAATTTAAGAAAAATATTTTTCTGAAGCCCCAATCTGCTGCAGATCAATGGAATTTGACGGCCAAGAACCCAATCAGTGAGCGCACTGTCCGACGAAGTTTAAAGAATGGAGGTTTTAAGACAATTAAAGCTAAGGACGTGCCATATATCGAAGGCAAACAAGTTTAAAAGACTGGCCTTCGCAAAGGAGCATCTGTACAACCAAAGGAGTTTTGAAGAAGCGTTCTATGGACAGATGAAAGCTCCTTTGAATATATGTATAATGTATAACTCATCAAAAAACAATTTTTTTGTAAGATTGCCAAAGGTAGTAAGGCAAAATAAATGACCCGTTTTTAAAAAAGTGGGGCTCTAATGTTCTGATAATGCCTTTACTTCTGGAGATAGGCGTAGGTATTGGGGAATCATTTTTCCTGCAACAGGATAATTCCCACAAGGTTTCGTTAGATTAAGCAAGGTAGGAGACAATTTCTGAGATCACTTCTCTTTGGGATGCGATATCTCCAGAGATTCTCTAAAATTTAGTGGATTCGATACCAAGACGCCTTCAAAAAGTTATTGAAGCCAAATGAGGATATACATTTTACTAACTTAGTCTTTATTTCTTTACTTTTGTTAAGTTTAGACAATGTTTTCTTAGTTTTAAATTCTTGTCCAAATACTTATGCCAACACATGAAATTACAAATTAATTTATATCTTTTTACGTTTCTATGAAAAAATATTCATTTCTTTTATTTTTAAGTTTGAATTAGTTATATATAAAAAGGAAAAAAATAAAGAAGAATTCTTTACAAAGCCGTTTAAAAGTCAAATTATTTTTTTTTATTTCGTCAAAATACATGCAGTGTAAGTTGCCTTGGTTTATCGTTTATATTCATATTGATGTAGTCCCAGAGACAGGTGTAAAGGGTTCTGCTACTAAAAATTGGTTGTATAGAGACACATACAATCGGCAAAAGTATTTTGACAGAAATGCCAATCGCTCTTATCAGTTTTTACAGATTTTATTGATTAAAATAGGTCTGTTCCTTTACGTTTGTAGTAAAAAATGGAAAAGACTGTCAAAATGACAGTGGAGGGGATGAATTCTCTCTCAGAGATGGAAACCTACGCAAAAGTTAAGGAACGCTTTTGTAGTAATATGTGAAAAAACAGATAGTTCACCCACCAAAATGCCAAATAGAAAAACATTCAAATCAGCTGTAAATTTTCAGGCAACTGACAGATGTTTCAATACTTACGCAAAGAAATTCTGCTTGAGTAAAAACTAGTAATAGAGAAAATATCTTGCTCTCTCGAAGCCGCTCTCTTTTACGAATTTTTCGAGTTGAGGAACGACAATTGAGTAAAGTGCGTAAGAATTCGTAAAAACTCGTAAGATGTAAAGGTAAATGAACAGACCTAATAAGTGGAAAATGACAGAGTTAAATATGGAAGATTGAGCAGCTTTTGTCGCAAAGTACGATTGCGTTCTTGGTAAAGTCGAAAAAAATATACCAAGAAAGATAGATTTATTTTGGGAGACTTTAATAGAAATGCAGGTTTAACTCCCAAAAATCTTGAGCTTGAAATGAAAATATATGCTGAAAACCCTTTTAGCGAGAAGAAAATTTATAGGCTTCTAGCTGAATTTGATTTAAGTACACATATAACATAAAGTAACATTATATAACTCACGAAAGCAAAATTAGTTGGCTACAATTCACCCAAGAGTATAAAAATGAATCAATAAGCTTCTGGAACTAAGTTTTGTGGACGGACGAGCGTTCATTTGAGTTCCATGGATCACCGAAAAAATATTTGTTCGAATTCCGAAAACAGCTCGTCAGAAACGCATCAGTTGTTTAGACTAGTAAGCATAATGGCGGGTCGGTTATGTTCAGGGGTTGTATCTCCTCCAACGGCCTTGTAGATTTGGTTCCAATCGATTAAACAATGAGCCAGCGCAAATGCTTTAAACAATAATGCATTTCCATTTGGGGATATTCTAATCCTTCTGTCATTTCTTCTCCTACACTCCTTGTCAGAAAAGCCGAATGATGATACAACTTTTGCAGCACATTGAGCTAGAAACACACAACTGGCCACTCCAAAGCCCAGATTTAATTTCATTGCAGATGCATGAGTTTCATTCAAGGAAAAAGAACTGTTTCTCTGACTCGCAGCAGAGAGCAGTCCATTTTTGTAATAATAAAGCTCTGGGATGACGTTTCCGCAGAAATGCTTAAAAACTCATCGAATCCGTTAAGGCGATTACAGAAAGTTGCTGAGGCTAAAGCGAATATATTTGTTTAATTATAAGTTTGATTTTTTTCCTTATTAAATTTAAAATAATATTAATTTTCAAGTAAAACTTTATGTCAAAATAATTATGCCAAATTGAAAAGTTTTTTCGTTTTAATGAATTTAAATAAATATATTTAAAAATAAAAAAATTGAGTAGGTATGTTCACCCAAGCATTTAGTTCTTATTAGAATTTAAAAAAAACATTAACTTTCGATCTTGTCAAAATACTTAAGCCGGCCATTGTAGGACCAAAATTATGCACTTGAAAAATGGGACCAGCACCTATCCAGGTCTTCTCTAAATCTTATGAATTTTATCGATTAAATATTAAACGACCCTTAGAGCGTTGGCTACCATTCCACTGGAATTCTTCCTTCTTTTCTGAGATCTTGAGAAATTTTGCGGTGGACTTTTCGGGCTTGAACCGCATTAATGGCGTTTAATAAAGCAGTTGAGAAAGGGCGTTTAATGATAACTAGTACCGCCTGTGGGCGAAATTCGACCAATTTTGTAACGAAAGCCAACTTGTTTTTTACATAATTAATCTATTTTTACATAATAAATTTACTATTATTTTTAATTAATTTATATGCTAAATCTTAATTCATTTACCTTTCATGAAAAACGAATGGAAAACGGCGAAACATGAATGTTCGTTTCCATAGTAACACCTCGCAGATAACTCTGCAATGCCCCTGAAGTAAGATTTTATGATTGCTTACTTTTAGGGGTAATTAAATTTCATACCTTTATGGGTAAATGAGGCTCTACAACAGGTTCAAATCTAAGATGATTAAATACTTTACTATGGAAACTTGACGGCGATAAATTGAATGGCAACAAAATGCTTTTGATTAACTGCTAAGCATTTTGTATGGGAAATTCTTAACTTCATTTTGCCAGTCTTAATGGCGACATATACCTACGATTTTTTGTTTCTGCACATCTATGGCACAGTACCTTTCGAATGATATAAGTTTCATTCTCCTCATTTCATGATAAATACTTAAAAAGTGCACGGAAACTTTTTTTGCTTACATATTGATTGATTTTGGGTACCAAAAACTAAGTAGATATAAGGTCTCCTTTTTTTATCGACTGGCCTGTGAGTTCCTCGACGACTGCACAGACTCAATTTACGGAATGCATTTCATGGCGATTAATAATGAAAAATCTCTTCCAGACCCAGCTACAGCAGACACAGTCAAAAGTCTCATCTGTGTCGGTCATGGATAATGCCACATCACCGATCACCTCAATTTCCATCAATGAACTACTCAACGGAAGTGGATCGCATCAGCAGCAGCAGCAACCTAGTGCCGGGATGAGTCAACAAATTCTAAATATTGTCAAAATCGAGCAGAAACCTGTCGAGTGCAATCTCTGTCATAGAAAGTTCAAGAACGTGCCAGCTCTGAACGGACACATGCGTCTGCATGGCGGCTACTTCAAAAAGGAGGCAGAAACGAAGAAGTGCGACCGAAAAGACGGACTCGGTCCGCCGCTGCAAACGGCCAGCATTGGTGTTCGAGCTCTGATCGAGGAGAAGATCATCAGTAAGCGGTGTAAAGATTTGAAGGTAATTTGTAGTTGAACCACTTCGATTAAATTGTTAACTAATCACTTTGTTTCACAGGGTGCCTTTGTAGTTCCTGCTCCACCCATAGCGGCTGCCGTTAGACGCGCAGCCAGTGACCTAGAAAACTTCTTGGCCCCCAAGTCACCTATAGTACTACAAGCGGGTGGCTCGCCGTCCGAAAGGAACAGCAGCCTAGCCGAGATCGGAACCACCACCGTGCTTCCGCCGGGCCTGCAAATTCACAAACAATCAACGCCAATCCACCAGAAACCAACAAATGTCAGTGTCGGAACGACGACAGTCGCGACAAACACTTCGAAGAGTACGTCCACCATAATGGACCACAAAGACGCGACTCTGATAGAGCTCCTGAAGCGGGGTACAAAGGTAGCGGTACGCAAGACATCGGGTTCCGATTCTAGTCAAATATTCACCACCACCAATGGAACGCTTATGCTACCCTCGGAGCTGTCGCTATCGTCTTCGGGCACATCGAACCCACCGCTCGCGATAACCCTACCGAATGGAGAAACCACGCCTGTCTCGCTGACAATATCGCAAGCCTCGAACGGTTCCGGTGATGTGTACACACTTACCTATTCGACTGACTCGTCGGCGTCGTTTTTTGAAGACAGCGACGTGTACAGCGTATCTGAGACGGACATGCTTCTGCAGACGGTCGACTCGATACAACTGCTCAACGAGTCCGAAACGCCAGACCCAATGGATGAAATAAACTCGCTGAGCAACTTTCCAACTGAGACGAGATCCTCGTCCGGCTTGAGGGAGATTACCAGTCGATCTAGCAAAGACATTCAAGCGGTGTTCAGTTCCCCCTTGCAAGAGGCATTGCCCAATTTCCAAACACTTCATTCCAAGGATTTCGTCCTATACAACAACGGCACATGCAAGGCTTTGAGTGGTGGTAACCAGACTGCAACCAAATCGCTAGCAACTGTTGTCAAAGAGTCGCTATCTCCTCTTCCCTCGCCGCTCGCGTACCCCACGCCACCAGCAAGCCATGAGACAGTCACACAATCGTCACCATTCCTGGATGACTCCCATCATTTTTCGGATGCAGCGAACTCCTTCTTTCAGGAGAAGTCCACTTCGGATTTTATTGACGACGCGGGCGGAACCTTCTTCAAGGACTGTTCGAATGATGCGCTAACCGAGAGCGAGAAAATCCTCAAACTGAAGAGTGTACTCGAGGACAGTGGACAGTTCTTCAAGTCGAACGACAACTCGACCGATGTGTTTGACGCCTCTGCGGTCAAGGTGGAAGACCTCCTTAACGAAGCGAATGACGAAGCGAACTGTGATCTCAAGGACTTTGCCGATCAGAATCTGTCGTTTTTGGATGACGCCCAGGGATTTCTGGATGACTCGCGCAACGCAACTTCCCCACTGTCAGAGTCTTTCTTCACGAGTGGCATTGGCACAGCCGAAGAAGTGAAGGAAGTGCTACGCGACGTCCTGCCCGACGAGTCACTTAACTGTGACCCGCAAAACTCCACCGACATCGATCTGTATTATCTGCCCGGCATGGGCCTACAGTCGCAAATGATGCCGAACTCGGAAGATCCCCTTCTGTCGTCCTCGCCGCGGGACTTTGGCCACAGGTTGCATACACAAACCCACACCCAGCATCAACAGTCGCAGTTGTTGCGCATGGAGCAGTCAACAGCGGCAGCCCTGCAGGAACAATTACTTCCCAAGAAACCCGATGCCGAGTCAAGCTTCCCTTTGCTAATGGCTACCAGTACATCCCGAGATGGAGGCACCCAATTCCATTTCAACATTCAGCAGCAGGAGATCAAGCCAGACAACGAAGCCGACACTAAGCCCGACCTATCATCGGTTCCACTGTGTGCAGAGACGGGGCCACCACTGCCGCTATCGTTCAAGGATAATACCACCCAACTCGGAACTGGGTCGCAGTTCTTCGTGCCAAGTGAAATCACCGCCCAACAAAGCCAGCCACTTAATGTACTATCCGCGTCAACGACAGCTCCATCCCCGCTGACTAGTTCCATCCTCAAGAGGAGATTGCGCCAGGGATCTGTCGGCGGCGACAGCAGCTCACAACACAGCATTATTCCCCGCAAGTACGAACTCTACAAGTCGAAGCTGCGGAAGCCATCAACGACGCACTACACACCCCAGCCCATTCTCAATCCAGACCGCAAGGGTACGGGCTTGTACTCCAACCTACCCAAACCACCGACCTTCCATCAGGACGCCCTTCATTTGGACGATGAATTCGAGGAGGCCGCCAGTCTGATGGCCTTCCTCGATGAGTCCAAAGTGAACATCGGCACCGCATATCAAGCAACAATTCCAGCTATGGAGAGACGAAGTGACTCGCAACCAATTGGCGGCCCGGCCCAAGCCACGGACTACGAAGAACTGATGTGGGATCCATGTGTGGCCACGGACGACAAGATCCTAACCCGATACATCGAGCTAAGCAAGTCCTCAGCCATTCCACTTGGGTACCACTCAGAAGAGGTCGCCCTGAAGGCGCTGCTCCAGGCCCAGGGCGACACGCCCATTGCAGTGCTGAATCTCTTAAAGTCGCAATCAAGCCCCTTCCAGCTGAAGTGGACCTCGCTGGAAGTCGAAATGTTCCTCAGGGGTCTGGAGAAGTACGGAAAGGACTTCTACACCATTGCCAGAGAGGTAAGTTTGAAACTAATTGACGTCTAATGACAGTTCGTAAGACTTGTCCGCATTTCAGATCATAACCAAGTCAACCAGCGAGTGCATTCAGCTGTACTACTTCTGGAAGAAGCTGTGCGTCGACTACAAGGCGACCCACTTGAAGATCGAAACGGAAGACACAAATCAGTCACAGTTCTCTGCGCACGCGTCGGAGCTTCGTCCTCACGTCTGCGAAATGCCAGATTGCTCCGCTGTAAGATTTTGAATTCGCCCCCCCCCCCCCCAATAAAAAACAGACTCAAACTATACCTTTCATCCGCTTTCAGAGCTTCACCTCTAAGGCTGCACTGCATGGCCACACGCGGATCCACTGCATCGGCCGGAATGTCCATCAACTGAGCAACAACAGCGGCTCCATGATATTTGGCAACAATGGCCAATTGCAAGCGCATGCAAACATAAAAGACGACTATCCCTGCAAGGTGTGCGGCAAGTAAGACCACCCCGAAAGTCCTCACAAGGGACACACACTCATAAACCAAAAAAAAAACAAAATAATAAACACACGCACGACACAGAAATAACAATTAAATTGGACATTTTTTGTTTCTTTCTCTTCTTGAAATGATTAGTACATGTTGTTAATGTTTATTGTTGCTATATTGTTATTGTTGTTGTTACATGTCCATAAACAAAAAAAAAGCATCACAAATTACCGTTAGACCGTATGTTATGAACGCAAACGCTAGAGAGCCACACGCATTATGTACGTGTGTTGAACAAATCTACCTACTGCATCCAAGTTTTCGTTTCATCTGTAAAATCGTATCTATTCTTTTGGATTATATGTAAGTTTTTGTTTTTATTGTTTTCCTTTGATTTTCACAATTTCATTTGTTGTTGTTTTTTTCCGAAATTATTTCGCAATGCTAAAAAAAAGTTCGTAAAAAAATCTTATTGGTAGTTTTAGAAAATACACTGTATCAGAATAGAGTACGTTGCGTTGTGTCGCACTAAAAACCAAAAGTGGGAGCACTTCAAAAAGCCTCGTTGTCGACTAGATTGGTCTGGAAAAGATGTAACCTGAACTCAAAAAATAGATTGGTCTTGAACGTCACTTTTCCTCCGTCAGCCACATATGAGAACTGTCAACTTAGTACTCGGTCACTTATTTCTTGACAAGATTCGTCGGCTACCCCTCCATAAACGTCAACTAAAACAGCTGCCCTTGTGAACGATCTAGGCTAATTAAAACCGAGACACATCAAGTCAGTCAGCTGTCAGACTTACTACTAAATTATATACTTGAACGTCCCCATTGACATTCTATATTATGGAATGGACTGCAAGTTAAATGTCAATGCCCAAAAACAATAAAAATTAAAGTTGAAGTTTTAAAGTGTATATTTTCATATAAACGACATTTGCAGCTTCTGACATTCCCGTCAAGATCTCTTTTTTTCGTGACTATACCATTAAGCCAGGCCAAAACTTGTGATACCAAAGTCGATATATTGTTTGTGTCCAAATGCTTGCCATACCAAAATAATAGGTCTGTTCCTTTACTTTTGTAGTAAAAATGGAAAAGAATGTCAAAATGACATTGGAGGGGATAAATTCGCTCTCGGAGACTGAAACTTATCCATAAGTTAAGGAACACTTTTGTAGTAACCTGTGAAAAATTACAGATAGTTCATAAGACCCAAATGTCAAATAAAACAGCAAATTCAAATCAGCTGTCAATTTTCAGGCGACTGACAGTTGTTTCAATTCTTACGCAAAGAAATTTGTTGAATGAAAACTTTTTCGAAGCCGCTCTCTTTTACGAATTTAAAAGTAAAGTAAAGTTAAGCAAAAATGACAGACAAACAAAATGTAAACATTCGTAAACTGATTTAGTTTTATTCTCTTCAACATAGTTTGCTATTTCGTAAGAATTATGTAACAAAAAACTAAAAGACTAAGGCATTCGCGCGATTTCTTGTTTTTGTTCTAAAATGTCAGCGTGTCGACAGCGAATTGCAATGTTACGTTGTCACGTAGTTAATTCTTATTTTGTGACGCATCTGCGCAAGGTTAAAGAAAACGCAAATCACTTTTGGCGAAATCTTTAATCTACGTCATGCATACGTTTTCTTCTTTTTGTTGACAATTTAGAAGCAAAAAAAACACAAAAAAAAATAATAAGACCGAATTTCGTAATCTCAAAACTATTTCGCTTTACACCTTCTTAACACCCAGGCTGCACGAGACTTAATTTCAGTCAACCTCAAGTCATGACATCAAAAAGTCAGGTATAGACCGCGATTTTGTGGACACGACACATATCTGGACATTTCAGTCTGACTTTTTTCCTTGTCTTCTCTGTAGACACGAACCCTGACTTAAATTTGACATTTGAGCGTTTGACAGCAAAAAATCATTCGTTTTGATAATTCTCGAGTCTCGAGTCTCGAGTCTTTCCCAAATTGAATACCAATATAATAAATGCAAATAATTATGTCATTTATCAGAAGACATATTATTTTCTACTGTCGTAAGTAATATTCGAATTTGTCTATAGACATTTTGCAAAAATGTTTGTAGTCCGATGCATTATCCATAAAAAATCTTTCAATATGTGCTTCCAAGTCATGTAGCTCCCGCTTTTAAAGAAATTAGTTCACCCACAATCTCTGCCTTCTCTTATTTTCGGCTAACATCTGCTTTTCTAAATGTTCGGAGTCATTTAATTTTTTTTAAAGCGAGAATCGCCTTCATTTGTTTCTTCGTTGACGACATGTTGGGATATAAAATGTCATAGCACAATTTGCCCAACCAAAACAATAAAAACTCCGACATGAAGTCTGACTGAAAAGTCTGGAATATTTCAGACTCTTGGAGACGTGGTGTAAATCATAAAGCTTCTACTGACAGCGGCTGCCAAGTGTCAAGACAAATGAATGGTCTTTAACCGACAAAACAAAATTCTCTGACGTTTAAAGTTCAACGTCTTATACTACTGATTTGTAAATCGCTTGGGGAGAACCCTAAATATGAGATAAATTGCGTAAACATTCTTCAATTTGTCGCTTACAAAATGTCGGCTTGAGAGCAGAGTTTTTCCTTCAGAAATTTTTAATTTTCTTGTTATTTTTCATTATCGCAAGAAAGTTTTGGTATATAATTTAAATTATTATTCATGTTACAATGGAATCGTTTTTAGTCTAGCTTCTTAAAAAGTGCATGTCGTTATACATTTTTCATGTTTGCTGTCATGAATTTGAAAAAAAAATTACAACTCCAGCTTAAACCAATTGCAGAGTTTTCAACAAAGTCAAAAGCAGAAGTGCTCATATGAAATCGCATCGTCCTCAGGAAAACGATCCAACCAATCAGCAACAGCAGCAACCACCAACTCCACTCCTACCACCAGCGCCACCACCACAACAACAACAGCAACAACAACAAAATACAAACTCATCATAAAGCCCAATTAAAAGCAATTTGAATCAAATTACTTCTACGCTGTTCCAATTATTTTATTGGAAAACCAAAGTCAAGTGTTGCCGATTGTATATATAAAAAGAAAATTCCCAAATCAGTGTAAAGCCACATTATGCCAAGACACTTTCTATTATACTTATTATAATAAGATTAACAATATTTTAACTAATTATAATATAATAAATTAAAAAAAGGAATACTTGTATTAATTTATTTGTAAAATTGACAATCGAAAAAATGTATTATACTGAAAATTATTTAAACAAACAAAAATGTGCATTAATATTAAAAATGAAAAACAAAACGAAAACAATTGCAAGCATATAACGTCCTAATGTATCTTCATTTCATTTTCTATATAAAGTATTTCTCATTTAAAATGTTTATTGTTCTTGTTTTCCTATTTAATTCGTACAAAACAAAACCAAAAAAGAAAAAAAAATCAAAAACTAAATAATATTTTTTTAGACAAAAGTGATAATGAGTGAGATTAAAAACAAAAAAAAATAATAATAACGATTAAATTAGCTACAAGTTAAAACAAACACAACACGCATATATACAAGCACATAAAAAACTATTAGTTTAATTTATAAATGTACTAACGTATTGTTGAAATTTGTTTTCTGTTGTTTCGTTGTTAATTTTAGTATCTATTTCTTTTATTATTTTGCTATTTCTCTATTAAGTTTTTAATTTTTCTACAATGTTCTAATAGAAATGAGTGAAATGTTATTAAAAGTTATAGTTTTACAAGACACACATTGCTCATTGATAGGTAATAAATTATATAAAATATATTTAGTAATATGGTTGTATTGTAGTTATAAGTGTTTGTTATAATTATAAAAAAAGGAAAACAGAAAAAAAAATTACAATATATTTATGCATATACCCGTAGATTAAACCTATACTTGTATCTTACCATTTAAGAGCGTCCACAACCACATTTCATTGATAAATTATTTAGCCCCATACTGTGCACATCTTTCAAAGAACAAACACATACTCTCTCTCTCTCTCTATTTCTCTATCTATCTATCTATCCTCTTTCTCTTAGCCTTAACTCGAGAAAAAAGAAAATAGTCGAATTAGAATTACATTTTTGAGGTTTTTATTGTTAAATATTTATTTGTTAAAACAATTTTAAATATACGAGTAATATATAAATCTACAAATACGTACGATGATTTTGTATTATGTACCTTGAAAAGATGCTAATTAAATTATTATAGTGTATTTGTTGCAAAATCTTTTTAATAAATACAATTTTTAATTTAGTAGTTACGTTTTATTTATTTTTGCTTTCGTTTGTTTAATTAATTATTTTACTTCACATTATACGTTTTTATTTAAAAAAAATATCACTTGAACTTTTCAGTTTTTTCGTTGCAATTGTCAGTCAATGAGGGAAGAGATGGATATAACTTGACATTCTATAACAAAATGACAAACATTTTATTTATTTTTCAGCATTAAAAGATTACCTTCAAATGTTTGACATTTAGTTAAGAGTTTGATTCTGCTCCACTCCACTCTCAAATTTTTAACCTCAAACAGTTTAAAACCAACTCAAACCGATTGACTTAATACGCCACGCCCACAAATATATGATTTGATTTATTTATTTGTTAAAAAGTGTAACATTGCAGCGTCTGATAGCAAACGGAAGATGGTATCAAATTTTTGGTGACAAGCTCTTGGCGTGGAGTCAAAGAACAGTGAACTGCAGATGAAAAATTCTAAATTTATTTTTAATGTATTATTCAAAATAATCCATGGATCGTGCGACACCTTTAATGACATGAATTGGTCCCAAAGTTTACGCTTTCAAGCCGCTGCTTAATATGTCAAACAAAAAAGTGAACAAAATATTTCTATTCCCGTCAATTCCCTTAATTTGCTAAAAAATGCAATGGAAAATGTATCATTTTTTTATAAAAAAAATACACAATTTATTGCACTACTTCATCTCAAATTTACATTTATTTAAACAAAAGAAAAACAATTCTTATTACCTTCTTTCTTACACTATATGAATTATTCATATAAAAAGATTAAACAAAATCGTGTACTACAAATTCATCAAAGTTGCCTCTTTGTCTCGGATTGGCAAAATATATGAATATGATTATAATATTAAATTAAAAAAAAAAGAAATTAAACTTATAATGCCAACATTTATAAAATACTTTCTCTTTTATAAGCACTCATAATACAATTTCAAACAAAAATTGAACTTAGCATATTTCTAAGAAATGAAATTACGTTATTGCACCGTACTTTGGTGTTTGAAAAACAAAAATTAAATTATATATACACATACATACATATATATATTAATATAAATTGACAATCCAAATACTAAGCAATACTTTTGAGTTTACTTATTTTCGTATTTTTTTTTATATATTTGCCTTAAATCGTGCTGTCCTATCCCAAATGCAAATATTTTTTTTTTGAAAAAGGTTTTATGTAAATTGTGGTGTCCTTTGTACATACCCTTTATCACCCTTTTTTTAGGAGTACATTATTTTCTTATTTTTTTTTTTTTTTTCAGTTTTCTGACCTATCCCTACTTATGACATTTGTCTACATTTAAGCATGTTCTACTTACAGTCGAAGTAAACATTAAGGATATTTTAGAGGAGTGTGGTATGTGGTCATTCACCGCCCGACGGCGACTGATGTTGGGACTTGGCATTTCTGAAACATCGATATGTCCAAACTGTCAGGAGGATGAGGAAGATATGGAACAATTTCTCTCCCACTGTGCAGCTACAGCGAAGCTTCAAAATTCTGGGAGAACATTTGATACTAGAGTTCGCCAAGAGAACAACCAGATTCGCCGATAACACAAACCCTACATCCAGTGGCTACCCAAAATGTAACCAACCTCCCCCCGTCCCCATGTCCTTTCCGACATCCTAATAGGTACATATAAAATCCCAACAGAAAATATATAAAGGGGGCAACACAATGGGCCCATCAGAGGCCTAAGTGAAAAGCGGAAAACTTACAATCGCAAACCAACCAACCTACCATCGCTCTCCAAAAATGGCACGCATTGTATATTGGGGTTTTCTTAAAATTTGGAATAAGGACTTTTTTTAAATCAGCAGCAAATGATTTACTTGGGTTATTTGAAGGACAATATTTTTTTGTATAATAAGGAAGTGAGGAGTAACAACCACTCTTGCTTAAATTAAGTTGCCCCAGAAAATGTCTTTTGATGAATGCTAATAAGAACTCTTGATATTCAAAGCTTCCTGGATCCTGGGTCTCCAACAATTCCAATCACATTGTATAGGTCCATTTCTGTTTAGCAAATAATCGTTTCTGTATTTAACTCGTAAAATGTTGGTCATGAAGGTAGATGCGTAATGTTTTACATTGTTTCGCCAATTTTAGCAGTCGTTTAACATTTAAGAAATGTTGATTTTTATGCAAAGCAGCACCGAGAAAAACATTTTAATTTAAGCAATGTTAACATGAAGGACAAAAAAATGTTTGTTTTATATTTGACAGTTCAAGTAGTAAAAAATAAAATTGGCGGCATCATATGCAACTACTGCAGTTCCATGCTGGTTAAAAATTATCTTTGACAGAGAATATTTTCCCAAGTGAACAATCTACTTGTATATCTGCACAATATTCTGGAATACTTTATACAAAAAGTGACAGTCAGTGTAAAGCCAAGGTACATATGTGCATCTGTCAAAATGTTGCAATATGGCGGCCAATTGTGACTGAAAACATTGTTTACAATTAATTTTCTCAGTTTCTCTCGTGAACACCGGTTCAATTTCTTTATTCATTCAGCTAAATATGGGCGAATTCATAATTGCAACATTGTTGCACATGCCATGCAAAAAATATTGATTCAATGCAATTATGAAATGGATTTAATTTTGAAAGTGTTCAGGCAAAAATTTCTGAAAGATATAGAAGCAAAATTCAAAGAAAAATGAAGATTCTTTTGTAACAGGATTTCAAGAAACATTCCAAAAACTAAGAGTTTTCTTAAAACCATAGGACAATTTCCAGATGATGTTTTTAGAAACCATTTCCGTAAAATACTTTCCCCAAAGAACAGATTTTGTTCGGCCTGCTATAAATTCGGACTTGATGCCTAAACGGATCGAAATCAGCAGTTTGGTGTCAGCGTCCGACCACAAATTTTGTTCACTTTCATTCCAATAAAACACAAATAATATATTTTAACTTTTTAATAAAAAAATGTTTGAATATATTTTTCATTTATTTTACTTACATATTTGTTCCTGCCATCTTCCTGCAACTCGGCAACAAAATAAAAATCAATGCAGAGTTGATCGCAATTTGACTGTCATTTTACTTTTATGAACGCAAATAAAACTGCCGCCATGCAAAGGTAAGGCAGATTTTTACATTAATGAACGCAAAAATTGCAGTACTGCCGCATTTTTACTTTTATGAACTCAGCCATTATAAATTTTGTGTTGCGTAAACAATTGGAAAAAAATATAATGGAGACACTAATTTCCATTCGTTCCCAAAAGCAAATAAAATGTACAACCAGTGGGTGTTTTGTGTCAAAAAAAACACAAAATTAATGTGAAAACTGCTCGAGTTTGTTTAAAGCATTTTAAGAAAGGTGCTCATTTTCCCTTTTAATGCCTTTTAATCCTTTATATACGCAATATTGACTATACTTGAAAATCTATATGGTACTGATAAAGCGGACAGTCACAGTAATCAGCCATTTTTGCTTGTTCATATTACCGACACCTGCGCAATAATATTACCTTAGACCTTTACCCCAGCAAGCCAGCTGATGCACAATTCGTTCGCGCCGATGTCCTCCGCAAGAAGATTTCGTTGACCAGTGATTACAATCTGAGAGTCCAATGCAAAACTGTGAAATCGTGTGAAATGGTTGACGCGGACGCGCCGAAATGGGATTCGGGAAAACCCACTCGTAAGATCAAAATACGAACATCTATGGAGAAGGTTTTTGCGAAAGGTCAACGATATGCCGATATTTACGGAGATGATTTTTATTGTAAAGAAAAATATGCAAAATGTGTATCTGTAGAAGTTTTGGAAAGTACTACCTACCTCTATTGATAAAAATTACGATTTTTAGTTGGAGAATACAAAGATCCATTTACATTTCTTTCAATTTTTAAATAATACTAGCGCGTGGACTTAGCTCGTCAATAAGTTCCTCTGATCCAAGCTGAACCACGGGAAAAACGATACAACTCCCGAAATACTGCTTCCGGCTTTTCAAAAGGGTTACGCCGATCGTATTCTTCACCCAAAATTAGTGCAAAGCTTAACATTTAAAAACAACGTTGAAACTCCACTGCTTGTAAAATCAAATTGAATAAATTTGCATTGTTTTGTTTTCCAGTGTTTTGACAGCTTGAGGAAATCTTTCCATAATTCCCATGAAATTAAAAGTTACTACAGAATACTTTTCGCATAGAGTTAGAGAACTCCAATATTTTTCAGATGCGATAAATAGCGGAACGTTTTGTTCCCAAGTTTTTGATGCGAAAAGTTGTCGCATGAGTTACAGAACATGGGCACTGGCTACATATAACTGTCTATGTAAGAAAACTGGATACTCTAAATTCACTCTACAAATTCCTTACGGTTGCCCTTGCGCCTTTTTAATAGTAACCGCATACGCAAGGCGAACAGAAAACTGAAGTCGCTTAAATTCAAATGGAATATCAGATGGAATCATTGGGATGCGTATGTATGGTATAAATACATATTCGCAATTAAATTTTCCAGTTAAAATAGTAGCTTCAATTACATAAGCCAGTAATATTTTAACAGAAAGTCTTGTATCATTGCACAAATGGGGTAGATTAATACTCCGAAGCATAATAATGGTAACTCCAACTCAATTGGAGATTATGCGAAGGCAATCCTGGTTAATCCAACGATTCGGTGGCTTTCGAAATATAAGATTTTGAATGTATTTTTTGTAAGGGCGGTACCACGCCTTCTTTTCCAATTCTGACCAATCTCTACAGAAATACTCCTGCGCTATTACCTAAGATTGTGTGTAAATTTGAACTCAATCGAATCTGTAGTTTTCGAAATATAATGTTTTGAATGCATTTTTTGTATGGGCGGTACCACGCCCCTATAACTCATGAACCAACACACCTACAAAGACCGTATATGCCTACAAACCAAGGTATTAACGTCACCTTTCATGGAAAGTTTTCAGAATCAAAATCGGTTAACGTATTACACAGAACATTGGCGACAAACACAATTCAACTTATTTTTATATACATAGATGACATTCGCCTAAAATGCGTTTAAGATAGTTAATCATTCTACAACAATAGTTGCCGCTTTAATTATTTTTCATATTTATTTCGTATCCCCGACAATTCGCATATTGTTCGCTTCTAGTTCATCCGAGAATCCCATGCGATACGTGTTCAATTTGGAATAGTTATCTAACATTGCGATAAAATTGGAATACGCGTGTCGAAAGTAAATATATAATAAATATTATTAGTTTAAAAAGTTTCTTAATTTTGGAACCGATTCTGCATTTTTATTGTTGTGTTGTGTATACTTTGCGATATGTGTAATATTTCACTGATCTGAAATTCAGAATATACAATTTTTATTGCCCAAAAATCAATTGTTTTCCAACTATTTTGTTAAATTTTTCAGATCATTTCCTACTTTAAGTACCTATATGATTTAAATTATAGCACCTACCTTTTTTTATAATTTTATTCATTAAAGTCATGAATCGAAGGTGTTCATTATGTAATAGAAAAGTCCTGCCTTGCTAAAGGGATAGAGCAAATCGTTTCATTTATTTTCACAACTCATAAGCCCATTTATTTTATACTTATTTAAAAAAAAAACTCATTTTGAAGTACTATAAATGTAAATGTCAAACCACTGGAACTCATCTTACTTTAATTTCAAAAAAATGTGATGCATTTTGTATTATTTCTTTTATATACTCTTTACAAAGTCTTCATTTCTAAAACATATAAGCAAACGAAAAAGGAAAAAAAAACTCTTGAATAAAATTGATAACGAATGATAATAGCTCTTAGACATATCAGTTTTCTAGTTCTTAAGAACATGTTTTAAAAAAAATGGTATATAGTGAACTTAGCAAAGTAAACGTGATGTAAAGAAGAAAATTAAATTTATATATATACATATATATGTAACTCTTTTAAAACATTTTAGGTACCTAAAGTAAAGAAAGAAGATAACGTAAAAACAATATTTACTTTTCTATGGTTGTAAAAAAAAAACAAAACGCATAAGCTATCGAGTTAATTAATAGTATACATAAATATAAATATAAATAATTATATTCCTACTGCATTTCCAAAGAAAAACTGTTTATTATATAATGAGAAAACAAACATAAAGTCACAACTTGTAACGAAATAAATAATAAAAAATACATGTAAGGGAAATAAATTAAAACAAAAAAAACTTTAAATTTATATATGGTGTATTATGATCAAAATCAAAAAAAAGAGGAAGAAAAAAAATGATTTTTTTACTACAACTTGAGTGCAAACTGTTGTGCTAAAATAGTAATATGAAACAAATAACAATATTTACATACATTATACATAAGGCCTATGCTCATCGTTAAACTATTTAACATTTGTACATACTTTTTATTGAATGTAATTCTGTAGCGAGTTAATTTTTATTAATCTTCTCGTTTTTATCTATTGTTATATGAGTTCCATTAAAAGAGGAATATTTATTTAGAACTAACAAACAAGAAAAAATAACGAGTGTACTTATTGACAAGGCTGTTTTCTTACACTACATGCATTTTTGTTCGTTTTATTTCATTACTTCACACGTGTACACTGAGCACAATATCAGAAACATTGTTTTCCTTCTTGCCACCAATGACATCTATGTTTGAATAAACCATAACAATATTGTAAAGTGTGTAGAATATTTTGTTTTTTGTCTCCTACCCCCCAAAAGTAGATACAACTGATGTGTTACAATTACTATTCAAAGTGTTAATTGGACTTAATTCCGTTAAAAAAAAAGTATCTAGAAAATACGACATACATACGTAGAGTGTACACAAAAAGATTTCAGGTGCTTTGTATTTATTGTAAAAATGATTGTAAAACCTTTTCCAAAAAAAAACACCAAACGAAAAACAAAAGAAAATTATTATCTCCAAATTTTGAACAATACTTTTCAAAATGAAAAAAAAAATACTTTTTAGGTGAGAATAAATTTTAAAAAAAATATATATATAAATTTAGTTTTTCTGTGATTAAACGTAATATAACTATAACTCTCTTTTTCTACATCTAACAACCTGGGAATGATGTAAATTATTGACGACGGTGTCTTTTTCTCGAAATAAAACATATAAATGTGGGGAAAATAATTAGCTATAGTGTAAATCATTTATATACATAAATGTAAATACAGAATGATTCCGCCGAAAACAAAATTAGACAAAACATAGTTAATTTTACAATACATAATTGTGTCATTTGGATGTAATATACTATATCGGGTAAATGATACAACGTGAATCGCTGGGTCCTGTATATCATTGGGTGGTGTATTTTATGTAACAATTCCTTTTGATATATATGGTCCTAGGCGACAGCGAAAAAAAAACTATATATTGAACTAAATACGAGAAAAAATGAATGGAAGTAGAGTATCATTGGAGATGGCACATGGTGTTTCTTTAAACAAAACAAATACAAATATAAAAAAAAAAAACGTGTATTTTATCTCATTATAATATGCATGAATTTATATATGTAATATTGTAAAAACAAAAATCTTCAAGTGGAAATAAAAAGAGAAATCTATTATAAAAGAGCAGTGCTTATTTTTTTAATAACCCCCAAAAACAACAGAATGATTTGGAAATGTTCTGAGGAGCGGAGATGCATTAGTTTGTCTCGTTCGTTCTTCCCTCCACTTTCGAAAGACGGTGGAAGCGATTTCAGCGGCTTTAAAAATAAATACTAGGGTGACTAGATTGGTGAACCTCACAAACTGCGTCATTTCAAGAAAGATTTGGCCAACATTCGACGAAGCCAGAATAAATAACCTCCTTTCCAGAACGGGTAAAGATTTCGCTTGACTTACGGCGATTAGTACGGGCCACTGTCCTCTAGAAACTCACGCAGCCAAGCTAGGCATCCCCCACAACACCCACTGTCGTTGCTGCGCTGACACTAACAAGAGTGAAACAGTGTTCCATCTTCTTTGTGAATGTCCGGCTCTAGCTAAAACCAGACACGGCGCCAGGAGTAGCCCGTTCTTTGACGATGTATCGGCCATCCGAGGCATCCATTTCAACAACATCATAAAATTTCTCAACTCCTCAGGCCGGTTTTGAGCTCCCATTTCCCATGACATATGTCACCCCCTTTTATCTCTAGGTTCTACCAGTTTGTGGTTTCAAAACGGATCGCGCTTAGGCGCTACTTGTGTTTTTCTCCATCAGGATTGAGGGAAAGCAACCACCTAATCCAACCAACCAACTAACACTAGAAACAAGTTAGACAATGATGCCAGATCTTGGGAATTTCACGATAGTTTTAAACTTTCAAAATGGACAAATGGGTTTCTGTTTGTGGGTACCTCAAATACCTAATTGCCAAACTTTTGACCATTTTTCTTAAGCTAAGAGCACATTACATTGCAGTGAGCCTTATGCATTTTAACCGATTCTTTAAATTCTAATCTGATACTCGTTTGCACAAGAACGAATACTTAAAATTTTGACACCTAGAATCTGTTTACACTTTAGTAAACTTTTGCCTGTTTTCTGAGCTTCTACCTCGGGAAAGCAAAATAAAGTAAAATTTTCAGCACGCAATTACAACAACTACGTCCTACTTGACATTTCCAACATTCACCATAGTTGGTGACGTTCATGTATCTAGTTTAGTAAGTCTGACAGCTGACTGACTTGATGTATCTCACTTTTGATTGGCCTAAATCGGTCACATGGGCAGCTGTGTCAGTTGACGTTTATGGAGGGGTAGCAGACGAATCTAGTCAAGAAATTCGTGACTGAGTACCAAGTTGACAATTCGCATATGTGGCTGACGTATGAAAAGTGACCAATCTAGTTTATGCGTTCAGGTTACATCTATTCCAGACCAATCTAGTCGACTCAAGATAACTAAGTTTTTGAAAGTGCTCATTATTTATCTCAAGTGGAAGTGACTTGACAGCAGCAGCTTATAGGTGTGTTCCCTTACTTTTTTGGCCAATTGCGGCAAAATGTCAGATATCAAGGAGTGGGGATATATTCTCTCAGAAAAATAGAATATAACCAAAAAGTACAGGAACGAAAGTTTTGCGTGAAGTTTACTAAAAGCATATGGAAGAAAGAAAAATAATATTCAAAAATAAAGTCATTGGACTTAACCAAAATTTTCAATTTCCAGACGTTGAAAAACACTTGGATACAGTTTAATATTTATTTTTAGTGCCGATTTATCTGTTTTAATAACAAATTTCAGCATTCAATAAACAAAACCGAAATAAACAGACAATTTAAATTGACTTTTAAAAGATTTGACAGCTTAAGTCAGTTATAAAACAAACTAGCCCAAAGAAATTTCTTGAGCTACTATTTGCGGGTTTTTTATGGAGGGGAAATGTTTTGTTCTCTCTTTGTGGTTCTTTTCTACCCAACTTTTGCGTAAAGGAACGAAGTTTGACTAAATTTGAATAATGTGTTCGAACTCATTGGGGCATATTCATAGTTGCACTCTAAACCCGTGTCTAACTGAACTGTAGTCTAAAGTTAAACCACAGCTAAAACACGACTGCTATTTATAAACAAATTGGCAGCTCTGTTTAATTAGATACGAGTTTAACGTGTATTCTACTACAAATCTATTACATAAATACTATTCTGACAGTAATTTATATCAAAAGTACGTTTTTTTTGTGGATTGTGGTTGTGCTATCTCAAAACAAAGCAAGAATCTTAATTATGTTTTTTTGAAATTAGCAAACATTATAAAATTGCAGATGAGTGTCAAGGAAAAGAGAGCTAGAGAACAGAACTCGTCTGAATCAGAAAAAGAAATGCTGCGTGAGTTGGTGCGAGGTCATCTGAGTGTTGTAGACGATAAAGGCAGCCTCTATTAGTTGGTTGTTCTTCAATATAAAGTAAATCAATTATAAATCTTGCCGTATCTTTGTCCAACCGATATCTTTCATACAAATCTTCATTAGGCGGGTCCTGTAGAGCTTCGGGCTTCTAGTTGGCGGTATCATTGTGACTTCCTCCAATATATCAAAATCTTCCTCAATATTGTAATCGACCGACATTTTTTTATTTATTTTGATTATTGAATTATCTGCGAGCAACATTATTTAATTTATTGTAAAACAACTGTAACACCGTATTATTTTTTCTATAAATAATATAAATACCTAAGAAAAGCGAAACGATGTGAAAAATTCGTAATTTTATTCTTTTTTGTTCACTGGCTTTTGACGTTTAATAGAATTAAAAACAACTTAAACATAAGTTTTGCTGTGATTAATGTTAGGCTCGAGTTTATCGTTTAGACATGGGTTTAAATTGTCTATGAATTGAATAACCTCCGGTTTAGTTTAGATAGTACATAATAATAACTTATCAAAGATCTATGAATATGCCCCATTATTATCGTTTACTTCTCAGAGAGGGAAACTTACGCAAAAGTTAAGGAACACTTTTGTAGTAACCTTTGAAAAATGACAGATAGTTCATAAAACCCAAATACCTAATAAAACAACAAATTCAAATCAGCTGTCAATTTTCAGGCGACTGACAGTTGTTTTAATTCTTACGCAAAGAAATTTGTTGAGTAAAAACTAGCAAGAGGGGAAATATCTTGCTCTCTCTAAGCCGCTCTCTTTTACGAATTTTTCGAGTTGAGGCTTGAGGAACGACAGTTGAGTTAAATGCGTAAGAATTCGTAAAAATTCGTAAGATTTAACAGTAAAGGAACAGACCTCTTATGTTGCAACCTTTCTGGTGATGTTAGTTGAAGTTGCAAGCAAACTGCAAACTGAAAGTCGAGACACAACATTTTATAGTACTTTATATCAGTCAAACACATAATAATGCGACTGGGACCGTTTTTTTGCGTCTTCATTTTGCTTTGCTGTGGTGGAAGCTAACAAAAATCTCACCTTACATCGGACGGCACTATTTTTATTCATTCAAAATGAGCTCGAATTTGATACAAATTTTAACCAGAGACTACCAAAAATACGTCGACAGCTAAACTACTACTAAAACCTTGTTGTATCGTAGCTCAGTGAAAAGAAGAAGAAACACAAAACAAATAAAACACAATGAACTATAGTGGAAAAATAGATATTAAAAACCACTTTTATTAGACCTGCGCCTGTGACCTGCTCATGCTCGATCCTGCTGAAAGACTAACTCTCGTTATACAATTACTAGAACCTTCTCGCTCTTTCGTTAAGTTTATATGTATACTCTTTCAATACATCGACTGCAGAGTTGCAATACTCATGCAGTTCGATACACTTGTATCAGTTCCGGCATTATTTTCTGATGCAGTTAAACATATTCGGCCCTAGCGAGGTATCCGTCGGAACGGAAAATTCTCCGCAACGCATACTCTTTCGGAGGCTCAAATCCAAGTCGTAAACAAATTCCGCAACCAATTTCTGTCGGAGGATATCGGAACCTAGCTGTCAAAAATTGAAGAAAAAAATGCACTTCAATGTAATTCGCCGATATGCGTTACAAAATGTCGGAGAAATATTCCGAATAGATGTTCCGAAGAATACCTCGAAGCAAAAAACTCCCAAATCGTATAAAAAAGGAGAATTTTCCGTTCCGACGGATGCAGCGCTAGGGCCGATTGTCTGCTACATCATTGATAGGGGTTGGAATTTAAATTTTCTCATGGACCGAATTAAAGGAAAACCAAGGAATCCAACAAAAAACTGTACCTGACTCCCATCCCTATGAAACGATTTGCTTTTACCAGTGGAAGGTAAGCTCCTGGAAAGCTCGATCCACTAACCTCACCTCAGCTTTAAAGCATTCGCAGTCACTTGCGGTTGTGACACTCACTACTATAAAGCCAAACTTACTAAACACAAAGCTCTTCCGCAAAAGTTTCCTCTCAACAGCCAGATTTGGAAGGAAGACAGAAAGTCCTTCCAACCCCTTGGCAATTTTATTCGCATACTAGCACAAAAACAACCCCGGAAACTCGCGCGCCGCGATGTGGATGTGCTCTTGAAAACATACCTACCGCACACCAGTGTACAAGTACCCTTGGATAGGGAACCATTCCTTTGCCCGGTAAGATATAGTTCAGTGTGTTGCCAACCATCCCATAAAATATACCTTACGAAGGACTTTCGCTTGGCGTCGGACTCGGAACAAGCATTTCTCCACTTTTACTTTTAAAGGTATTTTTCGGTGTTTCTTTTTTATTGTCTTCTTTTTGTCGCAATACATTTACAGTGCAACAAAGTGAATGTTGCAAATTAATTTGTTAATGGTTTTTCTTCTTTTCGGAATTCAATTTTTAGCAGACGTCAGAAAGCGTTCGCAATTTACAGCTGTCCTCTGGAGGGGTTGCTTTCGCTTTTCTTTTTCTGGTATTGGAAGGTCAAATAAACGGCTTCAAGATTAACTACTCAAAGTATCATCACAACGCTATGTCGCTGTCGGCCATAGCAAAGGTAAGTGACAGCGTCGCCTGTACATATATAATGTAGATTGCATTAGGATAATGAATCAGAATCGGTACAAAGGATAAATCCACCATTTCCTGCTGAAATGTTTAATCGTATTTAAAGTGTGAATATAAAGGGATTGCCAAAAAAAAAACGAAGCGCGTGTAGTAATAGCTGCTCTCCGGCTCTTGGGTTCCACAAGGATAATTGAGTAGGCGCATGCGCTGGAAGAGCCTTCTGACATGACCAACGGCAATGACAACCGATGTTTTCTTTCTGCTTTCATATACCTTGTGTATATGTTGTGCACAAGGAGGATGTCCTTGACGGCTTGCTTAGTGTTTCTCAAAATCATACGAAAGGTTATTGCCCTTGCACGAGGTACACAATACACACTATGGCTTTCGTTTGTTAAAATCAGTTCGTTGTCAACTGGGATCTGTGTATCTTTATAGGGAATGTAGGTATTTATGTAGGCATGTACTAAGTTAATAATTAAGCTCTCAACTCAACAGTACATAGCTATGCTTGGATACATAGAGGTGCTGCCCATCATCCTCTCTATGTATTTGGCCATATATAAGTTTAACCTCAGTTGAACTCCAGTTCAATGTTATATGGTTGGCACCTACATTCGCTTTTTGATGTCCTTATACCAGGAGGTATGTAGGTAGGCACCTGCATTAACAATTTTCGATTGAAATTTAACTTAATTGGCCAGTAGGCATATTCTCTTTCAATCAAATCGTTTTATTGGACAATTTGTATTGAATGACAGGAAGGTAATTAAAAATGTATTCATTTGAACTTGAATTATATCTACTTCGACTTTGGTGATAGCCCTTCCTTGTAGATTTTAAAAATAATTTAGAAATTGACGTAGGTAAGTAGGTAGTTACTGGATGCGTGTAGGTATACCTACTACTTTCTTTCTTCTCGTGGATAGTTTAAGTTAGGCGTGGCATTGAAGTGCCAATGCTGTTGACTTTTATGCAATAGTTGCAGCTGTATAAAATATACAGGCAGAGAGATATACCTTACTTGGAGGTGTTTGACATTGTTCTGCTGACTCCTTGACCTTCTTTCTTTAACGCGCCAGGCGTTGATTCGTTTTTTTTTCGACCTAACTCTGTCCTACAGTGAAAACTGAACTTAAGTAAAGGTAGGGGAGACCGGGGACGAAAGTAACACGTCATGAAAGTAACAAGCCCATTTACAACGTGAATGAACGTGTTAGTGAAATTCCTTGTATGCAGTTTTGTAAACAACTCAACTCTTCTCTTAACTAATCAGTTGTTCTCGAGCGGTAGTATGATGAGCACGTGTCACATTAAAAAAAAGAAAAAAGTCCATCATTTGAAATTTTTTTTGACTGCCGTTTTTTTCAATAAAAACAACATAAAATCTCTATATTTTAAGGTAAGTTTTTTCTCAAGCGTTATTTGACATATTGTTTCTTGATCCCTGTTCAACATTTTAAATAAATTTAAGAATCTGAGTGAATTATTTAGGTTTTTCCGAAAAATGAGGGCATGTGGACAAAAGTAACACTTGACCATGGGGCGAACGTAACATGTTAAAGCTGGTACGCTGTTCGAGTGAAGTGAAATTTTCACTCCTGTCCAAAAAGTGCTGTGAAATTGAAAGTGAAATTTTCACGCTGAAATGTCAAAAATTTAATGAGACGGACAATTAAAGCCAAGTGAAATAGCTTAAGTAACGCCCCCTATACAAATCACTTTTTGAACAATTATTTTTCACTTTGACAGCGTACTGCCTGGTGAAATTTTCACTTGAAAAGTTCATTTTGACATTTCGCAGTGAAAAATTTGTATGAAAATTTGGATTTCACGCGAACAGCGTACTAGGCTATACTCGGGAAACGAGTATCATCCTATTTTGAAGAATTTTTTATGTTTTTCTATTATTCTTATCTTGTTTTTTTTTTTTTTTTTTTGAAGTTTCCCAAAAATATATGAATTTGTGATGTTCCTAAGTTGAAATACATATTTAACAGTTTAATAAATGTAATGAACCAAAAATGTCATTATTTCGCTTAATTATGTTTTTAATCCTGGACATATAGGACGAAAGTAACAAGGACAGGCTCTTAGAAAAATTATCACAGCTATGTGAATTCATCAATTTATTAAAACTTAACTACATCCTTTTCTAGATAAATAACCCATCTCTTAGATGGCATAGTTTGATTGATTTTTGTTATTCCAAAAATCGCAAGAGCAGGAACCCCAAAAGTAAAAAATGTTACTTTTGTCCCCGGTCTCCCCTATCCTTCTTTTGTGTATTGCTAAATTCGTTGTCACAGGTATGATTTGCCTACTCGACTTCTGTAAGGTTAATAATGACATCCTCTGCTGGAAATTAAAAAAATATTTCAGGTTCAGTGATAAGGCTGTTGAGTTACTGCGTGATTTCCTTTCTAATAGATTTCAAAGGATCATTGTTGGTGATAGTTGCTCGGTATCCAAGCCGCTCAAACAAGGAGTAAGTCAGGGATCTTGGGACCCATTTTGTTTAGCATCTTTATAAATGATTTACCGTCAGTGTGCAAATACTGTTTCATCTATTTCTACGCTGATGATGCTCAGATCCGCCTCTCCTCACCTTTTAACAAAATTGCAGAGCTTATGAGGTTGCTTAATGAGGGTTTATCTGCAATTAATTATTGGACTGTAAATAACGGACTCCTTCTCAATCCAAACAAAAGTTTGGCTCTTCCCATTTCAAACAAATTTTTGAGCTTGATGTGTTATAATCACATTAACATCGTAATTGGTCGGGTCTACGGGTGCCTTCGTAAGCTCTGGCTAACTGCGGATTTCACTCCCCCTGAAACTAGGCAAAAACTTGTTCGCACCCTCATTCTACCTTTGATAACTTACTCTGAAGGTGTTTAACCCAATCCTGACTTGTTATCAATGCATAAACTCCAAGTAGCTTTTAATTGGCCCTAGCGTGGTTTCAATCGGAACGTAAAATTCTCCGCAACGCGTACTCTGTCGGAGACTCAAATCCAAATCGTAAACAAAAATGCACTTTATCGCACTTCAACGTAATTCGCCGATATGCGTTTCAAAATGTCGGAGAAATATTCCGAATAGATGTTCCGAAGAATACCTCGAAGCAAAAAACCTCCGAATCGTATAAAATCGGAGAATTTTCCGTTCCGACGGATACCGCGCTAGGGCAGAATGACGCCATCCGCTACATTCATGGTATCCTAGGTGGGATAGAATTTCCATTTATGCCAATAACTTTCTTGGATGCACTCTAACCTCTTTCATTAATGCTAGAAACTGCATATTTTTGCATAGGGTCCGTACAACCAAGTCTCCTCCGTACCTTTATCAAAAGCTAGAATTTTTTTGATCTCATAGAACCATGAACATTAACATTCCTTCATACAAATATCTCAACTCTTCCAGACTGTTTTACATTCATGCAATCAGGCTATGGAATTCGTTGCCTTTGCATATCAAAGGTATTAATAGATCTGGTAACTTTAAATCTGAGGTTATAATTTTTTTCGCTGCTATTTCTATCTCTTTTCCTTTTCTTCTCTTTTTCTCTCTATTGTTTTTTTTTTTATTTTTTTCTCTGTCTTCTTAATCTTCCTCCTTTTCTCCTACAATTAAGTATTAAACCACTATTAGTTTTAATTTTAGCTTTAAGAACTTTGTTACTTTACTTAAGCCCTCTCTGTATTATAAAAGACCAAGTCAATGTGCAATAACATTTAAAATCTTTTGGTAATAATAAATTGGAATTGAAATTGAAATGTCAAGTTTAAAGCTCAATTAAGCACACCGAACTGAAATACATAAATAAATTAAATATTCTGCATTCTTCTTCAAATTCCATCGATAAAAACAGGACAGAAGTTCGTATGGAGAACTATTCGATTAAATTAGCTACGAGCTCGTATTCATTCGCTGTGCTTCTGTGATTTATGCAGCAGGACAAAGGTACAAAGTATACGGGTATTTAACAACATCTGATTATTTGTCCTTAAGAGGACCTTGAGATGTAAGTCTGCTGTATTGTTAGATAGAAGTTGAGGTGTATGGCTATCCTCACTTAATTGTAGTCGGGTGGAATTCTTTGGTCTGTTTCTTTACTTTTAAATCTTACGAATTTTTCGAATTCTTACGCATTTTACTCAATTACTCTTAAACCCTTACTAGTTTTTACTCAACAAATTTCTTTGCGCGAGAATTGAAATAATTGTCAGTCGCCTAAAAATCGACAGCTGATTTGAATTTGTTGTTCTAAAGGGTTTTCCAATAAGAGGTGTTATTTTGAATAGCCCACTATTTCGGTAGCTGTCACTTTTGAAGCTGTTATTTTTTGACATTTGACAAGTAGAAACTACGCCATTACTAAAAATGGAACGACACACGCTTCAACAATGCATTGAAATTATAAAAAATCACTACAAAAATGGTGAAAATTTTGCAGTCACAGTTCGCAAAACAAAAGCATTTTTGGGTCGTCGTGAAGCACCTTGTCGGACCGCAATACAGAAATTTGGTGGACAGATTCGAGCTGTTGGGACAAGTTAGTGATGTTAAGAATAAAACATTAAATAAAAAAGAACAACTGAGAATATTGCTGCTATAGCCCAAAGTGTTGAAGAAAACCCAGATTTGTCCATTCCTCGTCGTTCTTTGGAATTGGGCATTCCACAAACGTGATTAATGATTTTTATTTCCGGAGTTTGATGGTATTGATATGGGCAACGTTTACTTTCAACAAGATGGCGCTACGTGCCACACAAGCAACGAAACCATTGATCTTTAACAGGAAAAGTTTCCGGACCGTGTTATCTCTCGAAGAGGTGATCACAATTGGCCTCCGAGATCTTGTTATTTAACACCTTGCGACTTCTTCCTTTAGGGCCACGTGAAAAATAATGTCTACGCCAACTGCCCAGCGTCGATTCAAGACCTCAAAGATGGAATTCGTGAGTCTAACGAGGACATAGGGCAGCCACTTTGCGATTTTGTTATGGAAAATTTCATGAAAAGGATATGGTCCTGTAAGCGTGGTCGTGGTGGCCATTTAGCTGATGTTGTTTTTCATTATTAACGGCATACCTTCCTCTTTATTGTAATAAATATCCGATCATTTATCTCAAAAAATGTCATTTTTCTTTGAATATCTAAATAACACCTCTTATTGGAAAACCCTTTATTTGGCATTTGGGTTTTATGAACATACATATCTGTCATTTTTCACAGATTACTACAAACGCGTTCCTTAATTTTTGCGTAAGTTTCCCTCTCTGAGAGAGAATTCATCCCCTCGGCTGTCATTTTGACAGTCTTTTCCATTTTTACTACAAAAGTAAATGAACAGACCTCTTGTCTATCATTAGCACTGTTCATTGTACTACAGCGGGATCTTGGTCGTTACCGTAGAAGTCTTCCTTTCAAATTCCCAGCACTTACTGTGACTGTAATACAATGTTTATTTGTTCCACTTTTGACTCCTGAACTTCATTCCCGAAGTGACATTTCTCCATTTAAGGTCCATATGGAGAACTGCAGTCCTTTAGCTTCTCATAAACAATCGTTTAAGACGAATGGAACGGAGCTTCGATGATTCGGTCATTGACATACTATACATGGACTGCTAGTGAAATGTCAGTTCCATACAATATCTGCCGAAAAAATGACGCCAATATAACTAGCGCTCGTGTTTCGACGCGAAAAATAAGTGAAACAAAATGACAACCATCTTGGATTTCTCCATAGAATGCTAGAGCCACCTATTGAGCGTGATTTGAATTGCAAAGTGAAACGGTTGCAATTGTTTTTCATTGTCCATAAGTTGCAGAATTTTCGTATATTTATTGCGAATTAGTTTTTTATGTCGTTTGTCAGTTGTTTTTTTTTTGGAAATATGATGTAAATCAATTTGGCGTATATTTCAATTACATTTCGGATAAATAAATACTTATGATTGTCAAGAATTACAGAATATCATATTCAAGTAGATGAGAACTTATTTCATCATATAAATAACAAAAATAACAAAGTGCGAGTTTCCAATTTATTCCGCTCCGAACCACGAGAGCTAGCGCTAATGTTGGAACCAACGTGAAGTTGGCTACTAGCAGTCCATGTATAATACGTCAATGGATTCGGTCATTTTTAACGCATGACCCTAACTTGAATTCAAAGAATTGACAGGCGTCTGCTAAGTATAGACCCTAAAAGAGATGCAGTTAGATCAATCTTTACATTTCTCCCCTTCTCGTAAATGGATTGCGATTCAGAATCCGTGGGGGAAGATATGGTAAATCCACTTGAACATTTCAATGAAAGGTTAAAAACTTATTGTTCATTTACCGATAATGGTCGGCTATAAAATTTGTCTAGAACTGATTTAAACCCAAATAAGTAAAAGAGCTGTTGGAATACGTTCAAACATACCCTATGAATGGCGTTAAAAGTTGAAACGTTTAGATGCTTTCCGAAAAGCTTTTATTCAGCTGACTGATCTTCGTTCGTGTTCGGATTCTGGTTTATTTACCTCCAAAAGTTTTTAACTTAAAAGGTGGGTGTGAAACTAGATATGGAAATTTGTTGGTTTATTTTGCCTGTTCTGTTGGTTTGTTGCATACATTACCAGCAATTAAGAAACAGATTGCTCAAGTAAAAAAACCGGATTCCGAACTTCAATTCTACATAATTTAAATGAACCTACTCGCATATGCAAATATGTTTTAAATTGAAACAGTACACAGGTTCAACCCTTGCTGATAATAGTTTTAATTTTCTAAAACCTTTTTAAAAACCCTTTTCTTAAATAAGTTTTACCTTTAATTGAGACATTTAATAAACTATTTTCACTTTCATTCGAAAAGCCGATATTGTACTCGTACTGGCGGAGTTCCTGCTCGTGGCGAGTTCGTATCGCACTCAACCTGAAGGAAATACCATACGACATAAAGCCCATTAGCCTCATCAAGTCCGGTGGCGAACAGCATTGCAATGAGTACCGTGAAGTCAACCCCATGGAGCAAGTTCCTGCTTTGCAAATTGGTAAGTTACCACAAAAATATTTAAACAAAACAATTCGCTTAATGAAATGTCAACAGATGGTCACACCTTGATCGAGTCGGTGGCTGTTATGCATTACCTCGAGGAGACTAGGCCTCAGCGACCTCTACTGCCACAGGACGTCCACAAAAGGGCTAAGGTTCGTGAAATCTGTGAGATCATCACGTCCGGTATACAACCGTTGCAAAATCTTATCGTCCTCATACACGTCGGAGAGGAAAAGAAGAAGGAATGGGCTCAGCACTGGATCACAAGGGGATTCCGTGCCGTCGAGAAGGTCCTCTCGACCTCAGCTGGCAAGTACTGTGTTGGAGATGAAATTTCCATGGCAGATTGCTGCCTAGTCCCGCAAGTTTTCAACGCCAGGCGGTTAGTATTATTTCCATCTATCTATATTTGGTAAGAAAACATTTTTGGACTAATAAATTGTGTTTCCCCCCCTCAGATTCCACGTTGATCTTCGTCCGTATCCAATCATCTTGCGCATCGATCGTGAGTTGGAGAGCAATCCAGCATTTAGGGCCGCCCATCCATCAAATCAGCCCGATTGCCCACCCGAACTGCCAAACAAGTAAAAGCATCCAGCTGTGCTACCTACATTAATATTTTTTCCTTATAATATATTTATATAAAAACCAAATCTCTTTGAACTCTTCGGCAATCAAATTGTGTATTGGGGAGGAAAATATTTTTTATTTTTTTAATATCATGCTTAAAAGCGTTTCTTTACATCTATACTTATAGAAATTGAAAATTTCGGATGAAAAAATTAAGATTGTATCTGTGGTCACAAATTTATATTATAAAAGAGAACAACAAATAATCAAGTACACATAAATATATATGAAAAATAAACAAACAAACGCAATTCAGGGATATTCTACAATTTAATTAACACACAAATGTTTAAGTAACCAATTTACCTGTTCAGAAAAAAGCAACTCAGTCATTAACACTATTTTAGAAATATACCTAATACAATTCGCATTTGAAATAATATCTAAGACTTATCGAGCAGTCCGTTAGTGTGTAAAAATCATGATTTATTTGCTTAACGAAGGACAGTGGTACAACCAACACTTGTACCTTATGTGTTTGTACGAATATTGATGGATTTATTATTACACAAACTTTATGTGAAAAAAATATTAAAGCAAAATGGTAGATATGTAGAACTTATGTGAAAGAAAAGACAATTGAAAACGTAGACATAGTCGGCAGTTAAGGTAGAACCGTCTTTTAATAGTATCCAAAGATGGAACAAAATTCATTTGTATCTGTACTATTACGAAATGAATACTTTTAATAGAAATGAGATTGTGATTGGATTGAAAACCATTAATACATATAATATTTAAGCATTTAAGCGAATAAAATTGGACATAGTCACAATTACTAAAGAGTGCAATTTATTGTGTACGAGTTTTAATATCAGTTTGATACTTACTTACTTATGTCCTATATCCCCTTGTGGGTCCTAGGGCTCTACAACGCCTACGCGCCATCGTGTGCGGTTTCTGGCAATGTGCCTCAGCTCTCCCCAACTCTTCCCCAGTTGCCGTGCTTCCTTCTCGACTGTTCTACGCCATATTCTTCAATTATCAAGGCTACGTACGATGGATCCATATGTCACGTTTTGCACAGAGGAAAGCTGTCTGAGGAATTCGAAGTCTAAAGCGGGGCTCGGCAAGGCTGCATTCTTTCAACAATATTGTTTTTATTGGTGATCAGCGATGTGATAAATGCGGCTTTTTTGATGAGAAATGGAGGAATTCGATGGACTCTTACATCTGAACTCAAACACCTCGACTACGCTGACGATGTGTGCCTACTATCTTAGAGAATAATGGACCTTCACCAAATGACAGCAAATGTGGAGAGGGAACCAGACGTGCGTCGTTGGGCTGAAAATTTATTCGGCAAAAACAAAAATGACCAGCCTGACACCGAACTCATCAACTCATACTCGTGTATGCATTGCTGGACAAATAGTTGAGAGAGTAGAGAGTTTCCAATACCTTGGGAGTATTGTCTTAACCGATAGCGGAACCGAACTGGATGTAGCCAACCGAATACGTAAAGCAAAGTCTGCGTTTGGGATGCTATGCAAAATTTGGCGAAGTAATGCAATTAGCCTAAACACCAAGCTACGACTAGTTTCGTTGCAACGTTGAGTCCGTGCTGCTATATGGATGTGGTACTTGGAGAGTGACCACTACTATCACAAGAAAGCTGCAAACGTTCGTTAATAGGTCCCTGCGTAACATCTTAAGGATTTTCTGGCCAAGCCGTATCTCGAACGAACAGCTTTATGAGAGAAGCGGTCAAGAACCTATTGGCACAACCATACAACGACGAAAGTGACAAGTCCATAGCTAACCACGCAATGCAATGGAATCCACTTACTCAGGATGGCAGGATACGCGGCGGTCCTAGAAGATAAGTTTGTTTGGCCTTTTTTAAAAAAGGGATTTAGTTAAGTACCAGTTTCGTTATAAAAATGTCGTTTGGCATCCATTTTAAATGTGAAATATTACGCAAAGTAGTTTACTAAATTTTACGTATTTAGAAGAGAAAAGAAAAGAACATATTCAGCACTAGCAGACCCGGCGAACTTCGTCTCTCCCCAATTTAACATCTTCAGATAAACTCTAGGGTGGTAATAAAACGCAGATAGTTAAAATTTAGTATGGTAAACAATGTTTTTTGATGTGTTTTCGGGGCAAAAACAAACAACGAAGATGGTTTGCCAACACACGAGCAGGCAACGTACAGCTGACCATGCGAAAAATAGGGAAATTCGAGATTAATCCCATCACAGACTCCCAACGATTGGCCTCGCGTTTTATTGATTTTCATCGCAAAAGCCAATCGAACGGGAAACTGAATCAGCTTGAACTGGAATGGAAGATCAGTTGGAATAATTGGAATTCGTGGGATAAGGACTTCCTCTCCGTTGAATTTGCCCTTGATGATCGGCGTTGGAAACAAATTGTTCATCAGTTTCTTGACGGACAACCGTGTACCGTTGCACGATTTCGGATGATTTAGATTCCACAACATAATTATAATCGATCCCACCTTCAGCTTGAAATTGTGCGGCGAAGCACATCAAGCGAGAGATCAAAAACTCCGTCGGATAGTTGTTATGAATGCAATTCTTCAGCGATTTTACTTTGAAAAATCAAATTCAAGCGTCCTTTTTCTTCGCTGCTATCTTGCCCGTTCACTAATCCAATCGAGATGTTTAAAATTTTGTGCAATGCCGGGGAACATTTTGGTGACGAGTTCCTCCTTTGATGATGTGAACTCGCAAAAATTTGCAGGGAACGATATCAATCCAGTCGAAACATCAACAGAAATTTGCCAAGAGCCAGAAGTTGTCTTGGCAGTTGATTGTGGTCGCTCTACAATGCGACGCTCATGTTCGTTGTCAATTTCATCCCAAATGATAATTTTGCAATCTCGCATCAATTTCGCTATCGCTTAATTCTTGGTCATTGTGCAGTGTGCACGTTGGCTTATCAACAGTGAGAAGATTCATAGGCAGCTTCAAAGCGGAATGCGCAGTTCGACCGCCTTCCAACAGTGTGCAGTGTGGCAGCAAAGCCAGAGGATCAACAGCCAACGCAATTTGAGATCTTGACCGAATTGTTGCCAGATTTAACGAAATGACGAATGTCTTGCCTGGCCCAGCAGGAGCATCGAGAAAGTAAATGCCTCCCGTTTCACGTCAACAACCTTTATCAGAGCATCGCACACGTTCTTCTGCTCGGCATTCAATAGCTGCACATTTGTTTAGACTCTTTCGACCAGCTCATCCCGGTCATAGTCTTCCTACCGTTGCAATTCGCGATTGAGTTCATCGTGCATCGAACAATTTGGTGTTGGCATTTCCAATTCCAATTTCGACAGCAGACTGCCGCACATGAGTACGCACATGTCTTCGATCAAAAGTAACGCTTCGTTGCACATCTCGTCTTTAATTTCAAGATCGAAATTCGAAGTTGTCGTGCAAACTCTGTGCAAAATGTCGTCAACCATTCAGCGGAATAGGAGATAACACCCTCAGAAAAGAATTAAGGAAAACAGAAAAAAAAAAAAAACAGGGCAAGAACCTGGCAAAGCACTTAGGAAACTTTTGGAACAATGAGACCGGAAATGATTTCATGTTTGCATCGGCATCAGTAAAAGTAACCTACGTATCCTAAAGGGTTTCCTAAAGGGGTATCTGAAGAAGGTCTCTGGCAGATTCTGCGATATCATTTGGATCATTTGGAACACTTGTGAAGGTTTTTGGATGAAGGGGCGTGGCATCTCCCACACTATATATACCATTTACATACTATACATGGACTGCTTGTGAAATGTCAGTTCCATACAAACCTGCGAGGAAAAGTGAAGTAAACATAAGAACTAGCCCTTTTGGTTCAGTGCGGCGAAAGTATGAAACCTTTGCGCGCCATTGCTATTTTTTACATAGAACACAGTGCCATCCATTGTAGAAAAATTGCAACTGCGCAAAATAACGATTTATATTCAAATAAGTTACAACTTTCTACAACGGATGGCGTACTCAGCACTAAAAAAAAAATGATCGTTCAGTTTGAAAACGCAATGGAATTACTCGAAAACATTTGAGTGTTTCCGATTCTCTCCAAGAGAGCTAGTGCTTATGTTTGCTTCAACGAAAAATTGGCTGCTAACAGTCCATGTATAGTATGTAAATGATATTATACATTTAACACAAAATAGAACGATTTATCTTAGTAGCTAGCTATCGAAGCCATAGGTAGTTGAAAAATATGGAATGTAGGTGAGTATATCGACTTCGCAAGCTACTTTGAAACACGTAGGTGGAATTGAACAAAGGGGCGTGGCACCTCCTATTCAACAGAATGCTTTTAAGTACAATATTCTCACATTTATGGTAGCTTTAACGCAAAACGCTACTTTTGACACTCATTAAAATTTCGAACCAAAGCGAAATGTATATGCCGGATAGGTTATTTAAAACTTTACGCTAAATCTGATATTCGATCGAATTAAAAATTCATCCAATTCGAAACATCCATTCGAATGAACTGCCTACGTTCTAGTTCCAAGGGAAATTGATTCATTATCAGAAGAATATGCGAACTAAAGTCGGATTGAGCTAAATTACTTGCGATGAAAATAAATATATTCAGCGTACATAAATCTTAATAAATTAAAAGTATTTTCTTCCACAAAAGTATATCTACTATATGCTTGAACCTAAAAGTAAACAACATGTTGATAGATAAACAGGAATGTCGGATACTAGTTATACGAGTTCGTTTCGCGGATTAAACTGATCTTGAATCCGCTGTATGTAAAATTAGTTTAGTTTTCGTTGTGTATTCATTGTCAACACATTTCCACCCGCGAGTGTTCTCAAGATTCGTATTTAGAAATAAACTCTAGAGGTTTGTAAAATGTCATCTCTTCCATCCGCATCCGAGAAGGCGATTCTGTACTCGTATTGGCACAGTTCCTGCTCATGGCGGGTTCGTATCGCTCTCAATCTAAAACAAATACCTTATGACATAAAGGCTGTTAGTCTGATCAATGCGGGTGGGGAACAGCACAGCAAGGAATACCACGAGGTCAATCCAATGAACCAGGTACCTGCATTGAATATTGGTAAGTAAAGAAAACAGTTTTGAGGTTTGGAGCTGGTTTAACAAAATGTCGGTAGATGGCCATACCCTGATCGAATCACTGGCTATTATAAATTACCTGGAGGAAACTAGACCCCAGCAGCCTCTACTTCCACAAGATGCATATGAAAGAGCTAAGGTTCGTCAAATATGCGAGGTGATAGCATCTGGTATTCAACCCCTCCAGAATCTATGTGTGCGAGATCATCTTGACAGCGAGAAAAAGGAAGGATGGGCCCAGCACTGGATCATTAGGGGATTTCGTGCTGTCGAGAAGCTCCTCACTGCTACAGCTGGAAAGTACTGTGTTGGAGACAAAATCTCCATGGCTGATTGCTGCCTAATTCCGCAAGTGTACAGCGCCCGAAGGTATGAAATAGTTTTGCTTGTCCACAAAAGTTGCTCCTTTAAGTACTAATGTTTTAATAATTCTCTTTAGGTTTAACGTGGATCTTAGTCCGTATCCTATCATTCAACGTATCGATCGGGAGGTGGAAAACAATCCGGCTTTTAAAGCTGCACATCCATTTAACCAGCCTGATTGTCAACAGAAACCGACAAAATAAAATAAACAAATTTTTGTTCTGCTTTAGAATATACACATTATTTTTATTGTTAAGGCTTTCAAAATGGCTGCTATTCTTTTGGTATGATTTTTTCTCCTCTCTGGTCTATGTTGCAACGGCTCATTGGAGTACCTATAACAACATGCAGCGCTTTAGTAGCACGTTTGGAAGCACTTAGACCCAGGAATGTTGAATGCGAGATTCTC
This sequence comes from Cheilosia pagana, assembly GCA_936431705.1. NCBI lineage: Eukaryota > Metazoa > Arthropoda > Insecta > Diptera > Syrphidae > Cheilosia > Cheilosia pagana. The sequence continues at coordinate 113,990,454 of OW386166.1, forward strand.
TTGTAAAATGAAACCGCGATGCGTTTTATTGGACATCTATCTTAGCAAAGCGAAATAGAGAAGCAAGTTCAGCAAGTAAATACAACAAATACATTCTACTTGATATATCCGAGATCCCCACTAGGTTATTATCGCAAGTAGAAGTGACCCGACAGTGACCTGTGTTCATGACCCAAGGGACGTTCATGAATCTTGTTTATTATTGGCCTAAATCAGTGACATTAACGGTTTCTTTTAGTTGAGGGATAGCCAATCTAGTCAAGAATTTCTTAATTAAATTGACAGTTGCTATATGTGGCTGACGTAAAAAACGTGACGTAGATTTGGTAATAGGTCTGTTCCCTTACTTTTTGGGCCAATTCCGGCAAAATGTCAGATATCAAGGAGTGGGGATATGTTCTCTCAGAAAAAGAGAATATAACCAAAACGTACAGGAACGAAAGTTTTGCATGACGTTTGTTAAAAACATATGCGAGAAGGAAAAATAATATTAAAAAATAAACGTCGGCGAGTTTATTAAAATTGCCAGCTTGCAGACGTTGAAAAACACAGTTAAATATTTATTTTTCTTGCTCTATCCATTTTTCATTAAAAATTTCAACAATAAATAAGCCAAACCGAAATAAACAGCCAAATCAAATTGCCCTTTGAGAGATTTGACAGCTAAAGTCAGTTATAACAAACTAGCCCAAAGAAATTTTTTGGGCTGTTATTTGCAGGTTTTTTATGAAGGGGAAATGTTTTGTTATCTCTTTGTGGCTCTCTTCTGCCAACTTTTGCGTAAAGGAACGAAGTTTGATTTAATTTGACTAATGTGTTCGAATGCATTATCGTTGGGGAACAGACCTAAAGTCATGTATCTGGTTCATTAAAAGTATGACAGCTGGCTGACTTGATCTGTCTTGTCCAATTCCACAAACGTTTTTCAAAGCAGCTTTCGTAGTCAATATACCTATGGCTACGATAGCTGCTAAGATAAGTCGTTTTATTTTGTATCTATAAATGTGTGTATAGTATGGGAGATGCCACGCCCCCTTATCCAAAACCCTTCACAATTAAGATATCGCAGAATCTGCAGAGACCTTATTTAGATATACCCAGCTTCCTGAGGTGTTAATTGAGTCTACAATGCGACGTTAGGAAGCCTGTCAGGACGCGGAGGTTATTTTTACTCATGCCGATGCAAGCACGGAATCTTTTCCAGTCGTATTGTTCCAAAAGTTTCCTGAGTGCAAAGCCAGGCCTAAATCGGCCGACGAATCTAGTCAAGTATTTAGTGATTAATTTGTGGCTGACGTAAAAACGTGACGTATTTTTGGTAATGTGCCCATTGCTAGTAAACGCCATTCCCTTTCAATGAAAGGGGACTAGAAGTACGTTAAATCAAACAAAACAAGTTAATACCATTTACCTTTACCGCAGGAAGGAGATAGGAATATAATAAAACTGGCCTAAAATAATAATAATAATCGGCCTTAGTGAGGTATCCGTCGGAACGGAAAATTCTCCGCAACGCGTATTCTGTCGGAGGCTCAAATCCAAATCGTAAACAAATTCCGCAACCAATTTCTGTCGGAGGATATCGGAACCTAGCTGTCAAAAATTGAAGAAAAAAATGCACTTCATCGCACTTCAACGTAATTCGCCGATATGCGTTACAAACTGTGTCGGAGAAATATTCCGAATAGATGTTCCGAAGAATACCTCGAACCAAAAATCCTCCGAATCGTATAAAATCGGAGAATTTTCCGTTCCGACGGATACCTCGCTAGGGCCAAATAACTTAGTTGCTTTTTGAACGCAAAAACTAGATTGGTCAAGAACGTAATTTTTCCTACGTCAGCCACATATGCGAACTGTCAACTTAGTACTCAGTCACGAAATTCTTGACTAGATTCGTCGGCTACCCTTCCATAAACGTCAACTGGAACAGCTGCCCGATGTGACCGACCTAGGCCAATCAACTGAGATACATCAAGTCAGTCAGGTGTCAGAATTAATTCATTACTTCTTTGTGGTGCAATCAAAGCAATCAAGACTAGTATACCCTATAAAACAAATTAAAGCTTTTGCCAGATAAGCTTTGTAGTCTTTCGAACAGCTTTTTTTTCTGTCATGGGATGATCAGCTGATCTTCACATATGTTTTCTGTCACTAGAATTAATTAGCTACATACCTAAACAAATAAGAAAATTTAAAAACAGATATTAACAACAATATTTACTACTAATGCTAATGAGCATAATTTGAAATAAGAGTTTGTCGTGCAACAAAATTAGTTCAGTATGAGCGTTTCGTTCATAGCCAACACATCTAGAGCGATCTCAAAGTTTGCATTCAAAAGTCGGTTTTTACCAGTTACGGCTAATAAAATGTCCTCCCTTTCATCGGATAAGCCGATTCTGTATTCGTATTGGCACAGCTCTTGTTCGTTTCGAGTTCGTATAGCACTAAACCTAAAGGAAATACCATATGGCTTAGAGGCTGTTAGTCTTGCCAAGTCTCAGCAGCACGGGGATGGCTACCAGGATATAAGCCCAATGAAACAAGTGCCTGCCTTGCACATTGGTAAGTCGTAAAGGTATCTATTGTGGTAAACAAAATGTGTCTAACAAAATTTATCTAGATGGTCACACATTAGCCGAGTCAGTGGCTATTATGCATTACCTGGAGGAAACTAGACCCCAGCAGCCCCTACTACCACAAGACGCATATCAGCGAGCTAAAGTTCGTGAAATCTGCGAGATGATAACATCTGGTATTCAACCCCTCCAGAATCTATGTGTGCGAGATCTTCTTGATGACGAAAAAAAGGAGGGATGGGCTCAGCACTGGATCAATAGAGGATTTCGTGCTGTCGAGAAGGTACTTTCTAAGTCAGCGGGGAAATACTGTGTTGGAGACGAAATCACCATGGCTGATTGTTGCCTGATTCCACAAGTGTTCAGTGCCAGGCGGTATGCATTTTTTGTTCATTACAAAGTTTCATTATAAAATGTTCCACTTTCCTTTAGATTTCATGTTGACCTTCAACCGTATCCTATCATATTGCGAATCGATCGTGAATTGGAGAGCAACCCAGCATTTAAGGCCGCCCATCCGTTCAACCAGCCAGATTGTCCACCGAAACCTTCAAAGTAATAACAGCATTTGTGTCTTCAAAATGTGTTCTTGAAGCTGTTAGATTTTTGTTGATTTTACATGGTTACGTACATATATAAGAAGCCTTCACCAAAGCACAGTCTGAATTAATATTTGTCGCTTTGTATGTACCATAATAATGATAAGCTACCAGATAACAAATTCAAAAATGAGCGATTTGGAAGTGTTTTAATTGACTATTGTTAACTTTATCTAGCATGAAACAGAGCGAACTCTCGATGAGAAATATTCCATATTTGTTATCTCGAAATAAAAAAAAACGCCAAAGATCACTTTGAATTGTTATTTTTAAGATTTAAGAGCTTACCAACAGCTGTTTGTTTGAATACCTTTCTCAACACAATATGAGTGAGTAAAATCTTCTATGTCAATGACTACCTACTTACATTACTATCATTAGGTCTCTAGCGCTACAGAAACAAAATTGTTTTTAAGAAAAAATGTCAAGAACAAACGATGAATGATAAGGTATACTGATAAGTCATGTGTGGCGCGAAAATCTTCCTATAGGTACCTTAAATAGCGACCGTTCACTGATAGAATATGATTTGTTATTTACAACAACATTTTTACTGACAAAACACATTTAATGAGTCACTTTGAATGACCGGTTGGCTGTGAAAAGAATTAATACCTACAGTATGTATCTTTGTTACTCGTAGCTAACACATTTAGAGTGCTGGGGACTCCTTTGGATGTCCTTTTTTCCATACGATAAGACAATACTGTGTTGGCAAAGCTGCTGTGAGAGTTCGTATCATGACATAAATGCTATTAATCTCATTCAACCTGAGGGCGATGGTCAAAGAAAAGAACAACGAAGTCAACCGATGAGGCATTTACCTGTTTTGCGCTTTGGTCACTCATAAAACATAATAGTTGATAGTAAATTATTTGTTTAACAGATTTTTAATAGATGGTCACACATTAATCGAATCCGCGGCTTGGCTTTTATGCATTACGTTGAGGAAACTAGACCCCAGCAGCCTCTTCTACCACAAAATGCATATACGAGAGCTAAAGTTTGTCAAATCTGCGAGTTAGTAACAGTATTCAAACTCTGCAAAGTCTAAGCGCCCGACAACTTGTTGATCTCGAAAAGAGAGAGAGAGAGATGGGTTCAACACTGAATCAATGAGGGATTTCATGCCGTTTAAAATGTCCTCTGTAGCTGTGCTTGGAAGTATTGTGTTGGAGATGAAATCAGCTTGGCTGATTGCGGCTTAAGTCGTGTTCAGTGCCACTCAGTGTGCGTTATTGTTTAAATACATTCTACAACTGGTTCCATTCCGATTGATTTAATTTTTTATGCTGATTTTTGTAAAGCATTCGACAAAGTTAATCATGTTATCCTGTTAAAAAAAAACTTGAATTTTATAGATTTCCGCAATGGATTTTGAAATGGATTTCCTCATATCTATGTAATCGTACGCAAAGTGTGAAATTTAATAACTGTTTGTCAAAAAATATTGTCGTCTATTCAGGTGTCCCTCAAGGCAGTCACTTTGGTCCACTCCTGTTCCTGTTATTTATTAACGATCTATGTCCTCTTATTACATTATTCAAAGATTTTGCTATTTGCGGATGACTGTAAGCTGATTATTCATATTGCAACCCACAATATTATATTTTCCTACAACATGATATTGACCGCATGCTCGAATGGTGTAAGGAGAACTATATGCAGCTTAATCTTAATCTTCACGAGACGCCAAAACTCAACTGCCCCAATTTATTTCATTAATGAGAAAGCTGTTGAAAGTGTGGATTGCTTTAATGATCTTGGTGTGGTCTTTGACAAAAAGCTCACCTTCAATCTTCATTTGGATTCCATTGTGAGTAAGGCAAGAAGCCGATTGGGACTTATAAAACGATTCTCAAAGGAATTTAAGGATCCCTATGTAACCAAAACTCTATACTGTTCTCTCGTCCGACCTGTTTTGGAATACTGTAGTCCTGTTTGGTGTCGGTCCTACGAATCTGGAATCGCAAGAATCGAAAGTATTCAAAAGCAGTTTCTTTTTTTCGCATTACGTGATTTGTCTTGGAACCCCGAAAGTCGTCTTCCATCCTACATAAGTCGGTTAAAGTTGCTGAATCTTCAAACATCAAATGTTATATTCCTGTTTTGCATTCTAACTGGTAACGTGAGCTCGACATATGTTCTCAATTCCATAAACATCAATACTAGACCGAGGACAACAAGGAACCCAGTTTTTTTTATACCAAAGGACATCTCGGTGTAACTATGGGAGTAATGGCCCCATCAATAACCTAACGAGGGATTTTAATAAGTACAATAATGTGATTGATTTCAATCTCTCTAAATTTAATTTAAAAAAAATATTGAAAGAAATTTAGACAGTATGTTTTATTAATAAGCTTTTTATAATCTGTTCATCTGTGATTAACTGCGACATTAGTTTTGTAGTTAACTAGTTAAATAAATTGGAGAGCAATCCAGCATTTAAGAACAGTCACCATTCAACCAGCCTGGTTGTCTAAAGTCCTCAAACAAATGAGAGCTATTAATAAATGTTGTAGAATAGTTTGTATTTAATATTAAGTTTTCGAAGGTACTTTTGTGTAAGCTTCCATAATCGCTGCTGGGTATTCAGAAGAAATTGATTTGCGCCGTGATGTCTGTGACTTTAAGTATTCCGAAAAGAAAGGAGTAACACCTCTTAAATGAAATTTACATTCATCTACCTAAGCTAAGCATCCGCAAGGTTAGCCTTTCCGATTCGGAGAAGTGACATTTTTTGCCACAAACCACAATACAAAGAGTCCAATTTCGGCAGCTATTTCTTTCGGATTCCCTTCGCTTCCGAAGCCTATACAAATAGCAATAGTTTAAAAGTGTTGCTCCGACTATTGCTTGCAAAGCCACACCAAGCAAAGACTCTTGTTTGCCTCTAACGAACGTTTCTTGTTTCATCTTTAACAGATCTCCTGTCAATCTCCCCTTTTGTAAGAAAAAAAAGTAAACATTCGGTTTTCTTATATACTTTTATTTATTATTACGGTAAAATATGTACGATTTTTAACAAATATATTTTCTCTATTCTTTTAATTAATTTGTTTTATTCTTTATTTCACTTTTTCTCATTCTCTTAACTTTTTTTTCCAGCACTGAATAAAAATTGAAACGTTCATCTCCATGTTTTTAAAAATTATTTTGTTTTAGTTAAATAATTTGTATACCTTGTCATTAGTAAGATTTTAAATGAATTCTCAAGAAATAATAAACCGATTTAATCTTCGTCAATAAATAGAATTAAACAATTGAATTTTATGCATTTATTTAAGGCAGAAGAAATCATAACGAAATCGAAAATCAAATACAATATGAAGTTATTAATAAAGATGGTTTTGCGTAACGTTTCCTTGCTCTCGTTGATGTTTTAAAAGTTTATGTTATTTTATATATATATATTTTGTTTATTTACTGTGAATCTTTAATAAAAGAAAACTTTCGAGTTTTAAGCCTAAGAGCACATTTCGATTAACATGGTTTGTTTTATTTTTTATCTAAAAAAAAATGCGCATATTTCGTTCATCTCGAAACTGATCGTCAAGACGGCATAATGGTTTATTATTTTTTTTTCTATATATTTTAAACTTATTTCTGCTCTTATTTAAATTTATTATCATTTGTTTTTTTTTCTCATTTTCGTAATACTATTCAAATTTAAACTTGTATATATATGAATGTATATATATATAATATTGTTTTTTTTTTTTAATTAAATTTATTTTTTTCTTTGTTTTTTATTATTATCACAGTCGAATCATAATAGATTTTTGTTGTTTTTTCTTCTTTTTTTCTCTTTTTTTTTTGTTATTTTAGTTCAATTATGAGTCTGAGTGATGTGAGAAGAGGTTCATTTTAATTAACTTTAACATGAAGATGTTTTTTCTCTTTCTAAGAACGAAAATTGTGATTTTAGTTCAATTATGAGTCTGAGTGATGTGAGAAGAGGTTCATTTTAATTAACTTTAACATGAAGATGTTTTTTCTCTTTCTAAGAACGAAAATTGTGAGCAATTTTTACTGTGTAATTTTTGTTTTAGTTAATTAAAAAAATGTTATGAAGAAACAAGAAAATAATAAAAATACATATGAGACTGGAAAACATGTACATTTGAGCAAAGTTTGTCTTGTTCCACATTCGTCTGTTTCTTTAAGGTTTAGGCAACATTTTTCGCACCTTAATGGGGAGAAATGTTGCCTGTCAAGTAGTTAGGTTTTTTTTTTTGTTTAAGATTATTAGGCAAATTTGAAAACTCTATCTCCGTAAGTAGTTGGAAAGTATGCAAGAATAGGAGATTTTGATTTTAAATCTTTGAGAGGAACTCCTTTTGTTTTTTTGTCAAATCTAAGGTTGTTTTTTATGTAGTGGATTTGAATTTATTATAATTAATTTTAATTTTGTTTGAATGCGTGACACATACTTTTCTAAAGGTACTTATGTAATGACGATATAATGTTTCATGCAATTTTCTTTTTCGTTTTTCTTTCAAGTTATTTATTTATATATATTGTAATAATATGTTTTTGTTTTTGTTTTATGTTTTACTTAATGAATTCTCTATGAAATGAAGTAAATATGGCAAAAATTATGCCGACGAGAAAACGATCAGGGTGCGCACTGTAAAGAGGGATTAGTTAATACTTTTTCATGAATTTTGCGACGCCCTGATCATCTTTATATATATATATGGTTTTTTTGTTTTTTTATTGTTTATGTAAATATGTTTATATTTTAAATATCTACGTAACACACTTTCTCCTTTAAAAGGTGAAAGGCACGCCGCTTTGCATGCAATTTCTCTATCTACCGTTTGTTTAATTATTTTAATTCTAAATTAAGAAGAATGAATTTATTTATATATTTTCATTTGTGTTATTTGTTTTATTTATTGCACAGCAATATTCGTCTAATAAATGTATTTCTGTATTTGTTTTGTTTTTTCCTATTTCCGTTCGTTATTTCTACATCTATGTATGTATTGTATATAGATATATATGCAATATACTCTTTTTTTTTTGTTTTCATTGTAAATACATTTATGTTTCAATTTTTATTAACAAATTTTCTAAACATTTTGTTCAATTATGTATAGAGGACTTATGTATAATTTAACTTTTCTTTTATTGTATATATATATATATGTATATATATATTTGTTTTTAAATATGATTTACCACGGTTGTGTCATAGTTTTAAATTATTTTTAATGTTTCTTTCTTATTTTTTGATCAAGTTTAATTGATGTCTTCAATGTTTCAAATGTAACTACGAGATTATATTATGTTATGTTAATTTATTGCATCAATGAAAATTGTAGTTAGGTACTTTAATGATTTTTTTTTTTAGATTTTAACAGGGTTAAGTTTTTAAATACAAAATAAACTATATATAATTGATTTAAAGATTCTTTTGAGAGAAATCGATGTTTGTGGAGAGTAATGTGAAAAAACGTTGAATAACAATTTGCTCTACGTAAAAAGAAAAATCATACCGCGTATGATTTAAATCTATTGAGTTATGCATCTATTTATAATGAAAAGTTGTCATTGTTTTTCTAGTTGGAAAAATATATATAAATATTTTAAGAAATGAAGACAAAACTTTTCTTAAGATTTGTTGCTGTTATGAGAGTAGGTATTCCTAACTCACTCCGACTTGGAATGAGAACTTTTAATTATACCATCAAAATATCCCGTGTGAATTATCTTTTTATTTATTAGACAAAATTCAGTTAAGGTTGCTTATTGTACTGAAATGTAAATATATTTGTTTAGATAGGATCTCTCGATTGATTGTTTAAGGTACTAGAAAAAATGTCATGCAGCTAGAACACTTTACTTCTATTTTTGTTATCGGTCTTAGTACTTGGAAACAAAATTAAAAAACTAACAATTCGTTTTTTTTTTGAAAAATATTATAATTTTATTCGGAAAAGAAAATATTTTTTTTTTAGTTTATATATTAATATGTTTTTACATACTTTAGCCTAAGATATTAATGTAACAATTTTGTTTTTGTTTTTATGTATATATACCTACATTTTTTGTTTTGTTTTGTTTTTATTGATCACTATTTGAAAGGAAAAATTAATTTATAATATTTTGATAGTTGTTATCTAATTAACGATGTTGGTTTTGCACATATCATACATACTAACTGTAACTGACTTTTTGTTTTCATATATATTATCACTATTGCTAACAACGTTTTAGTTTTATTCGATATAAATGTGTGTATATATGCGTATGCACTTGTTCATTTAATAGATGCACATTATTTGTTTAAATAGAATTATGGTAGTTTTAACTGTATTTAATAGACTTGTATTTTTGTTTATTTGTCTAGCATTAAACTAAAAACAAAAATACTTTGTTGTTCAAAAGAAAATTCATCACGAAAAACGAAAATATTTTCGTTTTCATCTTAATGGATTAACGATAAAGTGGTCCTTGTGTGACCGACAAGTTAATTAGTTTTGTTTTTTTTTTCGTTTTATTTTAATTATTTTATTTTTATTTATTTTTTTAGTTGAAAGTATAAGCCATCTTGGTTTTATTAAATACGTTTTTTTTTTAGTTACATATCACAGATCCAGTACTTTGAATTAATTGTTGTGATAGAAGAGTTATGAAGTGGTTTGTGTGTGTGTGAAAAAAATGTTTAATGACACATTTCTTGAAAAAAGTAAAGGCGAAGTTTTTAATACAAAATCAATGCATTCATTTGAAGTAGGTAGTGGTTTCTTCTGCTGACATTTTAGGATGTGTCCGCCAAGTTTTTAGTTTAAAAAATAAATAAGTCTGTTAGGAAAAAAGGTGTGCCTTCAAACTTTGCAAGTTAGTGCCCAAACTCATGCAGTAAAATCTGTATCAAGAAAAGCTTAATTCATTTGGGAAAGCTTTGCAGCCCGGGCATTAGTAGTAAACTTTTAACAAAGAAAATAAAAGAACGTTTTCTGGTTGTTAAAATACGCTTTTTGAGAGACAACTCTTTAGGTCCGTTCCCTTATAATAATGCATTCGTACACATTAGCCGAATTCAGTCAAAGTTTGTTCCCTTCTATATAAATTTTGGGTAAGGGAACGAAGTTTGACTAATTGGTTCAAATGCATTATTGTAAGTGAACAGACCTTCTCTCTCTAAGCACCATTATGAGTCTATTTGTCGAAGCTGAATAAAATTCAATTTACCACGGCAGGTTTCCTGTATTGATACATGTTTCTCTATCTATCTCTCTCTCTCTGCCTTTATTTCGAACAGCCGCGAGCAGTCCACAGAAATGATTTGCTCTACCGATCCGTAGTGTTCCAGTACTTTTCAAGAGCTTCGACATTTCCTGCAACGCGCTTTTTGGGTAATCTTTTCTGATAGCTATTTCAAACACAATCTTAATCCTTTGTCTTCGTAAAAAATAACTCTGTGCAGCCTAAAAGTACATTTAAGTGCCTACATTGTAAACTTTAGCCAAACACCTATCTAGAATTTTATAAAGTCGTTTTAACACCGTCGTTAATAATGGGCTTTTTGATTCTCTTTATAAAAACGACGCTCTATTTATTGATGAGTGACAGAAGATGATGCGTTCGCTTCCCATGGACAAACCTGTCAGATGTTTTACATAATAAACGTCATTGTAACCTTAATGGAAAAACTTGATTGGTCGGGAACGTCACTTTTCCTCCGTCAGCCACATATGCGAACTGTCAACTTAGTACTCAGTCACGAATTTCTTGACTAGATTCGTCGGCTACCCCTCCATAAACGTCAACTGAGACAACTGCCCATGTGACCGATCTAGGCCAATCAAAACTGAGATACATCAAGTCAGTCAGCTGTCAGACTTACTAAACTAGATACTTGAACGTCCCCATTGTCTCTGTTTGACATAATGAACGTCATTGTAACCTTAATGGCTATCAGAAATGGCTTTTCTCCTGGAAAACTGGTAAAACTTTGTTTTGTGTTTTCACACTGCGCCAAAGGAAGTCAAAAACAAAGTAAGTCTCCACTTTGCTCGTCCTTCCTGACATGACATGTCTTCTTGAAGCCTACGAACACAAGGACAGTGTGGCCTCCATTCGACGAGTTTGCTGGATTTTAATGTAACTGAAGCTTTAGATCAAATTATGTTCACCCAGGGTGTTTCTCTCTCAAAAAATTCTGAATAACGTTAGATTTTATGGAAATATTGAGTTCCAATTCAGCAAATACAATGGAAATAAATTAAACATGGAAACAAGAGGCTTCCTTTAAACATAGCGACACGAAAAACCAAACCGGACAAATTTTCTTTTGCTTTTTTTAACAACTTAAACTTAATTGTTGAACTCAATATTGGTCTTAAAATGTTGCCTAGGAATTGTAAAGTTAGTTTATCAACAAAAAAGTAAGAAAATTATCTTCAATTTTTCTAGAAAAAGAATTCATTAATTTTTCTGAACAAAAAAAAATGTACGTACAGAAAAATTTATAAATGTTTTTTTTTCGAAAATTTCAAGATAATTATCTTTTATTTGATAAATTAACTTTATAATTCATAAGCAACATTTTAAGACCAAGATTGAGTTCAAGCATTAACGTTAAGTGGTCCAAAAAGCAAAAAAAAAATTTCGGTTGCTTTTTACGTATTGCTATAACTGGCCCCTTATTCAACAATCAATTTTAGACAGTTGGTGAATGCTTGAATCCGCCAAATGTCACATTTTCCACAAGTTTGAATATGATGCTTTGGAACAGCAAGTCTCTGACCAGTTAGCGATTTAAATTAAAGATCTAGACGCAGATTCATGGTACATGGTGAAGTGTTTAAAAGCACGACAAACAAAAACTCAGCCTTGTATTTGGTTACAATTCTCAAATAGCGTCTTTGGACACATTCAGGCAGACAGTTGTAACTTTCGCACTACTCAGCTCCAGGTCTTTAAATGTAGGCACTTTAAATACAGATATTTTTTCTATAAAACAGTACATTTCTTTTCAAAGAGAGGTGTTCGAAAAATTAGAAAAAAAACATTTTCCCCCAACACCCTGCTACTTGTTTTGGTAAAACTTCAATCATCCTTTGGAAAAAGAAAAATAAAAATAAGAAAACAATTTAGATGTTGGTTTATGTTTAGATACATAATGATCATAATGTTAACAATAAATGTGATGTAGATTTTCAGCAATGTATGCACCTATGTAATTATTATTTTTTATACAATATAAATTAAAATTGAACAAATGAAAAAATCTATGTTGTCCGACACACAAGGATTATCTTCGTAAATTATTTATAACATATTGCACAATATATATGTATACATATATATATATTTTTATTCATTTACCTTAAACAAAAAGAAAAAAAAAAACTTTAACAATGTTCTCTAATATTATATCTTAGAACTATTCATGTATACATATATATATATATATATATATTTAATCTTTAACAAAAAGAAAAAGAAAAATAATCAACAATGTTTGTATTTTTATTTAGGTTTATATATATATAATTTTAAGAACTATTCATAACAATGTTATGTAGGTATATTTAGTTAAAGAACAAAAAAAAATAGACTAAAAAATAAGGTAATGATTTATATCTGATGATGAGCGTTTTCAGTGAAGTCGAATGATTAATATTTATGTGGTTTAAGGAGCGAAATGGTTTGATGTGAACTTATCTTTTTCTGCTAATATGAGCAATTTGATTTTTTATGTTTGCCCAGACAAGAATAACCCAACAAACGAGTGAGGAAATTAAAAAACAAGCACTAGTAACGTTTGAAACATAAAAATTTATTTTCTATATTATTTTTGTATACATAAAATATATAAACTCTTTTTTTTTAATCAATAAAAACAACAAAATTATGGTGTATGATAAAGAAAAAATAAAACAGGAAAAGAAATAAAGTTGTGTAATATACAATGTTTTGTTTTTTACATCTCAAATGTAATAAAGATAAAAATGAAGAAAAAAAAAGATCTTTCTCTAATGATAGGCTAAACTTCTAGCAATATGAAGTGAATAAGGCTAAACCTGGTCGTCTTTTTTTATCGTATATAATAGTATTATAAGAATAACTTTGTAATGTCTTTCTTTGCTTTATTACACACAACAAAGGAAAATAAGTAAAGAGAAAAATAATATTTAAATAAAAAGAGAATGGAAAAAAATAAAAATTGCACAAATAACAAAAAACTTATATCAAAACTATTTATAAAATAATAATTACAGAACTTTATATTAGCTAAGCAAATTGTGATGGCGTTAAATTGTAAAAAGTGGAGAATTTCATCAAAGCACAACAGTTTTTCGACAGAAAAATAATAATAATCTAAAAAATCGTATTCGGTTACCCCTGGCGGATCTGGTTGCAGTTAACGTATTTGTTTTGTATTTTATGCCAATGTAAAAATAAATTGTAAGTAGAAATCGAAATCGATGTTGTCAATTTGGTTTTATTGTTATTTTGTTGAAAGAGCTTTAGTTTCGTTTCTGTTTCGTTAAACTCTCTGAATCAAGTCGAATAAGACAAAAGGGGCGCGCACACATTACCACTAACTATCCAATTGTTATACAAATCAAAGTAATCCATCGTTAATAATATATCAAGGCAAACTTTGCTGAATTTTCTTCATGCGGGTTTTTTTTTTAGAATTTCTTTTCCAATTTATTTTATATATTAGGTTTTTTTTTTTTTTGTTAGTCACCATTTCGTATTATAAAGAATAAGAGAAAAGACAAATCCTTGCAAATGTTTACTTGAACTAATTTTATATTGTTGCAGCAAGAACCAAACTAGAGAAATGCAAAAAAAGGATTCACACCACTACAAAGAAAATTAAATTGGTTTACCTTAATATTAAGGTGCATAAAGAACAACAAAAAAAAAAACAATTAAATAAATTGTATGCCTACACTAAATTAAACAAAAAAAAAAACGAGGTAAAAAAATGTAAATTATGAAAATTAATAAATATTTACCTTGGATCACATATTAGTTTCTTTTTATTAATTAACTCTATACAACAGACACAGAAAGGAAAAAAAAAACATCCTCCTGAGGATATCACTGAAAACGCTCATGTTCATTCACATTTGTTGTTGGATAAGAATGGTACAGATAGTAAGTAGTTGTATCATACACAATGTTTTTTTTTTCGTTTTTTCTTCAAACAAACCTAGAATAGTACAATTGTTTCAATTCACAACTTATTGGAAATGTTATATTTGTTTATTCTTTTTTAACTAGATTAATCGAATCTGTGGACACCATTGTTTAAATTTGACTAAAAAAATGTGTTTTTTTTTCTGTAGTACCACAAAAACAATTATTTTTCTTGTTTTATAAATAAATATTCCTCTGTTTAAAAATTGAACTATGTGCATAATAAGAGACGAATTTTTCTATATATTTTTGTTTGTTTGCTTCTTTTCCTTAAACAATTTGTTGTTTAATTGCGTTTGAAGGTTTCTCTGTGTAAGATTGGTTTTTGTTTGTTTTCTTAAAAAATGTTGGTATCGTTTTTTTTTTTTAACTTTCATTTCTAGTAAATTAACAATTAAAAATATAAAGAAAAGTTTTCGTGTGTGTTTTTTCTTGTGTGTGTGTGTGTGTGGGTTTGTTTATAGTGTTTTTTTGTTTGTATTTTTTTTTTTATATACTATATCTTTAATAGCCATACACACGCGATTTGTATCTCTAATTCACAACAGTGGTTAATGGAATTTGGCGCGCCCTCTTGTTCTCCTCCTCGTTGATTTTCTGTTCAATTAAAAACTGTGCCTTTGCGATGGCATTCGGTTGACCAGTTATTGTGACAATTCGATTTCTAGTGCCAGGAGCGAATATGCCTTTTTTAGATATTTGTACATTAGCGCCAGATACGTGTTGAATTTCAACTAAACTACGACCGTTTGGACCTGCAATTTGTTTGGTTTCATTGGTTTTTTTTGTTTAAATAAAATTGTTTGTAGCTCTTTTGTTTATTATATCCGTTGTCTTTTTTTTAATATTTTTTTTGTAATATTTAAAGTAAAAATGTATTAAGAAACAAAAAATTATATATTCGTTGCATACACCACACCTACTGCCTAATTATTGTTATATATATATAAATTGATTATAGACTAATTATTACCTGTAGAAATATACAATTGATTTGAGGTATATCGATTTAAACAAAATAAAAAATATCCAATTTTAACAAGTGTGTTTTTGCCCTAAGCATATAAAATATATATATATTTTTTTTTAACTATCCTTAACTATAAGAAAAATATCATAGAATGTGATTATATATCTCTTTTTTTTAATGTGAATAAATGTGTTTAGTTGGCGATATGGAATGGATCTTGGAATTTCAACCGATATGTGAATGTTTTCATAACCAAAAGTGATTCGTTTAACCATTCATTGGAATAAGACACTTATTAGATATAAATGCAATAACGTTGAGTTATTGGAAGATTACAAAATTGAACTAGTTTCTACTATTTGTAAGTAACACTTCTGGTTGTGTTTTGAAAGAAAAGTGAGTAAAAATCACCAGCGTTGCCAGACATAATAAAATGAGTCTCTCTCTTAGTTGTTTGGAATGTATTTTGAAAAAGAAAATAAAAACTGTGCTCATTTGGAATAATGGTTATTTTGGCAGAGATTTTGCAGAAATACTGGGTGTCCTTAGGGTGGCGATAAATAGAAATGTCCTCTTCATCTATACCTTCAGTTTTTCGTATTGTGAATTAATAAAGTTAACCTAATTCAGATGGCAAAATTTCGAAGTTTGAAGCAGAATAGTACCCAAAAAAGAGCAAAACCCTCTTGCATTGTGAGAAACTTTGGGAACAGTTCCATTAAAAGGTAGTGAAAACCGTCGAAACAGAAAAGCAGGGGATGAATTGTCGCATCCGTGATCGAGTAATACGTGACTGAATTTTTTATTGTTTTGCATGTAAAATCAACAAAATTCAGTGACGTATTGCTCCCTCACGGGTGCGGTAATTCGAACCCAGCTTCGTATTGCATGTGAGAATAGATGTTCTACACTGGGATTTTATTCTGGATGCTATTCAAAGAGAAAAGTGATTTAAATTTGATTAAGTGAAATCGAAAAATCAGTGCTTCTTTGTTGGCAGATGACACAAAAAATCATTAGGGCTGTTCCTTTACTTTTGTAGTAAAAATGGAAAAGACTGTCAAAATGACAGTAAAGGGGATGAATTTTCTCTCAGAGAAGGAAACTTACGCAAAAGTTAAGGAACGCTTTTGAAGTAATCTGTGAAAAATGACAGATAGTTCTTAAATGTCAAATAGAACAACAAACTCAAATCAGTTGTCAATTTTCAGGCGACTGACAGTTGTTTCAATTCTTACGCAAAGAAATTTGTTAAGTAAAAACTAGTAAGAGGAGAACTATCTTGCTCTCTCGAAGCCGCTCTCTTTTACGAGTTTTTCGAGTTGAGGAACGACAGTTAAGTTAAATGCGTAAGAATTCGTAAAAATTCACAAAATTTAAAAGTAAAAGAACAGACCTAATGAATGTCGTTAGATTTAACAAAATGCTCAATATAATAAAAGAATTGGCAAGACATGGCAGTACGGACGCGTTGCCATATGAAACTGTTTGTAATGTTAGTTTTTCAAACTTCAAAACCATGGCAGTGTTCATGTTGAAAAATGGCTGAAGTGACTGAAGTCGTTCTAGGATTTAAATGTTTTTGTTCAACTACGCGCAATTACTTATAGATGGGTGTAAATCCATGCCCGGCTCAATGAAAACTCTCATTATAGATGAGAGGATTATTGTAAGTAAGATATCGCCGCCTTTATCGGTACACCCTGTACAAAAACTACGTTCGAAAATGTCGAGTACAAAAATAAATACAATGAGATAAGGAATGTTGTTTTGATTGCTTCGTTGTATACTTCTTTTCATAAGTATATATAATATATTGAGGTGTTTCAATCACAGATACCTTTTTTAATTGTTTTTTAAAGATGGATGAATTCTTATTTATTTAATTCTATGTCGGCTGAACGTTCTGATTACGATTTTAGTGGTGTGTGTGTTTTTTTTTATACAATGATTTGATGCGGTCAAATACGGCAAGATTTTGACTAGATATTGCAGTGCCACTATAGACATGAGCAGAATAACATTAACACACGGGGCTTCGTTTTTATATAATAACATTTGTGAATTGTTTCGTTTTCATAGAATTTAACTCCTAATTTGTATAAAAAAAGAAGAACCTACACTATTAGCATTGTCGCCCTAATCAAATATAAAAATCACGTTCAAAAAGGAAAAACAAAAATATTCATATACATCTATGTATAGGTACTGTCCTTTGTGACACGAACAATGTTAAAACAAAAAGAGTTGTTTCTTTTCTCAAAGAAAACAAAAAAAAAAATAATAAACGTAAAGGGAATTTGCATTTAAATTGGAAACAAAACAACAAAATAAACTAATAGGGGTAATAAAAATGGGGCCCACCTAAAATAGCGCCAACAATAACTTCTGGAATTTCAACATTCTTGCTATCCTTTGCTCCCAAATCGCCGGGTGTGGGACTTTTGCTAAGTCCGCCCACTTGCGTCGCACCAAGTGATTGTCCAGCACCACCAGTAGCAGCTGCCAGGCCAAAGCTATTATTGTTTATGGAAATTGGCGCGGCTGCTTGGGATCCAAAATGTCGTAATTGGTCGAATTGCGCAGCAGCAGCCGCTGCAGCTTCCAATTGTGAGGGACGGGCGGCAGCAGCAGCAGCTGCCGCAGCTGCTGTGTACTGTTCCAAATTAACTTGCCCAACAGCACCGAAAACATTACCAGCTGCCGCTGCCGCTGTTGCTGCAGCCGCCGATTGTTCCAATGCGCCTAAATATCCAACAGAGGCGGTGTGCGCTCCATTGGTGTGCGGCACGCCGACACCCATTCCGAGGACACCGTACTTAGCGAGTACGCCCAATGCCGCACAAACTTCTGTAGTTGCTTGTTCGGAGTAACCAGACCCTCGCATAGCCACCTAAATAAATAAAAATTATATATTAAATAAAACTTGTGTATTTGCGGGAGGTTATACGAATATAATTCAATTTGATTTGTTTGATGAATTGTAGTGAGAAAATTATTCAAATACCCAAGTGTATTGAGATTTGAAAACTTTTCGAAGACAGAAACAATGAAGCTAAGCTTGACAAAAAAACTGCCCTATATCAGGAAAAAAAAAACACAACCGTCCCAACCGTACAAAACAAATTGTTAAATGAAAACAAATTAAAAATTGTCAGTTAAAATTTTAAATAAAAACAAAATTAAAAAAAAAAAAAATAAAACACAAAAAAGGATTTGGAAAAATCTTCCCAGACTCAATTTTGAAAATACGATCTAAACTAAGGAGAATTTATCTTGAAACGATAAGACAGAGGCTCTTCTCATCTTAACTTTGTGAGTCTAAATGATTTTTATAGTATAGTGACCATACGTACAGCGGTGGGCTGATAGCTCCAGTGATTACGATTACATCTGTCGTACCTGTCGTACATGTCGTACAGCATCGAAAGGTCTTCGGGATAGTGTCCACCATTATTCTAAATTTAATTTATTGTTGCTGATTAAAGATTGTTTATGATTTGTTAATTATTTGTATGATAAGAGGGAACCTACAGACTATTCGCAGTTTCTTCCTAAACAAGAATGGGACAGAGTCTCGTTGGCTTTACGATAGGTTAACATGGTATGACAATGGTATTAACGTTATGAGACAGATAATGGGCACATTAAAAAACTAAGTTGTCTTAAGTCGACTAGATTGGTCTGGAGTAGATGTAACCTGAACGCAAAAACTAGATTGGTCGGGAACGTCGCTTTTCCTACGTCAACCACATAATTATGCTAGCTGTCAACTTAGTACTCAGTCACGAATTTCTTGACTAGATTCGTCGGCTACCCCTCCATAAACGTCAACTGACACAGCTGCCCATGTGACCAAACTGACCAAACTGAGGTACATCAAGTCAGTCAGCTGTCAGACTTACTAAACTAGATACTTGAACGTCTCCAATGTATAAATAAGTCTAATTTTCGACGAGTCTTTCGAACTCTTGGGGCTGTCTATAGTAAGTCTATACTCACGGAGAAAGGGCAAACTTAAATGAGCACAAGTCAGCTTAAAGCTGTCAAATTAGTTGTTGCTAGAGAAAGGCTTGCCGATTCATAAATCAAACCTCCTAAATAACACCCTTTTTTGAAAACAAAGCAATTAGTATTATTGCAATTATAACACATATCTTGCGAAGCATATTGTCAGTTTTAGTAGAAGAAAATTTAGTAGTAAAAACCATTCAAATTATGTATTTAAGTTATAAACAAAAAGTCGAGAACTGTCACGGTATTTGGGGAAGAGTTGGAGAGACGTTTTGCATATGCAGAGGACATTTACACGATTTCACTTGGCCTCTAAGTATAACAGTTTGTTGGTTGTTGGGGTGGACACATCCATACGCGAAAAACACCTTTAAAGCAGCCGAAAAACATAACAAATGGAGTTGTATAAACAACATTTTGGGAAGCAACACAATCAAAAATTAAGCCGACTAGATTTTCATTGAAAGCAAAAACTAGAATTGAAATGTCGATTCAGTTCTGACTAGATTTTTCCGGCTACTTTCTGTAAACGTCATCGGACAAAACTATTCACATGATCAATATAATCGAATAAAAACTCACAAACGTCCCATCCGTCAGTTGTTCGAGATTTGAACGTCGCCATTCCCCGGCAGAAGTACAGTAGCGATCTTCAAAACGTCAACACTCTTAAAACTTAATTTTACGGTAAAAAACATGATATAATTTTGTGACAGTAATCCAGCTTAAGCCAATCTGCGACTACATTAATATCGTTCATTGCGACCATAAAATAATAACCCATTTCATGAACTTAAGTAAATTTTTGTTGTAATCATGATTAAGTTGGATTCTTATAGTCGAACGCAAACGGAACCTAATGTCAAGTGTTTGTGTTGTGTGAGATGTCAGCTGAATTTATAATTTCAAGTGCGAATATGATCCGCCTTCGCAATTGATGGAAATCTTAGAGCAATCGCGCAAATTACCGCACCCTTTACAATTTTGACGCGCGTTGTTTGAGCGTTTTGTGTTTTATCTACATTCAATTTTGACAGCTCAATACGATGCATGGAAAGAGCCTACATTCGGGTTTGCCTTAACTAGGCGTGTGTGAACGGAAACATCTGTCAATGTGAAGTACTTTTCGTGATAATTTTGAGCTGTCAATTGAATGTCAGATTAGGTAAAGGGTTTTCCAATAAGAGGTGTTATTTTGATATTCAAAGAAAACTGACGTTTGTTGAGATAAATGATCGGATATTTATTTCATAATAAAGAGGAAGGTATGCCGTTAATAATGAAAAACAACATCAGCCAAATGGCAACCACGACCACGCTTACAGGATCATATCCTTTTCATGAAATTTTCCATAACAAAATCGCAAAGTGGCTGCCCTATGTCCTCGATAGACTCTCGAATTCCATCTTTAAGGTCTTGAATCGACGCTGGGCTGTTGGCGTAGACCTAATCTTTCAAGTGGCCCCAAAGGAAGAAGTCGCAAGGTGTTAAATCACAAGATCTCGGTGGCCAATTGTGATCACCTCTTCGAGAGATAACACGGTCGGGAAACTTTTCCCGTAAAAGACCAATGGTTTCGTTGCTTGTGTGGCACGTAGCGTCGTCTTGTTGAAAGTAAACGTTGTCCAGATCAATACCATCCAACTCCGGCCATAAAAAATCATTAAATCACGTTTGTGGAATGCCCAATTCCAAAGAACGACGAGGAATGGACAAACCGGGGTTTTCTTCAACACTTTGGGCTTTATTATCAGTTGTTCTTGAGCGACGTGCACGGGTTTTATTCTTCACATCACTAATTTGTCTCAACGCTCGAATTTTTCCACCAATTTCTGTATTGCGGTCCGACAAGGTGCTTCACGACGACCCAAAAATGCTCTAGTTTTGCGAACTGTGACTGGAAAATTTTCACCATTTTTGTAGTGAATTTTTATAATTTCAATGCGTCGTGGAAGCATGTATCGTTCCATTTTTAGTAATGGCGTAGTTTCTAGTTTTCAAATGTCAAAAAATAACGGCTTCAAAAGTGACAGCTACCGAAATAGCGGGCTATTCAAAATAACACCTCTTATTGGAAAACCCTTTAGAAACCGTAAAATTTTACAATTTATTAAGGTATTAAAGGTCGGTTCAATAATAGTTCATTAGTCCCATGCGATACCACGAAGATTTCTTGCCAAAGGGCGGACATAAACCCGTATACATATTTTAAATAGACACGATTGTCTTAGCGGCGGATATATCGCCCTTACAAACAAAACTAGGTACCGTAACTTTTTCGTGGAAAACAAGGACTCTCTTAAAGGGTCTATCAAGTATCAAAAAACAATAACACACGGTTTTCTCTTAAACAAAATAAAAAAAAAAACAAAAAAAAACGACGCAAATGGACAAACAACCACCACTAAAACCAGTATCTGTCGCAACTCACCTTAATGTGTTCCAAAAGTTGTGTAGCCACAGCCAAATTAGGTGCAGGATTTGGTGCACCCAGATTTAATGATAAATTAATGCCCGTTCCATTGACTAGTAAACCTGCAGCGCTACCAGCACCACCGATTGCCGAACCAAGCGTTGAATTTAATGACGCCGTACTCGAATTGATCGCATTCTGATTTGTGGCGTATGGCGATCCGGTTGGATTAAAATTAGCCACCGGACCATTGACATCGGCATAGGAGACATTTAGGCACGTGCCCGATTGTGGATCTTCAACGATTTTCGATAAAATCATTTTGCAGGCATTTTTATTGTTCTCCTTTTCGCCAATTATTGTGATGCATCGTTCCTGCAGTGAGATGTCTTTGGGTTTTTGCGATATTTGCACATACGATCCGCTCTCTTCCTTAATCTGTTTAATATAGGCACCACCCTTACCGATGATCATGCCCGCCGTCGAATTGGGTACTAGAATTTTCACTTGTTTATCACGCTCTTGGGCCTGTTTCGAGTCGATGTCAACGATTTTTGTCGTCAAATCTGGCTTCTCACGGATTTTGTCCATAATGAAGTCTAGGACATTCATTATGCCATCGACGGAGCCCGTAATGAGGCAAACACGTTCAGCGGTACCTACATTTAACAACACAAAACAACAACAATCCATTAAGATGCGCATTTAAAAGAATGAACAAATAACTCACCTGGATAAAAGTCATGCGATTTGGACATCTTCACCCTAGCGCCAGAGTCCTTTTGCAGGGAGGCAATTGTTTCGCCTCCCTTGCCAATGATGGCACCTGACGCTACGGCAGGCACTAAGATCTTCATGTGATAAGTGGAATCGCCTAAAATTAGAACATAAATTCGTTTTGCACAATTTAGTAGAAGTTGCAAATAGACGTTGGCACACACAACAAAACACACCAGAGAGTTTGTTCGCTTGTTTTGGAAATCAATGTTGAAAAATTAAAAATAATAACATCCGAGAGAACTTAAACAAAATAATGAAATCAATAATGAAATGATTAATGTCATGTGAGAGATAGAAAGCGCATGTTGTTCTTAGGATAAATGATGATGTCTGTGTAGTAATTGTCTACCTATCTCCTTTGGTGTCATTTGCAGGACTCTCACTGCAGTCGCAAAATGCTGCATTGTAAATTTTAAAAGAAATATAGCACATTGGCTGCGACTATCTTTTAATTGGGACACGACACGGAATTCTATAAACAGATACAGATAGATCTATGTATGAATGCATGTATATTGGAGCCAGTGATGGGAAGGAGGACCTATTTAAAGCAAAAAATGCAACGAGAAAAGTCTAAAGTAATTATATGCTTGCATCAAGGGCTTCTAGGTTTTCTTTCGCACATAGTTTGCCCTCGTTCCTTATGCTGAACCCTTATTTTCTTTTCAGGACAATTGCCGGATAGTCGGGGGGTATATTTGGAGAATTTTTCGTGACTGACTAATGTGCACCCCTATTTTCTATGTCTTCTTCTTATGAGACGTATTTGCTGGTGTTAGCTGGTTTCTTGAGAATTGCATCGGGTGCTGCATTTAAAAAGAATCAAGCTCAATGACGCTCTAGTCGCGCAGTTCTTAAACGTTGTAATAAATCGATGTGCTTATACACTACTCTGCTTATCGCGGGCGGAATTTAAATATAAAACAAACTAAAAAGTGTCAATAACAGCCTATAACAATTTTCAACAAACCTTCGAATCATTATTTAAGACACAGGTTTATAATATGCCTTAAGACTTTTAAATTCAGGGGAAAATATCAGCAGACTTACTGCAAGAAATATTACTCCGAATGCGAAAAATCTATCATAAACTTGTTATTTAGCAAGAAATGATAATTTTATTAGGTCTGTTCCTTTACTTTTAAATCTTACGAATTTTTACGAATTATTACGCATTTAACTCAATTGTCGTTCCTCGAAAAATTCGTAAAAGAGAGCGGCTTCCAGAGAGCAAGATATTTCCCCTCTTGCTGGTTTTTACTCAACAAATTTTGCGTAAGAATTGAAACAACTGTCAGTCGCCTAAAAATTGACAGCTGATTTGACATTTAAGAACTGTCTGTCATTTTTCACAGGTTACTATAGAAGCGTTCCTTAACTTTGGCGTAAGTTTCCCTCTTTGAAAGAGAATTCATCCCATCCACTGTCATTTTGACAGTCTTTTATATTTTTACGACAAAAGTAAAGAATGAGGCCTATTATTGTTGCTCGGTGAGTATGTTTTGTGGTCTAGAAAAAGTCATGCCAAATTTACCCCAAAGTAACTTAGAATTGTCTATTCATGAAACCCACAGTTAATTTAAGAACAAATCTTGCAAATGGCCACCGTTTTGTACTGATTTTGCAGAAATTGTCTGTTGAAATTTAAAATTGGATTTGCATGTCACTGCGTTGGGCGCCAATTACGATTTACGATTTACGATTTATTTATTTCAAAGAATAAGTTCACAGTAAGATTACATCTTATAGTTAGTGAATGCTTTAAAAGATTTAGAGTTCAAGAAGAAATTTAACATTAGATTA
Source organism: Cheilosia pagana (assembly GCA_936431705.1). Classification (NCBI taxonomy): domain Eukaryota; kingdom Metazoa; phylum Arthropoda; class Insecta; order Diptera; family Syrphidae; genus Cheilosia; species Cheilosia pagana. Next base: position 114,014,791 of record OW386166.1, read on the forward strand.
GATAGATGAGGACATGTAATTTAATTGGGAACTTACATATAAGAGAATTAATAACAAAACAATAACAATATATAATATTTCAAAAACCTATTAGATTTATGTATCACTGGCCAAGTGTTTGAAAAGGTAAGTTTTAAATGTGCTTGTGTTTGTGGTTCTCCTTAGTGTAATGGGTAATGAGTTCCGTAGAAGAGTGGCATGGACGAAGAAAGAGCGCTCAGATTGCAAACAATAGAATCTGGGCCGAATAATAATGGCAGTTCTTTGTGAACTGGGAAAATTTAATCTGCTGTACAAATACTCAGGTTGTTGGGTCTGTATGATATCATGAAAGAGGATTAGCGTTCTGAACTTAATGAGGTTATCGAAGCTGAGGCCCATTATCTGCAGAGAGTAACTTGATATGTGGTCATAATACCGTTTATTAAAAACATAACATAACATAATTAGCTAGAAAATCGTATAGCACCGCTGTGAAGCTCCTTTATTTAAAGAGTTCGGTCCAGATTTTCGTCTTTAAGGCTAATAACCATCGATGTTTCAAATAAAAGAAGAATGTTTCAGCCTTTTTCTATTTAGCAAGATTTGACAGTTGCTGAAAAAATTGTAAAGCCAGAGTCAAATGGAGTTTTGACTTATTGTAGGACTAGCAATCCCAAAACACTCTATATAAGACCCTCATCATCCCAGCCCTGCTCTACAGAAACATGGACCCTAACAAAGGCGGATGAAGATCTTCTTGGCAGTTTCGAACGCAGGATTCTTCGAGTAATTTTTGGTCACCTTTGCATTGACGGGCTTTGGAAGAGAATAGTCGAGCGTTTGCTCGACTAACAAGCGACAAGCTTAAGTACTAGTTAGCCCAAGTTTGGGTTGCCCTTTGTTCGTAAATGTGGGCATGGTCAACAAGACAAACTTATAGTCAATAGCCATAAAATGACGAACTTCGATTTCAACTGTTCAAGCCATATTGAAAATAAGAAGAAATGTCGTTAAAAACATTAAGGCGCCGCTGCACTCATGTCATCACTAACTACTTCTGTCGACGTGAAATAAAATGTCTCGCGATCACAGACAGCAGTCGAAAAATGCAGGTATATTTTATACACATACTTTGGAAACCTCAGACTTAAACATAATTAAGATTCACAGGGAAAAATCATTAACCCACTCTTTAAATGCTGTCAACTAAAGTCACAACTCAGTGTCGCACGTGCACCCTATCTCATTAAAAAAAAGAAACCCTCTGTAAATTTATTTTTATAATTTATTCTTTATACTCATCATGACGCACATTTATTTAATTGGATTATGGATTATTCAGAAGTTTTTCAGTGGAACAGCTCCTTACCAACACTTCTCGGCTACAAACAAATAATGTAACGCAACCCTAATGCCTTCCCCTAGTTCTGTCACTCAAAATAATTGTCTACACTAAGACCTCGTCGTCGTCGTCGTTGTAATTTATTCAGTAGTCGCAAGAAGGCCACTCTCAAGTGGTATTTTAAAATTAATTTTTATATTCGACCACAGGAATAACCACAGGTGTTTTTTTTTCCACACTGATTGAGGAGGCGCAACATTTCATAATTTATTGATTTTTAAATGACTTCTTCCAACCGAAATTGAAGTAATTTATTCAAAACGTCCGAAAATTGCCAGACTCCCAACAGAAACTTTGGTTTTTACATTATTAAGCAACCACTAACGCGTAACATGTACCTAAGCTTAGCCAAGAAAAAAACCCCCGCTCCTTTCCGAATTAAACTAATAATGAAATTAATCTTTTAACAAAAAGAAGAAGAAAACAAGAAAAATTAGCATACATCAGTATCATCAACATACAAAATGCAAATGCTTCGCTGGTCAAAAATTAAATTAAGAAAAAAAAAACAGAAAACATGTGCAGTGTTAATAGTTATTGCAAAATAAAAATAAATCACACATAATAGTATAGTGTAGCGAAAATATAAATACAGTTATATACACAATACTGTTCGTTGATTGCACGTTTTATTTTTTCTAAACATTTACTATAAGAAAGCGCATAGATTTTTATTTTTACAAGTTAGACATTAAGTCTGTAATAAAAGAAAAGTTATATATAAAAAAAGATATTTTTGTAGGAGCTTTTCTTGTAATTAATTTTATTTTTTGGCGGTAGAGATGACAGATGACACAATGACTTAGCTTACCATGATGTAAATTATTGTTATTATTTTCAATTTCAACCTCAATTCCAGAACAATCTGACTCACCTGGAATTAAACAACAAAAATTTGAATTCAAATTTAAATGTGTGTGTTCGATCGAAATTTTGTTTGTTTTGTGTGCATTAATTTACTTATTTATCACAAAAAAAAATATGAAATAATAATAATAATACAAAATGGGTCAGTTCAAGTTAATTACATAAAACACACTTCACTGGACCGAAAAATAGTTTATGGTCAATTCAAATCGAGCGATATTTTTATTTGTTTCCCAAGCGAAAAGTTCTTAATCGCAAACTATGCATCGTTACATAATTCAGTTGAGTGAAAAGCGACACTTTTGAAATTATACGCTTCCGTTGGCGCGACGAAAAGAATATGGGTCAAAATGCATTTGCATTTGCACAAGAAGTCAAATGACAAATACCCAATGCCACTCGTATCATAAATGGCTTCAACGATGTTTGTATTCTACTCACGATTTAAGAAAAGTATATAATGTAGGTTTATAAATTGACAAATGGTCGGGAGGAAAGAAGAACGTCTGTCAGGTAGGAGCGATGGTATGCAAATCTTGCTGCCAAGGCCAGTTGTAGGAAGTTTTGGTGAAGATTCTCGAGGGGGGGAAGCAATTTCAATCTACTCACATTTTTTATTTTAAGTCTTTTCCATCAATTGGCATTGAACTCATGACTAATGAGAGAAAAAAAAAGCTTCAAGTTGGATTGAGTTTTGAAAGTTTCCTCAAGCGTTTACAAACTCTTGCACAATTTCCAACTATCATCTGTGTAGGTCAAACTGGGCACTGAAGTGTGTTTAAGTAAAAGTCATTATGTTATTTGGGCAATGCCAACGGAAGACTGGGGGCATATAACCCGCTCCAGTGGTACCTATGCCCACGTAGCATTTCGAGTGGATTGTGTGAACTTTTCGGACCAATTGCACTTGTGTCAATAGTTCATTGTTAACCTCAGCATAAGTTGTCAAAGTATTGGAAATTAAGGAGCAATCAAAGCAAAATAAAGAAAATTAGTATCAGTAGCGATGACGGATAGTTTCTGCCAAAATTGGGAAAAACTCTTCACAAACGGTTAACAGGAAACTGTTGGAATTTGAGGTTTTTTAGGTGGCATTGTGAGTTTCTTTGTTCCATCCCACTAGTTCCAAAAGCAGAAACTCGCACAAACGACTTATTAAGGGTATTCACTTAAGATCTGTTCCTTTACTTTTAAATCTTACGAATTTTTACGAATTCTTACGCATTTTACTCAATTGTCGTTCCCTAACTCGAAAAATTCGTAAAAGAGAGCGGCTTCGAGAGAGCAAGATATTTCCCCTCTTACTAGTTTTTACTCAACAAATTTCTTTGCGTAAGAATTGAAACATCTGTCAGTTGCCTGAAAATTTACAGCTGATTTAAATTTGTTGTTCTATTTAGCATTTGGGTGGAATATTCCCAACTGTCATTTTTCACAGGTTACTACAAAAGCGTTCCTTAACTTTTGCGTAAGTTTCCCTTTTTGAGAGAGAATTCATCCCCTCCACAGGCATTTTGACAGTCTTTTCCATTTTTACTAAAAAAGTAAAGGAACAGACATTTAATCTCATAATTTAATGCAGCTCGTAAATTCCTCTCTAAGAGAACACCCCTCGGAAATGTCATTGCGTATTTCGCGTAAATCGAGTGTCAAGTCTCTTGTCAAACTCAGCTGTTTTTGGACTTACCAAAATTATCAAAATGCCAAAAATAAGTGAAAGGAAACAGCTGATTAAATTTTTGATGAAAATGATGAAAATGTGCTTTTTTAAGTCTTGCGTAAAGTATTCCCCATACAAAATCTGACAGTTCATATACGAGGTGGTAAATTTCTGCAGTTTACGCAGTTTATGAGGGTTTTACGCGTTTAAGTGAATACCCTTATTGTAAAATAGTTTCAACAATATTCTACTCTAATGTCTGGATCGTTGCTGAATCGCCGACATCGATCATTAGATGTGTTAATTTGCAGCGAAATCCAAGAAGCTTGTTGCATCATTCTGCTGAAACATGAGTTCGTCCAATTCCTTAATTTCTGGCCAGGACGCATAATGACAGATTTTTTATCCTGAATGTAAGGGGCCAGTTTTTTTGCTTTTTTTGACCACTTAAAGATAATGCTTGAACTCAATCTTGGTCTTAAAATGTTGCTTATGAATTATAAAAATTTAGTTTATTTCTAGAAAAAGAATTTACTAATTTTTCCGGACGAAAAAGTTTTTCTGATCAACATTTCAGTTCATTCTCACATAAAAACCAGATCATTCCAGTGTTTTGTGCCATTTCTTTACTGTTTCATCTGTCAGGAATTTTTTTTTTCTGGTGGAATCTAATCAGTGGTGGTTGATTTGTTTGTACTGACAACACAAGACTTTTTTCTGCTTGCTATAACCGCCTAAACGAAAAAAAAACTCATTTTCATACTGTTTCATTTTACGTATCACTATAACTGGCCCCTTAGCTTGTAAAACATAGTTTGACAGCAAAAGATTTCAACTTGATCTCAAAATTTAAAATATCCCAGGCGATTCGGATTAAAATTAAAACCTTTTAAACTGATTTAAATAATTGTGAATAGTTGCAAGGATCTGTCAAAACCCATTGTTTCAATGCCCGCGTTCCACTGCCCGCTAGATGACAAGCGGCACGTCAAACTTGATATAAAAAAAATTGACATTTCACCAAAAGTGCTAGACGTCTAGCGCGAATGGTGAAATGTCAATTTTTTATATGAAGTTTGACCTGCCGCTAGTCATCTAGCGGGTCAGTGGAACGCGGCCATTGTCTGCTTTTTTTCCCAAAAACTGCCAGTCTATTTATTATTAGTTTGCGCCCCCGCCCAGCGTTTCAAATGTATTGTATTCCTGCCTTAAGCTCTGCCGTTTACACGTATGCCAGCTTCAGAAAAAAAACACATTAAGCAACGGAGTGGGTGAATATTTAATTCATCGATAAAAACTACATATATGTCACTTTGGAACAGATTTGATTATCATCTCAAATGAACGATTCTACTAACAAAAACGTGACATGGTTGTAAAAGTAACGCTTGTCAGTTCCGCCAGAATTAAATGTTTCTTTTTTTTGGGTTTTTAAATGATAAATGATAGATAAACTGTGACGTGAATAATTGACATCAACGGGACCTTAACAATTGAGCGAGTGCGTAGATGGACACGAATTCCTAAATATTCGAATAAAAAAAATACACCTGGCGACTTTCCGCAAGCCCAGAATGTTCTACTCATCAATATTTGCAATATTTGTGTTGACACCTATTCTGAAAATGTAATTTTCGGTGCTGTCAGTCAAATAAAGTACGCATACCTGACATCTTGACATATGTATGCATGTTTCTGCTTCTAATTATTGTTGCAAAACTCAACGTACCCGTGTTAAGTCTACACATATTTTGTTTATTGTCATTTATTAATTGGCAGGTTAAAGCACTCGGTAAGTGACATGGCTAGGGAAAGTGACATTTCGGTACTTAAGGAGCATAGAGTATTATTCAACTTGTCGTGTAGACACAGTGATATATCAGAAAATAAATCTCGATTATTTGGAGTCATTGGTACAGCATAAAAGTATAATAACAATTTTGACAGTAGTTATCGCCAGTGAGTTTTCATAAACCGATTGAGCGATGACAGCATCTCGCTTTATGTGGGTAAAATATTTATCCAATTGCTGTAATGCATCATTTTCATTTGTTTACACAGCAGAAAACAATTGATGGCAATATTTTTTATTAAATATCACATTCGATGGTCACAGAGTCACTACACACAACTTGTTCACAAATAAAACGTAATGTCAGTTTCAAACATCACCAGTTGTACACACATAGTCACATAATCTATTGTATGTACATCTGTGCGGGTATCTTTTTTAGTTTTCTTCTCTCGAGAGTGTTTCTTTTGACATTTGTTCAAATAAAACACCACATTAAATACACATGTACTCGTGCGTGTATACCTATTCAAAACACAAGGCAAACGTTATCTGCTGTTCTTCGACAATCCTCTATTCATTTGTAGTGTTGCGCCAACAATCACTATTATGGCGAGCAGAGCGAGAGATTTTATCAAGTACACATATGCATTGGAAATACACATCTTTAGTTGTTCACACACCGCACGCCGCACCGCCAACGACTGACATTGTAAAATAGTTCAAAGCAAACATTAGAGCTGACTGAGAAAATTAAACACATTTTGGGTAGAGGACAAAATGCAACGTTTCTGCTTTTGTGCAACTGCTCAAGACACCCAATGGAAAGAGGACTTACAGAGCGAATTGAATTGAAGTTCTAAATAGTCCCGAAGAAATAAAAATGCTTTTAAAAATCCTGAATCCAAAGAAATCATCAAAGCTATAGTGAAATTTGGATCAGACATAAAATTGTTTGTGTTTCACAATGCAATGAGGCGAGAAACACCGTTCTCGCTCAAAAAACGTCCTTCAACGTGGGATGTCTGCGAATTTTCAGTCATGGGTAAGACTAAGCATTAAAAATTACGCTAAAATGCAGTGTTTTAACATTGTCATGGATCTGTTTAAAAATGGCTGCATTAAAAAAAAATATTTGAAAAAACGATAGTTCAATCCTGCTGCTAAGTGGTTTAATAAAAACAACTTTTGACAGTAAACGTCAGCGTTGTGTCACCGGAGACTTTTCCGAGTTGACAAAACTCGCGGCATTCTGTTGAAATTAAATGTGATAGTTCAGAATGTCTGTCAAATTAAGAACATTTTAGTTATCTACCATTTAACTTCTTATTTACTTATACTTATTCCCCTTAACCGATATTTATATAAAGGTTTGTTTGACGTGACTAGAAACTAGTGCCCGCCTGTCCAAAACCCTGAATAACGCTGAAAATTCGGCTACTATATCGAACGCAAAATATGCTGCTCTGAAGTTTTACATTGAAAAATGTATGACAGCAAGCAAAATGACAGCGAAACTCAGCACTGAATTCTTGCCCCGACAAATCAACTGGGGTCTGTTCTGGCACAACTAGGTCGCCATAGACGTCATGTTTTAAAGGTTTTCAGTACCAGGGCGAGTTCAGTGCTATATCGAACCCAGTGCCCACGTCAAACAAACCTTTTGTCAACATTTCACACAGTTTTCAGTACCTACCCTACATGCCCGTAGAGAATTCTCTGCGCTGTTTAGAGAATAGAGGGGAACTACTCGCTACTCGTTACTCGTTACTTTGCTAATTTTGCCCATTTCTGTCATTTTTGATAAGTGTTTCAATAGATTTTATGCGATTACTTTTGACTTACACGATTGTGTACTAATACTTATAAAATGCGTTACATTTCCTTGTGATTTGAGAAACGCTGCAACAGTTTTGAGCGATTTTTTGAATTTTATTAAATTTAAATTTGTTTCACTTAAAACTAAAAAGCACAAGAAGTACGGGAACATGTCTAATAGTGCACATATGAAAACTGACACTATTTTTTGTGAAAAACATATATTAAGCCTCCAAAAGGACCGCAGAAATTATTTTTACAATTTGTTTTCTTTGGAAAATATTGATTTCTTAAAATTTGTATTTGAAGTCATAGTCTTCTAGACTTACAGCCTTATTTACAAGCTCAGCGTAGAGTCCGCTTAAATTTACACACCCTCTCTTATGCCCTTATAGGCGATTTATAAACGAAAAGAACGTTGCCTTGAGGCTGCGTAGCTTTAAACGCCAAAACCTGCGTTTATAGGTTGCGTAAAGCTTTCACATTTTTTTAGTTTTTGAAATGTCATTTTTTGTATGGTTTTTCGGGATTTTACCTTTGGCCACCCCTTTGATATTCGATATTGGAACCAACAAACATCTGATGTTTATTTCAGATCAAAAAGTAATAGATTTCGGTTATTTTTGTAATAGTTTATCCAAGTTCTTACCTATTTAGACACAAACACCGTTTTGTAAAGTAAATGCGGAAAGATGTTTATAAATGAGGACGTTCAGATACCTAGTTTAGTAAGTCTGGCGGCTAACTGACTAGATGTGTTTGAGTTTTTATTGGCCTGAATGACAGTTCCAACGATGCTGCGCATAAAGTTACAATATCGACAACCTTTGGATACTTCAATGTGTCAAGTTAAAGGTTCGCCTTGCGTCATGAGATCAATTAATTTTTAATTCATGCAAGTCAGCGTAGATAAATAAATAAATTATGTCCAGCGGAAGCTTAGCTATAAGAAGCGTTAACTTTTCTTACGGCTACTTGTATTTTGCACGACTATCGCACGCTCAAGCGCATAGGTATGTAGATAAAACCCAAAGTGTTTATTTGTGACTATAATTTGATCGATAACCTTCGAATTAGATGCGCGTGACCCAGAACTTCACTGATTGCAATTTTAAAAGGCGCTGCCACAGCGAAGAACCTACTGCCTGAGCATATCAAAATGTCGGCACAACTAACTCAGTAACAAGTAAAATCGACTCAATTTTAAGTTCAGTTTTAAAAAGGAATACCCTTCGTTCAGTTTTCAAATTTTGTCAAAGTCTAGATTTACACAAACTAAAAATAAAACTAGACTTGACACTTGACTCCGATTTGTAAACTGTAACCGCAAAGTGACAACTAAATGGCATACTGAATTCTTGTGTCAAAAACTGTTATAAAATCGGCCAAATTTAACTAATCAGAAATGTAACCGAAACAAAACACCCTTCTGCTTTGTTCGCCTTTGAAACCGCTTAAAGCATGAGATTGACATGTATAGAACATGACATTGACATGAACGTTCCGTTTTTTACGCTCTTAATTGGCTGAAACAACTTCTTATCTAAACGAAACCGAAAGATAACATCTCTGATCTAATTTTCCATTAGAAAGTAGGTGTAAGGTGAATTTAATTAGAAAAAATGAAAAAAAAACTGATGGCATATTGATCTTGGCCCACCCACCTCAATAATAAGAAAAAAAACTCCCCTGCCATTTAATTTTCTTTACAAAAAATACACAAGTGAACGTTATCTTTGCCGATCTACTGTTCACCAGAGAAATTTATATAGAGCACGTTTAATTAGAAGACGGCGTTCAATTTGCGTCTCGCGCTATACACACAGAGCGCGTCTTCTAGTATTTATTAGAGTGTCCTTCAAAAACAATATACGAGTAGGTACCATATGTTGGGTGTTGATTCTTTTTTTTTAAATTGGATACTTGGAGTCGTTCGGTACCTTTTTTTGCACTTCTAGAGGTGCAGATTTTAAAAATACCATCACGCGCTGAAATATTAATGACAAGCGATGGAATATAAAAAAAAAACATCAGGAATTGTTTCTCTTTCTGTTTTTTTTTTTGGCTTTATTCGCGCGTTACGTTCGATTTGTTTTCTCCTCCTGACACAAATTTAGTTTTTCGATTTTTTTCCTCATGCAATTATGGGTTGAATACGTATGTAGCCCCCCCTTTTGGCACCCATACAGACATGTGGAACTGGGCATTGTTTACATCTAAAGTGTGCTTAGATAAGGTGTTTCGTGTGTGTGTGTTGGTCGTCGCGGAAGGGTGAAAGGGGGTGAAAAATGAGCACCGACACGACTTGTATAGTTGGTATCTCTATCTCTAGCTAGTTGGCTAGCCCACCCCCATTAGACTAGTCCGGTCTTAATCCTCAACCGCACTGAGTTCTGCAGTGCATGGTGTCGCCATCGCTGCTGGTGATGCCTTTTAGAAGTTGAAGGGAAATACATGCAATAATTGCATGCTGCCCTAGTTTTCCGTCCAGCACTATAGAGTTGGCCTCGCACACAAGTACGGTGTGTATAAATGAAATTGTACTTTTCGCACGAGTGTGTGGGTGAGAGTGTGGTGTGAGTTTTATCTCCAGTAATGAATCTGGCGCAATCGCGTTGATTACACTCTGTCAGAGTGCCAGCGGGTACTCCAGCTCTTAATGTGAGAATTTAAGTGCGATTTGTGCAGTAAGAGTTGCGCAGCCACCAAATGGCGCTCTGGCTCTTTTGCATGCGAATTTTCCACATCCGGAGAGCTAATTTGGAGAACTTTTACAAGGTCATATGATTTGACAGAGTTTCACATGGAATTCAAATAACCGTAACGATACGTGATGTCCTTAGAGAGAGATTCCACCGGAGCAAGCTCTCGGAATTTGGAATTCGAATGAATACAAAATGCATGCAGCGATGCAGAGTCTTCGTAGTACATAATACATAACAAAACAAAAATAAATGTCTCTAACTTAAGGATGGCAAAGCTATCGCACCAAATGCGTCCTGTCCCGACTCTCGTTGTCATTCGCAGCGAAGTAAAATGCGCTGGACACATTTTTCACATGTGCTTAAAATAATGTTTTTGTGTCACAATTGATGACGCATTTGTTTGCTAAATTTCACCCCGCTTTAATCGTGCAATATGCAAAATCCATTTTAACCGATTACTTCCACCACCGCAATAGAAATACGAGACTTTGCGGGACGTCATTTGTTTTTGTTGCGTAAATTAAGAATCGTTACAATTTATCGGAAACATTTCTTTCCTTACCTCAGCCAGTAAAGTAATCAATATAACATTGGGGACGTTCAAAACCCTATTTCACTAATTCTGACAATAGGCAGAAGAAACCTAACCTCAAATTTCTCGACCGAGCTCCATGCCGACGTAGTAAAAATGACCGACCAGTCTAATTTTTACGTTCAGGGGTCAAATCTAGTCGACTAATGATTTAAATAATGTGCCCAGTGTCAAAAAAAATGTAATCTGTCAGATTGACAGCCGAAAAAAAAAAGTTCACGCTTTATTGCTGTCAATTGACCTAGCGCCACTGGACACTGTCACTTTTAAATGCAACAGAGTATGGGGACGTTCAAGTATCTAATTAAGTAAGTCTGACAGCTGACTGACTTGATGTTTCTCAGTTTTGATTGGCCTAGATCGGTCTAGTTGACGTTTATGAAGGGGTAGCCGACGAATCTAGTCAAGAAATTCATGACTGAGTACTAAGTTGACAGTTTGCATGTGTGGCTGGCGTAGGAAAAGTGACGTTCCCGACCAATCTAGTTTTTGCGTTCAGGTTACATCTAATTCAGACCAACCTTGTCGACTTAAGATAACTAAGTTTTTGAATGTGCTTCATAACAGCCGTACTGCTTTGTTTTGTTGGTATATTTTACTTGAATGAATCTTTAATACCCTATTCACACCGCCGCACCGAAAACTGTGTTTTCGAACGAAAACTTATCTAGTTTTCATTTGACGTTTCAATCAGCTGTGAGTCACAAGTCGTATCAATAAAGACTGCGTTAAAGTTATCAACTCTATACTCAGCAGTTACGTGAATTTTTTGTATGCTATCTGACGTCTACTATCTAACTAACGATTGGAAGTAGTGAAAAACGACTATAACAACTCGTTTTGAAAACTTTTTAAATATACACTCGTCGGCGAAAGCATTTTGACAGAAATGCCAGTCGCTCTTAAAGGCGCATAACTTCTAAAAACTGTCATTTACACTTATCAGTTTTCACAGAGTGATTGCATAATATGATGTGGCCTGTGATAGCGTGTGTAAATGAAATCTATTATGTCCCATCGCTGGACAGATCAGACCTTCTTGTGGTTAAGGCTCGATTTTTTGACTGGCATTAGTATTTTGACACAATCATATTTTACGGTTTGTTTGACATATAGTGTACAGGTCCATTTTGATTGAAATATGTGGAAAATGACAGAGTTAAATCTGAAATATCGAGCAGCTTTTGTCGCAAAGTACGTTTGCGGCCTTTCTGTTAAAAAAATAAGCGAATAATTTAATTTATCGTGGTAAGTCATAAATATCCAAATCAATAAGCACAAAATAGTAAACTCTGTGAAAAAATTCACTCGGTGTAAATCTGCATAAAGGATTGATTCGGTTGCAGAAAATGTACATAAGAGGGATTGCATTCGGCCTTGTATTTTCGTGCTTTTCAGCGAGTGATTATTCAAATAATTTCGAAACCAAGAAAAAAATAACGAACAGCACTACTTGACAGCACATCAGGCCGCTTTGGCGTTCACATTTCGTATTTTATGGGTCATTCAAGTAAGTAAGAAAACGGTTTCATTTGATTTTGAATACATTACTTAAGCTTTCACTCAAAATTATTTGTGACTAGCTGACCCGTGCTCGCCTTGCTTAACCCGCCTGTTACTTTTAAGACAAAACGTATTTTCATCGAACTATATCGAAAAGTTTTTTTATAAATATGTTCCTTCCTTGCAAAAACAAAGACAATAAAATATAATTTGAATTCCTACTAAAAAGTCTACACAAAAAAGATTTCCGCAAATTTCTTCTATTTCCCTCTTACCCACCTCATATGTCGACGAAAAAGAATCAACACGAATGAAACAACTTGACACACATATCCCACCAGCCCATTTCCAAACTTTTCCCAATGAACAACACCTGAAAATGTGTTCAACCTGAATGTTTGAGCTGAAAAGAAACGACTGCCTATTGAAGTGCAAAACATATGATCACGTTAGAACCCTGCATGACTACTGGCAGTGGTATCCACTGTAGGAAAATTGCGGGCGATGTTTTGAATAATTGTTTTGAACCTTACTCAGCTTCAGGACAACGCAGTTGGATGCTTTATATCTTAAATGATTCAGGGGAAAATTTACTAAATTCACCTATTTTTTATTTTTCAATACGATAAGCCATTACTGAGCTAGGTCTGTATAAATAGAACTTTCCTTATATATATCCGATTTTCTGACTTTTTTGTAAGAACTACGTTATATTCTGGGATAAAAAGTATCCTAAGTCCCGACCCAGAACATAAGCAATTACTATGTCAAGTTTCATCAAAATCCGTCCAGTAGTTTCTGCATGATGCGTGGTCAAGCATAGATAGAGAAGAGAAGAGATTCAGTATCTGCCAAAAAGTTCTGCCTGAGTTCATAACCAAAAAGTACAGAGCAAAAAAGAGGCATTACTGACAGCTGAGTTGCTCGGGCTCGGGGTAAGTGACTTTTAAAATAAATGGCGACGCATATCCTTTTCACAACTTGTTACTTTGAGAAAAACTGCTAATTTTGTAAAAGTATTCACGCAAAGAAGAATCTTTCAACAAATCTGTCAACAGTAGCGTTGTGTCTTGTTTAATACAGACCTCAGTTGCAAGCCAGTGGCTTTATTTTACAGATTACATTGACTTTCTCAGTAAAATCTTCAACCCTTTTATTGTCCCTTAAACTAACCACTCGTCCACTCGTTTAGACATCAAAAAGTGTACGTTTCTGGGACTAATTTCTGGACATAAAAATAAAATAAAAAGAGCTGTAACTGCGGACCTATATGTTCCGGGCAAGGAACCTTAGACCTTAGTCCAGCATAATCACAACTCATATTTCGAAGCATATTTCCAAATTAACCAGCGCACTTCGTTTCAGAAAAAAAACAAGTACGACACCTTTTTGAAATCAACCCTATAGGTGTGCTAGAAAAATCCCACCCTGCAACTTTTATCGTTAGACGACTACAGTGATTGCCAGTTTATCCCTTCAAGGTGCAAAAAAACACGAAACTCTCGTAAGTTTTAAACAAACAAAGCAATCGATCCGACCTTCACATCAAATACATTACTTGGAACACTAAGCTTGCCTACAAGTTTCCTCTCAGCTGCAAACTTTTTGAAACTCTCCCCAAGCACCCTTGGGGATATAGCTTAGATCCTGTCATTTCAGTCCTAAATATTCATTTTTCCCATTCCAAGCGAAAAATCATTTGTACATCAACAAGCAGCCCCACGTCATTACGTCATTATCAAAAGCAATTCAGCCACCCCTGTCAATAAATGGCTACCCCCAAAAGCGAACTTGTTTACGAAAAAATTATGCAAAACAAAAAGTCCCCAGCATCTAATAATATCTACTAAGTTGTTTGGTTAAGCCCATGAGAGCAGATTAGGTGACAGTTACATCAGAGGTATTAACTAAGTAAATATTTAAATTTTGAAATTATTTACTCAATTCAAAGATAATCCACCACTGGGTGGACCGCAAGCTCCACAGTCCACATCCTTGGTCGCTTTTGTCGTACTAAAAGATGCCAACCCAAGATAGCGATGTTGATGTTTTTTTCTACCCCTTTTTGTCATTGTTCTTCGGACGAAATGCTGAATAAACACATCCACCCACACAGAGAAACGGCAGCAAACGGCAGCAAACCGCATGTAACAATGTTAAAAGGTCACACCTACTCGACAAAAAGAGGAGCAGTTCTCTTATCAAACCAACAAGAGTCCTAGAAAAGAATGGCGAAAAAAACTATGTAACTCGAGAAAGGACATCTTAAGCTGCAAAACTGGGTGAGGAGAATATTATCCGAAACTGTGCTGTGTTGTGGTGACCCAATAAATTCTCATACATACATAAATCGATATAGGAAAAAATTGTAAACAGGAAACTTAACAGCAAAACAGGAAAAACGAAAACAAAATCAAATAAAAAACTAAGAGAAACGTTCCCACAAAAAAAAAAAAAATTTTAGTCCTTAGAGTAGTTTTCATTTTGTAATTGCAAGTTATGTGCTTTTCTCGATGAAACACACACACACAGTCAACGAAAATCAGAATTTTAAGCAACAAATTAGATATTTAGAGTCACACTCACCAAAACACCAACAGGACTTAAATGGAGACGTACTCGATTGCGTCATAGTTGTGGAGTTTTGCTGTTGTTGTTGCTGTTGTTGTTGCTGCTGCTGCTGATGCTGATGCTGATGCTGATGCTGATGCATGTGGTTCATATGGTGGTGGTGTTGTTGTTGCTGTTGCGAAATCGATGACGAAGTCGGTGACGGAATAGGCGAAGGCGTCGATGACATGGAATGTCTTAGTTGCTGCTGTTGGCTTATGGAAGACGGCGATGATGGCGACGACGGCGATTGATGGAATTGCTGCTGTTGTTGTTGATGTTGCTGCTGCTGGTGGTGATGTTGCATATGCTGCTGTTGCGTGTACATATCCATTGATGGATGGCTCTGATTCAGGAGTAACCCGCCGCCGCCGGCGGATGAGTCCACCACACCAGAGCCCAAGGCAAACGGTGATCTCATTTGATGTTGCATAGCCGAGTGCTGTTCGCTCATATCGATAATATCGCAAAACAGTTTGTGCCTAATGGACTTGTGGTGATGATTCGCCTCTTCCTTGTTGTGGTGGTGGTCGTCTTCCCTCTCTTCTCCAGGTGATGGCGGCGATGCGAATGCTGTCGGCGATGACGTTGCGCTATGACGATTGAAGTTAAAACTATTATTAATTTGGCTGCCGTATAAATTGTAAATGGACGATTGCGATGGTAAATTTTGTAGAGACGACGATACTATTGATGATAGTGGTGAAGGTATTGGTGGTAGTGGTGGTGGTGGTGGTGGTGGTGGATTATAATTATAAATGCGGTTGTAGCTATAATTAATTGATGATGTGACTGAAGTTGGAGTAGGCGAGTTGCTATACGTTTTATTATTATTATTAGTCTTACTGCTATCGTTTAAATTAAAACTGTTGAAGAAGTTATTATCGAATTGATGGAATTTTGCAAATTTTGCGACAGCAACAGCAGCAGCAGCGGTGTTTGTGGTGGGATTGGGGGTGGCGGTTGTGTTTGAATTGTGGTGGCTGTGATTGTGTGACTTGCGATAATGGTAGCTGTGTGCGGATGATGGTGGTGATGATACACAACTCACGGAATGCAATGAGCGATTCGAAGAGCTAGTCGATGATGGCGAAAAGGATTCGTGTGACAATTGCTTTAAAATGCTCGCCGCATCACTACTACTGTTCCGGCGAATTGATGCTCCTTGCGATGATACACTAGATGCTGGCAGGTACGTATCTGTATCTATACTCAGATTGACCAAGTTGAAATTGCAGTCCAAGCTATCAACGTCATCCCCATGAATGCCTGATGATGATGATGGAGTCTTGTCCCTTGTTTCTTCACAACAACTACTTGTATTCTCGGTAGCGCCTTTGAATGATGACGACGGTGGTGATGATGGATTTCGATTTCGATTTCGATTTCGATATTCCGCAGTTGCAATGGATTCGATGTTATTGTGAAACTGATGTTGTTGTTGTTGTTGTTGTTTTAGTAACAAGTTGCTATAATTGTTGGAGTCATTTGTTTGTGTTTCATGGCAATCGAACATTTGTTTTTTGTTTCGCTTTTTTTTTTATATTTTAATTCAGTCCTTTTTTTGTTTATACAATAAAAATGTACGTGACGAAATCACAGCGCGCATTTGTTTATATATACCGGTTTTTGAAACTATTGTTCTCGATGGCTATTTTGTTTATTTTTCATTTATTTATATGTAAAACGAACGAACGAACGAAAAGAAAATAACTATATGTGGGAATGTTTCTGCACAAAATTAATACAAAAATATATATTCGCTCACCAGATAGATTTGCGTGATTTTCGAGAAAATGTTACAAAAAAAAACACACACACACAAAACAAAAAAAACAAAAAAAAACGAAACAAAAGGAAAAAAGCTCCTGCGATGTGAGATTGGGGTTTTTTTTTTTTATTCGATTAATGCTGCGAAAATTATTTCATTTTTTTTACGAGATAGAGTTCACAAACGAATAACGAACGAAAACAGAAAACAACGAGAAAAATGTATGTTTGAATTTGAATTGAATCTGAGCCGAGAGGAGATCATGTGTGACACCGCTGCGTTTCGATATAGAAGTCAACCACTACTACCTACTCTGACATCGAAAATGATGTTAAATGATGGCCAGTAATGTGGTCCGGTGGTCTATGGTCTCTCATCAGAGTGAGCACTACAAATACGAAATTCAAATTTTGCAACACGCAACAGGGTTTTTTTTTGTTGGTTAACCGAATTTTTATTTCATTTTGCCGTTTTTTTCGGATTTGATAATTTTTGTGGGATGTGAAGAGGAGCCAAAAATACAAAAAAAAAAGACTGAATGCTGGTTAGAAAGATGTGTGTATATTGCACAACAGAAGGTGGTTATGAGAGGCAGACTCTTTGAATAGTTAAATATTTAAATTAGTTTGCATTTGTTAAAAGGTCTGCAAGATAATAAAGATATGCACGAGGCTATAACAGAGCGCGATCGTAATGTCTTTGAAATAAGAAAGTGGATTGCAAAAAAAAGGAAAAAAAAACATATTTCAAATATTGCACTGAATGTGGAAAAATCTATTCAAACTACAATGCCCAGGCTGTGTTTATTTCCTGCAACACAAAAGGCCCGATCCAAGGTTAAGCTACGTTTCTGTTTTTATTTCAATATTTTCCCTCCCCCTCAGTCTTTGGATTCGGATACAAAATTTTCACCTCAAAGAGAATAGGAGATTTCAATAAAAACCATCATCGCACAACCTATTGGTATGCAGATACTACTGTTGAAGTGTGGTTAGAGTGAGCATTGAAAAGATATTGCCTCACACTACATGCGTGTATGTGGATTTCCTTCTACGGTCGAACAAAGTTGTGAAGTAGTCAGCCGTTGGTGTAGGCTCGAATAACGAATCGAATACGTAGGTATTAATTTAACTAAGCCAGTTTGACATTGAACTAAATTTCCAACAGCAGTACAACTCCGCTCTACTCGATTGAATGGCGGTGGTTTGATGTGCGATGTGTGACTTCGTATATTGAATTGAAAGGAAGATAAAACACCGAACCGATATGTCAAAGCCAAATTTGATACTAGACGAACCGGTTCAAGAGCGGTACACTTGCTGTTTCTGTCTCTGTCAACTGTGATATTGCGTAGTACGTAGGTACTCATTTAAAACAGGAAAAAAAAACTATGACAAAACGCGGTTACATTCCAAGGTGAAGTAGATCATATCAAATGTCAGTATTGCAGATATCTATCCCACATTCCGCACTGTGCCCGAAATTTTTATTACACCACTATTGACTTGGAAAACAAAAATGTATTCTAATGAAAAAAATGCGCGCTTGTTTACTCTTGAGATGATATACCTACATACAGAAAACGGGCGAAAAAAACTCAAAACGACACCAAAAGATACGCAGATACTACTTGTTGAACCAACCTAATGGGCGATGTGTCTTCACTATAACAAATATATAAAAATTCTATTCAAATAGATGATTTTTTTTGATTTTCTTGTCGTTTTCCGCTCGAATACTGTGTCTTGAAAATATTATGAAATTTTTTTGTGATAAGCAACGTACACATATTTGATCTGTTGGATGTTGTTCGTGTGTTGGGTTAAAGTAGTGTACTCGTATCTTACAACAAACCCACAAATTATATTATATTTTCATTTAACGATCGAAAAATAATTACAAAATATGCGTTACACGATCGTTGGAAAAGCTCGCGGTACTCGAACGATGGAGATTGTTTTTTAGAACACGGCACACACGCGAGGATGTTAATGTTAGAACCGACGTCGACTAAAAATCATCGACATGGGAGATGCGCGACACGTTTATAGTGTATATAAATATTAGTTTGGAATGGAAAAAAAATATACATTACGTTGGGTTTCCATTGAAATTCGTGTCGGAAGGAGGAGGTGAAAAAAAAGCTATCTAACTCTGGTGAGCGCCGCTTGATGAGAGCGAGAATTGCCGCGCCGCCATTCACGCATACAGTGCCGCCGAGGCGCGAATATAAGTAAAGATAATGAATACAAAAAATAAAATAAAAAAAAACCGTCGAAGCAAAGAGAAGCAAATAATAAAATGAATGAAAGAAGGAAAAAACTGCGCTAAACACGCGCACAAAGCTTAAAATGAAATTAGCCAAATGTGGTTTAACCACAATCACACTCTTCGCCGAGAATAAAGCACACACTTGATTTTTGTTTTTCTTTGCAAAGTTGCTTCTTCTTGTACCAAGTGTGACACGTCTGCTCCTCCCGCTGGACTTGTTCGTGAATTTTGTTGCTGTATGCTGCGCTGCTGCTAACTGTCGTCTCTCTTTCACCAAAATTGATTTGAAAAATTTGTTTTCGGACAGATAATCTATACCGAAGGAGGCAAAAAAAAACAAGTGATGGTATTTCCACCTGTGTAAGCCCGCTCGAGTGTTGAATTAGATAATAAATTCAGCTTAGTTAATTAGCGGAGACGAAAAAGAAAAAAACTGTTGGGCCTTTATTTTTCCTTCTCTTTTTTGTTTGCAGCTTTTATCTATACAATCATCGCAGTTTGCGGTTGAAAGTAAAATTTTTAAATTTTGTGTGTTTTTTTTTTATCTGGAGACTTGTGAACGACCGAACTACGTAGTATATTGCAATACATTGTGCAAGATTGTTAACAATTAAAACGAGAGGTTTTTCGAGTCGTAGATAACATTATAATAAATGTAAACGAGCTTTGATAATGGCGACATTGACATTATATTCGATTGTGACGACATCTTAATGTGTTTCTCTCTCTGTCTGATTGTATATGCAAATGGTTGTTTGAAATGAGGATGCAATTTTCAAGATGAAGGTTTGTACTGCGTTATAGCGTGACATCTACATCTATAAGCATGAGGTATACATTTAAATTTAAACAACAACAAAGTTTGCCTACGGTAGTTAAAAAGTAGCAACCTTTGATTATAAATGTGTCATGTACAAGGGCGTAGGTAATTGCAGTTTGGTCTGGCAATGATTTGCATAGTCATGTTTGGTGTGAACTTTAACGAGGAATTGTGATAAGTTGTAAGGCTTTTGTAAAAAAAAACAGTTGCCTGATATAGCTATAGACGGTGAGAAATTCGACAATGCATATCAGATCTCTGATCGTTTGATACGTTTAAGTTGATGATGAGTTTTCATTTTTAGCAGGAGAAGTAGACGAGTTGTCATTTCTGATTAACTAAGTCTCCACAGGCCCAAATTTAGTGCACATTTCATGCTTTAAGTCTGCAAAAAGTCAAACCAACCGGAGGTATGAATATTGTGATCCTTTTTTAATTCCATTCCAAGTGTTGTGATACCGAAAAACAATCCTTTTTAAAGGCATTTTCTAACACTGCACTCTAAACGGAGGAAGGTGTGATTTTAAAAAGTTTTTTAAATGTTCCAATCAACGCAAATGACATGTAAGCTGTCAACATTGACACAATAGGTCTGTTCCTTTACTTTTAAATCTTACGAATTTTTCTAATTCTTACGAATTTTACTCAAATGCCGTTCTCTAACTCGAAAAATTCGTAAAAGAGAGCGTCATCGAGAGAGAAAGATATTACCCCTCCACTGAGAATCTTACGAATTTTTACTCAACAAATTTCTTTGCGTAAGAATTGAACAACTGTCAGTCGCCTGAAAATTGACAGCTGATTTGAATTTGTTGTTCTGTTTGGCATGAACTATCTGTCATTTTTCACAGGTTACTACAAAAGCGTTCCTTAACTTTTGCGTAAGTTTTCCTCTTTGAGAGAGAATTTATCCCCTCCACAGGCATTTTGACAGTCTTTTCCATTTTTACTACAAAAGTAAAGGAACAGACCTAATATCTTGTTTCTTTATTTAAGGTAAGCATCAACATTTTATCATGCAAAGATATAGAGAAATTTGGTGTCCTTGTGGTCATCACTTTGTTGGCGCAAGTGATTAGGCACTTTGTTAATTGACGGCGAAGTGACTGGGGAAAAACGGTAAAGTCTCTTCAAGAGAAAAATGTACGAAGAATCAACTGTCATAATTCAACGCCAATTTGCGCAGTGTCTCAGTCGTTAGTCTGATGAACTAATGAGTTAATAAAAACAGTGAAGCCCCTTGTCGACTATGTTTCAAAACTGCGAGTCAGAATTTTATTAGTGGACTTTTTTCATCCGAAACATTTTAAACCAGTGCCCGCTTCCTATTACATACTTACGGCCGTTTTATTCACTCGGTTAAAAAAGTGGTTTAAGTTAGACCGTGGTTTAAATTATTTTTAAACCATTTAAATTTTTAATTCCGTATTATTCACTCAATTTAAACCTTATAAACTCAATTTTTTAAACCTTTTGTCAGATAAACCACTTCGATTTTTAACCGCACCGACGAGCGGTTTACGTAGTTTTTCTGAAGGTTTATATCAGTTTCCATAATATTCACTCAATTTTTGTGTGAAGTTGAAGAAACAATGATGTCCTCATCAGAAGAGGAAGACGTGCGTCAGGTGGAACTTGCGGTTCGACGCCCTTACCGCATATATATATTTATTTTTTTTGGAGGTTGCTACTATCCGATGAAGCACTCAGACACAACTACAGGTCCATTGTACTGCCAAAACAGACACCTTACATTGCTGTACTTAGTTTTCCCGTCTTTTGAAGAAAGATGAAAAGGAGCTTCAGTGATGAGGAGCTTAGATGTTCGCCACTCACCACGTCAGCCCCAAAGATCCGCCACCTGATGCGAGCAAAGGCAAGACAACTATCGTCATCCAGGACAGATGGTGGTGTCGCTCAAGCCCAATACATTTAAGTGTTTGGCAAAAGCTTGGTGGCCCGAAAGAACACCCACAAGCAATCTACAGTCGATTCTCCTGAGAGACAGAAGGAAAGACGCTGACCTTTTGCAGATGTCCGGACGCAGTCGTTTGGTCTGTCTACACCCAGCACAGTCACGCCACCAACACTTGTGAGAGAGATTCTTCTTAACCCAGCCTGGCAAGCTATTCAACGATCTCGTTTCCCTGGATACCAGTGTGACCTGGGACCCAGACAAGTTTCACTGTGTTTAGCCTTCCGACCAAGTTCAGAGAAAACTTGGACGAGGTAAGAGGGTTGAGCAGCTTGGCTATCACTGCAAACGCATATGCTTCTAGCCCTCCACCTGTTTGTCACAATATAGTGCATAGCCATAAGGATAGCGAAAATCTCCGCTTGGAAGACAGACGCATGGTTACCTAAGGGTTAGTGTAGTCTAATGTTCTCGCTTTCCACGAAGACTCCAGAACCACGCTTTCCACGGTTCTGGAGCCATCCGTTTACCGCATATATAGACAGAGACGTGCTAAAGTCGATTTCAGTGAATACTTCCGGCTTCAAAAAGAAGCCTTCTATTTTTATTGCCTTCGTGTAGCCATTTTATAAATTTTACAAATTGTTCCTTTAAAATAAATGAACTAAAAACAAAACAACTAAAAATTATTTGAAACACTTCATAAAAACAGACATACTTTGCCCGAACTGTAAAACGCGAGGTTTAAAATAATTTTTAGAATTTTAAATAAACCAAAATCTTAAACCCGGTAAACCGAGTGAATATTACGTCGGCAGGTTCAAATATTTCGGGTTTAAAAGCGTATGGTTTAGTCAGGTTTGTTTTCTTGGTTTAAAAGCGTTTTAACCTCATTTTTAAGCCGAGTGAATAATACGGCCGTTAAAGCAAAAAAAAACATCAATCTAGTCACACTTTTTGAAAATAAGGTTTCATTCAAAAGGTTGCGCATACGCCCTAGTGAACGCACTAAAAAAACTATTTCCACGATGGTATATTTTTATTAAAATGGTTGTTATTTTATTTATTCATATTCAATTTAGTTTGAAGCGTCACGCATATTTAAAATGACTACCCCTCAGTGAACAGACAGTCAGTTGAGAGCGGATCGACAATCCACTTTGCACAACCATACTAAACTTGATGGATACATGTCATTACATGTGATCATTTAATAGCTGTCATCATCTTACAGAACCATTACTCAGTGTACAATCGGATGCACTTGATAATCAGACGTTTTTCCATATCGTATCATTGCTTTTGTTTGAGTAGTTTCTCAGAATATTTGTTAGTGTTTTTTTTTTTAATAAAAACACAAAATGCATCAGTGATGAATCGGAATTCCCATTCTCAAAGCAAGCCTTGCACTTGCTCTTGTTATAAGCCCGTCAAAAACGAAGTTATCGAAACAGCATTTGAGTACTTAAATTAAAGTTTATAATCAAATTTGACAGCTTAGCCATTTCTACATAATATGTATTGCTATTTTAAGAAAATATGTAAATATAATAAACGAACATTCCCCGCAGAAATCTAACATCTGCAAATGGCATTGAATAAAATCAATTCGATGGTCGTTCGATTTCGTTGATAGTTACACAGGTTTTTACAGCTGTATTAAATAACGAATGCACATGGCCAACTTGTTAGCTGAGGTGAGCGGTTAATACCCGAATAATACAAGTCGTGTTTTATTCGAGAGTCGAAGATCATTGGCAACTTTGGGGAACATAATTCCGACCATACATTTCATAGCGGTTTTAAAAACACTCCAGATGACTTCTAGGGAGGGGTAACTGACAAATCAAGTCAAAAATACGCTGAAAATACATCCATGTGACAGATTCGATGTTCAAAATGGTTGGGTTCATGAATGCTCTTCCTGATATTGTACTAGATGAAATGTAAAACCCGGCTTATTTTGTATAGAATGAATAAAGAAAGCAAAACATATTCTTTCTATTTGCCTCAAAACTAATTTTGACACATTTGACATCTCTTTCTGACAGATATGCCTACATTTCTGTTTCCTTAAATTTGTGAAATTTTATAGCTAAAACGAAAATTTAATGCGTACCCTAAATCAACACTTCATTAAATGGTCCATAATCAAATGTCAGATTTCTATGAAAATTGAAAGAAAAGAAACCTCTTCTTACTACAGACGTCAAATAAAAGTCAACGCACTAAAGCCAGCGTACGTAAACATTTTCACTGTGTAAAGAAGTGGCATGTTCTTTCGTATTCAATTAGGTAACAGAAAGCGGGCTGTGACAAAATGAATCTGTCACTAAACTCCATTTTTAATTTACTTGTCAAAAAAAATATTTGCTAAAATTTGAATCAATCGAGAAGAGAACGAAACATTTCCCCTTCATAAAAAATCTGCAAATATTATTCCAACAAATTTCTTTGGGATAGTTTGTTATAACTGACTTTAGCTGTCAAATCTCTCAAAAGTCAATTTGAATTGGCAGTTTATTTCGGTTTTGTTATGTGCTGAAATTTATTACTAAAAATGGATAAATCCGCAAAAAAAATAAATACTAAACTGAATCCAAATGTTGTTCAACGTCTGCAAAACTGGTAATTTTTTTTAAACCCACTGACGTTTATTTATAAATTTCTCGCATATATGTTTTCAACAAACGTCATGCCAAACTTTCGTTCCTGTACATTTTGGTTGTATTCTCTTTTTCTTAGAGAATATATCCCCTCTCCTTGATATCTGACATTTTGCCGAAATTGGCCCAAAAAGTAAGGGAGCAGAACTAGTTTCTTTTATTCGACATTTCTCACAGAAACTACTTTTTGTTTATCTGTCAATAA
This sequence comes from Cheilosia pagana, assembly GCA_936431705.1. Classification (NCBI taxonomy): domain Eukaryota; kingdom Metazoa; phylum Arthropoda; class Insecta; order Diptera; family Syrphidae; genus Cheilosia; species Cheilosia pagana. Next base: position 114,039,370 of record OW386166.1, read on the forward strand.
ATCCATATTACATTAAATGTAGTATGGTGCACATTTTAAATATGCATACTTCATATGCAGCTGTCATACTAACAGCAATACTTTGCGCACTTAAACCATTCCAGAATCCATTCACCTACTTAAATCTAAGAATGTTGGCAGCATCGGACAGTGCAATTCAACAAGAGTTGCATAAAAATGGGGACGTTCGATTTCTAGGTTAGTAAGTTTGACAGCTGACTGAATTAATGTACTTATTTCAGTTTTTTTTGCCCACGTGAATAGTTCTTTTCCGGTTTATGTTCATGGAGGGGTAGCCGACAATTGTTGCAAAGAAAATCCATGCCTGCATACTCAATTGACATTTCGAAGTGTCAAAATTTAAAATAAACCGCAAGAATTTATCAAAAATTCAAACGCGTTCGTATACCTAGTCCAGTCATATCTAGTTGAAGTTTTCAACAAACTGGGTATTTAAACGTCAAATCTGATAGACATTAACAGTAGTCAAAGAAATGCTTTATATTTCTTTGTACATTCTAAAGAAAACAGCCAACTAATAACAACGACACTTCTATTAAACTTTTGACAGCTGACACACTTTCCCGATATTCGCACCTTTATTGATTTAATCCTGTGCAACTATACCACAAACTATGCGTCATAAATGCTGCCAAATTCCAGTCAATTCACACACAAATGTCAACCGTTTTAAGCCAAGTCAATACAACCCCCCTTTAATTACCTTTCCAACCAAAGTAGACCCACAAATCGTTTACCATACATTCCTAAAAAACATGTCCTAAGCGAAAAACAAATGCTCAACTCGAAAAAAACAGAACTAGGTACATATCTAGGTCATACCGAATGAAGGATTGCTACATAATTCTAAATTTAAGTAGATGACAGTGGAGTACTTGCATGTGATCCAGATTCATGCGAAAGAAGCTTTTTTGCGCAAGCATCTCTTAAAATGTCTTTTTGCCTCGAAATGGAATACTAAATGCACTTTTGCAGGATACGACTTTAGATGCCAAATAATACAAATCAGCTACATTCGCAGACAGATTATGTCTCTTTTTTTCCTGTTTGCCTGTGTGTGTGTTAGAATTGCTGATTAAAGTGGCGGGAAACCCCATTATGTGTATATATATGAAAATCCTTGGGATCTGGGCGGCCAGGAGTTTTATTTACACCACCCGAATATAGCATGGCTTATTATATAATTGCATCCGAATTACATTTTGCTTACATTGTTCCACACCGAGTCGCGTGCCATGTACTCTCGACAGTTGCACATGGCTCCTTATTTTTTCATTTGCGTTTCCATGGACTTTTGGTCAAGTGCTCCTTGGGAAGCACTGAAGCACTTACGGCATCATAGTTGTGCCAGCCAACCTGTGCGCAGGACACAACAATAAAAATCACAATAAAGCAAAATTTAACTAGGTCAGCAAGACGACAGCAGTACCACCACCAGCAGCAGCAGTAGCAATAGCTGCAAGAAACGCAAACATCCCCTAGTTTTGTTTTTCTTCTTCTTCTTTTTCTTTATGCCTGCCTGCATGACAACATAGCTTTACAGAGGGTAGCTATATGGGGCTATCGGACTATTGGTGGTATTTTTTGGTTAAAATCAATTTGAAAACTTCATTGCAATCTAAGAGAAGAAAAAAAGAAGCGGATTACGTAACAACCCCGATGGTGGGATATTTTAAACACAAAAAGCCAACAAACCTGCCCAACAAACATTAGCCACATGATGCAACTTCACATACATTTCGACGAGCATTCAAAAATGAAACAAAAGATACACGCTCCGCGGCTAGCTGTATATAGACTCAGCTGCGCTAATCAAATGACATCATCGAATGCCAAGGGGAAAGTGCCACACCGATGCCGGACGACACGGCCCAAGTAACGAGAAGAATGATGCATCTTCTTTCTATTATTATTATAATTCGGCGTTGTCTTTGCACTCATACTAACGATAATCAATAGGAATATACTGACGGTTTCGTAACCATCTATAAAAACGGTGATACCCGTCCTCCAATTAGACACAAATCACATGAGTGTATTGCTTATTTTTAAATTTTCAAATAAATGAGCAAAAATAACCGGGAGGAGACACCGGAGGAGGATGATTCCAGTTTGAAACCTATATTTCTGATGATCGTTGTTGTGTGTTACAGAAATATCGGTAGGTATATGTATGTCCAACAATACAAAGTCATTAAAATCAACCAGCAGTAGATAACCTATAACGACGAGTTGTCGTGTGTACACACGTAACGTCTCAATGTGGATAGATATAGCTAGTACCTTACTACAGAGCGTTAGAGTAGTGTAGTTATAGCCAGTTCACCTTGGACTCGTGTTAGCTATTGCTTTTGATGGACAAACACGAAATTGAATCGGCTTTGGCGGCGTGCACAGAGACAGTCGATAGAAAACTTTTAGCTTGTTAGTTTTCCTACATCGGTATAGGCATAAAAATATGCACCAATGCGCTAATTTTCCCACAACTACACGCGCGCGCGATGGGATTTTGTGATTGGCGTGGTGTATACTTTGTTGTAACTCTGATCGCACTGTTGTACATTTCTTCGATTCGATAAATCGCTTGTTCTTGAACTGTGATTTTGCATAGGGTATACCTTTCGAACTTGAGCTGAAGGCAGTCGGGTATGCATATTTGTGTTTTTATTTCATTTTTTCTCGATGGGTTTCTAATCACATTCAGCGAAAGAGCGACTGGAAGGTGTCTAGGGTTACCCTAACGCGTTTTTGTGGGGAAATAAATCAGCATGATTGACCAATTTGAGACAGGGCCGTCCTAAAACTTGAGATTGAACATTAAAAATCGTCTGCGGAAATCTCCCACCAAGATGTCGCGCTTAATGTCATGTGACAAAGGGATTCGCACTCAAATGTAGCTGTTTGTTTTTTATGTTTCCGCAAGGAAAATCTTTTATGATTCCAAGGATTTTATATTCCTTCAGTGGCGCTTACGAAAAGAGCGGACTTTTATTGGGGTGAACTTCAGATGTGTGCATACTATTATGTATCTACATCTATTTCATGAACAAGAAACTTTGTGAGGGGTGAAAAATCGAATTGGGGTGTTCTTATTGCATTTTTAATGGTCGATTGATCGATGAGATAGTGGAAAGTTCTTCGAATTATCCTTACAATTTGTATACTGGCCAACGTACAACCCAGATCTACTTCCAAAGTTCTTAAATATTGTCGGTTCAACGGCAGCAACTTTTAGGGTAGATATACATATCTTCGTTTATGAAAGGGGTGCGGCAAATTCATCGTTATCGGGTTATAATAAAATTGATTGTACATTTTATTGTTATCTAACTATTCTCGGACTACATTCACCGAATGTGAGGCAGTTTCGATAACTATATTTTGACAGTGTGTTTAAAGTTTAAAGTTTAAAGAATTTGGAACACATTTGTTCGAAATCGAATACCGAAATTAACTTCGATGGGTCGTATCCGTATGAATAAAGCGTAGCAATTGCTTTTACTCAAGAGAAATGTGAAAATCGAAGCATTTGCTACGTTTCGTATGAATAAAAATCAATCAAACTTTTGACATGTTCGAAAAGCGACGGCACTGATCTTTTACTCAGATCGGTTTGAATAAAACTTATCAGACAAAGGAAATGCTATGCAAAATCTGAGTCTGCTATTTAGTTGACTCAGACCTTTTGCTAAATATTTTGTACGCAAGTTTTTAACATAAAACAATTTAAGATTTTTTGACGCTCTTTTGACGTTTCTCTTCAGTAAGGTTTGCCATTTCATGATGGAAAGATATACGAGCCAACGAGTCGAAATTATTAAAATTTACTACCGAAATACGGAGTCAGTGGCCTCAACGTTAAGGGTCCAATTTATGGTCGTCATAATCACCCTAGCAGATCAACAATTGAGCGTCTAGTAGAAAAATTTGAATCCACAGGCACAGTAAAAAATGTTCCCGTGCCAGTGAGACAAAGAAGTGCCCGTAGTGTCGAGAATATTGCTGCCGCTGAGGCTTCAGTTAAAGAAAGCCCAAATGTGTCTCTCACACGTCGTTCTCAAGCGGTGGGCATCTCTGTGACGTCGTTGTGGCGAATTTTACGAAAAGATCTTGGCCTACATCCTTACAAGATTAAATTGACGCAAGAACTGAAGCCGCTTGACCACCAGAAGCGTCGTATGTTCGTGAATTGGGCTGAGCAACAACTTGAAAATGATTCGGATTTTCATCGAAAAGTCATCTCCAGCGATGAGGCACATTTCTGGCTGAATGGCTTTGTCAATAAACAAAATATGCGGTATTGGTCGGGCAGCAATCCACACGTACTCCATGAGTCATCATTGCATCCCGAAAAAATTACGGTTTGGTGTGGTTCATTGGCCGGCGGCGTCATTGGGCCGTACTTCTTCCGTGATGATCAAGACGGACACGTTACTGTGAATGGGAATCGCTACCGTTCAATGATAACCGAATATTTTTGGCCCCAATTGGATGATATGGACTTGGAGGACATGTGGTTCCAACAGGACGGCGCCACAAGCCGCACAGCGAATGTCCCAATCAATTTATTGGAAACCAAGTTTGCAGAACGTGTTATCTCACGAAATGGTCCAGTCGCTTGGCCGCCTTAGACTATTTCCTGTGGGGCTATGTCAAGTCTATGGACTATGCCAACAAGCCAGCGACGATTCATGAACTTCGTACGAATATCGAACGAGAAATTGCAGCAGTATCGGCCGATTTATGCTTGAAAAACGTCGAAAATTGGGTTCAGCGTCTGGACTTCTGCAAGCGTGCCCGTGGTGGCCATGCAAAAGAAATCGAGTTCCATAATGGCATCGAACGTACTTTCACAGGAATAAAGAATTTCATTGATATCCAAAACCGTTTTTGTTTTATTTAAAAAAAACGTTTGTAGCGCTCTTATTGAAAAACCCTTTAAATAGTTAAATTAAGAAGAAGATGCGATTAGTTTTCACGTTACATCTGTTTTACCTCTTGTTCTCTTCGTCGCACAGCTTTTTTTCTTTTGAATTTTTTTCACTTTTGATAATTTCCCCACAAAAATTTGAAAATAAATTCAAAATAAACAAACCACCGGACAGTTGTCACTTGTCAGGTTTGACAGAAATTACAAGGCAAGTACACGTACAGCGAAGAAAAAGCTATTTTCGAATTTTCGAACTTACTTTAGCAAACTAGGTTTTTATTCATAAAGCATTTGCTAAGGGCCTTTACTTTGCTCAAACCTTTTGCTCAAAGAACATGCTAGTTTTTATTCATACGACTCATTTTTTCAAACTAACTGTTTCAGAATTTTTGGAAAAGTAACTACAACTATCCTTCAAAGACTTATACCTCAGCACCTAGCTTTTCAGAAGATAGCCATCATCTCTTAAACAAAAGGCGAGTACTCAGGTAAAGGGTGTTCTTAAATGTTTTATCAAAGAATGGCGCCCAACGCCAGTGGTGTTCTTTAATGTTTTATCAAAAAATGGCGCCCAACGTGAGTCTAGAAGGATCGAGTAGCATGGTCTTCTTTTTCTCAGTCGGTACCAATGCCGCTAACAATTTAGCTTAAAAAAAAGGGGAAACGAATGCTCACTGACCAGAAAGTTGATTTGAAACTAGCGACATTTATAACCTCAAACCAAGAAGACCCACTAAACAACTGTTTATTTAAGTAAGCAGTATTTAAATCTTCACCAAACTGGTTCCCTCAGTCATAACAAATAAACTTGCCTCAAGACTGTTCAATAATTCACAGAAAAAAGAAACAAATATCAAAACAGTGACTTAGAAATGACCTTCACAGTAATTAATCAATCTATAACTGGCATCTTTAAATACTGTGCTCATCATATTTACCATTTCCATAATGCAATTCGTTAACAAAGGTCATAGTCATAATACCCAACCCATCATTTAACGAAAACAAACCTGTATCTAAAATAGCAGCAACTAAAGAAAACTTTGCGCGCAATTAGTTGCATTCCTAATAAAGGTTAAATTTAAATAAGCTACAAAATTTAAGCAAATATGTAACCGATTGTGTTTTTTTCCTTTGATATTATAATTAATTTGTTGAATTTTGTTCTCTTTGTAACCGGTTTAGAACCAAGGACACCAGACAAGTTAAAGATGCTAATAAGCTAACTAAAAAAATAACAACCTTAACGATTAGAAGATGAAGATAGATTCCATTGTGTTCAATGTTCAATTTCGAATTAGCATTTTTTGTCAGATTTTTGTAAAATTGTATTCGATGAATGCTGCAAAATTAAATGTACTATTTCACTCGTTAGATAAAAATTGACACAGATTGGTTTCATAAGCGGATGCATCAATTGTGTGTTGTGGGGGGGCTTGTGTAATATACTGCAGTTGAAATTAGCTCAGTACACAAATGTCTAGGGTGTAGACGACATTTTATTGCTGTGGTATGTGTTAATATACAGACAGGCAATGAAAGAAATATTCTTTGCAAAAGCTGGGAAAGAACTACATAATTCAAACGCGAACCGCTCGTTAACGCGCCCCAAAATTTGATGAAGGAAGGAAACAACGTTCATTAATTTAAACTCCTTACAAAAAGAAACTTTCTATTTACAACTTTCGTATTTAATTGCTCTAATTGTTATTGTTCGATTAAATACAATCGTTGACATTATGAAAATGTTTCACCTCCTGTTTGGTGGCAATTTCCTCACTTATGAGTTATATATAAACGAAACCCTACAAAGCAACATTTTATCCATCTATTCACATTTGACAGTTTTTATTTACTGTATTTACTGTTGTTGAAGTCAAAACATTAACGTGCACGTTTTTAACGTTCAATTTGTTAGAGTTCATTGCAATTTCAACGCCACAGAACTCACGCTTAAATGACGTTTTAATCAATTTGCATTGCTTGTAGTTAATTTATTCTGACAGTTAAGTGAATCTGCAAAGCTCAAATAAAACACTAATACAAAATTGCTCTAAAGTAATAGCGGTTGTCGCTTAAGCCACTTTGCGATGACAACTACTTTGCAGTTGAAGTTTATTATTTAAGTACGTGGTTAAGTCATATTAAGGCAGATGTTACACGTTTAATAATAAACAAAAATTATGCATACCACGAAGTATATGACGTCTGTCAATGTAATAAGTATACAAGTAGAAAACCACGTATATTAGACAAATAAAGCCAATAAATAACGACGGGACAATACCGAGTTGACTTTTCATAAAATGTGTTCAGCTTTGTTTTCCTCTGACAGCAAATAGCAAGTGATCTGCTGCTATAAAGATTGGTTTTGTATTCAACTCTTTAGACACGTGCCCTTGAATATTTTTGCACGAGGATTTTTATCGTTGTAAACAACGTCAAAGTTTCAGCTGTCAAAAAATTACACAAGTCTGGAAGTTGCTTACATTTTATCTAATATGTCAAATTGTAATTCATTTTCAAATAGTTTTCCATATTTTCTGTATTTGATCTGAAGCACTTTTTTCGCTCTAGTACAATTTATATGTTGGGCAGAAAAATAATTTTTCTTTTTAACTAGATTTGTTTTTGCAAATCCGGATTTCAGCTCAAGATTTTCACACAATTTAACTTATACCAAGCCATTTGACTTCAGTTAGAAATTTTGTTTACTTTTGTTATTATTTATTTGTTGCATCGGCCCAGTGCTACCAAATCAATGGAAACAAACGGACCTCCCTATTTGCAAGCCATTCGCAGAAGAAAGTTGTTATAAATTGTTCTAATTTTAAAATTGGTTCTCTCTAAATTTTTCTCTCAAGTCCTAATATTTCATTTGTCCTAAAAGCCCCTAAAGAATATTCTATTGCGAATTATACCACCCCTAAAACAATCCATTGACTTTCTACCTCCGAGGAAAGTTTTTGTTTAATATTTTTATAAGTAAATGAAAATATACAAGCTATGCAACGCAAAATTAAAGATGTAAAATGTATTTCATAGAATTTTATCAGGATAGAGTGCTCATGACAACAGGGTGTTTAATGTTAAAAGCGTCATTTTGTTTTAACTACGCAATGTCCTTGTTTGATATTATTTTTCTTTTTTTGTTAATTGAAAATTATGTTAAAGACATGTTTGTTTCAGTTACTTAAAATCATAAGAATGTTGCAGTGATTATTGACACCAAAGTTGTTTTTTTTTTTGTAAAAAACAATATACAGACAAATGGTAACATTTTTCATTGATAAAAAAAAAGATGGCATCACATGACATAAATCCCTTGAAAAAAAATTGCTATGCTTATTGATTTTCTAAAACATTCCCATGTTGAAACAAAAAGGGCGACCATTTTTATTCTAAATAATAATCAAAAAAAAAACTATCTGAATTTCCGAAACAAACAAAAAAAAGTTAAAACACAAAATCTGTATTATGCATGTGATAAATTAAATATAAAATAAATTGAAATCAAACGATCACAATAATAATAATGATGGGACTTACCAGAACTAAAATGTGAGCGTTTGGTTTGTTCATTTTCCGGATCGGAATCAAGTGGTCTTTTTCTAGAATCGCCGATTTCAGGACTTGGGCATGTCTCCATTGGTGCATCGTCAGCCATCTTAGCTTCGTACATATACTTATTTTTTTATTTTCAAGTACTTATAATATTTCTAATCTGGCTTTGAAGAGTAGAACAATAGGAGAATAGATTTTTGTTTTTTTGTTTTGGTATTGATTTGTACAAATTTATTTTTGTTTTGATTTTTTTTTTTTATATATACGGGAAGTACTGTTTTGTATCTTGTGATTTCGTCGCAAATAAGCAATGCAACACTCGTTATATGATGTTTTCTTATATAGTTTTATTTTTTTAGTCCTTATTGTGGGTGCGATTAATGTGCGAGAACGATATGAAAAAAGAAAAAATATGATTACATGAGTTAATAAAATCGTTTGACATAAATAGATTGATGTAATAGGTAGAGTTAAATAAAATAGATGATTGGTTGTAATTTATATATGAAAATATAATTAAATATGTGAACAAGACATAAACGAATGACGTTGATTTAATATATTAGTTTATTTACGATTTGTTTGACGCCGATTTGCTGTTACAATGAAAGACCCACGGGTGTATCTGTATATATGTCTTGCGAATGGTTGTAAGAAGCTCATCCAGTTACCAATTAGCTCAAAAATCATACCCAACTTGGACAAAATTAAAATTTTAGCAAAGTACCAAAGTCCTAATTTCTAGCTGGACTTATTTTATCATTTACTATCATATCCTACCATCTATTGTGAGTAAAATGGTACCCTGTGTAAATCATTCACGGCCCTGATAATTCCCAACATTAATTTCATACTTATATTACATTATTGATCGCCTTGAGTCGTTTTTGACCCTCTTTCGAAGTGAAACAGTGTTCTTATTTGCCTCTGCTGCGTGGTTTCAATAAAGTCTGACAAGCAGTGAACATGCCCCTTGGGCGAAGAGAATAAATTAAGACGAAATTCAGTCGAAAGCAACGATTGTGATTACTAGGCGAAATAGCAATCGCCAGAGTAATTGAATTGCACCAAAATAACTGTCTTAAGGGATTACGACTACCCTTAAGAATCAACTGCAAGTCCGAAATGAATGGCGGCCATTGTTTTTCCCATCAGTTGTTTTGTGTAGCTTCTTTGAATACTCCTCATATGTCCCATGGCCCGGAGGACGGCAAATATGCAAGGAATTTACGTATTTGCCCAGCCAACTTATTGGCAGCTACATATTTCTCAGAGGTATTACGAAGGGGCCTCGCGCCGGGCGCCATTTTCTCCATTCAATAATCAACACAATGCAAACTATGTATTAAGTGAAATGTTTACACCAGCTAAGAATAGAAAAACTGTAGAGGCAGCACTGCACGTGTTAAGAACAATCGAAAACTCACCCCATCAGAAAATATAGGAATACAATTTGCCAAAGTCCAACGTTCAAATATTTCATTATTGTGCTAAATTTGATAATTGATTCCCTACCCAGTGCAATAAGAAATTCCACCAACCTTGAACTGAACTGCTGATGCTAGGGATAAATTTAAAAACAATATATTTTTAAGACAAATGAAAGCTTATTATGACAAAGAGATGGTCCGACACCTGTGAAACTGTGTGAAAGTATTTCTATTTATAAAATAAGTAGAGTGAAAAGAATTTATATAGTGAGAAGCGTTAAATCATATGACACCTTGCCAAATAATCTATTGCACATGGTTTCAATTAATTTTTCTTTACATATTTACACTCATTAACATATATCTAGATAGATGTGTAAGGAAAAAAAACCTTGCTGGATCGATAATCTTGCAGATACTTTAGAGCTGCACTCCTTACGATGGCACATTCTCGGTTTACGTAACACTAAGCCTTAAAAGGATAGCTAGTTGGCCATGTGGAGCAAGATTATTAGAGAGAGAAAAAAAAAAACGAAAAATGAAATTGGAAAGAAATAATAAACTCTGAGGTTGCTTTTTTTAATATTTTCACCTAGCTCTGGTGCCAAGTATCGCATCGACGGTGATGACTCTTCCCCTGACATATAGAGAACGTACGTGTCTTTTAAATTAGCTCTCTCTCTCTCTCTAGTGCACATTTCTAGTGTGCAACACTTGTCCTTGAATCTATTTAAAAGCATCTGTGCCAGGTATACGTGCATCTGCAAACAAGCAAATAGATTGGAGAGACATTGAAGTCACATTGCCAAAATGAAACGTTTTTTTACAGTTAATTGTTTGTTTTTTACTTTTTTGCGCTGTCATTCGTCTGAGTTTTTTTCTTTCTTTTCAGCTGTTTCTTGAAGACGGCTACGTCAGAGTCAGAGGCGTGCAAATTTAGCGCAATTGTGCTTTTTAATCAAGCATATAATATATAACTGCTTATCAATCGAACTACACACGCACATACGAGTGTACACAGATACTTTGAACACCTAAACCTAAAAATAATTTCGTGATATCAAGAAATTTCATGTCCGGAATGTTAGCATAACGAACATTGCCATGCTACAACAACAACTTTGCATGCACTACATAACGTATGCTGCTCAAAGTGTGCGTTCTGCGTTGCTGAATGACGACGACAACGACGACGACGACGGCGATGGGTGGCAGCAAAGCGGGCGGCAGCGGTTTTTCTATGTTGAATTGACTTGACACGAATTCAACATAAATTTGTGTTCTCTCTCTCTCTTCCTTATCGTTTGCTTCTTCTTACTTGTACAACTTGGTGTGGTACGTTTCTGTTTTGGGTTTTTTTTTAAACGGTTGAGAAGAGGGGCCAGCGCGCTTAAGAGCTTTAGCCAAAGTAGAAGAGAATTTGAAAAATAAAGCAAAATACGAAAGAAAAAAAAACAGTCCAGAATACAGAAAAGACGGACATGGAAAAGAAGAACTCATATCACACCAGACACGACATAGTTTCACGCCAACTATCCCAATCGCACGCCCATTCTACTACAATTCTAATTGGCAGCATTTTCGTGGACTTGTCAAAAATGCAATCTCTCATTTTGTTATTTAAATTGTTTATTGTATAATTCTCTGTGAAACTAAACTAAACACTTCCAATTCCAATAGAAATTGGCTTTTTTTAACAGAGCTTGAAACTTGACAATCTTATCAGGCGTACCTATACACGTTTCTTATCAAGACTGTATTTTTCTCCGTGATAAGAAAAACTTAATTGTATAATGTAAAACTCAGACGTATACGACTAAAGTTCACGCTCAAATGTTTATACATGTACATATTATATACTTGAGGTTATAAATGAATAAAGAAAAAAAGAAATATATATAATTCCCGAACCGAAAGTAAGAAAAACCAAGAAAAAAAGAAGCGTTTTGTTTAAAATAACAAAATGTCTGCGTCTGTGGTTGTGAATTAGTAAGCATATTAGCAATTCACATGACAGTGCTAATACATCGGTTAGATTAGCACTGACACTAAACGTATTATTTTAAAATTTCACTTTTTAAAAGATATTTTGCTTGTTTTGTTCATATACAAAATGCAACTAATTTAATAATAGCCTGATGAGGCCAAGTTTATTTAAATATTTATATTACCTGAGTAAATAAGGTTTTATATGCATATAACCAGGCAACTAATTAAATGGAAATAAAAATGGCAGTTGCGAAATCACATAAATACACACACAAACGACATTTGAATGTTTTGATTAAAATCATGTGCTGTCAATGTTTGGAAATAAACAAAAATACAAATTAGTGGCAGTCCCTGACATATGCTTCAAATATGAATTTCTATTAAAAAAATTTGAATTTTTTGTGATTGGGCAGCATTGTTATCGTATAAATTTTTTTAACGATGTAACGCATGCTTAAGGTATTGAGCAAATTATAGACACGTTCTGAACTCTATACCTAACTAGATTTGCCGGTTATGTCACGTGTGCAATACGTCAGCCAAAAAAAAACCAATTGGCAACTTAGTACTGAGTCGAGAAAAAGTGCCGACCCTCCCTAAACGTCAACTGCAAATACTCTTCACGTGATCGATCTAGGCCAGTGATTTCCAAAGTGGACCAGGTGCACGGAAGGCTCGACGAGGGTCTACGTTGGCATGAAAAAAAGAATGGGGGTTCACCAGTTGTAAGTGACGAAAATTATTCTGGTTTCGATAGCGAAGAATACTTTTTTTCAGTTAGTCTGTTTATTTGGCATTATTTCCCTTTTCAAAAACCTCCCTTCATTTTTTGAGTAGTGTATTTCACGAATGCTACTGCATATTCAATATTCAGCGTTGTGACTTGCTTAGTGCCGCCCGCAACGCTTCATCAGACGTGTAAAAGGAACGAAATACGACTTGTCTTTCAGAGATTTTAGAGTTGGAACTCAGTTGCAACGCAAATTTCCATTGTTAGATCTAATCTTCAAATTTGTTGACGAATTTTGGGAATATGGTAAAAATGTAGCACCGAAATCAGGTTACGGAAAATAAATAGTTTGGGAACCTCTGATCTAGGCCAATAAAGGCGCCTGCTGTCAGACTTCGTAAACTAAAAAGTTTAACCTATGATTAAAATGAAAAAAAACGCTAGAAGTAAAAAATCCCTGTCGCATTTTGCATCAGAGTGTTGCCGAAAAGGTTTTTTTTAACTACATTTTGCACAATTTTGCACAAAATGAAGAAAGTATCTACATTAAAAATAAATAAAAAGTTTTGTGTGAGTTTTTTTATTTTTGGGGTGAATGGAAGGGATCTACAATTGTATGCCGAGTCCAAACGTCTAATTGAGAAGCTCTTTCATGACAGTAACTCTCGAATGTTTATCCAACGTTGGCGAGAGGTGGCGCAGTGGAAAAATTACCTTAAGATGTAATATGATTCTTTCGGGAATTGAACCCGGGACCCCTCGCTTAGTAGTCCAACACAATAACTACTGCGCCACTGCGCCACTACGAACAAGGTACATTATTTGACAGCTAATTGTCCGACTCTTATAACTTTATAAACGTTGGCCTTTTTTAACACTTTTAATTTTTACACTTTCCACCAGGTGATCCATCAATTTTGCACAAACTGTTTGTTTTATTAAGCTCAAGTCAAACACATCCAATTGTAGTGTCAAAAACCCATCAATCATGTAACGGTTACGTTCTTCATTAAAGCTAACCTCAAAGGCACATTATCTTGGACAGTTTTAACGGATGCAAAAATGACTAATGGTTTTCAGTTGCACAGAACTGACTCGTATCCATTCAGGTGGAAATGGGCATAATCACTCATTAAGATTGTTTTTTTTTTATAAAAGCTACACGTGATTTTATAGTCGTCGCAATAATTATTGATAATTGATTTTGATAAAATGCTTTTACGATTGAAACCCTTAGGTTTATCAAATACCTATCAACATTTCCGTGATTGCTTTACAGCTGTCAAATACGATCTGTCAAATTGCTGTTTAAGTGTTCATATGTTAAGCAAATGTGAACTGGGAGACTTGTTCTCATTTCGAAATTGACAGTAATTTACTTAAGCTATACGTCAAAGGGAATCTTGTTCATTTCGGGACGAATCGCTTCATACAAAAACGGGCAAAATGTTCACGATTGCTCTTACTAGCTAAGGTGCTTGCGTTGGGCGCCACTTTTTTTTATTTATCAACAGCAAAGAAATAAAGACGAGCTCCTGTTTGGCAAATACAACAGTGCAATAAAGTCGTTCGCTTGGTAAAGGTAGCTCTAAAAAAGGCTTGCGATAAGTGCTAGCTCTTTTAAGTCTATCAACAAGGTTTTAAAAAGGAATGCCTATTTGAAAAGGACATTATTGAGAGGAATTGGTTTATCGACAAAAGCCTCGACATTTGCAAGCTACATAAAAAAAGGGTTTTTCAATAAGAGGTGTTATTTTGAATAGCCCGCTATTTCGGTAGCTGTCACTTTTAAAGCTGTTATTTTTTGACATTTGACAAGTAGATACTACGCCATTAATAAAAATGGAACGATACATGCTTCAACAACGCATTGAAATTATAAAAATTCACTATAAAAATTGTGTAAATTTTGCAGTCACAGTTCGCAAAACTAAAGCATTTTTGGGTCGTCGTGAAGCACCTTGTCGGACCGCAATACAGAAATTGGTGGAAAAAGTCGAGCTGTTGGGACAAGTTAGTGATGTGAAAAATAAAACCCGTGCACATCGCTCAAGAACAACTGAGAATACTGCTGATGTAGCCCAAAGTGTTGAAGAAAACCCAGGTTTGTCCATTCCTCGTCGTTCTTTGGAATTGGGCATTCCACAAACGTGATTAATGATTTTTTATGGCCGGAGTTTGATGGTATTGATATGGACAACGTTTACTTTCAACAAGACGGCGCTACGTGCCACACAATCAACGAAACCATTGATCTTTTACGGGAAAAGTTTCCGGACTGTGTTATCTCTCGAAGAGGTGATCACAATTGGCCACCGTGATCTTTTGATTTAACACCTTGCGACTTCTTGCTTTGGGTCCAAGTGAAAGATAAGGTCTACGCCAACAGCCCAGCGTCGATTCAACCCCTCAAAGATGGAATTCGTGAATCTAACGAGGACATAGGGCAGCCACTTTGCGATTTTGTTATGGAAAATTTCATGAAAAGGATATGGTCCTGTAAGCGTGGTCGTGGTGGCCATTTGGCTGATATTGTTTTTCATTATTAACGGCATACCTTGTTCTTTATTATGAAATAAATATCCGATCATTTATCTCAAAAAATGGCATTTTTCTTGGAAACCCCTTTTAGCTCTAAAAGGGCTTATATTCGATACCACTTTTCAAAAAGATGTAAGGAAAAGAAAAATTTGACGGCCATGCCTCCAGAAGCATTAAATATGTACTAAAACAGATCATTCATAATTATTTGACCTGTAACTAGTAACTCCAAAAGGGTAGTGCTGGGCGCCACGTTTTAAAATAACAATCACCAATTTCCGAAAGATTGCCCTTAGGTGTGTCGTTTATCCCTAAGCTTCAGCTTTGCTTTTTATATAGGTACTTAATGAGTTCGATAAAATTGAACCGGAATACAATTTTGACTTATTTTAATTCAATTTCATTAATACTACAAATTCAATATGATTTAATAAATTCTTATTTAATGGTTGACTGTCTTCGTCTGCAGTTTGAGGTTAAGTGCCTCCACGAGGCCGACACTGACAGCTCAAATATGAAGAAAAACCCATCAACATTTCAGTAGTTGATGACTGTAGAAGTCGAGCGATGCTGCCAAATACAACAGTACATATTTCAACCCGATTGTCGGAAAACTTGCTTACTAGATGAAAAACAATGAAATTGCTTAAAATAAAAGATGCCAGTGCGATTCCATAGAAAGCCAAAGAAAGTAAATTTACTTGAACTAGTTTGTTTAACTTCAAAAAGGTCCCAACTTGAACCACGTGTATACCCCATTGAATGGCATGCATCGTTAAAAATAGCAATGTGTCCATTCAACTTTGTCGCTCACTGTATGTTGTTCTCGGGATAGTGACGTAATCAAAAAACTCGTTAGCTGGCATTTAAGCACAAAGGCAACTAATCATATTTTGACTAGACTTTTAATGTTTTGCTAATTGCGGGCGATTCGATTTCCATCAAACCATTCATTGCAATCTATCAATAGTTTCGACTCTTCCCTTTCGAAAGCATTTCAATAATTTTGAATTCACTTTTAATGCACATGCGAAACGATGTCCCTCCCATTATTGACTGGTTTGTGTTCCAGTTCTGCATGGTCGGTGGTTTGCTTAATTCGAATATAATTATATCCTTGACACCGCCGCAGAACTGCGAAGCGAACTGATTTCTCAGGTGTACATAGTTACACACAGCTGTGCGAATATTTTGTATGATGGGAATGCCATAAACAGCTTATTTCTAAACACCGACTGTCACAAAATATGACGACGAATGACATTGAAGCAACTTGCTTTGTCTTTGGCTTATGATTTATATGGGCGGGGGGGGGGGTGGGGGGGGAAATTGTGCGATCATTTTTTCAGTGCAGCAGCAGCACACCCCTCACTTGAATTCTCAGCGACTCTATGTCTCTATATGTGACTCGTTAATTGCAAGCCAACGTCGCGTCGCGTACAGTACAACAAAATTTATTCATTTATTGTTGTAGCTCCCCCCCAATTGAGTGTTTCTCTATGTGGCGACTTTTGACTCTGAAAAAGGGTCGATTGGGAAGAAGCCATGTGCGCTTCATCGGAAAAGCTGCTGCACAACGAATGAAAAAAAAAAAAACTTTCTCTGTATACATTTCTTTTTCATCCGGCATATAGAGTATCTGCGTACATATAGAACTAGCAACTAGAGTTGGTGGTTGGTAGGTAGGTAGTAGTCTTTACAAAAACAAAAATATAGGTCAATACCAGGAAATTGATGCGCATGCCCTCTTATAACAGTTATTATGCAACGAATTCTTCTTCACTTCCTTACACGGTTATATGGACGAAAAATTGCACTAGATATGAAACAAAGCTCGATACACGTAAAAATATAAACGATAATGTATCTGAAATTAAAACTAGAAAAATGTTCCCTGCAGGGCAATGACTAATGGAACACAAATCAAAAATTGCTGAAGATAGTTATGATTTTTGGGCAAAGTGGTGGTGAATGAGATACGAGTGTAGGATATGTACAAAAATCGCTTGTTTCTTGTGGTGTGTTGTTGTTGTTGTTGCAGTTAGATGTGTACAGTAGAGTTGGTAAATAATATGCCAAAATATTTTTACATTTTTCTACAGTTTTACTAAAGCATTTTAGAAGCAGTTTGGAAGTTTTGAAATGAATTTGATGTTACATATGACATATGAACACGAAAATAAATTAGTTTCTGTGTGAAGGTACTTTTCTTTTTGTTGTTTTTTGTTTTAGAACAAGTATAGGTATTTTGAGAAGAAATTTGAGGGAAAAAAAGTAGTAGTAATCACCTTTTTGCGATACTGTGTGTATATTGAACATAAATTGCACTATTAATCCATTTAATTTGTATATTTATTTTGTTATTGGGTATGTTTACTTTTTTGCTTGATTGTGAAATCTCTATTACTCTGTACGTTTTACATAGTAACTTCTTCAAAATACACCTGAAAGCAGAAAACAATCTCCTCGTTTTGAAGATATCTTTTGTTGTTGATGTTTTTTTTTGGGGTTTTATTTGTATTTTTTTTATATTTGTTGATAGAAAATCAATAAACTTTTAACTAGTTCCAAAGAGTGTCACACAGATTTGCGAATATGTATATCTTTGGGAATTTATTTTTTCGTCACAAGTGTCTCTCTGCTCGAGTATGCTTTTTCACCCGATAAAACTTAGCGCTGAACTATTTTCGAAAAGAAAACCATTTGTAGGGCACTAGGCTTTACACACTTTACAAATGCACACAGTAGCACACACTTCTATGTACATATCTTCGCCCGTCGTTGACACTGAGAATAAATTTAATTAGAGCCAACTGAAATAACTTTTTTTGTGTCGTTTTTTTTTTTAGTGATTTTTTTTTGCTTTAAAATAATTTCAACCAAACGATATGCGAAGACGAAACACTGCGACGTTACTCTCAAAATTGTGTGTGTTTGTAAAAGAATTATAGATACACAAGAAAAAAAAAAAAGATTGTTCTCATATTTTATTCAATTGAGTTTTTTTTTTTTTTGTTTTTAAACTTTTTTTCAAATTGTACTTATTGGGAAACGTTTATATAACCATCGCACGCAATATAAGAGACAGTAGAGAGTTTTATAATAAATACAAAAAAAAAACTGTAGCAACAATCGAAAAACAAGAAGTAGGTAATAATAATAAGAATAATAAAGGAAATAATGTATATATTACTAGTATCTGTGCTGATGACAAATTGTTAATGCAGAGAAATTCTATTATGAAGTCGAAACTGACTGAGTACTTGCACGAAAGTGATGTGATGTTGGGAATACCAGCAGAAACGAACGATACCCACTCTGTTCGTGTGGTATCACAATTCACAAATACGATTATTTTCATTAGGTTAGGTTACGTATATAGTGGGCTTGAAGAGAGCTCTTTTAGCTACACGTACTATCTCTGTCGTGGCTGCTCTGAAATTGTGTGCTGCTGGCTCTGTCAGTTGTTCGTGGGGGCTTTTAATGAAAAGTGAAACAGAGCGGTCAACCGCATGCATGGAGAAACACGTGCTTGTGTTTGTGAATAGGTGTGACTCAAATTTGACATAGATACGAAATACAACAATTGGGATTTTCTCTTTGCTTTTCCAACTAAAAATCAACTCCAAGTGGATTTTCTCTTGCTCTTTGGTGAGGCGCGCGAGGCGGAAAATAGGCAATTTGTTGTTTAAATGAAATCGAATTTTATGAAGAGAGAGAGACACACATTCCGGCAGTGCTTCGGTGGCATTTCAAAACTCAAACTACCTTGCACTGTTTACCATCGATAGGTAGTATTTTTTTTTTGTATACAATATCAAGGGATGAACGATGAAGCGCAGACAGCGGCTAAAGATATAAAATGCCGATGATGCTGCCAGGCGCACATCAGACATCACAGACTGCACGTGAAAAGCTCAAGCTTTCTGTATGTTTCTTGAAATTAGGCGAAGGCATTTTCCTCAAATACCTTTCAACCTAAAAAAGAAGAAAGAAAAACCGGGTAGGTTCGTGTTACAAGGTTATAAAAAATATAATGCTAGTAGGTAGCTACCTACAACTGGAGATTTTGTAGCAGATTTGATAGATTTTGCTGATTTTGTTGAAGCCAATTAATTTTTAAGTATGAATATTCGTTTTCGGAATTTTTGTTTAATTATGGGGCAGGCATAAGTAAAACTATAAATTAATGCCCATCTTTATTTATTTATTTATTCATCAATTAGAGCTACAAACTCATTTAGACAACTTAAAAAAAAACTATTAGAATTTTGAGCTTAAAACTATTATTGTGATATAAAATATTTTACTATTAAGGTAGAGAACAGACATTATTTTATTCTTAAAAGAATTTCCAGAATAGTTACCAAAAACATCAATGCGATCAATAACTAAATTAAATTCGTTAGTGCAACGCTCAATTGGTTCATTACTGCCAAAATTTGTTCTGTAAAACCGACCTCGAAGATGAAATCCCATACGTAAATTTCTTTCAGGAAAATAAAAGTTTATCCGCTCAAGTAAACAGGGGCATTTAATGTGGTTATTAATTACATCTCTTATAAACATGATACTGAAATACTTCCGTCTATTTTCAAGAGTGAGTATATTAAAAAGAAGGCATCTAGTTAAGTGCGGTGGAGTTTCTATATTTTGCCTAAAACAAACCTAGTAAAACATTTTTGTACCCTTTCTATCCTATAGGACTGGTTTTGGTTGCCGATCTTACTAATGCGAAGTGTAAAGCCTTCATTGCATAAGGATCCGAGAATTCTTTCGTATTACGTCTTATAAAACCAAGCATTCTAAATGCATTACTCACAATGAAGTCAACATGAGGTTTAAAAGTGAGTTGTGAATCCAATACCACTCCGAGGTCTTTTTTTAGATGTACTAATTCTAGCTCTACATTATTAATTTTGTAATTAAAAGATATTGGACTAATGCATCTTGCACAAGTAAGTGTTTGACATTTAGATACGTTTAAGTCTAGAAGGTTATGTTGACACCAACTAGCTAGACTGTTAAGATCATCTCGAAGAAGCAAGCAATCTTCAACAGTTTGAATACAGTGAATTTTGACGCGTTAAAATGTCAATTGAGTGTACAGGATTTGTCGGCTACCCCTCCATAAACGTCAACTGCAAAAACTAATCACGTGACCAAAAACTCAAACACATCAAGTCATTCAGCTGTCAGACTTATAAATAAAATAAATAAATAAATATTTTGGCGCGACAGGTCTGTGGGACCCAAGGCCTAGCTTTTCACAATCATTCGTTTTGTGTGAGTTTTCAATTTTTGGGACGAATTGGAAGGGATCTACAATTTTACGCCGAGTCCAAACGGCTAATTGAGAAGCTCTTTCATGACAGTTTTACTCTCGGATGTTTGTCAGACGTTCGTGAGAGTCGGCGCAGTGGCTAAGTGGTTAGTGTGTTGGACTACAAAGCGAGGGGTCCCCGGTTCGAATGCCAAAAGAACAAAATTACATTTTAAGGTTTTTTTCACTGCGCCACCTCTCGCGAGCTGTCAGACTTACTAAACTAGAAATCCGAACATCCTCATATTCCTGTATAACACCAATCAGCTTATAACGAAATCTGTACGTTCAACATCTTTGAAGGAGAGCTTATTACTAGTAGGAGCTGAGTTACATAGCAGTTAATAATAACAAATTCGCTGATTTTAATATATTTCCCAGAACAGCGATTTTTATGTTGTTTTTTTTTTATACGTCAAAGACCGACCTAACAATTTACTGTGGCCTCGGCTTTAGGGATCGAGCTTCCAGTATCGTTATTTTTCATGCTAGTACTTTAAGCCTAGTATGCAGTTCACGTGAAATCCAATTTTTCATACAAAATTTTCACCGCCAATTGTCAAAAAGAACTTTCCAATTAAAGATTTCACTACGCAGTATGCTGTTCGAGTAAAAAATGGTTGTTCAAAATGTGATTTGTAGGGGGCGTTACTAAAACTATTTCACTTGGCTTTTATTGGGCACATTCAAAAACTTAGTTATCTTAATTCGACTAGATTTGTGTGGAATAGATGTAACCCGAACGCAAAAACTAGATTGTTCGGTAATATCATTTTTCCTACGTCAGCCACATATGCAAAGTGTCAACTTAGTACTCAGTCACGAATTTCTTGACTAGATTCGTCGGCTACCCCTCTATAAACGTCAACAGACACAGCTGCCCATGTGACCGAACTAGGCCAATCAAAACTGAGATACATTAAGTCAGTCAGCTGTCAGACTTACTAAACTAGATACTTGAACGTCCCCTATGTCCGTCGCATTAAATTTTTGACATTTCGTCGTGAAAATTTCACTTCACTCGAACAGCGTACAAGCCTTTACTTATTTATATTACCTAATGGTACATCTTATCTTCAACCTAGGTTTTGAGTACCTGATAATACAGATAAGTATACGGAAGCACATAAGTGGTACAGTCGTGTAGATGAAAAGGTATCTACGTAAAAGCTCCGCGGCATAGGTTCTCATAACCATTTTCTTTATTTACCAACCGAAGGGATCTTCAATTTCATGCCGATCCTCAGAGAATTGAGAAGCATACTCAGGACAATATACCGGGTGTTTGAATCGGAAGACTGAGCGAGCGCCCAATAAGTAATAAAGGGTCTTACTAAACTACATACATCAAATGATTTTTAGGTCACAATGGACTATTTCATTGTGAGGTCATAAAAGTGAACCTGCTCACTGAAAATGATTGTTAGTACCGCGCAAACTGTACTACACATGTCAACTTACTGATATAATATGCAAGATTAGATAAATAACGAAACTAACTTTAACGCGGGCGTCTTGTAGCTTACCTACTTTATTTCTTTGTTTTGGATTATAAATGTATATCGTATATCACCTACTGTGGCTGTGGGAAGATAATTTTCGCTATTAGCAGCAGAAAAGGGGTGTTGCATATTACCTACGTGCAATAAAATTATTTCAAAATACACGTTGGTAGGTATGGAATGAGGTTTTGTTGGATCAACTCGTTCTATGTGCCTACCAATTGTAGTTGTGCATATGGCTTCGGATGATGCTTTATTTAAGAAACCTAATTTAGAGTATGCTACCAATCTACCTCCGGACGCGTCGGAGATCTTAATAATACATTATATGTAATTTCAAACAGATCTTCTTAAAATAACCTTAAAACGAACGTACAGGACTTAAGGGTTTCAGGACCAGCGACCAATTACATTTTCTCACAATTAACGCTCGCTTAATAAATGTTGTTTCATTTCATATTTATTTACGGTTGGTTACACAGGGATAGCCAAAGACCGACAGGCAACTGAGAAGAAATTTTTCGTTTAGGGATTTTTTGTACATGCATTTAAAATATTCACTATTAAGCACTCGTTGAAGGCGACAATTCTTACCCTGTTAAATTGGTAAACACCTAGCGTTTTTAGATGTCAAAACGCTGACGGCAAGAAGCGACGTTATCCAAATTGACGTAAGAGCAGCCTCGACATCTTGTATATAAAAATCTCGATTGGCAAACACAATTCTTGACTCAAGTGATGCCATTTCCAAAGTTTATAGTGTAGTCGAGGTAGATAAAAGTGCCTTAAGCTAAAATTAGACTGTATGCCAATTATGCATATGAATGCCAACAGGCAAATGACCAAAATGCCAGAATTATTGAAACTGTATATCAGACTATATGACCAAAATTACCAATATGGTCATATTTGACTTGATGGTCATTTAAGGCATTTGTTGTTTATAACCAAATGTTGTAGTAAAGAAAAACAAAGCAAAAAAAGGAATCCGATGTGTACGACTTGTGACATCGTAAAGTCCGGGTCGGGTCTCGACAGCCGAAATCAATTTGCGGATGAGATTGCTATTTTGGCATTTTTATCTGTCAAAACTATCCTGGTCATATGTGACATTTAGGTCATTAGGGCATATGAGATATGCCCATTACATTGGCCGCGTTCCTCTGCCCGCTGTTCATCTAGCACAAAATATCCCAGATGAAGGAACGATCGCGCAGCGGCAGCGGCAAATTTTGCAAACGTTTCAACGATTTGCCTTTGACTGGTTGTTTTTTCTCTCTCTCTCTTTCAATGCAGCGCGTAGTTTTGCGCTAGATTGAGAAATTTCCCTGAAAGGGATATTTCACAAAAAGTGCTAGATGTCTAGCGCCGATGGTTTATATGAAGTTTGACATGCCGCTGTTCATCTAGCGGGCAGTGGAACGCGGCCATTGTATGACCATATTTTGACATGAGAACTGTCAGAAATTGGCATTTTATGGCTACTTGGCATACCGTCTAATCTCACCATAAATACTAAAAAAATACTTGAATCCGTACTCGTAAACCTTATGCCAGTTATATGTAGTACAGAACTGTGAAAAATTGTCTCGCACATTGTTCTAAAGTATATAATGTTGAAAAAGCACAAGGCATCACTTTTTGATGTGAAACATCTTATGGCGCGACTTGGGAGTAAAATCGTTTCTTCAAAGCGGAAAAGTCTAAAACTCCTTAACCACTCAACTGATTCTAATGAAATTTTGTGGGTGGGTATGGTTGAATGTAACTTGATGGAAAGGATAATTTTGGACCCGATAGGTGGCGCTGTTGTCGATCTTCTTAACCACTCAACCGATTTCAATGAAATTTTGTGGGCTTGCATTGTTAAATGGAAAGATTTTTTTTTTTTTTATTTTTTCAACTTAATTCTCAAAATGAATACTTATATGGGCACGCTGGAGTAAACTGAAGAAGCTAGGTTTTACACAGACAATAGACTACTGAATTGACGATATGAAAACAAAATGTAAACAAAAAATTTCGAAATAGAAATAGAAAACTTTGGATTGGACTGTGTTATGAAAACTTTTTAAATTAATGAATACATTATCTACTGCGCTGTGTTAAGATTATTATATTATATCGGTTTTTAAATTAAATTTCTTAATGAAATTCAACTAAACACAACACAGTTCAATTTAACATCCACATTTAGAAGTTTCACATCTGGCGTGTGGTCAGAAGCACGCTCTCTGTTTTTTTTTTCCATCAAAAGTCTCGTTGATGTTTTTCCGACCATAATTTGGAGCGTTCTTCATCGTCATTCTGACGAGTTTGACAGGAATGCCTTGCCAAAACTAGCCCGTGGCCCAATAGGATTCGATTCAATTAAGATCGACAGTCAATAAGTTTATAAAAATGGTGTTTCTCTATCCTAAACACCGGATGTCTTCTATAAGGTTTTCTTTTCTATTGTTATTTGAATTTCTTATACAAAAATCGCCTTGTAAAAAAAGGTTCAAGTTCACAACAATGTGTAGGAACTCTACAATTCTGTTCAATAACAAGCATCGAAATATGCATGTACCTACTGACTTAGTCCTTGCATTCCACTATTTTCCATATATGTACATCTCCCCATCGGTACTGCAAAGCCACCAAAACCTGGACAAGTTGAAAACAAAAAAAAAAAAGAAATAGTGGACGCAAACGGTCCATATGGAACCCTTGCAGTAGAAGTTGAAATTGGACCTCCCTCAGCAGCTCAGACAACCATTGACCCAGTGTGTCTTTAATTTAAATTTTATTTCCTTATTAGAATAATATTCCCTCACCTTTAGGATCAATTCATGAAAATTAACTACGACAGCACTGATTACAAATTATGTTTCTGTTTTTTTTTATTCTTATGCTCAATGCTTATTAGATTCTACTCAATCTCTTAAGTTAACTTCTCTTTAGCCACTGAAAATGAAAACTTCTCTTTATAGAAAATCAGTTGGATTTCAAACATGTGTGGCAAGAAATAAGTTGTTGATAATGATAACATCACCTTTAGCGGACTACAACTACACCTACACGTATAACTCGTGACATGACACATTCCCAGATTCAACTGCCTTTATTATTTCATTATATTTTGAATTAATTAATAACTAAACGTCAAAGAGTGTCCATGGCAATGTATTAAAGTGTCTACCTACTTCTGTTTCGTTGAAGATAGTAAGATGGAAACATGTGCGAAGATTTTCTTATCACTCAAATCCACACAATAATACAGTCATTCTATTATATAGATACTTTATATAAGCATAAGCAGCTTCCAAGACAAAATTTCCAAATCAAAACCGATTTTAAATGTAACGAACAAAAATATTTCTCCTAAGAAAGAGTCATGCGTTTCATTCGCTCTTGTAAAACATGCCCGAAAAGAGATTTTTACGGCACGGACCACGGAACATTTATTTGTATGTATTTGTAGTCTTCAGAACTATAATTGTGATTATGTTGTTATCACCTAAAAAGTAAACAGTTTTTATCTCATTTTATCGTACGTTTTTATTTATTTTTTTTTGAAACGGATTTCCATTTATGCGTTATGAATGTTATCTTTGGTGCATGCGACAGAACGAATCTAGTAATCGGGAATTAATGGAAATCAGGACCCTCGACTCACATCGATAACAATTATCTGTAGTTTGGGATGATTGTTACATTGAACTCATAAGGGCCGCGCACTCCACCCCATCTATTATTTAAGTAGACTTGTGGAAGGTACGTATGTATAGAATTATGCCATTCAATTCGAATATACGGGCTTGTTGTATCCAATGTATTTGTATGCCTGATAGACAAACGATTTGAATTGGAAACCTGCAAGCTAAAAATGATCTCCCAACTGTTATTATAATAGACAATTAATAAAAAATGAAGAAGTAAAATTTATGCAAGGGCATTCGTAAAACAAAAATTCACCTTCACTTAGGTTAACATTTGTCGGTTCAAAAGCGCCGACCACAGTTTTGTCGGTTGTCAATTTAATCAGTTCTCCATCTTCGAACTGTCACAGCGGTCAACGCTGTTGTTAAAATAAGTAACAACGGATGAATTTGAAATGCATCCTAGATCTATGCATTTAATCTTGCTAAAAGATTTTACAAATGAGGACGTTCGGAAACCTAGTTTAGTAAGTCTGACAACTGACTGACTAGATTTGTTAAATTTTTATTGGCCCAGATTGGTCACGTGATTAGTTTTTGCAGTTGACGTTTATGGAGGGGTAGCCGATAAATCTAGTCAAGAAAATCCTGCCTGCGTACTCAGTTGACATCTTAAAGTGTCAAAATTCACACGTTTACAACAACAACTCGACTTACTTAGTTAAAGCGGACGGATACCTAGTCCAGACAAATCTAGTTGACGTTTTACACAAACTACGTATCCGAACGTCCCCAATGTTTTGAATTAAAAATTTAAGCACTGACTTTTCTTGACAAACGAAAACGATTTATTTATTTTCAATTATTGGCTTTGTTTCTATTTTTATTTACACGGCTGGTCTTTGTTTCTCGTTTTAAATAAACACGGTGAGGTGTACAACTTTTTAAAACATAGGCAAGTAAGCCACGATTATTTCCTAAGTATGTTGACATTTAAAGGTTTGTGTTGGGTGGTCATTTTTAGTCTTATGAAGAGCATCCCCTTAAATTTGATCTACGGACTTAAATGGATAGATAGTCTAATACTCTCAGTATTTCTAATGACGTGTCCATATTTTTACCAAACAAAAGTATTTATGAACTACAGCTTATTTAGAGCATAAATCTTGTTTATAAAATGTTTAAACTACAAGCAAAAGCTATATTATTTTAAATAAAATAAAATGGCTAACTAAAATTGATTTGACAGCGGAAATTCATGACAAATGTATTATTTTAGGGTATCGGTGTAAATTATCAAAAATTAGCAAGAAATTCTATATTAAATTGACTAGGAGAAATATATTCAGGGCTAGTTTGGTCACATCTAATTACAGCAAGATTTCGTTTACCCTATATTTTTTAATCTGTGTTAACCTAACAGTTTTTTTTGCTATCATTCCTATTATTATTCCTATTCTGCCAAATATTTTATTCTGTTATAAATTCCTGTCATGAATTATAAAAGACTTCAACCATAAAATATCTTTTATAATTCATACTCTGGGTTTCGAACTTTTATAAAACTCTTTTATGGAACTTCGGAAACTGGAATCTGTTATGAAGCTGTCAAAACAAATAGCTGTTTTATTATTTGTTTTCAAATTAAAAATTGTGAAAAAACAACATTAAAATGCAGGCTGAGAGGAAGTAACAAAAAACTACGACCGAGCAAAAGGAAATATATTGTAGCTTGTAGCATTCATCCATATCCAATCTAAAGAGCTGAATAAAACGCGCATCAGTAAAATCAAACGGATTACTATTTAATCTTGATCCAGCAAAAGTGATCGGTGTTTTCGGCTATAAGGTTATGGACGCTGCTCGAGCTTAATTTTAGCTCCCACACAAAATGTTCTCCAAAATTTAGCTGTGATAAATTTAAGCGGATCCTTTTAGCCGAGTGGTACGCAGCTCGAGCTAAAAATCAGACTTTTGAATGTCCTTCATGTATCTGTCAAAATTTAGCGCACCCATTTAATGGGTCGGTACATTTTTTCAAGCTAAATTTTGACAGATCGCTGTGCTCTGTTCTTCTGATGTGCTTAAAGGGATGAGTGATTTTAATGAATACCTCGACGAGGAGTACCTGGAGCTAGAGTCTTTCATTGAAATGACAGAGAAGTCCTCAGAAAAAGTTGGCGATGCTGGTGGTGCAACATCTATCGATATGGATTCTTGCAGATTTTGAATATATTTTCAAAGAATAGCTGTTTTTTGTGAAATTATCCACAGCGCTCTCTGTGTCGAAATTTAGTTGGGATTTTAGCTGATGTTTGGAGAGAAAAGTTGGAGAGCAGCTAAAATTTAGTTTAACTTGAGCAGCATAGGTACTAAGCTAATCAAAAAATATAATTTCATAAATTATTTACAAATATAAATTTTGTACAAATATTGCACACATTTATAAGCATTTCGTTGACGAAGAATTATATTATAGAGATCCATTTCGATCAAAAACTTTCTATTTAATAAAATCATTTATGATAAAAGTCACAAAATGTCTTTCTTTTATTCTGTAATTATTTTTAACAGAATTCATAAAAGATTTTTCCACACCGAATACCAATTCTAGAGGCAATAAAATATTGTTTGACAGTTCGAACTTTTGTATGGAAGTTCATAACAAAATAAATTGATAAAAAAATGTTTTGCCTGAATAATTGCTCTTTAAAGACTATAAAATGATGATATAATTTTCAATTCATTCGGTACACACTTGATTTAAAGACAAAATGGTAAAATTCCAGTATTTCTATCTGAATACACTCACTTTTGTAACATTTTTTTTGTTTTTCTTTTTTGACATTTCAAAATAGATAAATTTGGCATCACTTGAAAAAAATATATTCCGTAATGGCCGCGCCACGGGACAATAAACAATTTATAAATAGGAAAATATTTTGTATTTAAAAATGTCATTTTGTCTCCTTTCTTATTGTAAAATACTAAAGCTAATACATAAAATTAACTACCATTAGTGAATTGATTTTGTTTTGTAGCCAAATAACGCACATATCCCACAACGAACATTTTTTTCGTGAATGGCTTTGAACCGAAAGGGAAAAAAAATTAGAAAATGGTGCATCGCCTTTAAAATTGCGTTTGGTAGAAAATTTTCTTGAAATGTTTATTTTATCGAATGTGAGTGCTGTAAATCTATTGTAGGAAAACAAAATTTAAGTTCTGCAACGATTTTGCAAGTGTAAAGTCTGAAATAACGCGGAGAAAAAACTGTGAAGTGAAAAATGTTATACAAAAATAATGGCATTGGTCAGGTTTCACCTGCTAACTCGACAACGAATAACACAACGCCTGTGAAAGCCTTTGTCAATAATCCTCCAATGCAGCAGCAAATTGTCAATATACAAAATTTGCAGAATTTGCAGAACCTCCCGCATCAGTTTATTCAGGCGGGGGGTCAGACGGTTATACAGAATCCATCGGGCAACAATATGTTTTCCATTGTGCAACCAATGCAAACTGTAACCATAGATGGACAGGAAGCGTTCTTCATTCCGAATATAAATTCTCAATTGGCTGGTGCACAGCCAGTTAACTTTAATGGTCAGCAAGCGTTTCTTACTCCCAATGGACAAATAATTCGGGCTCCTATGCCAACAGCCTCAAATAATGCAGTACTTCCTGCTCAGTTCATTCAAAATTTAGGGCAATCAGTGCAATTGCCCACCGCAGGGTCGAGTGGAAATGGAGAAGCTATGTTTACAATTCCCGGTACGAACATTCAGATCCCGATTGCCAATGTAACAAATGCAAATGCGGTTGTGCAAAGTGCTGGAAATAGCCAAAATGCTTCATCTCAAGGAGGACAACAGTCACAGCAGCAGCAGCAACAGGGACAATCCCAGTCACCGCAGTCGTCTCAAGCCCAAAACCAGGCGAATCAGCAAACAGCCAGTGCAACTGCACTGCCAGCTACAATCACCATACCAGGTACAAATATCACTATACCCACATCGGTGGCTGCAGCCAACGGCCTGTTGGGCAACATCGGCGGCCTTTTGGGCCAAAATTTGAACACAATTAAGTTGGAAGGGCAAAACATTCAGCTGCGACAGGCTGGAGCTTCAATACCCCACGTTGTGCAATTCCCAACAGCTCAACCCATTTCCCAGACAGTCGCGGTTCAAATTCCCATTCAAACTGCGAATGGGCAGACTATCTATCAGACGGTTCATGTGCCCGTGCAACAGCTTGGCATGTCGGGATTGGTGCAGCCTCCACCTCAGATGCAGATCATACCGCAGTTCACACAAATCGCCAACGTTATAACACCCAACGGACAAATCCAGCAGGTGCAGCTGTCGCCAATCAACCCAATGGCACTGCATGCAGCTCAGCAGCACCCCAATGTCATCATCAATCAATCGAATTTACAAAGCATTGCATCTGCGGCAGCTGCACAGGCCGCCCAAGGAGGCAATGCTCAAGGTGGTCAAGTGCAACAGAGTGGTACACCGTCGGCTGGTGGAAGCAGCGCCCAGCAGCAGCAGAATCAACAGCAGCAACAACAAGAAGCAAATGCAAGTGCTCAGCAACAGCAGCAGCAACAACACCACCAACAGCAGCAGCAGCACAACCAGCCTATTACGATCACAAACGCCCAGGGCCAACAACTGACTGTGATTCCAGCTCAAGCTTTGCAGCAATTCCGGCCGGCGCAGGCTGCCAATGCTGGCAACATTATCCATTTACCCAACCTTCCAGGGTTGCAGGCATTACCGATCCAGAATATTCCCGGCATAGGAAATGTTCAAATCATTCAGGCCCATCAACTGCCACAGAACTTGCAAAATCTGCATGGATTTCAAAACTTTCCCAGTGCGGCCCAAGTAATTTCGGCAAATGTCGCACAGCAAAACAGTACCCAACAACAACAACAACAACAGCAGCAACAACAACAACAACAACAGCAGCAACAAAACCAACAGCAACAGCAGCAACAAGTTATCGTTACGGCTTCAAAAAACGGACCACAGTCTCCCCCCCAGATTACTCAAACACTTATCACGAATATTAAGCAGGAACCGCCAGACATTAAGTGGGTTACTGCCACTGCTGCCACTCCACAACAGCAGCAACAATTGCAACAGCAGTTGCAGCAACTCCAAGCGCAACAACAACAGCAACAACAGCAGAACGCTAATGCCCATCATCAAGGCACAACTCTGACTGTGACAGAAGTTTCCTCGCCCAGTCCGATTCAGATTGCATCTCCACCGCTACAGCAACAGAGTCAGCCAACTTTTACCACAGTCTCTCTGGGTAACACTAGTATAATGCAGATTCCAGCCACCAGTACATCCACCACACAACAGCATCACCAGCAGCAGCAGCTACAACAAATACAACCGCAGCAGCAGCCGCAGCATACGACAACCACTCAGTCGTCCGGTCACCAGCCGCACCAGAGCCAAACGTCTGTCAACGTGAACATCAACGTATCTGGTGAAAGTTCCGACCTGAAGCCGCGACTTAAACGCGTCGCCTGCACCTGTCCCAACTGTAAAGAGGGCGAGAAACACTCTGATCGCAAAAAACAACACATCTGTCACATCGCTGGCTGCAACAAGGTTTATGGCAAAACATCCCACTTGAGAGCTCACCTACGATGGCACACTGGCGAACGGCCCTTTGTATGCTCCTGGCTCTTCTGCGGCAAACGCTTTACGCGTTCCGATGAGTTACAGCGTCACCGCCGCACACACACTGGAGAGAAGCGCTTTCAATGCCGCGAATGCAGCAAAAAATTCATGCGCAGTGACCACCTCTCCAAGCACATCAAAACTCACTTCAAAACCACCCGCTCCTCGATCGACTTGATGGACATGTCCATCAAAGAGGAAAAGGACCTCGAAGGTCATCTGGTAGGCGCTAAAACCATCACCAGTTCCAATGGCATTGTGACTATTGAGCTACCTTCGGTTGCAGGTTCAACCAGCGACATGGGCGGCACACTCAGCATATCCCCAGAGCCATCCTCGGACAGCTGCCCCGAAGACGACAGCGGCGACGAAGAAAAAATGATGATCACAATCGGTGAAATCGCCGAAATGGGAGGCGACAACTCAAACTAGCATACGGGCACCCTGTTCATGGAACAGTTTGGGAACTTTGACTCAAGTGGTAAATTCACCTTCGACGAATTCTAATAGATTCAAATGCGCACGGCCATTCCTGTACATATTCATATGCGTATCTTCGCTTCAACATACAAATCAGATTATATTTTGTAGCCCTCCACCCCCCCAAACAGCCCCCACAAGTAGTTTGTATCATATTTCATAAGCATAAGTACGACTCTGGATCCGGTTTGATAATGATAATCGCTCTCAGATCCCCCGTCATAGACCCAAATATAAAGAGAAATTGAATCGATACGATTAAACCAACAAATATCCTGTGAGTAAGAGAAGGCATGCGTTGAGCCGCATGCTCTTATTTATACATATATTTTTTAATTTATATTTTCGTTTGTGTTGTAGAAAAGAAGAAAAAATTAACCTTAAATAGTCTTTCAATGGTTTTGTTTTTATAACCATTCAAAAAATATAAGCAAATATATTTTAATGAAGAAAGAAAGTGTAGAGCTCTGTAGGTTCCTTAAGTTTTCTTAAGCGAGCTCACAAGCAATATTATTGTAGGGATTTATGAACTGTATAAACAAAAGTATATATTAAATGTAAGGACACTTTCTTTTTGTTTCTTATTTTAACTAACATAACGCGATCCAGAGGAACAACATCAATTTCGAAACGCAGTTGGTGTGCTCCTTATTAAGTTTAACTGTTTACACTTTCCGATATCGTTGATGTCGTCAGCTCTTGTGTAACAATTTTTTTAGTTGGTGTAACATTTAAATAAAATAATTATTCTTAAAAATACAGCGACTCTGGGTATTTTATTTGCTTTTCAGAATCGAGTTTTGTATTCGTTGAGGCAGTGAGTCAACGCTTCTAAAAATCGAAACTGAAAATGTCGTTGCGAAGAAGCGTTATAACAACATATTCAGGAGACGTTTCTTAAAAACGATATGTACCTTCTTTTGGCAAGGGAGCTTATTAGCTATGAAACCGAACTGTCAACAAGGAAATCATGTTTGTGCAATTCTTTGAAAATTTTAAATCTTCGCTAAAACACTGCAATTCGAAGAAGCCCATAAACTGGGCCAATAATTGTCGAATACAGTAGAAGTCGCTTATAACGACGGTGGAGGGACCGATGAAATGAGGTCGTTATAACCGGCGCACACAGGCGGATTTTCCAAAAAACATGGCCAACATTTTTTTTGTTTTTTATAGCTAATTTTTTCATGACTTCATCAGAAAAAGACAGTAAGAAGAAAAATAATTTCTTTCAGTGTGTATTTTTTTCCAAATTTAATGATTTAAAAAAAAAAAATACAAAAAATCACAGAAAAAAAAGATTTTAAATTCTATGGAAGGTAGGAAAAAGGGTAAGAATATATTATAAAAAAGTAGAATTTGATTTAATTAAATAATAAATATTAACAAAATTATTTCATCGCTAATATTGTATAAATTCAGTAAAATATTTTAACCTATGCATAGGACATTATTATGAAACTGATACGAACTCCGTTTCATCGACTTCTGGTTATTTTAAGAACATTAAAACTTCAGAAAGATACGATTAAACGTTTTTAGGATACATTTTTCTCATACTAGTAATGTATGGATCAGAAGAAACCAACAAATTATGGAAAACATCCTCCATTCTGCTGCATTGAAAATTTTCTTGAAAAACTTTTTTGAAAACGCTTGATATCTTTGTTTCGGGCTTCTTGGGCTTCCTCTCCAAGCTGTCCAATTGGAAGAATAGCATCCGACACAATTTCAGGGCTATGTATTAACATTTTGTTCACTGTTGTTGGCATATTGCACCACGGACACAAGTGCACAAACTTCTTTGCCGTAAAGCTATATTTTTCATCACAGTAGAAAAATCCAATTTCACTTATTCTTGAAATTGCATTTGAGCAGCATAGCACAACTCTTCGGGTTGAAATTCCGAACGCAAAACTTTAGTTTTCCTCCTCTTTGATCTCTCACTTAGCTGTACAAAATCAGTTTTTGGCCGTCCAACAGATCCATAAGCTCGCCGTGGAAACGAAATTTCAAGCTCTAACCAGGCTTTGCTCTTGTTTTTAAAAGCTTGATAATTTCTTGAGGAAGCCAACCATCGACTTTTATATTCATAGAAAAAATTAGTTAACTTATTTTCGTTTCCTCTGAAGCATCAATGCAAGTCAGTTATTTTAATTTTTCTGCCAAAAAATTTATTTTTTCTTTAAGTTCATGAGATGGACAGCTCCTCAGGAAGTCAGTCAGCTGATTTCTTGAGAACAAAATAAAATTTGATTGTCAACCTGTATCAGAAACGAGATTTAAAAAAAAGTACATATTGAGCCGAACTCTTATTTTCAGCGTTTTTACAGATTTACTTGACGATATCTTGCAAGATCGCAAAATATCGCAACTTTTTAAGGTGATTCCTTAATAAGCATACCTTCTTTTTTTTTGGACTCAAAAGGTATTACTTTTGGCACCTTCCAAATATTAGTAAAACTCAAGATTACATAATAACTTTGCATTGTAAATATTCTACTTACTACTAGAAACAGATTCCATAGTAATTTATTTTATTAATACCTATCACACAAAAAATTGAAAATCGGCAAAGAAAGTAAACCACTTATCAAACACCAAACTTAGTACTGCACGCGCTTCACAAAAGCTTCCACTTTGGAAGCATCAACTGACGAAACGCTTGCAACAAAAATAGCGGGATTAATCATATTATATGCTCATGTAATGTGTTAACAACTTGGCATGGACAAAAACAAAACAATGGATTTCTTTTTAAATAGTTTTGGCCATGTTTTTAGGAAAATCCGCCTGTGTGCGGCGGTCGCTATATACGCCTGCCATATCGGGCTTCCACAAATATTCAGGAATAAACAAAATCACAGAAAATGCTAACTTTTTTGTTAAAGACGCGTAAACCACAACTAGGTTATTTAAAAGCAACTTTTACGGCGACACATCAAATAAACTGCCATAATTTTTAGCAGACAATTTTCTTTTTGATTTTCCCTCATTCCGTCATTCCGATTTTTTTCGAAAAATTGGTCGTTATATTCAACATTTGGTTATATACGACGAGTCGACGACGTTATATCCGACGGTTGAATAGCTTAAAATATAATGAACCAACCAAATGAATTGAAAGTGGACGTTATAAGTGACTTCCAATGTACTTCAATTACTATTCTCAAATATCATACACAGCCTTTGACGTTAGTTGTTTAATCAACACTGCACAAGTACTAATTTGTATGACGAATTCGCCACAACCACGACCCTTATTTAACAATGTAACATTTTGTATTGATGCTTTTGCTTTGGTATTGTATTACTTTCTCCTTGGAATAAATAGATAGACAGATGTATGCTTTTTGATCCCAATATTTGTTACAGTGTCAATCATCCAATAGGGGTGCAACTTTGTTGGATCAGTAATTTAAGATTCACCCTTCATGCAAGTCATTCAAAATGAATACATAAAACTTTAATACAGATGAATGAAGAACTATAGCCGAAGAAGCAGCAGGTTGGCTGAAGGAAAGCAGAAATGTCCGCTAAAAACCAAGCGGCAATCATATCGTTGGAATCAGACATCAGAGTCCATAAACTCTATAGTTGCCGTTGTCTGTCGCTCCTCTTTGAAAGATGATGAAGCAGTTTAACATTCACCAGAATGGTTAAGGCTAACGAACAGACAAATCGTTGAACTACAATCTACAAAACTTCTTCTTCTAGAGAAAAATAATTCGATCGCTATAATCTATCGAAAGAAACAATTGCCTACAATTGACACAACATTTCAGCGACAAAACATATTTGGCGAAAGTTCGATCTTATTCTTATGCCACCGTAAGCATCATCAGTATGCCAGGTTTGGCGAATATTAAAATCTTTAAGATTTGATCTCTTAGGGGTTTCAGGCATGACTACCTAGCACACAAATCCAATTATCCAATGGTTTGAGCCAAGTACAATAAAATGTTTTGTGTGATAAACAAACTCTTGTGTTTTTTATGAGATTCTTACCCAATTTACGTTAATGTCGATTTTTCAACGCCAGATTTTTGTTTCGTTTGTCCCCTGCGTAGGTATGAGGTCGTGCGATTGCGTGCATTCATATCCAGAAGTAAGTTTGTAGGTACATCTTTATTTTGGATTGTGGTTGTGGTGCCGTCGATTCCATATTTCAACTGCAT
Organism: Cheilosia pagana; assembly: GCA_936431705.1. NCBI lineage: Eukaryota > Metazoa > Arthropoda > Insecta > Diptera > Syrphidae > Cheilosia > Cheilosia pagana. The sequence continues at coordinate 114,075,407 of OW386166.1, forward strand.
TTTGTTTGCCATTTAGATGCTTTTTGATACTTCAAGTTGTCAAAAATCCAATTTTTTTACTTTATTTCAAGTTTAACAAATGTAGGTAGGAAAATAAAGGAAAATAAAAAAATTTGGCGTATGTGAAAGCTTTTGTTACTTATGTCAGAGTTAAAATTCACCACTGAGCACAAACTTCAGTTTCATGTTCGTTAAAAAATCCCTTTTCCGAAAAAACTTGTTTTTTTCTCTATATCGAAAACGTATTCAAAATTATGGCGTACAGTGTGACAGTATTCTCTTTTTTTAGTAGGTAGGTACAAAATCGTGAAACGAAATTCCTGTGTAAATCATCCTCAGAAATAAAAGATAACCACGAAAAGGGGGAGAAATTCACAAATTTAGATTTTTTTTCAACAATTGATTGGTATTTTCTTCTGACGAAAAAAAAACTCTTCGCTAAAACTACAAATTCAAATGATCTGTAAGCACTGCAAAGTTATCGATTGGGTATTACAGTGTTATCATATGTCATTTGTTATGACAGTAGGCGTTTTTGTGAAATAAAAAAAAGGTCGGAAATTTGCTTTGCTTCGTATACGGCAGGAACTTTTGTCTGATATTTTACACCAAAGAAAAACTACGTGCTTAAAGTGGGTGTGACAATTTTTCAAGATATCTAAAAGTGTTAATAAACATCCGATTCCATAAATAAGCACAGCGCAGCCCATATAATGCTTAACTGGTATGAAAACCATAAATAATGTCCAGAAAACAGCGAATACCGATTGATGCAGCCACTCCCACTGGTTATAACACACCCACTCCCAACGGTGGAACATCAATTCCCAATTTGGATTCACCCTTAATGGAGTCCATGAATGTAATATCGCCCAACTCGGTTTTATTATCACCCGGCCCAACCGACTGTATGGATCGGAAAAAACGCTATGTTTGTACTGTTTACGGATGTGGTAAGGCCTACGGTAAGAGCTCTCATCTGCGCTCCCATATGACATGGCATTCAGGTGAAAAACCCTTTATCTGCGACCAACCGTTCTGTGGGAAAGGTTTTACTCGATCCGATGAACTAGCACGCCACACCCGTACCCACACGGGAGAAAAGCCTTATGAATGTAACCAGTGTGGGAAAAAGTTCTCCCGCAGTGACCATCTGACGAAACATATGCGGATACACTACAAATATTCTAAGATGGACATTGTGCCTATGCTGGAGGTATCATTAGCCGAGGAAGCCGCAGCGAATGTTGTGGCAAAAGAAGAACTAGATTCGGAGTATATTCAACCAAAGCTGGAGATTGCAACGAACAATGCCACAGTCCCCAATGACTCAAATCGCCTGGGGTTTGTTGTGTCTGTGAAGCAGGAGGTAGATGAGGAGGCCGAGTTCCAACATTTTGACAAAGATTATGAATGTGGACCGGCAGTTAGCGAAATAAAAACAGAACCCGAAAGGATTTCCACTCCACCCTCATTTCTTACAACAACTATGCCATCCGGAAACATCGAATTGAAAACAGAACCCAGTCAACTTAATGGATCGATGCCTAATAGAAGAAAAAGCTCTAAGACATTCGCAGGCGATAGGCCATACCACTGTTGGCATACAGATTGTGGCAAGTCCTTTAGGCGACAAGACGAACTCAACCGACACAAACGAATCCACTCGGGCGAAAAACCATTTTCCTGCGATCATTGTGACAAGAGATTTTTGCGTAGTGACCATCTTAAGAAGCACCTTAAAACCCACTTGAAGAAACTTCAAGTTACCGATAGCTAACCACGTAGGAGGTCCCTTTCCTATATAGAGAAATAGAGAATAGCATAAATAGTATTTGTAAGTAAATAAGAAGTTGTGTGTTGGAGGAAAACTATGTTCAGACATCACTATACAAATAAATTCTTAGGAAAATATAAAACAAAATGGAATTGTGTTGAGTTTATTGTTTTGTTATCTGTCATAGCCATTGCGAGGTAAAGAAAATTGCGACCAATGAAAGGGAAATAAAAGGCACGGGAGGTGGGCCCACTTTCGCCATTAGAACAGGCAGTGGACGTTCTTCTTGGTCTTCAATTCAAAGTGCTGTTGATCCAAGTGATACAGTTTTTGGCCGGCCAGCCAATGAAGAGGATATATCTGGTGATGAAAAGCAAGAAGAAAATGAAGATAGCGCGCCACCTCAAGAAGACACGTCTATCAGTAAAAAGATAAAGTACCGAAAGCTGAGATTGACCGTCTTGATTTTTAATAAATTGTTTTCACTTTGACACTAATTGCAAGTAAATTCTGGGTTTGTTTGTTTCATTGTGGTGGCATTGAATTTAAAGCGAATAAGTTTTTTCGCCAACAGTAATACAAAAACACAGAACATTCGCTAAAGCGTTCGCCTCGGGACGAATTTTCGCTTTGCAAACGATAATAGGGTCGGCGCAGTGGCTTAGTGGTAGTGTGTTGGGCTACTAAGCGAGGGGTTCCAGGTTCGAATCCCGAAAGCACCAAATTGCATCTTAAGTTTTTTTTCCATTGCGCTACCTCTCGAAAACGTCTGACAAACATCCGAGAGTAAAACTGTAATGAAAGAGCTTCTCAATCAGCCATTTGGACTCGGCGTAAAATTGTAGATCCCTTCCATTCGTCCCAAAAATTGAAAACTCACACAAAACGAATGGTTGTGAGAAGCTAGGCCTTGGGTCCCACAGACTTATAGCGCCAAAATATTTATTTATTTTAACCGATCTTGGTGAAGAACCGAAGCAAAGTTGGATCGTCGGAATGATGCTAAGTAGCTCGAAGTTATGATACATTAGTCACAATGACGATTTTAACGTCATATTTAGGAAATTGCTCATATGTTTGGTCGAGGAGCTCGTAGAAACATTCCTTGATTGCATCGTCTTTTTCTTCTGTGGGGGCGTGAGCGCATATTAGGCTGATGTTGGCAAATTTAGCCTTGTTGCGGATAGTTGCAAGGCGTTCACTAACGTGTGGAAAGACTTCCTGCCTAAGTCTGCCGCTTACAACGAATCCAGATCCAAATTGTTGCTGCTTCTGTTTCTTATAACAATCACCGTAGTAGATGTCACAGTTTTTCATTCTTTTTTTCCCGGCCCGCACTTCCTGGATAGCGGTGATATCTGCATTGTAGCAGCGCAGGGCCTCCGCTCCGAAAGCCATTGTCCTTTTTTCGTTTTGCAGGGTCGTCAACAGTAAATCCTTCCGTTTCCGAGGCTCTTGGTTGCTTTGGTTATCTAAAATATACAACTTTTGAAATAGAAAGGAACAGGACGTTCTTTGGAGAGGCCAAGTTTCATAATAATACTAAACTATGAGGCAAAGCACCAAAGCAGAGGGCCAACTATGTAATTCGATTCTACTTTCGAAAATAGTTCCGATTCTACTTTGAAAGAGAAATGTTCTATTTGAAAGTAGAATCGGAACAACATTCGAATAGAATCGACGGTACGGGACTCATTTTTTCAGCTGGAACTTTTTTTTTTACTTCTTCTGATCATTTTCAGAGGTAACATTGGTTGTCCCCTAATGTTTAAGCAAAGCAGAAGTGCATGACGAGCAAAAATGAATTTACACCTCTGTTCCTGTTCAAATGGCAAAAATGGCGACAATCCCAGTTGGGATTTTTGAAATAATTTTTGGCTACAGTTTGTCTCCCACATCGATCTTTAACAAGCTGTAAATAATAGAGTGATAAATACGGACCCTTCTTTCGTGTTACGAATTGTCCTGGAAGTGCACTTTCTTTTTCAATAAAACATGTAAAACATAGAAAGCGCACTTCTAGATTATCTCTTCTTCAATCGAAAACGCCATTAGTGTAACATTTAGTGTAACATTTAGCCACTTTGTGAGAGAGCAGACCCTTTACAAACTTGTAACGGCTACAAACTTTACGAGCGCTCGCTAATGTCCCAATCATGGTTTGTCTCTGGTCCCAACGATAGCTAAAGCGGGTCATTCTTTATGTAGAACCTTATTCCGTACGACAGGACCGTCGCAACGCGTAAGACCCCTTTAATTTTATTTGGTAAACAGAAAACAGTAGCAATCCAAGTAGAAACTGAAAACAAAGCGTGTCAAATACTCGTGTATGAAAAACCGGATCTGAAAAACAATTCGAACTTCAAAAACAACTTGCAGCTGTCAGTAACACTCTGAATAATGGTAAAACCGACTCCAAGTCCTCATCTAATCTGAAGGGGTCAGAATTTCAATTATTCGGCCCTAGCGAGGTATCCGTCGGAACGGAAAATTCTCCGCAACGCATACTCTGTCGGAGGCTCAAATCCAAATCGTAAACAAAATTCCGCAACCAATTTCTGTCGCAGGCCTGGCAAACATCGTGCCAAAGGCACGGAAGCCGAGAAACACTTAGCCTTATTGTGAGTTTCGCCCGAAAAACATTTCACCTGGCGAAATTATGTTGTAAATAGCAATATATTCCGCCCGAAGCAGTGATGCCAATAAGGTGCATTTTTTTTCGAAAATCAACAACTTTTCGCCCGGAACTCATAATAAGCGAAATGTAAAATGCCAATTTTTCGGGAATATTGTTCGGGTGAAACTCACAATGAGGCTGAATACAAAAAACGACACCCAACATAAATACATTAGCGATACAATCTTTTAATAAACATAAAATTAAACTCCGACTTTTCTCCATGTGCAACTACCCTTTGCTTTTACTTTATTACTTAAATCGTTGGTTAGACTTTGTTTTTATTTAAATGTATTAAATTTTTTAGACAAAGGCTCTTGCTATCTGTTGGTAGTGTCCGCTTACTTGTTATTTATCATATGTACTGTCAATTGTAGCTGCCTAAATTAAACATTGTTGCATTAAAAAACGAAAAAAAAAACAATAACATTAATAATATCACAAGGGAAAAGAAAGTAATTACAGAAGATGTTACAAATACAAAAAGAAAACAGTGTACAACTTTCAAAGGTAGAATAATTAGCTTAGAGATTCAGTGTCCTGCTGTTTTTGATTTTATTATTGTTTATTAATTTTGTCATCTTTGAATAATGAAGGCTTTGGTATCCATTGGGCAGAATTTGATTTCATCCGTTGTTACATCATGCTTTTTGCCGATAAATGTCAGAGGAGTCGAGTATATGTTGACATTTTCTTCAGTCGGAATAGTTAGCAGTCTTTTTATGTTTATCTGAAACGGAATATGTGTTGTAAAATGTTGCTTTTGCCGTGTCAGGAAAATACTTAAACTAAAACTTAAAAGAACTCCTTCAAAATGATCTTAAGAAGCTAATACAATGGGCAAATCAATGCGGGTTAGGCGTGAACCCTCATAAAACTGAACTTGTACTCTTTTCTATGAAATACAAGATTCTACACATTGACCCTCCATCTATAAATGGCATTAGTCTACTTCTACTACTTCGTCTACTATCCAAGAGAAATACAAAACAAAACAGGATTCATAACATCAATACTTGTTTATATTTGGAAAGAGCTCTCAAACATTAGACACAGGAAGTCTCAGAAGCTAGAGTTTTAAGACTGCGCCGATCTAATAGAGACAACACTTTTTGTCTTTGCTTTTTTGGAAAAATGGATGTAAGTCCCGAAATTAAGTCACCAAAGATGTGAATTTCGGGTTGCGACATCATTCTTTTCAAATTTTAGCAAAGTAGAATTATATTCCAAACTAAAAATCAGAGGAATTGTCTCATGGTTTATTATGCACTTCTTTAGTATTATCATAATCACGGTAGAAATTTAGCTATTCTTAATCCATACCAATGTACGTCCGCAAGAACAAAACGATTTTGTTTTAGTGCAGCGACATATAGCAACTAATGGAGTATTTAATTTGGAAAAAAAAACAGGTCCCTTCCCGAAACTACACTCACAATATAACCCTCACTACAAACAAAGCCCCGAAACTCTCACAGTAGCTAAACATAGAAAGAAATAAGGATTTAAACAGAAGTTAAATCTGTTAACATCCCTCGCACACCACCTTCATTAGTTAGCCGCAGAAACGATTCGAGCCCCGCCACCAACACCATACCAACATCATCAGAAAATCCAAGCGCAACCAATCCTAGGCCAAACATGTCAGACAAAGACGTTTTGGAAACAATCCGAGAATTTATTATTGGGGATGACAATCACTATACACCCAAAGCTTTTAGGAAAACTAGTAGCAATAATTCGCGATTCGGTCCGGAGGTTGAAGCTTATGTCAATCAATGCGTCAATGAAGTTCAGGAGCAACAAGCTCAGAGATTTAGTTACTTAGCTGAAAGTAGGTTACCACCGGAGAACTCAAACTCCAATAGTAAATCAAATCCGAGCAAGAGCTATAGTCGAAACCGTAATAGTTGGGGTAAACGATCTCTAAATGCGTTAGATACCAGGAGAGAAAGCTCAAGCCCTAGGCTAAACGCTCTCGAACAGAATGTGAACCAAATCTCCCAAACCTTGCTCGAGGTCACAGACTGCCTTAGGATGCTTACCACAGGTAGCCCGGGAAATAATCATATTTCGCCTAGTCAACCAGGGCTAGAGATTCCTCGCAGTGACAGTAACCGAGTTTAACTCGACAAATGGCTTCTTAAATTTGGTGGTACAAACAAAACACCTTCGGTTGACGATTTTTTATGTAGAGTCAACTCATTGAGGGAAACATATGGCTACTCTTGGCCTCAAATTCAGACACATTGGCAACTGCCAATGGACTAAGCTGATATCGGCTCTTATAGAACAGTTTCGCTCCGTTGAAACCGACTATGAGATCACCAGATTGATGGTTGAGAGAACACAAGGCCATTGTTCCATTGTCACCCAGGAATCAGTTTTTGTTTTTATTTCTCTTCCTACTCTTCAGCTATTTCCGTCTACGTCTATTTATCATGACTACTTCTTCGCTATCTATCAGTTTTTTTTCTTTAGTGAAATTTCTAGGCACGTACACCTGTATGGAGGGTAAGGACGGGCAAGAGCTCACCCAGTCGGCGAGCAAAGCCGTGCTTAACGCAAGACGTGCCAACCGCCTGTCACCTTATCCATCCCCCTCTCACAAACCGGACCAGAGCCGACAATCGGTGTTGTGGAGATGGTTCAATTTTTTGAGGGGAACGTCGACCAGTATGGCCGAGCGTTAAAACGTTTGGTTAGGTAGGCGTTCGCTACAAAGTTAAGTTGGAAACCTAACATCCAAGAAAGAGTTCAAAACGGCACTGTGGCACTTTTCTCTTGCAAAAAAGCCATGGGAAACAAATGGAGCTTACAGCCTCGTATCACTAACTGGCTATATGTCTCTGTCATAAGACCGATACTCACATACGGCGTGGTTGTCTGGTGGACGGCAGCTTCTGCAGCCGTACGCCTCAAAGCTACTTCACAATGGACCAGTAAAACAACTGGCCATGCCGCTGAACGATTTTAATAACCTTCCAGGAAACATCGACAACACCACACCAATATTACAGTTCGATTAAAACTTTCAGGTCTCCATTCCCACTAGATCTTTCTGGGAGGAGGAAGCATTCCTGGATGACGAATCGATCCATTTCTACACAGATGATTCGAAAACTGTGGACGGTGTTGGTGGTGGTGTCTTCTCCGACAGACTGAATCTTAGTCTCTCCTTCCGTCTTCCTGATCACTGTAGCGTTTTTCAGGCGGAAATAATGGCGATTAAAGAAGTCTCATCTTGGCTGTGAGAAAATGTGATATCTTCTCGGATAGTCAAGCTGCTATCAAGTGCCTGGAATGAGTCTCTAAAAACTCTCTAACAGCCCTAAACTGCCGCTCGTCTCTTTGAGAGATGGCGGAGCAGTTCAATATTCACCTCTGTTGGGTGCCGGGGCATAGGGACATCCCAGGAACTCGCCAAACACGGAACTACACTACCTATGTTCCAGTTACGGATTCCTTAGGTATTCCAATCGCTACTTGTAAACTAATTATAAAGCTGGATGCCATCAGCTAATCTAAGGTGGACAACCGGCTCCACATGTCTAGTAACAAAATCTCCCTTGATAGGAAGCACATCAGTGCTACAATAGGTGTTATTTTTTTTTTGGTTGCGTCCAAAGCATGTGTTGTGTATTGTGTAATCTTCGAAAGATACTAGTTGTCATCACAGGACACTGCTGTCCCATAGGTCGGCATGCAACAAGGCTTGGCGTATTTTCAAACGATTTTTGCAGAAGCTGTCTTGACGAGGAGAAGGAAGAAACTGTTCTCCATCTCCTATGTACTTGTCCGGCTCTCTCAAAAAGACGAAAAACCCAAACCAGAGTCTGTCTGTAGGCTTCGAATGAGAAATTCCTTGAAAAATCGGTGGTGTTTGTTGTCATTTCCTCTTAACTGTCATTATACAATGTAAAACACTCTTAAAAAACACATGGCCCTACTACAACCCCAGAAACATTCGAGAATCCATAAATAAAAGACATACCACTCCCGAGCGATGGCTGTCGCTGTTGCACTCCATTAGATTTGTCCGATGCACCACCAGTCCAGTGTTTAGCTTCGGTTTCCTCCTTTTATTGACCACATCCGTGTGTAGGTTTCTCATGACGGCAATTTGAACGCCATTCTCAAGCTGTTCGTGGTCTTCACCAAACGATCTCTCAACGCCAATCCAATCGTTCTCAACCCAAATGAACTTATCCACCGGATACGACAGAGACTGATACTCATTGAATGCGCTATTGGTGAGGAATCCGCCGGGATACTCTTCCGCTGACTTTGTACACGATTCGATTTTTTCCAACACCAAGCGGAATATGTGCTGCACTGGCCGATTGTCAAGTACCCCCTGACCAAGGCCGCGTTCATCGTCCTGTGCCAAGCGACGATCTTGCATAATTTCCACTTCGCCTGATTTCAGAGACGAACCACCAAGGGGTTGGGCAGAAACCACGGTCAAGCGCATTGTGTCGTCTTCGATAAAAATGCTTGACGGTATCGGATAGTAGTTCGCTTGAAGGGGAATCTTTTGCAAGCGTTTCCTCTTAATCATCTAAAAGAAAAAAATGATCGTAAAGTGCCAGAACGGAAGCTTCGACAGCGCATGTTACCTGTAATCCATTGAGATCTGTGTAGAAAGTGTCTTCACTTTGGATGCGAGTGGCGATTCGCATTACGATTTCGGTGTTGTCCATCGCGCCGATGTCTACAAAGTTTCTGATCTCGGGATGACCGCCTCGCAGAATTGTTTGGTGCACAGCAAAGGGCAAACATGTAGTGACGCTCGATTCAAGGGGGCCCTCTTGAACAAGCACAACAGGATTTACGATTGGAAGAGGACTCGCCTCACCGTAGGGCAGGAAAAGGTATGCACCACTCATGGCGCCCGTCATACGTGTCCCATATCGCAGGAAGTTAATGTTCGTCGGAATGTGCGGTGAAGAATCGTCAAGTTGAATTGATTTGAGCAGACCATTTGCGTGGAATGCCACCTTTGGCCCGTCGCCCACATGCAGCGCGATCTCTTTGGGATCTGCAAACTTTACCTGATCCGGATAGTCGCCCAAACTAATCGAGTAAGGGGACACTGTTAGGATTAGGTTCGATCCAAGTGATGTGCTCCTGAAAATACACTATTTCAGGAAATATTTCACTTGGAAATGTATGAGCTTCGACCTACTCTGGCATAGTTTCTCCGGATTCCGACTGAACAATGTACGTCATCAAGCCCAACGGAGGCACATTCACCCGGAACAACAGTCTGTACTTTGTCGTGGAGGCTTGGGGAAAGGTTGTGGTGTCTTCATGATGGCCATGCCAAGTCCACACAGGACTTATCTGTGCAGGAACGGCTTTGTTGTCAAAATCTCGTACGCTGATGAAAGGCTTTGAGACATACAGCTCAACCAACTCTTGTCGCCACTGAGGCAGCGAATTGTGAAAAACAACATATTTTGTGGGTAACTCGTCGCCCAAGATGATGGTCGTTCTACCGTCGTCTGGGCCTGGCCAGTGCGACTCGTCAAAGTAGAAATACGTAAACTTGTAGTCCGGGCTGTAAATCTGCAAAAATTTTGTGTTAATCTGCGTCGCATAACTCAAACTTTGCACACTTACTGAAGGCTTTGTCATTAAGCGATATATCGCTTGCTGCATAACAAACCGAGAGTCTTTTATAGCCCTTAACGTTCGATTTGCATAGTCCGCGACTACATGCGTCTTCGCTGTACCAGTGATGCCGTCATGATGCTGAAATAGGGACAACTCACGTCTTGCATTTTGCAGCATTTCGTCAAATTTGGTAGACGTTTCCCAGTCGTTCCACGCATGAAGCATTTCAGCGGAACGTATGTGGTGCAGAAGTACTCTGTCCATTCGCTTATGGTATGGCCGGGATGTGTAATATCCACTCCAGTAGTGGTCATCTCTATCGGCGTAGGTGAAGAAATCTCCGCTTAGAGTAGGAAACGATGACAACTCCTGCTCCCGGTGCACAGAGTCGAAGTACTCTTGCAACGTGGCAAATTTCGCTTCGGTATACATTTTGCGCTCGTTATTGATGTAATCGAAAAGCATTTCGAAATTTCTCATTTGTGCTTCCCACTCGGTGCTCTGGCTATAGCGAAAGTCGTCGCCCAGCGGTATCAGGACCGAGTTCGTCCTGTAGAGTTCGGCTTTCTTGCGCCACTGATCGACAAGTATTTCTGCCCTGTTGCAAGTGGAAAAATTTGCTTAAAAAAATCGCCTCAGGCTTAAAATAACTTACTTTCGTGCAACGTTCGCCTCGTCGATTGCCTGTGGTTGTACACGCCATGGGCAGGAAATACCAAAACCGGGGATCCGCTTGAAGTCAAACTGGCAACAAATTTTTGGATCCGGACCGCAGGTGTGCGGAATATCATAAGAGTAGAACGGCATCATGTGTGTGAAGAGTTCCGTTCGACCAGATACATCTACAATTACGATACGGGGAAAATGTTGTAATTTTCAACTCATCAATCAACTGCTCTTACCCCAAATTTGCCTCCATCTGAACTCTAGCGTTTTCATGCGAGCCATTCGTTTCTTCACCGAATAATGCGTACGTTGTATTAGTAAATTGTCAAAGCCAGAGTTTTTTAATATGTACGGCATGGTGGGACTGTGTCCAAATGGATCAATAGCCCACGACGACGTCGGTGTCACGTTCAAGTGCTTCTTTAGCCACGTATGGCCCTCAGTCAATTGCATAAGAATGCTCAGCCAATGCGAATTGGCTTCGTCAGGCATGACCCAGCCGCCAGTTACAAAGTCCAATTGCCGACTCTGGATTAATCTGTAAAATTTCAATCATTAACCAATGACCAAACGCGTCCATGCGAATGTGAATACTTTCTGGTCTCCGATTTGGAATTAACACCAAGTCCTTCGAAGAAACGAGAAAAATATGATATTTCCGCCCATATGAATTTCATGTCGGGATTCTCCTTCAAATGCCGAAGCATGTTCGATAGAATGTGTTTTGTGTCATGCTCGTAGTACGCTTCAAATGTTTTTATCCAACCTAAAGTGAGAAAATAACACATTTCTAGAACCATTTGTACAAATTATATAGAGTTGTTTACCTGGATCATTATGTGAATGTGGCACAACGAATACCTTAAGCTTGTGGTGCTCATTGAACTGTAACGGATCGTATTTGATATTCCAGCCCTGTTTCCACACGCCACCGTCGACATTGTCGAATGAGATATTTTTGTATACCTCCAGCATCTGTTCAAACAAGTGCAAGTGGTATTCGCATTTGAATTTGTAATTTGTATATTCACCTACCTGAATGTTGACATTGGCCTGCGTCTGTGGATCTACATTGATGTCACATTGATTGTTGTCCTCTGCACTTATAATCATCTCCTTGAACATTTCCTTTTTATTTAGTTGTTTTGCCGAAAACTCCGCCTCCTTGATTACGTGCTCTTCCATCGGATTGGGGTCTTCGTAGTCTAGCTTATTTTTATTACTTTGAAAGGTCTCAAGCTTTGCTTTGAGATGGCCCATTTCCTGTTGGTGCAATTGCAAACCATTTTCGAGCTGTTTTAGTTTATTTTCTAAGTTATGAACGTTTCGCTACATTACAAGTCAAAAACAAAACAAAAAAGTAAATAAAATAAAACAAACTTTGGAAAACGAAATTTTTTGATTATACCTGCTTGTCGGCCGGTACCGAATAATTTATTAGCAAGTACAGAAAGAGAAAAACTGCCACACATATTGCGCACAAAATCAATGTGAACTTTCGCGTGAGTCGCAACATTTTGTATGCCGCTAAAAGGACTGATTGTATCGCATGAACAATTTTAAACTTTGGTTCATTTACATAGTTTGCTTAATTTTGCATATAACAGAAAGTTTTTTTTCACATAAAACAATAACACAATAAACTTTATAAACACAGAACCCAATAAGCTGAAAATCGTAAGACAGCGACGTGTGGTATTGATGTTTATTTTTCTCTGCAGCACTTTTTCCGGGTGACAGATCCATAGAAAATGAATAAATTTTCGACACTCGATGAACAAGTCTCGAAGGTCGGAGGACGTTTTATGGTTCTGTGATATGGTAGGTAGGTAGGTAGAAAAAGTGGGCACATTCAAAAACTTAGTTAGGTACCTATCTTAAGTCGACTAGATTGGTCTGGAAGAGATGTAACCTGAACGCAAAAACTAAAATGGTTGGAACCGTCACTTTTCCTACGTCAGCCACATATGCGATCTTTCAACTTAAGGCTGGTACGCTGTTCGAGTGAAATCCAATTTTTCATACAAAATTTTCACAGCGAAATGTCAAAATGAACTTTCCACATGAAAATTTCACTAGGCAGTCATGAAAGAGCTTCTCGATTAGCCGTTTGGACTCGGCGTAAAATTGTAGATCCCTTCCATTCGTCCCAAAAATTGAAAACCCACACAAAACGAATGGTTGTGAGAAGCTAGGCCTTGGGTCCCATAGACCTGTCGCGCCAAAATATTTATTTAGTACGCTGTTGAAGTGAAAAATATTTGTTCAAAAAGTGATTTGTAGGGGGCGTTACTTGCTATTTCACTTGGCTTTTATTGTCCGTCGCATTAAATTTTTGACATTTCAGCGTGAAAATTTCACTTTCAATTTCACAGCAATTTTTTGGAGAGTGCAAATTTCACTTCACTTGAACAGCGTGCCAGCCTTTAGTACTCAGTCACGAATTTCTTGACTAGATTCGTCGTGACCGATCTAGGCCAATCAAAACTGAGATACATCAAGTCGAAGTTAGTCAGCTGTCAGACCTACTAACCTATATACTTGAACGTCCCCAGTTTTTACTGGCTGGCGTGTACATTTTGAGAATGAATGAGAAAGCGGGGGTAGGTATTATTTCCAAGTGGAAGTGACATGACAGCAGCAGCTTTTTGAAACGTGTGCATAACTAGGCTTGTTTTTTAAGCTTCTACCTCAGCAAAGTAGGATTTTAAAAACGCAATTGCAACAACTGTTTCTTATTTAACATTTGGCAAGTAGCACGTAGTTTTTGAATTTGCGTGCTGGCTGAGAGGGGATGTTCAATTAGGTAGGTATATAGTTTAGAAAGTCTGACACCTGACTGATTTGATGCATATCAGTTTTGATTGGCATAGATCTGTCACATGGGCACTGTGTCAGTTGTAGTTTATGGAGGGGTACCCGACGAATCTAGATAAGAAATTCGTGACTGAGTACTAAGTTGACAGTTTGTATATGTGGCTGAAAAGTGACGTTCCCGAAAAATCGACTTAAGACAACTAATGTCTTTTTTCCATTGGGCAAAAAAATCAATCATTTTTCAATTCGGAGCACTTTTTGCAGATCTCGATATTTTTTCAGATCTACAAATACTGCCACTAACACCAATACACTTTGCACAGCTGTTTTACGTCAATTTAGGAAGTTTGTTTTCAAAACAATTGTGCAAAGTTTCGTGAAAACCCAAATAAAGAAATACTAGCCATTGATAACTGGGACATCAATAAATTATTTTATTACTCGTCGAATTCTCCAACCGGATCATCTCATTTTCCACCAAAACTATTCCATTTTTATCTACAAAATGGGAAAAATTGTTTAAATTGCTATACATATTTGCGATTTTTCCATAAATTAATGCAATTTGTACAGCTGATAATGCTGTCAAATAACGCACTAATACATTTACAAAAGCAGAGCAATTTCGTTGCATGTTCCATTAGCCGGGTAAAATCTGAGATCTGAAAAAGATTTCTGGTGGTCCCAATGGAAAACGACATAAGTTTTTGAATGTGTCCAATCTTACTTCCTTTGATGAAGAATGAAGGTCCTCAAAAAACCTTCAGACTGGTTTCTGTTCTATTACTTTCATAGAGGGGGAGCACATTCGTCTACCTACTTAATTTTTTTTCTCGTAAAGGTAAAAAACTCTTAAATAAAACAGTATTTTGTTAGACTAACACCCAATACAAGTACTTCCCTTTTAATTTGTGGAACAGATTGTTCACTACAGTTCCACAAATGTTGAAGTAAATGCTCTGGCCATAGAATATCCATATATTAAAATTATGTGGTTTTTAACCTACGTTTAAAGAAAAGATACTGCTCTAGCCTTTGATAATATATTTCGGAACGCTCCCACGATAAGTAATATTGCTTTTTATAAAATTTGAAAAGTTTTCAAAAAGAACTCACCCAAAAGCAGTAGTGTTCCAGTTCCAATTGTAACCACTGGCAATTCTTTTATCCCGTTCGTTTGATGGCATTTCTTCTGTGAAACGGCCATTGTTGATTTTTTGACAAGGAAAGGAAAGGAAAGGTTCCTGTGGAAAACTCTTCAAGTCTGGATCACAAGAAAAGAAAAAAAAAATACTTTTTAGGAAAATTCTTTAACTGCATCAATATTGTACACAATAAGTGCAACTACTTTTGCTAGTGTTTTAATTGATCAATCCGAATTAAACGAATGTAGTGTTAACTGCAAAAGTTTTCTTTTTTTATTTGTAAATGGGAAAAGAAGGAGTCTTTTCATAAATAATGTGCGACGTGTGTGCTGATTTTTTGCATCTGCTGGAGACATGTAAGTTGGATTTCAGGCTGTCCGCTTATAATAAAAAATCGGCAGCGATAATCTTTGTCGTAAAATGAAACGAAAAATTATTAACAATAGGAAACTATTTGTTGAAATTGGACAAGTTTTATTGCACTGGTGTTTTGAGTAACTTGGAAGTGGTATGTAGTTATATGAAAAGTGCGCTTACCTTCAAAGTCGTAATTTTGTAGTATCTATGGAAGATGGGAATAGGTCGCTACACGTCGAATCCAATTTTATTTTCACGTTAAATGCATTTGGGAAATTTTCTAAGGATAAAGTTCAGTGATTCTATTCGTCTTTTTTTTTCTTGTTTGTCTAAAGAAAAATTGAATATAGGTTTTGTCATATTTTAAGGATGAACTACGTACATGTTGTGAACAGACTGGTAATCAGCACTCTTCATTTACATCCGTGTGAGTATCCGGGAATAAGGTCGATGTCTTGGATGACTTAACAAATTATCTAATTTTAAACAATTTTGTTTACTATTGTGACAAAAAACCAAACCATTGGAAACTCTCTCTGATTCGACTTAAGTCGAAAGCTGACTTAAACTTAAATTGTAATAGCTTGCGTGCTGACTACAGCTGAGTTAGACTGTTATTGCACAGACAAATTCTTTTGAGATGTCTTTCTAATAAGCAATGGTCTTCGGGTACTTACCTGCATGCTAAGTCCTTTATAAAAAGGATGCTAGTTTTGCGAAAGCACTGGGTATAGTTGGAAGCGATTATGCTGAGGACTAAGGGTCGAAGCTTGACTCTGTCACACGACTAAAATGGTCACATTTAACATGCAGTACAGAAGGTAATCGCCAAACTACTCGCCTTTTATTTCAGTCCGTTGTTTTTTTGCAGACGATTGCGCGCTAATAGTCCACGATCTACAACAAACACAAACAAGAGGACTAGGAATACGTTTTTCAGGTGTAAGATCTTTAAATTTTTGTTAGGATCGAAAGAAAGACGTCAGTTCTTAGAGATTTATGTTCTCAGAGAGAATAGGCTCTTTAAGAGCGCCGAGAACGATGGTTCTTTAGAAAGTAGGTATTCTTCTAAGTTTTCCTTGCTAATAAGTGTTTTTTACTTTAAGGCTCTCCGTGAAAAAGGGGTTTGTTTTAAATATCTGAACATATTTTGCATTATTGCCTTAGTCCCTATTATACCAGTTAGTTTCCTTGTGATTTTTATATTTATTTCTGTTCGGTAGGTATATTAGAAACTCAGCTTCTCCAAATTTAATGTCGGGACAAGAATTTGTTATAAGTACCTTATGCGCAATAAGAAATTAAGGTTTATCTTTGCACAACCGCATTGTATATCATGAGATTTTTATGATCGCATTACATATCTTACTCCATTTTTCTGTTTCCACACGTTGGACAAGCAGTTTTGTGAGCGCTGATGGCAATCTTTCCTTTGAATCGTCGTATGACATAATGCATGATATTTACTTCAGTGTTTGGAACCTGTTTCTCTCGTATTCGACTAGAAATTCAGTGCAGAACGCGCCACTCAAAGCATTGCAGTTTGCAGTAGTGTGCCACTAGTATAAACCCCCCTCTAAACAAACCGACCGACTATTCTCAAAAATGAAGAAGCTACCTATCATAAAAATTGATTTCTTCTGTCAACAGTTTCAAAATGCTTAAACGTATTCCGCTTTGAGACACACCACCCCTAAGAGAACGATTTTCCTTATTTCTTTCAGATGAAGCGAGGATAACCAGCAATGACGCGAAACATACGGCTCTACTTAAAAACGAAATAGAAATCGCTTTCGGCTATATCCAGTCATGGCCCCAAAGGTAACCCCTCTTAGATCGAAATTTAGTATCCCTTTTATACATAAATATTTATTTCAACTTTTAGGCAATGCATGTGTCTGTACAGAGATATAAAAAACTTTGAACGCTTCAATCTCATCGTCCAGTCCATGATATGTCTCGCATTGCACTATTTGAAAAACGTTCACAAGCTAATTGAGGAGTTCAAGTGCATAACAGCTGGCAACTGTCCGCTAAGCAAGCCGCAAAGTTCGGCTGATGTTGATCAAAAGCAGCAACAGCCCGGCGGAGAAGAGACCAAAGCTGAAACTGATAAGAGGCAGGCAAGCACCTCAGCAGACGAGGAGTTACAGCGAATTGTCCAGAGCGAAGAGAAATGGATTTTACCGGAGGTGGAGAAACTACTGATTCTGGTATCAAAGGCATTTCTACTCAATTTCCCACTCTACATTGCCTACAAGCATGGCACACATTCACGTCTCGATGAGATCTCCTCGGAAGAAGCTGCCCATTTGAGTATAGTGTGCGATTTGCATGACAACGAAATTCCAGTTTACCTACTGCGAAACATCAGTTTGTTTTGCAACTCGGGTGGTTTCTCAGCAATGATGGCCTGTTTCGATCATCCCGACTTGCCAGTCACCACAGCCCATGCCATAACAGCTACGGTCTCGAATATTAAGCTGTGGCTGAACTACAGATGTATCATTCAATTGTTTGTTCCACTGCGAAGCAAAGTGTTGCAATACATGTGTCAGTTATCTGATCAGAATCTACGTTCTACTGCGACGCGGTCAATGGCAGACTTTGTGTGGTCCGCGGTGAGAGATCCGCTTGATTCTTCTGTCAATTTTGACATTGAAGGACTGGCGCTGGCCTTTAAGTATTTCAATTCAACAACTTTAACAATGCGGCTGGCTGGTAAGGAAGACGCCATCTTTTTTATTCCATTGTATTTAACTGTTTTTTCTTCTTCTTAATCCACAGGCATGGCACAAATTAATGCACACATCAACTTATTCAATGAAATCTGCACAACAGAGACTGTTGGCGAGGTGGAGCTAGTCGGTCAGAAACTGGGCGATTGGCTAACCGAGAATCAAATCATCGAACACCTGTTCGGTCCAAATTTGCATGTTGAAGTAATTAAGCAATCACATGTGGTGTTGAATTTTCTCGCTGTCGAAAATCAAATCACGGAAGAACACATAAATCTGATTTGGCAGGCTGCTCAGTTGAAACACTGCTCAAAACCGGTTTATGATATTCTTCCGTCTTTGGTGAAAAATCTGGCTCCCCGTCCTGCATTGCATTTGTATTCGTTGCTCTGTCGATTGGATCCAAAAGAACACACCGAGCAAAGTATTTACATTGCCTCAGCATTGACCAAATTGATTTGGTCACGAGATGGTGGCCGATCGCAAATGGAACTGGTGCAAGAGAATCTGCTAGCTGCGAATGTCACGGCGTCGAGTTCTGATAGTGGCAGCATGGATGGCAGCAACACCGATGAAGAGCAACAAGATGACAGCAGTTCAACGAGCCGCAAGAGTCCAATCGACATTGAAAATGGTGGTTCAGATTCGGGTGCACCGCCACCGTGCAAGCAGGCACGCCGAAAGCGACATGTTTGCGATCCAACAGAAGGTAATTTTGCGCAGTAAAGTGCGAAGAGTTGTCAAGTTAGTGAGATGTTATTTGCTGTGACGATTGATTCTTAGAGAGTCACAACTTCTCTGATACTTGTTCTACTTTTCTGATGGATCTAGTTTCGGATCTCGCAGGTGGCAAATAAAATGTTCACTAGTTTTGTTTAAGCCATGCGCACCCACCTACCAATCGCAGAATAAACTTCATGTCTATTTCAATTTACTTTCACCAGTTTTTACGTATTTCTATTCCCTCCTAGAAACTGCCAAAAGTAAGGGCGAAGACATCTCCGAGCTGGCTGCTTTGAAAGCAAAATCAGATCTCACGTAAGTCTGCATTTGTGTATGTATTTTGGTGTATAAAACGCTCTCCCCCCCTTCTCTAGATTGCAAAACCATCGAATGGTGAACATTGTCGACAATTCCAGCAGCGAAGAAGAACTCCACCAGACATCGGCCATTCCCATACGCAAGAAAACACGTAAACGAAGGAAAAACAACAATATTCCGTTGACGCGTTTGGCCCACGAGCTTGTGGAAACCATTTGGGAGGGAGAATCACACAGCGAAGGTGAAGTACTAAACGATAGCGATTGCAGTGATAATCCTGTTCCCGCTGTAGTGCTTAAACATCTGCATGGCGAGGGTCCCTACATCAGGGCAATAGGTGAGGCAAACATCAGCGAGCTACTGAGCGGTGTGGAAAACGATGGAAGCTATTCATCGCCAATGAGCAACAAATCCGAAAAGAATCTAGCCGACTTTGATGATGATGAGTCTCCATGTGAGGAGGAACTAGCCCAGTTGGTCAGTCGTACACATAGTTGTATTCCAGGCTTTGCGTTACCATCGCTGGCGATGCGCGAGTCATCGGCGTCAGGTGAATCAATAAAAGTCATTCAATCCGGTTCGGCCGCCAAGGGTCTGCGGTGTAAGTTGGAGGAGACGGCTGCAGTTGAGACAAAGGAACTGCAACCAACCTTTAAAATAAACGACGTGTGCTTGCCAGGAAACACTTTGCTGTGGGATCTCTTGCAGGATGATAAAATTGTAAGTATGTTCTCTTATAATATATGACACATGCTAAAGTGTAAAATAATTGCAGGGCCAATTGGGTGAATCTTTGGCCTTAGAGGCTGAAAAGGCTCTAGCCACTTTGCTGTGCTTTAGCACTGATCGTTTGTTGCGAACGAAATTCATCGAGGGCTGCCTACACAATTTGGCCAACAACAAGAGTGTGATTGTGAGTTTGAAGTTGCTGCCGAAGCTATTTGCTTCCTTTCAGCAGTTCCGAGCGGCAGACACGCATCAGGTGACGATGTGGGCCGAGCGACAGCACAAAATGATGTATCACTTCTTCAACAATATCAAGGCCTACTCGAGGGCGGTAGCGAATCGCAGTGAAACGCTTGTGCTCAATTCCAATGGATCTCCAATGTACTCGCACAAAACCCAGGTGTCTGTGAGATTGCATTTTCTCTCGTCGGTCTTCAGTTCTTTGGGCTCTCCGAAGAACTTTAGGTAAGTTTGGGAGTCGTTTGCTGTTACAACTGTTGGCGATTTAACCCTAAAGTGATATTTTGTGTGATAGTTTATGCTAAATCGTTCAACTTCTTTCAGACTGAGCCTAGAGCAGGTGGACGCGCTGTGGGAATGGCTGGCACATGACCCAGAATGCTGTGACTGTTACTTTTCCTGGCTGCAGAGTCAGGCGAAGGGTGGTGATCAGCACGCTCTCGGAATCGAAGCATTGCAGCATTTGTACTTGAAAAAACTGCCCGAGCTGCGACCTGAGGAGTTCTCAATGGTCGCACTTGGTCTCTTCCAGCAGTTGTGCAGCTTGGCCAGACTTGCCATTGCTCATTACGAGAAGCAAATGGAATCTGTGTCGACGACATCGTCGAATATCGTTGGAATGTTTCATCTCTGGAAAATCGCATTAAGGGCACACAATACCGAGGTGTCACTGGCTGCCATTCAATATATTAACATGTACTACATGGGTCAGCAGCTGAGGCTGGAGAAGGAGTTTGTGTCTCAGTGCATGGATCATTTGGTGCAAGCTGCAAATGGTCTACAAGGGTAAATTACTTGATTTCTGCCTTTAGTTGAGTGTAACTTCCATTTGGTTTAGTTGTGAGGAGGAGTACGCACTGATGTGTGTACAGCGAGGTCTAATGCTGTTGAATACCCACTTGGAGACCTTTAGGCGTAGATATGCTTTCCATTTGCGGCGGTGGGCTATCGAGGGCAAAGGCATTGGGTCGCACAGCAATCTGAAGAATGAAGGAGCTGGTCCATCTATACGAATAGTGTTGCAACCGGCCGGTCTGTCGGAGAAATCTCTTCTGCATATGCACGCGTGTGACTTGATTGCAGAGTTGAAGGCTGAAATTTCAAAATGGTAAGGGTGAAGCTCACTAAGGTGGGTGCAATAATTTGTTTTTGTTTTTTAGGTGGGAAAATCTACAAGGTGGTGCGCGAGCATCTGGTGTAACTGCCCCGGTGTTGGGCCTGCTTTTGAGCGAGGGACCACTTCGAATCATAACTCAAGGCCAAGAGCTGACCTCAGAGTATGACGAGAGGAGTTTGGGTGACGTGGGATTTAAGGATAATCAGGTAATTACAGTCGGAACGGAAAATTCTCAGATTTTATACGATTCGGAGGTTTTTTGCTTTGAGGTATTCTTCGGAACATCTATTCGGAATATTTCTGCGACATTTTGTAACGCATATCGGCGAATTACGTTGCAGTGCGATGCAGTGAATTTTTTTCTTCAATTTTGGACAGCTAGGTTCCGATATCCTCCGACGGAAATTGGTTGCGATTTTTGTTTACGATTTGGATTTGTAAATCCGTTCCGACGGATACCTCGCTAGGGCCGAATAGCATTTAGAGTTTGCACGATGGACTCATGGCGTGGAGCTGTCTGTTCTCAATACTTCTCGTTTCTAGTTCTTTCTAGTTGCAAACTTGCGTAAATATCAACGTTACCATAATTTGCATGTTTATGGTTGTGTTAAATACACTTTAATGTAATATTGTTTGGCCTTGTTACCAGAATCTTCGTAACTGTCAGGTGCTCATACCAAAAGTGCCCTCTTATAGTTTGTCCCTTTCGGGTTGCTGTGTTTTAAAGGAGGACTCTGCTTACACTAATCAGTCTTACAGTGTTTTTAATGCTTTCGCTTACTCCAGAAAACTTTTACAACCCGTATAGACATTCTTCCGATTTTATTCCGTCCTGACTTCCACTTTCTTAGTCATTAACCTCAAAAACATAAACCATCTATTTCAGATTGTGTACGTTTCTCTGGGTGGGAGAGGAGCTCGTCGCAAGGAACCCCTAGACCATCCAACATTGCAACCACCCCCTCCCAAGGAGTGCCTGCCCACGGTACTCTTACTGCAGCCAAAGTACTTTGAGAAACTCTTCCGTCTGATGCAAACCCTGGGCGACATGGAAATCCATGGAAACAACAACATCCAGACGCACACCAAGGCGCAATTACTTTCACGCCGCGTATGGGATATCTTGGCAATATTGCCAACAAACCCAAACATTCTGGAATCCTTTCAAAGTCTCACCGTGGATCTGTTTGAGTGTGAAACGGCTGACAACCTGGAGGAGCGCAAGTTCAGAAAAGACGCCATCAAAAGAAAACTGTCGGAACTCCTGCATCCGGGCAATCTACAAAAGTTCATGTACTCTTTGCACATAGTTGAAAGCTTAGCCGTAAGTAACTTGTCGTCGTCTTCAGGTGCCTGTTGTAATGGCGACTACCACAGCGTCAAGACAAAAAGTATAAACCGTTTGTTCAGCACGTCCTCATCGTCGTCATCCAAAAGCAATTCGAGTCAATCGCCACGCAAGAGCAGCCGCAGGCGGAAGGTCAGTCCCGGAGAGAGTTCTGAAAGTGGCGGAGGCGCCGATGCTACAGTGAGTGATGAGAAGTCCTCCATAAGCGAGAGTGCAGTTAAAATTGTTGAACAGCCCAAGGTCGAGGCTGTAGCAGCAGAGGTTTCTGTGAAAAAGAAGCCCGATGAAAGCGATGATATCGATTTCCAGCGCGATGATGATGAAGATTATCCTTCCACTCCGAATCCACCATCGCCGGCCGCCTACGACTTGAAGTGGAACGAGATATTCATCAAGTGTGGCGGACTACAGCATTTGTATGACATTTTCATAAGCGGAATGCTCCAAAACGGACACCACTCCATAGACAACTTCAACGAATGGCGGCATGATTGCCTCGCAAGTTTGCTGCGAATTCTCTGGCTGTTGGGCTTTGAGGAGCATCGTTCCGAGGACATACCTGTTGCCATATCAAAGCCGCACGCATTCATGCTGGAAATGATGGAGGTTGACTCGTGTCTCAAGCGATTGGCGTTAATTTTGAACGACGAAGCCCATACGCACTTCACAAACCAACTGCATATACGCACTGGTTTCTGGGGTCGAGCACAGGTAGTTCAGTACACAATGAACATTATGGTGAGCTTTGTGCATTCGTCTGAGAGTGCACGATTGGCGCTTTGGAATGCGCCAGAGTACTGCGGTTGGGTGCGCAAATTCATTCTCGAAGACCCTGAGCCGTCTGTGCGTCGGGAAATATGCGCTGGTCTTTACCGAATATGCTTGGGCAACTCGCAGAGCTATCAGGAACTGTTGGCTCCCCTACTGCAAAAACTTATATCTTTTCTACCGGTTGCCGAGAAGATGACATGCTTTCAGCAGTCGCACTCACACTTTGTGTCGGATGAGGGCAAGGAACCGTATGGGCCGGCGTGCCGTGATTACTTTTGGCTGTTGGCGCGGTTGGTTGACACATTGACCCCAGATATGGTTAAGACCTCGCTCGACGAACCCGACATCAGCTCAATCGACATCGAAGGACTATGCCACACGGTTTCGAAAAGCATCTTAAGTCGAGACTTCTACGAGACCAGGCATGGCTATCAGGATGATGGTCTCGTTGGACTTATCAATCTAATGACCAACCTTGTCAAGTATGACCCTCCGTTCAAGTTTAGCGCAGATGCACTGGGCTTCATTGAGAAAATATTTGAATTTCTGTTCGACATGCCGTCGCCGACTAATCGCCAAAAGCCCAAGTGCAAATCGCCAACATCTCGCGCAGCCGCCTATGATCTGCTTGTGGAATTGAGTAAGAACTGCGCCAACAATTACTCGCTTCTTCACGGAAAGCTGCTGGAGCAGCACACTCCAGGGCCGCATCCACCATATCCATGGGACTATTGGCCACGAGACGACGGGCGGTCCGAATGCGGGTATGTTGGTCTGACGAATTTGGGCGCCACATGTTACATGGCATCATGCATTCAGCACTTGTACATGATGCCACAGGCACGCGAAGCAGTTCTCTGCGTACCACCGCTAGCAGCACAGAAACACGGTCCAACGTTGCAGGAGTTGCAACGCATGTTCGCCTACCTCCTCGAGTCGGAGAGAAAGT
The DNA here is from genome assembly GCA_936431705.1 of Cheilosia pagana. Lineage (NCBI taxonomy): Eukaryota > Metazoa > Arthropoda > Insecta > Diptera > Syrphidae > Cheilosia > Cheilosia pagana. Next base: position 114,099,395 of record OW386166.1, read on the forward strand.
CATACAATCCTCGATCGTTTTGTCGCGTCTATCAAATGGACCACCAGCCACTGAACACCGGCGAACAAAAGGATATGGCTGAGTTCTTCATTGATCTCGTGTCGAAACTTGAAGAGATGACTCCCGAGTTGAAGGACTTAGTGAAACGGCTATTCTGTGGCACCCTCAGCAATAATGTTGTATCGCTGGATTGCGGTCACGTGAGTCGTACAGCCGAAGAGTTCTACACGGTGCGCTGTCAGGTGGCAGACATGAGGAATTTGGGCGAATCCCTAGACGAAGTGACCGTCAAAGACACCCTGGAGGGTGACAATATGTACACATGTTCACAATGTGGCAAAAAGGTTCGTGCCGAGAAGCGTGCATGCTTCAAGAAACTTCCTCAGATCTTGTGTTTCAATACGATGCGGTACACATTCAACATGGTCACCATGCTAAAGGAGAAGGTTAACACACACTTTTCGTTTCCAATGCGATTGGACATGTCCAGTTATGTGGAGAAGACCCTAATGCCGCATCAATATTTAGGTGAGGCTCTAGATTGTTCTGATAAAATGTTGTACCAAATGCTGTTCTTTTATATTTCAGAGGACCGAAAGAATAAGGCAACTGTAAAGACGTTAGACGCTGGTGAAAAGAAACAGGATGACTGCAGTAGTAGTAAGGTGTCGCCCGACGCCCTAGCCGATGAAGATGACGAAATTAATGAGTAAGTAAGGCTAAGGCACTTTATACACTATGTAATTGTGTATTGCGTAGGTTTGTGTCACTAATAAGTCGAACCTATTACAAAAAATTGTGTTCTTGTGGTAAAAATTACTAACAACAACCAGTCAATTCATCTGGCTGGAGTGTATCGGTCACCTAGTTCATCTGAGCGCGTTTTTTGTGATGCTTTTAAGCATTGGTTAGCTAGAGATAAAAATATTGATTGGTTTGATGAATCGAACACATTTAGTAGAGAAAGAAAAAACATATTCGAAGTAGAAAATCTTTGTAAGCATCGGTTACTGAGCGTACAAGGATTACAAACACTACCCAAACGCTAATCGATTAAGTCATAACAAATACATACACAACGGTTGTAAAAACAATTCCGGAACTTAAAATTAGTGACCACGAAACCCTATTAATCCACTTTAATCTTAAACGACCAGTTGTAGGTGAAAACGAGTCGAATAAAATTGAATTCCTAAGGTACAACAAATCATCGTTCCTCGACCAGCTTAGACAAAGTGACTTTATGTTAAATAGTGAAGACCCACACCTAATTTGACGAACGCAAATTGAACGTTTGTACCAAAGTAATAAGAGGTACTGACAAAAACTGGTACAACGAAAGATTAGGAAGCATTAAACGGCAAAAACTAGCACGATATATGGAATGTAGAATGGTTAACAGTGAGTCAGCGTGGGTTATACGAAATAAGTATAAAACTGAACTAGTAAAGGCAAGAAACAACAGCATTAGGTTTCAAATTGAAGGAGCCAGAGACCAAAAAGCAATGTGGAGAGTGATTAAAACGCACGTTCTAAAGAAAACAAGACAATCAATAAATGATATTTACTTTAATGATACTTGCATAAAAGGAGACGAATTTAACAATTTTTTTGTAAATAGGGTTATGAATATCAATCAATCGATTCCGTATGCACAGTTTACACAGTGTACACACAAAACAAACACTTCATTTCACTTTGAGCATGTCAGCGAACAAAACAGTATTCAAGTAATAAGATCGCTTAATCAAAAGAAAGACTTTAATTATATCAGCGCAAAAATGCTCCTGGACGCAAAGGAGATAATCGGACCCGTCCTCGAGCGAATCCTAAATCTATCTTTGAGCAGTGGAGCGTTTCCCGAGTCATGGAAAGAATCAGTTATTACACCAATCGAAAAAGTTAAAGGGACCAACAAATGCGAAAACTTTCGGCCAATAAACGCGCTGCCTGTATATGAAAAGGTATTGGAAAAGATTGTCCAAATTCAAATTGAGAAATATTTCGAACAAAATAACCTGGGGTAGCAGCATGTAACTTGATACAATCGAGTTCAGTCGATACAATCGAGCTCTGGCAGCACCTAATTTCTTTCAATCGATTGTCCTAAACCGATTATCCTCGATCGAAACAAATTAGGTGCTGCCAGAGATCGATTGTATCGACTGAACTAAATTGGATCAAGTTACGTGCTATCACCCCTGTTTTTTGAAAACCAGTTGGGATTTCGTAAAAAACACTCATGCGAGACAGCACTTAGTAGCATGGAAATAGGAGCTTGCAGCAAACAACTATGTGGTTGCTGTCTTTTTAGATTTCAAAAGAGCATTCGAGACAATCGACAGGAGTATTCTTCGTAGATACGGCATCAGAGGAAAAGAACTGGATTGGTTTAAATCGTTTTTGAGTAGAAGGTTTCAGAAAACAATAGTCAATGAAGTGTCATCTCGAAGTATTGAAACAACCCAAGGAGTGCCACAAGGATCAATTTTGGGTGCACGTCTTTTCATTATATATATCAACGACATAAATCATCAGATTAAATACGCCCAAGTAGCCTTATTTGCCGATGATTCTCTTATATTTATATCGGGGAAAAACTTGGATGAATGTGTACGACGAATGCAAGAGGACCTACAAAGATTAAGCATATGGCTAAGGGCTAATAAGCTTAAACTAAATGTCAGCAAATCAAAATGTATGGTTCTTAAAGACCCCATGTCGAATACATTGTTAAAAAAATAGCAAAAAAAATAGGTTTCTTTGGTATAATTAGAAATAAGATTTCTATAATGAGTGCAATACAAATATTATAATGTTATGATAAAACCTCACTATGAATATTGTTCATCAGTTTAGTATTTCTTAAGTGACTCCATGATTCTTAAGCTGCAGCGTATGCAAAATAAAAGAAAGAGCATGAGAAGCGCGCGATCGAGTAAATAGAGAGATGTAACTCCAGGAACAATGTTCGGAAGTTTTACCAAAAGGTAAAAAGAACGTGTCATGGCAACAAAACCCGAACAGAAGCCTGTAGAGATGAACAAGGTAACCTTGTAGTGGAATCACAGTCGGTGCTGAGGACATGGAAAAACCATTTCTGCAGACTGCTAAACGGCGAAGACGACCAAGATCCCGCTGTCAGGCAGAACGATCCATTCAATGTGGACGATGAAAGCCAAGATTTCCGTCCACCTGACCAAAATGAAGTGAGGATAGCAATATCCAAGCTGAAGTCCAAGGCTGCTGGACCAGACGGCTTACCTGCCGAGCTCTTCAAAGCAGCGGGAGATGACTTGGTAGAGTGCATACACCAACTCGTCTCCAAGATTTGGTCGGAAGAAAGTATGCCTGATGAATGGAACCTCAGCATTGTTTGCCCGATCTATAAGAAAGGAGACCCTCTAAACTGCGCCAACTATAGAGGCATCAGTCTCCTTAATATCGCCTATAAGATCCTCTCTGCTGTACTGTGTGAACGCCTGAAGCCATTTGTCAACGAACTGATTGGACCTTATCAGTGCGGTTTTAGGCCCGGTAAGTCCACAGCCGACCAAATATTCACACTACGGCAGATCCTGGAGAAAACCCAAGAAGTCCAAATCGATACCCACCATCTGTTCATCGATTTTAAGGCCGCATATGACAGCATTTATAGAGACGAGCTATACAGAGCCATGTCTAGTTTTGGCATCCCTGCCAAACTCGTCAGATTGTGCAGAATGACGATGGAGAACGTTCGCTGCTCAATTAAGGTCGGAAACAATCTCACCGAGACCTTTTATGTCAGAAAAGGATTTAGACAAGGTGATGCGCACTCATGTGACTTCTTTAACATCATTCTTGAGAAAATTGTGCGCAACTAACAAGCCAACACCAGATGCACAATTTTCCATAAGTCTGTGCAACTGCTTGCATATGCGGACGATATTGACATTATTGGCAGAACACAGCGAGCTGTCACTGGCGCGTTTGCAAGCATTAGTACGGAAGCGGCAAGAATGGGCTTAGTGGTGAATGAGGGCAAGACAAAATATATGCTGTCAACAAGAAGGGACACACAACATCGACGTATCGGACAGAACGTCACAATAGACAGCTATAATTTTGAGGTAGTTAGGGACTTTGTCTACCTCGGCTCCGCTATAAATTCAGAAAACGATATCACCTCGGAAATCAAACGAAGAATCACTCTTGCCAACCGCTGTTACTTCGGCCTGAGAAGGCAATTGATTAATAAGGCCTTGTCGAGAAACACTAAGGAGACTCTATATAAGACCCTCATCATCCCACTTCTGCTATATGGTGCAGAAGCATGGACCCTAACAAAGGCGGATGAAGATCTTCTTGGCCGTTTCGAACGCAAGATTCTTCGAGTGATTTTTGGTCCCGTTTGCGTTGACGGACTTTGGAGGAGAAGATTTAACAGCGAACTCTACGAGCTGTACAGCGACATCGCCCTGGTCAAAAAAATACGCATCAGTCGTCTAAGATGGCTGGGACATGTAGAGCGAATGGACACCAACGATCCGGCCCGAAGAGTCTTCGATTCCAACCCGGAGGGACAACGCAGTAGAGGAAGACCTCGCCTTAGGTGGCGCGCACAAGTGGAAGGGGACCTCAACCAACTTGGAGTGCGCAACTGGAGGCAGTTAGCCAAAGATCGCGCTAACTGGAGTACTGGAGATGGAGAGGCGTATTGGTTGAGGCCCAGGTCCACCCCGGACTGTAGCGCCATTATATGTAAAGAAATATCTGCGATATGTAAGGGACTCACAACCCCATTACCTAAGAAGCGGTGATGACTTCAGAATGCCCGCTTATCGGAATGTTATCACACAAAACAAAAATTATATAACTCATTACCAACAATCTTAAAAAACGAATGTAACTTGCAAAGCTTCAAACGATTGTTATCTAATTACATAAAATGCACTTTAATGAATTGCTAAATAGGAACTAATGCACTTACTTACTTAAGGTGGCGCTACAGTCCGGGGTGGACCTGGGCCTAATACACTAGGTTAAGTTTTGGTTGGTTGGTTGGTTTAGGTGGCTGTATTTCCCGACGAGGGAAAAGCACAAGTAGCGCATTGAGCTAGCTAGAGTTTAAAAATGTATAATATTCTATTATTAATAATGAATAGCAATTTTTGCTAAATAAATGAAATCAATCAATATTCAATAACAGAGTAATCTCAAGTTGCTTCCTAGTGTCTCAATTGACAAACAAAACTATTTAATTTTAGGTATGAACTAGTGGGTGTAACAGTGCATACCGGAACCGCCGATGGCGGTCACTATTACAGTTTTATAAAGGAGAGAAACGAACATACTCAACTACACGATCGTTGGTTTTTATTCAATGACGCAGAAGTGAAACCGTTTGATCCATCACAGATTGCTGCCGAATGCTTTGGTGGCGAAATGACTGTAAGTTCATCACTGTTTTTCTTTTGGATTTGTTTGCAAATGCGATTTGATTCTTTCAGAGTAAAACGTACGACTCGGTGACAGAGAAATATTTAGATTTTAGCTTCGAAAAGACGAACTCTGCCTACATGTTGTTCTATGAACGACGTCCACCCAACAATCAAATGTGGCAGCGCTCGAAAATCTTAGAGAATCCATGCAGCTCTCAAAATATACTATTACAAAAGTCGTTACACATGAAAAGTTGTACAGAGGAACCGGTCAAGACATTGGATTCATCTGGATCATCACCACAACCAACCACATCGTCAAGCGTCAGCGATCAGCATAAGCCGGAATCAAATGAGACTGAAGCAAACGCCGATAATATAAGTAGGAGTAGTATTGAAAATTCAACGAAACCCAATAATCTAGCAACACCATCAACACAAAATTGTGATATAGACGTTAAGAGTTTTAATGGAGGTAAATTGAAAGCAATCCGTCGCAATCTAAATGTGAATAATTGTGGATTTCATTTCAGGCGGTAGTAGTGTGATATCAAGAGTGTCGGACGGTTGCCGCAAGTCCTTGCTCAGCAAAGAGCTGGAAGATTGGATTTGGCAAGATAACAGACACTTTTTGCAAGATAGGAATATATTCGAGCACACGTATTTTAAGTGAGTCTTGTCGGTAAAAATTCATAAATGTATTCTAACCTATATGCTTTTGTTTGTTTCAAGTTTTATGTGGCAAATTTGCGGCCATATACCACAGACTCTTTTGATGCAAAATGATGTCACGTGCATGGCTGCAAAGCTGTCTGTGTCGTTCTTTATAGAAACGTTTATCCACGCAAAGGAAAAGGTTCGGTATTCTTGTTACAAATCATTGCTGATCATTTGATTGACTTATGCATTTTAGCCAACAATGGTGCTTTGGGTTGAGTTGCTGACCAAGCAATTTAACGCAAGTCAAGAAGCCTGCGAATGGTTTCTTACTCACATGTCCACGGAACCTTGGTGGCCTGTTCAGGTGCTAATTCAATGTACAAATCAGATGGTTCGTCAAATGTTTCAACGTCTTGTTATACATGTTATTCAGCGGTTAAGGTGAGTTGTTTCGCGTTTGAATGTTCCATTGGATTGGAAATGATGCCGGTGTCGGTTTTTATTTAAACAATTTCTTGCAGATCATCACATTCGAGCTTATATCTCAAAGTTGAGACCGATGAGAGCGGCAAAGAGGTGATTGGCAATGCGTCGTGCATTACTCGCTTCATATCATCGCTTATACTGCTAATGGAGCACGGTGCGAGGGCTCATTTGCGCCACTTATCCGAGTTCTTTGGCTTGCTATTTGAGTTCTCTCGAATGGGTGATGAAGAAACTGTGTTTCTGTTACGCATCAATGTTATTCGTAGTGTAGCTGACTTTTACTTGGGCAACAAAAGCCAAGACTGTGTAAGTACATAATTAGAGTTGGGTAATTTTTAAGAGAACCCCTTGTTCAACGTGTCTCTGCAGATTGATGTGGGTTCCGATAACGACGATAATTCATCGGATGAAGCACTGTCCGTCGACAAGTCTCGACCAGCTTCATTGGACAAAATGATCGCGTTGGTTGCTAATTTGGTGGAACGATCACGAGGTCAGGACTTTCGGCTTCGTTTGTCGCAAAAGGACTACAACGCAATCGCTGGTGGAAAGGTAACAACTACCCAGCTGCAATATATATATAAAAGTCTTTCTAATTTCATTGGTTTTCTTAAGGGCTTTCCATTTCTATACCAACAAATAAAGGACAACATCAATCCGCATCAGACGAGACACCTCATCCACGCGCTCTGTCGATGGGACGATCGATTGGCAAATCAGATAATCACAATGCTGTTTGCGTCCGTTACCAAACACACAGAATTGTGTGGACCGTTTTTTAAACTCCTAACACTGCTGACCGAACCGCAGGGTGGTCCATCGGGCCTGCCATGCTTTTCGCAACTTGTCCTGCAACGTGTGTGGGACGCTGCGGAATATTGTCCACAGTCTGCTCTCGATTGGTTGGCATTTCAAGCGCCAAAGAATAAAATCGCTCACGCATGGATTCTGCAATCCGCCGAGAGTTGGGTGGAACAGTTTCTCTTGGCCCATAACAATTCGAGAGTGCGAAACGGTATGCATTACATTTTTAACAAATTTCCCCCCTAATACATGTGTTCTGATACAGCTGCATCGTATCTACTGGTGTCACTGATTCCATCGCCGCCATTCCGGTCGCACTATAGAACGCACTCGCTGCACAAGTTGGCCAACAACACGAGTATATCGCAAAGGTAATGCATTCAAAAGACAGTGGTTGGGAGACGTTTATTGTTTTATTAGGAATCTATTGCTTTACAGGGATCTGAGTAGCGACGCGCAAATAATTCTGCACAACATAATTAGTCTGCTGTTGCGGCTTCTGAGACCTGCCCGTTCGTATGCTGATATTGGGATACATGGAACCACCAAGCTGACGGCATACTTCAGTCTGCTGACTTACTGCATGGTTTCAAAGACTGAAAAACTTATGGTAAGACACTGGCGGTAGTTTAGAAATGAGGTGTTGCTAACATGTTGCTCATTCTGCAGCTTGGACCGTATATGCGATCATTGTGGGATCTTTTTCATCCACGGCTGTCGGAGCCCAGTGTGCCGGCGCACCACAACAAGCATGCTCTGTTGGCATTCTGGCATCATGCGATACTCGACTGTCCAGAGAACGCCCAAATAGTTGCTAACTGCCCGGAGATAACCCGAAATATTGCATTTAACTACATTCTGTAAGCCAATGGATACCATGTTTGTGAACATAATCAGAAGTAAAACTTTATTTTGTAGGGCGGATCATGATGACTCGGAAATTGTGGCCTATAACCGTGCTATGCTGCCGGCATACTACGGTCTTTTGCGTCTGTGTTGTCAGCAGAGCAGGACTCTGACGCGGCAATTGGCTGCACATCAGAACCTTCAGTGGGCCTTTAAGAACATCACGCCCCATCCGACTCAGTACTCAGCTGCCGTCGATGAGCTCTTCAAATTGATGACATTGTTTTCGACAAGACATCCCGATTCGACGGAACAGGAACAGCATGAGATTTCAACATTTAGGAGGACCACTCTTTCGGCGTACTTAACCGGGTTGGATGCGCGAGTCTCATGGGGAACCCTTATCAATGCTTTGAGGATTTTAGGTGGGATTCCCTTTTTTTGTATTGCGTTTGTTCATCCTTAACCTAACATTCCATCTTTTTGCAGTTGACAACGATGAAGACCGCCTACTGGTGATATACAACGGTGGAATTGAGATGTGTTTCGAGGCATTGCATACATTACATTCCATGCATCATGAGGCTACGGCTTGCCATGTGTCGGGCGATCTGCAGGAACTCCTTACAGAGCTGGTTCTTCTGGTGTCGACCCTCCGTCAAAGTACGCGTATCGATAGTCCACCGAAAAAGCGTCAGCAACCATCGAGTCAGAATAATCTTGTGAAAGGTCTACCAGAGGCGGTGAAACGATTGGCAACTTTCCTTAATACCTACAATCCTCAAGAGATTTGCAATTTGTCCGTTGATGTACTGAAAGAACTCGTACGCAATACAAATTTGGATGTGACCAATATATTGGCGCCTATTTTCACCAATTGTCATCTGTCGGCGCAGAATGCTCCGAATTCAGTTGGTCCGTTGGGACCATACTTTCCCAGACGCGGGTCGAAGCCACCATGGCCGTCGCTATCGAAGAACGCTCCCCGTCCACCTCGGCCAATGGTACAAATGAGCATACCGCAGAATGAAATAATTCAACGCGGAGTCGACAAAGAGTATGACGCGCGGTTAGATGCTTTCTACAGGCCATACCACGATTTCCTAGACATTATGATGCGTATGGCTGTCAATACGAACCAATTGAACGAGGCTCTAGTGAAGTTGAGCTGCTTAGCGGCTATTGAGGCCGCTCCGCTGCACTTTAATCTGTTTCCAAAGTTTTGGGTGGGCATTTACAATAACAAGAGCACCAACAAGTAAGTGAGGTTATTTTTTTAATTCGTTTTTGCTTCTATCTATCATTGAATGAATGAATGAATTTCTTGCTCGGGTGTAGACGCGGTTATCCGACTCTAGGTTTTCGTTAGATCTGGGGTTGAATTACCACATGCGTGATCGAGTACTACGTGACTGACTGAATTTGTTATCGTTTTGCATGTAAAATCAACAAAATTCAGTGACGTATTGCTCGCTCACGGGTGCGGTAACTCGACGCCCTTTCTTCGTAATCGTTTACGGTGTGATTTTTCTTCTTTTTCCGCGTCCTCGACTCTCCAAACAGACTTCTCCAGTAATGGACAGGTTGCGCCAACTAATTATTTTTGTTTCATCGATATGTAGCCGTTTTCAAGATCTTTTTATTTCAACTCTATTCCTGAGTCTAACCTATAAATTGAAATTGAAATTGTAAAAAAAACTTCACCTCTTACAGATATGTTGAGCTGCTTTTGGGCAATCCGAACCTAGTTGAGTACATTCATATTATCCTGCGAGACGAGCGGATATCATTGAACGATCAGTATGTAAGAAGTTTTTTGGAAATCTACTATCCTAAGGTAACTATCACTCTCGTTACCACCTTGAACGGTCTTATCCAACTTATTTCGTTTGCAGATCAAAACAAGTCTTCCGATATCCCGTCTTTTGTACACAATCAGCTACTCCTTACATGCAAAGGTAGATCTAGACGAGTTGTGCGGAGATTTGTTTGCGATACGTGTCATAGCACAAACCACAGGTGTACCAGCATCCGTCCGGAAACAGCTAAGAGCCTCGCTGAAGGCAGTGCTATCGAAAAACTCATGTGATATTTCAGAAAATGGTAAATACAACTACAAAATAGCCATTTAGTGTTGTAATCTAAATCTCTGTGCCCTCTCCACACAGAGGACGTGCGACCCAAAAAGAAACTCAAGCTGAACCAGCAGAACTCAATGGAAGTCACCGACACCGATGAGGTCGTGCAGAAGAAAGACATACAGAATGCCGATGTTATACTTCCCGCAGCAGACGATGGTAAAGCGAAAAACGAAGAATCTCCTGCGACCAGCAATGCGGCAGAAAGCGGCACACAGAAAACGTCAGATTGCACATCGCTCGCTTCATCGAACGCTCCCGACGACGAGAAACCCCTTGACGAGAGCAATGACGCCGACGACGAAGAAGACGACGAGGAGGTGAAAGAGCTGCGAAAGCAAAAGGAACTCGCCAGAAAATCAGCCGAAGAGAAAATGGCCGAAGAACGTCTAAAGGAACAACAACTGTTGCGCACCATTGAAAATTATATCAAAACAATACTCGATCTTATCCAAGACGAGGATATGTCTCAGGATGATGCATCCCCAGACAGCAATTCCCCACCGGCAACAACATCAGCAACCGCAAACATTGCTTCGTGTAGCAACACTGATTCAAAGATAAACAGTGAATAGTGCCCCCAGTCAGTAGTCCCTTGGATTATTTTGCTGTAAATTCGATTATATCGTGCGATGAATATATATGTACATGTTTTCCACATCCCAACAGAAAGAAACGCACCACGATTCGTTTTCTGTTTTCTTAATCACATTTTAACCTCACTACACACATTTTATGCTTTTGGTTTTATGCATAATGTTACACAAAAAAAAAACCGTATTATTGGTTAAATTATTTATTCAAAAGAGATTTCATACATGCATGTGGTGGAAATGAAGAATTCGTGTAGTATTGACGTAGGTATTTGTTAAATATATATATTATTATTTTTTTTTCCCCCCCTACAAGCCTCCCCGGTTTTTTAGATAAATAAGCGAATTTACGAATGTGAGAGAGAGAGAGAGAGCGTGCGCGATATGTTATTATTTTATTCTTTACCAATTTTATAAATACACCTATTTTTTCAAAAGAACAACAACAAAAAAACAAAACAAGGAATTTTTTCACTTCAAGAAATTGCTTTCATGAAAAAATAAAATAAAAAAAAATATATATTTAAATAACAGGAATTGACCCGGCATCTTACGGATCAATTTGGAATGCACTTTTATGAAACTACTGAAGATAATTATTTAACAATATAATTATAGATGTTTTTATTATGTATAAATTGTAAGGAATAATAAAATGATAAATTTATGTTAATGCCGCCATTTTAAGTTTTTATGGACGATGGCCATGTAATGGAGTGTCACCTAACCCCTACTCGAGATGAGTTTTCTTCGTTCATGTAGTTGGAAGGGGGTGGTGGTAAGTGTTTTGGAGCGAGGCGTCCTAGTTCCGATACCCGGAAAAACGCAAATCACATCGAAAAACGCTCCACCTCTCGCGAACGTGTGACAAACACCCGAGAGTATAACTGGTGGCCAACTATGTAATTTCATTCGATTCGAAAATAGGTCCAATTCTACTTTGAAAGAGAACTGGAGCAGAATCGCGTCATCCCTGAACGAGCATTACGTGATGGAATTTGTTTTTGTTTCACATGTAAAATCAACTAATTCCGTGAACGTAATGCTCGGTTACGAATAACGCGATTCGACCCCTGTTCTATTTGAAAGTAGAATCGGAAGAACTTTCGAATAGAATCAAGTTACATAGTTGGCCCCCAGGAAAGACCTCCTCTATTAGCTTTTTTTTTTGGCCATGGCATAAAACTGTGTGAAGAGCCCTTCCATTCGTCCCAAATATGCAAAATTAGCACAAAAGGAATGGTTGTGAGAAGCTAGTCTTAGGATTCTTACGGACTTTTTGCGCCAACTATTTATTTATTTTTGTGTTGGCGTTTAGATCTGTGGAATATTCGAGCTCCTGCAAGTGAACAGTGTGAAATCCAAATATGTATATAAATAAATGCGGTTTCCTCTTTTTTTTCTTAAACAACAGCCAATAATCTATAAAAGATGCAACATTACTTTTTAATGAATAAGAGTTTATCTTAAAGGAATTACGAGACAACTTTTGTGTGCATGAAAAGCGAGACCAATAATAACATTAAAAAGGATCATAAAAATCGACAAAAGCTGGGGTAGCAGCATGTAACTTGATACAATCGAGTTCAGTCGATACAATCGAGCTCTGGCAGCACCTAATTTGTCTCAATCGATTATCCTAGATCGATTATCCTCGATCGAGACAAATTAGGTGCTGCCAGAGCTCGATTGTATCGACGGAACTCGATTGTATCAAGTTACGTGCTGTCACCCCTGATAATCACTGCGACTGTCGCTTTTTTGCTATCGTTTTCTTGCGACAGCTATTTAGATGTCATCGTCATATAAATTAAATTTTCTTTATGGGTTGTTGGCTTTCAAATTATAAAAAATAAATTTGTTTACATCATTAGAGTTATTTATTCATACTGCTAGTGAGAAATATAATTATTACATAAACGTGCGTCTTCTTAAAATGAAAGCGACTCACCTCCAACGGTTTTCGTCAATGAAATTTTATTCTTCGCAAGCTTCTTCTTTTACGCTGTACTTCCGAAGTGACCAAACCTATTCCAATTCTAAAATGAAATTATATAAATGCACAGAAGCTTAAAAATGTATACTTCCGCAACGCTCTTTGATAGGTTCGTGTTAAGGGTTAAGCCAGTTTTTCCTACTGGTGATTTTGGCTGGCCTTCTGTACGATTTTGATAGATCCGGGTTCCTTTCCATAAAATTGGACACAAAATTCGCTGCTGGTTTTTATTTGCTTGGCTCCTTAAAAAATTTGCAATTTATTGCCAAAGTTATAAATATATATATATTCAAGTTTATTTACTTACATTTTTTTTCATTTTAAATGATTTTTTCTACGAAATATTTCCACGAAACACAACTTTATATTGAAACGTTAAGATTTGCTGTTTAAAATGACAGCTAATAACAAAATAATATTCAGCAAAGGCGATGTGATACCAACCTTTGATAGTTATTTTGCGATCAACTTACATAGTAGAAGAACGATTTGACTATCGCTTTTGACTATCGCAAAAGTGACTATCAACTATCACCAAAGGGAATTCCACCCCTGAAAAAGTCCTTTTTCTGTACATGACTGTACTTTGATACTGCTTTAGGCACGAAAAGTGTGATCTAGGCGAACAAGAGAGATACCTATTCTTTAATAATTTTGTTCATGGATTTGGTAAAGCCAATCACTCACTCGCAAATCAAAAACACGTCTGTCTTTGGACATCCCAAAACCCAACAAACAGGACAACAATAATTTGTTCTTCTTATTGCGAACACTTACAACTCGTGCAGGTATGCATTCTGTTCCCCAAAGAATGTAGCGTCTTCCAAGCTGAAATAGTCGGCATCAAAAGGGCTGCAAAAGCCATCTGAACCCTACTAAGATCACTTAAAGGCAGCAGCAGTTACAGCAGCGGCCCGATGTCAATTAGCTGACATCAAAGCAACAGCTACATATTTGAAAAATATTCGTAAAATAGCAGGCACCCAGAAAAAGTAGAAGATGTTCGCAGAAATTCCACCCACCAAAATAAATTTTCTGTAAACTCCTAAAAACATGTTCACTCTTATTCATTGCATAATTATAGGAGTGCTGTTCTACCAATTTATGTGGTATGCCCCTCTGCCACTCACGGCGTTTTTCATTGAAGATCAGAGAGAAATGCCCGAAATTCGGAATCTCTGTTTTCAGTGGAATTCCTTGGAGACCAAAAGACCCAAAAAGTCTGGTTTGGTATACTGACGGATCGAAAATGGAGTCTGGAGTAGTTGCTGGACCCAACACCAAGGTCTCTACACCTATGGGAAAGAGTCGCACTGTTTTTCAGGCTGAAATCCACGCCATTGAGATTAAGGGCGCTAAAATACAAATCTTCTCTGATAGTCAGGCAGCTTTACAGGCCCTATCGTCCAACACGTTGGACTCACATACAGTAAAGTGCTGCCACGATGTCCTGCAAACACTATCCAAACACAACAGGGTTAAACTTGGATGGGTACCTGGTCATCAGGGAATTGCAGGCAACGAATCTGCGGACGAGCTAGCTACGGCTGGATCAGAATCTGCGGACCAGAACCATATTGCAGAGTCATTTGGGCTACTGCTTTAGGGCTTATCAACGATTGGGAACAACAACTCCGCCTAAGCCAATGGAAAAATGTCACAGGTTTAAGACAATCAAAGAGACTAATTAGGCCCTTCTCCTACAAGGAAATCCTGAAACTAAACAAGGAAAGTATTAGAAAGTTAGTGGGCTTCGTAACAGGCCACTGTGGCTTGAGATACCATCTTAGCAAGTTGAATTTGTGTCCAGAGACAGAATGCAGGATGACGAATTCTCTGAGCACCTGCTCTGTAACTGCCCGGCACTTCACTGGTTAAGACGACGTACCTTTAACAAAGAGTAACTCTCGACAGCAGAAATTAGGAATTCTGCTACTAAGGACATACTGGCCTTCACTAGGGAGGTCAATCGTCTCTTAGACTAAACCATCCCTATTTGATACAATAGATCTTTTAGGTCGCAGTGTCAGCCATTGGGCAGGGAACTGTAAAATCAGGGCAATTCTCTTTAACTTCTCCGGACACTTCTGTCATGTAAAAAATTGACCTGGGCCCTATTTCACCAACCACTTTTCACTTTACATTTTGCAATTTTTCACTTTTTCTTTGCAATTTTCGTTTCACCAAACGCAAATTTGCAAAGAGGAAATTATTTTTTTGCAAAATTGAAAATGTTTCCTCTTTGCAAAATTCGTTTCACAAAACACAAATTTTCAAAGTGCAAAACATGTTTTTGCAAATTGAAAAGTTTTGTGAATTTGCAAAGAAATCGTCCATTTCGTTTCACCAAACAAATTAGATTTGCACTTTACATTTTAAATCGTGAAAAGTTTTTCAATAATATGCATAGAAAAAAAATCATTTGCAGTTGAACAGTTGGTGATATAATTAAAAAAATATATAATGAACCGTTTCAAAGCACTCTTTGAAGACGAAGAGGATACAAATAATGTACAAAGGGTTGTAATATTAAGGATACATTTTGAAGTTGAAGATAATTTTTCAACCCTGGAAGGCTTTCGTTTAACAAAGACGAGTATTGAACGTGTTTTGTCAACAATTAGACGTAGGTTAAAGTTTGACAGCGAACGAAATAATCGAGGAATTGCTCGCAACCACCATTTGCTAGCCACAAAATACTTCGGAAAAAGCTACCCAATTTTTTGCTCAAAGTGGATTCCCCTTGTGTAGCTGGATGCGTTGACGGTACGATGATCAACATTGATGCACCCAGGGAAAATGAAGAGCAGTTCGTTAATAGATGCAAGGGTATTAAGGAATTCCCGTTTAAATGCGAATTTCAATGCAGGATATCGACCATATTCAAATGCAGTACCTTTAGGGGACAGCGCTTATTCTTTAAGTGAATGGTTAATAACACTACTAAGAACAAATCCGGAAGTTCCAGTGTTTCCAGCGTTTTAACCGAGAAAACATTTTTTTAAGCCCAACAAACAAGTTTCCGACAATAAAACTTCCTCTATATTACGTCTTGGGTGCAATTAAATATATATACATACGCGCATATGTTTTCCCCTTTGCAAATTTGCAAAACACGATTAAAAATGCAAAGTTCTCTTTCTAATTTTCATTTTGCAAAAAAGTCAGAAAAAATGCAAAATGAAAAGTCGTGAAAACTTTTCATTTTTGGTGAAACACATCGCACTTTTACTTTGCAGGAATTATTTTTTTGCAAAATTGCAAAAAGAAAAGTGAAAAGTGGTTGGTGAAATAGGGCCCTGGACCCTATTTCAGCAACCACTTTTCACTTTACATTTTGCAATTTTTCACTTTTTCTTTGCAATTTTCGTTTCACCAAACACAAATTTTCAGAGTGCAAAACATGTATGATGGTATGTGGGCCGGACCGATCTTTCTTTGCGATTAACGTAACTGGCCAGGTGTGCACGATGCAAGGGTATTAAGGAATTCCCGTTTGAATGCGAATTTCAATGCAGGATATCGACCATTTCCAAATGCAGTACTTTTAGGGGACAGCGCTTATTCTTTAAGTGAATGGTTAATAACACTACTAAGAACAAATCCGGAAGTTCCAGTGGTTCCAGCGTTTTAACCGAGAAAACATTTTTTTTAAGCCCAATAAACAAGTTTCCGACAATAAAACTTCCTCTATATTACGTCTTGGGTGCAATCAAATATATAAACATACGCGCATTAGTTTCCCCCTTTGCAAATTTGCAAAACACGATTAAAAATGCAAAGTTCTCTTTCTAATTGGTGAAACACTAATAATTTTCATTTGGCAAAAAAGTCTGAAAAAATGCAAAATGCAAAGTCGTGAGAACTTTGGTGAAACACATCGCACTTTTACTTTGCAGGAATTATTTTTTTTGCAAAATTGAAAAATGAAAAGTGAAAAGGGTTGGTGAAATAGGGCCCTGGACATAGAAACATAGAAAAAATACTTCTAGATTCGCTCTTTTGATAGAAAGGGCAATAATTCTTTTCTTGAATCGTAAACGCCATAAGTAAAAACATTTGCCTTGCAATTGACATTGGATTGTATAAAAGTATACGCTGAGATTTGTTCTAGCAGCCGAAACAATCAAGTGAGTACATTTACCCAGCAATTTTACTTGGATGGCAAATTTCTGCATATATGGTTATACCAGCTACTGCGGTTTCTGGGCGTCTACTGTTGTATGAATAACTTTCCATTGAATTTCAGCCAATTTTTGAAAGGTTGGTCGCTAAGGTGGTTTTAAAGTGAAAATTCATAAGGAACGCTGGAGCTGGGGAGTGAACTTGTGAATGTGTTACTTGCGGAAGAGATACGAAAAGTGTGATCTGTCGAGGCAAACGGAAGTTGGGAGGGAGATGCACGTTGGTTAAGTCAGAAAGTGAGGGAGGGAGTTAAGTCTGCATAAATGTAATACACAGTGCAGAACTGCAGACCTATTCTCCGATCCGCTTTTGTGCAGATCTTCGTGTGTACCCCACTCCTACATTGAGCATGAGGGTCGATGTATGAGCAAAAGAGTAGGGTGTCGCGCATATATTCCTTCTCTCATTGCCTGTTAAAATAATATGATGAATTAAAACTCATTCGTTGTAATGTAGCAGCGAGCGTTAAACAAAATGTGATTCTTGACTGTTTCGTAATTTTATTCATACTTAGCGAGAGAAGTTTCACGTTTTTTATTTTTATTCGAGTTATCTGGTACGAGGCGTTGTTTTTAGCTTCTAGCTCAGCAAAGTAAAGTAGGGTTTTCAGCACGCAATTACAAAAACTACGTCCTTCAAGTTTTAATTTCTTATCAACTCTCTGACCAATTAAAAACATTTCAGTTATTTAAAAATAATTTTATTTTTATTTACTTGTTCTTACTTTATTTACAAAAAAGACTATTTGTATTGTAATCCAATCATTAAAACTCTAATAAAGAAAGAGATAGTTACGAGTATAGATTTTAATACGTGACCAAAAGTAATCGAACAAAATAGACAAAAATATAATAGACTACTATTTATGTATTGGTATTTTCAAATACATAGTTATCCTAGTCAAGTTTCCTTAATTATGCATCTCATTTGTTTGTTTATAAATTCTGAAAATCTGAGTGCGTTTACATTTACTTTACCCAACGCCAAATCGAAGCCAAATGATTGGCTGCGCTGGTCATTAGTCCCTCGGCAATACTGGTTGTCTGTTGATTTGGTGGCAACATGTTTGGAGGCGCTATTTCTTGAGTTGGCAAGCTAGAAACTGCCTCCCAATCCAGACGCAAAGAGTTCTCATCTGAAAGGGAAAGAATGCAAATAAATTAGTATGCAATGCACATGAAATAAGGTATACAATCCGCCTTTGCTTACCTTCAGACTCTGATTCAGTACCTGTTTCAATGCCAACCAGCAGTGAATCTACAGACTTCATCAACGGCGCATCGGCAACTTCATTTGGACCATATCGTCCGAGTTCGCTCTTATCAGAGTCCAATGTGGCGATTACATTCTCAAGGGTATGGTTCTCGTTTAAGAGCCGCAGCTTTACACGCTGCGTGTATGCCAGGTACATAATGTTTGTGTTCAAACGGGACACCTTGCGCATGAACTGTTCCTCGTTCAGCTTTTTACAGAAATCCCTGCAAAAATTCAATGCAAATAATAAAAAAGTTTGCCCAAAAACAAAACGTTGACGTAGTTTCATGCGCAATTAAAATCAGGAGAGAAAAAAGAAGGTTAGGTCAGACGTCAATGCATATTTAATGTTTAGAAAAGCAATTTATGTACATATTTTGCGTATCCAATTTCTTTCCAGAGAAAAATGTCTGTTCTATCAGTTTTGTGCAAAAATGAGTAGGAAACTTCAGTGGACATGGGTAAAGAAATCAAATAGAAAAAAATACATACCCATAGGCGAGCTTGAATGGCAAGCGCACATTCAAGTAGAAGCTCAGCAGATTTGTCAACTGCGTTGTGTATGTGAGCGCGCCAGCAATACGAAATGCCGCAACTCGGCTGGGCGAAATTTCATTCGTGTCCGACTTTGGAACATCGTCTTTATTCTCTGTCAGCCAGTCCAAGTATGCCGAATAGTCACCGTTTGCTGGCAGTGATGGCGCTATAATGCGATACTGCATTTCACTGATGCCGCTTCCATGAAAAACCCATTTGCCTCGTATGTAAGATGTATTCTTGGCATCGGCTAGAGCTGCAACAGTATCAGAATCTTCGGCAACTGCACCAAGTGTTCCGCCTTGATGCAAAACGATTGCTCGCTCCCGAATCTCATCTTTTAGTACAACCTCGGATATCGGAAATATATACTGAACCAATTTTTGGATGTCACCACATGACGTCTTCTTCAAATTCTCTAACAAATCGTTATTCTTGTCACGCAATTTGTTAATCTTTTCGGTGCGATCGAGTACGTAATCCTCTAGTTCTTTTACTTTAATCGGATACTTTGGCAGATGTTTGTTCTTCTCCGCATTGGCTGCCTTTAGCTCGTCCCTTATAACGATCTTTTTATTGATTTGTTCTTTCTTACTGGCAATCAACTGTTGAAGAAGTGTAATGCGTTCATTTTTTCGTTTAATCTCGAATTGCATATTCTCCGATGCCTTTTGCTCTTTGATGAGGCGCTCATAGCGATTGCTGTAGGCCTTTAGGCTGGCTTGAATCTTTAGGTATTTATTTTGCTTTTGGGCCAAACTGAAAGGAGAAGGAATTTCACAAGTTAGTACTTTTTAACTAGCAGTAATGAATCACTCGATTGTAACAAACCTTTCTTCAAAGTGATGTGAGGAATGTATAAAATCTCCCTTGCGAACGCAGCTGCGACAGTGGAAGCGTTTTTGTAACGTTGCACATAACGGACACTTGAGCCGTAAGTTCCCGTTGCCTTGGCTATCCTCATCACAGCCATCGTTTGATGATGATACGCGAAATTTTTCTGGAGCCTTACTGTTGCTCTCATCTGAATCGCTGCCGTTGTTGCTGGATGCCATAACATTTCTCCAGTGGAATCCCTCGTTTGTGTTTAAATCTATTTTAGCATCATTTATTTATAAGATTAATATAAAAGTGGGACTTTTTTATGAGAATACAACTTTTTCTACACAGTAAATTAAAGTACAAAACAAGAAACAGCTATTGTACGCAATTAAATACACAGTTGTGCTAAATAGAAAATTATTGACATTTTATTTGACACTGCTGTGGGATCAGCTGGCCAACTTTTTTTCCAGCAGTTTCACTTTGGGACTTTTTTTGTTTCCCTAAGGGGTGAGTTGCATCAACAATTTGTGAGATTTCATTAATGGTGTATTTACATTTGCACTTTTGTAGAAAAGCAAAGTTAAAGGCTAGTACGCTGTTCGAGTGAAATGAAATTTTCACTCCTCTCCAAAAAATTGCTGTGAAATTGAAAGCGAAATTTTCACGCCGAAATGTCAAAAATTTAATGCGACGGACAATAAAACCCAAGTGAAATAGCAAGTAACGCCCTCTACATATCACTTTTTTAACAATTATTTTTCACTTGAACAGCGTACTGCCTGGTGAAATTTTCATGTGAAAAGTTCATTTTGACATTTCGCAGTGAAAAATTTGTATGAAAAATTGCATTTCACTCGAACAGCGTACCAGGCTTTAATGTTCAATAAAACATGAATGTGAATTCACTATGTCACTCAGTCGGCGCAGTGGCTTATGGCGTTTTCCATTGGGCAAAAAGAAGCGTCCGGGAGAGTCAGGAACCGTTCCATTGGCACAAAAAATTATCTTCTGGTGATTCTGTGAAGAGAAATTCGCTTCTGGATTTTAAGTCAGAATCCACTCAAGAAGCACTAACACAAGTGTAATTTATGTATTTTATACAAGTCAGCTGACAGCAGCCGTAGATTATTTTTTGGCATTTCACCAATACATCTGTGGATTCATCCAGAAGCAGTTTTATTGTTCCATTGGTTTTCAGAATGGGTGAATCCCCGAGTGAAACCAATGGAAAACGACTTTAGTGGTAGTGTGCTGGGCTACTAATCGTCCCCGGTTCGAATCCCGAAAGAGCCAAATTACATCATAAGGTTTTTTTCCACTGTGTCACCTCTCGCGAACGTCTGACAAACATCCGAGAGTAAGACTGTCATGAAAGAGCTTCTTAATTAGCCGTTTGGACTCGGCGTAAAATTGTACATCCCTTTTATTCGTCCCAAAAATGAAAACCCACACAAAACGGATGGTTGTGAGAAGCTAGGCCTTGGGTCCCACAGACCTGTCGCGCCAAATATGTATTTATTTATTTATTTAAATTCACTCTTTGTCGGCCTTTATTTATAGAAGTGAGTAGGTACTGCGCATGCGAGCAGCAATTCGAGCAATATATCCTACTCCTTTTTAGTTACTACTTGTCATCGACATGTTTCGATTGAACATGGTTTTAGAAAACCGCGCTTAATCGACCCTAGCGAGGTATTTTAAACGGTTCGGAGGTTTTTTGCTTCGAGGTATTCTTCAAAACATCTATTCGGAATATTTCTCCGACATTGTAACGCATATCGCCAAATATCTTCAATTTTTGACAGCTAGGTTCCGATACCCTCCGACAGAAATTGGTTGCAATTTTTGTTTAAAATTTTGATTTGAGCCTCCGACAGAGTATGCGTTGCGGAGAATTTTCCGTTCCGACGGATACCTCGCTAGGGCCGAATATCAGTCTTTTTGTTTGATATGATTTGTTTAACACTGATTTTTTTAATTGTTTAAGTTTTCAATCACAAATGTTTTATTTAAATAATATAACTTACATAGAAAAGATTTGTCGTCCCGCTTTTTTTTATTTGCCATAATGAATATTCAAAACACGTTCGTTTCACTTCAAATCACCACTTAATTCTTCAATTGCTGCTGAGATACTGCAATTTCAATAACGTCAAGTTATCAACTGAAATCGAATCTTTCTACGAGCTACAGCTACGTTATTTTATGCATTATGCTACGTACCACTTTTCGTTTTTCGCCGTTGCACACTCTTCGCGATTATAAAACTCAAAAATTACCTACCACCCATCATAAAACTTATGGAGGTAGGAAATGTCCTATTCTACCTGCAGTACGCATCAAGTACAGCACAAGATAGGACAGATTTGTACAAGCTAACCTAAATGTGTGGATTTTAACTATACCTACGCATTCATAAAGTATTGATGATCTCTCACGGCGAAAACTGAGCAAATCCACGTTAATGACACTGCTTCCTAGCAACTGTTTTATAAATGCGACTGATCCCGCGCAAAGTACAGGTTTTTCTTTTTAGGGACAAAAGGTTTTCTTGTTTTAAGCTCAATTGTAAGAAAGGACAGTATTGCCGTTTATGACTGGGCCGATTACAACGTATCATACCTGTGCTGTCATTACGCTCCTTACAACATTGAATAAAGACGATTTTTGTACAAAACGTATATATTAAACAATAAGACCGATAAAAAGAATTTGATATATTGATTGAAAAATGTTTGATATTCGAGTAACAACTGATCGCATCAAAATGCATCTTAGAGTTCAGAATGTTTGAAGATTTGTCCTTCAATGTTCTCTTGGATCTTTTCAACCTTTCTCGTTTGTTTCTTGATGTGCTCTTCCATTTCTTCAAAACGGCCTTTTTTATCCTGATGTTGTTTTTCGTTCTAAAGTTTCAAGGGAGTTACAAGTTAAAGTATGTCAACCATTCTGTGCAAATACTCTCAACCTACCTTATATTTATCCTTTTGCAGTGCGTGCTCAGCATGCAAATGCCTCAGCTTGAGCAATCTACTCTCAAAGTGATGCAACTCGCTTTTGATTGATGATAGGTCTTTTTCGGAAAAGTTACTCGACATGGCAATTCGCCAGAGTCCTTGCACCTTGGGCTCAATGAAATCTTGGCTGTGTGGTCCGCTTGAGATCATGCGCTCCAGACGATCGTAATGATCTTTTATTCCGCGATGCTGGTCCCGCAGTTGGTTGATATTGTTGTGGTAGTTGTTTTCTTCTATGGATGGTGTTTTGATTTCATTATCGTTGTCACCGGCCGACGGAATGATGTTGAAATTCTCTAGTTCATCCTCATTAATGGCATCTGGGAGATTGTATAATTGAATTTAAATTTTTTAATTAAGAAAAAAGCAAAAACATACTTTCATGATACTCGGACTTGGGAAGTGATCCCACGTTCTCTAACAAACTGTAGTAGACATCGACTTTATCCTGGTGGTGCAGGAACTCCTCCTTAAGCGACTTTAATTCCTCTGAGGTGAATCCAGATAGTTCGGCTTTTTCCCAGAGCCTATTTAGTTTTTTGTCCTTGAACATGCTCTTGTTTATGTGGCTGTCCGTTTCGTGAAATTTCTAGATGGAATGTAGTAAAAAACGTACATATTAAATGATAAATAGATGTAACTTTGTTGAATAACATTGAGTCAGTCAGAATTGTCCGACTAATGGAATAACAGATAATTAATGAACGTTCATCCGGGTGTTAAACCGAAACATCGCTTGAACCCCGCTTAAAGCCCACATGGATGTCCGTAGTCCACGCAAAATATAAAGTTTAAGAGAAGAGTTATTGTTCTATTATAAGCAATAAGCCACTATCGCGATTGCACTTAATAGCAGTTATTTGTTTACCAATTCGGTGTTAATCTAGCTAAAACCTGTATAATTTAAACAACGGAACAATAACCACAAAAGTGTACCCCACCCCACCTTATACGGTTTGGTTTTAACGGGATCCTGTGATTCCTCGAAATGATCCAATAAATCGTAGCTGCTCATAATTCCAATGAGTTTTCCCCTCAGTTCGGCCTCTTTAAGACCCTCTTTGTCTTTGTGTTGTGAGTTTAACTGCTTCCATGCGATTTCCTCTTTGTCTTGTATTTTCAACTCCATGTACAATGATTTCAGTTTGGGTTCCGTGAGTCTCTAAAATGGAAATACTTAGAAGTTTCTTAATTACATACAAATTGTATAACCTACATGCTGTGCCTTGGCCCAAACTAAATTCAGTTTTGACATCCTAAATGGACGCTGGAGATTTCGAAATTCGGGGTCATAGCTCTCGGTTGTTAAATATGGAGCATTCGCTTCTTTTGAATACTTTTTGCTGCTCTTTTTATCGCCATTGGTTTGTGCGATTAATACTAATAGTATGGCACAAGAAACTATCTTTGGTATTAGCATCTTCTCTAAATTAATACAAAATGGTACACGATTTATACAACTTTGACTATGCGACTAATCTTTATGATCTTAATGTATTTTCTTCTCTATTCAAGATCTTCATCTAATCAGCTATCTACACGCACCGCAAGATCGTCTAAGCAATTGATCTACGGCGGAACATTACTTTGATATAGGGATATGTACGAACAATGTTCTTAATCTGCAATTGATGGTTTTATTTCTATGATTTCATCAGCTTAGTATTCTAAAATGTACAAAGATTTATTGCAAAGTTTGCATTTAATAGAATTTTTAAAAAAATATAGGTTTCTCGCTACTTCGACAGTTGTCAAATTGTTAAATCAAAAATTGACGGATAACCAAGGGTAGAGTACGGCCCTTGCTGCAATTTTTGATTTTGCCTTAACCTACACCGTGCTTACACTTTCAGTTTTGTTTTAATATAGGTATTGCGCACAAGGGGTTATGAAGCCTGCGAATCGCAATGAAGGACTATTCACATGAGAGCGAACTGCGAATAGGCGAATTGCGAGCAAATAAATTAAATTTTATTTATCAATTGAAAATTGTTATTTGTTCTACCATAAAAGCATTGTATTTAATTAATCTAACTGACTTTTGACTGTATAATTGCGCATTCGTCTACTTTGATTAAGGGCTCTCCCAAACCCACGCGACATTCGCAGCATAGCGAAACTTGCGCCTGTCAAATTATATAAACATGGCAGTATATGAGAATACCCACACTCACGCGATCAAGTCAGTGCGACGGCAATTAAAGTGCAGCGATTTTCTTATATTCGCTGTTGGCAGCGTTTTTGTAGTTGTCGCGGGCTAGGTAGCTGTGCGTATCTGTCATTCGTAAAGCCTAGTACGCTGCTCGAGCTAAACTAAATTTTAGCTGCTCTCCAACTTTTCTCTCCAAACATCAGCTAAAATCCTAGCTAAATTTTGACATAGAGAGCCCTGTGGATAAATGTCACAAAAAACAGCTGTTCTTTGAAAAAACCTCCCTTTATTCAAAATCTGCAAGTCTTCAATTCGATGGTTGTTGCTCCACCACCATCGCTTGCTTTTTCTGAGGACTTCTCTGTTATTTAAATGAAAGACTCTAGCTCCCGGTACTCCTCATTGATGTATTCATTAAAAATTACTCATCTTTACACAGCAGAAAAACAGAGCAAAGCAATCTGTCAAAATTTAGCTTGAACAAAATGTGCCGACCTATTAAATGGGTGCGCTAAATTTTGACAGATACATGAAGGACACTCGGAGACAAAAGTTTGATTTTAAGCTCGAGCTGCGTACCACTCGGCTAAGGGGATTCGCTTAAATTTAGCTCAGCTAAATTTTGGAGAGAATTTTGTATGGTAGCTAAAATTAAGCTCGAGCAGCGTACTAGGCTTAAGTCAAAAAGGTTTCCTTGAATGCAAAAAAAAAACTGTATCGCTATTCTTTTAATATAATATAAGGTAACAGAATATAAGACGCATTACAGCAGCCGGACGACAAACTTACGACCATTCATTCACTTAGGCCTTGTAAGAATCAGCACCCGGGTTAAGGTTAACCCCGCTTATTAAGCCCAAATGCATAAAAATAAAACGTTAGATTTAATTTTTAAAATAGTTATATATGCCTGGAAGGTGTTCTAAAATAAATAAATAAATATTTTGGCGCGACAGGTCTAAGCCACTGCGGTGTTCTATCCGATATAATTTAAAGTAAACACCGGTTAAAGCATACTCATTATTCTTTTCTGTAAGACATTTATAATAATTTATTATGTGAACAAATGGGGATGTCCGGATACCTAGTTTAGTAAGTCTGACAGCTGACTGACTAGATGTGTTTGAGTTTTCATTGGCCCAGATTGGTCACGTGATTAATTTTTGCAGTTGACGTTTATGGAGGGGTAGCCGATAATTCCAGAAAATTCTGCCTGCGTACTCAGTTGACATTTTAAAGTGTCAAAATTCTAAAATAAACCACACGTTTACAACAAACTATTTATATACATTTTCTATGAAGTTCCAAATTCTTACAGGTTTAAAACAACGAATCTCATAACGTATTTTGCGTTTACCTTAATTTGGAAATCAATTTTTTAA
This sequence comes from Cheilosia pagana, assembly GCA_936431705.1. Taxonomy (NCBI): domain Eukaryota; kingdom Metazoa; phylum Arthropoda; class Insecta; order Diptera; family Syrphidae; genus Cheilosia; species Cheilosia pagana. The sequence goes on from OW386166.1 coordinate 114,125,693, forward strand.
TAACCAATAGTAAAATTCCAAAAACCATCACCCTATTCACTATTACATCTATTACCAGCAAGGTGTCGCCCCAAATATTGCTTGAATATTCTAGCAGTTGTTTTACTAGCTACCGCTGAGCGATGCTGCAAGGCAATATGCATCCGGAAGACATGATGGCGATCCTGACTCGAGTAAATGACGGACACGAAATCGCTGTAATAAAGTTATAAATATTGCGGTTTAATTCAATCGGTAATAAGAAAAAATATACGAAAATACAATTATAAACGTTTGTGAATTCAATAATATCATTTTCATTTCGCTACGCCAATCGCAAATAGCCAAAAAATCCAATTGAAAATTTTGCCCTTTACTTTTTTTTCTTCTCTTAAGCTGTCTATTGTGTGTTAATGTGTAAGTGCTCGAGCCAGAGTTCATTATTTGAAAAAAAAAAAAAAAATTCTCATGTTCGGAGAAACAAGAGAAAAGCGAAAATTTTGTCGGAATTAATTTTGAACATTCTTCTGCTTATGCGTTCTGCGTTATTGGTGATGAAATGAAGGGGAAAAATATTGGATAACAAATTATTTCCCTTCATTTCGTGAATAGTACAAAAAAATTGTGATTTTTTTTCCCTTCGCAGGTCTATAAAATACATAAATTTCTTTTCTTTTCTGTTTTTAATTTGTGAATTGATTGGACTGAAATACATAATTTGTAATTAATTTCTTAAGAAAAAAAAAATCAACGAGAAGAAGTAAAAAATATATAGAAGTGAGAAAAAAAAGTGAAAAAGTAGTATAAAAAAAAAAAAGAAAAGCAGAGAAAGAAGGATAGAAAGAAAGAAAAAAATGAATAATGAATCTGATAAAAAAACCGATTTAAATGTGTGTGGTAATACAACCAATACATGCACCCCTAACACCGACGATTCACCAACATCAGCAGGAATAGCAGAAACAACAACTGCGACAACGACTATACCAACAACAACAACAACAACAAGAATACCATCATCGGCAGCAACGGCGACGACAAAGTCAAAATCAAATTTATCGCAGCCATCGCAGACGTTGTTGTCAGCAGCAGCGTCATCTTCTGCTTCGTTGTTATCAAAAAAGAAGAACAACACAATAGGAATGACTAAAAAGTCGTGCAAGAACTCAGTCGGAGGTGGCAGTAGCACCTCTGCAATCAATAGTAGTAACAACAATAACCAAAACAATAAAAATTTCAACAAAAATCATTTGAAAAATCAAAAAAATAGTGATAGTTGTGTTAATAACACTATTAAAACCGCAACGACAACTACAACCTGCAGTACAACAGGAGGCAACATTGCTAGCAGCAGCAGTAGTGGTGGTGTCGGTGTCGGTAGTAGTAGTAGTAGTACTGGTAGTAGTAATATAAATAATAGTCGTGGTGCGAATGCAAATGGCAAAAATGTGTCCAAATTGGCGACGACGGCGATTACATCGCCCTCTCTAACCATAATGGCTGCCGTTGCGGCTAGAAATGATTCCTGCGCCGCCTCATCATCCTCTTCCACCTCCTCCATACCGTCAACTTCGACGACATTGCCATCGACATCAGCTGCTGCAGCTGCGGCGGCCGCCACTGCTGCTCCTCTATCAACGAAAACTAATAATAATTTAGCGAGTAGTAAGAAATCCTCCTCTCTATCGGTAGCTGCATGCAATCAACAACAACAGCAGCACCATCAACACCAGCCGGAGCAATTGCACCAACAGCAGCAACCGCCACCACCACCACTACCAAGGCAGCAACACCAGCAGACATCCACGGATATTTGTGGTGGTTGCGTAAGTATTGGTGTTGGTAGTGACCCGTGCGATGGTGCAGCAGCAGCAGCAGAGAATGCAGCAGTGTCAGCCCCTAGTACTAACAGCCACCCAGTAGCTGGGGATTGCAATATACCAAATGCATCCTCCTCAACTACCGTCGTGACCCAAACGCCATCGGCAGCGGGTCTGAATCAGCAAAATTCGTCGTGTTCAACGTCGTCTTCGATATCGTCGAACTCGTCGTTGTCGTCGTCATCCGTTGGAATTGTGAACGCAATATCAACCGCGCTGCAAAACATCATCACCAGTGATAACTCGGATACCGACACCGAAGTATATCCACCGCCCAGGGTCACAGATCTATCTGAATCCGACGAGGAGTCAGTCTCAGAGGTAAGCACTATACCACAAAACATCTTGATAAATTTATTCTTCTAAATATAGTGTGTGCGACGACTACAGGTGTTGAGAAATTTCGTTTCGGCAGTGGTAGGATGGTGCGATTTTATTGCTTAGAACAAGTTTGCTTTTTTATTTCCACAAAAAAAGAGCAATTTTTATAAAATCTGTTAAGCCTTGTGTAAATTGTTTGCAACAAATAACGTTGCTACACCGCATTGTGCGACAGGAGAGACAATAGATACTTTGTTGAGAAGAAATTCATAATTTTGTCAAATGTTTTAAAAGAACATCGAACGAACAGTTTCACGCGTGTTGGCCAGTGTGCAAAAGTTTCCCTGCGCACATAACCCTACAGTAATTTGAATCTTGTAGGTATGTGTGGAATGCAGTAGATTCTCCCCATAACAAAAACGTTTTTAATAGGTACCTAAAAAAATAGAAAAAGTTACAACGTTCAACGAGTTGGAACTTGGAACACTCGCGCTGTTTTTTTTTATTAACATAATTAATCCCAATTAATGAAGCTAGTGGGGTGGGTATTGCTTCAATGTCATTATATTTGAACCTCGGAGATTACTAATAGGGCGACGAATTAAAACAAAAGAAGATGAGTTAAAAATCTTGCTTATACAAATATTGCAGGCGTGACTTTATGTAATGTAGGTTAGGATGATTTTAAACGCATGTTTTTATTAAATGCATTTGAGTAGTCAATCAATTGTAATTGACCTTCCTTTGTACTTTGAAATATGCAACTCTCTGCCTACTTTCTAAGTTGAATAAACGATTTTCCAAGGATTCAGGTACTAAAAATGTGTTACAAATGCGCCCCTATTGTGAAGAAAGAGTTTTCTACTTTTGTGGCTGAAGGCAGAGCCGGCATTTTGTATTTTAGAATTGTGCGGGGCGTCATCGATTCCCACATGGTTCGTTCGGTATTGAGAGAGATGCATTTTCACTGTCTTTCGGGCATAAGTTAAAGTGTCATTTCATATTGAAATGCATAAGCAAATTTATTCAAACTTTATTGTCCTGCAGTTTGGAGGTTACTCTAAATAAAGTCAAGTACAAGTAGTTTTGTATCTAATTCTTTAATTAGCATCTCTTACAATGAGTAAAATACGTGAACATCATGAGGAGTTAGTACCTAGTTACACATTGAGGATAAATGTGTGTTTTTCATTAGGTTAGGTTAGGTTAAAGTGGCTCTCGGCTAACCAACACACTTAGACTATTATAAGGTCCCTTGTGATATGTGCTTTTAATTAGATTCTGCACAAATATAAAACATGGACTTGTAGATCAGCAACTGCTGTTGTACATTGGAAACCCAAGTGGCTTTTTCTTGCAACAATTTCGATGAATTTTCAGCCTAACAAGAGTTGATTTTATAGTCAAGTCATGTTAAAAATGCAAACGTATATTTTAACGTATGTACATAAACGCATTTTTCGGATACATACTTACTTAGGCGGCGCTACTGTCCGGGGTGGACATGGGCCTCAACCAATACGCCTCTCCAGTTAGCTTGATGTATGTCAAATTGACTCCAGATGCGCCATACAATGTGGTCCTTTTCTACTTCCGCGCGCCAAGTTGAAGAGGTCTTCCTCTACTGTGTGGTGCCACCAGGTTGGAATCAAAGACTCTTCGTGCCGGAGCGTTGGTGTCCTTTTGCACTACAAGTCCCAGCCATCCTAGACGACTGTGGCGTCCTTTACCAGGTCGATGTCGCTATACAGCTCGTTGAGTTCGCTGTTAAATCTCCTTCCCATAACCCGTCAACCCGAACGTGACTCGAAGAACTTTTCGTTCAAAGCGACCAAGGAGATCTTCATCCGCCTTTGGTAACGTCCAAGCTTCTGCACCAGGTTGCTGTAATCAATTGCGTTTTTAGGCCGAAGGAACAGCGGTTGACCATTGTGATTCACCTCTAGATCTCTGAGGTAATGCCATTTTCAGAGTTTATAGCGTAGCCGATGTAGACAAAGTCCCTAACTACCTCAAAGTTATAGCTGTCTATCGTCACTTTCTGTATTATTCGTCGATACTGCGTGTACCTTCCTGTTGAAAGCATATACCCACATATTTTGATTTGCCCTAATTCACTACTATACCCATTTTTTTTTCGCTTTTGTAGTGATACTTGCAAGCGCATCAGTGACAGACAGCTTGTTGTGTTCTGCCAATTCATTTCATTTCATTTCATTTATTCAATCTACGATTTATAATCCACAGATTTCGAAAACAATATCAATACCAATGTTGTCAATGCCATAAGCGTATTTATGTAGTTGCACAGACTTTTGAAAAATTAAGCCGCTGCGGTTGGCTTGCGAGTTTCGCACATTGAAAACATTCGCACGTTGAAAACGTCTCATACGCGTAGGTATGACTTGACATTAAAGTTTTCGGATACATGGCTGACTATAAACAATACAAAATGCTTTGCTCTGGCAAATGGTGGACAGGCACAAATTTAAGGAAATCAAATGACTAAGCATCATCTTTCCAAAATCCGCTACGAACTTATGTGATTCTTTCAATTTGCGCTTCCGCATATCCACATCCAACAAATCAAGGATCGATTGTGTGACAATGTGTGAATTTTACATGCTAAACACAAACAAATTCCTTGACTTAGTGCTTAAGAAATGGAATTCGTTTTAGATCTGTTGGTTTTGCAAGCAGTATCGCTTTTGTTATTATTCATTGAATGAACAAAATGCTTTAAGATTTAAAACGAAGTTGCATTAAAATATATAATATATTGTATCCCATGGTAGGTACCTTATAAGAATGCAAGTGTGTCGGCTTTTCGATCAAGCTTCTTGAACCTAACCTAACCCGTGCCCAACTTTTGGACATGCCTTTCTATCGCATGTGTTCGGTTATGAAGTTTCCTTTCTGATCTTGCTTTGGCCATGTGAACCTTAAGGGCTTAAATTGATCAAGCCTAGTCCGTCTAGGATTTTCCGTCTTTAATGTATCGGCGTGAATAAGGTTTTAAGCAAACGCTACTTAACTGCTAACAATTATATAGAAATAAGGTAAAAAAAAGACTTTCATACAAGTGTCGATGTTGTCATTGGATTCTACCATACTTCTCGCAATCCCTTAGCATTTAAAGGTACCTTGTATAACCTGTTTAAGTTTTTAACGCTATGCTAAAGTAAGGAATGTTTTATTTAAGGAAACTCCTCCAGTGACAAATGTTAAACGAACTTGTTAAATTTTCTGTGTAAATATCCTTGGCTTGCAACTAGTTCTGAGTGAACGTGTGCTTAACAATATTTTTAGGCAATTTGTAGGAATTATTTCAATTGCATCGGTTTATACTTCCGTTCTTTGTCTTATAAAACTCCAAGGTTCCCCAAAAATACCTCTTTCTGGTTTGGTATATTTGCATTTAGTACTTTTATGGGTTTATCCATCCAGTCATACAGTCAGTTGGTATGTCACCTCAATTTCGTTCGTTGCACAAGTTAGTACACAACTGTTAACCTACATGTTTGCCTTGAACATCGCTCAAATATAAACCCATTAATTTAGAGTCATGTGACAGCGTATTTGCTGGCGCATTTCTCATGTCATTCTCCTTTGCGATTGCTTCTGCCAAACAGTATTTTCCGATAACATGCGTGAGTGCCTCGCTGTCATTTTAAATTTAAATGTCGGCTGCATTTAGTTTCTAGTTTATTTGCTTACATTCAAGCTGCCAGATCAGAAGGTGTGAACAAGCAGGAAACATTACATTTTCAATTTGCACTTGTGGTGACGTTTCCTATTCAGTTTTCTCAGAGACCAATTATTATTTTGGGAAAGTGAGAATGAGCTTTCAGAATTTGACATCTTTTCTGTATTGGATGCCACGCCTCTAAATCATGGATGTGGGCTACTGGAGCTGATTTCAATTCAATGCATGTTTAATTTGTTGAAATATGTTTTACATTCCCATTTATCGTTGCGTCTTACTTCGGTAGCTTCAAGGGATGCATATGGAAAACAATGAAAATGGTTTAAGACTCGATTACAGGCGGGCATAGGTACCTATAATCTGTACATATTTTAAATGATGAAACACGTACTTCACACTATGGAAATGTGTAATTTCTGTATCGGCCTTAGTAGGGAGTTCAGATACAACCTATAACTTCTGTAGAATGGCGTTCACCCTTGATTTTGAGTTGTGATTAAGTTGTGAAAGTGATCTTTTCAAATTCAATATAAAGGTCAGCTTGATATAATTAAACTGAGAATAAGATGATTCACTTTCTTCAGCGAAAATTAAACAGGTACAGCTACATAACTTGGGTGAATCAGAATATTAAATAATATTCAGTTATGCACACTAGAGGCAATGACTTAAAAATAGGCCGAGTGGAAGCAAAAGCTTCAATGGCAACTCATTGCAAATATGTAGTTTGATTTTAACCATATGCTTATGCAAGGTATGATGCCAGTCAGTATCAGTATACTTCAACTACCAACTCAAATTTGTAGGAATATGTACATAAAACAAAGCAAAATGAATTGAAGAATGCCAGAGTTTTGGATTGTGTTGATCTTAACTGCCAGTAGGTATTTTGCCTGCATTGTTTGAATATAACCTTCTATTTTGCAAAAAAAGAAGAAAACATTAACATTTGATGTAATTCTTTCATTATTTTAATATCTACAGTCTACACGCGTTAAAATTATCGCTACCTACATTGATGATAAAAAGGCTGCGCTTAAGTCACTAGAATCGTACTAGTCGGGCATTGCCGCACAAAACTCAAAGCATTATGCACCCAGGTCCGTTTCAGATTGTGCTAGATACCTGGTTACTGCGACATTGAGGGTAACGAAAGGTCAATTCAGGGTATAAGACCACCTAGGGCCATGTCTAGAAGGATTGACTTGAAAAAACTTCAACTGGAAAGGCAGAGGGTTTTAAATGAGCTATTTAGAACTTTTTTCAAATGCTTACAAAATCAAATTAATACAAAACCAAGTTTAAGTATTTTTTTTAACCTTGTTATTGAATGCAATTTTTGTTAAATAGAGTAGAATAAATAAACAGCTGTTTAAGTGCGTTTCTCCACTTAAACCTAGGTAGTAGGTACATACCTATTAGTTTTATTTGCGTACTTTCCCGCGAGCTAAAAATCTGACAAACTTAAAAAAATTGAGCGAAATTCTCTCAGAGATACGAAAATGTATTAGATTTGGAGCAACTTTGAGAATTTAACTACGTCTATTAGTTCTGTATAGCCTGGACCATCGCATTCAAATAACTTGTCCAGTGGATCCTCTTCAATGAGCACAAAGTCCTCCGGTGAATATGTAATATACCGGGACACATTTGACATTCAGGATCTGAAAAAAATTGTTTATAAGTAATGGTTTTGCAATAGGTATATAAAACGTTCTGGGAGAACATTTGACTGCCACCGGAACGAAAAATCCCATACAAGAGTGACAACGAATTCATGAACGAAAAATGTCCCTATCCTTTTCGTTTTGTAGATTGCTTGGTAGGTAGTTACAATTCTTCATTCACTTACTGCACACATGGGCCGCGTTCCACTGCCCACTAGACATCTAGCACAAAATATCCCAAATGAAGGAACGCTCGCGGTAGAGCTGCAGCAACACTTCTGAACGATTTTCCTTCCACTGGTCGTTTTTTGTTCTTTCTCAATACAGTGGATAAGTTTGCGACAGGGATATTTCACAAAAAGTGCTAGATGTCTAGCGCCTATGGTGAAATGTCAATTTTTTTATATGAAGTTTGACATGCCGCTAGGCATCTAGCAGGCAGTGAAACGCGGCCATTTACTGTTCAGGACATTGGGCACATTAAAAAACCTGGTTATTTTAAGGCCACTAGATTGATCTGGTGTAATGTGAACGCAGAAACTAGATTGGTCGGTAAAGTCACTTTTCCTATGTCAGCCATATACCTATGCGTACTGTTAACTTAGTACTGAGTCACGAATTTCTTGGCTGTATTCCTCCATAAAGGTCAACTGAATCAGTTTTCATGTTACCGATTTAGGCCAATCAAAACTGAGACACATCAAGCCAGTCAGCTGTCAAAATTACTAAATGAGATACTTGAGTGACTAAGTTTTTTTAATATGTATCTATTTCATTCTTGTTCGAATTTCGATATACGTCTTTTTGTGACCGCCAGCCTCCAAGTGGGATATTTTTTATTTCACTTTAAACATTTTGAAGTCTCAATAAAAAATATACATAAATGTACATTTATCTACATACACATACTTTAATGCCGCGAAGAATTGAAGCACGAATACAAGGAAGATGGCTCGTCTCCATTACCACCAGTATATTTTCTAAATTCTGTCAATTGCATAATAAATACTAGGTCTGTTCCTTTACTTTTGTAGTAAGAATGGAAAAGACTGTCAAAATGGCAGTGGTGGAGATAAATTCTCTCACAGAGAGAGACACTAACGAAAACGTTAGGGAACGCTTTTGTAGTAAACTATGAATAATGACAGATATGACAGATACTTAATACAATACATTTTTATTTCATATTCTCTAATGTCTAATTTCTTATTTTCAATACGATGGAATGTTCGAGGTGAACATTCAATATTTATTTTGCCGCCTGTTGATACCATTTTAATGGACAAAAAATCAAAACAAATGCAATCGAATGTCAAATAGCACAAGAAATTTCAAATTAGCTGTGACTGACAGCTTTTCCACTTCGTACACCAAGAAATTTGTTGAGTAAAAATTCGTAAGATTCTCAGTGGAGGGGTAATATCTTGCTCTCTCGATGACGCTCTCTTTTACGAACGGCATTTGAGTAAAATTCGTAAGAATTAGTAAAAATTCGTAAGATTTAAAAGTAAAGGAACAGACCTATTCTGTTTCTGGCTGTTGTCAAATGTCACTTGTACTTGTGTAGCAGCTGACGGAAATCTCCACAAATAGGTAATTTTCAGCTACCTTTTCACAGACGTTTTGCTGTCCGTTTGGAGACCATCGGTAAATTTCGTTCGAAAACAACAGCATACTTAGACCTACAAGGATTTAAGACGGATTTTGCATTTGACATATTTATCACTTTATCAGTATTCCCTGAGTTGTTTCAATCCAAGTGAGTGCTGGTTTCGTCACTCGTTATTTAGCATTTTTTATTTCGCCGAGTGACTTTTTGCGATGGCGATCGCTTTATGTCGATTGCGTTTGATTTAAACGGCATACGCGGATGAACCTATTGTCAAAAAATAATCACCGCTAGGCAAGTGCGCTGCTGTCCTCATCCTCAGCCTTATTGTGAATTTCGCCCGAAATATTCCACCCGAGAAATTGACATTTAACTTTTCGCTTATTATGAGATCCGGGCGAAAAATTGCTGATGTTCGAAAAAATTTTCCTTATTGGCAGCACTGTTTCGGGCGAAATATACTGCTACATTTTTACAACATAAATTTTCCATTAATTTTTCAGAGGAACTAAAATTGAAAATTTAAGTTAATTTTCGGGCGAAACTTGCAATAGCTTTTTAATTTTCAGGCGGAAAGCATTTCGCCAGGTGAAATGTTTTCGAAACTCACAATAAGACTGATTAGGATTTATGAACGTTTTTAACGCATTCTAAAATGTGTTACTATTTTTAGAACTCCTGTGACGTCTGCGTCTACTTATCGTCTGATCATGCATAAAAAAAATTCACTGCTCTTCTATTTTGAACGACAAAATGTACACCACAACATCCTCCCTACTCTACACTTTTCAAGAGTGGATAGGTACCTACATAAATTTTAGATTAAACAAGCAAGAGTGGATACACCGCAGCAATCTGAACAATACTTTATCAAAAGAAATAATAATAATAATATTATGTAGGTATGTACCTACATTATTCAATGTTGCAACATTTGGGTAGGTACCCATGTATAGGGGAAAAAGTATCTTTGTGCAAAACATAAAACTGCTGTAAGTGCATCATATCGGGGGGGACAAAAAAAAAACCTGAACCGAATATTCGTTCTCTATTTGCCCATCGTCATCATAGTGTGAACTGTTTTTTTTTTTTAATCCACCCATTCTCCTCATCATGAAACGAAAAATGAATTCCCCATTGAGTTCTTTTGTAACCCCCAACCTTCCCCGCCAATGCCAAAAGCCAGTCATGCTGAAGAAATACGCGGACCGACGACGGCGGACCTACTTTCCGAAATTCACTCACACACCAACCGGTACGCCGTGTTTGAGAAGGGTGAACTCGAATCCGACAAACACCATGCCCATGTGTATACGCCGCTTCTTGCGAGTTCATTTCACCTACAGTATGGCTACGCTGTACGTCTGTACAGTGTGTATGGACATGGCATCTTCTGTGTAGTGGTACAGCAGTCATGAACACCATCACAAAAGAAAGAGACAGATAGAACCGGAGAAGAGCGCAGTTAAACGAACAAAAGAGACAAAGCGAATGACTACAAAATTACTCATAATCAGGAATTTACACATTTTTTTCTCCCATTTCTTTTCTCATTTTTTTCGGCGATTAATATACAAAAGAAAAACTGCAGAAAATATGTTAACCCTATAGTTTAATTGCATATTTATAGATAGAAAAGAAAGTGTGGGGTGTACCTAGCATACATTTGCGCATCCGATTGTACGTGGTTACAGCTTACAGCTGCTGGGGCCAACACATTCGTTGCGAAATGAATCAATTGCTTAGTTCGTCGCCGTTTGCTTCTATGTACAACATAGGTACCTCTAATTGCGCGATCAATTCTGTACTAGCTGCACAGCACACAGTGTTTTTGTTTTGTGCTCGCTCGTCTTATTGGCTAGACTTTGACACGGGATTCTTAATGAATCAATTGAATAAAAGTTGGTAATGCCTCGTTTCGTTTAAATTTATTTTTGTTAATGAAACGCATTATTCTGCTCTCTATTCAGTGATAATGTTGTGCGATAACCGATAACCTATTTTTGTGTGTCATAAAAAGCGAGTAGTTGTCAATTTATGTTTGCCAGGAGGCCTTTAAAAAAACGGACAACCACCCAACCTAACCTAACAAACATCAACACTTAGCAGTGGAGGTACCTATCTAGTCACATTTCTCTCACGATTTCTGTGGCAGGTATTTATTTATTTAAACATTACTTAGCTAAAAGAATAAACAAACAAATTTAGACAGAAAAAGCACACAAAAGCTGTCAAACACTGCTGCCAGTTGAGGAAACACACCTAACCTAACAAAATTCCACAAGGAATCCTGCTACGATAACATGCACGGAGCATGCCTACAATCTAACACAAGGCGATAACGACGAGCAGTGTGATTTGCTTTTCCATCTTTGATTAGTAGGTATAGGTTAGGTAGGTACCGACCAATAACAGTTCAACCTTTGAAACACACGTCAGAAAATGTGTTTTCAAATATTCGCTTTATTGGATGTGGCACCACTACTGACGAATTTCACTTTGTAAAGTGAGTTAAACGTGATTCGTTTCGTATCAGTTTGTCGTCCGGTCGCGGGCCTCAAGAAGCAGAAACATCATTTGCTTATTGTGCTGCTCTCTCGCTGTGTAGTGTGAAAGGTGTGAGTTGGGTTCGTGTCGTGAGTTCGTTTTTGTTGATTTCTTTTTTTTGTATCTTACGCTGGCAAGACAATGAACTTAGTTAAATAAAAAAAAGACTCAACTTATCTTAATTGGCGGCGAGAAGTCGTTGCGAGAGCTGGAACAAACCGCCAGAGAGAACACTTGCACCCATTTGCATTTGTCTCCCTGTGGTCGGAAACTAATCGTGATCTCGAACTAAAAGCGATCTTGTGTCTTCTTGCAACAATAAGAACAATTATAAAATAAAAACAAGCCTCTCGATCATCATTTAGTTACTAATTATTTTTTTATTTTTCTGGAATTTTTTTTTTTTCATTTATAGATCCTTCTGGCATGCTTGTGTCTAAGGCCAGATCTCTTGGTAAGTTCGCGTTTCGATGCATATTAGCTACATACCTAAGCTTAAACAAAAAGATAACAATTTTCAAAGAATAAACTCCAAGACACACCATGTTTTGATTAACAACAAATTAAAAAAAAAAATTGCAAAAGAGGATTTGTAACCAAAAAATAAAGTCGTGTTTTATGTGTGCCAATAATTTTCTAATTCACAACAACTTATCGCGCAGTACTCTTGCATTTTTCTTATTGACGTTTAACTTAACAACAAATGCCCCAAAATGAAAGAAAAGAAAACGCAATTGATATATGTAGCTACTCTGAGATATGTATCAATTGCAGCATGCTCTGGCCTTAGACATTTCGCTGATTGTAGCTTACAAAAATAATATTATGTGACGAGGCTAAATGTACTCATACAGAAGTGAATTTTGCGGAAACGTACATTTTTCGCCCAACCTACCACTGCAGAAATAAACAAAAAATGTTTTTTTTTTTTCTTTTTCAAAGTTACTTACTACTAATAATTATTAAAATTCAACTTGTGCTTTAGTGTTTTATCTTTGTGCGTAATTTGTACTTGAATTGATTGATTTACTAACATGTTGTCTAAATGTGTATTTTTTTAGGATGATATTCCGGAATCAGATCCAGAAAGTTGTGGCAATGATGGCGAAGGAAACGATGATGAAGACGATGGCGATGATGAGGAAGAAGATGAGGACGATGAACTGCAAGAACCGAATGAAGTTGGTGGCAATTTCCTTTTGGACTCGGCTACGGATCCAAGGGGAAACTTAACTGCGTTGTTTGAAGCTGCAGGTAAGTCGCTCACTTAACCTAAGATGAACTCAGTATTATAATATTTCTGACGGAATGTACTTGGGCAAAATGGCTTTTAGTGATTGGTGGGATGGGATTAATGAATATCCGTGTATGAGGTTACGTTTTGACTTAAATGGAGACTTAAAAGTCGTATTTTAACAACTTATGGAAATAATCGGCCCTAGCGAGTTATCGCAACGCATACTCTGTCGGAGACTCAAATCAAAATCGTAAACAAATTCCGCAACCAATTTCTGTCGGAGGTTATCGGAACCTAGCTGTCAAAAATTGAAGAAAAAATGCACTTCATCGCACTTCAACATAATTTGCCGATATGCGTTACAAAATGTCGGAGAAATATTTCGAATAGATGTTTTGATGAATACCTCGAAGCAAAAAACCTCCGAATCGTTTAAATTCGGATAATTTTCCGTTCCGACGGATACCTCGCTAGGGTCGAATACTCTTGAATACGTATTGCACAATGCAGCACTTGCTTACTTGCTGACAATTATGTCTTGGCCATAAGACCAATACGAAAAGTGTTGTTGTTGGATGCACACCTGGAATGAACTGATAAACAATCAGCTTCCTAAAGGAGTACATATTTCGAAATGTACAAGGTGCGCCAAAAGAAGTCGTCCGATGTTGTTTGGCTCTCATTTCGATTCTGTTTTTTGATTCTGTTTATTTGAACCTTTAGAATTTTATTGGTCAAGTCGAGAAGATGATATGGGCCAAATGGGCGCCGTCACAATTGATTGCCATACGGGCTCGTTTTATGGCATTTTTCATCACTTCGGCGAGAACTTCGGGCGACAGATTCTCGCACTCGTGTCGAATGTTGTCCTTGAGGGCTTCAAGGGTCTCGGGCTTGTTCACGTAAAGACATGACTTCGAAAAACCCCACAAAAAAAGGTCTGCAAATTGCCAAAACTAGAGATGAGGCGACCCGGGAACGCCGCCTTCAGAATATCGGTTGTGGCTCGCGCATTGTGTGCCGTAGCTTCGTCCTGTTGGAACGACATTTCCTCCAGTCCTAATTCGTTCAATTGCGGCAGAAAAAACTCGTTTAAAATGGCCCTATAGCGCGCACCGTCCACTGTTGGCGTTTGACCAGTGGCGTTCTCGAAAAAAAAAAAAAAAATACCCGATGACTTCTCCAGCGTGAACAGCGCACCATGCAGTAACTTTGAGCGGGTATAATGGCTCCTCGTGCATTACTCGTGGATTTTCGGTGCCCCAGGAAGCGATAGTTTTGCTTGTTCACGTACCCGCGGAGGTGGAAATGGGCCTCATCGCTCATTATTGTGCTCGAAAAATCGTCCACTTCGTCCTCGAGATTAAGGATGGCTTGGGAGTGGGTTACATGCGTTTGGCGGTCGGCAGGCAGCAGCTGATGCACGGACTGCACAAGTTTTTAACCAAAATTCGCCTTAGGGACGACCGGCTGATGGCTAATTTCGAGACACGGCGTCAATGTTTCCGGCGACAGCTCGACACCCTCGTCAACAGCGGCGATATTCTTGGCACAACGGGCGCTCTGGGGTCGGCGACTCTTGGCAACGTCTCGCGTGGTCCCAAACGGCGCAGTGTTTGCGCAGTCGGTGTCGGACGGCCTTGGAATCGGCGACGGAATTCGCGCTGCGCCAACACTAAATTGTTACGCAAAAAAAATAGACACGATTATTCCGCGTTCGTGGGGAGTGTATCGCTCCATGACTTGTTCACTTGTATTGTACATCTGTGTAGTCCACAAATGTCAAAATAGATTTAACATTGGCGGTCATTTGCAAAGAGCATCTTCCAATAGGGTGATCTCTTTTGGCGCACCTTTTATCTTGGAAGTTCTTACATATATGGATGCGGACCTAGAAGCACACAAAACGATCCCGTGCTTTATCTTGAAGCTTGAAGCTGGACTTGTTAAGTTTAGCTCGTGGCGATTAGCAGACAGCAAACAGATTTATTTTTCGTATTTTGAACAACATTAGCAAATTCGGCTGCCAATATCCCACTGAATTTACCACCTATCGATGTAATACTGCCAAACATTTGGAAATCCCTCTTTCTCCATCGGTTATCTAGCAGAGCACACTTATTAAGTTAGTTTGGGGGCATATAACTTTAGTTCGAACTTGCTATCACTAAGTGAACGTTTATAACCTTGCAAGAGAGACTTAACCGGCTTTCTATACAAACTATATCCTATCCCGGGTTGAATGATCTAAATTGTTTGTGTTTATGGGCGACCAGTAGGCCACCCTGTCAACCCAATCTTACAATCACACACTAAAGCCAAGATTGCACTTTTTATCCCCACACCAACATGTACCAAATGTAATACTTTCGTCCATTTGACACTAGTGATTTATTTTCATTCTAATTCCGACTACCGGTGTCACTCATTGTCATTAGCATTCAAACTACACTAGACTGGGTGTTCTTAGCATTAGGAGCATCAAAAATGACTTCAGTGTTAATAATGGTTGCAAAACTGCTTTTTACTTGTAAAGGGTGGTTAAGTTTTAAGGGCCGATGTTGATTTTGAATAAAACACAAATTATTGTAATTTTATTATGATAAATTGGAATAATTCAATTATGTATGGAACAAAATATCGGCCAAATCCCCGCCGCGACCTCGGCGACACACCTCCATCCGATGGTCCAAATTTTCGATGACGCTGAGGCATAATTGAGCTTCTATGCCGTTAATGTGCCAAATTATCTCATCCTTTAGCTCTTGAATTGTTGCTGGCTTAACGACGTACACCTTTTCTTTCAAATTACCCCAAAGAAAGAAGTCCAACGGTGTCAAATCACATGATTTTGGCGGCCAATTGACATCGCCAATACGTGAGATAACACGGCTATTTAATCTGTCGCGCAAAAGAGCCTAAAATGGTCAAGAGGCTTTAGTTCTTGAGTCAATCAACGACAAGCGTGAGAGGTGCAATTGTTGGGCACGACGACGAGTTGAGGTGGACGGCTTTTCAGCCACACTATCGCGAACAGCAGCAATATTTTCTGCAGTACGAGCTGTACGAGCATGCAGTGTTGTTTTCACATCTCCTTCGGACCCGGTTTGCTCAAATTTTTGCACGGTTTGGACAATAAAATTGACCGAAAAAATCACGAAGTGCACGATATGCGTTTTGATTTGAACGCCCATTTTCATAATAAGCCTGAAAAACTTTAACGCGTTACTCGATTGTGTATCTTTCCATGGTTCAAATTGAGTTAGTCTGAAATTGAGAAGACCTGCCTCAGCAGGTCAGTGCAGCAGTTTTTACCACAACCATCACGACGATGTGGTTTGCAAACCCGATATTTGACAAGGAAATTTGTCATACATAATGTTCTAAAGCAAGATGCCTAGGGGCCGAGCCTTTGACACACCGTCAGCTTTTTCGGACTCATTTACCTTGTACCGCGTCATTGCTGGAATGAGATTCCTTCTTTGTTTTGCTTGAACGACTCACAGAGTTCCTATAAGGAGCACCCGAATACGCTCACTGTCGAGCAGCTGCTTTTCCGAACGCAGCGATAATGCCTTTGGTTACCTTTACCATATACATTTTGTGCTGTGGAATTTATGCTTCTGACAGATCAAAAGTCATGGCTGCCAAGTTGTACGGGCTATGTTTTTTTTTTATCCCTGCACCACTAGCACTTTTTTGTTCATCTGAAATGTGGTTTCTAAAGGGTTTGTCAATAAGAGCGCTACAAAAGTTTTTTTTTTAAATAAAACAAAATCGGTTTTGGATATCAATGAAATTCTTTATACCTGTGAAAGTACGTTCGATGCCATTAAGTATGGAACTCGATTTCCTTTGCATGGCCACCACGGGCACGCTTGCCGAAGTCCAGACGCTGAACCCAATTTTCGACGGTTTTCAAACATAAATCGGCCGATACTGCTGCAATTTCACGTTCGATATTCGTACGAAGTTCATAAATCGTCGCTGGCTTGTTGGCATAGACCATAGACTTGACGTAGCCCCACAGAAAATAGTCTAAGGCGGCCAAGCGACTGGACCATTTCGTGAGATTTAATGTTCTCCAAACTTGGTTTCCAATAAATTGATTGTGACATTCGCTGTGTGGCTTGTGGCGCATCATCCAATTGGGGCCAAAAATATTCGGTTATCATTGAACGGTAGCGATTCCCTTTCACAGTAACGTGCCGGTTTTGATCATCACGGAAGAAGTACGGTCCAATGACGCCGCCGGCCCATAAACAACACCAAACCTTAATTTTTTCGGGATGCAATGATGACTCATGGAGTACGTGTGGATTGCTGCCTGACCAATACCGCATATTTTGTTTATTGACGAAGCCATTCAGCCAGAAATGAGCCTCATCGCTGAAGATGATTTTTCGATGAAAATCCGAATCATTTTCAGTTGTTGCTCAGCCCAATTCACGAACATACGACACTTCTGGTGGTCAAGCGGCTTCAGTTCTTCTTGTTAGGATATAGGCCAAGATCTTTTCGCAAAATTCGCCACAACGACGTCACAGAGATGCCCAACGCTTGAGAACGACGTGTGAGAGACACATTTGGGCTTTCTTCAACTGAAGCCTCAGCGGCAGCAATATTCTCGACACTACGGGCACTTCTTCGTCTCACTGGCACGGGAACATTTTGAACTGTGCCTGTGGATTCCAATTTTTCCACTAGACGCTCAATTGTTGATCTACTAGGACGATTATGACGACCATAAATTTAACGTAGCGCTCTTAACGTTTAGGCCACTGATTTCGAATTTCGGTAGTAAATTTTAATAATTTCGACTCGTTGTTGGCTCGTATATCTTTCCATCATGAAATGGCAAACCTTACTGAAGAGAAATGTCAAAAGAGCGGCAAGAAATTCGGCTTCGTTTGCTGTCCCTGTTGAAAAACCCTTTATCTGCGAGTTTTATTTAATCAAGCGATTTCGACTGTTTCTAATAGGTATCAATTTTGCATCGACATGAAATCATATATCCGATGTTGAGACGCAATTAATTAAACTTTGTAATGTGGGGGAAATCAAGAAAGTCTATCGTTTGCCAGCCTTCTTTAAACAGCGCTGTGTAAACTAACTCCTAAGCGTTACTATGCGCACAACTAAAAAAAAGTTGCTTTTGACAGATACTCGCAAATGTAACGATTCTTATTTGACATCAGATAATCACGTAAATAAAATAAATCTTTACAGCTTTGTTTATTACAACAAAAAACACTTGATTAATATTTTTGTAAATTCTTTTAATTACAGCCAACGAAAAGGCACCCGTATTACGACATGCGACGCATGCCATTGACGAGACCAAGCAAGCCCTGACTAAAATGCGATGCGCAAGTAGTCCAAGGGACAAAACGTATGATTGACATCATCTGTTTGATTTCATGGGCCTCTAATCGTTTAAATTTTGTATTTCTATTTTATTAAAGGATTTTCTCGCGTACTCTGATCGCCGCTTGTAACGATAACGATGTAAACACTGTTCGACGACTCTTGGGCAAGGGAAACATCAACATCAATGAATCCACCGACGATGGGGAATCTCTCCTATCGATGGCTTGTTCAGCTGGTTACTATGAACTAGCCCAAGTGAGTAGCGAGCGCACTGAAATTTCAAAAGATGTGTGTTTAATGATTTGCTTCTCGTGTGATTAGGTCCTTCTGGCAATGTCAGCAGCCCAAGTGGAGGATAAAGGTCAAAAGGATTGTACACCGCTTATGGAGGCGGCTTCTGCTGGCCATCTTGATATTGTTAAACTTTTGCTTAGCCATAATGCTGATGTAAATGCTCATTGCGCCACTGGCAACACACCATTGATGTTTGCATGCGCCGGGGGTCATTGCGATGTAGTTAAAGAGCTGCTGAAGCATGGCGCTAATGTCGAGGAGCAAAATGAAAATGGCCATACCCCGTTGATGGAAGCTGCATCCGCTGGACATGTTGAAGTCGCAAAGGTGAGTAAATAAAAGGGATTCAGTAGTAAAATGCAGATTTGCGGGTGTGGTAAATGATTAAAACCCGAGATACGAGACTTTGGGGTTGATTTACACGTCGACTGAGTTAATAGTCCGTGAATTGAGAACCCTGGTCAATGAGAACCTTTGATCTTATCTGATGCAGCGCGCTGCAAGCATAAAGCGCAATTCTTCGTTGATTGCTCGTGGAATGTGACATAAACAATTTTATGTATTTTTGTAGGTCTTGCTGGAACACGGAGCTGGAATCAACACACATTCGAATGAGTTTAAGGAAAGTGCCCTTACACTGGCCTGCTACAAGGGTCACCTGAATATGGTTCGATTCCTGCTGCAAGCCGGCGCCGACCAAGAGCACAAGACCGACGAGATGCACACTGCGCTTATGGAAGCCTCAATGGACGGCCACGTCGAAGTGGCGCGTCTATTGCTCGATTCGGGAGCGCAAGTGAACATGCCAACCGATTCGTTTGAGTCACCCCTGACTCTGGCTGCATGCGGTGGTCATGTGGAGTTGGCCACTTTGCTGATCGAGCGTGGAGCAAACATTGAAGAGGTCAACGATGAAGGTTATACGCCCCTCATGGAGGCGGCTCGTGAAGGTCACGAAGAGATGGTAGCCCTCCTTCTCAACAAGGGAGCAAACATCAATGCAACCACCGAGGAGACCCAAGAGACCGCCCTGACCCTAGCATGCTGTGGGGGTTTCATGGAAGTTGCAGAGTTCCTCATCAAAGAGGGAGCCAACTTGGAATTGGGTGCATCGACACCGCTGATGGAGGCTGCCCAAGAAGGTCATACCGACTTGGTGAGATTCTTACTGCAAAACAAGGCGAATGTCCATGCCGAAACCCAGACCGGAGACACTGCACTGACACATGCCGCAGAAAATGGTCACACCGATGCCGCAGAGGTGCTCCTAAGCTACGGAGCTGAACTGGAGCATGAATCTGAGGGCGGTCGAACACCCCTAATGAAGGCGTGCCGCGCCGGACATCTGTGTACCGTGAAATTTCTCATACAAAAGGGCGCAGACGTGAACAAGCAAACCACCAGCAATGATCACACCCCGTTGTCGCTTGCATGTGCAGGAGGGCATCAGGCTGTAGTCGAGCTTTTGCTTAAGAGTGGGGCTGATCCCTACCACAAGCTGAAGGACAACAGCACTATGCTCATCGAAGCTGCCAAGGGCGGTCATACTCGTGTAGTTGAGCTGCTCTTCAAGTACCCCCATCTCATACAGAATCATCAGAATGAACTGCAGGCCAATGGGATTAACAATGCCGCCAATACCGCTGGTCAACTCCAGCTGATCAATATACAACAACAGAAGCAACTGCAACAGCAACTACAGCAGCAACTTCAACAGCTGAGTGCACCGCCAGGATTGCATGAAGTACCCGAAGCTGTTCGAGTATCCAACCAGCAATTATTCCACCAGCAGCAGTTTCCATCGGTTGACTACCTGGACGAACCATTGATCGCGAACTCTACCGAAGGCTTTGCCATCGATCCGAACTCCCTAAATGCGCAGCAACAAGAGGCTCTCATTGCAAAAAGTCGGCTATTCCATTGTTTCGAACAGGGATTCGCGCACGGAGTACGAGCTCAAGCGGCAGGTTTAACCATAAACCCGAGTTCCAACAACAACTCGACTGCCATAGCAGCCACCACAACCAGCAATACGAATAGCATCAAGCAGAAGAGTCTTTTGCGCAAAAACCGTCAGCCTCCGGCACCGTTCGAGTTGAATTTGACCAGTTCAGAAGCTCAGCAAATTCGGTCCCAGCCATTGGGCGAAGATGACAACTCGATTGGAATTGCTGGTGTGCCATCAACGTCAACCGGTGGTCCCACTACGTCGAATGAAGAGGAGAAGCGCCGAAGGCGACAGAACATTATCCGAGAATTCCAAAAGGTAACGTTTCGCATAGAAGGGGGTGAAAGTGTGTCCAATAGCTAATTTTATATTTTCCCTAGAACATGCAGACAGTACGCGATAACAAAGCGCCACCATCATCGTTACTTCCTTTCGTTGATGTTACTGTGGGCGGACCGATACCAGCAGCGCCAGGTAAGATGCTTAAATGCCAACGAATTCAACGCCGTTTCAAACATTGCTTGTAAAACTCTAGGTGCTAAAGATGATGCGCCGAATATGCCGCAGCTACTTGCCTCAGCCTTACAAAATGGAGCAAATATGGCAGCCATCCCTGATGATGCAACCGCAGTAGCCGATCTCTTTAAGCCCCTACAACGCAATTCAGCTGTCGCCTACGGCAACGCATTGCTGGCTCTATCGTCGTCGGATATAGCAACATCGGTTGCTCCGCAAAGCAGCAGCAGCAACATCACAACTACAACCACCACCACCCAAATCACAACACCGTCAGAAGTGTCCCAAAGTACAGCAATAAGTGATAGACCAAAGGTTAAGCCTGTTTCGAAGAAAGACGGCAAGAACCTGCGAAAGACCGTCTTTCCAGCACTACCTCTCTTGCAGGAGAATCAAATGGTTTCCATTTACAACAGCTTGGTAAGTTTTTCCTATCATATTTGATAATTGAGAATACAATGTGAAATGTTACAGCCATTGCTGCTGACATCCGAGTCGAATAAGATCGATAGGAACCAGCAGGCGTTCATGCGCGGTGTGGTAATGGCTGCTCAGATTGAGCAGTCGAAATTTAACAACACCCCAATGCCTGGCACGCCTTCGACATCAACGGGAGGCGAAACTGTTCCCATTGCGCAGGGACTGCAGCATAACCTGATCGGTTCGCAAACTTTGCACGAAGCCCTTCAGGCAGCTTGTTCACAGGCGGCGTCTTCAATGGTTCAAACCAGCGACTCTAGGTATGGGGAAACTGAATGTCTTGGGATTGAGGAGTCGTGTTCTTCACTTCTTGCTCATTTCAGGGACATGACTGCGAACATGCCATCCGGTTCGTGCGAATCAATTAACTCGATCGGTTCGTCTTCGGCCGCGGATCCCGAAGAGTACAATCTCGGGGTGAATACTCAGTTTAAAATGTTGCAAATGGTCGCCGCACAAATGCCAAACTATCCGATGCAAAAGACCATCCAGCGTCTGTTTGTTGATCATCCGAAATCTCCAACCGAATCGCCGCCAGCTAGTTCTGTCTTCAGTCAGGACTGCAGCGGTGTTGGTGGCAGTGAAACCGGCACGGAAATCATCAATGCGTCCGGTGCCGAAGTAACGTCTACTTCGAGCGTTGGTAGCAACACTGCAACTAAACGTAGCGCCACCGTGGAGGAGTACGAGGAGGACGAAGATGAGGAGATTGACGACGACGATGATGAGGAAGACGACGAGGATGACGACGACGATGATGAGGATGACGAAGACGACGACGAAGATGAGGAGAACGATGACGAAGAGAACGAGGACGACGAAGACGATGGCGACGATGATGACGAAGATATCGAACTGGATTCGCCCACCAAGAGTCGCAAATTGTCCCATCGGCTGGGCAACTTGATTCTGTCCAATGTCGCTCTCAAGCCGGACGACATCACCCAGGCACTGTGCGACTTTCGTCCCGATCTACATGCCACCGACTTGGTGCAAGTCTTTCCTCAGATAAGCAACTTTAAGTCGGGCACCCTCAGCAATCTGCAGCAGCAATTCACCACACAACAGGGTAAGAATCTCGAATGTTCTTATGCCGAAGAACAGTATTGCAACAAGTATTTAGTTTATTCTCTTGGAACAGCAACGTTTGCGCCAAACGACGAGCACTTTCGCATGTACGACAACACCGACGATGATTGCGAAATGTACGCGCCCCTCGGCGAAACGCTGGAGCAGTTCAATGCCGAAGATGATGGCAGCCGTGATCGAATCTACGACATAACCGTTGATGAGATCTTCCAAGTCATTCACGATCCATCGCTACAGGTAATTTGCGAATAGTAATCAAGTTTAGATTGTTTCTAATTTTGTGTATTGTGCAGGAACTCACAACAAACTTGAACTGTTCCGAGTTGGCTGACATCGGTCTGAATTCGATTTGCAAGACTCGTTGGAATGGTCATGCTCAGCATCTGCAATCAACCGGCGCGGCCAATATGTGTCTTTCACCCGAAGAGCAAAACGAACAGCAAAGGCAAACAAACCAATTGCTACTTGACTACCAGCTGCAGCAGCAGATTCAGCAGGCGGAAGATCTGCAGATTTGTAATCAGCTACAAGTGAGTTGGGTTTTCCTTTCTATTTTTTTTTTGGGATAGTTTTAAATCATGTGTTGATCTTTTCTTAGAACCAGCTACAGCAAACGACCCTCTCGTTGATTCCGATTGCCTCGGATGACCAACAACAGGTATCCAATATCGGCATTCAAACACTGCCCAACAATCAAGCCGAGTTGCAACAACTCCAGCAACAGCAATCTGGCAGCCCTCAGACAATATCTCAGTCACTTCTTCAGGCCGCTGGTCAGCAGCAAATTCTTCAACAGCAGCAGCAACAGCAACAAATTTTGTCTGGTGATGCCCAACAGCAGACAAACTATGTTTTCAATGTCGATCCAGAGAAACCATCTCAATCGTTGCAATTGCTCTTCCAACTGCCATCTGTCCAGCAGCAGGGCCAATTGCAAAAGCATCAGCAGCCACAACAGCAGCAGCAAATGCAGTCCTCCCTACTGTCGGCACAACAGCAGCAACTGCAACAGCAGCAGCAGCAACAACAGCAGCAACATCATTTTCAGCAGCAGCAACAACAACAGCAACAGCAGCAGGAAATCGGTCCAGCTGGAGTGATTTGTCAGCCAGTTGTGCAAACGAATCAAGTCACGCAAACCAATCTTATTTTACAACAGCAGGCTGCATTGGCCCAACAGGTATTAAACCAGCAGGTTCTGAAGCAAAAACAACAACAACAACAGCAGCAACTTTTGCAATTCCAGCAGCAGCAACAACAACAGCAACAACAGCAGCAACAACAGCAACAACTGCAGCAACAGCAGTCATGTGCTCAGCATACTCAGGTAAAAGAGTTTGAAATGGGAGATCTGTTTCCACAGTTTTACTTATATATCGATTCGTTTCAACAGCAGGTTCAAGTGGCGACTCAAACACAGCCGGCTGTAAACAGAAACGCTTCTACCAGTCAGTTCTGTCCATCTATTCCGATATCCCCAGACGTAAGCATTGGTGTATGCACCATTACATCGCAACAACAACAGCAGCAGCAGCAGCAGCAACAACAACTTCAACAGCAGCTACAGCAACAACAGCCCCAACAAATGCAGCAGCAAGCCCAACCATTAACTACAACAAAATCCTCAGGAGGTATTGCAAAGAAAGCAATAGACAAGGCCTCACGCAAGGACCGCAATCGTTATTCGTTGCTTCGGCAAACACCCGCCGGAAGTCAAGGTAAGTCAACATTCATTGCAAGTATTTACGCATACCTATGTGACGCAATTTATACAAATTGACGAATTTTAACCTATCAATCAATCGGGGCAGGGACAGATTTAGAGGTTTGGAGGCCCTGGGGCAACAAATGAGTGGACGCCCTTGGCTTGTTCCAAAATATGAATTTTTTTTTCAAACCAAATAAATTATCAACAAACATAAATACAAAAATACAGACAAAAATAAGCGCTAACAAATTGAACCGAATTCCGAAAGAACCAAATTACATCTTAAGGTTTTTTTTTCCACTGCGCCACCTCTCGCGAACGTCTGACAAACATCCGAGAGTAAAACCGTCATGAAAGAGCTTCTCAATTAGTCGTTTGGACTCGGGGGGGAAAATTGTAGATCCCTTCCGTTCGTCCCAAAAATTGAAAACCCACACAAAACGAATGGTTGTGAGAAGCTAGGCCTGGGCACTGATTCCGTATGTCGATTATCGTCAAGACGATAGCGTTTGCGCGATAGCTAAAGAGGTATCGTCTTGCATTGATTTGTGTATTTTTCCCGACAATTGGAATATTTTTCATGAATTTTGCTGTGAAAATTGACTTCGTATTACTTTAAATGATTATAATGTTCAAGATAACATTACGGCAATTGAAAACGAAAACTTGGCGATGACAACTACCTAAACGAAGAATTTGCAAGTTGGAATTGGAACCAACCGGATGAAGGAGTTGGCGCTACAAATAAGGGATGAAATAAAAAATGCGTTGTGCAGATAATGATTTCTTTATGTATTTACACAAAAAACAAAAACAATGTACTCCGATGTACTAAGAAACATAAATATCACTTTCTCCAAGCAGTCACGGATTTTGTGGGCCGGCTATCGGCATTTAAAATTGCAATTCATCCCACATTTTTGTATCTAAGAAGTTTTATTCAACGCTTTCATCTATCAGAAAAAGTATTTTTGATGGTTTTGAAATAAATAAAACTGACAGGCGGTTGCCGTCTAGGATACATTCACCAAACACTTTAAGCGAAATCGTTTAACAAACTACAGTTTGAGAGCTACAGAGATACGGAAAGCTCTCATGTTTTGTGAAACAATGTTCTCAAACTTTATACCAAATAATCGAGAGACGAGACGATAGTGATATAGTTACGGAAAGCAAATTGGTGACGAGATCGTCGACTACTATCGCGCGGACGATTATCGTTTTAAAAGATACGGAATGAGTACCCGGGGTCCCATAGACCTGTCGCGCCAAAATATTTATTTATTTAACAAATTGAACCTCGCGAGGCCTTTTTTTCAAAGAAAAATACAATCTACTTAAAAATCTACTAAACTTAAGACTAAAACATAGAACATAATTATGTTCAATGACAATTTTGTGATTGGGAAGAGAAATGAGGTAGTCAAGAATTAAGTTGGTTATGAAGAGCATGTTTCAGAGCTGGTTTTGTGCAGTTTAAGTCAAATATGTTGGCTTTGCAAAGCATTCTAGTTAAGGGTTCATGCAGACCATAGGCAGTACGGTGTTGGGAAAGGCGGAATAGGGGTACTGATCTTATTACGAGAATTAGTGTTTAAAGAGATCTATTGAAGTAGATAAGGGCAATCTATGTTTCCAGATAAAAGCTCATGAAAAAAAAAAACTATATCAGCGATATCTCGCCGAGTTCTAAGAGTTTGCAATCCAAGTAGTTTTAGCGATTCTCATAGGGGGGCAGATTATATGGATCATCCCAGCCGAGCCCACGTAAGGCAAACCGGATGAACCTACGCTGGACAGCCTCGATTCTCATAATATGTCACTAGGGATTTAGTCACGTAGGGGTTAGAAAACTCCTTTGACCAACGTTTAATAAAGCCGAGTGCTGAGTTGGCTCTGCTGATAGCGTTGTCGATGTGAGGGCGGAAGTTAAGTTGGGTGTCGCAGATAATGCCCAGGTCGCGAATTGAGGAGACAGGGGAGACAAGCTCGTTGTTAAGAAGTAAGATCTTTTAGGTAGTGAATGACTTTTGCGAGAGAATGTTATAGCTTGACATTTTTTCACGTTAAGCTCTAAACGATTTTGTTGACACCAAGTATAGAAGTGGTTCAGGTCATCTTGAAGTGCGAGGGAGTCAACTGTGCAAGATATCTGCTTAGAGAATCGTAGTACTATGGTACTTTTTTTTTATAGTTTGAAAAGTCTACTGCGGATGGTACACATTTTTTTTCTTCTTCAGTCACTCTGAACACGTCTCTTCCAAAAACAAAAAGTATTTTGACATAAAATGAGATAGTTGCGGCGATTTCTTGTGATTTATTGAGTCAATAAATTTTAACGACTTTTAAATTTATAAATAATATATTAAGCTTCTTAATATGCAAAAAAATACATTTAAAATATTACAGTTTAGAAAAGAAAGTCGATCTTTCAAAACTGAGGGTGGACAAAAGTATTTTGACAATTCAATGTTGTTAAAAAAATGAGCGAAAAAGTTAATATTGATGATAATAACAAACATATTAATAAAAAGTAAACCCTCCTTTGACATCAATGACCTTTTTTTCATGTTTCCACTGAAAAATCCTGTCACAGTCCTTGTCTGATCTTCGTTTTCTTTTTAGATAAGTCCACAGATTCTCTGTTATATTCGGCCCTAGCGAGGTACCCGTCGGAAAGAAAAATTCTCCGCAACGCATACTCTGTCGGAGACTCAAATCCAAATCGTAAACAAGTTCCGCAACCAATTTCTGTCGGAGGATATCGGAACCTAGCTGCCAAAATTTAAGAAAAAAATGCACCTCACGCACTTCAACGTAATTCGCCGATATGCGTTACAAAATGTCGGAGAAAAATTCCGAATAGATGTTCCGAAGAATACCTCGAAGCAAAAAACCTCCGAATCGTATAAAATCGGAGAATTTTCCGTTCCGACGGATACCTCGCTAGGGCCGATTGAGATCGGGGCTTTGAGGTGACCAATCTAATGTATCGACTTCGACATTCCTCAAAAATTCAGTTATCATATGGGCCTTGTGGCATGGAGCGTTGTCCTGCTGCAGTATAAATGATTGTCCAATGAGCTGGTCACCGGATGTGAATGCGTAGTCATTCAGGATACGTAAATATTTGTCCTTGCTCATTGTACCATCAATTGGTGTCAAATCGCACAAGCCATTGAAGCACACGCAACCCCAGAACATTTCCGATCCTCCACCATGTGGTACCCGTTGGCACGCAGGCCTCATTTTTTGCGAGCATTCTTTGGCAACCTGCAATAAACCTTTTTCTTCGATCCATGATATTCAAAAGAGCTTTCATCTGTCCATAAAACTTGTTCCCAAAACGATTGCGACTTGTTTATGTAGGATTTGGCGAATGTTAACCTTAGCTGTGTTTCTTTCGTCCCCGTCACGGCTATAGGATAAGCAAAATAAAAAAATCCCTTGTTAAATACAACAAAGGCCTAACCTGGATAATTATCGGGGTTAACAGCTTCGCGGCGATAGAGAAAAGTATAGCCAACACAAATTTGCATATGTTATCGATAACTTGTATGGAAATTTCATAAATGACATCTGACACATGTTGACAAAAATTAAAATTAAAAAATTCAAATTTGAAAAATTTTTTTTGGTTGAAATTAAAGGAATTGAACGAGCTGTAAAGTAGAAAAATCGGCCTTCTTTAGCCTTCTTTCGACAGTTTTTCCACTAATTGATATTTTATGGTGCTCTTTGAGCTCAATCGACACTGCTTTTGGTGTAATCAGCATATTTTCTTTATATTTCCTCAGGATTATGCGGTCCTCTATAGGCTTTGTTTTGCCTGATCTTCCCGATCTGGCCTTATTTTTAGTGAATTATTATTTTTTTTTTGTTTATTTGGTAGTAAATTGTTTATCTAGGTACGTTGTATAATTTGCAAAGGTATTCTGCAGAAAAAAACTGCATTATACTTAATGACCATATCATTTTTAATAAGTTCACTTATTTCACGTTTTTTGACCATAATTTAATAAAAAATTCGATCAAGCAGTAATAATTATTAATAAAAACAAGACAAATAACTTTAAAAATTAGAGCACGTGTTTTGTAACGCAAACGAATTATGGAAAAGAAAAGTGAAAAGCAATGTCAAAATACTTTTGTCCAGCCAAAGAATCATAATCTTCCACGCAAATATTCATAGAAAAGAAAGTTAACGTTAACAGCCGAATCTTTTGCTATTTTAAAGCTTTTAATATCGTCTCTTTCTTAAAAATTGAATAGGTAGCGTTACTTCATTCAGTTTGCAGAAATTAGCGGTTTTAGATTTTGCAATGCGTTGTCAAAATACTTTTGTCCACCATTGTACATCTACTTAATAATGTTCTGGTGCATGATTGTACATATTGGTCAGTATGACATATTTTCTTTAGCTGCTTCTTTGTATTTGTAAAAGTCAACGAATGATTTCATTTTCGGGTCCTTCAACGTCGTGTTTGTAGCAACGAATCGCTCCAAGATGTCTTTCCAAAAGACAGCAAATAGAGAGGTTTCGAGACAACTCGTCTTTTGTAAAAGGTGCGATTCTTCGTTCCCCACGATATCTTTCTTCTCCTTATCAGAGGATTTGCTCATCTTCTATTTTAGAATAATGATTGACAATGGCTTATATTTTTTGAACAGAGCTGAAACAATCTCGTGACCAATCTTGAGGAACTGAATTCTGCAGAGTTACTTCAATGTTGAAGTTCTGTGGAACCTTTTTCAGCCGAATATTCGATAATTTCATTTGTTATGCGGTCAGGTCAAAGACCAATTTTCTTTTTTCTTTCGAAATCTAGGTTGGGCCCCTGTTTTGTGGAGGCCCGGGGCTGTAGCTTCGCCTGCCCTCCCCTAAATCCGGCACTGAATCAGGGAACTATTTTATCCCCCAAAAAGATGGGGTGTTTTCATAGCGAGGACGTTGGCATAACCTTTGCTAGAGAGTTTCAGCGAGAATGCCGTATTCGGTGGGCTTCAAACGAGGTCCCCCTTGGTATTTATTTTTCAGCTCTCTTGCCAATGTCGCGTCGTTTGGTTGGCTTTAGTTGTTTGCCAACTCCATCCTTATGGACGCTTCTGCGATGTCTAGCCAACTTATATTGAAGGGGCTGGATTTTCATTTGTTGGATCAAGCTTTGCCAAGTTTTTTTAGAGACCACATCACAAATCACTCAACTTGTTGGATGTCTTGGTCTCAACTAACTAAAAAACATGTAACCAAGTTCTTCTTTCTTTCGAATAACTATTTCGTAACCAAATCTTGAGTGATCTCAATTTATTTGCAGTTCCACTTTTGCCGATAGTTCTCTGTAGGTCCAGCTTCAAACTTGTGTATCGGTAGTTCTTAATTGTCTTCGTTTCATCTTTTAGTGCAGCAATTTCAATTGTCCATTGGTTTGTTCAGATTATTTGCTTTGTTCACCTTCCAACATTATGCTGTGGCCCATACGTTGGTAGTCACTAACGCTTTCGGGTAACTTCATCGATTACCACCATCGCTCTCTT
Source organism: Cheilosia pagana (assembly GCA_936431705.1). NCBI lineage: Eukaryota > Metazoa > Arthropoda > Insecta > Diptera > Syrphidae > Cheilosia > Cheilosia pagana. The sequence continues at coordinate 114,155,579 of OW386166.1, forward strand.
TGAATTATTTCAGTATACACAGAGCGGAAACTTTACTCATTAGCAATTTGTATTGATTGCGTCCAAACTATCAACATCAACTTAATACTGATTAACATTAAATTTTGTTTACTCTTGTCTAGCCAACACTACCACTCAGCAGTACCAGCAGGCGGTCACAACCGTTGCCACTACTCCGGACAAGATCATCGATGTCGACTCGGAAACCGACTCGAATCATGACACGGCTCTGACACTAGCTTGCGCTGGTGGCCACGAGGAGCTGGTCGAGCTTCTCATCAATCGTGGAGCGAATATAGAACATCGTGATAAGAAGGGCTTCACCCCATTGATACTTGCTGCAACAGCTGGACACGAGAAAGTAGTTGACATACTTCTCAAGCATGGCGCCGAGCTGGAAGCTCAGTCGGAGCGAACAAAGGATACTCCTCTATCGCTGGCCTGTTCGGGTGGACGCTACGAAGTAGTTGAACTTTTGTTGAGCGTCAGCGCTAACAAGGAGCATCGCAATGTCTCAGATTACACCCCGTTGAGTCTGGCAGCCAGCGGTGGATATGTGAATATCATAAAACTCCTGTTGAGCAATGGAGCGGAAATAAATTCTCGAACCGGCAGCAAGCTGGGAATCTCACCTCTAATGTTGGCCGCAATGAATGGTCATACGGCAGCGGTTAAGCTACTGCTCGACCAGGGCTCTGACATCAATGCCCAAATCGAGACGAATCGAAACACCGCTTTGACCCTTGCATGCTTTCAAGGTCGTCACGAAGTGGTAAGTCTCCTGTTAGACCGCAAAGCAAACGTCGAACATCGAGCAAAAACCGGTCTGACCCCACTGATGGAGGCGGCGTCCGGTGGATACATTGAAGTTGGACGAGTTCTACTCGATAAGGGAGCAGATGTTAATGCAGCACCAGTTCCCACGTCACGCGACACTGCTCTCACGATTGCAGCCGATAAGGGTCATTTGAAGTTCGTGGAACTGCTACTGTCACGTGGTGCATCTGTCGAGGTGAAGAACAAGAAAGGAAACTCACCACTTTGGTTGGCAGCCCACGGTGGGCACCTAAGTGTCGTCGAGACACTGTACAACCACAACGCCGATATCGATTCGCAGGACAACCGTCGGGTGTCGTGCTTAATGGCAGCGTTCCGCAAGGGACACACCAAAGTCGTCAAGTGGATGGTTCAGTTTGTGACACAGTTTCCCTCCGACCAGGAGATGAATCGTTTCATCAGCACCATCAGTGATAAGGAGTTGCTGGAGAAGTGCTACGACTGTGTGAATATAATTCGCGCTGCCAAGGAAGCACAGGCGGTGAAGGCCAATAAGAACGCCTCGATTCTCCTAGAAGAGCTCGACATGGAACGCACTCGAGAAGAGAGCCGTCGGGCAGCAGCAGCTCGTCGACGAGAGCGCAAAAAGAAGAAGAAGATGGAGAAGAAGGAAGAGAAACGCCGACTTCTCCAGGGTTCCAACGGCAATGACAACACCGGCGACGGCTGTGATAAAGACTCCGAAAAGGACGACGATAGTGATAAGGAAGATCAAGTTGGCGACGAAGAAGATGACGTGGTAAACCACCACAATCCCTACCGCGAGGAAGGGGACTCGGGCATCGATCAGGGTTCCTGCTCCAGCACTGATATTAAGGCAGCCAATACACAGCCAGACAAGGGTAACAAGAACAAGAACAAAAAGAAGAAAAACAATCAAAACAACGCGAATGCGCGTAACTCCAACAGTCCGACACCAAATGCCGTCGCAGGTACTAGTGGCAGCCAGAATGGTGACGAACCAGTGGCACCACCACCGCCGCCGCCGGCCGTGGCTAGAAAGGAAAAGAAGAAGTCTGAAGAAGTCGCCACCACAAGCAGCAAGAACAAAAAAGCTGAACAACCCACTGCCACGAAAGTAACCGAATACAAAAGCAAGGTCACTGCACAGCCGCAACCCCAGCAAGCTGTACTCGAGAGCCAAGAGAAACCCGCTTGCAACAAGCGCGATGAGAGCAAACGCAAGGAAGCGAAGGAGTCGCTCAAGCAGCGAGAGAAGGAGAATCTTGCACCGAAAGAGGAGACATCTGTCAGTCTACGAAAAAACACGAACGACAAGAAAGCGGCAACAGTTGAAGCGGCAGCTTCATCGCACACACCTGCAAACATCACTGCAAGCAGCGGCGCAGTACAAAAGCAACAGTTAACCGTCTCGGAAGGAAGCAGTCGCAAGTCGATGGTCTTTTCTTCACGGCACGTCAATGCCGGGTCGGAGAAGGACGATAATGCCCACAGCAGTAGCAGCAAGTCCCACCGCGGAGGTGCCCAACATGATGAACAACATACCACATCCAAAATAAGTCCATTGAAGGCGCAGTCAGGATCTGCAACCGGAAGTGGCTCAGTAGCTGCCAAGCGTGGTGAAGATGGCTGGAAAGAAGTGGTGCGCAAGAGCTCGACGCAACAACAAACTTCTTCGAATTCCTCCTCCACATCGTCCTCGGCCGCACCTGAGATGACATGCAAGAAAGTTCAAGTTCCTGTCAACGCTATATCGCGAGTGATTGGCCGCGCTGGTAGCAACATCAATGCTATTCGCGCCACAACAGGCGCACACATAGAAGTTGAAAAACAAGGCAAGAACCAATCGGAACGAAGCATCACCATAAAGGGTCTCGCTGATGCTACAAAACAAGCGCATATGCTGATTTCGGCGCTGATCAAGGACCCCGAGGTGGACATACTTCAGATGCTGCCAAGGATCAATCCAAACATAAAGCCTGTGCCGCTGGTAGTTAACTCCTGGGACAAAAACACCCCGCTAACACAGTCATCGTCAAGCAATACGTTTAGCAGCAGCTCTTCTGTTACAACGACCACTTCAACGTCGTACGCCAAGAGTGGCATTTCATCAACAAAGCCGGCCACTTCGTCCTCCTCATTGACAACGGGAAGCAGTGCAAGCAAGTTAATAGCCGCGTTGACCTCGCAGCCATCGGCTGCAAAGTCTTCGAGCAGCTCAGTCGCCAGTACTGGATCCTCACGTCTGCAGTGCGGTACAGTCACCGGAAAGGGATTCTTCTTCCAGCAAAATCCTCGCGGATCGACTTCGTCTGCAGCAAATTCGACAGCGTCCCAGAAGTCACGCAACGTGATCGCAAGCGACTCGCTATCCTGTGCAACTAAAACCACCACGACTTACACGAACGTGATTATTAGTCAGAGGAATACCGCGCCCAAAACTCAGCTACCGACGTCACAAGCACAACCTCAACCCTTTGCCGCTGCCGCAGCTGCGACAACTGGAGGTCAAACGTTCGCTGCCAAGCTTACATCCAGTGCAGGTCACATCAGCAGTTTGGGCGAAAAGCGAACTGCCAGTGGAAGCCAGCAGCCAGCCGCCTCTGTGCAGAATCAAATGTCCACTTCTTTCCATGGATCTCCAAAGAAAAGTAGCACTAAAAACTCGAGCAATAATTCCAACAGCATGAACAATCTGAACACGCTCGCCGGTCCAATTGGCACCTTTAATGTTGCAGACGTTGCTGTCAGCATGGCAGTGGCGGCGGTTTCACAAGCCGCCCAACAGACACCATCGCAAACGCAAGGACGTTCCATAACACCAATTGGTCAGCCGATTAACGCTGCCGGCGGGCAGCAACAACAGACTTTATCCGCGAACCGAAATGTCTCTCCGTCGCCAGTTGCAATGTCGATGCAGTCGAATTCGTCTGTCTCAACGACAACTGCTTCAATTGCCGCCGCCGCCGCGCTAAGCACTGCTACAAGTGGGGCCATCAAAGCGCCCGCTATTGTCCCACCGTTGCAGTCGAAGATCGGAAGCGAGTACTCTCTGTTTAATGACACCTATCAGAACCAATGGGAGAGCAAACCGATGTACAACCCCACGAACAGTGACTCGATTCCCAAAGCCGATGCATCCAAGGCACCCGGCTACAACCGTGGGAACATAATCAGCTCTCCTGTGAGCTCCAAGGCATCTAGTAGCAATTCTACATCTCCACCCAGCAGCTCTGTAATCGTTCAACCGCAAAATTTGAATATTTTACCAGTGTCGGTTACAGCCACGTCTCCGGGAAGCTCTGCGCCTTCAATGTCTGTCGTTGGAGGACAGCAGCAGCAACAACAACAGCAGCTACAACAACAACAGCAACAACAGCAGCAGCAACAACAGCAGCAACAGCAGCAGCAGCAACAACAGCAACAACAACAGCAGCAGCAGCAACAATCTCTATCGATTGTCTCCTCAATGCCAACGATTCCGACATCATCATCCATGAACGTAGGCAATGACGGTGAAATGCCAAATGTCCTCAACAAACCGATTGTTGGAGTTGTTGGTCAGAACCTGGGCGGTTCGGGTGTGCAGCCAGCTATAGCGCCTCCACCAAGCGGTTTGGCTATACAGAGGCCAATTGGCGGCCAGCATCGTCCACCAACATCTCAAATCGAGACGCCAGTAATGAATTTCGGCCCCATCGGATCGAACTCGGGTAGAAGTGTGCCCGGAGCTGCAGGCGACCATGTGCAAAACTCACCGGCAGCTAATAGATACTACGACCAGTTGGCACAGTCGCGTCAAATGAACTTTAACGTTGACTCGTTGCTCCCGGCCTACCATATCAGTGGTGGCGGTGGAAATGGTACATCTGGCGCTGCTGGTGGTGGCGGCGGCCCCATGAACAATTCCTCAACAAATTCACTGCACATGTCGCGCTTGAATCCGCGGGCATCGGTGTTTTCACAGCAAAACAAATCCAATCAACAACTCGGCGGTGGAGGCGGCAGCATGTTCCATCAAAGCAACGCCAACATGGTGATCGGAGGAGGGTACAACAGCGGAGCAGGTCAAAAGCAGTTGGGCGGCCTCTCAGCCGCACCGGGTCGTCCCCAGTCGCAACCCCAGTCCGGATCAGGTGGACGTTGGTACCCAGCAAATGACTATGGCGGATACGCCATGCCATCATCAGCAAGGGAACTGCTTAATCTGGAAAATGGCCTACCAACTGGAATGGGTGGCGTTACAGGCGGCTCACCGGCAGCCATGTCACCGAATAATCCAAACGTGCAAGCTTCACAAGCCAACGGCGGTTTAATGCCGCAACAAATGAATCAACAGCAGAATATGCCAGGCAACAATGGCAATGTGGGAGGGCAGGATGATATGAGAAAAATGCCTCGTCCAATCGGCACTGAACGTGCTGCTTCATGGAAATACAACAATTATCCAAATATGAACACGGGCGCATCGATTTCGCTTGATGCCGACCCAACCAGTGCAGCTGTGGGTGGCAATCCAGCCGCAATTGGTGGCCCAATGCCGCCATGGTTGATGGATAAGTCGCAAAGCCAGCAGCAGCAGCAGCAACCTCCATCGGCCTTGAATCATCCACAAAACAACTGGATGAAGTCGCAGTACAGATTCTATACAGGCGTTGGGGACTACCACCAGCCGGAACAGTACCATGTAAGTATTTTTACTCTCTCTATTGCTCCAATAATCTGAGGGTGTCAATTTCAAAACCAGATGATGGACTACCACACAACAGTTCCGCCACCAACTGTCAATCAGGCTCAGCCGATGAATTTAATCCCAACTTTTCAATATCCGCACTACGTCGGGCATTCGGACCTCAACCAGATACCCGATAAAATCGAACTGTGGGATCATCATGATAAAAACGTAAGTCCAACTACAGTCCCATTCTAAAATGATGTCTTATTTCTTCGTTTTGTTTGTCGACTACAGACATGGCCCTCAAATTGGACTAACTAAGCGAATAATCTGAAGGGAAACTGAATTAATAAAAAGAAAGAATTATCCTCGTCAACTCTATCACCGAAGAAATACGAAAATAATATTCGAAATATTATCAATCATTTTTTTTTTTTTTTTGATTTCACAAATGCTTACTTACAAACAAAACACACACACACACTTACATTTATATACTTCACCCGCTTTTGCCTTGCGCAAAAGAATAATCGATATTTAAATTAAGCAAGAAGCAAAATTTATTTATACACAACACACCCACACATGCAACATTTTCCACTCTTATTCTCTATTATTATATTACAAGCATATTTAATTTGTTTTCTTTTGGCTTGGTTTTCGAGCAAACAAAATGAAATTCAATGAATGTTATTATTATAGTTTAGGTTCATTATAATCATCATAATAATTAAAAATACTATTCAAACTATTAAACAAAAACACACCCCCCCCCCCCACACACATAAAAACGTGAATTACAAAACAAACATGAAAACATGTATATTTTAAGCAGGAATTCTTTTTTCATATTAAAAATATAATATTATATAATCAAAGGAAAAGTAAAACGAGAAAAAAAAACAAGAAAAAAACGAGAAAATCTCAATCTACAAGTGTATTTATTTCGAATTATTACAATGAGACGACACGTTGAGGTGAAGGAGTCCACTGATTACTCGATTGCGGCGACAGAGCATAAACAACACTGGCGAAAACTGGAGCGGAGATTATTTAAATCTAACCTAGCGTAAGAGTTATATAAAAACACATTATATAATAAATATGCTATCAGTTCGAGCGGAATAACCTGCAAATCAAATTAAGAAAAAACAAATTTAATGCGTTGAGCACAAAAATAGCTGAATATAGAAAGTTGAAAGTTTACATTGACAACCTTATAGAAGAAGTCGAAGTCGGTTTTTATTATTTTTAACCTTTGGGATCCGCAATATAGTAAAATATATATATATTCATTCAATTAAAACGAAAAATATTCATTCAATCACGAAATTCTTAACGGTTAACAGTTATATTACGAAAAAAAAAGAAAACAAATTTAAATAAGACCCACACATACTTCTACTATAAAACATACTATACTTAATATAAAGAAAAAAATGCTTATATTCCGCAAAATGACTAGACAAAGTACATAACAATAGCGACAGGAACCATGAGTAGAGAACACAACCACATAGATCCCACCAAAGCCGAATTGTTTCGCTTTTTTCTTCGACGACACACGACACAAATCCAGCGACGATCTAAACAATGTTCATTCTCTTCTCATCACAGTGTAGGAAACAAAAATTAATTCTCGGCATTCGTTTGTTTTAGCTTGAACTCTTCTTCTATACAACGGCAGCTGGGATTGGGCACCCGGTTTGCATTGATTGTACTACTTAGAGACAAAAAAGAAACAGCAATCGAAGCTGCATTTGATTGATTTTATTTCTCTCATGAATGCATTATCTAGATATTCTTAGAGCGCTCTTCAGCAAAATCTTATTCAAAACAACAAAAAATTTCTATTTCAAATGAAACAAAAAAGAAAAAACTTGCATAATAATAATAGAACATTTTGAAAATGTAATATTTTTTAAATTACTATTATTACTGTCATAATTATCATCGCTATATACAACAAAATATATATTATATATTATTAAGCCGACAAAAAAAAATATATATATAAACCACACGATAAACAACAAACAAAAGTCAACTTTTAACCTATTTATGAATGTAAGTCAATATAAATAGAGATCACTGTAAATTTGATGGTGATTTTTAATGCATATTCTATTTACTGCGCATAGGTGTCACTTTAGAGAACAACAAAAATATAATTAATGCGATAAAAAATAATTAGCTGCAAAAAAAATGAACAGAAAATTAAAAAAAAACCACGTACGTTATAGAACGTATAAAGAATTTTTATTTTTTAATATTTTATTTTACAATATTCAACAAAATACACACAATTTGTTCTGTTTGAATTATACTTTTACTATTATTAATATTATTATTATTAAAAATTATTATATATTCAGCAAATACTTCAAAGTACTGAAGAAAAAAAAATAAATAAACAAAAAAAAACAACAAGAAGCGAATTCAGCCGATGAAAAAATCAAATTTTAATAAAACATTAAAATTTAAAAGGAAATCACAAGAAAATTGAATTAATCAGAAAATTATATAAATATACTATATTATTAATATTACGATTAATGAAAAAAATTGCATAAATAACAGAAAATATACATTAAAAGTGTATGTTATATTGAATAGAAATATTATTATTATAATTATTGCTGTATGAGAACCTACGGACATATTATTAATTATTATATTATTAAAATATGAATAAAAACATCAAACAAAATGACTTTTTATTGTAGTTTGCTGCTGGTCTGATGTTTCCGATTGCGCTTGGTCTCCACCTGTACTTGAGAGGGTGGAATTTGTTTGATCTCAACATAAATAAATCCGCTGGTGCAGATTGCATGTCCTCAGGGCTGTCGTTTGAAAACAAAAAGCGGCAGTACCTACTCCCAGTCGACAGAAAGCAGGGATGACATCACGTAACTTGGTACAATCGAGTTCAGTCGATACAATCGAGCTCTGGCAGCACCTAATTTGTCTCGATCGAGGACAATCAGTTTAAGACAATCGATTGAAACAAATTAGGTGCTGCCAGAGCTCAATTGTATCGACTGAACTCGATTGTATCAAGTTACATGCTGCTACCCCAGTACAAAGCAGTACCTCACCCAGTGTTTGGTTCTAATAACACCTAAATCGATTTTAAAATCAAAACACTCAACACACTTATGTAAATTGCTTATGGTCTGGATTTTAAGATTTTAATATAGGTTGGGCAGCTTCGGAGTAGATTTGAAATCGAAAGTTGAACATGAAGCTGTAAGTTACTATTATTCACTACACAGCAGTTAAATTCAAAATTTGGATAACTAGTCAGCCTTATTGTGAGTTTCGCCCGAACAAAATTTCACCCGAAAAATTAACATTTCACTTTTCGCTTATTATTAGTTCCGGGCGAAACATTGTTGAAGTTGTTGGCAGCACTGTTTCGGGCGGAATGTACCTACTGCTATTGACAACATAAAATGTCCATTCTTTTTTTGGAGGCAAAAAATTTAAAATTTGAGTTAATCTTCGGGCGAAACTCGCAATAGCTTTTAAATTTTCGGGCGGACAGCATTTCGCCAGGTGAAATGTTTTTCGGGCGAAACTCACAATAAGGCTAAGTGACAATTCGCAGCACAAACCATTTGAACGTTTACGGAAAACCCTCCTTTACGATTCCTAATATAGTCTGGATTAGTTTGTTGACAAAATGCGAATATGCGTACAATAAATCGCGTCAATTGTTACGTACCGCTTGCAGATGAAGTGACGATCGTCGCATTTTTCAAGTCCAACATGTGGTAGCATCCTGAATCTTGTATTCCTGTCTCTCACAGACCAAATTCTCCTACTCTCCATCATCTTGGCTGCTCTTATAAGTAGTAGTAAGGTAATTTAAATGATAAGATATTTTTTACACATTAATATTTTAATTAAATTTGTCACGCGATTTGCTTAGCTAACAGTCGAAACCGCCAAAAAATCTAAATTTAGACGTAAAACATCAAGCTGCTTTCCTAACTTCTACTATTTCGGGGAGTTGAGCAAGTTTAAAGTTGATCAATTTAGAGTTTTCTTATCTTTGGAATATTCAAAGCCTTTTAACTTGGAGTAAATAAAGGCAAAAGCAAATTTCAAAGCAGGAAAAACTGCGCAAATAGAATTTGAAGTTTACTACTGCGTAAAAAACACGGCGCAAATCAACGGCGCAGTAACAAAAGTTCAGACGGCTGCGCTCAAATTTGCGCAATAAATAAAACTCAACTGAATTAATGAATTCTCTCCTTAGCAGTGATTCCAATTCATGCATTTGTGAACTCTCTGCTTAGCACATGTTGCGCAATACTGCATTATGAGCTCCATTTCTCCAGCCCGCCCCTAAAAAAGACGATTCTTCTTCTCCCACAGACCCACAGCTCTTTCATCCATTCTGATAAATCCGAGGATAAATCATATGACCAAAAAAACCTGGAAGCCAACTATGTAATTCGATTCTATTCGAAAGTTGTTCCGATTCTATTTTCAAATAGAACAGTTCTCTTCAAAAGTAGAATCGGAACAACTTTCGAATAGAATCAAATTACATAGTTGGCCCCCTGTCGTTTCCGTGGCAATAGTAAACTGGTGATCTGATGGCTTATCTCACTGAGATGTGAAACACATCTCTCCTTCTTATCACTACAGTGAAACGAAGATTGTTTCAGTTGATCCCTCAAAATCCGTTCGTATGGGATCGGTGCGTTTCCTATTATTTAATGGATTAGAAAGTTCATTTCTGGCCGTTCAATTCAAGTTGCTTTGTATGGTTTCAAATCTGAAACTCACCATATAAATGCTGGGGTCGAATCGCGTCATCCGTGAACGAGCATTACGTGACGGAATTTGCTTTTGTTTCACATGTAAATCAACTTAATTCCGTAATGCTCGATCACGGACGACGCGATTCGACCCCTGGTGTTTCCCAAGGCTCTTTTAGGTTCCGTTTCTCTTGTTCATTTTCAAAAACGATCTTCTAGTGGCGCAGTGGCTTAGAGTTTGTGTGTTGGACGAGGTGTTCCCGGTTCGAATCCCGAAAGAACCAAATTACGCGAACATCTGACAAACATCCGAGAGTAAAACCGTCATGAAAGAGCTTCTCAATTAGTCGTTTGGACTCGGGGCGTAAAATTGTAGATCCCTTCCGTTTGTCCCAAAAATTGAAAACCCACACAAAACGAATGGTTGTGAGAAGCTAGGCCTTGGGTCCTACAGACCTGTCACGCCAAAATATTTATTTATTTATTTAAACGATCTTCTGTTGACAACTTCTAAGCCAATTCCATCCTTCGCCGATGACAGGACCCTCAGTTTTTCTTAACTCATTCCTAAAATTCACGTCCCTGCTGTACGGCCGTAGAAATGGAACGTCAACGTATGCCGAATATAGTGAACAAATCGGTAATCAAAGCGAATCGTATTACATGCTTCGAAAATCATCAACGCTTATGCATTGAATCATCCGGGAACAGCTGATCATCTACTAGATTTGACTGTCATCTGCGAACTCGGAAAAATACTGACTCTCTTTTGCGGAAGTTTTATTTTCCCCGCCTAGAAAAAAAATCACTTTCGTAGAATTTGCCGCGTGATTTTCAGAGCGAGCGTTCCAGCTTATGACTGACCGTAACACCGTGAAAGGACGTCAAAAAGCATGACGGTCCCGCCGTCTGTCCCATGTTAACACGGTCCAGATAGAGTTGATGGTAAATTTCGTATTGAAGCTTTCTAAAAAGTGCCACCTGTCGAAAACAATACAGAAATAGAGAGAAAAAAATACCATTTCCATTTAGACGATGAAAGCTCAGTATTTAGTTTATTTTTATTCTGACAAATACAATTCGAATTAAGTTAACATTTCAAACAAAAGGTTCGATACTGATTTCAACCACAGAACATGGAGTAGTTAACTCAAATGCTTGAAGAACAGTCGGATGCAAGACTCCAATTTTTCCAATGGGAATGTTCTTGTACATAACATTAGCGCAACGGCCGGGAAAGTAGCTCGCATCTGCAAAACAACGAAATCTCAAGTATATGAAGCCAGCTATTTTCTGTTACTTACCTTCAGCGGCCTGTAAATGATATCCCTCCGCCGATTTCCATGGAACTTCAAGCAACTGCATAACGCGATCCAACAGGCCATGAACAACCTCGAACCCAGCCGATTTACTGCAGTTCACTGCACACAATCGTCGTTCGTTTCTTGCTCCAACTTCTATAGCAAACAAAAACAAAAAACGCTTTATCCGGATTTCAAACTGGCAAATACCAACTTACCTGCTTCATCATCAGCCAGAATCACATCGCTTATCTCGAACAGCTTCAGCGGCAGTGGCATCTTTCGATTTGCTGCCAGAGTTTTGAGAACTCCCGGTAACAACAATGTTCTTGCCACTTGAAACTCTAGCGTTTTCGGATTGGAAATATGAACAGCCGGCAAGTCCTCAATTGCTTTGTTAAGCTTCGTGGCTATGTCATCACGGGAGCACAAAGTGAAGGTGAGCGCCTCAGTGAAACCAGCTTGAGCAACTTGTTCGCGCAGTTGCTCCGTCAGCTTGTTCAGTGGGAACTGTTTCGCAATGTGCATGAATGAGGGTAGAGACTTCTTTATGTTGTTGTAACCGTAAGCGATGGCCACATCTTCGTAGATATCACAAGCGTGAATAACATCGTGTCGGGTTGGGGGAATTCTGACAAGAAGTTCATCGTCGCCACCCAGCGTTGTCTCCAAGAACATCTTGGTCAACATATTGGCCATTTGGGATGCTTCCTCTGAAATACCGACAGCTGAGTTTGCTTTCGCAACAGACACCTTCTCCGTACGATAGGCAATCGCAGGGTAAGTGGAGACGGTCCCATCTGGGGATACAACATTGCACGGCTCGATGGTGAACTTCTCGACGCAATGTGCGGAGAACATGCAAACCATTGTGTCCAACACTACTTTGGCCTTTGTCAAATCCGTAGCGGTGCACTCGATGAAGACATTTTTCGTTTTCAAAGAAATCTTCGAGTGGTCGCCGTTGATTATGGGAGGGAGCGAAAGTACAGTGCCTTTGGAATCGTAAATGACTGGATAGACTGGGGAGTCTTTGATTATTGGGAGATACTGCTTTAGCTGAGCATGATTTGCGTAGAACTCCACCAGTTCGTTTCCATTCATTGCTTTTGTCTGATTGAGTGGAATAAAGTTTATATTTGACGGATCACGTGCTTCGTACGTAAATGGGCCTTGGATCGTATCGAGATCATGGGTACCGATGGCAACCAGTGTGCGCTTCCTGCAGATGTTGTGATGCAGTTTGTCCTATTTAGAAATAAAGGTTTAGGTAGACAACCAGACTATAATATTGATAGATAAATAATTTGCCCCAAATGCGAACAAACTTACTAAATACGTAGTTAAGAGAATGTTAACAAATACCTTAACCTAACTTACTTGCAAATCGATAAAGGAATTGTATGACTCTTCAGTGAAAACAATGTTCCTGAGAACTGCAGCAACCGCGAAAGGACGAACTTGAGCAGTTTCAGGTAAAATTTTCAAAGTTTGTCGAGCTGCTGCACCTCCTGCAGGTTCTGCCAATTTAAACTGCGGTGGCTGTATTCTAACAACGACTAATTAATTACAATTACCAATTACAGATTAAGTTGGTTAACTCACTTTCCCTGGAAAACCAGTAATCCAGTTACAAGTCCTTCCATGCACAGCAAATCATATCGATTGGCCGGGATATCAATTCTATAGATGATCTCTTCGGACGCGTCTTGAGCGGCAGCAACATCTCCCTGCTCCTTGGTTAACATTTGTTTCTCAGTTGTCTGGAAGATTTATGTAAGAAGTTTTTGCATGCTTTGAATAATAGCAAATCTTACCACTTCGTCCAACTCCAGACCGAATGCGAAGCACAGTTGCTGGAACTCATCATCCGCTGAATTTTGGTTATATGGTTTTAGGTTTTGTTTTGGGAATAACTAACAGGTACATCAATATTTACTTACTGTATTTTCTTCCAAGTGCATTGAAGAGTAAATCGCGTTTAACACCAATTGTCGGCATCTTATGTGGCAAATAATTCTAACTTGGATATACTCGAATTCAACGTGATAAATTCAACAAATTTTTGTTCAAGAGAAACTCGTTGGCGTTGACGTGAATTTTTTTTGACACTTCGAAATGTGTTGAGTTCAGACGGGGCAGCTTGTCTGCAATAAATTTAAAATGTCAAATTAATGACAACATGTATAGCAACATGGTTCCAGTTCCGCACACTACCTTTGGGAAAATGCGAAATTCCTGTAGACATTTTTTGTTATCTTCACAATTATTTGTTAAATAATAATCTAATATTTTTTGCTGTGGGTCATGAGTTTAGTTTGATTATAAGCGCGCATTATTTTTTTTTTGCTAAATGGGGGGACATTTGCATACCTAGTTCATGTAAAACGTCAACTAGATCCGTTGTATTCTCGTTGTTTATTTTCTGAATTTTGAAACTTTAAAATGTCAACTGAATATACAGGCAGGATTTTCTGGACTATATTTGTCAAAAAACTCAAAAAACTATAATGCAGCTAGTCAGTCAGCTGTCACTTTTATTAAACTAGAAATCCGAACGTCATCAATCTTATGGAGCACAACCCAAAAGTGTCAACGTGAACTTCTTCTGTCATGGAGGGATACCTAAAGTTGTACGAGTTTTAGCCTGGTACGCTGTTCGAGTGAAATCCAAATTTTCATTCAAATTTTTCACTGCGAAATGTCAAAATGAACTTTTCAAGTGAAAATTTCACCAGGCAGTACGCAGTTGAAGTGAAAAATAATTGTTCAAAAAGTGATATGTAGAGGGCGTTCCTTGCTATTTCACTTGGTTTTTATTGTCCGTCGCATTAAATTTTTGACCTTTCGAAGTGAAAATTTCACTTTCAATTTCACAGCAATTTCTTGGAGAGGAGTGAAAATTTCACATCACTTGAACAGCGTACCAGCCTTAATTTGCTGAATTTTCCACCTCACTATTGTGAATTGCAAGACCGTTCTTAAAATTCAGATAGCCTGAAGTTATGCAAATATATTTGGTAGTATTTTAAAGGGGAGACATTTTGAACGAACAATCTGAAAGACAACCTCATTTTTTTTCCGCGCCATCTAGTGCTAACAAATAGAGTAGTAATGTGCACAGTAGAAATTCCTTGAACAAACAGAAAGTTGCATATTTTTAGGTGAGATTTGCGCTGCGCGTCATCTTATCAAATTGTTTCACACGCTTACCTCATCCGAGGAACACACCCAAATTATGACATCGGAAATCATGGCCATTCACAATTACCTTTTATATTTTTTTCACGCGCGATTACTAGTATGTGTAAAACTAGATTACATAAATAAAAACAACATTATCCTAATCAAATATTAGGGGTATTAACTCATCTCATAATTTTATGCAGCTCGTAAATTTATGAATTTCTGCGGTGCTTTATGTGAACACCCCTCGAAAATGTCATTGCGTATTTCGCGTAAATTGACTGTCAAGTCTCTTGTCAAACTCAGATGTTCTTAGACTTCCCAAAATTATCGATATACCAAAAGTAAATTTTTAGTGAAATTGACAGTAAAACAAAAGCAAATAGGTACATATTTCCAACAAGTGTGCCATTCTAATAATCGATTGACATAATTTTATTGATTTCCAAGCCATAAACAACAATAGGAAAAACAAATTGATCGCGGAAAATTATGAGGCCTGCGTAAACTATTCTCCATACGAAATCTGACAGTTCATTTACGAGGTGGTAAATTTCTGCAGTTTACGCAGTTTATGAGGGTTTTACGCGTTTAAGTGAATACCCTTGTTATAAAAATCCCCTGAGATCTACGAAAGTATGCAAAACGATTTATAAAATCAGATATTCTTAGGTGAAGACGAAAATAGAATGCAAAATGTCAATCGTAACCATATTTACGATGGTTGATAAAGTGAGTTCGAAAATACGGATATATTCACAAATTTACTGCGCATAAATTTCCATTGAAACCTAAACTATATTTGTAGATAAGTCTAAAAGTGTTTCTTTTACCCATAAAAAGTGAATGGCGCCGAAAGCAGCATACCGCGTCTCAATTACTGCATAGATCTAGCACCGTTTGCCTACCTCTAAACGTCAAAAGTGCTCACATTTGTTTCAGTATTTTTTTATAAACCCAAATTGTTATATGGTTTCTTCATCTGCATAAGGCACCTGTTACCGAATTTAGCTGAACAAACAAACTTAAAAAATATACCACAAACAAGTTTGGCTTAACAAAAAAAAAATCGGAAGTTAAAGAAGAAGCAGGGCCTTCCGGTTCTGCAGCATGAGCCATAACGACGCACACTTACTGAAGTTTCAATATACATACTCCTTTTTTTTTAGTTTCTTTAAGCGACCATAGCGCACTTCAGCAGAACTGCGGGTGGGCATTCTATCTATCGAAGTGTTAATTAATTTGCGCAAGGTGTTTGCTTTGGTCCTGCCACTTGTGACAGAATTTGTTCGTTGGTGGTTTTGGAACGTCGCATGTCAAGATGTAAAAAATAAATTGATGTCCTACCGGTGGGTCTAATCTCTGGCAAATTGGCCTGATTTTTGTTCGTTGTTCTTTTTTTTTTGGTGATGAAATAAGGTGAGGCTGTATTGAACTTATGCTGGGTTGGCATATTGCACATGGCGGTTGTCCCGTAGTCCAATCACTTAAATTTACTCAGTATATTACACGATTTTCGTCCTTTAAACTGCAGTTATAGATAAATCTATAGGTAAGGACTTCTGTTTTAAAAACGTTTGAGCAGTCGTGTAATAACCTAATAATCGTGATAACCAATTGATTGACAGAAAACTTGACATAAGCTACAATCGCATACAGAAAAATGTTGAAAGAATGAGAAAAGTATAGAACTACAGAAGAAGGAACACGCATATTGTGATTTTCTGTTAATTCTTCGATTTAGTTTGCAATGGAGACGTTCGGATAGTACCTACCTAGTTTGTGTAAAACGTCAACTAGATTTGTCTGGACTAAGTAAGTGGAGTGGTTGATGTAAAATTGTGGTTTATTTTTGAATTTTGACACTTGAAAATGTCAACTGAGTAGGTATACAGGCAGGATTGGGTCTGGAAGAGATGTAACCTAAACGCAAAAACAAGAATGGTCGGGAACGTCACTTTACCCCTCCATAAACTTCAACTAATCACGTGACCAATCTGGGCCAATAAAAAGGCCTGTTCCCTTACTTTTTTGGTTAATTTCGGCAAAATGTCAGATATCAAGGAGTGGGTATATATTCTCTCAGAAAAAGTGAATGTAACCAAAATATACAGGAACGAAAGTTTTACATGACGTTTGCTAAAAACATTTTGCGACAAAGAAAAATAATTTTCAAAAATAAACGTCAGTGGATTTAAAAAAATTACCAATTTGCAGAATTGCAAAACACTCGGTTTTACAGTTTAATATTAATATTTATTTATATTTCTTGTCTCAATAAACCAAACCGAAATAAACAGAAAACTCAAATTGACTTTTGTGAGATTTGACAGCTAAAGTCAGTTATAACAAACTAGCCCAAAGAAGTTTCTTGTGCTACTATTTGCAGGTTTATTATGGAGGGGAAATGTTTTGTTCTCTCTTTGTGGCTCTCTTCTACCCAACTTTTGCGTAAAGGAACGAAGTTTTACTAAATTTGACTTATGTGTTCGAATTCATTATCGTTAGGGAACAGACCTAAAAACTCGAACACATCAGATCTGTTCCTTTACTTTTAAATCTTACGAATTTTTACGAATTCTTACGCATTTTACTCAATTGTCGTTCCTTAACTCGAAAAATTCGTAAAAGAGAGCGGCTTCGAGAAAAAAAAAGGGAGCGTGCTTGTGACCACACGCCAGATGTGAAACTTCTCTCGCTAAATGTAGATGTCAAATTGAACTGTGTTGTAATGTAGTTGAATTTCATTAAGAAATTGAATTTAAAAACAAAATCTTTATAATATTATAATCTTAATTCAGCGCAGAAGATAATTATGCTCATTAATTTAAAAATGATCCTATTCATCAAGTAACAACCAACCATACTCACCCACAAAATTTCATTGAAATCGGTTGAGTAGTAAAGAAGATCGACAACAGCGCCACCTATCGGGTCCAAGACTATTCTATCCATCAAGTAACAACCAACCATACTCACCCACAAAATTTCATTGAAATCGGTTGAGTAGTAAAGAAGATCGACAACAGCGCCACCTATCGGGTCCAAGATTATTCTATCCATCAAGTTACAACCAACCATACCCACCCACAAAATTTCATTCGAATCGGTTGAGTGGTTAAGGAGTTTTAGGCGGCGGCATAGCCATGGCGACAGGCCAATTTCCGTCTCGCACTTCCGCTTGGTCATTTCCGCTTTCATGAATCGATTTTACTCCCAAGTCGCGCCATAAGATGTTTCACATCAAAAACTCTTACTAGTTTTTACTCAACAAATTTCGTTACGTAAGAATTGAAACAACTGTCAGTCGCCTGAAAATTGACAGCTTATTTGAAATTGTTGTTCTATTTCGCATTTTGGTGAGTGAACTATCTGTCGTTTTTAACAGTTTACTACAAAAGCGTTCCTTAACTTTTGCGTAAGTTTCCCTCTCTGAGGGAGAATTCAACCCCTCCACTGTCATTTTGACAGTCCTTTCCATTTTTACTACAAAAGTAAAGGAACAGACCCATCAAGTCAGTCAGCTGTCGGACTTACTAAACTAGAGATCCGAATGTCCCCAATATCAAATCAAAAATTCAATATTGACATTTGGTCAAACTTGTGTTAGGAACTCTTGATCACGATATATTAAATCAGAAGCAATACACGCACCACAATCGAGCGACTTAATCAATATTCAATGCCACTGTTGTGGAATGCTATGAGATAAATGGTTATGCAATGGATCCATTTCTGGTTCGCATTTGTGTCGATAATTAAATCCTTTCGTACAGCTACAAAGAATTTATTAAAACCACATCGATAAATAACGCACCGCATATAAAAACATTATTAATCCATATTCCGAAAGGATCGTCCAGCACGCCTACGCGTTCTTTGTCATTCGGTGCTAACCGACATGACGCGACGGCGCAAGCCGATCACTCCGTGTCCACCCAGAAGATTGATGGTCCATAATTACAAAGGGGGTAAACATTCCCAATGTCTGCTATCCCTTAAAATATCTTTATTCTCTGCAGCAATTCACTTTCTCTGGACTCTGTCCTTTTGATTAATCACACATGAAGGGTTGCTCTACATAAAATTAGGTTTTCTAGGAAATCAAAAAGTAACCCACTTAACAACAACAACGGTTTTGACCTAATTATACAGAAAGACAACCTCATCGGTTGATAAACAAACAATTCCTGCTTATACGATTTCACATCCATTCAAAAGGTGCACGCCGCATACTGGTATCGGCAATGTCCTTTGGATTTTGCACACCGGATCCTTTGTCTTATCTACTGATTCGATTCGAATACGAGGAGTGCAGAGGCGGTTGCTTTTCAAGTGTGACCGCGTGTGTGGTGCAATTTGTTATCGAGATTCGGTCGTACAATTTATAAGATTGCCACAGCGGTAGTGGAAAATTGCAAACGGTACTCGTGCAGGGGTCTTTTCTCTTTTGGTGTGTGCCCTCTCTCGAGCTAGGGGTCACCACGAGTGTAAAGTGTCATCGTAAATATGGAACGCACGAGGGTTAAAGATATCACATCAGATGCGCACACATTTGTTTGTTTTTTTTTTTTATTGAAATATATTTGCATTTGAAACCTCCGACAGGATACTTGGGCATGTGCCACCGGGGCAGGTGCAATTGCGCTGCGCAGCAGACATTTCGTATTCAATTCAGAACTTATATTTCTTGGCATATAGCAGGTATAACTGGTGGTCGACATTGCAGAATGTTTGACATCTACAACAAATTGTTTGGGTTTGTCACTTGCCAGGTCCTTCTTTAAGTGAAGGTTCATTGTATCGTTCTATCTTTTAACGAGCAATAAATTGTTATCAATGTTTTGTGTAGTATCATTTGGTTTTGTGTGAATGGTTATAGTTAAGGGAGTCGATTCGGAATCGTATCAGCGGCACTTGTGGTTTGCAAAGAGTGTATCGTGTAACGAAATGTTCTAGGACATTTGTAAGATAAGATAGTTTTTGCCATCTGCAGAGTGATGGAGGTAAACAATAACTGCAAGTTTGGCGCTGGTTTGAAATTGATTTTCTGGTTGGTCTGTAAAGTAGTAGGTAATCTAGTTTATCTTAGAACGGTTACAGCTGGGAGTATGGTTTTTAGATCCGCTTTTCTTTTACTACTAACGAGATGTAGGTTAGGGTGGAGCGAAAAAACTTTTTTTTGTTTATTGGTATCTAATAGTAAAAAAAATGTAAAATATTATTCGATTTGGATAACGATAACTGCCTCCACAGACACACTGAAACTTTTAATAACAACTTGGGTTCCAAAATAAGGACTTAATTGGAAAAATCATCATAAAACTTCTTATTCCGAATATTCGTTTGTAATTCCTAAACAGGCCCTTAGTAATAAACGAATTTAAACTCGAGTTTTACGTAAACTCGAATCTAACACAAAATTCGTAGTAATAAACGACCCTTCACAAAATCGACAAATACTTAGTTGTGGTCGAGTCGTATCCAAGTCGAATTTAAAAGTAGTGACAGTTAAACGTTTCAAAATGAGTTTCGAGCGAATTTTACAAGATTTCGATATAATTAATGATACGGAAAATAATAGAACTCGAACTCGATATACAAAATACGATTTAATGCACTAGAATATTACAGTGATGTGGAATTTGAGAAAAACTTTAGGTAAGCTCAAAAGTTTGGAAGCATATACTTCATAAAAATAAGTCTTTCTATAAGATTTGACAAGGAAACCGTTCGTTGTATAACACATTTAATAGAAGACGACATTAGAACTACCAGTACTAAAGGATCACCCGTTCCACCTCTTATTATGGTCTTGCTTACATTGCGACATCTTGCAAAAGGAACCTATAAGCTCGATTCAGGTACCTTCGGTTTAATTTCTAACTTATGACATATTATATTGAAGAAAATAACCCCTTCACAGCTGATATGCACGGAGTAAGCCAAAAAACAGCCAGCACGGTGATCCGCAAAGTAGTCAATGCACTGGCTAAACAATTGGAAACTGGAAACAAATGAGGGCATCAGGGAAGTTAAAAGAGGATTTATGCAAAAATTTGGGTTTCCTCAATGCATGGGTGCTATAGACTGCACTCAAATTAAGATAAAAAATCCGGGCGGGGAATTGGGAGCTCGTCACCGATGTCGGAAGGGATTTTACTCGTTAAATGTACAAGTTTTAGTTGATTCCAATGGAAAAATATTGGATATTGTTGCACGTTGGAGAGGAAGTGCACATGATTCACGAATTTATAATTCGTCAAGCATTAGAAGAAGACTTGAGAACATGAATCGCATGGGAGGAATCATTCTCGGCAATGGCGGATACAAACAAGGTACAATAATGATGACACCGTTTAGGGACCAACTTAACTGCATCTGAACAATCTTACCAACGACATCATATTCTTGCAAGGGGAGTAGTTGAAAGAAACTTTGGACAGTTTAAAAACTGCTTTAGATGTTGCTTCAATGGATTCCAATGCAATTTAAATACAGCAAAGAATTCAATAGCTGCCATTGCAGTGCTCTGGAATATTGCCAAGACTCGAAACGATTCCCTAACAGGAGATACTTCTCAAAATCGTAAGTAAATTGAAACCATAAAGTATAAGATTGACTTATTATGCCATATTTTTATTTCCCTAGATCTTCAGGACGACAATACAGAACACTTAAACCTGCCGGAAGAAAATCACAGAGGAGGAAGACAATTTAGAGCAAGTGTTATCACCACACATTTTTCTAACAATAACTGAACAAAATATGCAATGTTACAATAAATACTATATTTTAAAATTATCAGTCTTTTAAAGTTACATTTTCACAATTCACTTCATATCACATTCGAGAATGCTTGAATTAAATCTTCTTTTTTTCATTCTCAATCTGCAGACTGATTAGCTCCATTTTTTTTTTTAAATTCACTTGCCTTTGCATTTCGAACAACTCCTTTTGCTGTACTATTTCCATTTCGATTTGCTCAAACCTTTTCTGCAAAACATCTTGTCCAGTTTTTGTTGCAATTTTCTTCGATGCTGTTGAAGCCTGTTTCGCCCTAGGCGTCAAATCAGCTGCCGGAATTTGCTGTTCTTTAAAATGAGCATCGCTGTCAAAAACTGCAATGTCATCCTCAAAATCTCCTGGCAACAATTCTTGGATGGCATAGTCGAGGCAATCTGGTTCCTTAGGCTCGACTCCGGCACCAGTTGCATTCGTTTCCCTTCTAAAACTGGAAATATTTGAGCTTGCTGCAGTTTTCATCCTCGTCCACTGTGCCTTTAACTTCTGAATTGGTAAATTAACACCAATACTAGCCATTTCTTCGGAAATTATTTTCCACGAATCTCTTTTTTTTGTTATTATTGTGGTGTTGTTAGTTTTTGAGTCCACGATGTTCACATACGGGGCAATGATATCTTTGAGGAATTCTTTTTCCTCAATTGTCCAATTACGCTCCCTCTCACGTTTCTAAATTTGTACATTAGATAACATAAATGAATAAACATGGAATTTATTAATAAACTTACTCCATTCGAATTTGCCATTTCAAATGAAAAATCAAATTTCAAATTTTTTGTTCTGTCAAAATTAGCTGTGCTAGCTTACAATAGCGAATGGGTAAATTTGAGTCACAGTGATTACGTTAAATTCGAGTTTTGTAAAAGCTTTTTTATTACTACGAAAACTTAAAAGTACTCTAGCTACTCCTAACAAGTTTCGTCTTTAGGACCGACTTTAAGAATTTCTATTACTATTTATTGTTACGAGAATGAATTTATTTTTTGTTTATATTGAATTCCTAATCATTAATAGTATATTTTGCGCACTTTCATCTATCTATTAACTTTTATATTATTTTTAGCCATACCTATAAGTCTAGTAAAATCTTGTATCGAATTTTGATTTTTGAAGTCAGTGCGGAGGCAGAAGATCTTCACCAAATTAATCAAAAAACTATATTAATTTTTCTTTTAGCCCACTATTAGAATTCCGACATTTTTTGCATACATCCTTGCTCCACCCTAATTGTAGGTATCCATAGTTGAGTAACTTAAAAATCTTTGGAGAGCGCAGTGGCGCCGTGAAAAATAGGTTAATCACGCGTGTGCTTAAGCAAACCGCTTCCTAGTTGTTACAATAATTCCCACTGGACCTATTGACCGCATCTGTGTTTTGCCCAAAAATAACACACAACTATAGATATGTACAAGCTGGCAAATTTTTGTATCTTCTACTTTATCTGTGTACACAGCATTAAATTCGAAAAAGACTTCGCATTTAGTGGCTCACATTTCGTGCCTTTGCATGCGACTTACTCTCAAAACATCGCGATCGTTACGAAAATGACCTCAAGTTTCCCAAATTAAAATGGTATTGCACTTACTCGCAAAGTGATGTGTAAATTGCCACAGGTTAATGCGCGACGATCCATGACAACCGATGGAAGTGTGCGCGCAACTATACAATTCGACCAATTTGAGTTGGCTGCGCTGTTCCCTTTGGATAATTTGATACGAATTGGTGAATGGTGATTTGCCCTCACCGATTTGCGCACACAGGGGGCAAGAACTACCCGAAGTAGAAGTGCAGTTCACTGCGGCAAATCGGTGGACGACCGCTTAAATAATTTTCGACTTCCTTTTCAGATATGCCCCAGCGAAACGTATAAGGAAGACGATATGGTTTCGGATTGGTGACTGACAGTCTGCATACCGCCACCAAAAACATTTGCGCGTTGAAACCTATAATTTGCGAATGCCAACCGAAAGCACGTTGGGATTGGGTTTCTCTCTGATTCATTTAATTCAGGTGAGTTGAATGAATGCTATTTGTGTGTGTTTTGTTTGTTTATGCTAGAAAATTGGTTGGGACAAGCGCTTTTTGTCAGTCAATCTGACTACTAACACTAAAAATTCCACCATTCAATTGGTTATCAATTAGACAGACAGAATCCCCTCCGCAATTATCATCTCGCATCAGACTTCATTTTCTTTTCTAAAGGATTAACCCAAGGGAAGATGTATCCTTGATATTGTTTCTCTCGAATTGATTAAAATGTTTTTACATTTTCATTTGAAATTTCAAAATCCAGTATCAATTACTGGGATGTCTTTATTTTCGGATATTCGGTTCCTTCTTGGAAGGAACAAGTTGGAGTTAACCAACAACAATTTTAAGGATTTTTTTTGCCAGCAGCGAGCTACTGCGACTTGTTGACAAACTGAAAAAGTGTAGACAGAAATAAATTGGTAGCAACAAAGGGAACAATGGATTATGGATGTTATTCCATCCGCCACTACTATTATATCGAGAAGGGATAGTGCGATTGGGATACTAGAGTCATGTCATTTTCTCAGCAGGATGTACATGTGTAGACATTATTCTCTTCTATCCCAGTGTGGTGTTTAATAAGTGATCGTGTTGAGGAGATATAATTTTTCACTTTCTCACACGACACACTCGCTTCGGAGAAGTAAATTTCGCCAAGTGGAATTGGGCATGTTCATTTCGGAGATTCGAAAACGCGATGTCTGAATGATAATCTAACAGAAGGACAGGTACCCCAAATTAACATTTGTGATTCGAAAATGCTAAGACCACCGCAGATAATTTCATGAGACTGATGTCGTTTTCCATTGGGCAAAAAGAAGCGTCCGGGAGAGTCCGGAATCGAAAAAATCACTTCTGAAACCGTTCCTTTGGCACAAAAAATACTCTTCTGGTGATTCTGAGGAGAGAAATTCGCTTCTCGATTTGAAGTCAGAATCCACTCAAGAAGCACTAACACAAGTGTAATTTGTGTATTTTATACAAGCTAGCTGACAGCGGCCGTAGATTATTTTTTGGCGTTTCACCAATACAAATGTGTATTCAACCAGAAGCAGTTTTCTTGTTCCATTGGATTTCAGAATGAGTGAATCCTCGAGTGAAACCAATGGAAAACGACATTATATACAGCTTTCATTTGCTTGTAAGATCCTTGGCGTTAGAAGAGGACACAAACTCAAAAGGATGGATGACAAAGAGAATAAGGAGACGGTTTTACTAATCGAAATATTTGCATCGATTGGCGGTTCGAATATAGCAGATCATTGGGCTGTTCCCTTACAATAATGCATTTTAACAAATTGTTAAGCTTCGTTCCCTTACCCAAAAGGTTTATAGAAGGAAAAAAACTTTGACTGAATTTGGAAAATGTATTCGAATGCATTATTGAAAGGGAACAGATCTAGACATTCAAAATCTGGAACGTTCATCAGAAGCTCAACAAGTAGGGGGTATAACTATACTGAGATTCATGTGTGTGACAGCCACTTCAACCTAACCTAACCTTCGCAAGGTTCCCTAAATGTAATCTAAATATTGTTTCTCTAAATTAGTGATTTCCAAAGTGTTCCAGGTGAACTCCCAGAGGTCCACGAAAGACTCGATGGGGAGTATACGTTGGTATAAAAAAATGGGGGTTCATCAGTTGTTAGAAAATGGTTTTAGTTTCGATAAGAAATAAACATTTTTTCAGTTGGGCTGGCATATGGGGCTGTTTATTTAGCATTATTTCCCTTTTTCAAAAACCTCCCTTCATTTTTTGAGTAGGTAGTATATTTAACGACTGTTACTTGTAAAAACTTGCATATTCGGTATTCAGCGTAACGCGTGTTGAGACTTGCTAAGTGCCGCCCCCAACGCTTGTCCAGACTCAAAAATGAACGACTTGTGTTTCAAAGATTTTAGAGTTGGAACTCAGCCGCGACGCAAATTTCCATCGTTAGATCTAATCTTAAAATTTTTTGACGAGTTTTGGGAATATGGTAAAAATGTAGCAGCAGGGGGTCCACCGAAACCAGGTTAATTTTGAAAGTGGTCTACAGAAAAAAAATAGTTTGGGAACCTCTGCTCTAAACTACTAATAGTTTATCCACCAAAAATTGTTATTATAATATGCTCGATATAAAAAAAAAACCTGGGACTTCTAATGGTGCCGCTGTTGAAGTCTAGGGACCCAAGCTGTTAGAAAACGTCTTCAAAGGGAACAAATACTTAATGATGACTGTATCTACTTCCTATCGGACAGTCAAGATCTTAAGGCCCTATATCCGATCGGGTCAAAGCGGTATTGTGCTTCTGCGACAATATAGCCACAGTTGCCTGGAAATTAAATCATAAACCTACCTCATGGAGCTTTGAAGCGAACAAACGCGCGGATTTTCTTGTGCGAAGACGCGACTGCCGCCAGTTCAGTTGTTCTTCGGGGCTGCCTTTGAGTCACAATTATTCCAAGAACATAAAGTGAAGTTAATGAACACTGAACCAAATGCAAGGTTCGGGGAAAGTCCAGATAGCGAAAAAGCAAGAAAGGTTGCTCAAGCTCAGCATAAAAGACCTGGGGAGCTCAACTGTTTAAACCAAGGTATCGCAACACAATCAGAAGTAAAAGAAGTGTTGCGGGTTCTATAATGTATACCTGAATTCCCTCTTTTCCATATACTCTGACGGAGATTGGGACTTGAAACGGCCTTTGCAAATATCAAAATGTTGACCGGCCAATAGAGCAAACAACCTTTGCCTCCAAAAATATTTCAAAATTTTAAAATTTCACAATAAGCTACAAAAACCGTTCGCCTTACTTAAAGTGTTAAAAGACTGTATGAAGAGTTCCTTAAACTAAATGTGTTAAATTTAAGAAAAGCTAGTGGGTATTTTGCCGTTTTATGTACCTTCAAAGAAGACTTTCAGCAAATGCCCCGCATTTCTTGCAAGTCCCTCAACGCAATTTGAGTGCTGGAAAAAGCAAATCATGCACTAAACATCCCTCATAAAAGGACTCTCTTTTATCCACATATTTTCCCGCGGGTTATCCATCAGTAAACCCCATTGGTAAACCCCTTCACCACTAAAGTTTGTCTACATGGGAATAGTTTTTCTCAGTCTATGTACGTATTTCTCGTTGTTGCGCCTTTAAAAAAGTCAACTTTGCTGATGCCCCCCGCTCCAATTATTCCCTTTAACACTCACCGCCCACCCGAACCCTTCTTAATCGAATTCAAGTATTCATTGCGTCATTAATTGAATTTATGAGAGCTTCTTATATAAACAGAGAAGAGGGTTCGAAAGCAACGAGACTTCATTGATGGGTTATTAAAATTTCAATGGCCTGCCGAGTGTGGTTAAATGTCCGTCCTTGTATGCGCGAGAACGGCATTTGCCACCGACCCCCATATTGGATCATTTAAAAAATCAACTCTCTATATGCTTGCTGGATATACCTAGACCTACCATGTTTACAAAAGGAAGCATTGTTTGCGAAATAAAAATAAAAATCCAGTTCCATCATCCAGTGGAATTTATATCAATATTGACACATGCCATAACATATCATTTTGTTCCCATTGAAATCCGCATATGAAATTATCTGTTGTACCTGGCCCTTGTGCGATTCCTTTATTTGCAATCTACAATTTGCCCAGCCATGCACTTGATGTCCTGGCACGGACACTCAACCGTATATGGACATGTAGATTGTTACTAATCACAACAAATCGTGTGCGGTGTGTGTGTCCTGTCTTCACTTTTGCATTTTTTTTTGCGAGCAAAGGAAACTCTCGAGTCATAACTTTCACCCGTCCTTCTAACAAGACAGAAGACACACAGTGGGAAAGTCATTCTACACCAGCCGCATCGGACAGGATTATTCACACCGTAACATTTGACGTGAGAGGTGAGAGATAATCCGGTATGGAAAAAGGAAGAAATCGAGTTTGGCATGTGGCCGACTGTCTGTCAATCGACAGACACGCAATTCCCAAACAGGACAGGTTGACGAGATTTGCCTGTTGCCTGCTCTTAAATTGACAGCACGTGCGCTGTCGATTCGCTTCTTCGTACGCATCAAGCGATCGGGTAGGTAACCTTAATGTATTGTACTTAAGTGCTCGTGTATGGTGTTGTACAATTAACAAATTATCAGAGTTGAGAACGCCCGAAACAATAATGTGTCCCATATTGTGTTGCTCTGACTGACCTACATTACATTACACTTAGGTCCTAATGACCAAGTTATATGCTTGAATGAGTGGAGTGCTACTATAGTGTGTGGCCGTAGAGAAGGTACCTACTGAACTCAATGATGGCGCTGGCTGTTTAGCAAAATCGCACAGCTTTGTTAAAGTAAATTACACACAACAAGCTTATTCCCGTGTAAGTTCTTAGAAAAATCAAACCAAGCAAGTCATGTCATGACTCATGACTCTACTTTGGGTTGGGTTTGGGTCTATAGTAGCGACAGGAAATGGAGACTCGAATGAACACGCGACGCCCCTTTACCACTTATCGCTATATAATTCCATCCGAGTCAGTATCTCACGCCCAACAAGCGCGTTAACCCCTTTCTTCTGTTCACGCCTTCATCGCAATTTCGTTTCTTTTCTATGTCTCATTTCGCCCGGGCTGCATCTCCAGTCAGTGATGCCAAGTGCCAACCCGGATCGAAGTTATTATGCCTAAACACGACAAAAATGATGGCTTTAAATTAAAATTATGCCTTCGCGGGTAAAAAGATAAATAACGAAGAAAAGTTAAAGTTATGTACATATTACACCTTTATTTCACATATGTACAGTACAAGTGCAATGAATATAAACACGATGGAATGATTAGTTGAATGACGGTGAATTCTTTTTCGCATTTGGCGAAGATGTACAGGATGAATAGGAAAATAAGCATGACACAAAGTTATAAATGAAAATGAGTGATGCGACTCTGATCAAAGTAGGTACTAGATTTACCTACCAAATTCAAAATATATATACAGTCGAATCCCTCTAAATCGAACCTCCTTTAACTGGATTTTCCCTCTAACTCAAATTTTTCGACACAATTTTTGCTTTCCCTCCAATTTCGCATAGAAAAGTCATCCTCTAAGTTTTGATTCTTGACCTATTACAATATTCCTCTAAGTTGAATTTTTCGTCTGAAGAATACAAAATAAAAAAAATATCTCCCTCCCGGAAGAGTTGCGTCGCGACGATACGTTTTGTTTCTACATAGGTACCTACATATTCTGCTTAAAAAAATTAAATGCGCAAAATTTTCAGGTGCGCAACACTTGTGTTGTTGCTATAGTTAGAGTGATATGGGATTTGTTTAAAAGGAACCTACTTTCCTATTTTGTTCCTTAAATAAATAAAAAATACAGTAAATCCCTCTTACCGCTACTTTAACTCGAACTTATATTTATCTCCCGTGAAAATTCGACTGCAATTGTAATAACATTCACCAAAAATTATGAATTTTTTCTCAAAACTATTCCTCAATGCCTCAGGCATCGGAATTATGTTGAGTTGGCATCATTGCCTATGCCCAACATCCGCGTAAACCCTCTCTTCTTGTTCCCCTTCTCGGATCATGGCGCTTTTTCATTCCTTTTCTATGTCTCAGTCTCATTCCGCCAAGCTGTATTTCCACGCACGCTTTACCCTATTCTCTGTCGCATTTTCGTTTCATCGGAACTTAGAAATACTGCCGATATAAGAAGTTTTACTTTACTGTACTGCCCTGCATTTCAGGAGCAATCTGCCTTCTAGCGGTTGTACATTGTATGCTACTGTTCAGGCGGTAATGCATTGCGTCAAACACAGCATGGTTTACCTCCTGTATAATTCATTATACATGTTACAAATTGCGCGTTGAATTGATCACAGAGTTGACCCGCGAAAGAACTGAATGAGAAATGTTCTTATGCTTTGTCTCTATTCTTGTCAAACTTCGAATTCTTTTTATAAGAAGACCTCTTTGTGAGAAAAATTTCACCTTAGTATTCTGCTGGCGCTAAATTTTAACGTCCTTCTCCACTCCTTCCACTTTGTTTCACCACACCAAAGATAAATATGGCCGCTAAAATATTAAACATACAGGCGACGTTCCTCTGCCCGCTAGACGTCTAGCACAAAATATTCCAGATAAAGGTAAATTTTGCAAACGTTTGAATGATTTTCTTTTGACTGGCCGTGTTTTTTCTCTCTCTCAATGCAGGGTACTTACACGTTACACGCTAGATACTAGATTGCGAATTTTCCCTGAAAGAGATATTTCATAAATAGTGCTAGATGTCAATGGTGATATGCCATTTTTTTTTCATATGAAGTTTGACTTGCCTATAGTCATCTTGCGGGCAGTGGAACGCGGCCAATAGAAACGAGACAAAATCGATATGTTTATGACAGATGTCAGTAAATATAATTTTAACTATACGCGTAATTAGAATAACCTATTAAATTTCATACTTTAAGACATCGCAATATTTGAATACCTATCTCGAAAACAAAAATCTCGAAAGAACCAAATTACATCTTAAGGTTTTTTTTCCGCTGCGCCACCTCTCGCGAACGTCTGACAAACATCCGAGAGTAAAACTGTCATGAAAGAGCTTCTCAATTAGCCGTTTGGACTCGGCGTAAAATTATAGATCCCCTCCATTCGTCCCAAAAATTGAAAACCCACACAAACGAATGGTTGTGAGAAGCTAGGCCTTGGGTCCCATAGACCTGTCGCGCCAAAATATATATATATAAATATATATGTTAATTTTTCCATTACCTAAGGACTTCAAGCTCATCCAAAATAAAAAGCAACGTCACAAAAAAAATGCAACGGCCGCCGTTCGTTTTCATGTCAATTCCCACAGACGACTTGCCAAATATGAAACGCGATACCATGCCAATTAAGGTGATCGACCACTTTAACTCTCAATTAAAAATTATCTCGCCACGTTTGCCAAAACACACGTACGCTGCGTCGTCCGTCGTCTGAAAAACAGTGTCCAATCGCAAAAAAAAGGATGAAAAAAAATCGACATACACCTACTTAAGTCTGATGCACAAAACACTGTACCGAAAAGTTCAACACAAAGAAGAAATGTGAAGAAAAAAATGAAGAACAACGAAACGAATCCTTTATAACCGTTTATTATTACGATTTTCCATGGACCTAAACATTACACCGAAGTGAATGACCACCAGGTAACCTAAGAAGTTGGGCATTAGTATATAGTGAGTAAAATGATGGACCACCGCACAACGGTCCATCATCTTTGGCGACACCGAACCAACCAAAAAAGAAGAAGAAAAAAAAAACTCATACTCCTTCTCCTGTGAATCGGTTGCTGGCAGTCCAGACATCGCCTAAAGTAGGATCACTCAGTTATGCGACAGTGATTCCCTGAAAACATTCTCAAGCCGTAAAATATCAATTTCTTACCTTGTCCTTCTGCAAGGAGCTCCTTCGTATTCGTATGTCCACTTGAGTCCACTTTACATACAATTTTCAAAGAACACTGCGCGTTAGATGAGGTGGTCCCTCGATCCACTCCTATATGCAGACATTGCGGACCCCCTGGAATAAATCTGCAAAATTTACAATGTTTTGGCTTGTATAACAGATTATTTTACGCCGCTGTCGAAATTGGAGGACGATTCTCCTTTCTACCTGAAATGCGGGAGTAGCTAATGCCCCACCGGGAATATACATCGCGTGAAGATTTAAAAAAAAAGGACAGAACATTCCCACGACTAAAATAAAAGTGCTGAAATCTTAATAACGGTGATTATCGAATCGAACGGAAGACATTTTTTGGCAAACATTTCAAGTCTCATTAGTCAACCCGTAATGATGATGATGGCTAGCGCCATATAATTTTCACACCTACTTTTGACCCAGATTAAACTACACCTATCGTCAAATGGGAGTTGGTTCCGTCAAAGGATCGATAATTTGGCCTACATCCGGAATTTAAACTGAAGAGGAGATGAAAGGGAAAACCGCAAATAGTTTTGACGGAAGAAAATCACACAACTGGTAGTGCGTGTAATTGTAGTCCTTCTTGGGGGATGTATAGTTTTGAGGTGAGGAAAAGGGTTCAATTAGATGTTCAGTTAATAACAAGTCTGCAACAACATATTTCGTGCAAAGGGTAAGTATATTTTATATTATGCTCGATCAAACCGAACGGAACGACGGGTTCAACGGGTGGTACTCTCCGGCTAGAAGGGTTTACCTCTTTTTCGACAGAAACTGGCCCGAAACAACCTCAAATCTATGTCTCAAAAGCTGCAAAGAGGATTTTTCTTAATCATTGTACCTCGGATGCTTTTAAAGCCCGCAGAAATTTCAGTTGGCAAGAGTGAATAATGAAATACAGTAGAAGTCGCTTATAACGACGCTGGAGGGACCGATGAAATGAGGTCGTTATAACCGGCGGTCGCTATATCTGCCTGCCATATCTGGCAACATTTCGTTATATACGACGAGTCGCCGACGTTATATCCGACTGTAAATTGGCTTAAAATATAATTAAGCAACCAAAAGAATTGAAAGTGGACGTTATAAGAAACTGGTCGTTATAAGCGAGGTCGTCATAAGTGACTTTCACTGTAGTTTCTATTTCACCAAAGCAAAGTAATACCCAAAACACATGTGCAGAATTTTGACTGCAGTGGAAATAGAACACACAACACACGTTTAAATGGGAGAGAACACATGTAAATTCGGTACAGTACTGCAAATTGTCTCTATTTCTAAATCCACTGCAAAAAAACAATGCCACCACACCACAGAGAAAAAAACACAAAATTTTAACTGCTTTGGCATCATTGTGATTGACGTTTATTTCGAATTCAAATGTTTTGCGTACAAATAACAACGGCTGACTGACGAAATAAAGGAAAAATTAATAGTATTCGTGAAGGAAAATTACATGTTTTATAATAATCGCAAGAAATATTACAAACAAAACATTTGAGTCAAGGATAAAAAAGGAGGAAGTTTCACTTAACACCACATCTGTAAACAAAAGAAAGACGTTTCGCTATTGTATGACTTATCTAACTGCAATAACGTCAAACAAAAGTTCTGCTCGTGTGTCTTGCTTGCTGTACTACGTACTTCACTGCGTCCAGAAATTCTGCACACGTATTTTGGGTATAAAGTAGGATTTTTAGCATTTACAACAACTTAATTAACATAAACTCGCTCTTTGAACTAAATCTGAAGGGAGAATCAAGTGCTTTTGCGGAAGACTTATCGCCTTAACTTACAAGTTTTATAAGGGATACGAATGCTTTGCAAAGATCTCGGAAGATCTAGAAAATTTGAGACCATGGTTTGCGGAACATACCTAGTACTGCCATAAGTTCTGTTACAAAATTAACAGTGGCCATATCTTAAAACTTCAACTTGGAATAGACCCATTAACTTTTTTTTTCTAAACATGTGCATGTGCATATTGTTTACTAAAGAATAGAAGCCAGTTTGGTTTCAGCTTCCAGTAAATTAACATGAAGTGGGGTGTCAAAGAAAATTGGATCGTGGTGAACGTTGGATACCTTGAAAAGAGTGCTGGTCAATTTTATAACTTGCTGAAACTTCTCAGCATATCGAGAATGTTTGTTTATCGGGCTATTGGTCGCTTCAGTGAATTGTCGAAAGTGGAGGACAGGCCAAGAAATTGTAGTAAAAGCTGTGCGTGAACATATTCGAAGAAATCTCCTTCGGAAGCAGAAGATAATTTCCAGGGCGTTGAACATATTCTCCCAATCGATGTCTAGGCCGGTTCGGGATGATATGCATATAAAAGCCTATCGTCGATAAATAGGTCGTCTTTAAACTCCTCAACTAAAAAAAAATTAGGGCGGAGAGAAGCAAGAGACTTATGGACGTATGGCACGCGAGAAATGGGCATAAAATATATTTTTACGGATGTACATTTTTTTTTACTGTGGAAGAAGTTTTCAACAACAAAATGATAAAGTTGTGGAAAATCAGTTTTAACACCTTACAATAATTTATACTTGTCATACTAAAATCAAAATTCGATTAAAGAAGACGCCGCGAAAAAAAAAAATTTAAAAAAAAATTAAAAAAATGCAAATGAGTAGAAAGTTTGAGCAGGCGGCGAAGAAAGTTCGCCTTGTAAATAAATCAAAAAATCTAAATAGTGAAATTGTTAAAACCTACATAAGAACTTTGATCAAAAAAATTAAAAATTAAAGTAGGTACATGCCTAAGCAGTCAGTGACCTTAAAATTGGGTGTTTTTTTGATATTTTTCCCTTGAGTCTATTGGAAGGAAAAACGAAATAAAGTGGAAAATTCCGCAGTTGGTTTGCTTTACTGGGCATTGAAACCCGAGGTAAAGTTTTACTGTTCTGGTTTAATCAAGAAAACAAATATTTCCCAAGCAAATGTGACTACCTAACCTGAAAGCTGCAATAACTTGGACACTTCTCGATTTTTGTTTTGTTCTTTTTATTGATTTTCTATAGTTTCACGCTTAAATACTTAGTAATCTGTTAATCTATTAGAACGTTACAAATCTTCATTGACCTATGTAACCATTGATTGGGATGGTAGAGAAGGCTCCGGAGAAAAGATAAACACATAATTTTCTCCGTTCAATTAATTCAGTTATTTTATTGTGCTTTAAAATTTCTGGATTTAGTTCTTTTTGCATAATTTCTTTTGACCACGGGTTTTAGTTTACATTTTTATTTTATTTGTTTTTGCACGCAATATATTTAAATGTATGGTTAAGATTGACGATGATCGCAAAAACCCACCTATTTTCCGACGAGCTAAGCCAGCACAAAGCTAGGCGTGCACTCGCGCTTCATCCGAAGTCATGACAAGAATTCTATTGTCCTTCGTAAACATCATCCATTAAAAAGTTTATGCTTTATCATAAATTCATAAAAGAAAGCGAAAAAATAATTCCAAGGGGTCAGAGTCGCCATCATCCTGCTTCCCTAATGGTTTGCTGGGGATCTCTTACGAAGGTGTCACATTTTTTGAAAAAGGTGTTAAAACAGGGACAAAAGTTTATCAAGAAGATGTGCTAGAGGGTGTTGTAAAGACGCAAACAAATACTGTACTTATTGGATAAAGATGGATGGTTTAAGAAGAATCTGCTCCGGCGCATAAAGTCAAAACCACTCCTTTCATATTCCTGCTTAGAGTATTGGCCGCGCGTCGGGAAGTCCAGATCTGAATCCATTGCATTACAGTTTGAGGTCAGAATTGGAGAGCAAGGCTTGCAGAACTCCCTACAGAAATTTGGAGATTCTAAAAAAATCGTTGACTGGCAGCGCCAACGATATGTCCACGGAAACTGTACGTGCCGCTATAGCTCAATACCCAACACGTTTGAGAGCTTGTGTTAAATCAAAAAGTGGCCATTTCGAGTGATGTATTTTTTTTATTAATCAAGATTATTGTCTAATGAATGACAACAAAATAAAGTAAAAATGTTAACTCGTTTTTTTTTATGCCGCTTTATATTTGTAACAGAATTTATGGCAGGACAGGGTAAGCAGTGTCCCGCAGCAAACACCGCTATACGGCTACTCTAAGCAAAAAACCTCCGAATTGTATAAAATCGGAGAATTTTCCGTTCCGACGGATACCTGGCTAGGGCAGATAGTTTTGCATTTATCCCAAAAGGAAGTGACTTGACAGCAGCAGCTTCGTATAGAACCTTCCTGATGGTGAAAATTTCAAGTCAACTGCTACCTAAAAGTCGAGACCCACAACATTACAATAAATGTGACTGGAACCGCGATTTTATGGGCATTCACCTAATATTTTAAGCGAATTGCAGAATCAAGAAGCGGGTCCTTTGCGACTATTAAGGAGCAGCATGGGTCTCTTGATTGAAATGGGTTCAGATATAGACGCTGTCGATCCTTAAGAGATTATTGCACCAAAGATCTCTAGCACTGCCATCTTTATTAGCCATCGGGGTGTGGGCGCATGTTTTTTCTGTGATACAGATTGTCATAAGGCGTTCGCTTACTTGTCTGAAGCTGAAGACTTTCCGTCTAAGTCTATAAATGCGATGACAAATACGACGATGACAATATCGACTGACTGTTAACGGTCTCAGTTCCACCATCAGGTCAGGACTCTGACAACACCTAAGAATATATATGCGTCTTAAAAGTTCAAGGACGATTTGCAAGGCTTTAATATTATTCTCAATTATGTTCGTCAACGTCTCTTGCGTTACCTCTGTCCATTTTACGTTGAACTTGCAGAGCAGCTGTTCTAAATTTAACCGTCGCTAGTAGGAAAGTCTGAAAAATACCAATGTAACACAAGGCCTTCCCAAAAACCGCAATCTTTATGACAAAACAAAAAACACTAATTAGTAAACTCTCAAGAGATCAGAATCATCAAAGGATGAGCTGTGTCGGTGCCCAACAGTAAACCTTTCGAATCAGTTGAATTTATTTCTCAACATCACCTCCCCTTTGAGCAGTAAAACATGAGTTATATCCTTTTACAGTGTAAACTGAACATGGTAAATGCCAAATTTGTCATCCCTTTGCAGAGCAATAACCAGTGACATCTCGAAAGTGGACCATCCTCCGAAACCTGAATGTATACCTGAACCTGAACCTTTTGTATGGCAATTTTTCGTCCTTATCGGTCTGTTTTGACATTAGTTTACACAACCGATAGGGATCTCGTGAACCTTGTTACTGTCACATGTCACATCGATACAGCGAGAGGCGGAATCCAACGGTTTTTTGGTAAACACTTTAGGCGTGTTTCACATGGAATGAACTAATTTACGATGGGAATCAAAAGGACCACTCCTTTTGTTTTGTGGACTGCTGGTAGTGTAAGGAGTTGCTGTGCTATTGCTACCTTAAACTATTTTATTTGATTGTGGTGATTGCGATCTCGATCTGTGATAAGAAAGGGTGACATTTGACTTCGCTACTCGTGATATGATACACAGCGGGAGACTTGTACCATCAGCTTTCCCTCTATCGAATAAATCCTTTTATTATTCATGTAAGTATGGCACACTTTAAAAATTTCGCTTTCACGATGCCATCCTTCGATCGATCGATGAAAATATAGCAGAACCGTCTATACCGTGCCGAATGTTCCTGGCACCCAGAAGATAAGCCGTCAGACAGACTTAATGATCGTGCGGCATAGCTCAAATAAAAATTCGTCATGCCGGTTGTAGGACAAGACATTCTATCGTTTACCTGTGGCAGCGGTGTCGCTCACAAAATGGTCAGTTCGGGCACAAGGCACAGGACATCGGGCACTGTGTGCCAAAATATTGTTTTTATGATTCGAGATGTTGATAGATTTTTAGTGATAAAACGAAATAATTACTGTGCTAGTGGATTTGTTCACAACGTAACAAGGATCAACGACGAACAGGAAGGAGAATTGTTATTAATTTTAATAATAGGCACAAAAGAAGGAAACACTTCCTCCGCCTTTTTGTAGATGAATATCTGGTGTTTTAATCTCGAGGATTCTGTGGTCCAGCACAAGTGTAAAGGATGTATTTACATATACAAACAGTCGGGGAAACGGTCGGGTGAATCTGTAATCCACTTGGGAAAATATTACTGCTTTCCCTCGGCCAGAAAATGAACCTTCCATTTTGCTGTCGAGCGCGTACTTTTTGAGCAACTAGTACAATGCCGCCAACTATAGTTAAGGATTTAGGCCCAATGTCATTTTTGGGATCGACATAAAACGGACAATCGGCTGCTAGCACTGCGATATTCTTCTCTTCATCGGTGGCTTATTGTCCTGTAACAGACCTCACGCTAAAAATGTTCAACACAGCGGTGCAGAGTAACGATGCATGGGTCTAATGGTCTAATGCACGGGGAAATATTTTTTTATAATTTGTAAAAGGCCAGGGACCGTCAAGCAGTACATGCACAGCAAAACTACAAGTCTTGTACTACAAGGTGCACAATTGCCAAAACTGTAACCAATCCTCAACAATTGGGGGCATTTATTAATTTGCTACTTTTCTGTACCACAAAGCTGCAAGTTTCAACATTTTATTATGTTACAAGTCAGATTTTAAGTGGTTTCAAATTATGGGAAAGTCAAATGGTTTTCTTTTGAAGTGCAGCTACAGTTGCAAGTGACAAGTGTAGTTTTTGTGCCCTAGATGTAAATCAAAAAATAAATCATGACCCGAGGCAAAATACATCACCGCCAAAGAAGGACCTGACACTTGATACGTGACAAATAAATAATTAGAGGAAAATTCATCTATGGAACCCTAGACTTATTTTTTTTTTTTGCAACCGCGTGTCATTCTTTTTTTATGGGAAAGGCTTTTATGCCGAATCAGAATGAACCCTTTCTCAAAGTAGTTGAGCCCCTTGCAAAATTGACAAAATAATGTACAATGTTAATTGAGTACATGTTTGAAATAGCTCGGAAGTGATTGTAGAGAAAGAATGACGCCTGACGTGTTAAAAAAAGAGCTGCGCTGATTAAAAGGTTAAGCGTATTCAAGAGCCATCATCAACTAGACAGAAAATATGTGGACTCGCTTAGGGGACTTGACTTATATCGAAGCGATTACACGAAGGCGCGAAGAAAAGGTTGTTAAAACAGGCAAATATTAATTTTGAAAGAGTTCAGCTAACCATTTTTGGTAGATTTATCCATTGCTCAATAGTGAAAAAAAATAAATAAATAAATATTTTGGCGCGACAGGTCTGTGGGACCCAAGGCCTAGCTTCTCACAACCATTCGTTTTGTGTGGGTTTTCAATTTTTGGGACGAATGGAAGGGATCTACAATTTTACGCCGAGTCCAAACGACTAATTGAGAAGCTCTTTCATGACAGTTTTACTCTCGGATGTTTGTCAGACGTTCGCGAGAGGTGGCGCACTGGAAAAAAATCTTAAGATGTAATCTGGTCCAAATGGTGACCACCCCTTTTTTTAGAGCAAATCTTATGTATAAAAAGCCTTGGTAGAGGCAGTCTTCTTTGTTATCAAATTGCTAAACTATTGGTAAATCTAAAGGCAAATCCGGTAAAATTCATTTGCTCTGTCGTGTCACCAAGAAACGAAGCAATTGGGATTGCACAACAGGCATTATTATGGTCCTTATTAAAAAGGGTTTGCTCTATATAACATTTAAGTTACTCGGAAAAGTTTTTACCAAAATGTCGAATCGAAAACGTGCTGTAGAGCTGTGTTTGAGTCACAGTTGTGATATGAACACTGAACAGTATGGCTTTCTTCCGATAGTAGCATAACCGACACCAGTTCTTAACTATCGAAATGGTAAAGTGCTTCAATGGAGTGTTGCCTAACCCTACAAAAAACATCGTACTGCCCAAAAAAACTGAGCGTGCTTGTGACCACAACCCAGATGTGAAACTTCTCTCGCTAAATGTGGATGTCAAATTGAACTATGTTGTATGTAGTTGAATTTCATTAAGAAATTTATTTTAAAAACCAAATCTTTATAATATTATAATCTTAATACAGCGCAGTAGATAATTATGTTCATTAATTTAAAAAGTTTTATAAGACAATCCAATCAAAAGTTTTCTATTTCTTTTTCGGGAGTTTTTGTTTACATTTTGTTTTTATATCGTCAAATGATTCAAAAATATATCTTTCCATATAACCATACCCACCCGCAAAATTTCATTAAAATCGGTTTAGTAGTTAAGGCATAGTCGGCACTAGCGAGGTATCCGTTGGAACGGACAATTTTTGGAATATTTCTCCGACATATTGCAACGCATATCGGCGAATTACGTTGAAGTGCGATGGAGTGCATTTGTTTCTTCAATTTTTGACAGCTAGGTTCCGATATCCTCCGACAGAAATTGGTTGCGGAATTTGTTTACGATTTGAATTTGAGCCTCCGACAGAGTATGCGTTGCGGAGAGTTTTTCGTTCTGACGGATACCTCGCTAGGGCCGAGTGATGGCGACAGGCCAATTTTCTTCACGCACTACCGCTTGGTCATTTCCGTCTTAGAAGTTAGAAGAATCGATTTTACTCCCAAGTCGCACCATAAGATGTTTCAAATCAAAATAAAAAAAAAAATAATGTACAATGTTAATTGAGTACATGTTTGAAATAGCTCGGAAGTGATTGTAGAGAAAGAATGACGCCTGACGTGTTAAAAAAAGAGCTGCGCTGATTAAAAGGTTAAGCGTATTCAAGAGCCATCATCAACTAGACAGAAAATATGTGGACTCGCTTAGGGGACTTGACTTATATCGAAGCGATTACACGAAGGCGCGAAGAAAAGGTTGTTAAAACAGGCAAATATTAATTTTGAAAGAGTTCAGCTAACCATTTTTGGTAGATTTATCCATTGCTCAATAGTGAAAAAAAATAAATAAATAAATATTTTGGCGCGACAGGTCTGTGGGACCCAAGGCCTAGCTTCTCACAACCATTCGTTTTGTGTGGGTTTTCAATTTTTGGGACGAATGGAAGGGATCTACAATTTTACGCCGAGTCCAAACGACTAATTGAGAAGCTCTTTCATGACAGTTTTACTCTCGGATGTTTGTCAGACGTTCGCGAGAGGTGGCGCACTGGAAAAAAATCTTAAGATGTAATCTGGTCCAAATGGTGACCACCCCTTTTTTTAGAGCAAATCTTATGTATAAAAAGCCTTGGTAGAGGCAGTCTTCTTTGTTATCAAATTGCTAAACTATTGGTAAATCTAAAGGCAAATCCGGTAAAATTCATTTGCTCTGTCGTGTCACCAAGAAACGAAGCAATTGGGATTGCACAACAGGCATTATTATGGTCCTTATTAAAAAGGGTTTGCTCTATATAACATTTAAGTTACTCGGAAAAGTTTTTACCAAAATGTCGAATCGAAAACGTGCTGTAGAGCTGTGTTTGAGTCACAGTTGTGATATGAACACTGAACAGTATGGCTTTCTTCCGATAGTAGCATAACCGACACCAGTTCTTAACTATCGAAATGGTAAAGTGCTTCAATGGAGTGTTGCCTAACCCTACAAAAAACATCGTACTGCCCAAAAAAACTGAGCGTGCTTGTGACCACAACCCAGATGTGAAACTTCTCTCGCTAAATGTGGATGTCAAATTGAACTATGTTGTATGTAGTTGAATTTCATTAAGAAATTTATTTTAAAAACCAAATCTTTATAATATTATAATCTTAATACAGCGCAGTAGATAATTATGTTCATTAATTTAAAAAGTTTTATAAGACAATCCAATCAAAAGTTTTCTATTTCTTTTTCGGGAGTTTTTGTTTACATTTTGTTTTTATATCGTCAAATGATTCAAAAATATATCTTTCCATATAACCATACCCACCCGCAAAATTTCATTAAAATCGGTTTAGTAGTTAAGGCATAGTCGGCACTAGCGAGGTATCCGTTGGAACGGACAATTTTTGGAATATTTCTCCGACATATTGCAACGCATATCGGCGAATTACGTTGAAGTGCGATGGAGTGCATTTGTTTCTTCAATTTTTGACAGCTAGGTTCCGATATCCTCCGACAGAAATTGGTTGCGGAATTTGTTTACGATTTGAATTTGAGCCTCCGACAGAGTATGCGTTGCGGAGAGTTTTTCGTTCTGACGGATACCTCGCTAGGGCCGAGTGATGGCGACAGGCCAATTTTCTTCACGCACTACCGCTTGGTCATTTCCGTCTTAGAAGTTAGAAGAATCGATTTTACTCCCAAGTCGCACCATAAGATGTTTCAAATCAAAATAAAAAAAAAAAACGTTTTTAATTGAAGAAAAGAATTTCTCTTTTTATGAAAAGAGCAAATCTAAAAGTGCTCTTTCTATATGTTTTCCATGTTTTATTGCAAAATAAAGTGCACTTCCTGGTCACTTTTCAACACGAAAGAAGTGTCCGGAATATTTTTAAAGAATTGCCCTGAACTCACCAACACACTATAGAAAAATGTCAGTTGGAAAAGTTTGTTTTGCAATTAGGAACAAATTTTGCGCTATGATTGCAAATGTAAATTTTAATTAAAATATCTTGATTTGGCCCATTGAAATATTCATATTTGTGAAACTGTGTAGACGATATCAAAAATTTGGATGAGTTGCTGATGGATTGCTTGTCATCTTCCTCAAGAAATAGATTCTCGAGTATGAGGTCAACCGTTCCTATGCTTCCCACAGTTCTTGAAGTAAGAGAGTCTCTTCCTCCTTCGTCATTTTTGTATGAGAATCAATGTTGCCGATGTTTTTGGTGCCCGATTCATGTACACTTGTTTGTTAAAAATGAATTTGTCTATTTTGGAGCCACAAGTAGGGGGGGAAGAAGAAGTCGTTCTGTACTCACCACCTGTATACATAAAAGAGGCATTTTGGTCCCTAGGTATCTAAAGTCCACTGTTAGAAGACACCATAACATTGTGCCATACATCCCATGGGGAGAGTTGTTATACCCGGGATTGCGTGTTTATCGAGCTGTTCCGCTCTAGATCCGTCATATTTAGTCGAAAGCAGTGGCACCTCGTGCAGGATGTGATTCTTCACCACGTATGACGATCTTGGGAGAAATTTTTCCGGTGACTAATCAGCCTGGAACGTATTTCTGTATGCCCCGGATCTCCTGGAAAGTGATCTTCTCAAGGCGAACTGCTAAAAAAACAAAATCCTTTGGTGTAATGGAGTAAACGCGAAAGCTTCAACATCAAGTTCAAACATTTTTCAGTATAATCCTGGTTCCCATAAAGGTGGATGATAGAATGAGTTCTTAAGATTGGGAAGGCAGGAGCTCAGGTGGAATTTTATCACTCTTTGTTTCGAGGAGTAGATTCCTGCAAATGAACTTGACTCTGTACGTTTATATCGAGGCTTCTTGAGAGTATATATCAGGCCCTTTTTCTTCTTATCCATGCATGACAAACTTGCATTCTTCCTCAAATTTGAATGCTGTGTCAACCTCTTGAGCCCCCTAGAAACGACTGTAACTAAAAAAATCCACATATCTTAGTACTGTGAGTTTTCGCCGACTTAAAGGATCGATATACAATAGAGCAACTCTTTCCACATTTAACCGTTTAAGAACTAAAAAAGAAAAGTCCTCCCGTTTGAAATTCCCCTCAACTAATAACGAGCAACAACACAAAACGGCATTCAATTGTTTTGCTATTCTCAGCTCAAGTTGTTAATTGTTTTGGCACATTTTCGAGGTACTTGAGTGTTTTTCAGGGAAATTGAAACCTTCGATTTCATCCTCGCACACCGTACCCCATATACACAAAAAAAAAAACATATTGTTCCATTACAATGGAACCTTATAATGCCACATCCTGGGTGCAACATTGTTTATAAACAGTCCTCAATTTGAACAGTGCCTTAGATGTTCGACAAACTGAAGGGGATGCTAAGTGAAGTGCTACTGCTGTTGCGCTGCTGTATACGATAAGGATAACCCTTCAACAAAGAGGCTTCATTGTGTGTGAACTGTGAAACAGTGGTCTATTTAGTTCTTGATCGTGTACATTTACGAGAACATCATTAAAGATCAAATCGTACGCACGTGTTATTGTTTATCCGTGCCGTAGTATTTTTTTTATTGACCAGTCAAGGCTAAGGATCCCTTGGAATACGAACACAAGAAAGGGTTACCTTTCGGTGGTGTATCAATTTTTCAAATTCCTTTTTAATATCAAAATTCATTTCCTTTTCATTTTGAGATATTATACAAACCGACAAACTTAA
Source organism: Cheilosia pagana (assembly GCA_936431705.1). Lineage (NCBI taxonomy): Eukaryota > Metazoa > Arthropoda > Insecta > Diptera > Syrphidae > Cheilosia > Cheilosia pagana. The sequence goes on from OW386166.1 coordinate 114,198,854, forward strand.
GGATCGAGGTGTAGATGCGCGCTCACTCCAGATCGGAAACGTTCTCACACGTTACATGAGTTGGGTCGATCCTTGGTATGGGAAATGCGCGCGCTAGAGAAATGAAATGAAAAATCACACAAGGGGACTCCTTCAGGTCCGGCCACCTGTTTCGGTTTATCCAGGATTTCTGATTTGAGCAATGATTTGAAGATGATACAACCGATGATCGCGCGATGGTTGACTATGGCGAGGCGAATGAATGACGGAAAGGATTCTGGTGAATAATAACTTAAAAAAAAGAAAGGAAAACGATTCTAGTGTCAGACTTTTATGATGATTATTTCCGATTTCGTTGAAGTAGCAAGGTATCCCTTGGTATCCCTTGGTGCGCGCAGTTAGGTGGAGGTAATCTTTTCGAGGCATCTTGACAAAGCGGAAGTGACGCTTTAATGTATGGGAACACAGGTTAATCCTTTATAGATTGGGAGGCAGTTATTATAAGAGAGTGCAAAAACCGTCATAAAAGAATGGATTTCAAGGGAATTTCTATAAAGTCGAAATTAAGCTTTAAAAATTCCAACTCCTTGTTGAGCAGAAAGGATTGAAAGTGGGTACCTACGCCGATGTGTGATACACATGAGCTGAATACACAACAACGCATAGTTTCACATTGAAACGGAAAGTCAAACGTCAAATCTTGAGTTACACTATCGTATTACTCATTCTTATCGAATTGAAATCTGATATAAATCTAGGTAAGTCAGCAAGTATTTCGTGAGATATCTCAAAACAGGTAGTGAGTATGAAATAATATCCTTTTGTCATTTCATTAATTGTGTAAACTGGAAAACTGACATTGGACATGAGAAAAACGACTCGACGGCATCAATCGAATTGACGGACGTCGATCAATCTTTTGAGCTGTTATGCAATTTTTCATCAAAGCAGTATTTTATTGATTGAGATGTTTTTCTTAATTTCATTGATATTATCATATCATTTGAAATCAAATAAATTAATGAGATCCACGATTGTTTTGAAGGAGGTGATTTATTGACACGTTTTGAGAACTCTGGGGAAAGTATTTCTTAAATTTTTTTATACAGACTGAGAGCAGATTTAGATGAAGAGCATTACCGGGATGGTTAAGAAATAAATCTTGGTTCTTGCATATTAGAAAAAGCGAATAAACTGGCTTCGATTGGCTACTTAGCTCGAAATGTGGAATGCGTTGGAATTTTGTTTTTGAATTTTGTGCAGTGGTTGCAGTGGAATGTGACACAAGTTTTGGTTTCTGCAACATTCGAGGCTTGGGAAAGAATATTCTAATACCAGGTTTGAAATTCATTTTCCTCTTATCTATATTTTTACTTGCTGTTTATGTCCGTGATGAATTCGGAAGTTCGTAAGAAACGTAGACATTCTTGTTCTCTGGGCAGTCAAAAAATTTACTGTTTATACACTTTTTGCATTTAGATGTCTGGTTTCATGTGACAATTTTTTTATTTCAGATGACTTTTTATAGTACCTAACTCAGTTTAAGAAAAGCTTCGAAATAACTAAAAACTGTATGAAGGTAAGAAAAACCCGATTGGGACGATCTGGGCGTCGATTCTCGATCTGTGAAGCTGGAAAGTGATAAGTAAGTCATTCTGCATTCTGTGATTCTTCAACCCATCATGATAAATTGCTGTCAAAATGTGTACTAAAATATACTAAATGATAAAACCTTCCAAAGGTGCCTGTCCACAGTGCTTTTGCTAGTAAACTCTCGAGAGTTATCTTGGGTGGCTGTCCATTTGAGAGTAGTAAATTCGAAATTTTAATCTCGCGATTTCTTTGATATCATTTTGACATCATAACCGTGTCCACTTGATATATTTGGTCTGCTAGTTTCCAGTTAAAATGTATTTTAACAAGCAAAAGGTTGCCCCTGCGTTATTATTAGCACTGTTCTTTAAAAAAAAAAATGAAGCAAAAAAGAAATGCCTGGATTAAGCCATGGTTATCGTCGTCGTCAACTCGGTGCAGGGTTTACTCTTACAAGAGAGCTTCAAATTGAAGATTCTCAACAGTTCAGGGATTTTTGCCGTTTGACAGCAAGTGAAATAGAATATATAATTCAATCTGTTGGGCCTACTGTTTTTAAAATGGATACCAAATTAATGGAAGCCATACCAGTACGTGTACGTGAGCGTCAATTAATTTACTCCGATGTCCACTGTTTTGCCATGTCGACTCTCGACAGCTGCGAGTGACTTTTAAAAGGCTCAAATCTCGAGAGTCAAAAGTAAACTCTTCGCGAACTACTCTCGAGAGCTGCTTGAGAGCTGCTAGCAGCATTTTTACTCTCAAATGGGAAGGCACCTTTATGAGCAATTTTGGGATCTTCTGGAAAACATAATACGTACACAAGTCGATTACTTTCATTATTAATTTAGTTTGTAGACAAATCTTTTTAACATTTCTTTATAAAATCGTTGCCTTCAAATATATATTATTTATTAATACAAGCTCCTAAGTGAAAGCCTTGAACCGAAAAAATGTTGAAGTATTTTTGTACTCCGATCCATTTTACACAAGTTTGAGACATATTTCCTAAAAAAATGAATGCTTAATTTATGTATCCATCCATACAGCACCGCAACAAAAACGCGCTTAGAACAAAATTAAATGTCAAATGATATGAAATGCTATAAGTGGATGTGTTCACTTGGTGAATCGTTTTCGCCATCTATTGATTTATGACGGCGTTCAGTAGTGTAAATTCTCATTTCTTGATTTGGTCTTTTTATATTTTAACATTTTATTGTGTGAAGAAAATTATGTTTAAGTTTTGAAATAAATGTGAGCCATTCATTTTTGGCTCCGAGCCAAAGCTGAAATACTTGAGCTAAATTACCCAAGTGGGTACTTCAGTGCAATGCAGCCAAATGCTCTAAATAAAAGAGATTTCCATTGCATAAATAGTTACTTAAAGTTTGCTTATAGATATATGTATTTCCAGCCATTAATGTTCAGTCAAATATAGGTACTCTTTTTTTATTTTCAATCACTATCTTTCACAAATCTTCCCAATACCATTCGCCTACCAAACCGACGACTTGTCATAAAATTAGTATCATATGAAAAGTATTAATTAATTATTATTAATTCATTCAATCATTTTTCGAACTCTAAATAATTATAAATATGATCACCCTATTAATAGGTATAAAGCTATAACCATGAACTGTCAAATTAGTTTTTCTATAGAAGCCCTTTCGGGTGTTCATTTTTTCCTCTTTTTGTAAAAAGGCCAAGCTGTAACGCTGCTGTATAAATAAAATCAAGTTTTATCCTTTTGATCTAATGCCATGTTCCCACCAAACTGAAATCGCGAGGTTTCGATGAACTTTTACCGAAACCTCGTAAGTTGTTTCCACCGAGTTGAAGTGATTTCAAAAGTCATAAGCTGTCAATTTTGAAAATATTACATACCTCTCTTTTTTTGATTCAAATTATTTTGTCTGCAGAAACACTTGTTTATTTTAATTTTTTTTTTTGATTGTTTTGGCTTTTACTATTTTGACGTCCACAAATAATGAACACAAAATAAACCAAAGTTCACGCTGTAGGCTTGTTCGGTTTGATAACCTCTCACGGGCGGATGAACTCAGAAGGATTTCGCTAGAATCCCGAGATTTCGGCACGTCAAAAATGTGTGTCGAAATCTCGGAGATTTGCAAACATTTTACGAAACCTCGCAGTTTCGGTTAGTGTGAACATGGCATTAAAGGCAAATATTTTATTTCGTGCTTCAAAAAAAAATGGAGAATCAAAACCTTTGCTTTTCTCCCAACAAAAAGGATTGAGGTATTTTTTCATTTTATCATACAACAAGAATTGCGTTTGTCGTGCAGAGAAGTGTGAAAAACATTATGGACTCCACGGAAACGTCAATACCAAGAATCTTTGCCTATGAAACTTAAGCTGTCTATTTTTCTGGAGAAATCCGTTCAGCTTGATGTGCAGTTTGCTGATGTTAGCAGATGCTATTCCAGATTACGTCATGTCTCTACCAATTGCTCTAGATCGTCGAAGGCTGGGATAATATCATACCTTTAAAAGCGATTCTTCTCCAACCTACGTCCATTCTTTTCGAGGTCAGCTTATAAAATATCTTTAATTACGAAAATTTCCTGATGACAAGCAATACGCAGGTTTTGTGTCACCTCCACTCTTTGAAAAGTGAAAGCAATATATTCACAAGTCTGGTGGAATGAAGATTGTTTCCCTTGATACCTATTTATCGAATAGCTTATGGCTAAGGGAGCGTCTCTTCTTGAATGGACTAAGTTCAATACAAGTGGTTTCAAGTCTGCAGATCTAGAATTCTGCTACCTAAATGCTCTTTTTCTCAAATTAATTTGTGAACTCTTGTGTCACATATTCCAAATTTCCAAAACGTCAAAAAATGCGCATAAGGACTGCGTACTGCGATCATGATACATTCAACTGATGCTTTCAGACAGACTGCTTTATATCCGCGATGCTTTTTAATATTTGATGTTTTGGATTGACATTTGATGAAAACGTAAGTCCCCGAATATAAACAACACGCATCAATTGATTTAAACAGAAAAAAATGTCCACGAAAGCAATAACAACGATAGTTTTAATCAATTTAATTAATAACTTTGGCTCATAGAGTGGCAAATGGCAATATGTCTAAGAATTTTGCTATGAATAGAAAACAATTGTATGGGAGAATTGACATTTGCATCATAGCAATTCGTGATGCGTTGTTTGCTTTAATTTGCGCAGTTGATTCATTCGCAATGCATTTTGAAATGGTATGAATTGCATCACTGTGATCTGTTTATGTTTCAGAAAACTTGACGTTTCAGTACTGCGTTTTGGACTTCAGCCACAGTTTTTTATTAATATTCGTTTAATAATTAACCTGCGCAACTGGAATGCGCACCAAAAACTACATTACACCGATATAGAAAGCGCGCGATTAAACTTAACAGTGATAGTAATATATTGGAGCCAATTTACCCGCCTGAACAGCGCAGAAATATTCCCCACATCTTCTGTTTTTTTCCTTCCAATTATTACAAACAAATTTACACTCCTAACCTAATTTTTATTTATTTTTTAACCTAACCTAACTATCTGTTTGAGACCAAAAACTGCCAGTTCGCTAACCAACTCTTTTGTTTTAATGTCTTAGGGTGGGTGGAGCTGAATCCTTTTGTTTGCAAATCTTTCAAAGTTGAATGCAAATCTAATGTCAGTTATCAGGTCGATGGACATGCAACTATTTTTCAAGTGAAAACCGGCAACTTCCAGCATTCCATAAGCACTTCTCTAATAGCCATAACAAATGGCGTATAATTGCTAATAACATCCAATAAGGATATTAAACAGACAAACAGTGCACCGAGTCCCTATATACTACAATCCTCTGCTCTACATAAAGAAGTACCACCTTTCTGATGTTCGAGGCACACTTTGGCCTTCTGGCAACAATTTCCCCATCGAACATGTTGCAACAGTCTCTTCGTCCATAGCAAACCTGTTTACAAAAACAGTACATAACATCCATCATCCCGTGGACTTGCGAGCCAATGAGGGTTTCGCTTCGTACACATCCGCACATAGTCCCATTGGTCGACTGCCAATGAAGAGCACGTGCTGGCTGTTCCCCCTTATTTCGCTCCTGCCATATACCTACATGAACAGTGCCCCTCGGTATGAGCACCAGCACAACCCAGTCCCAGGTAAGAAAAAGGAACCATTCAAACCAAACCAACCCAGCTGTATAAATACGTCCGCATTTACCTGTTTCCCTCAGATTCGACTTTGCTTTCGAAGGAATAACATCAGCGGAGTTAATCCTCTCAGTTTCGAGTGTGCTTGTGTTAAGTGATTTTTGAGAGCGTGAATTTAAATCCTATCAAATGGCGTCGAGCGAAGTTTTCCGCTACTATTACTCCACCTCGGAGGACTTGCAATCACTCAAAGCACCCACCGAGGCGTTCTTCAATCCCATGGGAGCGTACAACGGCGTCCAGTTCCAAAATCAAGGATTCTGTACTTTTGAAAACACCTCATCGGATGGATGGAATACCCCGTCGCCGGCTAGTTACCGCTCGGCCAGTCCGGAATATGTTGATTTAAACACAATATACCATGGATCCGTTTTACCAGCTGCGACCACAGTGCCACCGCATTTGTCAATGGATATTTTGTCGCACCAAATGCAAATGCCAATACAGGAGCCGACAATAATCCTGCCCACTGGATCTCCCAACGTCGGAACGTGCAAAGTGGCCCCCAAGAAGAGAGCCTACAATCGCAAGACATCAGCTGCCGCCACCTCCACCACCGCCACGACTGCAAAGCTACAGTCGAGCGAGGAAGCTGCCTATCCCGACATGATGACCGAGGACTTTAACCATTTCAACTTCTCCGAGTCTGGATTGTTTGACGATTCCGTCTCGGATGACGACATGATGCTGTTCCAAGACGAATTCGGTGCCAGTGCAAGTGACAACAGTACCTACGAAGTGGACGGTGCGACAGGCGGCGATGGCCAGGCTGGGAAGAAACGCCGCGGTAAGCAGGTTTCACCGGTTGTGAAGAAGAAGCGACGTCTTGCCGCTAACGCTAGAGAACGGCGCCGGATGCAAAACCTCAACCAGGCATTCGACAGACTGCGCCAATACCTCCCATGCTTGGGCAATGATCGTCAGCTATCGAAGCACGAAACGCTGCAAATGGCGCAGACCTACATCTCGGCGCTGGGCGATCTGTTGCGTTGAAGTAGGGCTTATGTGTTCAAATGTCAAACACGATACCAGTCAAGTACCTTCTGTGTGTGTATATGTAGAATTTTCTGTTAATAATAGAGTGTAAGCGATCAGTTGTACAGTTTCGAGTTAAGTTTGTTATAATGTAAAAGTAATTTTAGTTAAATATTACCGGAAGACAATGAAATGAAAATGTTATATATTTATACAAAACAAAAGTTTGTTGTTTTCCTTATTCCTCTGTGAATGGTTTTTCAGCTTTCAGGATGTGCGATTTCAAACGGGAAGGAAATGCACCGTTTTTTTTGCTTCCTTCTGTAAAGAGGGAAATAGCTGGAATTCTAGATTGGCAGGGTTAGCATCTGCAGAGAAGTTTACCTCAAAGTTTCAGTGGAAGTATTTTGTTTCAGCAATCAGCTTTTTAAATTTCAGCCCGTCAATTTGACGCAGAATATTCAAAATCTAGTCGACACTTGCAGACAACGTACTCAACCGCTTTTTGCTGTCAAACACGTGGCTAAGCAAAAGCCTTTTGGTATTTTTGTCATAAGACAAATAACGATTCAGCTACTGATTAAATAAAAAATCAACAGACAAAAAGTAAAAAGTTCAAGCAATTTGAAAGAAAATAAAATAAAATAAAATAGTGAACCCGACGCCGACGCCTGGATCATTTTGAAGTGTTGCTTGCTTGGCTTAGAAAATACTGTCAGCTTCTATTTTAGGAAAACAAAGTTGTAAAATGTGTCTCATCCTATATTGGCCATTAAATAAAAATCGTCCATTAAAATGGCTGAAATCGCAACTCGTGATGAAGATCGTACCGGGGAATATTGCTGAAGACAGGGAAGAATGGCGATTCCCCCTGAATGACCTCCATGGATCAGATCAAAGGCGATTGCTAAAATGATATCAGAACTGTCAAAACTGACCTTATAAAACGGCGAAAAATTCGCTATTACTTTCTTCTCGTATTTCTTTGTTTCACAGGCGTTGGACAAACGATTCTCTATGACAAGTGGTACAATGAACAGCAACAGAAGATCGAAGGGGAGTAGTGAAGTCCGCAGAAAATATAATTTTAGAAACATTATTCATATCAAGTTTATAATACAACTGAGTGTCCACCATCTGATGATTTCTTACGAGTCACTTGTAAGACTCTGAAACTTTTACTTGACTAAATTGTGTCCAAAAAGATACATTTTATATAGTTTTTGTAGGCATGTAGCCACTGAAGGCGAAAATAAACTAATAAATTGTTAGAAATTGAACTTGAAATCCCCTAGAAATGAATTTTTGAAAAGCGACGCAGTTTTTATGTCTGTCATCTACAGCTCTTAATGTGTCGCATTTTGTGGAATAACTGTGCTTACTTTCCCGGATCATCTGTTAAATATTTAGAATAGGAATCTTATATTTTGTTTCTGGGTTAATAAGAATCCAATTGTTGCGAAAGTCGATCGCGGCCTTTATAGCCTTGAATTCTTGAATCTTACTCAACCATGTAGGTCTTCTGATCTTGATCTTGTCAGCGTTTTCAATTTTTTTCGTTTGTCAGTTTTGTGTTTTTCAAACGCGTGCCATAAGGCGTTTTTCTTTTTTAGTTAAGAGCTGAGCTCTGAACTGAGCTCGAGCATTATGAGCGTGCTCTGAATCGAGCCAGTTTCATATCGCGCCGGTACATCCGTGGGAGTTGTTGGTATGTTGATTCTCATCGTTGTTCGGGAACCGTAACACGAGCTCTGATCGTGCTCTGAACGAAAAAAGAAACACAAATTTGAGCGCTGAAGTCTCTGAGCTAAAAAAGAAAAACGCCAATAGCTCCTAGAGTTCAAATTTAGACAAAATTGAAAACAATGCAAGTTGTTAAACATTTTATATTTTTTGGGACTACACTTCTGGTGAATATAAAAACAGAAAAGAAACATACATTACATGTGGCGTTGCCAGACGTCCCGTATTAAGCGGGATGCACCATATTTCGGGTATAATTTTAAATGTCCCGCTCGGTTGCGTATTTCAAAATCTTTTTCGATTATGACTTCAAAATCTATCTCGCACTACAGCTGAAATGTCCCTACTACCTACGCACATCTAGGAATCATTTAAATGTTTGAATGTTCACCGAATCTCACCGTCTTGCACGCCATCCCGAGTGAATGCCTGTTTGTTATACATTGTTCTGTTTATTAAATTTATATGATTGCGTAAAAGTTTTAGCAACGCAAGCTTTCACTCTACTACACTTGTTTGACAAACAAATACCCATGTAGCGTTTTATAGCAACGCTTTTGCTTCAGCCTTAGAAAAGGTTCCTATTCAGTGATTCCCGTCATTTTTTAATTCGATCTATCACTGTCAAACTGATTTCTAGTTCTTTTGCTTCGATTTTCACGTAAAAAGCGTCTGATTTGTTTAGATAAGTACGACATAAAAACCACTGATCTAGCCCTAGAGTTTGAGTCACATTTTTAGATCTGACGTCGCTGTCAGAATGATCGTTGTGCTGAATTTCTGAATATTCTCCATTTATTATGTATAACACGCGCAGCACAGCAAGCAAGATACACGAGCAGCCTTTTTGTTTGACGTAATTGCAGCGTGTTATGTCATAAGCAAAAGGTCTGTTCCTTTACTTTTAAATCTTACGAATTTTTACGAATTCTTACGCATTTTACTCAATTGTCGTTCCCCAACTTGAAAAATTCGTAAAAAAGAGAGCGGCTTCGAGAGAGCAAGATATTTCCCCTCTTACTAGTTTTTTCTCCACAAATTTCTTTGCGTAAGAATTGAAACATCTGTCAGTTGCCTGAAAATTTACAGCTGACTTGATTTTGTTGTTCTATTTAGCATTTGGGTTGAATATTTGCATTTGTGTTTTGCACAGATTATTACAAAAGCGTTTCTTAACTTTTGCGTAAGTTTCCCTTTTTGAGAGAGAATTCATCCCCTCCACAGGCATTTTGACAGTCTTTTCCACTTTTACTACAAAAGTAAAGGAACAGACCTAATGTTAGGTGAAATTTCTTCCATTTTCTTATCCTTCACATACATGTTTTTGTAATATTTGTTGCGTTTATAAAAAACATGAAATCTTCCTTAACGGATTCATTTAATTTTTCCTTAATTTCGTCAGTCAGCCGGTGTTGCCCATTTGAGTAAATGTCACAAAGAAACTTGGTATCACAAATTACATACGATTTCCCATATATTTTATGCTAGAGCTGAAAATGCTATTTAAAGGCGTAGTTTCTTCACCAGATATAACAAAAATTAAAAAAAGGGAGAGAGGCAGCGGGTCAGAGGACAATTTTGTTTCTCACTTGTGTTTTTTTAGATGCTTTTAGATGTTTTTTATGCATCAACAACTCGAAGCCATATGTTTGAAAAATTGTCACAAGATTTAAAAAGTTCCATTTGTATTTCTTTTCTTTTCTTTTAATCAAATTTTCCCTAAGCGTATGCTTTCTGTTTATCTACCTACTTATTTTTGTATTTTTGTGTCAAAAATAATGCAACTTACAGCCGGCCCGAAACTATATTTACAAAACAAATGCACAATAATTTTACTCTTAAATATTAAGTAAGTACTAACGTACGATCAACTTATTTTTAACTTGAGTAAGTGTTTTCTACCAAAAGTTCTTTTATAGTGCAAACATTCATGTTAGTGACATCTGTCATCGCAGCGTTAGTGAAACTTGCAATTAGTATTTTTATTTAGTAGATATTTGGTATTTGTTTCTCTACCAAGTTGACGGAGCAATCATTCATCGTTACAAATACCAAAAAAGTTTCAAGTAACTGACTGTAAGTAAGTATTTTCCAATTAAATATTATTATTGCAAGTAATTGCTCCCGTGCCAAATTTGTTTTATTTTCTTTGTCAAAGCCCCGAAACTCACGAGATCGGCAAGTTCCAAACCTACCAGTATAATTGTTGCACATGAAGGAATGTATCACTCTTAAGAAAATGTATCACATATACCTACACTTGTAGATGAAAAATAAATATTTTCCACACGAAAATCCTATCAATTCGATTTTTTTATTGTCAGTTTTTAGAGCAAAATCAATCCGCCACTTGAGTGTTTTGAAAATAATGTGTACAAGGGACGGGAAGGCTCTTTAATACAACTGCTATTGTGTATGTTGCCGATCCTGGATCAATCAACTTCAAATTAGTTCCTTTTGTGGATTTCTTCCTCAAAAGGAATAAAAAAAAAATATTAAAAAACCACAAATTCGATGTTTTCGTCATCCTTTGTGGTGGACGAACAGCGGAAAGCAAAGAATCCAGAGTGTATCGTGAAATTGAAGTTGTTTCCACTTCCGCTGTTTATTTGATTGTTTGGAATTTGTTTCCCCGCAATTTGTCTACTTTTGGAATCTTACCTGGATTATTTTTTTACTTTTTAGGGATCAAAATCTGTGTTTTCTTTTTAATTGACTTCTAGAAATGTGTGGGTTGTCTATGACGATGCAAAGTTGTATGGAATGATGTGGAGCATTGTTTTCAGATACATGTTGACCAGAGATTTTATAAAATGAAATAAATGAGCCATTGCAACTCTGCATAAATGCTGATGATATTCACATCATTGGTAGAACTCAGTTGGCTGTCGCATGGTTGAAAAAAGAAGAACACAGTGGGCAACTAAAATCAGTGGTGGAATCCCCTAAGGTGATAGTTGATAGTCAAATGCGATTGTCAAATTGTTCTTCTATACTTCGTAAGGTGTTTCGTGGGAATATTTATTTATAAGTTTGGCAATGAATTGTAAAACAAGGGACAAATCATAGTTTGGCAAAGTTTTGACTCCGGATGTAATTTTAGCTACAGTAGTCTAAACCATTGGTGCAGCCCAGTCAGAACGAACTTTCCTTTAGTAACCACCACCTCCAAGAAGTTTTAATGTTATACCTATCTGGTAAACCAAGCAACCTCGAGACGTTTAAAAAAGCTTCTTTTGATAACCGAAAGATTTTGAAAAAGACTAAAATGATAATAATTAATAATTATGGAAATCATAATGAAAACATTGCATTTGGAAGCTCAAGAATATTTGATTTTGCTCGTAAGTTCATTCTAAGTTTACGTTGATTTCATTGTGACTATCCTTACCGTACAGAATTCCACCTGAGTTCAGTTAGCTAAAGACCAGGGTAACTGCAGAGAGACGTGTTTGTTGTGTTTCAGGACGATTTACATACAGTAACATGAGATACTGCTTTTCACAAATCATCTGTAAATGTATTCTGTACTATTTTCGGCTGCGTTTGTTTTTCTTTCCTAAATTTTGCTGTGCCTGTATACGATAGCCACACAATTGGGTTGGCAGACTTAAATATGGGACACCATTTATAACAAAAAAAAAGAGATAATTTTTTCGCATTCTATAAAGGTGTGTGTCCAGTCCAGGCCAGCCAAAAACTTAATCTCTTCTCTTCTTCTCTTCTCTACATATAATAAAACTGAAGAATACAAAATGCCTTGATGCGCGATCACGCAGAAACTACTGGACGGATTTTGATGAAACTTGGCTTAGTGATTGCTTATGTACTGGGTCGGAATATAACTTGATTTTAACACGTTTTTAGGTGCTGTTCATTGGGAAAATTTTTGAAATGGGCTGGGGTGTGGTTCGTGTGTCAATATCAAGTTGTTTCATTCGTGTTGCCTCTTTTCGCCGACATTTGAGGTGGGTTTGAGGAAACAAATAACATAACTTTTTTGTGTAGACTTTTTATTAGGAATTAAAATTATGTTTTTATTTATTGCTTTATATTGCTTTTAGACAGGTCCAATGGAGGTAACATATTTGTAAAAAAAACCTCGGGTGAAGCAAGGCGAGTATGTAATAATAAAATAATAAAATGTCTAGAAAAGTTTGGAATAATGAAAAAGTTATTCAAATTTATAGAACAATTTTAATTAAATCGCGTGTTGTGGGATTCCCGAGACCAAAATTACAAAAATAAAAACTTTAAAAATATTTATTTGTATTTCTTAAGAAAGGAAAAATTTACCACCAATCCACTGCGGCGAGACTCGACGATGATATAGTATTCAGTTATGTGTGTGCGATTGTATAAAGTAGCAACGTTTTCTAGAAAACTCAGTTATTATTATTTAGTTATTATTTTGTTTTTATTTATGTAATGTATATAATTTATTGCTTTTAAAAATAATAGATTGTTTCGAGTCAGTTTTAATTTGGAATCAAATAAAACAAAATTCGGGCTGTTTTTCAAAATACCACTCGATGGCCATTGTTTTCTTTTTTCTGTTTTTATTTCTTAAAGTTTTTTGATGATAAAAAATCACGATGCTTATAATCCTACCACTTTTGAGCTTGTCATCTGAAATCCAGAAGTTGGTAAACTTGAAACTTTCCTAAACATTTAATAAATATTCCATTCGCGTCCAAACGGATAGAACATTTAAAAAATTGTCGTAAGTTTAGCTATAGTAGAAACAATGGATTTTAAAGTTTTAACTTATTTAATAGTACCTTTTATTTTCTTAAAAGTAAGTGGCATCATGAAAAACAGCCTGTACGTATTTTTTCTATTCCTTTTATTAAACATTTTCTTTTCGTTTCCAAATTAAAACTTACTTAAAACAATAATTTTCTAAAGCAATGAAACAAATACATTAAATAAAGATAAAATAATAATACATTTATTAATAGGTAATATATAACTGGACGTTGTATTACTACATCGTCGAGTCTTCCCGCTGTGGATTGGTGCTCAATTTTCCCTTTCTCAAGAAATACGCTGCCATTTGTTTCCGATTTTCTGCAAAGAACCATTAATAAACATTTATCAAACATTGCTGAAATGTGTCCCTAATCTGGACACACCTTAAAATATGCCAAGATAAGGGGAAGTGCTATAGCAGCAAAATATTGTATAATGTGTTGCATATTTTTGAAAATAAATCTAAAATATGTTTCTAAAAAATTACCTAAAAGAATAATAATGCAAATTTTATTCAAATATTAAAACAACCCACAATACCATTGAAATGTCATGTGGCTTATCTCTTGCCAATTGTTTCACAGAATGTTTGTTATGAAATTTGTCATGCCCTCTAATACCTATCTGTTCTGTTTTTGAAAGCAAATTGAATTTGTCAATAATCCACCTTGTTTTATTTTCGGCATCTGATGGAAAACTTTATTAAAAATCCCAAAGAGTCCCACTAACTCATTTTCTGGGATCTAAATGGCCTCTAAACAATTAAATCACTTTTATCTTCTTCATATATGTAGGTATGAATTACTCTCTGATGATGTTGAGTAATTGACGTGCTCATTTGCGAGTACATACCGATACCGATATCCCTTACAACAAACCATTTAACTTGCCCCACCCATTTCGAATTGCATGTCCCTTTGAACATTTTTTTCACCGCCGCGACGGCCGGCAACATTCCCTCTGAGTGCTAGACAAAAATTTGGAAAAACTGCCAACAATTTCCCTTCAAATTAATTACCTTAAACAAACAACAGTCTACAATTCGGTGGCTCTGAAAGGGATACCGGATTCATCATCGTGTGCAGCTATCGGCCAAATCAATGTAGGAAGTGTAGGAGGTACACGAACGGACATTCGTCATTTCGGTCGACGCGACGCTCCGTTGTGGTACATTAAAGTCTGCAAGGACCTCACACGAGAAAAACCATCAGTGATGACTTAATTGTTTCGGGGGGTGTAACCCAATGATTTGGTGTCGCTAATTACAGGGGGCGAATTTCGCTCTCGGTGCGAGTGCCCAATTACCGCATTCGGTCCTTAAATGCGTCAATTCATGACTCAAGCAAAACTGAAAACTGATGTACAGAATACAATGCAAAAGGAATGCGGTTAAAGGTCAGCATCAGCGGAAACTAAGGTAACGCCAAAGGAGCGACGCACAAAACTTCTCACAGATTTTTGTTAATAAGAAAAAGTCCCACGGCCAGGTCAGAACTCAGAAGAAAGCCAATTTTGTTGAGGAAATTAAATGCAGTTGTATCAGATAATGCGATCGCCATTCGCAGCGCCTCGCCGATTCATCGGAGAGGTCAGATTTGTCGGTGAGTAGTGAGTTGGTCGTTTTTAACAATTATAAATGTCCGATCGGAATAGTCAATATGCGCACGCCTTCCCTCAGACGGGTCCAATTTGCAAACGAATTACTCTCACTTTGTATGTAGTTACGCAACAGGAACTTCGTTCCATTCTCAATTTCGGTAGAGTCGTCCTCGTCCTCGTCTTCGTCCTCGTCCGTTGGGGCAAGATAAATCGGCGCGCGATTTCGTAAGGTGATCAATTTGGCGCTTCGCACAATGTTTTGTTCACAGCATCGTGGTGCTTCATTCTGCACCAGGCATGTAGAAAAAAAGGACTCCGCACCAACTAATAACACGATGCGGATGAGGCTTCCAAATTAAGTTAAGTGTTTGAGCCACCATCATCCGGTAATAAAGTCGGTAGGCGAGGATTACGAAATTGTTGTTTGTTTTTCGATGCGAAAATACATTCGATTGATCGCCCCATCCATATGGATCATTTGGATCATCATCAGCGACGTCCTGCCGCTACCTCGCACTCTTGTGTGTGTTCATTGAGATTGAGACACTATGGGCCGCTGATCCATTGCTGTCGATGAACAAACACGTTTCGCCTCAATCAAGTCGATCGCCTTTATTGGGGCAACTTCAGACGGCGGCGCTGCTGAGGAAGACCGACGCGACGCGACGACCGATTGATTAAGATGTCGGAGGAGGGTTTTGTTTGTATTTCGGGGAATCTTATATGGGAAATTAAATGTTTCGTCTTGCGGTTTTGTCGATTATTGACGGGAAAGCACACATAATTAGTTATAGTGTTGGGAATTATATAGTGTGCCTATGCAGTTAGAGCTTCGGACAGGTATTTAAAGCCAGCCAGACACTAATTAGAAATAGATTTGATTTATTGATATAAATTGGTTCTTACACGGGGATGGGCGAGGACTTTGTATTTTAGAAAACGGGAGACACTCCAATTTGTCTTCAGTCGTATTTCGTATAGTAGGGGTAAGTGGTGCTTTCAAACCCCCAAGTTTGAGCCTTTTACCAAACAGTCCTTTAAGAAACTTCGACTTAATATTAGAATAAAGAAGAAGAGAGAGATATTCGAATCAGACCACCAATGTCGGGTCTCTTTTCGTCTCTCTTTTCTTTATTTTGGTGTAGTGGGGGAGAAACTCTGATATTATTCGTTTCTCTTATATGTTTGGGTGGCCGAGTACTGCTGTCCCCCGGTGGGGCTCGAACCTGAGCCGACCGGGTTACAAGCAATGACTCTACCCACTACACCATTGCCACCCTTCGACTTCGACTTAACTCTGTCAATAAACCGTAGGTTGATCAAAACCTATCTTTTGAAGGTGCAGAAGGCGATTATATTGAAGGGGTATAGGACTCTGGTTGTCGCAGCTGCCTCGTACATATCAAGTATATGTTTTTTTGGCCTCATCTTGGTAGCTATCAGATACTGGTGCTGTATGTATAAGTTTCGCAGGAAAACTACAACTACTACAGTGCTCTTACGAAATGTCTCAGAAATTTAACATGAGACGTACGGTGGACTCCTGGCCCTGGGCAGGTAGAAAGCCGATGTTACAGGGATCGAAAAAGTTAGATGAGGAAGAAAAAGAACTGGAAAATCTACCACAGCCGGCAAGAAGACAAGAAGCTATGGGCTGCCGTAAAATATAAGCCCGCAGCTGATCACAATCAGTCTCAGGGCCGAATTTAGACAAATCACTCTGATTTGTACCCACATCCCCAAAGAGGGGAAAAATGACGCAGCAAAGAAGAAGACATTAGCATCGATTTTGGCAATTTTAACACCAGAACCGGAGTGGAGGGCATCGTTGGTTCCAGGGTCGGAGAGTAGGTACCTACAGATAGCACTCAGCTCTGGAAACATTGCCAAACACACTTCGCTCACCTCAATATACACAACGGTAAGTGACAGTTTCTTGGTTAGAAAACGGTCAGTCATTGAACACGTTGCGATTGACGTCCAAAATCCATCCATCAGTGTCTTGAATGTCCGATCGTTTCGAACCATAGACTCGAACGTACCTATTAAGTCAATGTATGGATGCGGATATTCGCGAGGCGACGTATCGAGGCTAATTCCGCCAAAACTCTTGCCAAATGTCAACCGCGTTTCCCTTAAACTCTCACAAATAGGGTCATTGACATTACCTTTTGAAATTACGACTTGCGAGGGCTACTAAACAGGCGTCCAATTTTATATTCGACAATTGTAGGAATACAGACATTTAGTTATTATGTAACGGACTGCTAGTAGCCAATTTCGCGTGTGTTCCGCGTAGCACTAGCGCTCTTGACTCAGAGCGGAATGAATTTGTTACAAATTATTAGAAACGGAAATTAGGTTTATTGTATTTGGAATTTAAAATCCCTTTTTTAAAAATACGTTGAAGACAAAAAATGCTTACAATACACATGTAGGATTTTGTCCAATAAAAACCACTTTCGAATTTCAAATTTAAAATATTTCACAAGTTATATTTAATTTAATTGCAGACTTTTTTGTTATATAATAATTGAAAGGTTATGGTAAGGGCGTTCTTCGTCGTGCGAAAATTACAGTTGATCTGCACTCGGGAGAAAAAATCATGAAGCTCAAGCTGTTGGCTCTTGATTTTTAGTACCGACAGCTTGAGTATTTTTCTTAATTCGCCGACTTTGCAGAATTACAGTAGCAGCTTCTTGGGCTGCTTTGCCCTAATCCAAGTCTATTTTTATGGTTTTTGTTTGCACTTTGTTTTCATGTGGTTAGGTACAATTTTACCGGCAACAGTGCCACCTATAGGGCCCAAAACTTTTCTACCTTTCAAGTTGGGCCCAACCAACCATTATTATTATTATTATTATAAGCTTTTATTAACTATTAGGATTACAAATTTGTCATCACTACATTACATACACGTTTCTTGTTATTACATTGTTATTAGAAATATTTATATCATGTCGAATTTAATTTATAATACATAAAATAATTTTTTTCACAATTTGGCAAAGTCTAATCATTGTTTTCAAAATTAGTTGCAAATAACTAGTAGAAGCCTCCCCCATAGTTGTCCATAGATCTCTATTTTTTGCGTCATAGTTCCAATACCTATTAAATTGGTTAATATCGTCAACCCATCTTGTTCGTGGTCGTCCGGTTGACCATGCCGCTGGTGGTGTCCATTTGATCAGAAGTTTTGTCCATCTATTATCTGTTATTCTGGATATGTGTCCTGCCCAGTTCCATTTAAGTTGTTTCGTCCTTTTTGTTAATACTATTATTTTATTTATTTAATTTTATTTATATATGTATATACAAAAGAGTGACCAACCAACCATACGCTTTCACAAAGTCCCATTGAAATCGGTTGAGATGTTTTGGAGTCGACAACAGCGCCGCCTGTTGAGAATTTTCCTACTTTTCTTTTTTCCCTTCACGTTGCAATTACGAACAAACCCGCAGAAGGAAGTAAGCAATGCTTCGAATGCTCATGTAAAGCAAAAGTTTGCACTTTCAAGAAAAAAAACCTAAATAAATCGTTAAGGCACATCAGATTAATATTTTTGCAGCATAGGTTCTATATCAAACCAGTTTCTTAACTTTAAGAACTCCTATAATTTACTTTGCAAATGAATCAGCTTTCAAAAGTTGATGCACACAACGCCATCTATTGGCAATACCTAAACCAGCATTTGAAATCATGTTCGTTTTTAAAGTGCGACAAAAAAAATTGCTACAAAAATAATTGTCACGCAAATTTGGTGCAAAAGCAATTATCGCAGAAAATTGTTACAACGTAACGTAAACATAAACGTAATCTATCATGAAGTTTGCGTCGTAAAGTTGCTCCACACAAAATATATGGAAAAATAAATTTTCTTCATAATTTTTTTTTCGGGAATTTTCTTGTTTGGCCGGAGAACAGTCCGAATTGGTTCGAATCATCGAAATCGGTTCTAGCGTTCTTGAGCTATAAACGTAGTAAATAACGTCACTCTCTTTTATATATATAAACAAAATAAAATAAATAAAATAAAAATAAGAAGAAAAATAAGATTGTACAATTTATGGAGCAATAAATGCATTATATACAAAATCCAATGCACACAATAGATGTCTCTAGCATTCTATGGAGATATCCAAGATGGTTGACATTTAGTTACACGTTTTTTTCGCTTTGAACCAAGAGCGCTAGTTTTGTTGGCGTCAATTTTTGGGCAGAGCTTGTATGGAACTGCCATTTCAAACTAGCAGCCCATTTATTGCATGTCAATGGTTAAACAAAAACGGACCGGGCCTATAACACAGAGCAACAAGTCCACATGTCAACAGGCACTTGCAGATTTATGTTTATTTGACAAGTGTAGATTAAAGCTGTAACACAACAAAAACCGCCACAATTGTTAAAATCGACAATTTTCCTCTATTTGTTGAATCAGTTTAACAAGTCAGTTGTCATTCCTTCGCGATGAGTCCGTGAGTTTGTGAAGAAACAAAAATAACAAAAAATAAAGGACTACAATGTATTCGTTCTTTAAATACATTTATATTTTGTTAATTCTCACTATCAATGTCTGATTCAGAATTAAAAAAAAACATTTAATGGCAAATGGCTATAGGCATTCACTAAATAAATTTTAAATGACCTTCCTGTATATCACTTTGCAAACACTATTGCGAATGTTTGATTCTAATAAGTCGGTCACCGTCAGTTTAAATTAAGCGTTTTTTTAAACAAATAAATTCTCTTTTCTTTAAGCACTTGTTGTTTCCAGTTACAGAAACAGTCAAATCAAATTTCCCAACTCGCAGACTGGTTGATTCATGTTACACAAATTTTGAACAGTTGTTGAATTTCACTTGTTTAACAAGTACTTATTATATTGTGTTATATGCCCCGTTCTCCGACTTTAGAATTTATGACAGCTCCTGTGTTGCTTTGACTAGCACTTGATTACTCAAACATATTTAAATAGGCGAAGGCAAATAGTTTAGAAGGACTTTCACTGCCTTGAACACAACATACCTATTCGCTTGATTTTTAACTTTTTTTTTGTTGGGAAGATTGAGCAAAAAAGCAATTATGTGTGTAATTTTTTTTCCCAAATGTGTATAAGCCCGTTTACTAAAATTGGTAGAATTTCTATCAATGGCCGAACTCTATATAGTTAAAAATAAGGTGCAATTAACTTTTTGACAGAAATGCATTCTTTACACACTTGTGCACATATTGCATTCAAAACAATGTAAGGATTATAAGCACACTCAACCATACATAATTTTCTATATTGCGTTCGCATACATCTTGAATTTGGTTTGCATGCAAATCGCTCGTTATGGTGTGATTTGGCTCATCAAATGGCATGCTTGGTGGTCCCAGCAGAATCGATGGTGGCGGCATATCCAAATTAAAAGGCCGGCAACACACATTTGACAAATTGCAACTGGATCCGAACACCAAGAAACACCAAGAGCGGTAATCAAAGAAAAAGGCATAGCCCTCAGAGCACGACATATCTATTGGTGTTGGTTTGTGTGCCAAAGGCAGGCGACTTTGCGGCATATCGCATCCACTAACAAGATACCTGCTCCAGATTATCTAATCAAGTTCTGGAAAAATTAATGACGTGCAAATTAGGCACATTATATTTGATCGCCAGCACAAAAGCATAAGCAGCAACATGGTCGGGTCGGCAGCAGCCCATTAACATGATGCGGATGTGCATAACGAAAGGGCACCGCAACTGCACTCTGTGCGAGGGTGAGGACGGAGGACCCCTTGTGAATCCTGTTTTCTGCTGCTTTTTTTTGGTTCACCAATGCTAAGTGGAGCATCATCGCCGGTAGATGTGATCTTAAACTGAAGAGAAGAAGTGGGGAAACATCGAGGACAGATTTTGTTTTGTTGCGCAGAGGATTTTCTGATCTAGTTGGTGGAATATTAAATTGGCACCTGTACACAGGTGCAAAACTTGCAAAAACAACGTCACTGATCTTGAACGCACCAAAATACCACAAAGAACACCGGTGACAAAGGACAGGCGAACATTGTTGGAGTGCGTGTGTGTACGAACGGAGCAAAATGCATTCTACCCCCGAGGATGAATGTGCCGACTGTCAAGCTGTAACCTCAGTTTGTATTATATGCACCGAAATAAGGTTGTTAGTGGTGGCTTACGAATTAGGACACAAATCATTTGTTAAGTATCCACTTTGCGGTTAGTTCCACTTGATTGCATCAAAGGAAAAAGATGACACATTCAATGGTTCCAATTATGGTAAGAAAGTTCAAAACGAAAGGAAGGCAGCACTTATCAGGTTCTCATTTTCAGATATAATATATGTCAAGCTTACATTTTAAATAAATGAAATTGCGTTACGAGTTCATTTAAAGTGTAACCTACTTATTTTTCAACTTTTCTTAAACAGTTTCATATTTGACGTCTGTCAACTGTCTAAATAGTTGGTGCGGTCACAATGATGTTTAAAGAAAAGGGCACGTTCAAGAACTTCGTTGTCTTAAGTCAACTAGATTGGTCTGAAGTAGATGTAACCTGAACGAAAAAACTAGATTTGGCCGGAAACGTCACTTTTCCTACGTTAGCCACATATGCGAACTGTCAACTTTGTACTCAGCCACTAATTTCTTGACTAGATTCATCGGGTACCCCTCCATTAACGTCAACTGACACAGCTGCCCATGTGACCGATCTAGGCCAATCAAAACTGAGTTACATCAAGTCAGTCAGCTGTCAGACTTACTAAACTAGATACTTGAACGTCCCCTATGATGTATAAAGAAAAGGGCACGTTCAAAAACTGTTGTTTTAAGTCGCCCCAAACCAGATTGGTCGAACTGTCAACGAATTTCTCAACTTTTTATGTGGGATGTGCCAATTTATGCTTGTCAAAGCTAAGATATATCAGGAGGGGATGAATTCTCTCTCAGAGAGAGGAACGCTTTTGTAGTAACCTGTGAAAAATGACAGATGCGAATATTCCACCCAAATGCCATAAAGAACAACAAATTCAAATCAGCTGTCAATTTCCAGGCGACTGACAGTTGTTTCAATTCTTACGCAAAGAAATTTGTTGCGTAAAAACTTGTAAGAGGGGAAATATCTTGCTCTCTCGAAGCCGCTCTCTTTTACGAATTTTTCGAGTTAAGGAACGACAATTGAGTAAAATGCGTAAGAATTCGTAAGAAAGGGGACAGACCTAAAAAGTCAGATTAAAATTGGGAAAGTAAATAAAACGTCAGATTTAAGGCTGGCATTGTAAAACTATATCGAAATCTAGAAAGCTACTTGCTTTGGATTATTGGGCGCACGTCGAAAGCATTTTGGCTGCCATTTTCTCTGTTAGGGCAAAACGAAAAGTGCCGCAAAATGTCCCTAAAAACGCATAAAATAAGACCTGAAAAGTGCTTCAAAATTGCTTAGAAAATCGAACGGAAAAACTTTCAAAAACACCCCAAAAAGAGGACAAGAACGCTCCCCGACAACCGCTCTTAAAAGTCCTCAAATGCTTACCATTTTTTGCTTTTGGTTTTGAAAGGAGCTAGGATTCTTCTACTATCAGTTTTCATTTGTTTTCTGATTCTATTATGTTTGAAGTCCTTGGTGTTCTTTTCTTATCCTTTCGAGATAGGTATGTAACGCAAGATCATTAAAGAAACCGCGACCATCATCAAAGGATTCGTTGAGAATAGGACTAACTAATGGCTTTTTCAATGCAAATTACTTTATTTTCAAAATACTCTGATTGAATTCGTATTGTTCCCCCATTTGATTAAGTACGTTTAGCGATTTCAAGGATCGCACATACACAATAACCCCTTAGAGCATTCCCATTCGAAGGGTAAAAAGGAACGACTAAAAATTGAGCAATAAAATTAGTCGTGGTTAAATGAATTTCACACCACACGGGATCGCATTCTTGAGAGAGAGACGATTACCAAATGAAGTAATGAATCTTCCCTTAAAATAATATCGTCCTTTTGTGTGTACCTGGACAGAGTGTGTTATTGTAAGATATCGTAGAACAATGCCCGCAAAAGGAACACACAATGTGAAAAGAAACACTCGACTGTGCAACGAAGCAGAGTTCAACTGACCACCGATGACCACCAACATAAATGTTGACAGGCGTAACACGCCCCTGCCATAATAAACAAGGGTCACTATATCAATCCAAGTGGTGGTGGTTTCGAATGTGTGGGCAAAAATCCATCTCCATGCGTGCGCACTCACAAAAGGACTCTCAGGAGTTTCCCTCATAGGGAATTCACTCACATCGTGGATACCATACCAGATACCACCGGCGCAGGACAAAAGGAAGCGCCTTTCATTCGTGGCCCATAACTTTGATTCAATGATCGCATGGATTCATGGCTCAAGTTGGGAAAAAGGAATTTCCCTCAACCATAAACATTAAAATCGGGAATTTATTAACGAACAACTCCCCATGGGGATTGATCGGTGTCCTTTTATGATTTCTCGCCGATTCGCCTTTGATAGAAAAAAAAACCTTTCATGCGCAATAAAGTTCGATGCTGCCTGATGGGAGAAGGCGTTAATGGACGAGTACTCTCCGATGCGCACACCAGGTTAATTATGCGAGTTCTGCTTCTGATATTCGAAACCACACTGTGAGAGGTGATTTGCGATTTTAATTACCTGTATAATTGAGCCATTACCGCCGCACACACGGTCAAGTATCTCTGCGGTTTGTTCGTTTTTTTTTCTTCTTGCGCTTACCGTGTCACCTCAAGGACTTAATTTGTGAATTTTTCACACGAATTTTATAGCCGAAAACTGTGTGCCAATTTTAAACGAGTGATTTTGTCCCCACACAGCGCACACACCGATATGGAAGCAGTCACCACAAAGGGACAAAGGAGATGACGACGTCGACGACGATGCCATGTCCGATGGACATCGATGGATGCCCGAGACAGTGTTTGGTATGGCGGTTGACTTCTTGGTGGCTGATGGATGGCTGGTGGTGCCCAATTACGACCAAATGAGGTGGAAAAGTGTATCGAATGACTTAATCGAGATTGGCAGACAAAATTTGTACAAGTAGATGACTTGCGTGTGGCAATTGCTTTTGAAAAGATTTGATTTTTGACTTGAGACAGCCGAAAAAAAAAATGGTTTGCCCGCAGAGAAGCTTTAACTTTATGTTGACAGTTTTTGTTTCACTTTGAGAAGAAATTCTCGATTCGGGTGTCAAATTTAAATTTAACGCATAGTTTAATTTATAAAAAGGGCGCCGGAAAAAAAGGGATAGTAGCAACAAGCCGTTTCACATGAGTTCGTACGATACAAAAAGAGAAGGAGAAAGAATGCGATGGAATAAGAATGGTATTGGGTGGATAAGAGAGCAGTTTTTACTCAGCATTCAGAGGTAGTTTTGTTAGTGGCAATTTAAATCAGTTTGAAAATCAGGTGGGATTTTTATTTATTTTCATCATTATTGTTCTCCCTATATTATTTATTACAAAATAATATTTACTTAAATGCTACTACATAGCTTAACACCAAAATTAATTTGTTCTTAAACGAATCCTTACTGAGATTAAAATCAGTTTAAATTACAACCATAATTAACTTTATATAATTATATGGAAGGTATACATAAAATTTAAAAAAAAACGACTTCTTAGTACTCTTGATGGAGAATAAAATCCAATTAATGATGAAAAAAAGGACAATCAATATGACAGTTTATCAAACGTCGAATAAAGTTAACTGAAAAATATTGCCTAGACTTTAAAAGAGGTAAGATACCAAATAATTTGCATCTAGTCTCGTGCGGAGGCATTTCAATGTCCCAACGTAATCTACGGACGGCAACTCCAGTTAAAAGTTTTTGGTTCCCCGCAATTTCTACTGGAATGTTCTTTTTAAAATTCAAATGGATTCTATACAACACTTCAGTTTTCAAAATTAGACCTGACAAATGCAAAGAAAAGACATTTAACCGAATCGTATTAATAAAGGCTGTGTTAAAGTTGTCAACTTGTTACCCAGCAGTTATGTCAGTTTTGTGTATGTTAACTGACGTCTGCTATCAAACTAACTTGTGCACATTTGTTTATTAATATCGGGGTAAGAGTATATGCGGATCGGGGAAGTCTTAAAAATTCCACTATAAAAAGCCAACATTGAACAACATTTAGCAATTATGAAGTCAAAATGTCTACAGAAAATTATTTTTTCGTCAAATTTCGAAATTGGGAAGAGGTTGCGGCAAAAATAAAGGGCTTGACTGTTACTTGACATTCATGTTAAGATCATTTTTATGACACCACCATAGAGAGTCTCTAAAGAGAATGCAATCACAATCATGCTCTTGAAAGGTTGCAAAAAGTACTCCCATTTGGCAGCACTTTTATCTTCCAAAAGGCTGTCGTCAAAAATGGAAATTTCCCCCTTTCTAATTTAATAGATTCTTTATTAATAAATAACAAAAAAATATCTGTGTGTTGTCTTCTTTCTCCAAAATGGCGGATGTTAGTCTTTTTTAGATGCCAGAAATCAGCCACACCGAAGTTGGCCCCAGTTTGAAATATATATCTAGCTGAAGTTGGCTAAGGTAATTTTAATAAAGAAAGAACATGGTGGACTACATGTATTGATCACTCTAGTAATACAAAACAAAAGAAATTATCAAAACCACTTTATTTAAATTTGTATGTTTCTTTGTAATAAAACAACGAGATCCTTCTTGATCGAGATACTAAAACGCAATGCCCCATATCGATATGAATATCCTTTCTCTATCCCCTATCCTCGTCATTACCATATATTTGTCTCATTCGCAATTACTTGTCTCGTTCCAGCGCTACAGATTCGTCCATTCTGACAAATTCGTCGTCCTCGTCGAAGTCGATATCCAGCTCAATCCAGCGTTTCATGCGGTCTGCTGACCATACCGCTGAGTATGGTTTTTGGTTTCTGGGTGCAAATGGCATGTCTGCTACCTGGTACCTGTCGTGCGGAAGAACAGCAGTTATTATATATGGTCCGCGATACCGCACCTCCAACTTGCGGGATGTTCCGGTAGAACTCGAACCATCATTTGGTGACATAACTAAGTCTCCGACCTTGTAAACCTTGGCTTTGCGGTGTTTCGAATCATGAAGAAGTTTCTGCGAACTCTGCTTCTTTACAATGCGTTCAGCTCCTTCTTCTCGAATCTGCTGTATGTCCTGGTTAGTTTGATTTAAATCAACTCCTTCTGCTAACACGTCTTGTAAGGGATCCCTCGGTATATAGCCCATTAAAAGTTGATGCGCCGTTTTGCCCGTTGCTTCGTTGTGTGTGTTATTAA
Organism: Cheilosia pagana; assembly: GCA_936431705.1. Classification (NCBI taxonomy): domain Eukaryota; kingdom Metazoa; phylum Arthropoda; class Insecta; order Diptera; family Syrphidae; genus Cheilosia; species Cheilosia pagana. The sequence continues at coordinate 114,225,064 of OW386166.1, forward strand.
TTCCCCATTGAACTCTCTTTAATTGTTGGTCCCACCTGTCTTCTTCTTCTACAGTAGTGAGTAAAGCGTGCAAAATTGTGCGGTTATACCTCTCTACCTGTCCATTCGCACGCGGAGTTTTTGTTGCATTAAGCACATGTTGGATGGCGTTATTCTTCATGAACTCTTCAAATGTTTTAGATGTAAACGCGGTTCCTCTGTCTGATATCATACGACGGGGAGTTCCGAAAGTATAAAAGTTCTCTGTAAGAAAATTAAGGACCAACTTTGTTTGAGTACTCGAAACTGCTTTTAAAATAACGTATTTCGTGAAAGCATCAACTAGCACTATGATGTAAATATTTCCTTTAGTTGATTTCACAAAAGGTCCCAGATGGTCAATGTGGATGGTGTCAAAGGGAACGCATTTCTTCTCGATCGTAAACAGTTCACCACGCGGTTGTATTTGTCTCTTGTTATAGGCGCATTCAACACAGGCTTTTAAATATTTTTTCACAAATTGTGTCATCCTCGGAAACCAATATCTAGCTCGTACATGTTTTATCGTTTTATTTTCCGAGAAATGTCCAATAAGATCATGACTATTCCTCAATACCCGGTTTCTAACACCTTTTGGTACAAACAACCTCATTTCGCCATCAACCAACCGGTATACACGTCCGTCTTGTAAAACATAGTCACTATGAATCTGCTTGTCTGAATTATTATTTGGTTTCCTTTTTAGTATATCAGCAATATCTTTAATATCGTTGTCTTGCAGTTGCAGAGAATACAACCAATCCGACTCGTCTATCGTAACTTTCAAGACAGTCATGTCTACGACGTCAGTTTCTTTTGCGTTTTCACAAGGGTTTCGGGAGAGTGAATCTACGTGCGCCATATACTTCCCTGAACGGTGTTGTATATCGTAGTCATATTCCTGCATCTTTAACCACCATCGTGCAATTCTAGGTACTAATTCCTTCTTCTTCATAGCAGTCTTAAGAGCCTGACAATCAGTTACCACTAAAAAATGCTTACCCAACAGATATTGACGAAATCGGTGTGTCGATTCAACTACAGCGAGGGCCTCGAGCTCAAAACTGTGATAAACACATTCTTCTTTTGATGTTTTCCTGCTATAGTAAGCTACAGGACGCAATAATTCGTCTTCCCGCTGCAAAAGCACTCCCGCTATACCACGGGAACTAGCATCGGTATGCAATTCATGATCGGCGATTGTATTGAATAGCGCGAGTACAGGTCTATCCGTAAGAATCTTCTTTAGCTTTTCAAACGCATTCTGCTGTTGTTCAGTCCATTCAAACTTGCAGTTCTTCTTGGTTAAGTTGGTCAAAGGCAATGCTATGGTGGAATAGTCCTTAATGAATTTCCGAAAGTAACTTGTAAGCCCAATGAACTGTCGTACTTCATGTTCACTTTTCGGTTGCTCAAATTTTTCCACTGCAATGGTCTTAGATTTTCCTGGCTGTATTGTACCTTCTTTAATCACATGTCCGAGAAACTCTATTTCAGTCTTGAAAAAATCACACTTCTTGAGATTAAGTGTTAAATTCGCCTGCTTCAACACTTCCAAAAACATTTCCAGTTTCCTCATTCCGTCCTCTACGGAAACAGAAGGTATAACCACATCATCCATGTAACAAACTATTTTTTCCGGCTTCATCTTTTGGACTATGGTGTTCATTAGCTTTTGAAAAATAGACGGAGCATTCACTAAACCAAACGGCATGCAAGTGAATTCGTATAAACCATCCGGAGTAATAAACGATGTATAGTGAGTATGTCCCTTCTTTATAGGTATTTGGTAGTACCCGGACGCTAAGTCAAGAACAATGTAATATTTATACCCCGCCAAGCTGTTCAGCTGTTCTTCAATGAGTGGCATCGGAAACTTTACCTTTTTTGTGATAGAATTAAGTTTTCTGTAATCTACACACATTCGGTCTTCGCCGTTTTTCTTCTTTACTAGAATGACAGGCGAGGCAAAATCCGATTGAGATTCTCGAACAACCCCAATATCTATAAGTTCCGAAACCATGGTTGATAGCACTTCCTTTTTGGCGTATGGGACTTTGTATGGGTGATAAACTACCGGTTCTTGTTTAATTAACTCAATTTCCATTTCTACAAGCATTGTGCGACCCAACTCATTTTGTGACATAGCAATACACTGACGATATTTATTCAGAAGACGAACAAGGACATCTGAATCGAATTCTTGACATACTCGAATGTCTTTGGATTTTATTTTATTAACTGACAATGACTTAACTGCGTCAGTCTTGATTCTTTGTACTGTGAGAACATCTCCTGTCTTGTGCATATCGCATGCAGGATTATTCAACACGTCCTTTCCAATTATTACTCGTTCGGAAAGGCATTCGTCGTCAACTACCATAGCTCGAACCAGAAAAACGGCCTTATCTATTTCAATAGTGCACAAGGTGCTACCAATAGCTCGGCATTTTCCACCACCAAAGCCATGCAGAGTGGCGTCACACTTCTCTACAGTAGTTCCTATTTCTTTAGCCACTCTTTTTGAGAGTATGGATTGTTCACTTCCTGAATCAAGTAGTGCTTCATACTGCTTACCATGTATGTTTACATTCTTTTGATAGCAGTCAATTCCACTACTGTTGCAAATAACGTTGACTCTGTAATTTTTGTCTGTGGACTTCTCTAGTTTTGCTGGGACTCGAAAACTGTTGTCTCGGCCAGTAGAATGTTGCCTTTTCCTAGACTGTGTACATTGTCGTGCATAATGCCCTGCCTGGTTGCAATTATAACAGGTAATAGAATTCCGTTCCTGTAGTGGACGTCGATGTTGAAAATTTGCCTGGCCACTCGTTGATGGTCGATTAGAGTTGTTAACTTTAGGAAGCCAACCAGTAGGTTTTTGGACAGTTCGCGAATTTGTACGGATACTCTCGTACCATTTAATTTTTTCGATCAACTCCGCGATGTCTTTAAAATTACCTGATGCTAAGCTTGAACTCATTTGAGAATCATTAAGTCCAGTGAGAATATACTGGATAATAGTTTTGTCGGAGAGTTGGATCCTCTTACCCAGCATATTCATCTCATGACAATAACTCTCGACAGTCTCGTTCGGTTTCTTTGTTTTTCGCACTAACTGTTGGTGAATTTCTACCTCGCTGTGTTGATGTGGGAAATTAGCCTTTAGCCCAATCGCCAACTGAGTCCAGGAAGCCGATATCTCCTGATTAGTATCCCACCAGTAACGTGCCGGGCCACGCATTTTCGAGGCCGCTGCCAACCGTAGAGCACTTTCATCCCAGTCATAAATTTTCGCCAAACCTTCAACCCTGTTAACCCAACCTTCAGAGGACATAGACGAGATATCCCCAGGTGAAAAAGTTGGTAATGCGTCGGCAATTTCTCTAATGCTAAGGTTCACTCTTGGTCTTCCTGAAGTGTGTATGTTTCGGCCTTGTGCATCTTCTAAGTTCTTTAATTTTACAGCTAATTCACGTTCCTGTATGAAGATCTTCCGCTCCTTTTTTAGTAGCTCCTTTTCACGTCTTATAATGTCCCACTCCCTTGCCCTAAGCTCCTCATCATTAACAGTCGGTGTTTCGGAGCTGAAAGTAACGTCGGGTTCCTCAACATTGACCGGACTGCATGCCTGCGTAACCTCAGTATCACTTGATGGGCAATCTGCTTGAGCGATGCACTGAGTTCCTTGGTTATCATCATGTTGAACGATTCTGTTAATCAATACACGTTTAGATCCAGATATTGGCAGACCTCTTTTCTTAAGCTCGACTTGGAGCATCTTAACACTCATGTTCTCCATACCAATCTACGAAAAGAAATGGAAAACACCATTGACATAACGCACCAATTAATTAGCATGAATGGCCATTTAATGCTACAACTCAAAGCATAATCCCTAAATTTCAAATTAGTACACATTGTGTATCTCAACATTCCATAAGGGATACAGAAAACGTTCCTTGCCGAAACGAGCAGCACCAACGTGCACGCATACAACAATTGCATTCAATGGTTCGTTAAACATTTCCGGCTCATCATGCGTAGAATATCTTAAGAGCAGAACAACCGCTTTTTTGTAAACCAAAAATGCAATTATATTCTACTCTATCCAACATTCGAAAACACACAACTTCTCTCCATATGTATACTCCTATATACATATTTGCACCCTCATATCAATCACAATTAACATTTGCAATCGAACAACATTGTGCCTTCTTCTTCCATATGGATACTCCAATATCCATAGTCGCATACACATATCAATCACAGAGCAGTACACCCACTGGTTTTTCGTTAACCGAAAATTCAGTGCTGTCTCTCTCGAACATTCAGTTCTCCTTTTGCATCTACTTATCTTTTTCTTAGCCATGTTTTCGCGGTTCGCACCATTGAATACCGCTACACACTCAGTTGAATTAAAGTATGACTCATCACATCCTTGTTTTCATGAAATATGCTACATGATTATGCGCACATCGACAAGTTCAGCGATACGTTAAGGATATAGGTACTATTTTGTGAACCAAAATTGTATCTTCCTCTTAGATTGAAACAAATTCACGCCATTTACCAATTATATACAAAACTGCATTTTATAACGACCACATTGGAAAAATAATCATGCTTTGAGTTGAACGTATTCAATACTATGCTTTATGTATATCTATACACAAAGCAACTAACAACAAATAAAACTTAACTTTAGTCCACTATCCCACTTCTGATCTAATACAAAACAAAAGAAATTATCAAAACCACTTTATTTAAATTTGTATGTTTCTTTGTAATAAAACAACGAGATCCTTCTTGATCGAGATACTAAAACGCAATGCCCCATATCGATATGAATATCCTTTCTCTATCCCCTATCCTCGTCATTACCATATATTTGTCTCATTCGCAATTACTTGTCTCGTTCCAGCGCTACACTAGGTTACCAACATTTTAAAAATTATTTGACACTCTTGATGGGATAGTATCAACCAGTTGAATGTACAGAGAACTCAATATTTAGTTTTATTTAGACTTTTATTTTTGGAACGAATGGATGGACCCAAAACTTTATGGCGAATACAAACGCTTTCTAATAACAGGTTTACTTCCGGATTTTTGTCAGAACTTTGTGAGTGGAAATAACCTTAACCCTCACAAGTTAGTCAGTGAACTTTGTTTTTAAAAATAATGCCAACTCTTAATAAACAATTATCTTTACTTTACCAGCCCTTAGCAAATCTTTTAAAGGGTTTTCTAATCGAGTTGGCAGCCTGTGGCGGCAATGGTGTGTTGAGGGCGTCAGTCAGTTTTTCAGTCACTGATGTAGGTGCAGTGGTTAATGGATAAGTGTGATGTACTACTAAACGCGAGGTCCCCGGGTACACAAAAATTACATCTTAAGGTTTTTTCCACTGCGTTACCTTTAGCGACACGTCTGAAAAACACCCAACTGTAATGAGAGAGCTTTCCAATTATCCGTTTGGACTCGGCATAAAATTGTATAAATATCTCTTCCATTTGTCCCAAAATTAAAAAAACTCACAAAAAAATTATAGTTGTAGTAAGCCATTCCTTCGAACCCAAATCACACTGGGTAAGTTACATTATTGAGCAACAGGTCTAAATGATAAAACTTTATCATCAAAAAAAGTGTTTGTTAGTGTAAAAGACACGGTGGCCCTTCAAAGTGGACTGTTCAGCGTTTGGTATCCAAACTCTAGACAACCGTTTCGGTAAACAATCAGGCAACACCCGCACGTCAAAGTAACGCCAGGTCGGCGGAGAACATTGTCGCGATCCGTGAAAGTGTACAGGAGAATCGGAGCCCAGTCAATTCTTTGGCTTACACAAGAAGTCGGCCTTCAACTAAGCAAATTTTGCGTCGGAACTTAAGCTAACATCAGTACAAGATCCAACTGATCCAGGAGCTCGTAGTAAATGACCATAGACAACGCCATTTGTTTGCTGTCTGGGCTTCGGTGCGTTTGGAAGGGGACCCCAGTTTTGGCCTCAAAATCATATTTAGAGACGAGCAGCATTTTTATATGAATGACTGTGTTAACAAACCGTAAATGGAAATGGGACGGCACATACCCACACGAGGTTCACTAGGTGGCAAAAAGTTCCTGTTTGGTGCGGATTTTGGGCCGGCGGCTTCATTTGTTTATACTTTTTTTAAATCGATGTTGGTGAGACAATCACTATCAACAAGGAGCGCGATAGAACGATGTCAACCAATTTATTTTGTTCCGAATTGAACGATATGGAGGTGGACGCCATGTGGGCCCAGCAAGACGGGGCTACGTTCCAAAGAGCAGATTTTAGGACTCATCATCCTTAACAAACATGCAAATAAAATCGTCATCTCAGAAACATCGATATGTCCGAACTGCCAGGAGGAGGAGGAGGTAGATTTAGAACATTTCCTCTGCCACTGTTCAGCTACAGCGAGGTTACGTAAAAAAATCGTCGGAGTACACGTGATACCAGACCTTACATGCCTCAGAACCGTGAAACTAATCGACATCATGGAGTTCTCTAAACGAACAAATAGATTTGCCTCTAAAACAAACCCTACATCCAGTGGCTACCCATCATTGAACCAACCCCCCTTGCTCCTGTGCTTTCACACATCCCTATAAAATTGTACTTTACGCCTAACAGATAGAACAAGAGGGGAACACAACGGGCCTATATGAGGCCTCAGTGTAGAGCGGAAAGCTCACCCTCTCCAACCAACCAACCAATCCACGGAGCAGACACCACGATGGAATCGATTTGAGGGGGTACATTAGCTATCGAAGAGGTGACATGAGTCGGCTTCCAAGATAATGCGCTACAATTTTTTTAGGGCTTCCTGAAGTCGCAAGTTTATGCCAATAAGTTGCAATTGACCGAGGTCCGTAAAGCTAAAACAACCAATGCTATTGCTCAAATTCAGCCGGTTCTATGCTGAATAGTTGAGGAGCTGCGGCGGACATTTGAACGATTTAATATTCCATTGAAAACCCCTTTATAACCACTGTTTTCAGTAAGGGTATTCACTTAAACGCGTAAAACCCTCACAAACTGCGTAAACTGCAGAAAATTACCACCTCGTAAATTAACTGTCAGATTTTGTATGGTGAATAGTTTACGCAGACCTCATAATTTTCCGCGATCAATTTGACTCGGAAATCGACTGCGAAAAATTACGCAAATTTTCAAATGGCAAACTTGGGCAAAGCGGTCGTGTGAATTGTTTTCGTTTTGTTGTTGCCTGGAAATCAATAATTATGTCAATCGATTATTATAAAAGCACACTAACTTGAAGGAAATGTGTATTTGCATTTGTTTTACTTCCAATTTCATCAAATATTTACTTTCGGCATATCGATAATTTTGGGAAGCCTAAGAGCGGCTGAGTTTGACAAGAGACTTGACAGTCGATTTACGCGAAATACCCAATGACATTTCCGAGGGGTGTTCACTTTTCTTATTAAGTGGTGATATTTTATGAATTAAAGTAGTTCTGTTTGAGCTTACTGGTCGATGGTTTCCTAATCAAAATAAAACATCGTTTCGTTGATGTTTTTTCAACTTTTTGGGGCTCTTTTATTGGGCTGAAATTACACAATCCTAACAATACTAAAGGCTTAATTAATTTTGAATGGTTCTTACTTTTACATCAGTCTAAGAGTGTTTTAACCATTTTGTTTAAATGTTTACAGCCAAACAGTCGATCAAGTAGCCTGAGACGTTTTGACATTGAAAAGTGTCAACTATTTAACCTTAAGTCATGTGGCTTAAATTTGAATTACACAATTATAGCAGTCCAGTCGCCTACAAAAAATGTTCGCAGCATACGACTAGCAAGTTGTAATTAAAACGCGCTTAAATTACTTAATTGAAGTCATACAATATTTCAAGAAACTGCGCATCCTTTAAATCGTCTTTCAAGGAGTATATAAACATCGCATCAGCAGAGAGATGACTCCATCATGGCAATTAATAATTAAACTTACATCAATCATGTGCAACTCCATCCCAGTCCGTATAGCAAATGTCACGCACTTGCTGCTGTTTACTCAGTGTGGGGGCTTAGGGACACCCAAAGCTCAGATTAAATGTATCAACTTTCCGCAAATCAGATGCCTCAGTTACTGCGTTTGCGTGACCACTGACCACGCAAGCAGAACTCACCCGAAGGTAACCCTAACCATACTATCACCACACACAACTATGTATTAAGTCGCAGGTATTAATTGATTTGTATTCCTGCGAAAAGGGATTAAATATTAGGTATCCATCAGGTCCGTACTTAAAGTAATTTATTAAGAATTTAATTGCAGCGGTGCTGGTTTGATTTTTTTTTCTCAACAATGACTTGGAAATGGGTTAACCGTTTAAAATGCATTTTATATAGTTTTTGTTGGTTTCCCATTTTTTTTCTTTCTTATTCCTGTAAGGATAAAAGTGTGGTCGTGCCACCAAAATCCTTAAGCATAACATATGGCCAGGAAGAAAACGAGCAGGGAAAAGAGAGAACAAAAAAAAAACAAAAATTAAAGAAATAATATTCAATTCCTGAAGATTCGAGAGGAAGAAAGGTATGGCGGCCGTCCCGGGTGTGCGTATTCCTATATACAGGGATAGTTGGTGCGCAGCATAAGGAAGGTCTGATAATTGCTCAGTGAAGGTTATAAATATTCTCCTCGGAGTTATCTATGCCTCCATCTGGCTCATTTTGTGAGAAGTGTGGACGCCACGCGCTTAACATGCATATACATAATCCGCTTAGATGTATGCGCGCGCGTCACCATTTGGCACCGAGAGAGAAACGTTTGCGCTCGAGATTTATTCGCATGCGCACAGTAGTTGGACTATTAGCGAAAACTATCCACTAATGCACTGTAAAACTGTAGCGAAAAGGGGTAGCTCGCAGGTGAAATGCAAATGATACCGCGTGCGCCTTGTTGAATACGATTAGCATCGCTAATGAACTGTTCGGTGGCCCTCATTACCATATCAATAAAATAGCATTGCCAAACTAACGTCAAGCGGTGGCCAGATGACAGATCCATCAAAACCTTGTCAAATAAATGTCACATTGATTTCTGTTATATTGGGGGATGGTTTCGAGGTGCTCTCGCTGAAGGTTGATGGAATTCAGGACTCAGCTGTTTTTACTCAACTGGTTACTTATCCACAAGTGGAGGGGACTAGTACATTTGCAGTAGTTACCTGTCAGAAGTGTTGTTTTGCAAGAGGGTATTGTGCAGACCCCACAACAATATTTTAAGGAATTCATGAGATTGACATTTGTATTTTTAAGGAACGATTTTCGTTTTACCAACATTATTTGTTTTTATAGTTGGTAAAGTGTTTTTTTTTCATTATTCATATATTTTGGCATTTACTGTTTTTGACAATTGAGGGAATTTATCACCATTACTGACATTTTGACAGTTATTTCGATTCCCTCTACGCTCTACAAGAGCAAAAAAAAACAGATTTATAAAGTGACAGTTCAAATGGAAAAAACAAGAATAAAGGGTATTACTCGCTACTCGTTAAAATAAATAAAATAAATAGTTGGCGCAACAGGTCTGTGGGACCCTAGGCCTACCTTCTCACAAACATTCGTTTGTATGAGTTTTTAATTTCTGGGGCGAATGGAAGTTATTTAAAATTTTACGCCGAGTCCAAGCGGCTAATTGAGAAGCTCTTTCATGACAGTTTTACTCTCGGATGTTTGTCAGACATTGGCGAGAGGTGGCGAAGTGGAAAAAAACCTTAAAATGTAATTTGGTTCACTCGCTTAGTAGTCCAGCACTCTAACCACTAAGCTACTGCGCCTCCACTCGCTACTCGTTACTTTGTCTTTTTCTGCTGTTTTTAATAAGAGCATGTCGTGCATCTTCTTAACTTTACTATCAAAATAGGATGGAAAAAAGTGTTAACTCGCTACTCGTTACTTTAAAAACTCTCTTTTTTCTGTGTTTTTTTTATTAAAACGTGTCATATCTCGTATGTGTTCTAGACTTCACATGAAAAATGAGAAAAAAGGTGACTACTCGCTACTCGCTACTATGATAATAGACTTTTTTCCTGTCGTTTTTAGAGAACAAGTCGAATATTTTGTCAGTTAGTCTTAACCTTAACTTATTTATGCCTTTTGGAGGTTGTCTGTTCCCTATGCGATCATTAAAGTATGGTTTGCCTATATAGTCTACGATGTTTGACGTTCGATTTGAGTTTATTCCGGATAGGTATATGCATAGAAACTTACTTAAGCCTTGGCTGCATATGAACCTATTGGGCAGCGGGTCGTTCTTATACTCGTCACACTAGTGAAGTGTTTCGCAATTGAGGTTCTTTCTTCGATATCCCTTTTCAACCTGGTTAGGTGACAGAATCTATCAGGAGCTGGCTTACCAAGTCCTCGCTTCCCAAACTATTTCCAACCTTATGACTTTCTAAAAGGCAAGTCTCAATTTTACACTGGCATTTCAAAAAACTCCCCTAGGTGTCACATCCATACGCCATTCCATTTATCCCGATAATGACACAAATGACTATACCCCGTTGGTTCACAAAGGCTATTTGATCTTCATTCGATTCTAATCGAAATCCTGACATTAGGTGGATTCGTATATTTTTTCCAACATACCCCAAAAAAAGGTACACACAACAACACCATCTGGCACACGTCATTTGTACACGTGTGCCACTGTGGCATTTCAGATTATTTCCTCCTGGAACCGACAAGGAAACCTATTTTTTTTATTCGTTTCCACTGTTCCGTTTCATTTGAGTGCCAACCTGATCAAGGAGGCATCAACTTCTAGATGCCAATGGATTTGTATATACTCCACTTTTATGTACATGTATATCTGCAAAGGATACATCTTGAGTATTGGCCTAAAATTCAAAAAGGAAAAAAATATGTCCAAAAGAGTATTTTATTCATCGCCCTTCTTTGGCCTCTCATTGCAATCTTCTCAAAACTGTAATGGATGGATACAAATGAAGAGAAAAAAAAAATAACTCGGTGTATTTTGATGCAGGAATTGTAACACCAGATGACGACGATCCTTACAACATATGGCTGTTTTGGAATCGAGCCATCGCAAGGAGCAATTCTGTTTTATTGTATATTTTGGCTTCTGCTCCTTGTACGCATTTGTGTGCGAGTTCGGGTATCTTGTATGAATCAACAACAAATTATCGAAACGAATCTACCTTATGTGCACCCTAAAAAGTTGTGTTCTTTTTTTTTTGTCCCCGTTTCCTTGGGTGTGATAAGATGTCACTTTTTTGTGGATTTGGCGTGAGCATCCTTTGAGAGGTTCATGCGCCCAAAATGAGCTCAGGTCCATCAAGGAATGAAGCGCTGACTTGCTGAATGTGTGCCCAACTTTTTGTTTTGAAAACTGTTGCGAAAAATTGACATAAATCGCTTTTGTTGCTCACAAGACCCTTCGTTTGAAAAAGGGAAGAGATTAAAAGGACTTGTATGAGATTGATGCGTTAAAGTTGTAAGAAAAGGGTGATTGGGCGACTAGGAGAGGTTTGTAATCCACCTCTGACATTTAAAATGACCGACCCTCTTTTTGTGGATGTGGTTGTCAATAAAATCATTCTAGTGCAAGAGTCAGCCAAAAGATGGCGTACCCAACAAAGTTTAAACCTAGGCTTGCCAACTCTTTTGACAAATTTCGGGCAATCTAATAAAATACACGCAGTGCTAAGTTTTATTTATTTATTTATTTAAGAACGCGTTGGCTTCCTCTGAACACACTTCTCGTCGACCTCCTTCAACAGGTTGTTAACTTTTCCGTTAACATTCTTAACCAAGTTCTGTTGACAAACTTCAGTGGTGGCAACTGCCTTCTGAGTTTTCGCCTTCACGAGAATGGTATTCTCCTTAATGGCACTCACCTCGGACACCACCCGATCGTTTGCCTCAGCCAAATTGTTGATAATACAGAAAGTTCCAACGGCGAAATTGGTTGCAATCTCACAGGACTCTGTCAGAGTGTAGATCTCCTCGGCGGAAGTGGAAAGAGAATTCAAATCGCCACTGTTCTGGATCTTGTACTGCTGATCGATGGCGGTAAGGTTCTTAGTGCATTCCCGTAGGTTGATATCGACGTCTTTGAAGATCATATTCAGGGCGGACACGTATCCCTTGCCGCAGTCGCCAGAAACCTTGATTTCCGTCTCGATTTTGTTTAGCGGCTCGTAGAGCTCGTTCATGGTATGCGCGGTCAAAATCTCAGACTTGCTGTTGATCATGTGCGACGTTTCGGCATTCATGGCGGACATTTCCAAGTAGAGTTCCTCAGCAGCTACAGCAGATGCGGCGACTAAATTGCGTACACCGAGTTCAACTGGTCCAACTCTTCGTGAGCCATGACTGATCGGAATCGACTCAACGGGAGATGTCGAAGCGAAGTCGCTTGATTCAGCGGTTGGTTTGACAACTGGTTTGAAGTCTTCCGCTATTAACTTCTCGGTTCCTAATTCAACGAGTGACTGCGCAATGGTTGCGTGCTCGGAGATTTTCTCAGCAACTGTCACGTTGACATGTTCGGGGACTTTCTCAGCAACTGTCACGTTGACATGCTCGGGAACTTTCTCGACGACTGCCACGTTGACATGCTCGGGGACTTTCTCAACGACTGTCACGTTGACATGTTCAAGAACTTTCTCAGCAGCTGATGCGTCGATGCGTTGAGGTACTTTTTCGACAACTACATCCCCAATTGCCTGGGTAACTGACTCGGCTGCATTTTCGTGGACGACTGGAAGACCCTCAGGTACATTGGGGCCATCGACGACCTCCACTGAATCAGCGGCCGACTGACTATCCTCTAGCGATTCCGCTGACAAAGGCTCCACTGCGGTTTTCGAAGATTGAACGGTTTCGACGGGTGATCCTTTCACCTATAACAAGTATAACTTACGTTTTGAGACAAATTGATTCAATGATTGAACTTACAGAAAGGATTCCGCATAGAAGAACGATAACGATTGGAAATTTCATATTGTATCCACGTAAGCCTCGATTCTGCTTATGATGGTGAAAAATGAACTGCAGTCTGTTTTATCAATTCTGTCATTTATATATACGGGACGCTGACTGATTGAGTTCGTCTGGTTGAAGTTAATTGCCTCGAAATGGATACACGGTGTCCTAACATTTAAAACAATGTATCATGTGTGGTATCTTGCTACATCGCAGTTGTTGTTTTACTAGAAAACACTATCTTGGAATGTAATCGGAAGACTTCACAAAACAAAATCTGTTTTATCGAATTTTGATAAGAGGAAATTGCGAACCGAATGTACCTAACTCTATTTTAAGGCCAGCGAAGGGAAATATTTGTTTTCTACCACCCTTGATCAAAATATTTTAAGCCAGTTTTTAAGACTTAGCTTACCTAGTTTTGTCTTATTTAAGCTTAATTAGTTAGTTAGTTAGTTTAATTGACTATTTCATGTTTTAAATTCATACAAAAACTTTGTTTTTTACTTAGTCTATACGATATGGCCTTAGGCCGTCTACCAGATTGACATTCAAATGAAAAGAATTAAATCATATTCCTTATATTTTTTATTAATGGCCTTTTTCCTGAAATTCAGAATTGCTCTTTTCAATTAAATTCGTTGGAGCACTTTTGCAATAGTGTTAGAAAACATATGCTCGTCATTGTGAAATTTGGTTTTCTGTTGTTACTTTTATTTCGCTTTTTACATTAAATATGAATTTTTCCATGGGCCAAATTAATATATTTCAATTAATATTTACATTTACACTCAGAATTGGATATTTTCCGATCACATAGCACAAAATTTATTTTAAATAGCACAACAAACATTTCAATCTGACATTTTGCTTGTGTGTGTTGGTGAATTCAGGGCACTTCTTTAAAAATATCCCGGACGCTTCTTTCATGTTAAGAATTGATCTGGAAGTACACTTTCTTTTTCAATGAAACATAGGAAACATTGAAAGAGCACTTCTAGATTTGCTTTATTCGTAGAAAAGGCAATTTTTTTCGTCAATCAATACTTTTTAAAAAGCTTCTTCAATTATGCAATTTGTGTAACGAAGTGCGTTGACTGTGAAATTGTAGGCCAAGTTCCAATCCCTACCAAATATGTGGATTATGCTTTCTCCAAGCTTCAACCCAAGTGTCGGAGCTCCAAAAAGGTTTATAAGTATTTTTTGAACTATTGGACATTTTGCAATGAAGTGTTACATCGCCTTGCGGTTGCAAAATTCGCATAGATAATTGATAGCTCTTAGCGTTGTGGAATACAATTTATTCCTAGAAGTTCGCCTCTTACTTTGAAGATAGTTCTTTGTGTTGGGATGACTGGGCTTCATTTGAAAGTCGTAATAAACTCTTTGTCCAGTTTTCATCAGTTACGTTTTTGCTTTCTGGCTTATTGAAGCCTGTGGCTCATTCGGCATGAAAGTGAGGTTATAACCGGATATTTGTCCAAGCCATTTCCTTGATCACATTTGAGCTTGTAGCGTAGGTAGGTAGGTAGGTAAGTTGGTGCTCTTGCGGCAATTGCCACGGCTTCACATAGACCATCAGTTGGGTCCATTGTGTCCAATTACGGGTACCATCCATTGAAAACCTGTTAAATAAATTTACTACGCCGCTTATTAAATTGAGCCGCATAGATTTAGTAAGAATCACTTGGGGTCTTAAAGTGAGTCTTACTAAATGCATGGTTCTCAAATTTAGCCAGTGCATTGACTACTTTGCGGATCACCGTGCTGGCTGTTTTTTGGCTTACTCCGTGCATATCAGCTGTGAAGGGGTTATTCTTCAATATAATATGACATAAATTAGAAATTAAACCGAAGGTACCTGAATCGAGCTGATATGTTCCTTTTGCAAGATGTCGCAATGTAAGCAAGACCATAATAAGAGGTGGAACGGGTGATCCTTTATTACTGGTAGGTCTAATGTCGTCTTCTATTAAATGTGTTATCCAACGAACGGTTTCCTTGTCAAATCTTATAGAAAGACTTATATTAATGAAGTATATGCTTCCAAACTTTTGAGCTTACCTATAGTTTTTCTTAAATTCCACATCACTGTAATATTCTAGTGCATTAAATCGTGTTTTGTATATTTTTCGAGTTCTATTATTTTCCGTATCATTAATTATATCGAAATCTTGTAAAATTCGCTCGAAACTCATTTTGAAACGTTTAACTGTCACTACTTTTAAATTCGACTTAGATACGACTCGACCACAACTAAGTATTTGTCGATTTTAGAAGTAGATCGGTCGTTTATTACTACGAATTTTGTGTTAGATTCGAGTTTACGTAAAACTCGAGTTTAAATTCGTTTATTACTAAGGGTATTATTATAATAATAATAGTTGTAGCGTAGCACTTGCGCAGGAACCAACCTCGGAATTCTTTCCTGATTCATCCCAATGACCTTTACAATGTTATCTAGAAGCAGTTTGAGGGTATCCATGAATCCGGATAAACTTTTCCACAGCTTCAAACGAACATAACCTCAAACTTGTGCTGCAGAAAGCAAAATTGAAGACGCTGCAGCACGGAATGGTTTGATATTATGTGAACCGCGGTAAGTATTAATCCAATTTCCTGAGACTGTGCAAATCGCCCTTTTAGAGTCTTCTAGCTTAGCCTTTAGGTGTTTGCTCATCTTTAAGCTTGCCAAAATCTGCACTCCCAGATACTTGTACTGTTTGACTATCTCGATCTGCTCGCCTTGAAATTTCCATTTTTCCGCTCGAGCTTAAAGCCCTCCAACATATCTGAAAATCATCATCTTTGACTTTTCAGGGTTGACAGTAAAATTCATGTTTTTGCAGTTTGTGTCCAACCAGTTTAAGGTCCGGATGCAGGATGACCATGGAGAAATCTCGCTGCTCCGTCAAAGTCGGCAATAACACCACCAAATCATTTGATGTCAAAAAAGGTTTAAGACAAGGCGACGCGCTATCGTGTACTTTCTTCAACATCGTTCTTAAAACAATTGTATACGAAACTCACAAGCCAACACCAATTTTTCAAAAGTCCTTTCAACTACTTGCCTATGCTGATGATATTGACATTATTTTGAGAACGCGGCGAATTGTCAGTGGCGCATTTGCAAGCATCGAAACGGAGGCGGCGTAGATGGGTCTGGTTGTTAATGAGGACAAAACGAAGTATATGCTGTCAACGAGAAAGGACTCTTAACATCGGCGACTCATACAAAACGTCACGATGAACAGAAACAACTTCGAAGTAGTTAAAGCCTTTGTATACCTGGGCTCCACTATCACTTCGCAAAATGACATCGGCGCAGAGATCAAGCGAAGAATCACTGTTGCCAATCGCTGTTTCTTCGGGCTAAGAAGGCATCTAAGAAGTAAATCCCTCTTTCATAGAACTAATGAGGTACTATATAAGACCTTAATCATCCCGGTCCTGCTGTATGGTGCAGAAGCATGGACCTTGTCAAAAGCGGATGAAAACCTTCTGGGATGCTTTGAGAGAAAGATTCTTTGTGTGATATTCGCTCCAGTTTGTGTCAATGGAGTGTGGAGAAAAAGATTAACGATGAACTATACGGGCTATACAGCGACGCTGACCTAGTCAAAAAGCTGAAAATACAACAGCTGAGATGGCTGGGACACGTGGAGCGTATGGACAACAACGCACCAGCCCGACGAGTCTTCGAATCCACCCCTGAGGAAGGGCTTGTTAGTTGAGGCCGTGGTCCACCCCGGACTGTAAGCGCCACTGTTTACCATTAGCTACATCGTATCTATTTTGTCAGCTGGAAAAACGTTGTCATCTGCAAACAAGAGTGCTGGAATTTTGGTACCACTGAGCTCTATTCCACCCATAACTAAGAACGCAGCCTTGTTCAACACCCATGGAAACTTCAAAATCCTCCGATAACCGGCGACCATCCCAGATATATGCTTTGTTGTTTTTATATAAAGCTCTTAGAACGTTGATGACCTGTAGTTTCTCCGAAATCCAGATTGAAACTCTTGTAAAATCTTCTAATTTATCACCCACTCTGTGATTCTATTGAGGAGTTGGCAAATAACTTAGCCGATGTGTTTATAAATGATATCCTTCAGTAATTTTCTGGATCGTCATAATATCCTTTTTTGTGAAGAGGAAAAAGGATCGCTTTCTGGGAACTTGCAAATATTCTATTGAATTCCTGCGTGAGAGCAGATAAAAATCCATTCGAGCAGTTCTTTTAGAATTCAAACCAGTATTCGATCTGGCGCTTTATTTTTTGTCCTTGCATTCTCGAAGGCAACTTCTACTTCTGCGATATAAAATGACATATCCAGAAATTCATCTTTGCTCATTAGGGCTGCATACAAAGGGGTGGAGAGAGTTGGTGTGCATTGATAAAAGTTTTAAAATATTCTCTTAACTGTTCTGCTTGTAATCCAAAAGAGATTGAATTAGTTTTTCCATAGGCTTAACTATCATAACCCAATTTTAGTCATATCGACGGGATTCTTGCCTGGCATAACCAATGTTAACTGGCCCCTTGTATTCCCTCTTCTTTCTTCAGTGAAGTTTGTGCTAGTCTTTACTCCACCACCCAAAGGCGTTATAAGCCGATTTGCGTTCGGTCCTGTTCCTTTCGAAATGCCTCTCGATTGCTTAAATTCTTTAAGACTATTCTTCTTTAGAGTTTCATACGAATAAGAGACTTATTGTTGGGAAGAATGTCGGTAGAAGGCCGCGTTGTTCTTAATTGATCAACGAGAATCCAAGGTATTGTTGGGAAACTTAGGCAGTTCTTTTGGCAACTACGAAAAAGATTCGCAGGGCTTGTTTCGTACAGAAGACAGTGACACTTTCTTTGAAAGCCTGGATTGGTTTACTCGAAGTTCTGGTGCACAGAATTACTCCACTTGAAGACCACCCTTGGATATCCTTTTCCTCATAAACCCCCACCCAAAAGCAGTATCTAAAATACGTAATCGGCGGCGGCGCTGCAATCAATCTCAAGGGAAAAACTCCAGTTCGAACATTGAACAGCCTTTTATCAAGCTTGTCAAATAACTTATCTGATCTGTCAACAATTTGTTTTTCGTGTTTCTTTGATAAGTATCTCTTTCGTGGGTTACACCCTCTTCCGCTTGTGGAAATTCCAATGCTAGCCTATATAAGTTGGTACCCTTTCGCATCTTATACAATTCTTTACCAATCTTTGCCCAACTACGAGTCTTTTGTTGCCAACTAGTTCAACATGAAGGGATACGCTATTCTCGTGTTGCACTGCACCCTCTTTGTAAGTTTTGATCAACATCATTTCCCAAACAATCGTCAATAAATGTCCACCCATATAGCTTGCAGTCCAATGTCATCAACACGCAAGGCGGAGTGACAACGGTCCAGTCTACGATGGTCTGAATTCGGTTCTGGGTGAGGCCCATTTTCACGCGGAGATTGTCGCCGCTGATTTGGCACAAAGAATGAATCAAACATTCAACTCGATCAAGGAGAACGTCGAACAATTGAAGGACAACAGCTCGTTCACACAAAAGATCGAAGCCCTCAAGTCACAAGATGAAGGCGTCCAGAAGTGTCTGAAGAAGCACGAAGTCGCTATTGCACAGTTCATGAGGAAGCTGGGCAACACCTATGACTCGTGCTCCGCCGAAGTCAAGAAAGAGGTTAACAAACTGGTTGCAGACATCAAGGAGGACATCGCCGTCATCAAGAATGCCACCGAGTTGATTGAGGAAATCGAAAGCGAGTGTCTTAGTGGAGAGGACTTGAACATTGCAGCCAGCGCCCTCTGCGTAGTTACACGCATAGCTGAGGTGCAAGAGCGTCTCTTCGAGGCCAATCAGTCGGTGGAGAAGTTCATCAGCAAAGGTGTCGAAGATGTCGAGGCCTACACGACTCAGAAGTGCGAAGGTATTGCAGACCTAAAGAAGGAATTCGACCGCCTCTATTCCGGCATTGAAACATGTGTCAAGACCAACCAATAAAAAAGTGCCACGTGTTTGTAATATTTTTATTTACTTGAATAAGGTTTACTTTTGTGGGGCGAAGATAAGGGCTTCGTCTGAATCTTCCTCGGAGCTTTCCGGCTCTGGCTCTGGTCCAAAAGTTGAGTCATCAACAAAGGTGATGCAAGTTACTAGTCCACTGATGGTCTCGTTGAGTTTATTGGCGAAGCTGGGGATAGACACGGTTGCGCATTCAGTTACTGCGGCTGATAGAGCTGGAGCCTCATTCTTTATAGCTGCTATTGTGTTGTTGGCAGTCTCTCTAGTCTCAGTGATGTCCCTTACGATCTTCTGGACGTTCAGCAGTAGGGTGAACAGCTTTCCTAACAGGGATTCGCGATTGGCGATCTTCTTGTAAATGGCTACAAGTTCGGCGACATTTCCACGGATGATGTTAATGGACGACTGGACCTCACTTCGCAGATATTGGATGGTCTTAAGCGTGCCCACATAGCACGAGGCGAACGTCTCTCTTCCCTCAGTCAGAGTTGAATTCATGAGGGGGATGTAGGAATATGAACAGTAGGCCGCTCTTGCCCCCTTCGCGCCAAGTTGGAATATATTTCCCAACTGTCGGTACAAAAATTTCAAAATTTTGATTTTGTTGATCGATATGAGCATGGCTTCAGTGTCCTTCGACTGGGCGACAAGTGCATGGATTGTTTCACTGGCATCAGCGATGTTCTCTTGAAGAATGCTTATCATGTCGTGAGCCTCGGCTGATGGCATTTCTTGCAGGAGAGATTCATTTAGATCGGTGACCGATGGAAGCTCTACGTCGTATTCGAAGGGTGCTTCTTCATCTGAAAAGAGCTGTAAGACTTCGAAAAGCATGGCCTTTAAGTTACTGTCATCTTCAAGCGTGCCGGTGATCTGTCCTTGATTTGCCATAAACAGAATTTCATCGTATCGCGCTTGCCAGCTGTCAATAATTGGATTTAGGATTTCCAGTTCGTTGGCGTTGAAGTTTTCACTCTTGGCTTCTTCACGGAAATCAACTCGCGGAATGCTTGTAATAGAGAGAGCCTTCGAATGCACTGCCTGGAATTAAAATTAAAAGTCTTAGGTTATGTGACAGTCAAATAACGATTTAAGATATTTCCCCTCTTACTAGTTTTTACTCAACAAATTCTTTTGCGTAAGATTTGAAACAACTGTCAGTCGCCTGAAAGTTGACAGCTGATTTGAGTTTGTTGTTCTATTTGGCATTTGAGTGGAATATTCACATCTGTCATTTTTCACAGGTTACTACAAAAGCGTTCCTTAACTTTTCCGTAAGTTTTCCTCTCTGAGAGAGAATTCATTACATCCACTGTCATTCTGACAGTCTTTTCCATTTTTACTACAAAGTAAACGAACAGACCTATAGATGCATGAACGTCCCATTTGTGTTTCCTTGTTTTTGTTTAAGCTTAAAATAAATTTGGCTAAACAGTCTGAGTTAAAATCAAAGCACAGCCTATTTTGACAGTTATCCGCATATGATTGCTGTATATACAAGAAGGGAAGGTGTCAATGGACGACGGGTAATGTTTTCCTCTTTGTACTCATAGACATGTCAGTAGAAAAAAGTTGACAGATAGACAAAAAACAAATTGGGCACATCTAAAACTCTATTTGTCTGATATAGGGGACGTCAACTAGATCCCCAATTCAGAACTCGGCTCCCCAAAAAAAGCGAATACGTCACTTCCACAGACTATGGTAATTAATTGGCACTGAAAAACGGATAGGTAGCGCTTAAAAATTAACATTTTTTGTAAAATGCAACCGAAAAAATTTTCTTTCGCTCTTTTAGACCACTTTAATTTAATTCTTGAACTCAATCTTGGTCTTAAAATGTTGCTTATGAATTATAAAGTAAGTTTATCAAAAAAAAGCAAGTAAATTATGTTAAATTCTTTTAGAAAAAGAATTCATTTATTTTTCTCAACGAAAAAAATGTTACGTACAGAAAAATTAATATATGTTATTTTTTCGAAAATGTAAAGATAATTTGCTTATTTTTTTTGATAAACTTCTAAGCAATAATTCATAAGCAACATTTTAAGACCAAGATTGACTTCAATCATTAAGTTTAAATGTTTAAAAAAAGCAAAAGAAAATTTTTACGGTTTGGTTTTTCGTGTCGCTATAACTGCACTCTAAGAGCGGCACACCCTGTGACATCAAATGGAACAAATAAAACTGTCAAACGCCCGTGATAGTAGGAAGGTCTACTCATGCGTCGCATTGAACTTTACGATATTTACGATCTAAAGTCCATCCAACCCCTGAAGTTGTTTTTTGTGTGGCAGCATATGAACGTTTTGTTTTTACATAATCTGTCAACGCGACATTGTGAATTGGGCATAAGTATACCAACGCGTTGACTAATAATATTTTTCTTATTTTGACACTTCGACATCTCAACTGAGTGTGCAGGCAGTATTTTCTTGACTAGTTCAATAAACGTCAACTGAAAAAGTTGTTGATGTGACCGATCTCCGCCAATTGAAACTGAGACACATCAAGTCAGCCAGCTGTCAGATTTACTAAAATAGAAATCCGAACGTCATCATAGTTTTCTTCTGAAAGTAAAAACTATTAAAATGTTGGTTACGTTACTTTTACTACGTCAACTTATTTGTCAGTCGAGAAATTCATTACACTTGATATTCGACTACACCTCCATGAACGTCAACTGAAAAGTTGTTCACTAGACAAGGCAGACGGCAATGCCATGCTAATCGATTTTTTGTCAATTAAATTTTGTAACATAAACAAGAATAATAAAGATAATAATCGATCAAATCACTAGATCAGGATATACAAACTTATCAAACTTGAGTTTTGAACGCCCCCATTGTTATCGGATTGTTATCGTAGTCCGCATTTTCAAATTTTCGCATTAAATTCAAGCTTTGAATGAACTCCTTCAGTCCTGACATTCCAGTCGGGAGAAAAAACGAATTTAATTTTTGGAGACACAACTGTCAGCTGTCAGGTCTGTCACAAAAAGAACCGTTTTCATTTGTTGTTGTATTACGCAATTATTTCGTTGGAAAACTATTCCAAAGTTTAGCTCAAGTGAAATTTGACACTAAAGTCGATGCGATCGAAACAGAGAATACAAAAAAGAACAGAACTCAAGCGAATCTCTACTTAAATCGGAATATCGATTGAATGGAATCCGAATAACTTGTAATTCAATTCAAATCTTAGAATATCCGTGATTGAATGACTATTTATCTACGAAAAATGCACTGATAAAAAAATATATAATTTTTCTATTTCGGCTCAAAAAAGTACTCACATTGAAAGCACAGAGTGCAAAACAAAAGGCAAAAATTAACTTCATTGCCAAAAGGTACGTTAAACGGTTAAACACAAAACTAAACAAAAACAGAAAATAAAATCAGGTAGGTAAATACACCCTCCCCAGCAAAGAATAAATAAAACAATGAAACAATATTTCCGCGGTACAAATAAACTTACAAAACACGAACCTGATATTCGGTAATTCGCAGAGATTATCTTTATTGCGTTCAGTGGCAGTTGTTAATCAGCGCCAAAATGCTTGAATTCGATTAGCGGTTATCAGGATCAGTATATATCACTCGATAGTATGATTAAGGTATTTCTATTTTTGCAAGCTAACAATGTTGCCGTTGGGTGTTTGGGGTTGGTAGTTGCACCTTTTGTAAACTTTTTCGGTGAATCATGTCGAATTTGGCCCTTTGACGAATTTTAGTACCCATACGCTATGTCATCGACGGTCCATTGGTCGATTTTGTTGGTGGTTTAACCGTCTTCAGAAAGCGAAATTGTTGTCTCGTAGTCTTTGAGACATACTGCTACTTCTCACCGAAATAAGAGCTGCTGCAAAGTCAAATATTTTCCCCTTCGATTGAGAGCTTCAATCCGAGAAGTCCGCAATCACAACTCTATGCATAAAACTTCTATATGAGGATCAAAGAAGCTCAAATATTTGGTGTCAAATAGTCCGTATGCCTGCATCTAACTGAAATTCAAACTCAAAAAACCCTTGTATTCGAAAAAAAGTAAATTTCCTTTGTTTTATTATATACACATTAATAAATAATAAAAATTAGTCACAATATCAAACTTTACATCGTATAAGTTGTCTGCGCAAGCGTGGTTAGACGCAACTC
The DNA here is from genome assembly GCA_936431705.1 of Cheilosia pagana. Classification (NCBI taxonomy): domain Eukaryota; kingdom Metazoa; phylum Arthropoda; class Insecta; order Diptera; family Syrphidae; genus Cheilosia; species Cheilosia pagana. Next base: position 114,248,268 of record OW386166.1, read on the forward strand.
TCCTTCTTTCGATGGGGAAAGTGGTTTTCGCTTTTGGATTTGTTTAGCTTATCCGATTCCACAGTGGCGGCGTCGGAGTTGGTCCTTTTGACACCAATGGCGGCCTGCGAACTTTGCGATTTCATAAGACTCTGTGGGCCGGCAGAAGCTTGAGTCTTGGTGAGATTTTGTTGGGCGATTGCGTTAAAATCGACAAACAGGCTCTGCCTGCATAAAGCGGACAGCGCACTGCCCTTTACCGGCTGTGCGGCGTCCTTGCTTCCCTTGCGCAATTTCACTCTACGCAATTTAGACGCCAAGGTGGAAAAGCCCAGCTTACTGGTCAGCTTTCCTGAACGACTCACCGATCGGGGTAGCGACTCATAGCCATCGCCGGATTGCTGCTCGGAACAGTCCGAATCAGCGGGAAGCATTCCCACGCTAATGCTCTTCAAAAGAACGCCGTCGTCTATGACACCGCCAGTGCTTGGGTCACTGCCCATGCTCTGATTGCTATGTCGGTTCTCCCATTTTTCTTTTACGCGCTGAGCGCTGCTATTGCCGTCGTCCTTTCGCATATTCACCTTTGGCATGGAGCCGCCTTGCAAGAACTCCTCCTTGGCCCTTTGCAGGCGTATGGCCCGCTCGGAAAGGGGCGTTCTGGGCTTTTCCACGTACTCAGCCATCGGGGTTGTGGGCTCTGAGACGGAAGGTGTTGGTAGGGTATCTTCGAAGTCGAAGTTTGAACTCTTGCTAGTCGGGGTTAGAGATTTCTCACCGAGCTTTCTCGTGATCCTCGGAACCGTGTTGTCGGATTTGTCTGGCGACAGCCCTGAAGTATCTGCTGCATTTACAGACTTGGCTATTTTGGTTTCGATGCGCCTTCCTGTTCCACTGGTTTTCGTTGTTGGGCTGGCGTTTTTGTTCTTCCGAAAGAGGTGCTCCCGCTTCTCGGCTACCACATTCGTACATTTGGGCAGGACCGATGAACTGTTCTTTTTGAGAGCTCTAAAGCTATCGGTTGCCAGAGGAATACGCGTCTTGATGGGATTTGCAGATTGGTGTGAACTGTGGTGAAGTTCCCAGCCCTGCTTGAGATTTACAAAGCTAAGCGATTTTATGAACAAGCTGCTCTCGGGTTGCTTTCGGACTTCAACAGGAACTCCCGCAAATATGTCGCCAGCACTTACTGACTTGAAAATGTGGGTGTGTTGATTTCTGAGAGCAGCCTGCCTTTGGCTGCACTGGGACGGCGAGCTTGCAAGTTTCTCCAAAGGCATGCTCTCGCACAGCTTCGAAATCATGTTTTTGATTCCCGGAGCCATCGCGGGCTTAGTGATGACGGTAGGGGGCTCTGAATTGTCACTCTCCTTATCGGCTTTTGAGTTACTCTCGTCCAACTCCGTTGCCACTACGGCCAGACCGTCTGTGGAGCCTGGTTCCTCAACTGTGGTAAAGACTTTTCGTTTGGTTTTGACGAAAATATTCGACTTGCTGGCCGTCGAAGCCGACTCCGGCTGCGGTCCGTGGATTAATTGGACACACGACTCTGTGGGCGATATTAGGAGCTTCGATCCCTTGTCTTGGGAGATTTCTTGCTGCTCGATTGGTTGGCCAGGCTTCATCTTTAACACATACACAATATCCTCGCCGGCATTGGCCTCATCTGCTGGTCGGCTTTCTTCGGCTGATTTCCTGTCCTCCTCAAATGACCTCTGCTTGATGCGACTGCTCGCTTTTCTCTTAACCCTCCGTGGGGTTTCTAGAACATTGGCGCATTCCCCATCGCTGCTGTCGCTCTCGGTTTTACTGTTTTGCCGCGATCCCATCTTACGCAGACGTAGCTTCTTTTTGCCGCTGCCATTGATGAATGGTCGGTTGGGGGGCTTTTTGATCATGTCGCCGTCGTTTTCAGTAGCTGCGGGACTCAGATCTTCGGGCGCTTCTATGGTGGTGGACAGGGCTGCTGCTATAGCCACGACGGTGTTGGCGAGCGACGTTGATACGTTGAAGCTGTCACCCAGCACGTCATCGGATGTGACGTTTATTTCTGGGACAACTGAGCGCGAGTTTGACTTTTCAGATTCTGTAAAATAGAGGAAACGTGTGGATATAAAATTTAAGAAATTATTTGTTGAATTTCAGGGTAGTTCAAAACATCAACTGCTTAATTTTTGAACAGTCCTCGTAAATGACTAATAAAAAATTTGAAAAATTGGTCGAAATTTATTCAAACAAACTTTTCAAATTGAATTCCGTACCGATATGCTGTCGGACTTCATTCAGCGTCGTATGAAGGTCGTCCAACTTTTTGCGGAATATCATCTGCCGCTCGTCAATCAACTCCTGACAGCATGCCTCTTCCAGTTGCAACAAGTTATTCTGCAATTAAAGTAGGAATGAACAAAAGACTTTCAAAAGCTCCAGCAGCCCGTCTTACAATTTCATATAAATCATCCACCAACTCCTTGACCTTAACGAAAGACCTCTTTGCGCCAGTGCTGCTTAGGTTGGTTTCAAATTCTGAGAACGAATTTCTCATTGTCGAGAACACGCCCTGAAAATACTTGAGATTCTCCTCGCTGAATTCGTTTCTGCTCTCCAACTGTAGCCACAGATCGTTTATGTAGTTGAGGGTTTTGATTTTATCGCCGTCATTGTTGGGATGCGACTCGAAGCTCTGAACGCTGCGAGACTTACTATAAAATGAACAGATTTTCAGCCAGACTTTTAAAGGACTGCATTTTTGTAAATTGTTACCAAAAATCGCTGCATGTAACCTCTGCGTATCTGTAGACAGGTGTCTGATGCTCGGCCAAGGGCAAGACGGCCACTAAGGGGGACGCTGTCTCAACTATGTGATCTTCCACTTCAACCATGACAGCTTCTGGTTCATCTCGTTCGTCGTTGATGTGCTTCAAGTCGGAGTCCACTCTCAGTTCAGCATCAGTACTCTCGGCTTCGTTCAAGTCGTTTACGTCATTTAAGGATAAGCTTGACGTTTGGTGAGATATTATAGCGAGCGCGGTGCACGGAGCCACGCTATCAAGTGACAGCGATCTACTCAGCGTTGGTGAACTTTCATCTAAACGGAATTTTTTAATTTTATTGATTTCAAGGAAAAAACCAACTGAGTCCTTACTCTTATTGCACTCCTTGGGGATCTTTCCAACATCCAGGGGACAGTAGCCGGGATGTAGTAGAGCAAATGTGGATGACTCTGGTCCAATGCCCCGAGCTTTTTCCCATTCGTACAGCTTGCGTGTGAACTTTCTTGAGATACCTTCAAATTTCATAACTCCTGCGGTCGTCTTGACTTCAATCTCCTTGGCCCGGGGATCGGCAACAATGGACTTTAGCTTGGAGAGTCTGAAAATTCAAACGGAGATATTATATTCTTTTGAGGCTGAATTCGCACAGTTCTGATTTACCTTTCAAGTTTTTCGCGCTCATGCGCTCTGGGTTTATCCTTCTCCGAGCGGTGCTTTTCGTCGTCGTGGAACTTTTTAAGTGGATCTAGTTTCGCCGACCGCTTTAAAATGTCATGAGCACTATGGGCTAGTCCGGATGTTTTTATTTTGTTCCATTGTTCTGGAAATAATCGAAAAAGGGTATAAAAAATTTAAAAAGGCTTCATTCTATTGGTCTTCTATAAAAAAAACAAAATGGCCGGCTGAAAGCCCTAACCGGCTATGAAACAATCATAAGACTCCCAAGTCCCAAGTGCAAGTTCACAAGGGAGAACTCAAGGGTCCTCCCAAGACAAAATTGGTCAACAAACAAAAAGGAAAAAAACCAAAACCACACTCATGGGAATAAACTCAAAGCTCTCTCTCTCAACAAAAGCTCATTTCAAACGAAGCTCATACCTAATTTCTTTTGGAATTCCTCGGGTAAGTCCTTCTGGTCTGGCAACGGGCTAAGTCCCTGGCCCTCCAATTTGATTTGGCCAGTTCGCCAGAGATTCCAATCGATTTTCTTCGACTCCGAGTCCTTTGTGGGCGAAGCTTGTAGTTCCTTGGGCGATGCGTGCCCATGTAGGGAAATCTGTTTCTTTACACGCCATTTGTGTAATTTCTTCTTAAAGTCTGGAGTCAAGTTCTCCTCCAGCAATTTCGTAGATACCGACTTTGCCTGCTGCTGTGGTGGATCGTCCTTTCCAAGGAAATGATAAGCTGCAGAAATATTTGCCAAAATTATTAACAAACAAACTTGATAGATTTGCATAAAAACCAGAAGTCTTGGTGTTGCTGTACATATTACGAATCTTGTCCCACTCCTGTCGTTTGGCTTCGAATTCCATCTTGAGCCTTTCTCTTAGCGCGGTATAGCGTTGATTTATCTCCTCCTGTTGCATGTGCAAGCTATTACTTGAAAATAGCTTGTTATGTGGAGTAGTCGGTTCAGAGAAATCACCACTCGATAGATCTTCACTTTCTGCAAAATAACCAAAAATATAAATCGTCCTTTTGAAAGTATTAAAGAACTTACCAAATTCTGGGAAGAACTCAGAGTGTCGTGATGGGCTGCTGGGTACCGAAGAGTTTCCGGGCGATTGAAACTTTCGGTTTTTCGTTTTCTCCCACGGACTTCTGACCATCAGATTTGGTGAATTGGCAAATTCTGGGTAATCTACTTCACTGAGGTCCTAAAACAGCAAATTTAGTACAAACAGGTAAAAAAATCCCTTTTTAGTACTTACGTGTCTTAGATTCAAATTAAGCGGACTTGGGAGATTTTTTGTCCGCTTAGGCTTACTGGTTATGTCTACGATGACATCCTCGGGAAGCGCTTCAAAATCGGAGACTATTTTAGTTTTACGCATACCCTTTAAGGAGGAGGTTTTGGCAGGCTTCTTGACAACATCGACAATACGATCTAGTGAGCCTTGACTTGTGGTTGGGCTGTTTTTATGCTCTGAGCTTTCGCTTAGATTTCTTTGGTGTTTTATTTGAATTGGCGAAGAATCTTTCAATTCCTGGGTAGTATTTAAATTTGTGGTTATTGAGTGGGATCAGCAGTTTAACAATTTCGCTTACTTGTCGGTTGTAAAGTGATCCTAGATCTCCGTCAATGGAATGACTGCGATGGTTTTCATCTTCTAACGTTATTCGGGAATCACACTTGGAATCGCTTTTTGATGAGTCACGTCCTGCAATTTAATTGGAAGGGTAAACTAAAGAGTAGTATGCTATGAAACCTATTGAAGAAGTACGTGACGTGACCTACGTTTATTTGGCTTTATGACAAAGTTGGAGCTGTTAAAAAAATGTCTCTTCTGACTACATATTTACCAAATACGATATTAACTCTAAGATAGCCTTAATTGCAACGCAGGAAATTTATTTTGAAAAACTATTGGCGAGAACTATAAGTTTGACAAGAAGAAATTTCCAAGTAGACTGGAAAATAAGGTCCAAAAGTGTTCTAAAGTGAGAGACATGGGTTTTAAATCCTCTGCCGCGACCAAGGCGAGCCATTTAACCGAAATTAATACAATTCCGGTCTTTGGTGAACCGGGCTCTTTATTACAGGCGTTTTTCATCAGGATTCTGCCTTCTGGCACTTAAAACTACATACTTTTGTCAGTTCATTGACAGCTATTTACACCAAAGGCGTTAATTCGAGACCAAAACACCAATCAGAGCGTTCCGCTACATTAACTAGCAGAAACCTGTTGTTACTATCATTTGTATCTAGAGTCCGTACGTACATTCTCGTTTTATTTTGCGAATGTGCTTCATCTTGAAACTGGTAATTGTTTCAAGATGTTTAATCTGTCATAGAGGTAGAAAAGCTTTCTTATTTAATATATTCGACCCTAGCGAGTTATCCGTTGGAACGGAAAATTCTCCGATTTTATACGATTCGGAGGATTTTTGCTTCGAGGTTTTCTTCCGAACAGCTATTCGGAATATTTTTTCGATATTTTGTAACGCATATCGGTCAATTGGGTTGAAGTGCGATAAAGTCCATTTTTTTGATAAATTTTTGACAGCTGGGTTGCGATATCCTCCGACAGAAATTGGTTGCGGAATTTGTTTATGATTTGGATAGGGCAGAATATTTGTTTTTTCTTTTGAACAAATTAAAACTGCCGAAGCAAACTCAAATATAAGAGTGAGTGGGCACATTCAAAAACTTAATTATCTTAAGTCGATTAGATTGATCTGGAATAGATGTAACCTAAACGCAAAAACTAGAATGGTCGGGAACGTCACTTTTCCTACGTCAGCCACATATGCCAACTGTCAACTTCGTACTCAGTCACGAATTTCTTGACTAGATTCGTCGGTTACCCCTCCATAAACGTCAACTGACACAGCTGCCCATGAGACCGATCTAGGCCAATCAAAACTGAGATACATCAAGTCAGTCAGCTGTCAGACTTACTAAACTAGATACTTGAACGTCCCCAGTTTCTGTAAAAAAAAACGAAAGACACTTCAAACCTTTTCTCCACTTTAACTCAGCTTTGCTGTCAAAGTTCGATATGTTCTACCTACCCGGGCGCATGAGCAGTGAGCACCCGCTTTAAGAACAAACAAAAATAGTAAGAACAAACAAAAATAGTCAGTCATCAAATTCCCATCACACAAGAAGAAAGAAAGGAAGCTCGGTGCATAAATCGTAATAAAATTGGCATGTATAACAAAACTTTCATTTAATGAACATTTCTGACAGTTCTAGCTGTCAAAACAGTGTCATGCAGTTTTATAGCCTTTGGCATACGACATACGCATACCTCAATTGCTCTTATGAATCAAGAGCCCAACACATAGAACCCGTCACGTCTGCTGCCGCAAAGTATTCGACTGACAGATTGATAGAGCACACAGTACATTGACACAGCAGCTTATGGAAGCTAAACCATAGGCAGCCCACCTGCCGGATGCGACGTATAAAGTAGGTTTACTTTTACCTTCTAATTTTCTGTGCGTCACACGCTTTGATAGTTGGCACAGCGGGAGAGGATGCACTTTAATTGATGCATTGGCGGAAATATTGAGAGAAGAGCAACTGTCACGGTGACGGTCAGTCAAAGTCAGATCAGAGAACATTAAAAAAAATGCATTAATATTTATGTGAGAACATATATTATGTTTTCAATGCAATTCATATTTTAACCCCTAAGCCCAAATTTCCTCCACAGACATGTTTGAGAAGCAGCTCTTTGAGACTATAAAGTGCCACTTATGCGTATATGATATGTCATCGGTTGTCAACGTCTGCGTCGGATTCTATGGGACTGCATCAATGCGTCGACGCGACGGATACAACAGATTCTATGGGCTGGGTCCTTTGACAGTTGACATTGACAGTTAAAAATGACTAAGTAGCAAATAGTGCAAATATCGGATGGTAAGCACAAATAAAGTTACAAAAAACAAGTCAATAAGTACCTCTTTTCGCAAATGAACATTTCTGAAATTTGTAAGGCACATGTAGCTAAACGATTGTGCAAATGAATATGCTTCAGCTTACAAAATCCTAAGCTCTTCTTCACGCGCTGTCACTCCATTTAATTTATTAACTTGTATTACATATAGGTATGCTTGACTGAATTCAACAAAATGCGCATTGTGAATATACACTGCTTTTCTGATGCCAGGTTTTGAATGCTTTTGCGCTGCTTTGCATTTATTATGCTTTGCAATTTTTGACAATTTTTTAAAAATCAAAGTAAAATTGGCAAATTATAACAAAACTTATTATTTTACTTACGACTCCTCCGATGAATCGATTTTATTTGGTCTGTTTAAAATGAAATGTAATTTGCATCATAATCATTCACGATGCTCTGTTTGATTTTATTTGCGCAGTTGATGTGTTCACAGTGCGTTTTAGAAAAGAATGCTTTGCATCATAGTAGTCCACCTGGTTTTTGGAATGCTTTAGTAAGCAGTACTGCGGCAGCACTGCGTTTTGGAATTTAGCCTTTATCATGCTTTGAGTCGTATTCAACCGAAAACGGAGAATGAATTGCGTTTTAAGTCAAATCACTCATTTGTGTATGACTATATAAAAACTGTGATCTTCACTGCACCACCAATGGTCACCACTGCTAAATTTTAGCATAGCGCTTATTTGATTGAAACATAACTTTTAAACCCATTTCATTTTTCTATTTAAACGTCTTATGTCTTTTTCCGTTGGGCAAAAAGAAGAGCACCGGAGAGCCCGGAAAACGTTCCTTCCGGTGATTCCGAGTAAAGGAAATCAATTCTCGATTAAAGTCAGAATCCACTCAAGAAACATTAACCCAAGTGTAATTTATGTATTTTGTGCAAGCCAGCTGACAGCACCCGTAGAGTATTTTTTGACATTTCACAAATACATTTGTGGATTAAAGCAGGAGCAGTTTTCTTGTTCCATCGGATTTCAGAATGAGTTAAACCAATGGAAAACGACATTATTTGCGGTGCTTCTACTTAGTTGTTTTTAGCTTCTATCAGCTTACGTTTTACGACCGCTTTTTCTTGCAAAACCCTGACAAACGTTCGGGTGGCATAACTGTCCTCAAAACTAAAATGTGCTACAGTTGTACAGAGTTACCAAAGCTTTATCCTTTATCCATATTGAAAATGTCGCCATTGTGAGTTCGTCAATGTTAGCTGGACACTGCACACTGGGTTAACCCTGTGTTCGATATAGCACTGTACTCGCGCTGGTACTGAAAACCTGTATTCGACATTACTTCTACGGCGCCCTAGTTGTGCCGTTGTGCCCTAAACTGACCCCAGGTAATTTGTTGTTACAAGAATTCAGTGCTGAGTTTCGCTGTCATTTCGCTTGCTGTCATTCATCTATCAATGCGTCAAACTTTAGAGCAGCATATATTGCGCTCGATATAGTAGCCGAATTTTCAGGGTTTTGGACAGACGTGAAAATTAACTGACACTTCTCAGTGCGCACCCGCCACGTCACAAACCTAATGTTATGTAGCTGGACACTAAAAATAACAATTATTACCTACAGCTACAGCGCTAAATTAACAACATACACAACGTTGACTTGAAGTTGCGTTTCAAAAATAGCTGGTTACAATTAATTACACGTACAAGCATGCACAAGTGCGCAGAAAACGATTAAAAGAATTTCTAAAAATATTTCCTTGGTTATTTGCCCTGTTTACCTAAATAAATTGCGCTCGTTAAAAACAAAATATTCCATGAATTTCGTCTTCCAACGAATATTTACATTCAAAATCACAATGGATTAAGAATTTGATGCTGAACGCACGAACTCGAACAGCATCGATTAAAGAGCAAAATAATTGAACTTACGTATCGACTGAGAGGCACGTTCGATGTCGTCGACAGAGCTGGCCGAGCTTATAGTGCCCGGTGTGCCGATCTCGCTGAGGAGATGTCCTGACGACGAGCTGAGAATACTATCCGCCGAACTGCCGCCACAGGGAACCGATGGAACACGCAAGTATCTGGCAACTTCGTGATTGATTGGCAGCAATCCGATGCCGGAATCGGAACTTTTGCACTCGTTTAGGGCGGGCACGTTTGCCTTTTCCCACTTGAAGGCGGCCTTCACTTTGGTCCATTTTGACACCTTCGCTTTGCCTTCAGTAAATGCACTCTGCCGTCGGAGGGGCGGTGGTTTTGGGTCCTTATCGGAGGGTTGGTTGGCCGCGTCTGCAAAAACCGACTTACTTCGTTCACGGGCTCTGAAATTTGAGCCCAGCTTTTGAAAAACAAACTCATGCAAATGAGAGGAGTTTGAGAATTACCTTTGCTTGGAGGCGCCTCTTTTGGTGGATGTGGTTTTGGCCGCTTCGAGTATGGAACTCAATAGGGAAATGTTGGTCTCAAGATCAGAATCGGGATCGGAAAGTTCCAAGTCTTCATATTCGCTAAGATCCTGCAAAAGGGATATCATTACTCTGTCAATGTAGAGCTGCTTTTAGGTGCTCGTTAACCTTTTTCTCGATGTTCTTCAATTCGGTGAGGGTTTTCAAATCTTGCATATAGACCTGCATCTTGAAGTTCTGGTCCAGCATATCACAGATTTTGTCCAGTAAATCGTGCAACTTGTTTAAATGCGCGAAGGCAGTGTGAGTTTCGATTGCTGAAGCAATCGACAGACCTATTCCTTCGTGCAGGGGTTCTATGTACTCGTAGCATTCGTTCTTCAAGAGATTGCAGTAGTAGGCGGTTTTCTCTTCGGCTGTGGGGGTTTCACCCTCTTTGGCGGGATACCTGGGCAGATGATCCGGCACACGATCATTTTCGATGTCATTTCTGATTCTTGAGTAATCAATTGCCAAGGCTTCCTCCAGAGTCTTGTAAAAGGTAGACTTACGATCCTCGAAGCCCAGCAGCCTTTGCATAGGTTCTGAATAGTCTCTTTGGGATGCTGAGCCACGTTCTTCGCTCTTTTTGTGCTCATTGTGCTGATCGGCCGGTGGGCTGGGAGGGTTGTCACGTGTAGACGATGACCTCTGGCTGTTCGTTGTAGAATGAGGGGTCTTTTCTTTTTCCATTATCGATGAGTGTTGGATGAAAGCATTGATATGTGTAGGTTATCTGGAAGGGAATTAATTTGTGTCAGTTTCAGTTTGAATAAATTGATTTTAAATACATATTTTTTGACATTAAGGGTGCGTTAAGTTTTGCTTTAGTTTGAACAAGTGTAAAGTAGATTCCACCCAAATGCTTGTGAAGGACAAAAGGCGTTGTTAGAGCCAAATAAAAACGAAAGTGGGCATGTTCACTAATCTCGAGTGTACTATATGTCAACTCAACTTATGAATGAATTGACACTTGCTTTAACAGAGGTTCAAAGTATTATGGAAAAATCCAATACTATTATCGGAGCGTTCAGTAACTTTCGCACCGTTTTGTAAAAATGAGACTGAACGCTTGTGAAGGTGTTGGTGATAATTTTCATGAATATCACAAAGAAAAACAATCAATAGCCTTAAACTAAGCAAGAGACGGACCGGAAACAAATATTAAGCTGTATCTTCTGTATCTGTTGTAGATCCCTCTTTCCCAAGCGTTAAAAAAAAGTCCTGCAGGCTCTTTCTTTTTGCTTGTAGACACATCCTTCTTGGGCCGGCTCGAGTAACTTGCCCTGCTTATATTTTTTTGAGTTTCCTTTTTTTAGTCTACAATCTACATCTACACAGAAATTTGGTATAGTATACGGGATACCCATTGCTTCTGTTAACTTTTATAAGAGATCAGTCCATAGTTCTTCGGCATACTCAAAAGCCTCATTACCACTTGATCCTATCTACCTTATTTCTAGAGACCATATTTTTTTCACTTTGGACCATTTAATCTGAAAGACATTTTATTGAATCGTTAAAGAATCAAAACGAGTCCCTTTTTAATTTGTTGTTTATTTTCTTATAACCATTAAAGTTGGCTTCCATCCCTTGAATTATTTTACCACCTTGTTCAAAAGAAGAAGCTGTAATTTAACTTAATGAATAATTTACGAATGACAGTTAACTTCGGCGTATGAAGTTTCCTTTGACATACGTGAAGTTCGCTACTAGCAGTCCATTGGATAAAATAAGAATATGTAGAGACCTATACCAGTCTGACAGCTGATTATTTTGCCTAGAGTTTGTATGGGGAATACGTGTATTTAATGGAAAGTAAATAATATATTTTATCAATTAAAAAATTGAAACACTACTTCAAAAGAAACTAAATTTCCAACTCAATGTTCATATTGTCCGAAATATGTTTAGTGCAATAACATTCATCGAGTAAAACTACTAAAAAAGCAGTTCAAAGTGTAGTGAAAACAGACAATAAATTGACAATATTACGTACATTTTTTAGTTTTGTTTCTATGATTTCTTGGTTTTTTTAACTATTGAATGTATTCTAATTATAGAAGATAGTATAATTTAATTCCTTCTTCTCTAAATCATTTAATTTAGGTACTCCACAATGTTGAACTCCCTTTGCTTTCGGCATTTTTAGTAAAAATAGAGTATGCATTTACTTTTCCTCAACACTCTGGAACTTACTTTTTAAGTAGTAGTTTCTTTTAAACAAATAGGGAGTTTCGAAATTAGATATTATATGTTTTAAGCAACTTTTTTCAATACAAATATGCCCCAGCTGTCAAAATCTATAGCAACCTACCGATGCGAAAATTTACCGCCAGGTTTCAGCCTCCATTCGTCAATACATAGATATATGCAATAAGTCAATGCTTTAAACTATATCGTCATTCATCAATTGTGATTATGAAATCGCTGTCATTTTCGATAATTTCATCGGTTGACAGCGATGCGACGTCTCGTCTGTGAGCAGTTTACTAATGTCGCAGTGAACCTGAACATATATCCCCAGTTGGAAATTAGACGTTTAAGCTGTGCAGTTGATGCTGGGATCTTCAATAAATAATCAAATTTAGCTAATTCACTATTGCTTATCTAAGCGGCTAATTGGCAGAATATTTTTAGTGAAGTTATTTCTTTCCGATTCAATGTAGCGTATACGTTTTTTCATTTGACGTAAATTGGGGGAAGGTCTCATGTTAATTTACTTCACATTTTTAATTTACTTACTGAAATGGGCATATTTACATATTATATTTTTCGACACAAACGAGTTTTCGACACGTCGAAGGTAGACTACAGTTTTCGAATGTGGACTACGTAAACGTTCCTAAAACTCCTCTCGAATTCCATCATAGGGCACCATGCAACATTCCTGACAGAACTGTCATAATTCAAATAAGGTTTTCCTTGTCTTGAACTCCAATTGCGTATTAACTTTTACTCAACCTTGAACCAATTAAGAGTTAAGCTCAAGTAATTCAATTATTGAATACCTACAACCGAGAGGGTACACTGAGGGAAAATCCGCGACCCGAATTTAAGTACTTTTAAGATTAACTTTAGAAAACACACATTATTAATCAAAATTCTTACATTGAAATTGATTTTCCTTACTTCAATAACAAAAATTTAAATGTAAAAACGAGCGAAGTTAAATTAACGCAGTGATTCTAAATCGAGCGACATATAGATTCAAAGTAACAAATAAAGTGTTATAAGCAGATCAACTTTTCGTCATATATTGCATACTATATTTAAGGGTTTTCAGAGTTATTATTACTCTTAATATCTTTGATGTTTACTCGGTTTTGAAGCTATAACATACAGTTCGTACTTTCTCAATCTAAGAATGTGCATAGCAAAAAAAGAACCTTGAAGTACGTACCTAGTCATATTTAGAAAACGTGGATTCAATATAAGAAATAAATAAATTACCCATAAATTACAGTTATAAAACTTCTTTACTGATTTTCGTGAGCAGATGCAGAGTAAATATATTTTTTTTGCTCGATTTCTTCTCACTATTACAGCCACGTTATTATCTTATGAATAATGTTAAGAGTATGTTAAGATTTTCGTACCCGAAAATGTTAAGGTGACGTATTTCTTCTTATCAGGCGTCATGTCATGTCCATTATTTAACTAAAAGCTGGGTAAAAAACACGCAAAACGGCAGCTTATGAAAAGTGGGGAATGCATAATAAGCAATGTGTCTTTATATGTCACACACTCTTTTATCTCTGAAAAATCAGACGATTTGACAATTTTTTTAAACTGAAATTGAGAAACTGTCATGGTTGTTGAATAAGTTGAGAGACGGACATTTTAAAACGCCGATAACCAGTTCCGCCAAATGAAAATTCTGCAAACATGTTTTTTGCAATAGTTTTTCCAAATCTAATGGATTACCTACTTTTTATCCGTTCCTTGATTCTATTTTACAAATTTCTAAGAGCTTTGGTTTTTAAAAACACGGAATTTTAAAAAATGTGATATTCAGAGACAGAGGTTTGGTTTCAAAACGCCATCTTTATTGTTGATACGTCCTCTTTTTGTGAATGCCTTTATTACGTTTTGATGAAGACATTTTCGCAAAGTGGATTTGTCTTCGGCTGGCAGCTAAGGAGCTATTCTATTAGTACCATAATCAGGACTAACATGCCTTATATGTTGTCAATGTCCATAAAACATATTGTTTTAATATTAAAAATAACAGGTCCTAGGACTAAGCCTCTAGTTTTTTGGGTGAGTTTTATATTTTTTGGGACAAAATGGATGGAAGCTACAATTTTATGCCCAATCCGGCGGCTAAATTGTGAATCTCTTCCAAGACTGTTTTACTTTCAGATGTTTGTCAAACCTTTAAAGAAGTATTTTGTATCACGGGTAATTTTTGTCTGTCTTTTTTAAGCAATCTTCGTCAAAACAAAGACTTCTCGAAGACGCATTTCTAACGACAACCAATTTTCATTTGAGAATTCGCATACTATGTTTAAAGAGTCCCATCAGACCAACGGATTTGTCATTTAAGGAAGGTCCTGTTGGAAGTCTCATAGGTCCATTGTCACACAAAAGATTGATTCGTTGAAAACCTCTTGACTATTATGAACAACTAACATAAAAAAAATCGCAGCATTTTTTGATTAACTTTCAACACTTTGTCCAAAGATCAGAAAAACGACGCACACAGTTCGCATTCACCCCAACGAAAAAAATCACTTTCCATGGATTATAACCTACTATGCGATACATTGCAATTCGCTATGCGGACGATCACCATCAAGTGGATACGATAAAGTTTATTGCTTTCGTCGGATACCATTTGTCTCGGCACGGTTTCGTAAACAGACTTTCGTATATTTATTTTTGACGAATATACAGCCGCACCGCGTGTACTCAATTAACACAACAACTTTCGCTTTCGAACGCACACTCGCACACATTCTGCATCATTACGTGATTTTCTTTTCTTATATTTATCTAACTTGAGAAACAATCTGTCAAAATTGATAAATAAATAAATACCATACCTGCACTCAATCCAGACTGCAAAATTCTTCACAAAATTCTTCAAACTCGTTGTATACAAAGTCTATATACGTGTGGGTATATAGATAGGAATTAATTTAAAAAACAATGACCTAAATTTAAAACAATCCATCAACATTATTCACCGCAACAGCGCACCTCCAAACACAAGATCAAACATTATATTCTCCCACTATATACGATAAGTAAGTATTTCGAAAAAAAAAAACATTAAAATATCTTCACTCCTCTCCAAATAGTATAATTTTTTTTTTATTTGTTAAATCCGCTTTTGCACACACCCAACTGAGAGAGCTAATTTTATATAATCGTACGCGAGCACTTTCCATTTTCCACTAAAAACTGAAACATTTTTCCAAAAGGTACACACAAATCGGGAAATGGATTCAAAACTTTGCAGCTTTTTTTTTTCAAATTTCTTCCTTTTTTGTACAGAAAATTGTTTTATTTAAATTGGGCAGAGGGAGTTGCGGGCACTCCTCCAGCGAGTACTTTCTTCACTTCTATTTTAAACAATAAGAAAAGTGCTTAAGCGTGTTGACCACTTTCGAAATAAAAAATTATAAAAAAATAAAACGAAAGCTTAGCGCATCGTTTTTGATAAAAATAAACTGTGGTGTATAGTTGGTTCGAATTGCGGCGCACCGTACCGTTCTACTTAAGATCGATCGGTACACATGGTTACAAATTAACCGATTCGTTGAGAACCCTCACCCGATCGCAATTTCTAACAACAAACATTCGAAATGGAATTTGCACTTCAGAAACGGAAACGAAAACGAAAACGAATAGATGTAGTAAAAAACACACAAAATTTCGAACAAGTATCGCGCCGCGCCACGCCGGTACGATCACGGTATGAGGATGAGGTGGATACGGTCGTTTCTCTTGCACTCGGAAACGGGCTGATGCCGATGCTACGAAAACGCTTTGTTTATTTTGCGCGATATGAGAGACTATTTTCAGACATTTGGAGGTTGGTATGGTATTGGGTGGGAATTTCACTATGCGAGGCGGTCGGCGGCGGACAAAAACACTAAACCCGACGAAGTTTCGAAGCAGACTGATGCGTACGGATGCCAGACAGGCACTCTCCGATCGCATAAGAGTATTGTCTTCGGTTAGGAATAGAATTTGGAATGAAGCAATGACGCTCGCTGCGATAAATATTCGGACTGAATATTTAGAATATTAGACAGGCAGCGAGAAACTTTTTTAACTTAAATAGGGTTAGCCAAAACTTATGGCGAGGGTAAGCAGTCCGTTTCGGTCTTGACGGTTGGACAGTTATACCCAAATATAGCTCTCATATGTTTCTAACCTGAACTATTAGGTTTTAAAATCACACGTGACTCAATACTCAATAGTGATGCAACGACACAGGGGTCGACAAGGGTCCCCAGCAAAATATAAAGAAATTGGCAGTGAAATTCGTCAGGTGGCTTATGAGATTGCAGTCACTTTTTAGAAGCACTTTTTATGCGGCAAAGCTTTAAAATTGCATAGGCAGATTTATTGCGAGTTGAAAAAAGACTTAAAGCGAGTTGGAAAAAAGACTTAAAGCCATGAACGAAGAAACTTATAAAACTTGTAAGGATAAGTGTGAGGTCTATAAGAAAATATGTCCGTGGAAGAGTTTGTTGAGAATGTAGAGTTAAACTCTGCCAATTGTGTCATTTCAGAGATGGCGGAACAGTTTAACATTGGTGCCGGGGTATAGAGATATTCCAGGAAACTGCATGACCAAGACCATTGACCTTCCCAAACGTGGAACAACTTTAAGATACCTATTTTAATCAAAAAGATACCTACCAATCGCTACATGCAAACTTTACTTAAAGCAGGATACCTTCTAAGATGTAAAACTAAGGTGGGCAAGTAGTATAACGTGCCTTGTGACAAACCAGATTTCGCCGAAGCTGCTTCTGAAACGCACTAAGAGTTTGATAGCTCTTAACAGAGTGCACATTGGAAGCTCAAATTGGTTTTGCTACTGAGGATTTGGAATGTTTGATCCAAACGATACACTAATGAATCTATTACTGGTCTAAATGAGCTGGCTTAGTCTTAATCGGCAGCCTAAGTTGCCTTTTGTTGATAATAGGTTGTCGTTCACATCTACACGATATTGCTGTGCGAAAGCTACGAACCTTATAAGGAGACTTTCTTGTCAATTCTTAACACGACTGACTTTAGCTGTCAAATCTTTGCTTTATTAAGTGCTGAAATTTATAAATAAAAATGGATAAGTGCTGAAATTTATAAATAAAAATGGATAAATCCGCAAAAACATAAATAAATATAAACTGAATCCGAGTGTTTTTCAACGTCTGCAAACTGGTAATTTTTTTAAACCCACTGACGTTTATTTTTGAATTTCTCGCATATGTTTTCAACAAACGTCATGCCAAACTTTCGTTCCTGTACTTTTTGGTTATCTTCATTCTCTTTTTCTGAGAGAATATATCCCCACTCCTTAATATCTGACATTTTGCCGAAATTGGCCCAAAAAGTAAGAGAACAGACCTATTATTATTTGATACACAAACTTGTTCCAGTTGTCAGAACATTTAAAAACTGAAATTCTGCAGAATTTATAAATGAAATAGCAAACTAGACTTAAGACTCTGTTTCTCGTTTTAAAATGAATATCTAGTTGGCGCAAAAGAGAAACGAACCTCCGAATACCTCTTGACATAAAAAGAAAATAGCTGGCGCATAAAAGGTCCATAAGAGCTCCTAACCCTAGTTTATCACAACCATTCGTTTTGTGTGGGCTATTTTTTGCGATGAATGGAAGGGTAGGTACATACTACAATACTCTCGGATATTTGTGGAGCAGCCGAAATAACTTTTAGATGTAATTTGTGCTTTTCCGGGAATCGAACCTGAGACCCCGCGCTCAGAAGTCTATCACACCAACCACTAAACCCATTGACATACAATACATGAACTGCTAGTGAAATGTCAGTTTCATACAAACCAGCGAGGAAATATGAAGCAAACATAAGCACTTCGCCCTTTTGGTTCAGTGCGGCGAAAGTGTGAAACCTCGTCTCACCATTGCTATTTTTTAACATAGAACACAGTGCCATCCATTGCAGAAACATTGCAACTGCGCAAAATAACGATTTACTCAAATTATTTCCAACTTTCTACAAGAGATGGCATATACTCAGCACTTAAACAAAATATACAACTACAAATCACACGAATTGCTCGATGACATTTGAGTGTTTCCGATTCCCTCCGCAGTGAACCAAAAGAGCTAGTGCTCTGCTTATGTTTGCTTCAACGAAAAATTGGCTGCTAGCAGTCAATGTATAGTATGTCAATGACTTAGCTTGAGCTTGGCGTTAATATGTCAGTCAGTTAATCGCTTGACAAACTTTTTAATAGGTACCTACAGAGAAAATAGAAATATGTTCTTCGTATACGTATTTGAGTCTGTTTGATGAACTCTTTTTGCAATGGGGCGAGGACCTGTAAAAACAACAAATGAATCGGTAATTCGATCTTATGTTTATGAAACTCCAATTGCCACCGGATAAAGATTGTGCAAAAATGAGTCACGCTTACATTGTTTATTTGATGATAGATGATGGGATGGGTGAAGTCTGTTAGAAAGCAAGCTTATGAGAAGCACCCATGCATTATATGTTATAAAAGGCAATAAGATTGATGTTCTCAAGTTTACCTTAGAATCTCTGACATAAACAAAACGCATTTCCATACTCAGTAGGTATTCAAATTTAGCCATCATCGCTCTATAATTTGCTTTCATTTAGGCCTACTTCCGTTTCGCCTATCTCTCATTATAAAGAGTCTTCCAATAGGGCCTTCCGAAGTTTGACAGTTGATACCGGCCATGCCATAGGGCACATTCAAAAACTTAGTTGCCTTATTTCGACTAGATTGGTCTGGAGTAGATGTAACCTGAACACAAAAACTAGATTGGTCGGGAACGTCACTTTTCCAGCGTCAGCCACTTATATTCGGACTGTCAACCCAGACCCACCCCATAAACGTCAACGGAAACAGCTGCCCATGTGACCGATCTAGACCAATTAAAACCAATCAGCCAACTGTCAGACTTACTAAACTAGATACTTGAACGTCCGCATACTGTTAAAGCTACGTTTGTCAAATTGGTTGTCATTTCAAGAATTGGATTCAGCAGTCAGACTCAGCGTTGGGTGTATTTAGGGTTTTATGGTAATTTTCTTTTGACATCCTGACTTCTGACCCTTATTTTCTTTGAAAAATCATCTTTAGCGATGAGACCCATTGGCCGAGTTCCTCTGCCCGCTAGATATCAAGCACAAAATATCCCAAATAAACGCTCGCGCCAGAGCCCTAGCGGCAGGGGCAAATTTTGCAAACGTTTGAACGATTTTCCTTTGACTGGTCGTTTTTTTTTCTCTCTCTTTCAATGCAGCGGGTAGTTTTTCGCTTAATTGAGAAATTTCCCTAAAAGAGTTATTTCACAAAAAGTGCTAGATGTCTAGCGCCTATGGTGAAATGTCAATTTTTGTATATGAAGTTTGTCCTGTCGCTAGTCATCTAGCGGGCAGTAGAACGCGGCCGTAGCGTCCAATGCATCCCGGAAAAGTCACTGCTTGATGTTCATTTTGGGCTGACAGCGTCATTGGTCCATTTTTCTTTGAGAACGGCAGTGGCCAGGCTATCACCGTCCATAGGTCGATGATTATCAACTTCTTTTGACCTGAATTGAATGATATGAACACCAACGGCATGTGGTTTCAACAGGACGGCGCTACGTGCCACACATCTCACGGCTCATTGGAAATTCTGCACATGCCATTCGATGTCATCTCACGTGGAGGTTATGTGACCACCGAGATCATGCGAATTGACACCGTTAGACTTTTTTTGGGGTTTTCTGCAATCAAAGGTCTATACCACGAACCACAGCGGCCCTCAAAGCCAACATAACCCATGCCATCTGTCAAATTCAGACAAAATAATGGAAAATTAAACATTTTGAATGCGCACAACTCAGTGACGCAGAGGCAGATAGTTGACCGATGTTGGTGATGTATTACACACACTTTGTTCTATTTAAACTTAAAGAAAGGAAACGCTTAATGAAGAAATTTAAGAAATGTGTCAGCCATCTGTCTGATACAAGAGACTAGCCCAAGGAAATTGACCAAAATTTGCAAGTGCACGCGTTTTATGAGACGTTAAAACGTCAGACCGATCTCTGAACGTTGTCTTTATACGTATTCACTTTAAACAATATCAAATATATATTTTCAGCCCGCCATGTGATACTTTCCCCTTTTGAAAAAGCATTACTTACTCCCGCATTACGAATCAAGAATAGCTGCGTGGCGTAGTCTCATTTAATTGGTTCTTAAAATCGCAAATGCATCGATAAAAAGGATATCAAGCTAATTTAAGCTCGTGCAAGTGGTAAACCAATTTATCGTCCGCAACCACGCGCAGTTGCAGTCTTTGTGGTTGCCAATCCAAGCAACATTAAAAACGGTCCGTCGCGATCTCGTGTAAGTACTTTGTGTTTATATTCTACTTAAAACATCAGCATACTGGACTCGCGATTATTTCGAAAACAGACTGCAAATATTTGCCTTTCAGCTGTGTTCCCAATTTGCATACGTGATTTTTTTTCTGGGCACATATCCCATAAAGCTTACCCCACAGCAGCAGCACACAGCACAGCAGAAATCATAAATATTCAAGGAAGAACATCAGATAAATTGCCAAATAACTAACTTTTCTGGATAAACATTTGGCCAAAAATATAATTAGAGTAGGTATTTCCATTCTTTGGTGTTTACTCGGCACATCCACTGTCCTCTGTGCCCCGATTAAGACGTCCGACATGAGCACTACAGATCACTTATACGGATGGCTTATGGGATGTCTGTGTACACAAAGCTGCCGAAGCCGAGGAATATTGTTTATTTAGTGAAAATGAATTATAAACACACACAGGAATAATAAGGGGGAAATACATTATTTTTCATCATTTTTTTTTCTTTTGTTTTTGCCAAAGAGATTCCATTGTCCAGTCCACCAGTTTTGCCCGATGCTTGTGTACACAGCTATCGTGCTGCAGAGAAATGAGACTATGGCAGCGCCGAGAGTGTCAATAAATAGTAGAGCTACTGCCTGCTTCTGCTACACCTAGAGCTAGAGCTAGAGGTAGAGAATTGTTGCTTCTTGGCCCGATTGTTTATTTGGAGAAAAGTGTTCGCATTTAAAGTTTTTCTTTTTTTTTTTGCTCTCGTGTATACATGTTTTTGAGAAAACTTTTCAAATGAAGTGTAATATAAGCGGAAAAGGTTATATCTTTATGATTTTTGGCGATATTTTTAGCCATCGCGACCATAACTCAGGCGCGAGCAATAAACACACTCGCACTTGTTCGTCTAGGCATGAATGAAATAAAAGCGCACATGCTTTGAAAAGAAGGGCAGCTATGGGGTAGGAATATGTTGCGTATGTGGGGTATAAAATTATTTTTATTGGTTTTTAATTGAAAACATATAGCGAAGATAAAATTGTTGTAAGCTATTCTTGCCGCGACGTGACTGAATATCACGTACAAAGTGGAATATACAAAATTTAAGTTTTTTTTTGGAATTTCAGTTTTATTTTGGTGTAAATAAATTCCAACGCGAAAAGCGTTTATGGCAACTTAAAAGGCGATTTGAATGTTGGGGTTAGTCACAAAGGGTGGGCTGATTGATAGTTCTGGATGTAGGACTGACCCGCAAATAGGGCTCGGAACTGACTTTAGAGCAGTGTTTTGTACTTATCTACCGTTTGTTTTCTTAAATAGTTACTCGAAATTGGAAGTGATCCTGCGGATCTTACCGCTAGAATTATTTATTAAGAAAGTAGCGGCCCTTCGTTTGCATCGAGATGCGAAATGGTACCATCTATGGATATATGAAGATCCTAGAACTTGTCATAAGCGAGATTAGGGAGCTGAAGATGCCGTTGGATGGGAAAACAAGGGTACGTATTATGGAAAGGAATCACAAAACCTAAGAACGGATTACTTCAAGAAAAAAGAAGTGGTGAAATAGTGATTTTCACAGATGGATCCATGATGGATGGCGGAGCTGGTGCTGGTATCTATTCAGAAGACCAGCCCGTCACGTTAGCCTCGGGAAACACAGATTCTATATATCAGGCTGAGATGAATGCATTGCTGCATGCGTTGGACTACTTCCTTGAGAGTCAGGTGGAGGGAAGAAATATCCTTAAAGCACTGGACAATCAGGCGGTGATCAGACGCATGGAACAGACGAACATCACAAAATATTCCACTGGAATGTGTAATCAATCTCAATAAGTGTTCATTTAAAAGTGAGGTAACACCGACTTGGGTACGAGGACACATTGGGATCGAAGGCAATGAAAAGGCGGACTCTCTTGCAAACATAGGTCAACTGGAAAGATTCTGGGACCAGTACCATTCTCTTCAATAAACAGAGGAAGGTAGGAGGTAGAACAACTGATTCACGAATGGATCACTGCAAAACACCTAAGAAGAATGTGATCAACCGTGGATCAATGCAGGTTAAAACAGCAATTTAGTGGCCGACCTGCTCCACTCAAACAGGGGTTCTAAGCATGAGTCGAGGAACAATGAAATGAGTGGTGGCTTTGTATACAGAGGACATGGTAATTTCGGGTATCACTTATGAAAGATATTAGCCTTAGAGAGGGTGATAAATGTAATGCCTGGAGGAATCTGAGACAGTGGCACATATACCTACCTACTGTTTCAATACTTTAAGGCAGAGAAAAGAACCTTCTCTACATCCGCCTCAGCTCAGCTATTACATTTACAAACGTCGAACGTCATTAGAAATCTAAAGGACAGTGTAATTCTTGCCAAGAAAGAGAAAATGCAAAGCCAACACAATTTTTAATGTAAACGTATCTTACGCAAAAGCAATCCATTGGAAATGACGGTGACTTTATTTTGGCCTGAGCTGATCCCTCTTTGACGTCTTACAAAGAGAGTAGAAGTGGCATAGTGCCGTGACATGAAATTTTTAGATTTGTTCAAAATATCCTCATCATTTTTATCTACCTGGGAATGACAAATGTGGACATAGTTCATGAAGCAAAAATAAGTCGACTACATTGTCAAGGCCTCATCGAGCGAATGGACAATAATGCTCCAACAAAGAGAATCTTTGAATCCCAGCTCTCAGTTTTCAAGCAAGGCTGGATCGCAGAGGATGGAAGGTTGCAGTGTCTCAGGAATGGACTCATAACTCGAACAGCGTAACAACCTTAAGTAAGTACATATATATACATTATCTAGATCTGAGGCATACTGAGTCCGCCAGAACGTTCAAATAGGCAGCGGATTTAGGCCAATAGACAGGGATTTATTGCATTTGACAGCTGTCAGCCAAATCAGTTGTCACATAAAGGCAACATGACATGATCTTTTGTTGGATGTCGAAAGTCTAGTTGTCGTTTTGTAATTTCCATAAAGTTTCAGATAACATCGAGTTGTTAATATGTATTTCAATGAATCAATTAATTTGCATTTCTTTCATAAATTTCAGGGGCAATATACAAGCTCCATTAATTTCTCTGGGTGACAACAATAACTACTGTCTACCGAAAGCTTACTGTCAAAGTTGAAAATGTTCGCAGATTTTAATATTCAGTAATAGGTAAAATTATGATTATGATACAACCATGGATGAAATGCAATTCGGATATTTCAGGTTTAAAACTGACTACAATGTGGACTGTTTACAAAATTGACTTCTTTACAACCAAATTATTGAGGAAAACCATGTACCTATTAATAACAGGTTTGCTAACTAAAGTCAGATAACACGCAACTATTCAAAGTCAATAATAAGAAAACTAGTAACAGATTTTGTGCAGCATTGTCCAGCATTAAATGCTGGTGTTTCCCAAGGCTCTATTTTGTCTCCGACACTTTTTCATATATTTATGAATGATCTCCTGTATGCCACTTCTAACCCAATACACTCTTTCGCTGATAATAGCACCCTCAGTTTTATATTCGTTCCCTGATTCACGTCCCTGCTCTTCGGCCGTGGAACTGGAACGGGCAAATATGGTAAACACATTAAATTCCGATCTTGACAGTATACTCAAATGTGGTACAACTAATAGAGTGGAATTTAATGCTTTCAAAATACAATGCTGTCTTCTATCATTAAAGTTTAACCTGAACGCCATTATTTATGAATTTCACTTGTATCGACGAAACCGAAAGACTTTCCATACTTGGTATGTGTGTCAACGACAAACTCCGTTGGAACGAGCCCATACATGAAGTCGCCAAAAACGCGCAAATTTCTAGGTTTCCTAAATCGATGCAAGAAATACTTTACACCTACTGATTTAGCTTCAATTTACAAGGCCTTTATTCGGCCTAAACTTGAGTTTAACGCTCATGCCTGGTCAGGTGCACCAAAAGCTACACTGCACCCACTGGATAGTATCCAAAAGGCGATAGAAATATAGCGGAGTCAATTGACCCGCTTGAACACCGCAGAAATGTTTTTTGTCTCTCCTTGTTTTATCGCTATTTTCACCACCAATGCTCTGATGAAATAGCTAACTGCATTCCGCCCCTTCAACAATTCTCTCGCAACACTCGTCATTCATCGAATTCGCATCAATTCACCATCAAGCCTACCTTCGGACGTTAGAGATTCTTTTATGAGTCGAACAACAAGCATGTGGAATGCAATGCCTCGGACGGTTTTCCCGTCTAATTACGATCCTCAATTGTTTAAGACCAATGTGCACAAGTACCTCTTATCTATCCTTCCACTCGTGCTGTGCAATAGCACCATAAGGAAAAAAAACCATTGAGACTAGTGCAGTGTGAGTAAAAATCGGAAATGCAATAAGCAACTCAAAATAGAACAATTTTTCAATAAAAAATGTGTTATAGTTCACCTAATGAACCCTACTTATTTTAAAAATTCTATCTTTGCACCCAAAACAAAACGTTTAATAAGCAGCGTGTCTATAATAATAATGTCTTAGACGTTGGCCCATAAATAACGAACACAACTCTCTTTAGAATCAATAAATCATCGTTGGGTACCTTATTTCCGGTAAATAAATATAACTTCTTTTTAAATGATTTCTTCCAATTATTGACTGTTGTGCCCTCTACTATGCTCTAGACGAAGCTTAATCCCCGTCAGATGTTTTTAGAGACTGACATTTCATCGGTGCTGTAAGGTTATGTGATTGCCCAAATTTTTTTTCACCCGCAAGTAAAAATCGTGAGTCCCTTGAAAAATTCGTCTTTAATTGAATATTCCTAACAGAAACTCTACCAGGAAGAAAGCAAAATGATAACAGTCGTATCCCTGATACGGTCCTTGGCCGTAAGACCACAAATATCCGGAAAGGTGAGGGAAATCCACTTATCCGCTGTATCCGAGGCAGCTAGAAAGGGCACCCGTGAGAAGGCTCGCAAGAAAAAAGTCAAAGTTGAAGTCAAAAAAGTCGGCTTCATCCCACATAATCAAAGGGACAAAGGGTAACATAAAAAACATTTTCCACTGCACTACATTCTTTAATATTTGTGTTTAGTCTTAATCTGCTTAAGGTCAACAAACATATCGATGACTCTTGGAAGGCGATTCCCAATGATAACTGCTATGTGGGAAAATACTACCGCTGGGCGGTGTACTCTGTGGCTGACGCGATTCAATGCCATCGCGAAACTCACCATCCGTCAATGTACAATGTCCCAAATGCCCCACTGAATGTCGAGATCGAACTGAACATGCAAGGGGAGAAGGCCAATCGTTTTGTGGACAACTTCAACCGCATGGCTATGATTCCACACAAGTTTGATCACGGTGATGAGCGTAAGATTCTAGTGTTCACCAAGAACAATGTAATTGCGACGAAAACAATCCACCCAGTGTCTAATGAAATTGTTTGTAGGATTTAATCGCCGAATCCAGAGAGGCCGGGGCGAGTCTTGTGGGCGGCGTTGAACTCATCAAAGATATAACCAATGGAGATCTTCTGCTTACCGACTATCAGTACATAATCGCACACACGAACATACTTCCCGAATTGGTCAGCCTGAGAGGACTGATGAAGCGGAAGTTTCCCAATCCGAGAAGCGAAACTCTCGGCACAAACCTCACCGAGATGATCAAGAAATTTTCCGACGGTATCAGTTATGCCGCCACAAAAGATGAACACCAACAGGACTTTGGTCTCATCAAAACTTGCATCGGAACGGTAGGACTTAATAAGACATCCTAGTTTCCTGTCTTTAACCTTATTGTTTACAGCTTGATATGGATGCTCAGCACTTGGAGGACAACCTAGCATCCGTACTTAAAGATGTCCACTCAATGCGACCCAGGCGCACGGGCAAATTCATTACGCGAGTGTTGCTGAAGTCTCCGCCGAGTAGCGAACAGCTTAAGATCAACCCCTTCATATACGTGCCAGAAGAAGGCTCCACCAGCAACACCAAGAGGACTAAGGCCGATGAAGTAGAAGAAGAAGAGGAAGAAGTCGGTGAAGTACGAGCTAACAACTAAAACATAAAACACACGTTGGCACATAGAATAAGAAGTACATTTATATAAAACTGTTATCTTTGGTGTTAAATCTTTTGTGCTGTCGACGCTTTATTGTGCTGCTGTTCCATTTCCACTTGCTTTACCCGCGCATAGCTCGCGCTGCCAAACAATACGATCATGTTTGAGGTCCACCAGAGGAAGGATTTCGTTTCGTTGAACCACTGAGTGGCGATTACGGTCTGTGCACACGCCTTGGCAGTGCCCGAAATGTTGTGCGTTAATGGTGAAGTTACCTGTAAACAATCAATTGAATAGAGTTAGTAGTCAGCGGCGATTGGCAAGTTGTTACCTTAATTTGTAGGGCGGTGACAAAGCCGATGGCGAATCCACAGATGCCGCCAACTGTCATCGCCAGAATGAACCACCAAGCAAATAAATGCTGATACGTGATGATTGCACTCAGCTCGCCATTAAGAATGATGAGCGGAAGGAACAAAATACTCGAGTAGAAGTTGTTGTAATAGCTGAGCAACCAAATCTCTTGGTTGACATGTGGCAGCGCTTTCTTTGTGTAGATCGAGTACATAGACAAGCTCAGAGATCCTAGGATACCAAAAACGGTACCCTTCCATGAAAAAGCATCTGTTGATAAGAATTTTATATATATATCTTATATATATATTTCAAGACCTACCTGTAATACTCTCCTGATCGACTCCCATTAGAAAGCCCAGCACAATGGCGGCACAGCAAATAATGCTCTTGAGACTAGTTCTCTGTCTCAGTAGGACATACGTCAGCACAACATTAAACACAGTTGTTAGTGATCTGCCGACGTAGTAAAACGCAACACCTACATACTTCAAGCACAAATTATTTGTTGCTATCATGGATGTGAATAGAATAGAGAGCGGCAATATCTATAACAAAAGAAAACACTCATTGAACTCGTTTCTTTTTTCATGCAGGTTTAAGTAACCTTTCGAAATGTGTCAATGTCCAGGGGTGTTCCCTCCGGAAAGGTTATCACATTTGGGAATACACGACTTAGTCGGCTCATGCAGAAGCATATCGCTGTTGATACAACACATTGAAACCACGTCACGAAGAGTGGTGCGTCCAAATTAACGTCGGTGCTACTCAGTAGCGCTTTGTTTACAAAAACTGTTAAAATGGATATTATCCTGCAAGGTATGGAGGCCGCTTTGTATGAAAATGTTTAAAAACAGGACCAAGCTAGGAGGAACTCACCAATATGCGGCCACAACCGAAAAGATTTGGAAGTACTTATAAGATAATCTATTGTGCTCTCCCAGTGGTTTGTACATCTTGGTCGAATGTAAATTTGTGTTGTTTTTTTCATAAATTGCCACAGTGTCACATATCTAATTGTTTAATAGGCGACCAATTTAAGCAAGCAGTTTATCTAAATTTATTTTTCGGTCAAGGCACTTAAAAAAGCGACAAAAAATGTGTACGTCTGCCAACTGTCAGTTGCGTATAGACTTCAATATAGCATCGCTGAACGACGCATCAAAAAATCAATTGTTCGAAATAGGTACGCTCGCAACGAGTCATCGCTCGGAACTTCATTTTCATGACTTCTCCTACAATTTTTCTTTCTCCGAGCTGCTTGACAATTTGTTAGAAAATGAAAACCGAGGGTCATGTACATTAATGACAGGTCTCTGTTTGACGTCCTCTAACGCGGCGGTTAGAACGTAGCGTCAAAATAATCCTACCGCCGCATAAAGTAATCGCGGCGTTAAAAACGCGTTCGAGACCTAAAATCTTTTATAATTTTAATAAGCAGATTGGTCGGTAACGTCAGCCATATATGCGAACTGTCAACTTAGTACTATGTCGCGAATTTCTTGACTAGATTCGTCGGCTACCCCTCCATAAACGTCAACTGAAACAGCTGCCCATTTGACCGATCTAGGCCAATCAAAGCTGAGATACATCAAGTCAGTCAGCTGTCAGACTTACTAAATAAGATACTTGAACGGCTCCAGTCACGACAAACAAAATTATTAACTAGATCGTTCAGCTTCGGCGGTTCGGCCTCCCCTCCATAAACGTCATCTGAAAAAGTTCTTCATGTGACCGATCATGTCCAATCGAAACTGAAGAATGTCCAGTCAGCCAGCAGTCTTAATAAACTAGATTCTTTTCCCCCAAAACCTCGTTTCCTGATTATTATTTTTTTGTCGTTCAGTCAGTTATATCAGAAAATTAACTACCTAACGATACCTACCCAAATATTAATAAACGCTGCGTTAAAGTTATCAACCCGTTGCTCAGGAGTTACGTCATATTTTTGTGTGCTATTTGACGTCTTGTAACTAGTTTACCCAATTAACGACGACCTTAATTTTAGGCAAAAATCTTACCCTGGCAGTGCCGTACAAACAGATGTGTACATTTTGTACTAATCTTTGAACGCGTCCCTTCAGTTGTCATGTCTCAGAAATTGTTTTGGAACTCGGAAAAAGTGTTATGAAGTGTTTCGAATAAAATCCAATGGCTAGTTGGACAAAAAAACCTCCATCTGGCACTACGAACAGAAGAAAATGGAACTTAGAAGGTAATAACCAGTCAGTCACCTCTTCAGCCAGTCATAATGTATTTAAATCCCCAGACCGAACATCGCTGAATAATCTCAAATACCACTTTGCAGCAGATGGTTGTTCCGATGTCCAGTACGATCTAGCCAGGCAGCTATTAGACAACAACATAGGTGAGATCTTCGATGTCTCTTACAAATCACACGTACAATATACTGTTTAATGTTTTAGAACACAATGAAGCGTCTTCCCACTCATTGGGCGTGCACTGGTTGCTGTGTGCTGCACAGCAAGGTCACGAAGACGCCCTTCGCATGCTGCAAGAGTGTTTCGACACTCGTCGTGGAATAGTCGATTCAAACATTGATGACGTAAAAACCTGCTTAGCCATGACTACAGGTGAGCGGGCAGCCCGCAAAGCTGCTCGAGATCTTTTCGCTTGCCTTTCCAATGGCGGGGAACACATTACACCCAAGCAGCTGGAGCGTAAAATGCGTGAGATATACAAACTGCAGAAGCGACGTAAGCGACACAACGACTCCACATCCGAAGAAGAAGAGGAAACCGAACAGTTGGAAGGTGTCAATCATGCAAACGGTGACATCTACCCTTGCCAGGGCCCAGATCTGAATGTGTCGCACTCCGAGAGAATAATCACAGAGGCTAATCTGGTTACAGCAGCGGTGAACTACGCAAACGGTCGTTTGCCAGCAGTTAACGACGAACTGACGCTCTCAGTTCCGCATCCCAATTCGCTGGATCATGTTCCTTGCTTCCACAGGCTACTCTTTCATCCCATAGTGTTCTGCAAGCTGCTCTATCACCGCCTAATTAACTTGATTTCATCGTTTCCTGGTGTGATATCGCCCAGCATGAAGCTGGCACTCATATTCATCGTGTACATTGCTGTCTCCAGTGATAACCTGACCGTATACCTGCCAATTTGCTTCTATTATCTCTGCATGGTCGTTATGGTGTGGTCCACCTGTAAGATGCTAAAGACAAAGCACGACTTTATTGATTTCCGAATCTGGTCGGGTCTGTTCCTCAGCTATGGCGACAACAATGTCGAGGCCGGCACCTCGGAGAACCGCTTCTTGAAGAACAACATGAAACCGTATTTGTACTTCTTCTGCGCCTTTGTCGGAAATCTCATCGTGCGTCCCTTGATAACCTCAGAATGGGTGCCGCATTCAGAAATCACTATTATCTCATTCGCAATGGTCTTCGTGTCAATGGTGGCTTTTATGTACACTTCAGCGAGGAGGAGGTTCCCAGATGTTCTGGTCCTCTTTTCGTTTGGCATTAATGTTCTGGCAAAGTATCCCTACGAAATGGACGAGGTAGTGAGTACCGGGTGGCGGTTCCTGGACCTAAAAGTACCAACTTTCTGCTCCTTTGTCATTGGCAATGGCATTGAGTTCTGCCTGAACTGCCGCACG
The DNA here is from genome assembly GCA_936431705.1 of Cheilosia pagana. Taxonomy (NCBI): domain Eukaryota; kingdom Metazoa; phylum Arthropoda; class Insecta; order Diptera; family Syrphidae; genus Cheilosia; species Cheilosia pagana. Next base: position 114,278,698 of record OW386166.1, read on the forward strand.
GTGTTGTACTTACTGATTCCAGTGTTTCTTGTGCACCTGGCAAAGCGATCCAACTGGCATGGCACCTACACATACCTTATACCGCACTGTGTAACTCTTAGCTGGCTGCAGTTGTGCATAACGAGCTCTCAGAGTGCTACGATGTTTGGAGTTGTGCGCGCAGCTCTGGGGCTAGCTGGCATTCTGCTTTTCCTGCCGCTGTTCGGAATCGTTTCGTTGATGGTACCGGTCTTCCTGGTTGTTGAATACGTCGGCTTGACCGATCCGCGAATGCGCTTGGTCACAACTATCGTAGCTGGCGCCTTCGCTTTGCTGGGCTCTTGCTGCCTGGCTGTTAACCAAAGCACCCAAAAATACATCACATTCCTTCAGGTTGCCATTAGCGTGCTTGCTGCGGCTGTCCTCACCTTGCCCTACATGACGTCCAGCTTCAAGGCGGTGCACACGGAAACATCTCTCTACTCGAATCTTATCGACGACAAACCGATCATCACCACCACCGAGGAGGACCCCGAGCGTCACATACCTTGGGAGAAATTCAACCACCTATGCGGACAGCCTGCCTGGGAACAGCAGAACAAGATCAAGACACAGCTTCGGTGCACGTATCTAGCCGGAGCCACGGTATCCTGGGAGGCTACTGTAACAACAGTTCAGATCGCCAGGGTGAGGAACACTCGTGCCGATATCATAAAGGACTACCTTCCGTTATGGTTGGGAAACATCATCACATGCCTCTACGGCGAATCCAACCATTTAGAGTGCAGAGAGGCTGACATTCTGTGCGAGGAATTGCGCAAGATAACCAAGGGAGTTCATCGCTGCAATCTGAACCGCTGGAATGTATACGAGTACGAAATGCACGTTCGAATGCCAGCCGCAGGGCTGCTGAGCAAACCAACGGATGTACGAGTGCACGCCGACGACCGGTTTGGCAACTTCACCACACGGATTCGCCACGGCGATCGGGTGCATATCTACGGGAAGCTGATGAATACTCGAAAGGCTGCGAATGCACCCAGGGAAGACTACGTAATCGGATCGGGCAGTCCCTCTGTGCAGTTGACTGGCATTGAGTGCATCCTCTGCAGCGACAGAAATATCCCAGCGCTGAATTTCGGCAAGGTAAAGTCACCGGTCGATGCGAGAATGCGCGATCTGACAAGAGGCATCAAGTATCTACTCAATGTGCTGCTTAATCCATTGATTACCATTAAGTAAGAGGCAGGCGACACACTTGAGTAGGACCGGCACCAGTGCAAAGTAGAATGTTGTAGATCTAGAACTCACAGTAGAGTAGAGGCATGCGCTCAATAGCCTCCAAGGCAGAAGGACGTGTGCAAAGATTGTCTTGATTGGGGGGACAAACCGTAGTACCTAATGCTTCTATGTATTCCTATATTAACAAAAGAATAAATGTGTTTTTCTGTGGACAAGTTAAATTGTAGTTTTCAGGGCCTCACGACGTTGGACAGGTTTCTTCATAGCTACTCAAAGGGCTATTCGTTTACAACAGAGTTTTGTAAGTATGTAATCCGCGATACGATGGATAGGATCAGGTATGATGAAGAGAAAAAATTGTGACATTTATTACAGCTGCAACAAAAGAATCGTGGAAAATCGGCTTAGGACAAAACTCATTGACTTCAAGCCGATAAGTGATCGCCTTTCGGTGATCCGCATCAAAGCTACTTTCCAAAACATGAGCCTAATATGTGCACACGCCCCTACCGAAGAGGCTGAAGACCCCATCAAGGAGGAGTTTTATTACCTCCTGGATGGAGCCTACGGAGCCTGTCCGGAGTATGATGTAAAAGTTGTACTCGATGACTTCAATGCTAAAATCGGAAAGGAGAACATCTTTGGCGGGTTAGTTGGTAAGCACAGAATCCACGAAACGACAACAGACAACGGCTACCGACTAATCGATTTTGCAGCAGCTCGTAATACGGTGATAAGTAGCACTAGGTTTCCAAGGCTAAGGATCCACACAGCAACCTGGCGCTCTTCAGACGGTCAAACCGCCAACCAAATCGACCATGTGCTAATCGATGCGAGGCACGCATCCAACATTCTCAACGTGCACACATTTCGAGGGGCAAATGTCGACTCTCATCATTTTCTTGTCGCGGCTTAATTCAGAGCTCGACTGTCCAACGAGAAGAAGCTGCGAACCGCCCAGAAAAGGAAATTCGACGTTGGACGCCTTAGCACACCTGGAGTAGCCAGAGCCTACAGCGAGCGCCTGAGTATGAAACTCTCCTCTGTGCACTCACCTACCACAGACGCCAACAATCAGTGGTGCCAGTATCGCGACATCATCAAGGAGGTAGGGTACCAGCCACCCCAGAGAAAGAGCCCGTGGTATGATGATGAATGTGTATACAGGAAAAAGGTGACAGAAGATGCACACAAGAAAGCGCTGCAGCGCAAAACAAGGGCAGCGAGAGAAGAGTATCGAGTCAGGAGAAGGGAGGAAAAGAAGATCCTGCGTAGAAAGAAGAGGGCTTACGCAGTTTCCCAGCTCAAGGAGATCGAAGAGTCGCGCGATCGTAACAACATCCGGAGGTTTTATAAAAAAACAAAGCAACTGGCTCCTGCTTACAAAACCGGAACGCAGGCTCTTCGAGACAGCGAAGGAAACCTAGTCACCGAAGCACAGGGAATAGTAGATGTATTTAAGCAGCATTTCCAGCAGCTGCTTAATCGACACCATATGTTGAGGGAGTAATAGGGCAAGAAGAGAACCCACGTCCAGTCAATGAAGATCCAGTTCCACCACCCAGTATACGAGGAAATGCGCTTAGCTATAAAAAAGTTAAAGAACAACAAGGCCGCCGGCTCTGATGGCTTACCAGCGGAGCTCTTCAAATACGGAGGTGATGTTTTGGTAGGTTGCATGCACCGAATCATCAACCAAGTATGGGTGGAAGAAAACATTCCCGATGACTGGACCATCAGCTCTATATGTCCCATCTACAAAAAAGGCGATTCTATGTCTTGCAAGAACTATCGAGGCATATCCCTGCTTAATGTCGCATACAAGATCCTATCCAACGTACTATGTGAACGTCTAAAGCCGTTCTGCAACACACTAATCGGCACGTACCAGTGTGGCTTCCGGCCCGGCAGATCGACTATAGACCAAATATTCACACTGAGGAAAATCCTGGAAAAGACCAACGAATTTCAAGTCGAAACTCACCAGTCACCACCTATTCATCGACTTCAAAGCCGCGTATGATAGCATACATCTTCAGGAGCTCTTTATGGCGATGGCCGAATTAGGAAACCCGGCAAAACTGATTTAGCTGTGTCCTCCGAACTAGCTCCTCCGAACTATTTCAAACATGCACCGGATTTCGGCAAGGAGATGCGCTATCATGCGACTTCTTTAATCTCGTAGTGGAGCAGATAGTGCGCAGGGCAGCTGTCAACACGGAAGGCACTATCTTCAACAGGTCCGTTCAGCTGCTGGGCTATGCGGACGATATTAACATCATCGGTCGCTCCCAGCGTGCCGTGATAGAAGCGTTCACGGCGATTGAAGAACAGGCGAAATCCGTTGGCCTTGAAGTAAATGAGGACAAGACCAAGTACATGCTATCAACAAACAAACAAACAACTGTCCACCGCCTAGGACAAAACGTCACTGTTGATAGCAAAAATTTCGATGCAGTTAGGGAGTTTACCTACCTTGGAGTAAACATAAACTCCACGAATGACACCATAGTGGAGATCTGGCGAAGAATTACCCTAGGAAACCGTTGCTACTTCGGTTTTGCAAAACAACTGGGTTCAAAACTCCTAACTCGAAGGACGAAATGTATGCTCTACAAGACCCTTATCTTGCCAGTTCTGCTTTATGGCGCCGAGTGCTGGAGGTTAAGCAAGAAAGGAGAGCTCATATTGGGCTCCTTCGAAAGAAAAATTCTTCGGCGGATTTTTGGTCCTGTGTGCGAGGAGGGCGAATGGAGGAGAAGATACAACCGCGAACTCTATGAGCTGTACCAAGATGTGGATGTAGTCCAAAAAGCCAAAACACGTCGACTACATTGGCTCGGCCACATCGAGCGAATGGACTATAATGCTCCGGCTAAGAGGATTTTCGAATTCCAGCCCCCAGGCTCGAGAAGACAAGGAAGACCGCCGAACCTCCGTTTCAAAGACCAAGCCATCGCGGATGCCAGAGGGCTTGGTCTGGACAACTGGAAGCAACGTGCCCGGGATCGTAGAGGATGGAAGGCTGTAGTGTCTCAGACAGAGACTCTTCAAGGGTCGGGAGCCCGATAAGTAAGTAATCCTTTCTGTAAATGACACTGCGGGAGTGGTCTTGGTGGCTGACAGGGCTCTAGAACAACACTGAAACTGAAAAAAGGCAAACGAATACTTTTTCCTGTTTAAAACTTTAATAATAATAAATACACAGTACAAAGGAATGACATTCTCCTGTTTAGGATCAAGGAAACTCTAAAGTAGAAAAATTTGAAAAACAAAAAATGATATCATGTATATTATACTGATGGCGAGTCTCGTATCCAATAATTTTTGAATGGGGTGGGCACTTCAAAACCAATTTTTGCAAACCAATCGAATGTTGAAGAAATCGCGTCGTTGAACACTTTGAACTGTACATTAGAGCTCATCGTGATGGAGCTCATCTGAGGCATCGTTTAGGTTTTCGCAGGCAGCGGGTGTCTCGAAGAGAAAGTGATATTCGCAGCGATTCGGCTCGGATACTCCGGTTAGCTTGTGATCGAGGCCGCATTCCAACTGAACGAGGGCCGAACGCTGTGGACCGTTCCAACACGAGGCGCCGTTGGCGTACAGCATGTGGCTGTATTTGTTTTCGGTTCCCGACCAACGATCCCATGTGCCGAGTCTGAAAGGAGTAAGTGGAATAAGATTTTGCCTAGAAAATTAATAGAGTAAGAGTTACCTTGTTTCGGAGCCACCATTTCGGGGCTGCTGCGAGGCTCTGTCGAACGGGCACAGTTTGTAGGTGTATTCGCGGTCGTCGAACGTGTAACATTGACCCTCTAGTGGTGCGAACTCATCGGAAGTGCCGTAGTCTTTGTTGATCTGGTCTTGAATATCCTTGATTTCTTGGTCAATCTCGCGAATGGAGCGTTCAGCTTCGGAGAACTCATTGCGCGCAGCATTTGCCTGCTCGATAAGTTTCTGCGTTTCAGGATCATAGTCGGGCTTTGGAGTGGCCACCTCTTCCACAGCTCCTTCGCCGAGTTCTTCTTCTTCCTCCTCTTCGGGTTCATATCCGCCTTCGGATTCATCATCTAATTCCGAGTTACTGGGTTGTGTGGGTTCTGTTTGTTCTGCTTCCGTGTCGAGGTCCTCCTCATCGTGCTCGTCAGTATGATCGTCGGGCAATTGGGGTGGCTTGAATAGACCTGCGTCAATCATGAGGTATGGCTTGATTCTGGCCCAGCAAATGGAGACGAAGGTTTCAAGATCAACATGCTCTCGTTCGTCGAGGAAGAACTTTGCTTCCTCTTCAGACACAACGCCATTACGGTCTTTGTCGAACGACACCCTAGTTTGTAGCTCAGCAATCTCTATGAAGCCATCTTTGTTTGAGTCGAACTTGGTGAATGTTTGCTCCGCTTCGTTGGTGTTGTCGGTAGCTTCCTGTTGTGCCTTTTCTCGCTTCTCAGTCTCTTGGATGTCTTTGTACACTTGCAGAGCTTCGCCCTCAATTTCCTCTACTTCTTTCTTAATTTTCTCCTTTTCAAGTCGTATAGTTTCGGCCTCTTGGCGACGACTCTGCAACTCAGCCAGTCTAGCGTCGCGTTCCACTCGTAGGGTCTTACCCTTGGCGCTAAGTTCGGCTTTTAGTGCGTTTCCACGCTTGACGAGCTCGTCGCGGCTTTTCTTGTGCAGACGCTCCTCTCTTCCTAGTTCTAGGCACGTGTTGACACATTTACTGTAAGGATGCGCATACTCATCGCTGGCGTCGCAACAATCGCAAACGCCATCGTTCACTCTTGAACTGGGAATGTTCTTTGTCCGATAGCCAGCGTTTGTGCAATGAAACTTTCCGTCAGGACACGCCGATGTTCCCGGCTCATCGCTGCCATCGGCACAATCACAAAAGTCGTCATTAACCTAAAGAACAAAGGAAGTTATTTCCATCAACTGCAAGGGGATACAAGTTTGGTTACCTGGAGGTAGTTGATGGTTTTCAGTCCATTAAAACAGACAAAGTGCTCGCCCGGTGGATAGAGACTGGCCTTTGAAATAGAAACTCCTCTAGGACGTGGAATTGTTCCAAATGCAACGTTGCTACTTAAGCTAAGTACAAATAAAACGGCAAACGCAATCTGAAATAAGCGTTCCATTTTCTATCACACAAAAGTATTTTGCTTTGCACGATAATTTTGTCCTGATTTCGCCTGCTCCAGGATTATGCGAATAATTGAGGAAAAAAGACGGAGATTATCGTTAAGCCGGCCAAATAACCACTTTTACTTTGGAATCATCACCCCTTCAGAATTGAAATGTCAGAAAAATTATTTTTGAGTGGCCAAAATGCCATGAGAGGGCGATGCGGGCGGTAGGTATGAATATTCTACGTGTACTCTGAGGCAGTGATAATAGATTGGCGGGAACTATGGCTGCGTTCATTAATATCTAGAAATAAGATAGAAAAAAGATAAAAATAAGGGTTTCAAATAAGTAGTGCTGGTAATTAAGTATTGGGCGTGTTTATTTTGAGCTTCTAGCTCAACAAAGCAAAGTAAAGTAGGATTTTTAGGGCGCAATTACATCAACTACGTCCAATATTCACTAGGCTTAATGTAAATAACTACATTTTAAACAAAAAAATTATGTAAAAGTAGGTAGAACTATTACAGAATGTCACGGGTAATTTTAATATAATAAAATTGGTTGTAGTTCTTAAAATCCTATAGTTGAACCAATAATGTCTGTTTCACTTAACTAAATGAATTTTTTTTATCATTTTTGACTGATCTTAAACCCACTTCATCTACTAGAATAAAAATTGGAAACATTTAACTCGAGTATGACGTTGAAAACTCAATTTTTGCAAAAGTTTATGTCAAATTCCATACTCCAAGGGCACAATAAACTTGTACTTCGAACAGAACCATTTTTATTCTGCAATAAAATGTGCCTCCATTCCAGCAGTTATTGCTAGCAGTAGTGAAGTGACGTCAAAAGACAGCAAATTTGTGTAAACTTGGAAAATGTCGCCTGTGGCTGAAAATTTACTCAAATAATCGAGCGAAAACACTTCAATTTCCGCCGAAGAAAATCAATTAATTTGGACAACAAAGTGTGTGATAAATGTCTGTATTATGAATAGGTATTCATACAACACAGGTAACTATCGTTTCGACACCGCAAGGAGCATTTTAAAGTTCACACACAAAATTTATTCTGATTCCCTAGTGATTTGGGTGTCGCCGCCCTAATGACCAATCTAAAAAAAACAAGTATTTGTGCAAAAATTCTGTCTCTCCTCCTTACGATTCTAGTATTCTTAACTCAATTTCCAACTATCTCCCACTGTGCCTGTTTCCGAATGCTATTTTTAGTGGTTCTTATATTTTTAAAGATTCTTCCTACCAGGATCACCATAGTGTCATGGACAGTGAAAACCTAATGGACGAACTAGCATCATTGACTCGTACCGAAATCCCCGATGGCCGTCAGAGCCTGAGGGACAGTTTCACAAATTTGGAAAGAGTCGCCGACTATTGTGAGGATACTTACTATAGGTAGGTCGTTTTACTACTTGAAAGACTCCATGAAATAATTTTTAATTTAGAGCTGACAACAAGAAGGCGGCCTTGGAGGCGACAAAGAACTACACCACGCAGTCGTTGGCGAGCGTTGCATATCAAATCAATACGCTGGCGTATAGTTACATGCAGTTGCTGGAGCTTCAGGCGACACAGCTCAATGAAATGGAGTCGCAAATGAATCATATTGCTCAAACTGTGATGATTCACAAAGAGAAGGTCGCACGCAGGTAATTAAATTGATCTTAAAGAATTTTTGGCATCTGCTACTTCTGCTTTTTGTTTTTGCAGGGAAATTGGTGTGCTGACTGCCAATAAAGTAAGCTCGAGGCAGTTTAAAATCGTTGCTCCCATAAATCCGGAGAAACCAATCAAGTATGTTCGCAAGGCGATTGATTACTCAATACTCGATGAGATCGGCCATGGTATAAACTCGGCACAACCAAGGCAGAAGCATCGGGGATCGAGTCATGGCTCAATCCAATCGCTTGCTACCAGCAACACAGTTTCAGTGGGTCCACCACCGACCACAAAACCACCCACACCGCCTCAGATGTCACGCGGAAACACGGGCACCCTTGGAAAATCGGCCAGCAACACTGGCACCCTGGGCAAGAGTTCACGGGAATACCGAACTCCGCCTGTTGTCAATCCACCACAGGTGCCGTCACATTATGCGCCAAACTATCCGATTGGGCATCCCAAAAGGATTTCCTCCTCATCGGTTGGTGGAGATCGTGCTCCGGGCTATAGTTCGTTGCCAATGCCGCCGAGCCAACAAGTTGCCACGCACGTGAATTTGCCATCAGCTGGAATGATGCAGTCGTTGCCACCACCTCCGCCGACGACCTACGACGATCGTAGTAGTATGCCTCGTAAGTTCAAAGAAGCACTTTATACGACTTTGAGTGGATTTCATTTTTCTTTTAATTTAGCACCACCATCGCCGCTGACAGTTACCCATGAGATCACAGAACAGAGTCACATTGGCATGCACACTTTGGGAAGGAACATTAACAGGTAAATATTCGACTGTCATTAAAGTTGATGTCGTGCTAATGCTTGTGATTTTGCAGCTTGAACTTTGCACGGCCAGGTTCACAGTCGCCACCGCTCCCACCACCGCCACCGCCTGAGGATGAACACCAGGACTTTGGTAGGCCAAGAACGTCTACCACACAGGGCCAGTTGGCACCCATAGTACCCGATGATCAAAATCTACCAGGATGGGTTCCAAAGAACTATATAGAAAAAGGTAATTAGGGATTTTGTAAGTGAATTCTTGACCAACGGCGATAGACAAGGCAAAGGGGTGGAGACTGCATTACATGAGGTTGTTAGCACTATAGAGAAGTCATTAAATGACAAAGAATACACACTGTCCGCGTTTCTGGACATTGAAGGAGCCTTCAATAATGTTAAAACGTGCGCAGGAAAGAGAGCACTTCAGAACTTGAATGTTGATCAATCTCTCACCAATGTTATCGTAAGCTTGCTCAGTGAAAGAAACATTAACGCAAAATTGGGCGATATTGAACTCCGTCGAGAGGCACTCCACAAGGAGGAGTCATCTCCCCCTTACTCTGGGTCCTTGTCATCAATGAAATATTAATGAAATTTAATAATATGGGGGTAAAAGTAACTGCATATGCAGATGATGTAGTTATTCTAGCTAAAGGGAAGTTTCTACCGACCTTAAGCGACCTGTTAGGAAACTCACTTAGGGTGCTAAGTTCATGGACAAAACAATGCGGCCTTGGGGTCAACCCCCAGAAAACTGAGCTTGTCTTGTTCACGAATAAGAGAATAATACCACAATTTGAACCACCAATCTTGGATGGAATACCCCTAAGAGTAGAGGACAGTGCGAAATATTTAGGAATTATCCTTGATAGGAAACTTAATTGGAAACCGAATGTCAATGAAAGAGTGAAGAAAGCAGCGACCGCATCTTTGGTAAGAGCTGGGGACCTAACCCCAAAATTATCTTATGGATGTACACGGCGATCGTGCGGCCTATACTCACATATGGCAGCGTAGTGTGGTGGTAAGCCGCGCGCAAGGCGACCAATCTCAGGTTAATGACTAAGGGCCGTTTGCTCATGCGACTCTTTACGATTTAAGTTCTACTTAAATACTTATGGGCTACTTTTTCTAGGGCATAAACTGTCACATAAGAGTTTATGTGGCACTTAATTCGCTATGAGTCGTATCAGCAAATGGCCCTAAAATACAGAATTGCGTGTATTGGGACGACCAGCGCATTGAGGACCACACCTACGGCTGGACTAGAGGCAATTCTTAATTTGACACCTCTGGACCTATACATGGAAGAGTCTGCTGCTAAAAGTGCCCTAAGGATAAGCCAAACTTACACTTGGAACCACTACAATTTCGGGCATGCACAGATTTTAAGTAAATACTTAGGAAATGTCACTTCTGACTATATAACTCTATATAACTCTTTCCCGAGTAGAGAGGAATGGAATACCAATGAACCCACGAAAAGGAAATCAATATCCATCTACACGGATGGATCAAAGATGGACTGTGGAACCGGTGCCGGCATATTCTCTGAGGAATTCACTATACACTGCTCAATCAGGCTACCTGATAGTAGTAGTGAATTCCAAGCGGAGGTGCTGGCTATCGCGGAAGCGGCCCGTAGGTTGTCAATTTTGGCAATACCTCGTAGGGATATTACCATCTTCACTGACAGCCAGGCGGCTATAAAAGCAGTTTCTGCACATGAAATAAAATCCAAACTAGTCCAACGCTGCCGCGAAGAGCTCAAGGTTCTTTGCTTGCAGCACACCACGAATCTCTGCTGGGTCCCTGGACATAGCGACATAACCGGCAATGAGAGGGCGGATAAACTGGTGAGAATTGGGTCCGCAATGGACCATGACAGAGCACTTCAGTCGGTCAAGCCACCGCTTTGCAACCTTAGAGAGCGGGTGGAAAACAAGATTCGTATGAAAACCAACAACAGGTGGAAAGAAATACCTACCTGTGAAATATCGCGGAAGCTTTGGCCAGAATATAACAGTGGCCGGACCAATAAACTCTTACAGTTTAGCAGGTCTTCACTATCTAGGCTAGTAGGGGCTCTAACTGGTTATAACTTCCTAAGAAACCACACAATGAAACTTAATCTCAAAGATGACGACATATGCAGAGGCTGCGGAGACGAGGAAGTCCACGAGGACACACCTCACTTCCTTTGTCACTGTCCGAGTCTCGGTCACTTGAGGAACAGAACACTTCCAAGACTTACAAGAACTTTCTGATGTCTCACTGTCTGATCTTTACAGTTTTTTGAGGACATCGGGATGGCTGGACAGCGTCTGTTAACCATTACTGAGGAATGGAAAGAAGACAACCGATACAACACCAGCGGTTAACCCCCAAAAAACGGGCATCACAATGGGTCCACGAGGACCGTAGTGTGGTATTGCAGGGTACGCCCTGCTCTACCTACCCATCTACCTAATCTAACCTAACTATTGCTCACTCACGGCTGCGGTAGTTCAATCTCAGTTCTGTAGTACAATTCATTCACTTTGTTCCACCGAAAGGATTTGAGGCACTTACCAACAGCCAAAGTTGTATCAAGACGGCGAAAAAGCGACAATTATTTCGTGTCAATCTACCTCGGCCGCCAATTTTTAGTATATTTGATTCAAAACGCTCCTGACGTGAATTCAACGTAACCTAGATCGTAGTTAGCCCTTGAGTGTTCTATAAATACCTGCATATCTCTTTTGTTTTGTGTAGTGATCCTTTGCAGCGCATTGTTGCGCAATAAATAGCTTACGTTCCTGGATAACTAAGCCATGCAAAGTAAGGAATTCCAAGCCTTATGACTATTTCAGATTGCTGCAAAATCGTTCAGCTAGGTTGTTTTTTTTTAAAACAACAAATGAGTGTCCATTTTTCTTGAACCCTCTACATCTATGTGTTTCTGAAATCGTTTTGTTTATATCTAGGTGTCCAGAAGCGAAATATTGTTCTTTGATATTTATCAAGAGGGAAGAACCCGAAGCATTGAACACTGATTGGTGAGAAAACTGGACCAGCTGCGGTAGTGGTAGCAAATTTGAACTAGACATTTGTTTCATCAGCTTTTATTATTGAGATAATAAAATAACAAATTATGTTGCATGCAAAAGTTTACCTTTTACCAGCTTTCGTTCGATATCAGCACCAAGTGCGTTAGGTTTCTTCCACCATTTTTCGTCCTCATTTCAATTCGCAAACATAGAGAAACAATTTGCACTCATTCTCGTCATCTCATCTGTGAACTTTACTCCCTCTTTTGCTGTGTATATTATAATTGCGGCCCCACAGAGCTAGTTTATTCAAAAAGTCGCTTAATCCGCTTGCGCTGAGACCAGGGGTCGAATCGCGAGCATTACGTTCACGGAATTAAGTTGATTATAAAGGGTTTTTAAATAAGAGCGCTACAAAAGTTTTTTTTTAAATAAAACAAAAACGGTTTTGGATATCAATGCGATTCTTTATTTCTGTGAGAGTACGTTCGATGGCATTATGTATGGAACTAGATTTCTTTTGCATGGCCACCACGGGCACGCTTGCCGAAGTCCAGACGCTGAACCCAATTTTCGACGGTTTTCAAGCATAAATCGGCCGATACTGCTGCAATTTCAGGTTCGATATTCGTACGAAGTTCATCAATCGTCGCTGGCTTGTTGGCATAGACCATAGACTTGAAGTAGCCCCTCAGGAAATAGTCTAACGGCGTCAAATCGCACGACCGAGGCGGCCAAGCGACTGGACCATTTCGTGAGATAACACTTTCTCCAAACTTGGTTTCCAATAAATTGATTGTGGCCCATAAACCACACCAAACCGTAATTTTTTCGGGATGCAATGATGACTCATGGAGTACGTGTGGATTGCTGCCTGACCAATACCGCATATTTTGTTTATTGACGAAGCCATTCAGCCAGAAATGAGCCTCATCGCTGAAGATGATTTTTCCATGAAAATCCGAATCATTTTCAAGTTGTTGCTCAGCCCAATTTACGAACATACGACGCTTCTGGTGGTCAAGCGGCTTCAGTTCTTGCGTCAATTTAATCTTGTAAGGATGTAGGCCAAGATCTTTTCGCAAAATTGCAAAATTCGCCACAACGACGTCACAGAGATGCCCAACGCTTGAGAACGACGTGTGAGAGACACATTTGGGCTTTATTCAACGGAAGCCTCAGCGGCAGCAATATTCTCGACACTACTGGCACTACTTTGTCTCAATGGCATGGGAACATTTTGTACTGTGCCTGTGGATTCAAATTTTTCCACTAGACGCTCAATTGTTGATCTGCTAGGACGATTATGACGACCATAAATTGGACGTAGCGCTCTTAACGTTTAGGCCACTGACTCCGAATTTCGGTAGTAAATTTTAATAATTTCGTCTCGTTGTTGGCTCGTATATCTTTCCATCATGAATTGGCAAACCTTACTGAAGAGAAATGTCAAAAGAGCGACAAGAAATTCGGCGTCGTTTGCTGTCCCTGTCGCTCTACTTTTGTAGCGTCCCTGTTGAAAAACCCTTTACATGCGAAACAAAAACAAACTCATTCACGTAATGCTCGTTCACAGACGACGCGATCGACCCCAGTTTGATATGGCAAATAATGTTTAACCGCCTACAATAATCTCGCCAGCATGAAATTAGGCACGTCGCTGAGCTTTGCAGGGTGTTTTTTTTTTGTATGTAGCTACCGTCCCGGTTCAGTTTTGAAGCTGATGCGCAACTTTAAAGGCGAAGCAACAGACGCTGTATTCTTTTTCATGTAATTCTATCGAACAAGTTGTTTGACGGTGAGTTGTCGCTGCACACTGGCAGGCCCTGTTCGCCTTTTTCTGTTGTTGAAGTTACCGTCTTGAAGAATATAAAAAACACTATCATAATTGGCACGCAAACTCTTTTTTTTGAGACTTTTTCGAGGCTTAAAACAAGTCAAAAATAATAATAATAACAAACAAATCGGAACGTTACTAAAAGAAAACACCTTGCACACATTTTTATAGCTTCTCCAATTCATTTTTGCAATCCTCTTTTCCATTCTAACCTACGTTTATAAATTCTCTTCTAGTTGTGGCTATTTACGACTACTATGCCGACAAGGACGACGAGCTGAGCTTCCAGGAGAGTTCTGTCCTCTATGTTCTCAAGAAAAATGACGATGGCTGGTGGGAGGGCGTTATGGACGGAGTGACCGGCCTGTTTCCAGGAAATTATGTCGAACCATGTGTTTGAATGCTTCACAATTGCATACATATAAGCGCGTATATGTTTTCCAGTATTCCATATAAACTAAAATAGCATTTAGACAATATCAATTTTATACCTTTAAAGTAAAAACAAAAAGCTGCAAACAGAAATACATTTTTATAACTTAGTCCAAGGAAAGCTAAATAAACAAAATTAGAACCAATTACAAACAACAATACAACTACCAACTAAACAGTATCAAAATGTTATTCAAAAACCAACTAAATGTTTGCTTCTCTCTAGCTATTTGTTTCTTATATATTTTCTATAAATGTAAAATGGTACTTTATTTTCTAAGTCGATCACTTCTTTGAATGTTGTTTTTCCGATCATTTATAGGGTAAATGAGGCTTCACACAAACACGCAGATTTACATGTTTTTCATTTTAAGACACGATTTTCTATAGAGGCGCTTTTTCTTCTTCTACATACAAATGAGAATATTATGGCAAAGCGCATGTTAAGATTTTATTTAGCTACATTAAACAAGAAAACTTATTGTTAAAGTCACTCATCAGTCATCATATCCCACCCCACCAAAAATACAACAACACATCCTCGGGAGGGGAAAATATCTTTTTGAAAATGCCAGTAGTCAGAAGAAGGTAATTGAGGACGGACGCCATAAAAATACGATAAAGAAACTCTCTCGCTACGCCAGCTACTCTCGCTTTATTTTCGATTTTGCCATCGCAATTTGTAATAACCATTTTACGTTTAAATTCATTTTATAAACAAACATTATTTGTGAAATACATTTTCGTTCAACAAAAAAGAGTATCGTTTCATATCAGACAGATATTGCAGCTGCCGCCGTATCGCCTTTACGTTGCCATTTTGCAGCTGCCGCCGTGTCGCCTTTACATTGTTTTCTTTATCATTTTGGCGCGTCCGCAATTGTTTTCTGTATTTGTGTCTCGTCTGCAAAAAGTTTGAGAGAGACAACAAGATCGTGTGCGTGTTGTATCGTGGGGGACAAACCGTGAACAGATGTGCTGGTGGAGATAGTTTTTGGTGCGAATTCGGTTATTTTCTCGTGTTTTTTATTTTTGCTACGCCAACGCAAAAGATAAATGCATAAGGAGGATTTTTTAAGGAGATCTAGAGACAATAGCACATCGTCGGGTGAGTCTGAGGGAGATTTAGACACAACAATAATGTCAAATCCAACAGAAAATCCGTCAGGCAGTGACTTGATGTCATTATTAGTCAAGAGCATAGACGCTCTAAAACTGTCTGTACAAGAACTACGAAGCAACACGATTGATAGCCAAAAGGAAATACAGAGTCTACGCAGCCAAGTAGAAGCCCTGCCGAAGGATGTAGCCCAAGACAAGCAGAAGGAATTGAATTCTGATGGTATGTTGCCAGGACCATCGGAAAAAGCAGACATGCCAGAACCGGCTGCTAGTGACATTCCGTGTCACACTACGTTGATTCCCCAAAACGAATCAAGATTATACGATCTACCAACGTTTTGTGGAAAAACAGAGGATTGGCCTTTGTTTCTAGCGAGCTTTAAAGACACGACCGACGCCTTTAGATACACCAACAGACAAAATTTAATGCGCCTGCAAAAGTGTTTGGTTGGTGCCGCCAAAGAAGCAGTGGATTCAATGTTAATATATCCCAATGACGTTCCCAACGCGATTGAAGAGCTTGAATTTCGATTTGGCAGACCTGATTTACTTATAAGATGCCAGTTGAATAAGGTCAAGCAATTTCCAGCCATCAGTGAAGCCAAAATCGAGCAAATCATATCGTTTTCCACAAGAGTGCGTAACGTCGTTGCATTTTTAACCTCTGCAAATTGCCAACAACACCTATCCAATCCATCGCTTTTGGAACAGCTTGTATCAAAACTGCCAGCAAATAAACAATTTGAATGGGCGAAACATGCCGCCGCCATCAAGCCATTTCCCACCATTGAACATTTTTCAACGTGGTTGAGTGACCTTGCCAGGATTGTGGGTCTAATGCCGCCACCATCGAGTCAAACAGTGCAGAGAACTAGTTCACAGCCGCAACAACCACGCCGAGTTATGCACGTCGAGGAAAATGTTCCGAAGCGAGACACCAAATGCTTTCACTGCGGAGAAGAACATAAATTGGTGAACTGCAAGGATTTTAACCAGTCGCTGAGTGTTGAAGACCGTTGGAAAAAGGTAAAAGCCTTACAATTATGTTTCTCATGTTTGGGTAAGGGTCATAACTCAATGAATTGCCGAGCCAAGAAGCCATGTGGGGTAAATAGTTGCCGTCGTTACCATCACCAGAGCCTTCATGAAGATACAGCGTCAAAGGATGCTATTTATCTTTGCCGCCGTGCATCGAATGCCACATGTAATCAACTTTTTAAAGTTCTTCCAGTTTCCTTATTTGGTCCAAATGGGAAGGCTGAAGTTTTTGCCATGATCGACGAAGGTTCTGCAATTTCTCTTCTGGAGGAACATGTCGCCAAAAAACTCGGACTTAAAGGACGATCTCAGCCGATGACTCTACAGTGGTATGGTCAAAAAGTTACTACGGAACAATCATCGAGAGTCAGTCTAGAAATTGCAGGCCATGGAGAAGATCACCGATTTGCCATCAAGAACGTTCGAACAGTAAAGGATTTAAATTTGCCACTGCAGTCATTCCAAAAATCTAAATTTGAGCACTTGGCATTTGTTCCAGTGGAAAACTACAACAGCATCACACCAGTTATGCTTATTGGGTTGGACAACATTCATTTGGGTGTATCGACAACAATTGTTCAATCGAATATCTCATCGCCTATTGCCGCCAAGACAAAGTTGGGCTGGGTTGCCTATGGGCCAACCTCAGAATTAACATCGTCATACCCATCAGTTCACCACATACAGGAGAAACATTCATTGAACGAATTGCACCAAATAGTTACAGAATACTTCTCATCAGATAACTTCGGAACAAATGCTATAACTACTCCTTTGGAATCGGAAGATGACATCAGAGCTAGACAGATAATGGAAGAGACAACACAGCGTATTGGTAAGCATTTTCAAACTGGTTTACTGTGGAAGGATTTTCCACCTAAACTTCCAAACAGTTATGCAATGGCAGAAAAACGTCTTATCAATATAGAAAAGAAAATGAGCCGTGAACCAGACTTTGCCGAAAGATATCAGAGAGAGATGTCAAAATATTTTGAGAAGGGATATGCCAGAAAAATATTAGCAGACGAGCTGCGAAGCATTAAGGAGCCAGTGTGGTACTTACCTCATTTTGCCGTTCAAAGCCCACACAAGCCAGAAAAGTTAAGAATAGTGTTCGACGCCGCCGCCACCGTAAATAATATCTCTCTGAATTCCGTTTTACTGAAAGGCCCAGAGCAAGCCAAGCCTTTACTTGAGATTTTACTTAAATTCCGACAAGGTACTATTGGAGTTGCTGCAGACATTTGTGAAATGTTCTCACAAGTACAGATACGTCCGGCAGATCAATCGGCACAGCGCTTCCTTTGGAGAAACGGAGACACCAGCCAACCGATTCAACAGTTTGCCATGACTTCAATGATTTTTGGATCCGTATGCTCACCGTGTTGCGCTGAATACATTAAAAACCGTAATGCCGAAGAATTTAAGCAACAATATCCTGAGGCAGCAGCTGCCATCGTTGAAAAACATTATGTTGACGATTTCGTTGACAGCTTTAACAACGAAACTGACGCACAGTTAATTTGCCGACAAGTGGTCAACATCAATGCAGAAGCAGGATTTAAGTTGAGGAACTTTATCTCAAATTCCAAAAGCCTACAAACTGCCATGAACGGAGAAGACAACGGAAATACCAGCCCGGTAAATATGGAACGCCAAGCCACAACCGATAAAGTCCTAGGAATGTATTGGGACACGCAGTCCGATACATTTAGATTCCAGACAAAGTTTCATCGAATTCCACAGCAAGTATTACATGGATCACGCGCCCCAACGAAACGAGAGCTATTGGGAATAGTAATGGCTGTATTCGATCCCTATGGATTACTTGCTGATTTTCTAATATTTTCAAAAATTTTAATACAAAATACCTGGACGTGCAACATTAATTGGGATGACGCAATTCCAGCGGAAATACAAACAAAATGGATCGCCTGGTGGAGTGAGTTCCAGAAAGTGAAAGAGTTTAATATAAACAGATGTTATTCACCAAATCTACCGATATCTACGAGTACGGAGCTGCACATCTTCGTCGATGCCAGTCAAGTCGCCTTCTCAGCTGTTGGGTATTTCCGTTTTGAGTATTCAAATGGAATAGACGTCGCCTTCGTAATGGGTAAGACACGTACCGCACCACAAAAATTGATGTCAGTTCCTAGATTGGAGCTACAAGCCGCTGTACTAGGTGTTCGCCTATATAAAATTATTCGTAAAAGCCACGATATAAAAATTGATCGAGTCATATTATGGAGTGATTCCCGTACTGTCTTATATTGGATTCACTCAGCCGAAAGAAAATATAAACCATTTGTCGGTCATCGAATCGCCGAGATTGTTAACACTACTTGTCCAATGCAGTGGCGCTGGGTGCCCACCGAAGAGAATGCAGCAGATGAAGCAACCCGCCCCCGATTTCCACCAAAATTTCATGCCAACAACAAGTGGACGAAGGGGCCAGCATTTCTGAAACTTGCAGAGGAAAAATGGCCAACTTTCCAGCTTGAACCTTTGGAACTGCTGGAAGAAGAAATCAAAACAAAAGTCATACTTCATATTCAGGCAAGTAGTGTTTTCATTCCTTTTAATCATTTTTCCTCGTATTTAAAGCTCAAACGTATGATGGCCTGGGTGTTACGTTTTGCCAACAAGTTATTAAACCGTCTGCGCCACAATCACAAATCGCCGACAATTGGTCAACTTACGTGTACTGAAACAGATGATGCCGAAAGATTCTTGTGCCGTATGGTACAAAGAAATATATTTGTTGATGAGATTTCCGCCTTGGAAAATGCGCAGCCCATTTCTAAACGTAGCCCGCTGCATGCTCTCACGCCCTATTTAGATGAATATGGTCTCCTGAGGGTACATGGTCGAATGGATGAAGCTTCATGTTTGCCTTTTAGTGCTAAACGCCCGATTTTACTACCACAAAGGCATATTGTTACGGAACTAATCACACGCTACTATCATGAGAAGTTTCATCACCAAAACACAGCCGTAACAATAAATGAAATCCGTCAAACATTTTGGATCCCTCATATAAAGGCAGTACTTAAAACTGTTCAACATAATTGCCAAGAATGCCAAATTGATAGAGCCAAGCCTTCACCACCATATATGGGACAACTACCAGTTGATCGCGTTACTCCGTATGTTCGCCCTTTCACATATACGGGAGTAGATCTATTTGGTCCCTTTAACGTTTCCATCGGACGCCGAAGAGAAAAAAGATGGGCCGTAATTTTTACCTGTTTGACAATTCGGGCCGCTCACTTGGAACTTGCTGAGAACTTGTCCACAGATGCATTCATAATTTGTTTGCGAAATTTTGTTAACCGTCGAGGAACACCGAAAAGGATTAGAAGCGATAATGGGACTAATTTCATCGGAGCTCAGAAGGAGTTAAAACAATCCGAACGTCTTCTGGATACAGATCGTATAAACGAAGTGGCCACAAACAACAATATTGAATGGATTTTTAATTGTCCTGCAAACCCAAGTTCCGGTGGTTGTTGGGAACGCCTAATAAGAATTATAAAACGAATTCTCTTCAAAACGTTGCATGAGGTATCACCACGGGTTGAGACGCTTCGAAGTGTTTTAATTGAAGCCGAAAACATCATCAATTCTCGCCCACTCACCGACATACCGTTGTCCACCGAACAAGACGAACCGCTGACGCCAAACCACTTTTTGTTAGGGTGCGTTAATTCAACACAAACTCCTCATCCAGTCGACACTCAAATTTGTTTGCGAAAGCAGTGGAGGATCTCTCAAAACCTAAAGGATCGCTTCTGGAAAAGGTGGGTTATTGAATATCTTCCACAACTGTTGCGACGCCCTAAGTGGCACGAGAAGCCACCACCACTTCAAGTTAACGACCTGGTAATAATTTGTGATTCTTCTCAAGCAAGAAGTCAGTGGAAAAAGGGCCGTATTAGCAAAATCTTTCCAGCTAAAGATGGTCACATTCGCATCGCCGAGATAAAAACCGCCAGTGGAGTGATGCGACGTCCAGCCTCAAAACTTGCCGTTTTAACTATCGATAGTGAATCCCGGAGTGATTCACGGGGGGAGGAATGTTAAAGTCACTCATCAGTCATCATATCCCACCCCACCAAAAATACAACAACACATCCTCGGGAGGGGAAAATATCTTTTTGAAAATGCCAGTAGTCAGAAGAAGGTAATTGAGGACGGACGCCATAAAAATACGATAAAGAAACTCTCTCGCTACGCCAGCTACTCTCGCTTTATTTTCGATTTTGCCATCGCAATTTGTAATAACCATTTTACGTTTAAATTCATTTTATAAACAAACATTATTTGTGAAATACATTTTCGTTCAACAAAAAAGAGTATCGTTTCATATCAGACAGATATTGCAGCTGCCGCCGTATCGCCTTTACGTTGCCATTTTGCAGCTGCCGCCGTGTCGCCTTTACACTTATATAATATTACATATTACAATACATATAAAATTATGTTATCTCTCCTTAGTTAGCAAAATACCATTTCGAATAGATTTCATTTTTTACAACATTCTTTTGCTATTTATATCGATGTTTTTCTTCTCTTCGACTTCTTACAATGCAATAGACATGCAATTAAATTACATATATTCAAGAAGTTAAATGTTTACAAGTTGCCGCAAAAGGTTTACAACTTTTCTTTTTTAGACAAATACAATAAATAAATCATTTAATGCAGAGATAAACAGTTGGAGTTTTTATTATTTGTCTTTATCCAACATTTCTAGTCCGATCGAGGCACTCAACTTGATTCTTTATCTCTTGCCAGTGGATCTGGGGTGTCAGCACGTAACTTGATACAATCGAGTTCAGTCGATACAATCGAGCTCTGGCAGCACCTAATTTGTTTCAATCGATTGTCTTAAACCGATTATCCTCGATTGAAACAAATTAGGTGCTGCCAGAGCTCGATTGTATCGGCTGAACTCGATTGTATCAAGTTACGTGCTAAGGCCCCTGCATATAAAAAACATTGTAGCTTGTGGTGCTGCTAGATTAAAGAAATCAAGATGCTGGTTAGAAAGGCCCTACGGTTATACCAACATCCTACTTTCACTCCCCGCTGGGATAGGACGTATATCTACATTATACCCAAACTTAACTTCCATACAAAATTCTCAGTTATATTTCACTCTAGATCGAAATGGGAAAGGAACGCGCTCGCAATTGAATTCGATATACCCATTTTCACAGATGGTTCCAAAATGAACTGTGGAGTGGGGGCGGGCGTTTTCTCATCCGTACTAGATGTTTCCATGTTTTTTTTTAGCCTACCCAACACAGCCAGCGTCTTTCAGGCAGAAGTTCTGGCTATTGGGGAGGCGTGTAGTATAGTTATGAACCGTGAGACACACTCGTTGATAGTCAGACCGCGATTAAGGCCTTGGTTTCGGCCAGGTCTTCATCTAAATTTGCTGTGAGAAACTGGCCAGGGCAGGTCATCGGTTCGAAATCACTCTCGTCTGGGTTCTCGGCCATAGGAACATAGAGGGGAATGAGAAAGCCGATGAAATTGCTAGACGTGGCTCTGCTCTGAGCGTATCTTATGCGAGGGAAGTTTTTCGTCCGCTGGGACACGTTAAGAGAGAAATCCTCCTTCACTACACTGCAGGGGCCGTGACTAGATGGGTGAACCTCACAAACTGCGTCATTTCTAGAGAGATTTGGCAAACATTCGACGAAGCCAGAACAAATAACCTCCTTTCCAGAACGCGGGTAGATGTCGCTAGACTTACTGCGATTAGTACGGGCCACTGGCCTCTAGGAACTCACGCAGTCAAGCTAGGCATCCCCCACAACACCCACTGTCGTAGCTGCGCTGACACTATCAAGAGTGAAAGAGTGTACCTAATTGCGGATGTCTGACTCTAGCTAAAACAAGATACAGTGCCCTGGGTAGTCCTTTCTTTGACGACTTATCGGCCATCCGGGGCATCCATTTCAACAACATCATCTCAAATTTCTCAACTCCTCGGGCTGGTTTTGAGCTACTATAACATGCGTCACCCTTTTTATCTCCAGGTTCTACTAGTTTTGGTTTCAAAACGGCGCCTAAGCGCTACTTGTGTTTTTCCCTCATCAGAATGGAGAGAAAGCAATCACCAAAACCAACCAACCACTGGACTGACATTATAAACATGTTCAACAATTCATCTTCCTGTTTGCTTGCAAGGAAAGAAACATGATGCCCTTTATTACTATATGATTGCAGGTCTAACAAGACGTTGAAAAAGTGTCTTCCTAGAAGTCGGTACCTGTTGTGCTGGAGACGTAGGCAGTGACGTTCTCCAGAAAATTTAAGATAGTCAAATCTGACAGAAGAACCTGGAGAACCAATCAATTCGTAATACCAACGGGATCACAAATCTGGGGTCGAATCGTGTCGTCGTGAACGAGCATTACGTGACGGAATTTGTTTTTGTTTCACATGTAAATCAACTTAATTCCGTGAACGTAATGCTCGTAGGCAGTGACGTAGAAAGTGGGTTGTGTCCACAAAGGCTTCCTCATCACGTCAACCTCTACAAAGTTATTCTGTCAATCGCATTTTCTTCATTTGATACCGCATACTGTTGTGCCCCCTTTTGATTCCTACGAGGATGGACAGTGATTTTCTGAGCTTGTAGATGAGACAATCAAACAAATTTCGGAAGTCGAAACATCATATACAGTAGAGGCACATAATTATAAAATATAAAATCTCTGCTGCCTTAGGCAATTCGGATCACTGTCTAAAAAATGAGATAACCTTTCCAGACAGACACTAGATTTTTTTTTTAGATTAGATTAGATTTTATTCATTAATTAATTGTTTACAAATCTTTACATTAATCAAAAATCAAAGAAAGCATGTCAATAAGACATCTGCCGATTAGTAAAATAAGAGCTAGGGTTTTCTATTAATATTAAAAACTCTCTGATATAATTCTTTGCCGATAAGCCAAGGCTGTCTTACAGTACGCATACAGACGAGTCATATTCAAAAAAAGTGCCGCCTTGTTTCCCTGAGCGTAGAACATCTTCCCATAAAATGAAACACATCCTCCCTCTCCGCCATGTTACATATATATTGCACAATATCGGTAGATCTTCTCTGTGAGGTTGATAATTAAGTGGAAGTAGCTCAGATCGCACTTTTATTACAAATCAAATTTCCTCGGCGCTTTAATCATCTTTATGGTAATTCCAATCCCCCAAATCATAATTCAGTTGACTATAAATAGATCGATGCAGTGATTCCGATGCTTCCTATTCCGATTGATGTCTGAAGTTAAGATCTACAGAGGCAATCAACTGATATAGCTATGGCTTCCATGATCCCAGGTTAGCTTCATCCAAGTCCAGGCTTATTCCACGCGTGTGTGCAAGGTCATTCCATTTTGCATCTTAGTGCTTCCAATGCCACTTGTCTTGGTAATCTTCCAAAGGCATATTGAAAACTTTCGAAATGTAGTCCACTTGCAGTTTAAGTGCCTTTGTAGCCAATGAAGAAAGACCAGTCTCCATCTCCAGCATGACATAGTTTGGGGTGTTGAGTGGCAACCGGAATATTCTTTTGATGTAGAACCTAAGTAGTTTTTCCACTTCCCCAAACCTGCTTCCAGCCCATACCTGAGCTTATACATTAAGGAACCTCTGTTTATAGTGTCAAAAGCTGCACAAAAAATACATAAGACTTTTAACTTTGGGCTGCATTTGATTCCGTAATGTTCTAAGTACAAAGATTTGATCCACCGTTGATTATCCTGGCCTGAAATCAGCTTGACAGACACTATAATGTGAAACAACCAGGATCTCCATAGTAGAATTTGGAATTATGAATAGGATGAGCTGACATTTCACAACTATGTCAGTATTTGTATAGGAAACGCCTCGAGGGAGAGAGTCACTCACCATAATGATGATTCCTTCTACGTTGTTGTTTAAATTAGGTATATTCAGCTAAATTCTGAAATTCAATTACAAATAAAATAACACATCACCCTTGTTAGCCTTGCTATTCTATTTCTTCGTCGTTTCTGTTACAAATTCTTTAAGTTAACTATATCTTAAGTAGCAAAATTTGTGTTACTTATCAATACACCTACCAAACAGCTGTCGACGGAATTCGATTTGTTCCATTGTTAAATACACTCCGTGCGGTGCTAGTCTTACACGATTTAAATACATAATTCAAACAACAGGATCAGCAAGAAAATATCATTAAACACGTACACCATAAGATACTCCTAAGCCACTAAGAAGCAACCAGCCATAAGCCTAACAATTTAATAGAACAAGTGCGTAGTTGGTGCTAATTTGAATATAAGACAACTGGGAAATACAAAAAACTATAAACAAAGTACTGTGAGACATAGAACATCAAAATTCCGTCGACAAATAGTTCGGTTCACATGTTTTGTTCATGAATCAAATTGGTTCATTGTTTGCCTGTTACAATTGAGCAAAATACTCCCCTGAATTGAATTACAATCCAGAGGAATCAAAATTATGCCACAGGACTTAAAAAGTCAAAAATGATGTCTACATCTCATTCATTCGGAAGGAACTTGATTGGTAGACTTTGTGCGCTTTCGTGATGTCGAAATCTTTGGTAGTCGAGATTTAACCAGTGGACCCATGAGACGATCAGGATCGTCGTGACCATTACTGGTTGTAGGAGCTTCCTGTCCAACTTCAGCCGGTGGCAGAGGTGATGCGGACCAATCTGAGCCAGAGCTTGAACTTCCAGGAGATTCAGAACTGTACACAAAGAAAGTAATCAAACATCGTGGATTATGGACATAAAAAAATCGAATGGCTTACCCCGCTGAATAGATTGGCGGTAACTTTCCTTCGTAGATGGTTCCGGTAGTTGCATTAATGGTGACCGCATGAATTTCCTGTTGGTACAATGCGTAGAGTTCTTTCAGTTCGTCGGGAAGTTCGACATTTCCGTCTTCAATTAAACGTCTCTGCGAGCTGATGATGTCCTCGCAAAGTCGCCGCTGACGTTCAGCACGTAACAGTTGTAGATCCCGGCGACGAAGTTCAGCCTGGCGTGCCAACCTTTCCGCTTGTAGGGAAACTTTATCGGCCTCTAGCTCATGCACACGACAAAGAAGAGCTGAAATAGTTCCTGGATAATGTTAAATGCGCGTACAGAAAGGGGGTCAAATAAAGAGGCTTTAAATGCGCCTAAGATGCAACTGGTGGCAGAGAGTCAAGAATAGAAAGGCATTTTGGTTGAGGTCCAATACCAAGTATATCCTGTACTATACAGCACCACCTAAGACGGTCTGCGACGTATTTTGTGGTTAGGTTTGATAACCAAATGAATTGTTTTTTAACCGTGTAATCTACCATGGTAAAAGCAGCAAATAAATCAAGCCAACAAGTGAAGCCAGTTCTTTCTAGGAACCACAAAACAAGTCGAACTTAAAAAAACGTTCTCCCACCAGGCTCTTCTCAAAATATTAGTGCAAACTATTTAAGGTCGCAAAGGTTTTAACTTAAAATTTAGCAGAGAAAAACTACCTTTTGCATTCTAATGCCAACTTACCCAAAAGTTCCCGTTCTTCATCACTGCTTATGCGTTCTGGTAATTCCTGAAAAAGGAAAAGATTTACTAACAAATCTATTACAACCTAAAGCCCAACTTACGTCCTCCAACTGCACCCCTTTTTGACGACACATTTCCAGCTCCTGCTCGGTTCTCTCTCGGATTTCTTTGTACCTTCTCGACTCCTTTTCGATTGCAGCCAGTTCACCCCATGCGTTCTTCAAAGCGATCGAGCCCTCAGACTCGCCATCTTGAAATACATTGACATGTTTTAGAATATAATACGTCAAGTATATTTAACTGACTTTTACCATCTTCCACTGGAGAGTCATACAGTTTTCCCATTCGTCCTTGCCAATGCGATATGATCATGTGCTGTCGTTCAGCATCCAGTTCCAAGCCCAGCAAATGACTCTCCGCCTCCAAAAGCTTACGCCGCAACTTCATCTGTTGTTTGAACGTGAGCACAATTTGTTCCCTCAAATATCGCAGTTCCGCCTTGCGCTTCTCGTCATCAACAGCGGTACGTGCTAGTGCCGCCCCGCTGCGAGGGCGTTCTGTTAACATCTTCGACCGTAATCTGGTTACCTCCTCACGCAGTTCGGACACAAGGCTTTGATAGTGTTTCATGGGGAACTCCTTCACCTCGTCTATATAGCCGGTATTTTGCAAACGGGTTGTAATGTTGTTGGCCCTGTCGGCGTAGACCAAAGTGTTCTTGGTCTCATCACGGTGTTTCCCTTCTGGAGCGACATGGGCAATCATAACCGTCTTGCACTTACCGCTGAGTGCCTCTTTCAGCAACCGCGTGAGCTTGGAGTCCCGATAATTGACATATCGAGCTCCACCGGACAGGGCGTTGATACAGTTTCCCAGAGCTAAAAGACTTCGGTTTATGTGCGCCCCCTCTTGCAGCCTTTTCCCGCGGTTTTTCGTTTTTTTAGCTCTCTCCGAGCCAGCCAAATCGGTGAGAAAGAGCCGCCCCTGCTTTGTACCCAGTGGCGTTCGCACTTGCACGGTTATACTCAAGAGGGCGTGACTCCTGGACGAGGTTTGATTTGCAGCTGTAGGCTCCATGGTTCGAGCCTTGTTACCCTTCAGCAGCAGCGAAATAACCTCCTGTCGACTCGAGGCGGTTATCTCCGACAGTCCTGCCACTGTGATCCGCTGACCGCGGTTGTCTTCGCGCAGTTCCAACGGACCGCCCGGGTTCAAAAGATCGCGAATCAGCTCATTGTATATCTCCAAATAGGATATACAGACCTTAAATAATAAATTAATTATTTTCGTAATTTGAACGGAAATAGTACAACCATTAAGGAACGCATTAATATAAATTATTAAAGGCCATTAGCCCGGGCGGTGTCTGGCAGGTGCGGAGGAAAGCGGCGTAATTATAGGTATGTCACCGCGATTCCTATTTGTTTAAAGTGCTAAGTTTACCCTCAATGAACTAAAAGTAACTATTCTCATTAAATACCGACACGCTATTTGATATTAAAAAATTACAACTGGTTACAACATTCGCGCCCCTTTGTGGTAAAACATGCGTGGGATTAAACTGAGCCTCTGCACATATGTGGCAATTGGGGGATGACATAAAGTCACGCGTATAACGCAACAACGGGTGTAGAAATACGAGTAGATATAATTTATGAATGGGAAACACAACACTCATAATAAACACCTCGCGACTGCCCAAACAAATCACGGCATTTAGTTTATTATCCCTAAAAAAGGGCGGGCCAAAAGCGCTCTGTTTAATTTATTTGTTTACCTTAAAAGCACTCGCCTCCTCGGCCATTTCAAAGTGTTCGAATATCTCATCTATTGCACGCACCATAAGACCGTTATCTGCGCTGCTGATTTCGCCATCCGTATGTGAATTGCTAGCTGTTCGTGGTGGATGATCAGGGGGAAGCGGTGCTCCTGATGTGTTTGAAGCAGATCTTCTCTTGTTTGGACCCAACATTGTGTGCGTCTTTCCAGAGCCAGTAGCTCCATAGGCGAACACAGCTGCGTTCAATCCATTGAGAACATCTTTCACCAGTGGAGCGGTTGTTGTTTTGTAAACTGTTTCCTAATAAAAACACAAACAAAAATAAATTTATATAAACTAATGAACAGAAATGTAGGTCAATGTTAAAAAACAGAGCAACAGCTACAGCTTTAACTTGGATGGTGATAATGACATTCAAAAACTTTGTTGTCTTAAGTCGACTAGATTGGTTGGGAGTTGATGTAACCTGAACCCTGAACGCAAAAACTAGATTGGTCGGGAACGTCACTTTTCCTACATCAGCCACATATGCGAACTGTCAACTCAGTACTCAGTCACGAATTTCTTGACTAAATTTGTCGGCTACCCCTTCATAAACGTCAGCTGACACAGCTGCCCATGTGACCGATTTAGGCCAATCAAAACTGAGGTACATCAAGTCAGTCAGCTGTCAGACTTACCAAACTAGATACTTGAACGTCCCCATCCTGTAATTTATGTCGTTCAAATCTATTTATTTAATTTATTCTCAGAACAAAAGACTAGGGGACTATAAAAGTTTGGTAAGGTGCAGTTATAGCGACACGAAAAACCAAACCGTAAACATTTTCTTTTGCTTGTTTTAACCACTTAAACTTAATTGTTAAACTCAATCTTGGTCTTAAAATGTTGCCTAGGAATTGTAAAGTTAGTTTATCATAAAAAAGTTAGTAAATTATCTTCAATTTTTCTAAAAAAATAATTCATTTATGTGGGATTCTTTATTTCAAGTTGACTTTATTAGTTATAATTAGTAATAAAATAACGATTAAAGTGTACACGAATATTAATGAAAAAAAAAAGGTACGGCACTGGTCAGTACACGTCTATTCTTCGTGACTCGACTTTTACTACTGACTACCTAACACGGGAACGATGGAATGCGAAAAGGGTTATTCGTTGGTGTGCTCGTGAGTGAGAGGAAGAGCGACAGTATACAAGCGCTATGTGCGTCGCGACCGTGTCGTCGGACCTACATATCCCACATTCGGCCCTCCTGACTGGTCATTCGTCCCGATTGACCTACTCCACGGCTTCATGCTGTCTGCGGCTGATGATGTTGCTCGCGGCCCCTCGTGATCCCCCACCTTCTCCACCTCATAGCGCTCATGCTTACAGAGCTTCGTAACCTTGTATGGTCCTAGGTACTTTGGCTTCAGCTTAAGCCCCGGACCGAACTGGGTTCTGCGTATCGCAACCAGCTCTCCCAGCTTGTAGGTTTTTGCCTCCTTCCGATGACGATTATATTGCTCGACGTTTTCCCTCTGTACACGGCTAATGTTTTCTCGAGCCTGCTCGCGAATTTCGTCTCTCTCCTGCTCCAGTTCTGCCACGATCTCTTGATGGAGTATCGCTTGAACCTCCGGCTTATGGGCAACTCTCATCTCGAGTCCAGTAAGAATCCGAAAAGGAGAGTGCTTGGTGCTCCTTGATGTGCTACTGTTGATGATCTGCTGCACCCGCTCAACGTGTTTGTACCATGTTTGTGGATCTCCTAACGTCATCTTCGTGAGCATTGGAAGTAGTATGCGGTGCATCCTCTCAACTTGCCCGTTTCCCCGTGGTATACCTGTGGTGATCACCAGGTGAATGATGCCCTCTCCCCGACAATACTGCTCGAAGGCACCCGCGGTGAAGGCGGTACCCCTGTCCGTTATTATGCGTCTGGGATTCCCGAACGTAGACGCTTGCTTCTGCAACCTGTCGACCACCTCTTCGCTAGTTGTACTCTTAGTGGGGTACAGCCAGACGAACTTGGAAAAAGCATCCACAACAACCAGTATGTGATTGTACTTCTTTTTGGTGAGCTCCATGGGACCAACGTGATCGATGTGGTATGTCTGCAGTGGTCGATCTTCTTTCTCGATAGGCGACAGAAACCCTTCCTGTTTCCCGGCCTTCCTCTCCGCCATGATACACTCTACACAGCTACCCACGATGCTTCCAGCCTTCGTTAACAATTGTGGAATGTAGTAGGTCTTCTCAACGATCTCAGCGGTCTTCTTTGCAGAGAAGTGGCCTTCCTTGTGAGCTAGTGCGATGATCTCCTCTTCCATGGCAGTTGGTATGACGACCAACTCCTTGGCTTCATCCTTAAAGAGGATACCATTCTTCATAAAGAAATCTTCGTACTGTGCGTATTCCAAAACCTTTCGTACGGCCCTCACACATGGATCCTGCAACTGGGCTTCTCTGATCCTGTGACTCATTGTATCGACTATCAACATTGCAACTCGACTAAGTGCATCAACATGTGTCATCTGCGCCCCTGGTCGATGGATTACCTGGTAGTTGAAATCCTGAAGGAACATAGCCCATCGCGACACCCGTAACGGAACTTCCTTCTTATTTATCGTCAGAGTGAACGCCTTACAGTCAGTCACAATTGTGAACGACTTACCTAACAGATAGATTCTCCATTTCTCGAGTGCTTTGACTACGGCCAGCACTTCCAACTCGTATGAGTGGTACTTCTCTTCCTGTGGCGTCGTCTTTCGGCTCATATATTGCACTGGGTGGAACAGTTGATCATCGTTGTCCTTTTGTAGCATTACCGCTCCATAGGCTATCTGACTCGCGTCGGTATGCACTTCGGTGATCGCGTGCTGGTCGAACAGTTTGAGGACTGGTGACTTCGCTAACGCTTCTCTCAACAATTCGAATGATACTTCTTGGTCCGTGCCCATCACCCATCTAGATTCCTTCCTTAGCAAATCACTTAGCGGCTTGGCGATGGCAGCATAATTGGCTATGAACTTACGAAAGTATCCAGTGAGCCCTAAGAATCGCTGCAACGATTTCCTATCCGTAGGTTTCGGGAATTCCCGAACTGCTTTCGCTTTCTCAGTTGATGGACTTACCGTTCCTCCCTCCACAACGTATCCCAAAAAGTCGATCTTGGTTTTCAGAAATTGGCATTTGCTCCATTTCAACTTCAGCCCATTCTCACTAGCAATCCGCAATACTCTCTTTAACCTCTCGATCGCATCTTCATTGCTGTTAGCCAGAACCACAATGTCGTCCATGTATGTAAGCATAACTCCTTCGTTGACCAACTGCTTAAAGACTGCATTGACAAAACGAGTGAACACTGCCGGTGAATTGCACAATCCAAACGGCACTTTGCAGAACTCGTACTGTCCATTGTGAACGATGAACGAAGTATATCGTCTGGACTGTGGCTCGATCGGCACATGGAAGAATCCATTGACCAGATCTAATGTTGTGAAGACTTTGGCCCGCTGTAACCTATCTAGCAAGTCATCGATGACCGGCATAGGAAAATGGTCCTTCAAAATTTGGTGATTCAGACGCCTGAAATCGCAACACATCCGCTTCGTTCCATCCTTCTTGGCGACTAATACAACCGGTGATGCGAACTCGGATTGACTCGGCTGTATTATTCCTTCGCTTATCCACACTCCGACTTGCCGCTCCACTTCCTCTCGATCTAGGAAAGACATTCTCCTCGGTGGTGTATATATTGGTGTCTCGTCCTTGAGGATAATCTTCATCGCGACTGGCGACTCAACATCCTTCCTTGGCTTGTAGCGTATGATCATGTCTGCAATCTCATCTCTAGCGGTCGTAGGTAAGAGAGTTAGATCTACCTTATCCATTACGCTCTCCTCGCTTCTGACTCCCATCGTGCAACACAGTCCGTCAAATTCTTGGTGTAACTCACGGATTCGATCCTCCTCTACCGCCAACGTCTCTGCTGTTTGCGCACTCTTCGCCTCGCAAGCCTCCATGATGGGTGAAACGCTTGACGTCGAGACACGCCCAACTTCGTCGATGCAACCTTGTTGGTGTAGTTCGCCATGAAACCCCTTTTCCTTCTCTAAACGCTTCCTCCGAAACCTCACTTCACCATTCTCGATGATGACGACCGCTTCCCTCAGCAACTCGTTACCCAATACCAGTGTAAACGGTGACTCGGCCTCCTTCACCACATGCAGCTTGACGTCGAACTCGATTTGGTCTACTAAGATCTTGACTTCGATGAACCCCTGGGTGAGTACTTGGTGGTTTCCCAGTCCAGACAGAGCAACTGATTCCGGCTCGATGTTTGCCCTCTTCAATTGCATCAAGAAATCTCTCCGTACCAGGCAAATATCCGAACCTGTGTCCACTAGAGCTGTTGCTTCAACGTTGTCTACCTTCACGTTCTTCAGGAGATGTGCTGTTCGCATTCCGAATTTGACGTTATATGTTGGCATGTCCTTCGTTTGCTGGTGACCGTCTTTTACACTGCCTGCCCCACTGCACTCGAACGATCGGTGACCAAAACCCCGGCACTTGTAAC
Organism: Cheilosia pagana; assembly: GCA_936431705.1. Lineage (NCBI taxonomy): Eukaryota > Metazoa > Arthropoda > Insecta > Diptera > Syrphidae > Cheilosia > Cheilosia pagana. Next base: position 114,310,880 of record OW386166.1, read on the forward strand.
ATTTGACCTGCTTCGTGCAAGACTTTGCCAAATGGTTCGTCTCTCCACAATTATAGCATTGCCGTGTCGTAGTCCTCTCGACGGGCTGACTTTTTACTGTGGTGCGCCTCTCCGATAGAGCCAAGGGAGATGGTTGACCTCTTATCCTCTCGTAGACTCTCAACTTCCCTTTTAGCTCATCAATCGTCCTCGCCTCGTACAGTACAATCTTGTTAACTTTGTCGTCCCTGAGAGCCTCGACGAAGTATTCAATTATCGACTCCTCCTCTATCGTTATTGGCTTCGCCATCTCAATTATGCGGTAAAGGAATTCGCGCAGTGTTTCACTCGGTCGTTTGCGCGCGTTTCTCAACTGCTTGTGTACCTCAGCCGAACTAACACCCTCGCCGAACTCTTTTATTAAAGCCGACTTGAGTGAGAGCCAGTCTCGTACACCTGCCTCACTTTGTACAAATAACTTCGCTGCCCCAACCAACAAACGCTTTGCGTAGATGTACTGTTGTAGCGCGTTCCAATGAACCAACCTGCTAACGTCTTCGAATTCGGCTACCCACTTGCGAATATTTTGCGATTGTTCGCCTGTGAATGCTGGTACGCTTTCCTCGATATCCCTAAACGAAAATACTGTCCGCTGCTCCGCCGGTTGCTCCCACTGGATTGTTTCCTGCGCTCTTCTACTTGACGTTGACGCACATGCCCCTTCCTCTCTGTCTTCACTATCGTTGGCAATTTTCCCCCCAGCCGCGGCTCTGTTTGCCTCTCCTTCGTCATCGTTGGTGCAATGCGAATTTAAAAAATGCAGTAACCGCGCCTGCAACTCCTGTTTATCGCCTGACGTAGACAACCCTACTGCCCTCAACTTCTCACGCAAATCATCCCTTAATACACCCTCCAATTCCTTCTCCATCTCCCCCTCACAATTCGATCAATTCAAAGTAAGATAATAAGCTAAATTTCAGAATTTCAAATAGTTCTAATTAAAATGATATCGAATATTGAGGTACTCGACTCAAGAAGCAAGACAAAAGAAAGAAAAGAACAATAAAACTACTGCCTATGACCAGTGCTCGTACTTACAAAATTTTCTTGCCGCTTCTGTTGCTTTTCTCGTCCTTCGTCGCCGTCTCAATCCACCGCTGCTTCGATGAATGCTGTTTTTTTTCTTTTTCTGCTGCTGCTGTCGTCTCTCGTCTTTCGTGTATGCACCGCTGCTTCGATGCAGACTTTATGTATTACTTGCTGTTGACGTTCGTCTTTGTTCTTTTGTGTAGGCACCGCTACTTCGATGCGAACAGTTTTGCTGGCTGCTATTGTTTTTACACCGCTGCTTCGATGCAACTCTTTGTGTGTGTACTCCCGCTCATCTACTCACGATCGCGATATACACAGCACCACTTTTTTTTGTTCTCTGGTTCGATTGCCACCACTTCCTATCACTTTTGCGTTCGTGGGTTTTTTTTTTCTTTTTCGCGCACCTTAACGTACGTTTTAATTATTAAATAATTAAAGTACTAGTTAGAAATCCCGGACGAGCCCCCAAAGTTTGTGGGATTCTTTATTTCAAGTTGACTTTATTAGTTATAATTAGTAATAAAATAACGATTAAAGTGTACACGAATATTAATGAAAAGAAAAAGGTACGGCACTGGTCAGTACACGTCTATTCTTCGTGACTCGACTTTTACTACTGACTACCTAACACGGGAACGATGGAATGCGAAAAGGGTTATTCGTTGGTGTGCTCGTGAGTGAGAGGAAGAGCGACAGTATACAAGCGCTATGTGCGTCGCGACCGTGTCGTCGGACCTACATATCCCACATTTATTTTTCTGAACAAAAAAAAAACCTAGGTACAGAAAAATTAATAAATGCTCTTTTTTCGAAAATTTCAAGATGATTTGCTAATTTTTTTTGATAAATTAACTTTATAATTCATAAGCAACATTTAAAGACCAAGATTGAGTTCAAGCATTAACGTAAAAAAAAAAATAAAATACATTTTTTGGCGCGACTGGTCTTTGGGACCCAAGGCCTAGCTTCTCACAACCATTCGTTTTGTGTGGGTTTTCAATTTTTGGGACGAATGGAAGGGATCTACAATTTTACGCCGAGTCCAAACGGCTAATTGAGAAGCTCATTCATGACAGTTTTACTCTCGGATGTTTGTCAGACGTTTGCTAGAGGTGGCGCAATGGAAAAAAACCTTAAGATGTAATTTGGCCCTTTCGGGATTCGAACCTGGAACCCCTCGCTTAGTAGCCCAGCACACTACCACTAAGCCACTGCGCCGACAGCATTAACGTTAAGTGGTCCAAAAAAGCAAAAGAAAATTTCTTCGGTTGCTTTTTACGTATCGCTATAACTGCCCCTTAACAACAAACAAAATGTTTATATGTAGATGTATTTCATATAACTGGGTATATTCGGTCAGTTTTTCTGTAAATCAATAGTTTTGAAACTTAACTAGCTGCACACGATTTTGAAAAAGATTCATACATCTGTATGAATTTTTGGACACAAGTGAGTATTTCGGTTTGCTTTATTAGACAGTTCTATGCCCCAGTTTAACAAAAACTAAGAACAAGGCTGGTTGAAAAAAATGCCTAAATACTCCTCGAAAACGGTTCATACGATTTCGACGAGATTCCATGGTCAACTCTTATTGATAACTTCTCAGTTTGATGGCACTGTAGGTATTTTTTCTGTAGAAATGTGGCGCCCCATCCATATTAAAGATTTTTCAAAAGGGACAAGTCGCTGCTGGCACCCTGTGGCGACCATTTTGTTTTTGGTGGCGTCTGTCTAATCTGATGTTATCTTATAAATTAAGTATTATTGTTCAATCACCGATTGATTGATTGAATGATAAAATTTTGTTATCAAAATGAGTGTTCGTCAGTGGGAAAGACGCGGTGGCCCTTCAAAGTCGACCCTCCAACGTATGGTGGCCAAATTCGTGGCAACCGGTTCGATTAACAATCAGCCAAAACGCGTACGTCAAAGTAACGCCGGAGAACGGCCGAGAACATTGCCGCGATCCGTGAAAGTGCACAGGAGAACCCGAGGCAGTCAAGTCCTTGCCGTACACAAGTAGTCGGCCTTTCTTCGTTCTCTGGGCTTCGGAGCGTTTTGGAAGAGGACCCCAATTTTGGGCGAAGAATCATCTTTAGCGACAATGGACCATTTTGGGAAGAACGGCTATGTTACACGAGGTTCACTAGGTGGTAATGCATTTTCTGCGCGGCGGCATCATTGGTCTGTACTTTTTTGAAAATAACGTTTGATAAGGCCATCACCATTAACCGAGTTAACCCATTTATTTTGACACAAATTGTAAGATATGGGGGTACACGACATGTGGTTTTACATGACGATAGAGCTATGATTTCGGTATACGAATGTTTGCCTGGCGTAAACTTTGCTTTTCAAATAAGTCCACAAGGGAAGCCCTCGTCAGTCATCAAAATTTGCTTCTAAAAACCAGGTTTAGTGTCAACCAATTATGTGACTGCTGGGCCGAATTCCATGTGAAGTGGACGGTCTTTCGAAAATTTTCTTTGAGTCAATTGCACTTTATACGCAAACAAATACAATTCATCCTTAAAAATGCGCCACAAGTTGGCTCCAATGAGGACAAAATGCTGAGCGCGGTGACGATACGACATATGTGGGTTCTCGGGAAAGTCTTGGGCGTTGAAGAGCAGCAAGCTGACGATTTGCTACTGTCCCTTGCTCAACATTATTTGACACCAAACGAAGAAAAGTTTTGTGAGACGGTGCTTATTGTTGGATACGATATTTTCGACGATATCCACGTTAATTTAAGAAAACTGAACGAACACACTAAGTCTGTTCCTTTACTTTTAAATCTTACGAATTTTTACGAATTCTTACGCATTTTAATCAATTGTCTTTCCTCAACTCGAAAAATTCGTAAAAGAGAGCCGCTTCGAGAGAGCAAGATGTTTCCCCTTTTATTAGTTTTTACTAAACAAATTTCTGTGCGTAAAGCCTGGTACGCTATTCAAATTTTTTACTGTATGAAAATTTGGATTTCACTCGAACAGCATACCAGCCTTAAGAGAGAATATAACCCCGCCACTGTCATTTTGACAGTCTCTTAATATAAAAGTAAAGAAACAGACCTAAAGGGTGATTTTTTAGCTGGTTTGGTTTTGGCAACACTGGTTTTGACAGCTGACGTGTGTTTAGTACCTTGTGTCACTGTCAAACAGCTTCAGTTTGGTTTGCAATTTAACCATGGATCGTCTTACAAATGAACAACGCTTGCAAATTATTGAATTTTACTATCAAAATTCGTGCTCGGTTCGAAATGTTCATCGCGCGCTGCTTCCATTTTATGATCGGCATTCTCGACCTTCTGAGCAGTCTATTCGGAAGATTGTGACCAAATTTCGCACCAAATTTACTTTGTTGGACATTAAACCACCAACACGTTTACGTACTGTGCGTAGTGAAGAAAATATTGCGGCCGTATCAGCTAGTGTGACAGAAGACCGCGAAATGTCGATTCGGCGCCGTTCCCAGCAGTTAGGCCTTTGTTACAGCACTACGAGCGATGATAACAAACTTTTTTTTGCCCGAAATGGAAGTTCTTGACTTGCATGATATGTGGTTTCAACAAGACGGTGCCACATGCCACACAGCACGCGAAACAATGGCGCAATTGCGAGGCGAGTTTGGTGAACAGTTAATTTCACGTTTCGGGCCGGTCAATTGGCCGCCTAGATCGTGCGATTTGACACCATTAGATTATTTTTTGTGGGGGTATGTCAAGGCTAATGTGTATAGGGACAAGCCCGCTTCGATTGACGCACTGGAAGCCAACATCCATGCATTCATTCGTGAGATACCGGCCGATATGTGTGAAAGAGTATGCCAAATTTGGACTCAGCGGATGGACTACCTGAGACGCAGCCGCGGTCAACATTTGCATGAAATTATCTTTAAACATTAAATTGCAAGGTTCAAACTATCGATTCAAATAAATATTTCATTCATTTTTTCGAATTTTTTGTGTTTTTTTTTTTTAAAGTTCTAAACCTCTTAAAAAATCACCCGTTACTATTTCGCCCATTTTTTCGGTATGAAGCGACCCATGGCTAAAATTGTTCTGAAAACATGTCTACTGAAGTCAATCGGTTAAAAAATGTCAAAATTTACCTAGACGTAACTGTGCACATTTAAATAATGGGTAGGTAAGTACAGTATCAGCCTAATTCATAACATTTAATTAAAACTGAATTAAGGCTTGTTTGAGTTTATTTTCAGAAACCCTTATTCATAAACTTTTTTGAAAGATCTAATTCACTCTTAATCAACTGTCAAAAAATTAAATGCCTACATTCGCATTTAGCGGTGAATTAACTTTCGTTTTTGTTGTTGTTGTGCCTACGACCAAATAAGATGGCGGATACATTTTTGAATTTTTTAGATAATTTTTATATTTTATGTATGGAAATCGGTAACCAAAGGCGATTAATATATTTTCGTAGATTCAGGACGACAGCGCAGATATTCATGGGTTCAGTCAACCCACTCTAAGAAGAATATGCTCGAAAGTTTCAAAGGCATTTGCCTCGAAAAGGTCATTTGTTTTAATTTGTTCGGGTATTTTTCCTTAATTTAAAAGTTTAAAATGGTTCCCTATTTTTTGAATTTATTTTAACTGTCAAAACTCAAAAATAACACAGAAGTAGGAGAGTGCTGCCAGATTTTCGGGGTAGTTTTGCCTAATTAACTGATTAGCTACTACATGGCAAAATAATTTGTATAAATAAACATTTTCGACGACGTGATTAAAGTCAAGTTAAATCATTTGACGTGAGTTAGTGGAGACACTGATAATCTATTGATTAAGGGAATCTAATAAGGCTGATAATATTTTTTAGCATTTTACTGACTTTGTCAGCAGATAAAAGTAAAGCGATCTCTATTATGCATCTGAAAACTCACCTGTGTATCTTCTTCGCGAAAGACATGATCATACGCATATTTCCGTGGGCGATTTTTGCTACCATCGTCGAACAGCAACGCTTTGTTCGAAATAACCTCGATACATCTATCGGTGATTTCAAGGCTCGGTCGTACACGCACTGCCACCTAAAAGCATTACACCCAAAATTCACTTTCACACCAAAGCCATTACAATTCAATATAAATTACCACTAAGCGCTCTTCACATTGCGTCGCATTTGTATTAGATGTGTTCGATGACGAGCTGCCACTTCCACTTGACCAATTACCATTCCGACTCATTTTACTATTTTCTAAAAATAAACAAGTTTACATTATTTATTCCGCACAATGTGCACACACTCTTCTCTTGTTTGAGAAATCCATGAGAAGACTCAGTGCGGAATGCGAGTAACAAAGTGACAGTTTATGTTAACGATCCTTTCATACAGTCCATCATACAAGTTTAATGTGAGTTTCTGTCAATCGGCAAGCTCTTCTGTTGTGGTCACAAAAGTATTCCAAACTACCACCCCGCAAGAGGCCCCTCATTCCATCGATATAAAATATATAGGCACTAGGGTGCAATGAAGTTATTACCTCACTTCAACTTCAATACCCTTCGACCAATAGATGGCACTTTTTTTTAAATTTATCACTCCAACACGAATTGCTTTTATCTGGGGGTTGGGGGAGACTCGAAAACGATTGATTTGGTCTACTTTCGTAGGTTAATGAATGCTTCATGCGACTTAGCCGTATTCCTTTAGATTGAAATCGATTTGGTATCACACCGCGTACGCCTCATCGTTATAGGTAGAGCAATTGTAATTGCCAATCGACATGAGAACGCCTGGAATCAATATACTTGTGGCGTTATATTTTATGGACGTGAAAAACGTTTTCGAAACCCCTGAGTGTGGTTTCATTAGATGCGGTCCTATGCCTTAGTGCAAGGGGCAGCGTGTTTTTGTTTTATCCAATTATTGATTTTTTTTTATGTGAGAATAGCCTTCGAGCAAAAGAAAAACGGGGTCTTGGGATCGCACGGTGGCGGTGGAGAGGGAACGAAACGCAAGGATTTTCCGATTCGTCATGCGAATGTTTTGCATATGGAAATTCGCTTACTTTTTCGGGGAATTGTGTCAGAAATTAAGGTCATGAACACGAATCTTGCGAACCTCAACCTTATCAAGAATATACACAAATTTAGTTGAGCTTTCTAGATAAATTGCACTCCGCACTAGTTACACAGATGGATGGACTCGAGAAGAGCTTGCATAAGACCGTAATCCTTACTTTTAAATCGAAAAATTGCAGTTTATTCCGTTACAAGATACCGATTGGTTCACTGTGTATCGTATACTAACTGGAGCGAGCACGGCATTCGACTAGTTCTGCTGGATATGGGGTCAGTTTTATATTCAAATGGATAAAAAGTTGGTGCCAGGACACTGGCATGCCGATGTGGTCGGTATTGTTGTTGGTATTTAATGGTTTGATATGGAAATGCGATTAAGTGTACACTGCTGGGCTGGCATATACCTACACACACTCGTGTTCTGCCGATGGCTATACAATGGGCATGGAGTGAGGGAGCCATCAGTTTTAGTGGTCGGCTTTAGGGGTAGAAACTACCACACAGCGCCACAAATTGCGCGTGCCATTGCATGCTATATTGATGAGGCTATGTGGTTGGCATAGTCAACCAAGCCAGTAAAAAAGGCTCTGTGCTACTTTACGGGGCTCCAAATAAAGTGCATTCCTAAGGATGACTTCAGCGGCGATCATGAGGTATCTACATAGATAATGTAGGTGCTCTGGGGTAGTTGCACAGCTCCACTTAGATCATCAGTTGAATTCGGTTGGAAAATAAACATTTTAAACATCTGTTTTTATACCTATTTGAATTTCCCAAGTTCTGCATGAATATCAGCAGCTCTTAAAGCTCTGTGTTACATTTTTGTTCTCTATAGCTCATCATGGGAGTGAATGGAGAAAATGGTGTCTACCTATACCAGAACCACCCAGATTTGAGTACGAATCTCTTACTTACTTACTTAGGTGACGCTATAGTCCGGGGTGGACCTGGACCTCAACCAGTACGCCTCTCCAGTTAGCTCGGTCTTTGGCTAACTGCCTCCAGTTGCGCACTCCAAGTTGGTTGAGGTCCCCTTCCACTTGTGCGCGCAACCTTAGGCGAGGTCTTCCTCTGCTGCGTTGTCCCTCTGGGTTGGAGTCGAAGACTCTTCGGGCCGGAGCACTGTTGTCCATACGCTCTACATGTCCTAGCCATCTCAGACGGCTGATCCGCACTTTTCTGACAAGGTCGATGTCGCTGTACAGCTCGTAGAGTTAGCTGTTATAGCTCCTTCTCCAAATCCCAACAACGCAAATGGGACCAAAAATCACACGAAGAATTTTTCGTTCAAAACGTCCAAGGATATCCTCATCCGCCTTCGATAATGTCCATGCATATAGCAGAACTGCGATGATTAGGGTCTTATATAGAATCTCCTTGGTGTTTCTTGAGTATGAATCTCAGCAGGAGTTATTTTGGATCGTCCCTTAATTCATCAAAAGAGTTACTGATGAGTTCGTAGAATAGATGGCGAACAGCGATCCAATTTCTTTAACGTCCCTACAGCTTTTGGCGTGTTTTTTTGAGCTTCTTTCTCAGAAAATCAAAGTAAAGTAGAATTTTCAGCACGCAATTATACAACGACTGCGTCCTACTTTGACATTTCTGGGCCTACCAATTCGAGTTACACCTTGAGGATTCCATTGGAAGCACTGCTTCGCTACGTTGTCGTCTGGTTTCCTTAGTGTATGGCCAATCCATCGAAATTTTCTCTGTTTGATGTCAACATCCACTTTTGTTTGTCCAGTCCTAAGCCACAATTCGTTATTGGAAATCGTTTGTGGCCACCCCACCGTATCTTTAGGATGTAACGTAGACAACGATTAACAAAAGCCTGTAACCTGTTTGGGATGTTGGCGGAGCATTTCTACGTTTCACATGCGTATAGCAAAACAGATTTAACATTGGACTCAAACAGTTGCAGTGAATTGTGAATGACTCATTTGGTTGAGGGCACCAATGTTGTTTGCCAGGAAACCGATATCATCAGCGTAGTCCAAATGACTTAGCTTATCAAACGGGTTCCATTGGATACCAAGTCTCTTGTTTATTCCCAACGTGGCAGTCATTACATCGTCAATCGCAAGTAAGAACAAGATCGGTGAAAGTTCATCTCCTTGTCTCACTTCTTGACGCACTTCGAATGGCTCGGAAAGCTGTCCACTGTGCAAAACGAAACACCTTGCGTTGTTGTATGACTCTTTGATGATAGCAACAATTTTTTCAGGGATACATTTCATAGCAAGCGATCTCCAAATACAATCCCGATTACCGCGGTCGAAGGCCATTTCAAAGTCGACGAACATGAGAAAGAGCGGTGATTGGTACTCCGATGATTGTTCAAGTATGACTCGCAATCGCGCTTGGTGCCTCTTGAGCGTCGACTCGATCCTGCAATTTATTATAGTTGCCATCAGCTTTGGGAATACGGACCCTACACAGCCCTGAAAATTCGGCTACTAGGTATATCGAACGCAAAATATGCTGGCCTGAAATGAATGACGGCAAGCGAAATGACAGCGAAACTCAGCACTGAGTGGGCACATTCAAAAGCTTAGTTATCTTAAGTCGACTAGATTGGTCTGGAGTAGATGTAACCTGAACGCAAAAACTAGATTGCTCGGGATTGTCACTTTTCCTACGTCAGTCACATATGCGAACTGTCAACTTAGTACTCAGTCACGAATTTCTTGACTAGATTTGTCGGCTACCCCTCCATAAACGTCAACTGACACAGCTGCCCGTGTGACCGATCTAGGTCAAACAAATCTGAGATACATCAAGTCAGTCAGCTGTCAGACTTACTAAATGAACATCCCCAGTTCTTGCCCCGACAAATTAACTGGGGTCAGTTCAGAGAACAACTAGGGCGCCATAGAAGTCATGTCGAGTTCAGTGCTATTTTGTACACATTAGGGTTAACCCAGAGCGCACTAGGGCCCACGTCAAATTAACCTTAAGGTATTCATCCCAAGTGGAAGTGACTTGCTTTCGCCGTGCAAGATCGATGATCGCATTTTGTTCTTCCGCGTGGCTTTTGGCGGAACGCATGCGATTCTTCCATCGACATTCACCGCGACGTCATCAATTCACACGAAACTTGGACCGTCTACGATTTCCAGGTCTACTCGCCTGTCAATTGAAACGCAAATAGTAACAATTACGAGTCGGGCAACTACTTTTGCTTGCAACGAATACCTGCCTACGTTCCTACATAAGTTTGTCTGCAATATATTTGGCTAAGCGCTGCTACAAGTCAACTTTGTGTACCTACCCGCCATTGATGTGAGTTGCATTTGGTTATATTTGAACAACTGCATTCTTAGACGTTAATCACAAATTTTTCAACTGTAATAGATAAATAGCAGCTGCAGAGCTAGATTTTGCTCTTTAGCAATAAATTGATCACATCATAACGGTTATTTAAAGCTTCAACTCAGATCAGAATGGATAATCGTGTCATAGTAGTTGTATCCCTGCTGCTTTTGCTGATAAGGATTAAATTAAGTGAAACAGCGAGCGACGATAGAAAACATCGAATACTATTGTTCAGAAGAAGTCCCTTACAATCGAAGAAAACTGCAGTCTTCTCGGCATTGGCTAGTGCCGCGTCTGAACTTTATGAGAAGGCGAACAGACCATCCGATTTCAAGCTATTGGACAGAATCTCAGACTTTGCTAACTCAACTACGATTGGTCTGCAGTCGATATTTAACACATCTGTAACGCTTGTCAATAGCTTTTTCACTGCTAAGCCACCATTGGAGAACACTACGCTCTCGACAAACTTGGATTTGGTAAATGCTTCAACAAGTGCACTTCAGAACGCCTTGGATACAAAGAAAAAGAAGACTGCCGGTAAGAATGACACCGAATCTCCATTAACCCTGTTGGATCTTTTGAACGCTATAAGTTTGAATGATGGCTTCAAATTCGGTAAGCACAATCGAACCCACATTCAATTTTATAACCTGACCGCTCCGGGAATTGGGGATTTTTCTTCGTTGCCCGATAAATCCAATAAAACAAAAGTAAAACCGAAAAGTGACAACAAACAGGAATACGAGCTCGAATATGATTACGATTATCAAATTGAATATGAATTTGAATATGTGTGATGTAGGAAAAATATGTTTTGTGTTTTGTAACTGTGAATAAAGTATTCTTAAATAGTTTTAAAAACATCTTACTATTTTATTTAATACCTAGCCTATTTAAAAACAATTAACATGGATTCCATTCAATAGTGTTCTTAGATCTTGGGATTTCTCCCTTTTTGTGGAAATTTCAATGTTCGAAAAGCCTAACGTGCGAATAAGGAAACAAATCGTGGGAATTTCAGGATCAGAATGTGATTTTTATTGACTGTGCTGTTTTGGAACATATTTTCTCGCAGAAATCTATGAGACTGCCACCTGACAATGAAATTGTCAGGTATCTGCAAATCGTCTGAACACACAATTTTATCATTGTCAGGCCATTGCTAGACGCTTGGGACATTTGCAGACTCATTTGCTGTTGTCAGATGTGCTGTGCTTATCACATCTGCAAATTTTTCATTGCCAGACAAATTTTGTTCATATTTGATTGAAATAAACGATATTTCCGTGCTCGTTTCTTTACATTTTTCAGCAGATTGGTGAAAAATTAATAAATTAAATAATTTCGAATACGTTAACGAAGAAGAAAGTTTAAATGAAAAGGATTTTTTGGTAAAGAGTTTTTAAGGAGTTTGCTTCATTTTCATATTTGAACGTACAAATCGAAGTTTCGGTGCAATTGTCTTTAGGTTTTCTGTAAATTTGTGCAAAATGTATAATAATTATGAACTAATTTATTTCGAATATGTAGACTTGCTTTTAAATAAATGTCTAGTCCCTCCTGCTCTCGGCGGGCCACCCAATCATTCGTCCAAATACGTCGACGTTTGTGTGGTAATTTATCCTCCTCGCTGCTTTCCAATAAGTACGGCCAAAGCAGTTGCAAGTGTATCTTTTTGTTCCATTTCGTTTTTATTTTTCTATTATTTCACCTTTCTCAACAAAAACTTCAGTTGCCCGAATAAAAAAAAAGCATTTAATTTGTCTGACAATGCCTGTCAACAGATCTGCAATTTTTTTGTAAACAAGCATCTGCCAACCGTGTGAACTGGCAATTTTCAACCTGACAACGTTGTCAGACAATTTATTGCCAGGCCAACCATCTGACAATAAAATTGTCCGAGTTTGGGACAGAATCTGGCAACCGACCTGCTATTGTCAGGTCATTGTCAGGACATTTGTAGACCTGAAAATATTGTCAAATCTGGCAATCGTGTGAACATAGCTTTAGAATTCTTAATAAAAAAATGCGAGGGAATTTGTGTTCGGTAAAAAGGGAAAAATGAAGAGAGCCGTCGAAACACTGAAAAAAAGAACAACCAAAACCAACCATTTTACTAGACCAACTGGAAGAATATGGAAATTCCATTCCAATTAGGAATTTTACATCGTTTCGTTCGTTGTACACTTGTTCTCTTTGAACTTTCTCTAACTTTTATGCTCTATTTCTTTCGTATAGCTGATGCTTGTGCATGGGTGCGTTGCAAACACCACCATATTTACTTCCAATCCGATTCCAAATTCCAATCCCAATCCAATGCTATGCTATTGCTATCACGTGCGGCTGTGTGTGTGCCTCTGCCTACACTATTCCTACATTAAACGTGAAAACATTCTCTCTTCTCTGTATTCTGTTCTGCAGTTGGATAGAAATTGACGGATTGGGATTGGGATTTTTCTTATCCATTCCTATGTTTATGTTTACCAACAAAACATTTCATGTACACCTTATTTGCTTTTCTTCTTTTTGCCCGGTTCCATATTCCTCTTCCATGAGATAACAAGTGTTTTTTCTTCATTGCTTTCTTGTGCAGTGTTCTCCCCAAAAAAAGTGTGTATCTAGAACGTGAAAATAAATCAATATGTGCAGTTGTTTCTTTTTCCAAACAGTTACACAGTATCTAATGAAGCTAGTCAAAAAGGGCAATAGCCGAATAGTTAACTTCACTCACGGCTTGTCAGTCAGTCATTTCAATATCTACCGACCAACTAGCACCGATGAATCGTTCAAATTTAAGGCAGGAAATAAAAGTGTTGCAAACCGACAGTTCTCCGTAAAGTATCTCAAATCACACGTCGCCGCCAGTTCACAAAATCTACCTAATTAGATTCAAAGCATTCCTATACGAATTGAGAATTGCGCATTCAGAAATCAGTAGTGCTCCTGCTCAGTAAAGAATAATTATTAACTAAACAAAAATTGACTGCAACCTAAATAAAAAATAAAAATATTCACCTATTTGAAACGAATAAAAAAGTGTAAAAGTGTGCATTCGGGTGGATAAAAAAAATACAGCCCCCCCCGTTTGTAGAATTCCTATCAAACTCAAGTGATATCCAAGTCCCCCAAATCATTTTAGTGTTAAAATGAGTATTTGTGCCATACCTTACTATATTTAGTACAACAAAAGACAGCTGTTTTTTTTATTTGGGATGGTATCTAAGCAACAAACTCATATGAGTTTGTTATTTCAAGATTGAAGTGGTTGCTGGTTGTGTTGAAATTGTTTGGAACGTTCACATTGCGTTGTTGTTATTATTTATCTTTCCAACTGGATTCGTGTGAAATTTTAGGGTATGTAGTTCGATGTTGAAAAAGATAAACTCTTAGATGCAAAGTGCTGTCTGCTGACGTTTAATGCTGAGTTTTGTGGAATAACTTCAAATTGAGAAAAACAAGGTTTGTAGATTATAGCCAATGTTATTCATATCAATTTATAAATAGTTTTTCAATTCAAAACAAATGATGTAATATTTTGACAGTAGCATGAAGAAGCATGGTTCATCTGACGGTTTTTTGTTTTTTAGGCATGTTCGTTTTTTTAAATTTCAGTTGGCCGAACTGTACAGGTAATTCCGTGTACTCAACCATTTTTGAAAATTGGAGACAAGTCTAGCGGATTTTATATGGTATTCGATTAGGTTTCTTAGTGTACAAACAGAGTGGAGCAAAGAGTGAGCAAGAGCAAAGAGCAAAGAGCAAAGCGATAAAATCAAACACGTGCAGTGCAGTGAAAGGGTACCACGTACCACACAGAGTGCAGCGTCGCTCGAAGGTCGAGCAAAGCGGCGACAAGAGAGCAAAGCGGCGATTTCAAACATGTTTGAATTTTCCGCTATCATCGCTTTGATTCTTCGTGGTCGTGGAGTGATTGCACCCGTTGAAATTTTTGTCTGAAATGAATGTGGATAATTTAACTTGTGCGATCGGTTAATTATATGAATTCCTTCACTTCTGTTTCCGCTTGTCAAGTAATACCACAAATTACATGAAGGGTTTTCATTAAAATAAAAATTAAAAACATTAGGATCCAACCTCACAAAGGGAAACTATTCAAATGGAAAAGAATAAAGAATGAAGCAAGAGTTGTTTGCTTCTCACTTTACTCTTTGCTCTTTGCTCCTCACTCTGGCTAGCTTACATCTTGCTCTCCTCTCGTGCTCTTTGCTCTTTTCTCTGACGATTTTTGCAGTGTTGCTCTTCGCTCCACTCTGTTTGTACACTTAGGTTTAGGCTTTTTTTTTGCTCTAGATAACTTTTTAAGTTCGATTGGTACAAAGAAAAACAATAATTTTCCGATTTTAGAGAACTTTTGCGAATCTTAATATTTTCTCAGAGTTGCTTGAAATTTACCAATGCAAATGCAATTGGGTTTGAGTTTGACTGGTGAAGTTTGTTTACTTTTTCGGAACATTTTTCAACTGCAAAGAAGAGGCATCGGGTCAATCTATTTTTGTTAATAATTTAGATATCAAATTTTGAATGATTTAATATAAAATTTCCTGGGGATTCGATGGGCCCGATATGGTGCCTGGTCTATTGTCTAATCGGTACGAAGCTCAATCGAATACCACAATCGTGTGTTTCTATATTTACCTGTAAAGCAGTTAGAGTTTAATTGAACAGGGAAATCCATCCTGCACAAAGGTTTGACACCTAGTATTAGTGTAGAAATGCACAACGCAGCAACGCAACTTGTCAAGCAAGTCAGACGTATTGAGTTAATGTCGCAGTTCGTCTTCGTATCATCGACAAAAACTCGCATTTATAATTCATAAGAAATATTTAAAGACCAATACTGAGTTCAAAAATTAAGTTTAAGTGGTTCAAAAAGCAAAAGAACATTTTTACGGTTTCGTTTTACGTATGGCTATAACTGGGGCCTCATGAAAAATGTACAGCAACACTTAATCGATGTTAATGATGTCAAAAAGTTGAAAACAAAACAAATCCAATTAATTGCCTTAAAGAATACCTATATAATAACGAACCAATAGCATTCAGTAATGTTGAAATATGGTATTTGTATTCCCGATATCTGTCAGAATTCCGCTGGTTAACACAATTTTTAACATTTTTCTTTATACCTCAGACGGATTCTTATTGACGTAACACGGAAAGGAAAGAAAAATGGTGGTGAGAAGCTCAGCTTCAGCGGCAAGAGGATTGCGACTTGCGAGCTTGGGGTCTTAGCATAATTTTTTAAGTCCTTGTATCTGTCAATAAAGTGTCCTTGGCGTGTTCGGGAAGTGCAAACGAATATTGTGCTCATACTTCAAACCCTTTTTCTATGTAAATACTTACTTATACATGAATACAATCGTGGTGCTGTACAGCCTAATGCCCTGCGCTGATGTTGAAATGATTATTCAAAATTAAAATGTCAAATCAGATATCTTTGAAATTGATTAAAATTTTTTTTTATTCTGAGTTCCATTAAATAGTTTTTTTTCGGAAGGTTTGTTTAAATAACGTTATCGAAGTTATCAATGATTGCTACTATTCAATTCTAAATACAGTCGGCCCCGAAAAATGTCACTTTAATGGAAAGAGTAAAAGAAAATAACCTGAGTAACTTGTATCGACGTATTTGCCAACGTTTCCTGAAATTCTTCTTCACGAAATATATTTGACATCATTTTCTTAAATGGAATTTTGATTAAAATATCTTTGAAAATTCTGTTTTCTACAACTAATCATTTGAACAAATTAGACCAATTTATTAAAACACCGTTCCCGTACAAAGAAATTGGGCAGTACTTCTTTAAAAAAATAACTTTAAATTTGAATCCAAATTATGTCTAGTTGGTAACAACTGCGAGTTCAAAGTGAAAGAACGTAGAATATTTAAACATCTTCAAAGAGCGGCGGTGAAGTAAATTAAGGCTGTTAAATTAGTTGTTCATTTGCTGATTTGCAGAGGAATTTTGTGAATTCAACGTTTCAAAGGATTGCCCTTAAAATGATTTACAGTTTAAACTTTATTAACTTTTTGGACAGCTGTCTGAAAAATGCGATCTTAAAGCTACAAACGACAAGAGTTGTTGTTTTACGTCAAATTCGTCTATTGAGATCAAATTCAGCAAAAATTCAGTGCATTAACGTAAAAAATACGCCTTAAATGTCACCCTAAGGTGGCTAAAGAACTAAATAAAATACGCCAGTTGTCAGCAGTATAGGATTGAAAAAGTAGTTACCTATACTCATTTAAATGTGTTTCAAATATTTTTGGTGAATGCAAAAGCAGCCACCCGCCCAATTACAATCTGGATATAAAATATCATCCAACCAATTTGAGACTGGATTTCATTATCGTACGTTGCACTTACACTGCAACTGCTATTCATGAATAAGGTTCTTGGTTTTCTTCCATTTACTGCAGTCACCAGATTTTATGGACAATAATTATACGAACCAGTCTTGAGGGGGTTTATTGTGCAGCAATTGGTAATAATTACAAGTTGAACAAGTTGTTATTATCTAACACTTGTCATTAAAATATAAATCCCTCGTTAAGTACCACCATTTTATGTTCGCTTTGACTTTTGAAAATGAAAATAGCGAAATCATCTTAACGATCTAATCGCGTTAATCGAGTTAATTACACTTGACCATTTAATTAAATTAATAACAGAGTCAGAATAAAAATAACGCCGGTAGTTTTATTTTTGCCATATCGCGCTAAAGATTTTTTTTTAAATATTCACAAATATCCTTTGCTTCCTTGCAGATTCCACACAATGCCCGACTCATACTATTCCAACCTCCCACCAGAGATTCTAATAAAAATATTTCACTTGTTGGACTATTACGACATCCAATGTGTGCGATTGTGCTGCAAGCAGTGGCTGGCGGTGACCAAGCTGCCAGAATTTGACTCAATGGGCGTCTTCAAAATCATGTCGTGTTTGCTGGACAATAACCACCCTGCAGCCAAAGCCATTCTTGACAAGAGAATCGAGAAACTGTACTTGAAAAGTATCCAATTTGGGAATGTGGACGAGCTATTCAGTCACATTGGCGCGTCGCTTAAAAAGCTAACTCTGAAGTTAGTACCAATCAAAGATGCTCTTCGCCTAACATTCGAATACTTTCGCCATCTTGAAGCTCTTAAAGTCTGTCAAATTAAAATATCCACTTTCCTAGATGGTTTGGAATCACAGCCACTCCATGCATTTGGCCAACTAAAAGAACTAGAGCTGACGGCGAATGCTTCGAGTGTGAATATATACATTTTGTGTTGTGCGTTGCATAGCAAGTCCATTGAAAAATTAAGAGTAGAATTCACGAACGCGGATAAGGCTGAAGTACTCCAATTTGTAGACACGCACTCGCATAGCTTGAAAAGCTTGGATTTGCGTTTTTATGAAAGCGTCTGTCTCGAAAGTGGCCAATGGCAAAGTTCCCTTGCCAAATTGAACTTAGTCGAGCTCAGTCTTCAGGGAAACTTTTGCATGCCAATCTTCAGAGCAGCTACAATGCCTCAAAAATCACTTCGATCGTTAGATGTCACTGGATCTACTGTTGTGGATGACGTGTACCTAAGTCTGGTTGCGGAATGCCTGCCAGAGTTGGAAGAAATCATCCTTGCCTATTGCGGACGCATAACTAACCAAGGAGTAAAGCAATTGGCAAAGCTTTCCCGGCTGAAGGCTTTAAATATTAGCAGCTGCAGTCAAGTTAGGTCTGAAGGCGTGCGCGGTTTCATTGAACAGTCGCCAAACTCTACCTTACTGGAGTTGCATTTGGCCGAGCTGGACTTGGACGAGAGTACTATCTGCTTATGTGCGAATAAATTGCCAAATTTACGGATTCTTAACCTCAGCGGATGCTGCCGGTCTGTCACAGATGTAGCGATTCAGGAAATATTCGACTGCCAACGAAATTTGCGAGAGCTGACGTTAGATCACTGTTATGCTTTTAGCAGCCGCGGGTTTTTGGGCCTAGACACTGGTGCCTCGATTCAGAATCTCCAATTACTTCACCGGCTCAGCCTCCGGGGTTGCAAGTCGCTAATGGATAAGCTTTTAATACTAGGACTGAGGCTTCCACAGTTGAAATATCTGGACATTTCAAACTGTGATCGAATAACAACTGGAGGCTTTGTAGCTGTGGTGAAAAATTACCCAACAATTGAAGAACTCCACATAACACTCAACAAGGGCGTGGACATTAGGATTTTTAAAGACTTGATTGATGGACTGAAGAGGTTGAGACGGCTGACTGTGAACAATGTTAAGGATGCGGGGGATATGAGCATGTTCAAAAATGACCAGGCACGGTTTCGTTTGGCCACAAATGAAGTTACCTTCACTAGATATCCAAGGCTGAGCTCAACGTTCTGGGAATTGCGCAAATAAATAGAGCCGCAATGTGTGCTTTGTAAGGCCATGAGCCATGAAAATACGTCCGTGTATATTTATGTGTATTTATTTTATAGATAAGATTACTTTTTAAGACTACTACCTACATAAGACAGTTTTTATGTATAACAAATGTGTTCTCACTTAGTGAAATAAAACTATTTGTATTGTTTTATTGCTGCTTTTACCAAATATGACAAATTATTTCAGAGAACAGAGACGAACTGATGTCACTGAGTGTGGGTAAGTACCTTGATCCTTAGTGCTTAGTCCATAAAAGGAGCGTAGGGAGTGTCCGCTGTCCAGTGCGATGAAATAAATGTGCCTCCTAGTAAATAAATGTTCCTTCGTAGCATGTTCTTAAAAGGAGAAGTGTATCCTAACCTTTGCCGCATCAGTGAAAACATTAAACAAGAGACGATTCTCTGTAGGTAATGTTAAAGTTTTCGAAAAAGGACAATCCTAGTCAAATCGCTTGTGTCGAACTTGAAAAAAATATTAGATTTTTGAATATTTTCCTAACCGGAAGGGCCAGTGAGAAATCTTGCATGCAAGTTTACTCCCAATATGCCGAGAAAGTTTACGGACTTATTTGTAATTGGTATTAACTGCAACTCATTAAAGATTATCCAAAGTAATGAGATATTAGATTGTAAAAAAATACTGCAGGCACTGGAGTATCGATCAGCCAAGCATACATATGCAATATGAAGATCCACTCTTATGAGTCGAGGTAGGCCACAGGGACAGGGGTATCTTGGAGGAGTATAAATAAAAAGGAAATAGAAGAGCAGAGCTGGAACTTCAGATGCAATCGTCAAGTAAACTAACTATACTTAGCCGTCAGTTAAGTCCTATTATCTAATCCTATTCTAACTAAACTTGGTTGGGTTGGCTTGTTTAGGTTGCTTATACCCTCCATCCTGATGAGGGAAAAACACAAGTAGCGCTTAAGCGCCGTTTTGAAACCAGAAACTGGTAGAACCTGGAGATAAAAAGGATGACGTATGTTATAGTAGTTCAAAACCAGCCCAAAGAGTTGAGCAATTTGATGATGTTGTTGAAATGGATGCCTCGGATGGCCTATAGGTCGTCAAAGAAAGGACTACCCAACCCAGGGCACTGTATCTGGCAAAGAAGGTGGAACACTGTTTCACTCTTGTTAGTGTCAGCGCTGCTACGACAGCGGGTGTTGTGGGATAGCTGGGCTGCGTGAGTTCCTAGAGACTGCAGTGTCAGATGATGTTTTCCTCCATTTGATCTGACCAACTATGTCTTATTTCACACTTTCAATTGCTACTTCTTTGGCCGAAGAATTATGGACAAATAGCCAATTAGGGATGTTCGGTTACCTAATTCTTGTTCAACGTCAACTAGATTTGTCTGGACTAGGAATAAGATTTGTCGGCTACCATTCCGACAGAAAGCCGACGAAAAATGGTTCGAGCGAATCACGACGCTGCAATGTACCAACAACACCGTTCCCACCAACACCACCACCGACAACGCTACCACCAGCCCTTGACAAAAAACACAACACATTGGCGCCCGAGCAGGTTTTTTGTAAACACGCCCTAAGCAGTGAACTACTCTTTCTTTAGGTTTGTTTAACGTGGCAAGCACTAGTGCCCATGCCCACTAGTGCGCATTGAGGAATGTCAGTTAATTTTCACGCCTATTAAAAACCCTGCATAACCCTGAAAATTCGGCTACTATATCGAACGCAAAATATGCTGCCCTGAAGTTTAACATAATGAATGACAGCAAGCAAAATGACAGTGAAACTCAGCACTGAATTCTTTCCCTTGGCTAACGTCAAACCAACCTATTGTTCATCTGTCAGTTCTAAAATACAATAAACGCTTCTTCTTTTTAACGTCCATAAAATCGGCAGGCTGTTTTCATTGATCTATTACTTTTTATTAGTGGTCTAATTATTATCAACTGTCAGACTTCGTCGGTGCAGTGGCTTAGTGGTTAGTGTGTTGGACTACTAAGCGAGGGGTCCCCGGTTCAAATCTTGAACAAACCAAATTACTTCTTAAGTTTTTTTTTTTCCACTGCGCCATCTCTCGCGAACGTCTGACAAACATCCGAGAGTAAAACTGTCATGAAAGAGCTTCTCAATTAGCTGTTTGGACTCGGCGTAAAATTGTAGATCGTCCCAAAAATTGAAAAACACACAAGACGCTAGGTCTTGGGTCCCACAGACCTGTCGCGCCAAAATATTTATTTATTTATTTAGCTGTCAGACTTACTAAACTTGAAATCCGAACGTTCTCATTTGTTATCAAATACTTCAACGATTTGTGGCCTCTATTCCAAATGCGTTTCACCTGACGTTTCACTACACTGGGAACATTTGATGCACTCTTTACTCAATGTTTGTTAAAAAGTTAATTGTTTTTGCAATCAAAACTGACTTTGAATGACTCATAACCTTCAAACGAATTGTCCGTCAAAGACTGTCGCAAAGAGAACTTATTTTTCCCGTGGCCTCGCGTTATATGAAAATCAACGCCTAGATTTCAGCGCTTTGCTTGAGTCGCTGCTTTTAACGTAACAGATCCAACATAAACGCACCCTTACTTGTAAATTGTAATCATTTCTAATCGGCACTTTAAATGACAGTTCGTGTGAGATCAAAAAACTGAATTTAATCAAAGTAATTTCATAAAATACTAGTTTTCTTGACGTTTGTCTCACTTCGCCTACACTGATGCCAATAACCCAGAGAAACCTGACAACTATAATTCGAGTGCACGATGCACGTGTCTGTTTTCAGTACCTCTAGACTATTGTACTTTTCCTTAAAAGCTATATAGGTACGCTTCAAATACGCCTTCTAACAGGGAAGTTTGATGCAAGTCTAGACTCTAGAGAGACTATGGCTAAGCTTAACGATTAATATTTCATGCCATGCGAATGTAAAGCTGATGTTGTTTACGATTGCAAAACATCAAACAAAAAGATGACAATGACAATCAAAAGATAGATACCTTAATTTTTCAGACAGCAATTTCATCAAAGATCATTATAATGTTTGGTACCTACTCAACTATCTACATCTACATTCGTATTTGCACACAATAGCGTGCAAAATGCTGTAAGTACCTAGCTAGGTATAATTTTCCCTATTTTTTTACCTACCCGTGTGATTTAAATTAATGCCCTATCACTTTGCTCACTGTCTAGTCCAAGCACATCAAGGTGTAGGTCACAATAGCTTTTAAAATAAAATAACAAAAACATCGCCACACTCATCAACAGGTACATCTAAGCGGTTTAAAATCTCCATTCATCTCATTATTTAAGAAGCTTTGCCAATAAGAAATGATTTTACGATTTATTTTCTACGTAGTCGTAGGTATGCGTATAACAAAGGCCAACACCGGCATCCACATTTACATGGCATGCGCGCCCATAAACTTGCGTTCCACCACGTGCTGAGCTAAGTCCTTTAGAAAGCTTCTTCAACCTAGTGCTAGTTGTTTTGAAATATTTTCGCAAATCCACCGATTCAGTTGAATTCGAACGCGCGTTGGGGAATATCCGCTTCTACGGCATCATAAAACGTGGCCTTGAAGGGCCTATACAACACACAAAAAGATAGTTTTGCAATTATGTTCTGATGTTTACACGAATAGTATTTGTTGTGGGATTCGGGAATATTATACTTTCCTCATTTCAACTTTTCATACCTACATGGATGCGCTGTGTGGTTTGAATACGAAATTGAAATCCCAAGTCGAGTCGTGGGAAATGCAAAACGTATTTCTTGATTTGGGCTCCAATTTGCTTGGATGCATGGGGGCAACGGGTAACCTTTCTGTATACATAATTTAAGTTTTTCGTGTAAAACCATTCGCTGATCTGCATCGGATGTAGGTTAATCAATTTAAATGGCAGACACGTTGAATAATTTTGTTCGAATGTGGAGGAGCTGGGAAAGGTTTAATGGGTGTAAATTCGGATGTATTTTTTTGTTAAATTGCAGTGAAAATTATTCCAGTAAAAAATGTATTCCTCAATGTATAGGCAATTACAAGAAAAGAACTGCACGAACAAATTTGAAATCGGCAGCCAACGGAAAAAGGATTATCTGGGGTACGATACAATATTGAAGTGGTTAAAAATTAGAGGCAAGACCAAACCACATTTTTAAGAAAAAGAGTAACCCATTTCGACAAACCTCTGTTAAAAAATACTACGTGCTTAACCACAAGAAATTTCCCAAAATACTTTGCAAAATAGATAATTCAAAAATTTAAATTGAATTTAAATTTTAAAATAAATCCGCCATTTTTTAAATTAGGTAGTAAAAATGAGTATCTGATTGATTCGTATAAGAACTGGTTTATTTTTTAAGCAACTGTTAATCAGTGTTCTTTTTAAACTAAACTTCATTTTTAATAAAGTTAAGCCAACACGCGCGTTCTGTCATAACTAAAGTTCAAAATGCAACATTTTGGAAAATTACAAAGAATGTCGTGAGGTTTTATAAGAAGACTGCATTCAGTTGTCAACCTCTCTGTTGTATTCAATAATTGGTGGCCAAGTTCTCATCGCTCAGTTGGCGCAAGTTGAATAAGCTCAGCATTTTCCCGACAATGTCAGTGTCAAGTAATTAATGTCGATTTCTATTGGGCAAAAAGAAGCGTCCGGGAGAGTCCGGAATCGAAAAAATCACTTCTAAAACCGTGCAAAAAACCGGCACAAAAAATACTCTTCCGGTGATTCTGAGAAGAGAAATTCGCTTTTCGACTTCTCGATTTGAAGTCAGAATGACAGCAGCCGTAGATTAGTTTTTGGCGTTTCACCAATACAGTCGTGGATTCATCCAGTTTGAGTGAATCCCCGAGTGAAACCAATGGAAAACCACGTAAGTGAGAAGAAGAAAAAAATTTAAGCGATATCTAGCGAAAAAAACTTGTAGAAAAACAAACATAATTTTATATGACAGTTTTGCTAAAAAAAAAACTGCTGAAAAGTTTACAAAAAAAATGCAAAATATAGAAATAAATTCAATTGTAGAATTGAATTATTGAAATTGACTAATTTTAACTTAACAGTCCAAATTCTGCAAAATATATTTCGACTGTCTAGACGTGAGACTTTAAATTAAAATGTTCAAAATTAATAAACATGGATCGGCCGGCGTAATCAGTAAATTATAGATACCTACATAAAGGAACTCGAAAACGTGTAATGCCATGTTCAAACCTCGGAAGTCGTTCCCATCCCACTGAGTTGAAGTGATTTCAAAAGTCATAAGCTGTCAATTTTAAAAATATTCAAATTATTTTGTCTGCAGAAACATTTGTTTATTATAATTATTTTTCGTTTTTATTGTTTTGGCGATTACTATTTTGCTGTCCGCAAATGAACACAAAATAAACCAAAGTTCACACTATAGGCTTGTTCGGTTTGATAACCTCTCACGGGCAGATGAACTCAGAAGGACTTCGACTAGATTTCGTTAAAGTCCCGGGATTTCGGCACGTCAAAAATGTATGGCGAAACCTCGGAGATTTGGAAACAATTTATGAAACCTCGCGATTTCGGTTGGTTGGAACATGGCATTTTTATTTTCGGGTCGAATTCAGTATGCAGTATTTATGCCGAATCCAAATGACTCACGTGGGAAGTCGTTTGTCAGGTGTTTGGGACAGGGGGCGCTTTTGAAAAAAAAATAGCTAAGAATTTTCAACGTCGCGGAAATAAAAATTTGAGATTTTATGTAAGTTAAGCATAAAAGCTGGCGATCTTTTTTACTCTTTGTTTGACTGTGTCTATAGTGACTTAATCGAAATGTATAAAATATTTAAACATAGGTATTAAATTTGCAAAATTAAAGTGGAAAAATTGTTTTTGAATCTCCCCTGATATTTTTTAAGAACGAGGATACGGAGTTTGAATTTATTCTTAAAACTAATTGGTACAAAAACAAATTTTAATAACAAAATCCTACACTCAATTTGCCTTTGTCATTTCAACAAATAAATTCGGCTCTGTTTAGCTATGAGACAATTATTTACCTATGTTTGTGTTATATATAGGTTAGTCAAATTGCAGCTGATGCGCTTAAATGCGGCACACTTACTGTCTATAAATAATCAGAGAGCATTATTTGTAGTCGCAGCAAAAAAAAATAAAATAAATGTTGCATTAACTCGAATTGTATGTAAAATAAAATGGGCATCAATTCTTT
The DNA here is from genome assembly GCA_936431705.1 of Cheilosia pagana. NCBI lineage: Eukaryota > Metazoa > Arthropoda > Insecta > Diptera > Syrphidae > Cheilosia > Cheilosia pagana. The sequence continues at coordinate 114,335,952 of OW386166.1, forward strand.
GTGAACAGAAACACATATTCCCATTCGTTTTCTCTTCAAAGTTTACTTAAAATTTGTATTGGAATAACAATTGCCTTAAAATAAAGCAAAACATAATTTCCATAAAAAAATGTATACGCCATCATTGCCAAAAATTACACGAGCGAAATTACTTTGCAATTCTAAAAATACTTTTAAACGAAAAGAACAAAAAAAAGTTCATTGAATATGGATGTAAAAACAAGTTGGACTTGACGAATTTGAATAAGTGCTTAAAATTCGTATTTCCATCACGGGCACGTTTTCAAGCACTTAATCTATTTAATTTAAACTAAACTTGGACAATGTTTTTACCTATTAAATTATGTCTTTAACTTATTGCCATCGAAAAAGAGAGAGTGCATAAGCTTCCATGTGGAAAACGTGAAACAGGATGAGTTGCATTAAAATAATTGATTTCAAAAGCGTATAATTTTCATTAAAATAATCCTTGAAAAATGCCAGCCTTCCTAAATGACCATGGGAGTCTATTTATTTGATTAATTGCTAATTTGGGGCATACGACATCGGTTGGTGCTAATTAAATGTAAGTAAATGATACTCAATTTGAAGTCACTGAAGAAATCAATGGTTTTGATTGGTAGATAATTACTTTTGCAGAAGGTATACAAATATTATAAATACAGAAAAAAATATTGTGCATTTCGACTTTTCAAACTCGTTCCGTTTATTTAGCCTTGAAACTGACGACCGGCTTTACTTGTGCCCAAATATATTTCGTTAACACGTCAAAATGATTTTAAGTTTCTCAAAATTTTAGAAATTACCTGAAAATACATAAATCTGTTTATTTTGAAAAGGTGACGGCTTGAAAAATACGCTTTACTAAGGTGCTTCACAAGGCAGTTAAAAGAATCAGGAGTCGGAATCTGTAAGATGAAAACGTTCAATCGTTTTCGTTTAAACGAACGTTTAGCTTCATGTATCTAACTTCGAAAACGAAATGAATCTTCATTTGCGCGAAAGCAAAAAAGCTAAAGCTGTTTCATCGAAATTTTTGTTTTTTTTGCTTCATGCAACTCCAAAAACGAAAGCCATTTTCGTTTCATGCGAAAGGAATTCAGCGAATGCTTTTTGGTTGACGTTTCTTATTAACTTTGTTTATTTAATTTTTATTTATTACTAGTACCGCCCGTGGTTGAAATTCGACCAATTTTGTCTGTAGATAAAGTGTCGAAAACCAACTTGTTTTTTACATAATTTATTTATTGTTTATTTTAATTTATTTATATGCTAAATCTTAATTCATATACCTTTCCGCTATAAAAAAAAGAAAGGAAAAGGGCAAAACATGAGTGTTCGTTTCCATAGTAACACCTCGCAGATAACTCTGCAATGCCCCTGAAATACGATTTTAGGATTGCTTACTTTTAGGGGTAATTAAATTGCATACCTTTACGGGTTAATGAGACTCTCCAACCGGTGATTAAATTCTTTACTATGGAAACATGACTGCTAAGCATTTTGTATGGGAAATTCTTAACATCATTTTACCAGTCTTAGTGGCGACATATACCTACGATTTTTTGTTTCTGCACATCTATGGCACAGTACCTTTCGAATGATATAAGTTTCATTCTCCTCATTTCATGATAAATACTTAAAAAGTGTACGGAAACTTTTGATGCCTACGTATTAATAAAATGATTAGCAAGAGGTAGTGATGATAGCTATGTGGACGATTGTGTAAATTTAAGAGAACTTTTTTGTCACAAGAGAAGAAGAAACGAAAGCAGTTAGGTACAGAAGCAAATTTTCGCTTTCGCGTGATTTCTTTCGTTATTTAAAATTCGAAAGTGTTTTTCGTATCGTTTTCTATACAATCCCACCCCAGAACTTGATGATGAATAATCTTAATCTTTATTAATTTATATTTTTAAACTTATTGGGTCGTTCTAATAAGTATGTAATTAATTTTAAATATTATTTACCTAGTTTAGTCTAATATATATTGATAAATTTTAATGCTGCGTCTTGTAAGCAATGAGTTAAGCAACTGTCACATTTTAGCTTTTAAAGTAATAGCCCAGCCAAGTTAAATCACTGCTTTTCTAGGCATTGTCAAACTTTTTACTCTTATTGCAACCAATCACCTATTTTATACATAAGAGAAGTGACACTGAGGATACAAAATCGCCATTTTTTATTCAAGGTATTTACCCCACGAAGTTGGCTATACCCTGATATGTGCAAAGGACCTCTATATCATCCACATCGATTGACTGCGTCGTACTTCAATTAATGAAATTCGATTCAGCCGCATTTTATCCTTAGGGAGACTTAAAATCAACACAAAATAAGAAACCATCTAAAAGGGTTTGAAATTAATAAATAAACTGCAGCTAAAACAAAAGTCCCACCGGTACTCCCATAGGTACTCCTAAAAGAATAGCCGAATAAACAAAAAGAAGGTCAAGTGCGCAGCCGGTATTTTACTTTCCTAATTTAATTTCCTAATTGAATCATAAAATATAGAAAAATCTACTGGGGATGCTTCACCAAAAAAAGGAAAATCCATCTTATGTTAGCTTTGGGAAAATCTAAACTCGTTTTACTGCAATCCACCCAAATCAAATAAAATGTTTAAATAAAATTGGGGTGAGACATTTAAATAACAGAAAAGTAAACCTCAGGTAAAACAAATAGAAAATAATAAATTACCTTCCGCTGTCTGCGGGCAAAGTACAAAACAAACAAAATTAAGGCCACCAAAGGTCAGGAGCGTTTCGCGTTGTATACTCTTCTAGTTTATATGTTCATTTGGCTTAATTCGTTTTTATGCTATCCTCTGCTCGATGACATAGAACATGCCAGTGAGTTTTAATTCGACTGATTAAAATTGCATAGTCACTCAATTAACTCGCCGATGAGACTCGTACTTTGTGTTCGGCCATAAAAAAAAACCGCATCGCGTGCAGTCGTGTGAAGCTGTCAGATTTTTTTTATAGCAGGTTGAGCGGGTTTCGATTTCAGAAGTCGACAATTTGTTGGGAAATTTTGTAGATCCATTTGTATTTCATTTGGAATTGTACTAATCTGAGAATCGTTGACGGTGACCTCTAGTAGGGAAGCAGAGAAACCTAATTTCAATTCAAGGATGCTACACCTAGAGTGGGCCTACATCATAGATCAACTGGTTTACACGATGTACGCCATTCATCCATCTGTAAAATGCTAGACACACTTGTGTGAAGAAATGCGTGACGATAACTCCTTGTATCCTTGTATGGCGAAAGCACTCACCACCCAGCTGCAACTATCAAAGGAAAAGAAAACGGTAGGTACTCTGCGTATCTTAAAAAATAAAATTGAATCGAAATGGAAATCCAAACGACAAAGGCCGTGCGTGAATGAATAATACCATTACATTAATAGATAAGGACATTGCATTTGTGTTGAGAGGAGAAGATTTGCTGACTTGATTTCGCAAGGTAATGGACAGGGAGTAGGGACACAGTGCGGTGTTTGGCAAAGCTAAATTCCATCTTATAAACTCTTTAGCAAAGCATTTTTTTTTATCCAGTAAGGAGGACAGAGTGTCTGCTTGTTGGGTGGTTATGGTTCGTAAGAAGGTTTTTTTTGGTGAAATAAATGCTGATGCTGTGGTGGGGCGAGCTGTCTGGGGTGTTTCAAAGCATGATTAGGGCAAATAAATATTGCCGTTGCAGAGTAACGAGCAACGAGAAAAGGAACAATCCAAATTTAATAAAAGGAAAGTGAATAATATCGCAATTTAAGGGCTTATCGCAGTGGTGATGTGGCCAAGTCGTGTTCAATGGCATAGTGCGGTACGTTTTGAAGAGGGATGAATTATATTGTTTAAAAGAATTTCAATTTGAAACCATCTAATGGCAGTTGGACGGCGAATATAGGACGTGATGATGGTGTAGTTTCGTTAGTTTGTATTTAGATATGCTTTAGAGACGTCAAATTGGCGACGATTTATTACTGACAGCGGTTGGGCGACTTTCAGTTCTTATTTTCAGTTGGGGTAATTTCTTCGGAAAAAATAAATAAATACCATTTAATTTATTGACGAGAGAAAACATGCATGCGATCTTCTACCTTTCATTTCCAATTATAGTATTATCATAAATATATGAGCTGCCAGATGATGTTCATGTTGTTTTAACGACTGGACCCAGAAGGAGCGTATGTAGATATTTATGTGCGTTCCATTGTTAATCAGTTGTGAGTAGACTCGTATTCCTCCTCCGGACTTTACTTAAATGACGTCAGCACAGTGGACTCTTAACAACATTATTTATATGGTTTTAGTCTGAGCTAAAAAAAATAATTAAAACAACAAAAGCACCCGAATGACTGTGGTTAGGTTAAGTTAATGGGTGGATACAATAGAGCGAGTCCTGTTGTACCCCACTTGTGATGCCCATGTTCAGGAGTCTGGCCGATGTTGTTGGCGATGAAATTTCTTCCCTCTTGTAGCTACTCGACCTTGTCAAGCCATCCCGATGTATTTATGAACCTGTAAAGATTGGTTAGTGAGATATCAGAGAGTTCCTCTATATCACGAAGTATGTAGTAATTTCCCAGCGTTCTTTTCCTTAAGTGACAGAGACTAGGGCATAGACAGAGCAAGTGAGGAGTGTCCCCATGAGCATCCTAGTCTCCGAATCCCCTGCATATATCGTCATCTATGAGATTCAATTTTATTCTATGGTTCCTTAGAAAGTTGTGACTTGTTAAGGGCCACTACCAGTTCGAATAGCGCCTTTCTATCGAACTGCATTAGCTTGTTGGTCCGACTCGTACTATATTTTGGCCATAGCTTTCGTGATAATTTGCAGGTAGTTTCTTTCTTTCTTTCTATCCACCTGTTGTTGGCTTTCATACGTGTCTTACTTTCCACTCTCTCTCAGAGATTACAGAGGGGTGGTTTGATCGACTCAAGCACCCGCTTTTGACCCATTACAGATCCCGACTGACTAAACAGAAAAGAAAAACTAAAAAGATCTAAAAAAGATATAACTGGTCAATCAACTGACAAAGAATAACTGATTGCCTGTTGGAGGCAATGCATGTTTTTGTTAGTCTGTTTAAGTATAGGCTCCGATTGTCAGTTACAAATTTTGACCAGTTAGATCTTGTTAATTCACATCCTTTTAGTTCTTTTTTAAAGTCAGTCGGTTTAGACTCGTCAGGCATATGTTTGTCAAACTGTCTTCTTATTTATACCTACGACTTTGTCGATTCATTTTTCCTCCAGCAAACATTTATTTTTTACTTTCTTGTATACGTATTAAGAGAAAGATTTTGTAATCGTACAAGATTTTAATCAATTCTGAAAAAGTAGGTCTCGCAATTCTGCCCGTTTGCTATCCTGCGGTCTACAAAGCATAAACGCCTAGACAGATTTGTGTCAATCTTCGGATTTGGTTATTTTGGGCTTACAGTTCGGGACGTTATATCTGTTATTAACATTAGTTCCCATATAACGGTTTTAAACAAGTTTGATTTTTTTTCGAAAACTGCTCTAACGATTTCAACCATTTTTTATATTTGAGCAAAGGTACGTGGTGTGAACCTTGCTGCATATCCAGTTTTTCGCTAAAAAATCAAATAGTTTTAAAAATTGAACGAATCTCAAAAACTATCCATACGATTTAAAAAAAAAATAAAGTGCACGACTGGATCGCACGAAACTTTCTCGTTCATATCATCAGTTGGGTTGGTTTATTTTTCTTTTATTATTGTTTATCTTTATAGGCTATAAAACTAGATTTTTCAAATTGGTGATGCTGGTAGGTGGCCATGACTCGAAGTAGGGTTTGTGATGTAAGAATTCAGAGATATGTTTTTGAATTTGCCCGAGTTTGGGGGTAAATTGCGGGTTTCTGATAGTGTAGACTCCAATTGGTTGGAATTATTTTAAGGTTCATGATTAATTTGGTTGAAAAAAGAAGTGGAAAATATTTGCTAAAAAGGAGTTTCTAGTAGTTGCGATTACATTTTACCTGGTACTGCGGTTATGTTTGTAATACTGCATTATTTGCATTTCTCTAAGAAAAACTAAGTACGGGGTTTTATTAACAATACTTATGTTATCGTAAATAAGCATTTTAGTCAAAATCTTTAAAGCTAATTTTGGAAAATAATGCGTACAAAATAGTAACAAATATTGCAATGTATACTTAGTTCGAAAAATAATCTTGCTCAAATATTTAGCTAAAAACTGAGTATAGGGTATTGTTCAGGATGTTAGTATTACTTGGTTTTTAAAGTTTTATTCAAATCGAAAATCGCGTTTTCGAGATATGAACAGTTTTCAAAATCAGCGTTTCCGGTGGTTAGAATTGAAAATGAAGGACGCAATAATGTTGAAATCGAATCAATTTTACTCCAAGTATGCATTTTGGTCAAAATCGCTTCAGCCGTTTTCATGTAGGTAAAAAAATAAAAAACCAAATTCTCAGAATATGCCTTTTTTCAAAAATCTATTATAGACAATTTAGAGAAAAACTGAGTTTGCTATCATGTTCGGAATGACTATATTACATAAAACATTATTTTTTGTTGCAATCGTATTGGCCGTTTTCGAGATAAGGCCACTTTTCAAAAGTACCGTTATTCGACTTTTTAGCCAAAAACTGGGTATGCAGCCATGTTAACTCCATATATGGTAGTACAAGTATACATTTTGGTTAAAATCGTTTAAGCCGTTTTCAAGTAAACCATAATTAAATAAAGTCTTAAAAAACAAAAATTTTCGAAAATAGTCCGTTGAACGATAATTTATGAAAAAAGTGAGTTTGCCATCATGTTGGGAATGACCGTATTACCTTAAATATGAATTTTTGTCGAAATAGTTTTGACCGTTTTTGAGATATGACCAATTTTCAAAATTACCGTTATTCGATTTTTCTGCGAAAAAGTGGGTATGCTGCCATCTTAGTTAAACCTACTTAAGCCCAAATAACAATTTTGGTTGAAATCGTTAGAGCCGTTTTCGAAAAACTCAAAATTGCTGAATAACGTTAGAACGGCAACACTTAACGTGCAAAAAAAAAAGTGGCCCCGAACTGTAAGCCCACCAACCCCAAATCCGAAGTTTGATGAAAATCCGTCCAGCGGTTTGCGCTGTAGAGCTCCGGAAGGACGGACAGACGGACAGATGGACAGACGGACAGACGGACAGACGGACAGAATTGCGAGACCCACTTTTTCGAGTTCCTCTATCATCGTAATGTTAGATTTGATTAAAATCTCGAGTTCGATTTTTTGTACGATTACAATACCTTTCTCTTACTACGTATACGAGAAAGTTAAAAATAAAGCTACCTACTGTGATTATCCCCAACCTGGTAGCAAACTCAATTTTTCTCTAAATTATGGTAGAAAAAACTTTTTTACGTCGTTTTTTTTTAATAAAGTTTTATTTAATTTTTACTTGCAAACGGCTTTAACGAATTCAGTCAAAATTGGTTTTTCAGCTCAAATAGGTAAAGTAAACACTGCTGAATACCCAGTTTTTCGCTCTGAAATCGAAAAACGGTCCTTTTAAAATCTGCTCATGTCTCGAAAACCCCATTTTCGATTTGGATACAACTTTTCAAAACAAAGTAATGCTTGCAACAATACAGTTCTTAGTTAAATAGTTGAGCAAAAATTTTCCGAAAACCGCTTTAACAAAAATGCATTCAATTCTTTGCTTTTTTCTATCATACTCCCTGAAATAACTTGCAAGCACTTCGATCTTACACTGTTAAAAATACTTCGTTTGCACCACACAATATGAGTGAATATAAAAAAACCCCACGATTTTTACCTATAAATAAACAACGAAAGGAGTTCGGTGTATCATGACATAAACCCTACTTCAAACCATAGAACGAATGCCAGCATCAGCAATCTTTTCCAGTCAAAAACAAGAACTTAGCCTTACACTTAGGGAACTTTTGCTACACTTGAACTTGATCTCAAAAATCTTGTAAGTTGTAACAGCCTATTAAGAGTTCATTTGGCGCTTAAAACGCTCTAACAAATTTTTCTAAAAATGTTTTTTAGTTAGAGCTAATGCAGTTAGAGCTCAAGCCTCACATTGTTATTTGTACTGCCATCTGAAATCAATTTATTTAAGCCCCAAAGCTTAATCTTTTTATTTTGAGCACGGTTTATTTTATCTTGTATTGCTTCTACATAACATACCTAAAACTAAAAAGCAACAACCAAACTGTTGATATGAGCGAGAAAGTTTCGTGCGATCCAGTCGTGCACTTATACTTTCTATACTATAACTCGCGTAAAACATTTTTAGAGAAGTTGAAATAGATTCCTCGGTACTCCTTGTTAATACAACTAACTCTGTTTTAACTGGGCCAATGCCAAGCCCACATTTATTCGTCCATTTGACCAGCTTTGCAAGGGCCGTTTGAATCAAGTGTCTAAAGTTAAGAAGGGATTTTCCGGTAAATAAGAGTTCAAGGACAATGTCATTCGCGAAGGTCGTTTTACAGTGTTTCTTTCATTTTCAGCAGTCAAAGCTGCGGTGATAATACTCCAAGGCCGATATATATCTATTTCATTAACATAGGTATGCATCAATTTGCTTTTACATAATACAGGGTCTTGAGAACTTCAAACTTTTAGTGGGAACGCACCCTTAAACCAATTACCGAACTGTCAATGTCAAAATATTCAGTAAAATCAACATTTTCGGTATGATGAAGTACACGAAGGAAGAACGTTTACAAATCATTTAAATTTTACTACCGAAACTCCGAGTCGGTGGTCGTAACTTTAAGAGCGGTAACTGGCATTTTTGCTTAAACGGCTTCGTCAAAAAGTTAAATATGCATTACTGGACAACTGAGAACCCTCATGTGCTTCATGAAATAGCACTGTATTCGTCTACAAAAAGTCACTGTAATATGTGGTTCCAACAAGACGCGGTGCTACAAGCCACACAACGGGTGCAACAATCGAGTTATTGTAGGGTTAGTTCAGTGAACGTTTTATCTCGAGAAATAGACAAGTCGATTGGGCCCCGAGATCGTGTGCTTTAACGCCTCTAGACATTCTTTTTATGGGGCTACGTTAAACCATTGGTCTATGCCAATAAGCTGGCAACGTAAGAGGAGCTCAGAGCCAATATTGAACGAGAAATAGCAGTCGAAATGCACAGTGGAGTCATCCAAAATTAGGTTCAATCGCTGCATACGTTCCCGTGGTGGACATAATTATGAACAAAGTCGAATTCCATGCATAATTTTTTTTGTTTTCTCAAGTAGTTTGCATTTTATTTAAAAAAAAAAGTTGTCAAGTCCTAAAGAAGACTCTTCATTTAAAAAAAAAGTTGACAAAAATTTAAAAATCTAAAAATAGCTCCAAAAGCATGCCCTGTTGCATTTTTGGCAAGGGTTACAACATAATCCCACTTTCTGGAGACTGAAAAACTCCAAATGTATTAGTCCCATGTCAGTAAGACTCATTAATTCTTTATTGTGCTTAGCAGGGACATTTTGGAATCTTGTTGGAATCTTGTCCAGGCTTCTATTAGTCTTCTAGACCTGTCAGTAGTTCCTGCTGTGATCAGATAAAGTTGTAAAAGTAGTTCCACCTGACTGTTGTACATTTACAAATTGAAAAACTGTCCTCTCACATATCAGCTGCCGAAAAATGTAACCAACAATCAGGGGCTGGAGTTAAAATGTAAGTTTTACTGTATCGATATCATTTGACCGCTCGCACTTGATGCGTGTCATGGGCAGCCCTCATAATATCTTCTAAATTATATTTCCACTGAGTAAAGTTCACTCTCCGTCCAATCAGCCATTGAAGCGAAGCGTCGGCCGCGTCGATATCATAAACAATTTTATTTTACGATAATGTTGCGGCTAACCCCCTTTGACCGGTGATATAAAAATAAAAATTCCTCCGACCAAGTCCTCTCTCTTCTAATAATCTAATATCTTATACGGTTTTACCCTTTTTACATTCAAGCGTTAAATTACATTTTCTCTTGTACACAAAAAAGTTTCAGTCGTCGCAATGATTTTCTAAAATCAAGAACGGACAAAAATATTAGCCGAGGAATTCAATTTCGAAAATCAAATAGGATATTGCTTCACACCCACTTACGTGCTTAATACGGTGCAAAAAGGATACGATATATGAAGATTTGTATTTACCAATTGGATCCACTCTTCCATTGGCAGTGTATGCGAACACAAGTGTTGGTTGCCATGGCATAGTGTATTTATTTTTAACAGAGAAGAAGACCTAATTTAAATTGGTTTATTTGGCTGCCGCGTGCCGCGCTTCTTTTTTGTTTAAGTTAAGTTTTTTTTTTTTGTTTACTGAAGGACAAACAAGTTGTAAGGTCGATGGTTCAAGTAACAAAAACCGCGTGACAGTGTTAATTGTTTCCACCTTTACTTCATAGAGAAGTTTACGACGGAGAGTTCTTTGTATTTAATTTCTTTTTGATATTTTTTTGATGAAATTAATTGGATTTTTTGTGTTTGCTTTTTATACGTTTCTGCGTAGTTGAAATGTAATCCTAATTAAAATAAGTATACATTTGTAATTAAGGCAGCTTTGTTTGGGAGAGTCTGAAAGTGTGTGTCTTATGGAAACAGAATAATGGGAATGGTGCTTTTGACTTAATTTATTTGTCTATTAAGCATAATCTCTGGCCTTGCGGTCATTAACTGAGCAGAGACAAAATGTGTATTCGATTTTACTGATATGTTGAAGCACACTGTTTCCACCACATATAAGTGGGTACAGGATACGGAATAGGGATAGAGAGCAAGGAGTGAGTTAATGATATTCGATTGGATTGAGTTTTTTTTTTTTTATTTGATTTATTTCTTTTCCTTATTGCAGATGAAAAAGATTACAGATTATATTCCATGAAGCAATATTTTGAATATTAAATTTGTTTGGTGGATTTATCGAACAACCAGTTGAAGATTCTGCTGTCTTTGGTTTTCTGCTTAGCAAGGAATCTTTTTGGCTGTAAATCATCCAAGTGGCACTTCATTTCAAATATTATTAAAACTTTTTCCGGGGTATACCTCTCCTGATTGGTTCGTGGTTAAAGTAAGTCTTTAGGAAATATAAATAAAAGTAAATGTCACTAGAGACAGCTATACCTTTGAGTAAGGTAGGCAGTCACTTTGACTATATCATCTTCGACATTGAATAGCATCATAAATGATAGTTACACTTGCCAATTGCCGTTTCTTTGCTGGTGGAAGGGAATTTTGAGAAGTAGAGCCTACCGTCAGCTTCATAGTCTTGCTGGATAATGTAAATGTAAAATGTATGGAGATAGAGCTGTTCGATTTGAGCAAACATTTATTGCAGTGTTTGAGTTGGTTGGCGGGCCTTGAAAGAGGCTGTCGATGGAGTCCTGTTTAAAGACCTTCCCGGTTATAAAAGTACACATCAGTCTTCTGAAATGTCCAGTACACCAAAGTTTAGACTTCAAGAGTCTCAAGAGAGTTCCAAGTAGTGTTCGGGTTGAATAAATTTAATTTAGAAGCAAAAATTATGCGAAGTCATCTTTGCGCGGTTGCCTGTTTCATTCCTAATAAAGGGTGTTTCTTTTAGGGATATAGAACTTTGAAATGGAATAGTCAAGCGGCATTATATCGCACGATCTTGAAGGCCAATTCACGAGTCCGCTATGCGGTGAAACTATGCGGTTGCAAAACGTTTCCTTCAATAAATTGTTGCGCCGTCTTGTTGAAACCACAGCTCGTGCACATCATGGCTGTTCAATTGATGAACGAACAAGTCAGTAATCATGGCTCTATAGCGGTTACCATTAACTGTAACGTTCTGGCCAGCATAGTTTTTAAAGAAGTACGGAACAATTAGTCCACCAACCCATAAAGCACACCAAAAAGTCAGTTTTTGTGGATGTAACTGTGTCTCAACATACACTTGAGGATTATGTTTATTGACGTATTTATTTAACCAAAAGTGAGCTTCATCGCTAAACAAAATTCGCTTATAAAAATACTATACGTATTTCGAACAGATCCATGATTTTAAAAATAAGTTTGCACAATTTGGAAGCATTGTTCAGGCGTCAGTCTATTAATTTCTCATAAAATTGCAACTATTACTTAATTACTCTTTCTTCCTTCTGCTATCCTCTTTTTCACACTTTTCTATCCCCTCCTATTCCCTCCAAGAATATTGTATTTATTAAAAATTTATGTTAATAGTTTATCGTAGGTACCTAATTAAATTTATTTTTGTAAATTATCCAGTTTTTAAGTACTATAAAAGACTAAGTCTTATTTGTACACCTGAATAAATAATTGAATTGAATGTTGAAATGCCAGTGCCTAACCAAACTAAAAATAAATCACTTGACAGCTGAAAATAGTGTTGCAACTTAAAGTTTTATACCTCTAAAAAAAAACACCCTTTACTTTCAAAACAAAATTAATTCGTCGTATTCGGTTGAGCTTCTCAATTTTTGAGGTTTGAAATTAAACGTTTAGTGTTTAAACAAAAAAGCTAATTTAGGATTAAAATTGCCAAATTCAGATTAACCACTGTTGCAGCACATAGCATAATCCCAGCCCAATGTAAGTTGCTTTTTTTTACAGAAAATAAAATTGAATTCCCACTTGAAACGTTCGCCACGTCGCACAGTGGGGCAGAATGCACTATTAACTGGAATCAATTAAACATATGGGCTAGATATGCTGAAAATGTATTTTTTGTATAAGAACGAGCCACATCTACAAAAAAAATACCATTTCAGACTTTTTTAACTTTTATTTCATTTTAAAAAATAAAAAAAAAAATAAAAAATTTATGAAACAAAAAGTAAAATTATATATGAGAAATTCTAATTTCATATTTTTAATTGTCCTGGAGTATAAATATAATTCAAAAAATGTTTAATGAATAGAAAGTAAATGCTTTTATATTATTATTATATATATACAAAATTGCTGATGCGCATCTACGTTGTCAAAAAATAGCCTTGCAGTATTGCCAACATTAGAGTTCCCAAAACCAGGCTTAGGTCGATCGACAAGCAGTCCCATTCGGTTTTCAAGTTCGGGATTTATTCGCTTCTTAAACATCCTTATCTTCTTTAGGAGCTTGCCATTTTTGTATTGAGAGTTTATAGCCCACATGCAAAAGGCATTCGAAAGTTTGAATCCAGCATTTAGGTTGTGGTAAGCTTTAAGATATGCCTCTAAAAATTTAAAATTTTTGTTGTAATGTTTGAAGCCCGGATTCTTTTATGATGTTAAAAAACTCTATTCTTGTAAAAAACAAATCGTGTGAATGCGAGGCTAAATAGAAAAAAAGTAACTTAGTAACTCTCAACTGAGTTGTTGTATTTTGCAAGTTTCACATCAATACATTGCAAAGCACTTAAATTTGAAATTCGATTTATTTTAAATTCCCTTCAATCCACTGGCTGCCATTACTTCACGCGATGTTTTCCAACCACACAGCAAACCAATTCCGTTGGAGTCAAAAGATTGTTTGAACTGCGCAGCGTGAAGTAATCTCCCAATGTAAATGTTTATAAGAAACACCGCCTGTTCCCCCAAAGAGGAACCACAAAAAAAGGGATAACCTTCAGGTTGACAGCGAATATCTCAAAAATAAAGCTGCTCAAACTTCAAAATGTAATACATGTTGGAAACACCCGCAGTAATAAAGCTTTAAAGTCAACCCCCTTCTGCATTTATCAACAGTTTCTTCCACTCCCACGTGCGTACCAACAAAATGACAAGTATACGCCCACGAAAGCCACACTGGGTTATCTCTACAATATTACAAGAAAAAAAGAAAGCCGAAAGATTTAACAAATTTGGGACTCGAAACCTCTCGAACTGAACACAATTTGGAAACCCTTTAAATGCGTATAAATGGCCTATGAATACTTATCATGGGACTAACTTATGTGAGAAATTGTAAATTCAAAAGAACTTGTTACCGATAGGGACACTCATGAAAACTGTTGAATGGACATTGACTATCCTTCGATCTGGTCCCACAAATTGTAATTTCATTGTCGCCCATACATAAACCAAAACCTTTTATCTGTTCCGGGGAAAACTCACCACAGCGCATCCCTATTTTGCATGAAAGGAAATATGTAATAAAATATAGGATTCTCAGATAAACCCTATTCGATAAGTTCATAAGTTGCCTTCTTTTGATTTACCTATACCTTATATTTTCTTACAGCATGTGGCACGTATTTCTCCCATCACAGCTCAAACAAAAGGCTTACAAATGAAAAATTCCAACCCATTTTTCCTTTAACATCCTTAACAAAAGAAAAGTATTTAAGCATTGCATACCGAAAAGACCCGCAAACCTCTATCTAATGACCAAATTCCCCTCTTTTAACGCAGATTTATAAGAAAACTGAGAAGGACAGAAAAAAAGGTAATTTCCCAAAAAGAATACACATCAAATTAACTGTGTAAATACATTGTCAGCAGGACGACAAAAAAATAGAACGAAAATCCTCATCTCTTGTCACCTCGCTCAAAAAACAAAAGAAGATTGAGGCGTAAAAAGGAGCTTCATGACACGCAATTTCGCCGCAATTGCAAACAAGGCCGCAAAAGTTCCCTAAGTAAGATATACAACTCTTTTTTTTTTCTCTTAAGTATTTCTAAATCCACCCTGTCAATGGGAATTTACATAGAAATAAATTTCACGGAAAGGGAAAAAACTTGGCAACCATCGCAAGCAGGCCTTTATGGTTGACTTAATTTTCGATTGCAATATCCACCCGCATGATACACTTTTATCCCTCGGAGTCTTCGTTTGATGGACATGTAAAGCGATTCATCTTGCCCCGGAGGTGTGTGGGCCCATTAAAATCGCAAGGAAGTACAGCAAGGCATAAAAGGCCCAAGGATCAAGGTTATGTCCTCACTGTACCTACATTACTCTGTGTTTATACGCCAGAAATCATTCGCTTCTAATAGTTCAGCGAGGCAAGCATTCCGATGCTAATGCCTGTTCGCTGAGGAGGAAGGCAAAATCCTTCGTCGTTTCTGGGCACCACCGCCAATAATCGCCAAGAAAAAAATAAATGCGCTATTATTATTTATTTGGAGTTCATCATCAGCTCGGTTGGTATATTGTGGTACTGCGGTCACGCATTCTAAATGTTTCGGATTCGGATCAGCACCGCGCCGTTGTCGCCCAAGATATGAGTAGGTATTCACAAGGAGCGGTGGAGTGTCAGTGTTTCTGTTTATGTACAAACATCCGCAATAGCAACCCTAGGCTGTGTAGATTATATTTAGTATTGTAATAAAGAACGTACACACAGAAGGCCGGGCTAAGTGATAAAAATGAAAAGTGTAATAAAAGTTGACAACAATCCTATTCGCTATTCCATAAAAAGAGAAGTATGTGTTCGTAACTAATCTGAGTATAGGTGTGTGTGTGTATTTAGTTAGTGTGCGTTATAAATTTCCCTTTCGAGCGAGATGAGGTAGTAATTGGTTCTGCATTTATTGATGCGATTACTGAGGGGATTAGGCCAATATCAACAGGCTTATGAAAGTTTGGAGCCACAAAAACAGAAGACTTTTCTCTGGATTCGAGATAGATTGTGGTTGCTGAAAAGAGGAGAACGCTCCCATATTTTGGCGGTTTCGTTTATAAGAGTATTAGCCGCCAGACTTAGTTTTGCAGCTTAGGAATATTAATATAAATATTCATGAACCTGTGGCATGAATTCTGAAAAGAGGACAATGACCGTAGTCGCTAGTAGAAATCGATTATTTCTTCAATGAAAACTATTTAAAAATAAATCGTTGTTGTCAGAGTGTTGGCATTTGAATTTTAAAAGTGTTGATAATGCAGGGAATCAAGTGGGAATTAAATGTGCCCGCTCTGACCGTGGCGAGGAACTTTGATGCTTTAATATAAATATATTCTTACCAGTCATCATCTTAAAAAGGATGTGACGTACTTTTCGCATTAAGTCACACTCACATTCCGCAAAGTACTTCGTTCGGACAATGAGCATCAATGTTACAAATTTTGCGTTTGCAATGTTTTTTCATATGGTAGGTGCCACGCCCCTTTATTTCGGAGCCCACAGCATAGAAACAAATAAACAAACAAACAAGCACGCAAACTTACAGAGATTTTTACATAATTGATCTTCTTTGTGACCTAAGCTTTGGTCTGGGGCTTTTTAAACAAATTTTGGAGTCTATTCCTAGCTAAAAAAAAAAAAAACCAAAAACAAAAAGGTGATTTGGAGCAATACCTATCTTTAGGACTTTATCACAACCCTTTGTCTAGATGATGTTTATAAGATATTTGTTGGGACGAAAATCAAGTCACAAAATGTCCGGTACATGATAGAATCCATTGCATACGGTGACATACGGTGTTATAAACACTCTCTCTTCATTTTTCCCACGAAATGAGTCAATTTTTTCGTTTTTACCAAATTCAAATTCCCTTCAAATTACCTCGAAACTTTGTATGAAAAATCAAAATTTTAATTGTGAAATTTGTATTAAACGGAAAGAAAATTAATTTAACCTTTAGTATAACACAGTTTGTTAAATTAATTATAATTATATTTACTCTAAATGATACAGAAGAAGTCATAGCCATCGTGCACAGGAATTGGATATGTTTCCATTCACGTTATGGAAAAACCATGATGTGCAGAAGCTGTGGTTTAACAAGACGGCGCAATATGTCACACAGCTCGTGCCACAATTTATTGAAGGAAACGTTTGGTAACCGCATAGTTTTACGTTGCGGACCTGTGAATTGGCCTCCAGGATTGTGCGATTGAACTCCACTTGACTATTTTCGCTAGTCTACGCCGAAACTATTGACCACTTGGAGGACAACATTCGCCACGTTATTGCCATTATACGGCCCCGTCCGAGCCAGCGGTGGCGGCCAATTTGACAAAAATATGGCAGAATAATAATGCCAGAAGATTATCTTTCGAATAAAGTAAATTTCATGTCATTTTTAAAAAAATCATCTTTGTTTTATTCCATTTCTAAGTTCTATATCTACCTCTAAAAAATACCCTTTACAAGTAGTGATCTAAGATTATTGGCCAAGCGCAACGAATTCACTTTTACTTCATAATGACAGAAACTGCCTGAAATCGCCAAGTTTAGAAAAAGGCGTTGCCAAAGTGACAACATCCCGACTCGTTGATCGTTAGTTATACAATTTTGAGTAAAAATTCAAATTCTACTTCGCTAGCCTAAAACTAAACCAAATATAAGGTTTAAAACATAATTATTCGGCTCGATGACATTTGTATTATAAAAAAGCCTTTGTACCTACCCTTCATTTTTGTAAACCAACGTTTCTGTTATGACTTTAAAAGCAATTTGTTAATCTAAACTTATATCTGGTATTTTTTCTTAAAACGTATATTAAAATTAAAACGAAATTGTGCTTAATTTAAATGTTATTGCTTATAAGTTATGCAAATACTTTGACATATTTGAATCATGAAGAAGCATTTTCTAAAAGTTAACAATTTTCCTTTTTATAAATTTCCTGCAGCAGATTTGACGTGCACCAGTAGACTAATTCAAAAAACACAATTATAATCAAAATAATCATGATTAATGACATATCCTGTACATTATTTTCGGGGTTTTCGACCAGAAATAACATTTTTATTCGCGAATAGAAAGAATCAGACTTTCTTACCAATAACAATCTTAAAAGCCTCAGTTATTCTAATGTACTAAATATTGTTGTCAAATGTAAGTCGTTAGACTGAATATAAACAATTTTATGATTCTTTACCCGCTCCCGTTCTGTCATATTATTGTATTTATATTTTAGTTTTCCCCAAGTCTGTCAGATAAACTTTTTGCACTGTTGTCAGTAAAAATAACACACATCAAAACAAAATGTTAGTTGCGTCCGGAAGTCACAAGACATTTATTTCCTCCATATCCATATCCATATCCATAATAAAACAGTAAATAAAATCCTTTGCCTAGTTTGTGAAACTCGAATGCCCAAGTCCATAAGTAAAAGTTTGACATTACCTATCACATAAAAGTTCACAGATGACAAAATGAAATCAACCGGAACTAGACAACACGTCAATTTGAAGACATTACCAACTGTCTGCGAAAGACACGCGATGTTTTATCTTATTATTATCGACAGACTGAGCGTTGACAATAAACATTAATGGAGCACATGAGTGTAGCTATTTTTTCACGATCTAACGGCAAAAGCTGTGTGATGTGAATGTATGAAAAGTAGTAAATTATAAACACGTGAGTGGTAAAGGGGATTTTCCGTTATTGAAGTTGAATATACATTACGCATTTTGTGAGTTGTGACACATGTCGATTTTGTAAAATTGCAAGCGCTTGCTAAAGCTGATTCAATGAGAATCAAGAAAGAAGGCTCGTTAATCGAAATACACCCACAGCAAACAGAACACACAAGAAAAAAAGTCAACCCATCAATTTGACAGAAGGAAAAATCATCAAACCGTCAACCATATCACTCTGAAAACAATTTCTTTCTGAGAGAATGTTGAATAAAACAGTGCACCGCCGGATATTATATTTTCCGGCTGACGTAATGTAAAAAAAAACACAAAATCAAACTCTATCAATCAACAAAAGACGCGTTGTTGACGATTTTCTTATTTCAAACTGTCAATTACATGTGATTTAAACGCCAAAATGCAACAAGCTTAGGTACTTAAAGCTGTCATTTTAGGTAAACATTGTTTTGTAACACAACTCGGTTTAAATAAACGTAGATCCTGTGAAGAAAATTGTCACTTCCAAGGTTGAGGGACTATGATGCAGCAACCGAATCCGACATGTCCTCATTGTATGTTATTAAAACATAAGCAAACGACCTCCACATGAACGTACCTCTCCTTATAATAAGAATATTCTATGAAAATACTGAATTAAATTCGATTTGACATTGACAAATTGACTTAATTTTCACCTTAAACGTTTTTCTTTCATAAATGGATTAATGCTGGCTTGGTTTAAATACTAAACCTTTTTTTCAATATTCGGAATGACAGAATTAGCAAAAGAGGCATTTAAGGGTACGACAGCACATCAAAGTAGGATGACAGCATTCAGCAAAAACATGTGTTGGGTTAATGTCACATAGCACTGTGAGGTAACTCTTGATAATGTTGATGTCGATGTTTTTAATCTGTTTTATAAATGACATTTGGCTCTAAAGTTGTTCCTGTATTTGTCATTCTGTTTCGCATTTAAAGTGGACGGTCGTTATTTCGCCTTAAATGTTATATATATTTACCAACTGCAAATATGTGTCAAATATAATTCATTGTTTAGAAACGAAACCATCACGCAGTAGAATAAAAGTCATTTGAAAAGAGACAGGTAGCGTTTTGTTAGGTAGACCTTTTGACTTATACTGCATAAATTAAATGGGTTTTCAAGGAACGGAGGTAAATCATGTCTCCTTTGCGTTGTAAGCACATTTTAATAATTGCGCCATGGCATATCAGCTGAGACTACCCAACAACGATTAGGGAGGGTGTAACAATCCACTGCTTTAAGTAACTGTATAAAGTTCCATAACCTCAAGTACGCGATTATGCTGCAGTTTTATTTTTATTGGCCACATAAATTGCCACTTACTGCGCTTACATCTGATGTGCGGTGCACATTAAATGGTTTAAAGATGGCTACCCTGAAACAGAAAATGTTATGTTTACATGCTCTTGAATAGATGAACGATTAAATATGTTTAAACAAATGACTTAACCTAACAAATCGTACTTACTAAGGCGGGTTTTATCTCTTAAGCCGAAAATTCTTGCTAGAAAAATGGGAAATTAAACTATTCGAGCCTAGGGTCTGTTTACATTTCAACCAGCTATCTTTTTTATCAACTATAAAAATGATGACGATTTGTTGTGAATTGTCTACCGTTTTCCCTTTCAGCTTCAACTATAACAATGGGAATGTTCAAGTGTCTAGTTTAGTTGTTTAGTATATTTGACAGCTGGCTGACTTGATATGTGTCAGTTTTGACTGGCGAAGCTTGGTCACATGAACAGACGATTCGGGTCTAGATTTTTTTTTGGTAAGTGCTGTACGATGGTGCGATTTGGTTGTCCAATTAACTAGGTAATATCCTTAAGGTGAAAATTCTTAAACGCTGTAAAACATCATCAACTTAAAACATGCTCTCTAAAATAAGAGTTGCTATTATTAATAGAGATGTATTTGTTTGCAGCTTTCTCCAGACTTTAACTTTGTGCTTGGGCAATTATAATTCAATTATCTTAAGGTGTCTCCTGTCGCTTGTTGTTTAAATATACGCACCACACAAATACAATTGCACAACTTTTTCGAGAAAACTTGGTCTACGCAAAAGTATGGTTCTCCACCTCCCTTATTATTCACAAGTCCAATGAACCGTGCACTATACATCGTACAATTAACATTATATAAATGGACAGAGATAGTAGTGGCAGCCTTTATTCATTTAGTTCATTAAGGAAGCGTCAGAAGCTACTAATGGGAGACCTTGTTATTCTGTTCAATTGCTCGAAAATAATAACGACTCAAGGACTCGGGCGCAAAATTTGTATTTATGTAGGTATATAGCGATGCCAGCAGGGGACCATATACGTCAGATGAAGACGAATAAGTATTATGGAACGTCGGTCGTTTTATATATTTAATAATCCTTACCCTTCATTGTAGGCAATAAAAACAGCATCTAATGCGGTCTCCTTATAGCTTCGTTCTTTTCCCATTCCATTTGTATATATAGTATATAAAATTTCAGCACTCAGACTCAGGCTCACCTTGGGTGTTTAATTTTAAAACTTTCAATATCCG
This sequence comes from Cheilosia pagana, assembly GCA_936431705.1. Taxonomy (NCBI): domain Eukaryota; kingdom Metazoa; phylum Arthropoda; class Insecta; order Diptera; family Syrphidae; genus Cheilosia; species Cheilosia pagana. The sequence goes on from OW386166.1 coordinate 114,356,840, forward strand.
GTATTGTTTAGATTATTTTTGAAGTCATTATAATTTGGTGTTTGTTCATGGCTTCTTAAAGACAAAATTACTTCTTGACGTAAGCACTTGCTCCGTTTAATGGTCGCTTCAAGTTGAACGCTTGGCGGAGCCGTATTTATGTAGATGCTGTTAAGTGTACCTTAGACAGGGTTTTATTATATAACTCTTGGGGGTAATTATAGCTGAATTGGTCGTATTTTTTAGTGCATGCTGGCCTGCTGTAACAGACAGTTTTTAAAGAGAAGATTTTAATGTTATTGATGGCTCTTACCGAATGTGAGGTAGAAACTTTGAGTTTGACTTCGATATCTTCGCTATCCATGTGGGGATTGCTCGGGATGATTAAGAGGTGGTGGAGGAAGATCCATAGGAGTTAGGGCGGTCCACCGTCACCCTTGTAATGGATAGGCGGGACATTGCCAATGAATGTGATGTGTAACCTATGTTGCTATGTTGCGCAGTGGCGTTGGATTACTAACTGAGTAAGGGGCTACAGGTTTTAATAACCGAAAATGTAAATTATTTTAAAAAGGTTGGCCATTGTTAGTTTTTTTATACCTATGTATATTTTATTTAAAATTTTCTAGCAGTTGCGTAGCCAGACTTTCAAGTGGTTGTGTAAATTTTTCAGCAAAATTCGAAAAAAAAAACTGCAAAAATGTGTTGTAATGATCAAAACACATGTGCAGAATTCAGTGCGCAGCAAGATTAGAATACACATGTTTATATTTATACAGCGCGACCTCAATAAAAGAAACCCTCGATACGTGCAACTCCTCGATAAAAGCAACACCTCTTATGATTGTTGACTCAGTAATTGCAACTCCTCCTTTTTCTTATTGTTTATTTTAAACATGCATTAAGTTATCAGTTTTGGTCTGTTAATCAGTGCAAGCCACTTTTTTTCGATTATTATGAGGTGTTTAACTTTTTGTCTCATTTTTGGCGCCTATACAATTTTTTGACTGGATTATTGCAACAAACTCAATAAAAGCAACTGCCCAAATTTCTATTAGTTGCTTTTATTGAGGTCGCACTGTATAAGCAAATTTAGATTCTGCACTCAACGCAGCACTGCAACGTGTCTCTATTGTATATTTCTAAATTTTCTGCAAAATTCAAACGTACCGCAACACAAAATAAAATAAATTACAATTTCAAGTATTTGGCATCGTCGGTTTTTGACATTTCATGATCTTGTTTGTTTTTGTTTTGGGTTTGTAGGGATTGAAAAGTTCTTCTCTTGAATTAATTCAATTTTATAACTAAAGAAGTTGTCAATTTTATTGAGTTTCTCAATTTTAATTTTCAACGTTTTTAATATAGCAAACAAATTTTTAAAAACAGATCATCTATTTAGTCGTCGGCGAGTGACAGTAGCCATAGGTCTGTTCCCTTACAACAATACATTCGAACAAATTAGTAAAACTTCGTTCTCTTACCCAAAATTAGTATAGAAGGGAACAAACTTTGACTGAATTTGGCTAATCTGTTCCAATGCATTGTTGTAAGGGAACCGACCTCATATTAACCGATGCAATGAATGTCAAAAAATTGTCTGCACATCTGTTTTCCTTACAGCACTGTATTCTCCGCTGCATATAGAATTTCTGCACATTTGTTTTGAGCATAATTTGCACAAAGTGACATCGAAAAACTAAGCCTTTCGCATTTTGTTAGCATCGAGTTTCCTTCAAAAATATCTGGTTAGGCGGTTGGGGTTATCTGAGAATTCCAGGGACATGATGTGTGTAATGTGAAATGGCTGACGTCGGAATGTCGATAAAGCAAACAAAAAAATGCAAGCAGATAGTGAAAGGTTTTTTATTATTCATAATTCTTTTATCTGTCAGTACTTACCTATAAACGAAAGGGACTATTCTTGTTATGTGAAGAAGAAGTGAGAAATTGTGGAAGCTCAATTGAAATAAATGTTTTTTTTTTATAATCTTGGCATTGGTGGGTAACTTATATAATCTTTTCCAACATTCAAAGTCCTTACATTAAAATATGTTTTTCTCGCATTTTATATAGTAGGATGCGATTTTTTCTTTGACATCCGCAGCTGTCAACTGTTTTTTATATACAGCACTGCAGCTCATTCAGATCTTAAGGCTGGTACGCTGTTCGAGTGAAATGAAATTTTCACTGCTCTCCAAAAAGTGCTGTGAAATTGAAAGTGAAATTTTCACGCCGATATGTCAAACATTTAATGCGAAGGACAATAAAAGCCAAGTGAAATAGCAAGTAACGCCCCCTACAAATCACTTTTTGAACAATTATTTTTCACTTCAACAGCGTACTGCCTGGTGAAATTTTCATGTGAAAAGTTTACTTTGATATTTCGCAGTGAAAAATTTGTATGAAAAATTGGATTTCACTCGAACAGCGTACCAGCCTTTACATCATTCGTTTCTGAACTTACTTATTTGTTTAACAAGACCACAGAGAAGAAGACTCCAACAGTTTGAAACGAACTCGCTTACAAATTCTCTTATGTCAAGTGGGTATTCGAGGTTTAAAAAAAATTGTTTGATCAAAACGCATTTACTTTCAAGAAAAGAAGACGGAGAATGTATTTAATAAACATCCTCAGCTAAATCCCTAACATTTCCAAGTTACCTAATAAAAACGAATTACATGACTGGGTTGGGTCGCGAGAAACTTTCTCGGTCACTGTGAGCTTGCATGAGAAGTAATACCTGTCACAATTGGCCGTGTCAATTTATTACTTTCTTTTTTTTTACAGTATAAAAATCGCGAGGATGTTATTCAGTGTTCTCGAAGCTCCCAATTTCCAAGCTATAAAAAACAGTTGCATAGATATGCATTTCCTTAAATAAACTTTAACAATTAAAAAACGACACCATTGATGTTGACCTAAATGTAAATCCACAAGACTGTGGTGTGACTCAACGCAGGCACACAAAGTACAAAGAACCATTAACATGTAGCATTGTATCGCCCCAGATATCCGAAAATGTCAAGTGACTTTCGATCGGTATCGATAGTGGTTGGGCACATTCAAAAACTTAGTTGTCTTAGGTCGACTAAATTGGTCTGGACTAGATGTAACCTGAACTCAAAAACTATTGGTCGGTTACGTCACTTTTTCTACGTCAGACACAAATGCGAACTGTCAACATAACGCTCAGTCACGAATTTCTTGACTAGATTCGTCGGCTACCCCTCCATTAACGTCAACTGACACAACTACACATGTGATTGATCTGACATTAAGTCAGTCAGCTGTCAGACTTACTATACTAATATTTGAACGTTCCCATTCATGCTATGTAGAGGTTCATTCGAGTTTATGTGTTTCTTACTGTGTCCATCACCCTCAATACACTATATGGATCAAAGGGATCAAATTAACGCATTGCAGCATTATGATTCCACAGTAGAAAATAGTATAAATAGAAAAGGAAAATGTTAAATAAACTCAGTCTTGAACAACCTCTCGACTCATGTTTTATACTGCGGCATTTTTGCCATAATAATTTCAGCGAGTTGTGCTTTGGACAGCAATTTAGCAAGCTTCGCTTAGAATAGCTTAGGGCTAAAAGGGATTGTATCAACAATCATTTCAAAACCATGCAAAAAGTGCCGCGTCTCCTAGAGATTTTTCGTTTTAATTTTAGCAGTGTCTTTCACTGTCAAATCCAACTCGAGAAGGCGAAACTTTTCCTTTGTGTCTTACTTTGATTTGAGTCCATCATCCCAAAGAATATCCAGAAAATGGTTGCCTACTTAACTAATGCTGATTTATCTGTTTTCTTTCAGAACAGAGTTCTATTCTTGGAACACACAAGCGCGTATAAAATCCCAACCATCCATATAACATTATTGCAAAAGTTCAAATATAAATATTGGAACATCCACCACCATTCCCACCCACTTTCACCGAAACAATAAACACACATTCAGTTCAAAATCTGATAAATGATTCTATAATAACAATATGTCTTTGACGCAATCAATCATGGTTTGCAAATAAAACCAAAAAAGAAAAACATTATGAATTGTCCACTGCTATTTTATAAATAGGGAGCAATATAAGAACCATAAATCTTATATCATCCCGCAGATTCGGACAATAAAAATCACATCTGCCACCCCTCCAGAGAGCTGCGAGCAAATTCAAAGGACAATTATTTTTAAACTAAATATGGCACGCAATATCTCCGGATCGGAACAAATCCTTAGGGCTTCTGGATGCTCCCCATTTATCTTGAGTACTATTAACTTTTATTTTCATTATGTATAAGTGTATCTGTCGTCGACAACTCGTCAAATAACTTGTTCAGCAAATCAATTTATCTAGTAGTAAAATAACATCAAATCGATTTTTAATACCAGGACCACAGCGGGCTGCACCATCTACAAAAAGGAAAAAATTATCCCTCTCATGATTAATGGTCCATGTCCACCTTATGTTGCTCTGAAGGCAAGTTTCCGAAAAGGAGGCATTCTCACTCATGGTCTATGCAAAAACAAAGATTGAACTTAAATATTTACATTAGAGTGTCCTACTGCCAGCAAAAATCCAATATATCTATCATAACGTCCGTCAGATTGATGGTCAAACATTGTGTGGCCGCTTTTGGTGACCTTCTGTTGCTGTAATTATTATTATCGGTAGCTTTGCATGCACTATCAGTGTGAAAGTATCTACGTGGGACTTAAATCGTTTCAAGAATAATTGAATTGTCAATAGGTAGATGGGGCAGCAATCTCCTTTCAGGCTAAAAATAGCATCTCTCCGCTCACCCCCATCGAAATTTAACAAAGCACCTAAGCGGATTGCTGTTGGAGTCCTCGCAGGATATTTATTTTGCTAAATTTTGAAGACGCGCACTCACACATCTTTGTGCTAACGATAACGATACGATAATGGGGCGAAAGCAAGAAAAAGCCAGGTGATTTTGGGAAAATTTATGCGAAAGCAGTATCGTCTAATGATGGAAAAAAAACGTTCGGCCCGCATATTTGATGTGCTTCTATTTGTTCCCAATAATAAATGCAGCACTTAATGGAATGCACTTAAGGACGTAACCTTTTTCTAATCTTAAATTTGTTAAATTGAAAGCAGACAACAAATGTTTAGTGGGTTAGGAATTATATTTATGGCAGCAATTTAGTTTTGTTTTTGTGAAGGTAGTTTTAGGATCGCAGGGAGGAGAATAGGTTAAAGGGTTGAAAACTCAAAAACTAATGCATACTTTCGGGAATAGTGCGCTACGCCTCACTTATGCGGGACTCTTTAAAAAGAGTAGCATAGGACGTTCTCCGATATCCCTGCAAAAGCGGATGAAAGTTTTGCTGCAATTGACTTTGACATTACGATGTGTTGTACTCTGACAGAGAGGATTGGAACAGGAATGTAGCTACGAAGGAATTTGAGAATATGATATTGAGAGCAACGGAAAGCCCAACGTTTCGGCCAATACATCGATTGAGGGTATAAGACCACCTTAAGCCGCGCCTAGAAAGACTGTTTTTGACAAAAACTTCATAAACCAGCTTAAGGAAGGTCACAACTAGATGACAGAGGGTTTCAAAGACGCTGTGGCCTGGGCTTAGCTAATAGGATATCTACATGCAGAAACTGTGAGGACCTAGAGGTCGATAAAACGAACAAAACAAAATGGAGTCACCACTGCCCGAGAGAAAAAAAAATCGAATGGGTACCTGACACTTGCCAGAGATCAGAAACAAAAGATCGCGAACAATTTGCAACCGCAGCCAGTGAAGGGGCTACGTTCGGCTGCGCTCAGCGAAAGGGGTGGGTTCAACGTAAACGAGTTTCACGAAATCGTTGCCTGAATAATAGATTACCTTCGCAGTTTTCTTCTGCCAAGGGCGCCACGTAATTTGAGGTTAATTACGAAATTTTGAAGAATCTGAAATATAAAGAGCCACGGACCGTTGGTTGGCGTGGCCCGCTATCGCGTTATCTCAAAACGTTAAAAAGATTTCTATTACGGGTCGCGTGTTCCGTTTATTTCGGGATTATACCGGGTGCCTACCGAGATTTAAATTAAAAAAAAGTTTCCTACACCAAACGATGTCTATCACACAATTGTCACTGTACTTATCTTTTGTATTTTCCAACACCTGTTGGATTCCTTGTCCTGCTTTTCCTTTATTTTTTTGCTCTTGTCCTTCTGATAACCTATTCTCCTGTCCTCCGTCCTTTCCGCCTATCCTTTCTTCTTTATCAAATCACTTTTCACCTTTGTCGCTACTCTACGTTATTTTTCTACTATTCAAAAAAACCTCCACGGTTTACTTTACTGACTTGAATAAAAACCAAAACAAGTTGCCTTTCTCGCCAGTCGCCACGCCAAATCAAAATATATAAAATCTTTCAAAACTTCCACGTGGACTTTTCTTAAAGCTGGTCAGCCAAGATAAAGGCGGATAAAGACATTCTTGGTCGCTTCCAACGCAAAATTCTTGGAGTGATTTTCAGTCCCGTTTGGATTGACGGGCTTTGAAGGAGGAAATTTAACAGCGACATTGACTTGGTCAGAAAAGAATCTTCGATTCCAAACCCGAAGGGACAATGCAGTAGAGGAAGACCCCGCCTAAGGTGGCGCGTGCAGATGGAAGGCGAGCTTTAACAACTTCGAGTCCGCAACTGGATGCGAATTAGTTGACGCTCACGTCCATCCCGGACTTTCTCTTCGTGTCAGACAAGTCATCCTCAAGTTGTTGTAATGTGCGAACGTTTTCGGGAAAAGATGCTTGGGTAAGTGCTGCTTTTATCAAAAAAGTGCGCAACGACAAAGATTACCTTTTACGTAAATTTTAGTGTTAAATTTGACTTTTTTACTGCGCATGAATTTGTGTATAAAATCAATTTTTTACTTTTGTTTTAAAATGTCTTAGCGACGGGTTATTCCGAATGAAGAAATAGAGAGGAATTTGAATACATGTGACTTGTAGAGTCTTCGATGAAGAAGTGTTTAGAGGCCACAAGCTTGCAAGCCAATTCAAGGGCAAATATTAAGAAAATATTACAGGCAATACCGACACAAATAGGAGCGAAAACCCCGAAAGACATAAACATAAAGAAGAGCAAAATTTGTACTTATTATCCGTACCTACACTAAACCGCACATGAACAATTCATCGTGTGATAAAGTGTAAGGCTCCAGTTATAGCTATTATTGAAATACATCATTGAAATTTTTGATTTTCAATTTTAAGACGATTAGTCAAACTATATAAATCTAATCAATTATAGAATTTTTTAACAAAAGAAATTACTTTATTCTGATTAAAACTTTTCTTTAAATCGACTTTTAAAATCAATTGAAATCGATTTCAATGAACACCTGATTTTCGTTTCCCAAATTTGGAACCCAATCGTTTCACTGATGTGTTCGATTCTCTTTCTATTCTCAGCTATCAGTTTTGCGTTCAATGATCAACTCTAACCTCGAAACCTGCAAACCTATGTTCAATTTCACTGACAGGTCTTCCCACTAACACCAATTTTTCAATGATTGCTATAACTGACTTGTCAAAAAAATTAAACCACCATTCCACTGATTTGTTCCAATGATGGATTTCAATGATAGCTATAACTGGAGCCTAAGTTTAGCATTTGCGGGGAGCACAAAGTTGAACTGTGGAACAAATGTTCAAAATTAATTATTTTTTTGTGAACTAGTTTTTATTTTACCATGTTTTTATGCAATATTTTTTTTTTTATTTTTTTTTGTAAAAAAATTGCAAAAATTTGCGTTTAGAGCCTGCGTAGATATGTTTTTGCACCAAATGTCATTCATCTATACCTTTGGAAAGGCATTCGATTCTGGATTTGATGGTAGTTGCTGGAATTTGAAGCGGAATAATTGGATTGGAACACACAAAGTACAAACTAAATAAATATAAATACAGTAGTGTCCGCTTATAACGAACTCGAAGGGACTGACCAAATTGGTTCGTTATAACCGAAGTTCGTTATAAGTGATACGCTAAAAAAATCATCAAGTTTTGTTCTGAAAATCAAAAAAAGATATTTGTCTTTTAATGTGAAACATTTTCTTTTATTTGTTTCCAAATCTCCCATTTTACTTAAATGATTTTTAAGCGCGTCACTTCACTCAACCTTTCATTTGTAAACATAAGGTTACTCGGGGAAGTACCGAACAAATTATATTGAAGGAAAAAATGTTGACGTTTGAGAATGTTGGTTCGTACGCAGCTATCCAGTTTTCGGGGAAGTCCCGAAAAGTTGGGAAAATCTGAATGACAATGTAAAGTGACAGATTTTTGGTTCGTTGTAACCGGACATTTTCTTTATTCCACGCACAGAATGGGTTCGTTATATGCGAAAGTTCGCTTTAGGCGGGTTCGCTATATGCGAAATTAAAAATCATAATTCTCATGGGGCATTGATTGGGACTTCATGAAATGGTTCGTTATAACCGAATGTTCGCTTTAACCGGGTTCGCTTTAAACGGTTACTACTGTATTTTGGCGCGACAGGTCTATGGGACCCAAGGCCTAGCTTCTCGCAACCATTCGCTTTGTGTGGGTTTTCAATTTTTGGGACGAATGGAAGGGATCTACAATTTTACGCCGAGTCCAAACGGCTAATTGAGAAGCTCATTCATGGCAGTTTTACTCTCGGATGTTTGTCAGACGTTCGCGAGAGGTGGCGCAGTGGAAAAAAACCTTAAGATGTAATTTGGCCCTCTCGGGACTCGAACCTGAGCCCCTCGCTTAGTAGCCCAACACACTACCACTAAGCCACTGCGCCGACAAAGTACAAACATGTCGGTTAATATTTCATCAGTTCCTACAAGCCTACAAGGACATTTCGGAATTCTTTGTTTATTTTACTTTTTTTTATGTAGGTGAAATGATTTCTTTTACGAAAGCTTATCTGTCAAGCACATCTGATGTCGGTTTCAGAACAAAAAGTAATAGATTTCGGTTTTTTTGTAACAGTTTATCGCAATTCTTACCTATTTAGGCACAAACCTCGTTAAGTAAAGTTACGTGTACGTTGTACGTGATGTTTTACTAAACGACATCGTAGAGGCGTCGTAAGGGAATCTAATAAATATGGCTGATAATCTATTCTCTATTGGAATTGAGAATAATTTTGTGCACACTTTTCGTAAAAATTCGTCGATTCGATGAATGATTACCTACCTTTAATGTATAAAAAAATATGATTACCTCTCTAGGGTTAAAAAGTTAGAGGATGTTGGCTTCTCAAACAAAATTTACACAATATTTAAATTCCTTAGAGAAATTGAGTGCGAGGGTTAGATAATTGGTTTCGTTTTAAACCTCAATGGTTCTCTGGGAATGGCGATGGGCCCTCTATGCTACCTGATGACGGTCGTTTGTGATGATCTCGCAACCTTACCTAACCTAAAATATAATATACGAGTCATTTGTGTGTGATTTTCTTAAAATGCAATTTTTTTCCTTTTGATGCTTTTTAACAAAGTCCGGGATCTTAATAGTAAGATGTGCCTTCTGTCAAAGACTTAGGTGTAACTGGTAGGAGGCGGGGACTTCCCAAAGACACACTAACTTTGGATTTGTGCATTCTTGCCACCAAAGAAAGCACGGTTCAAAATTTACTTGTTGTGTAGTCAAAGGACTTTTAAATCCCCACACTCAACTTTTAAGGTTTTCGCTCCAGTCAATTGCACGTGGTTCTTGTTTGTTGAGTGCTTTATGAACGACTTCTTCATCGCTGCTCCTGTGTGTACTCAAGCTAACAAATTGTGTCTGTGTTTGCTTTGTACAGTCAGGAGAACTTGCCAATTGAGTGCGGCAAAAAGAAATGTTTCGCCAGGTGCTGGTGGTGGTGTGTGGTGGTGTGGCGTTATTGTGACAGAATACATTTTTAAAATCTACCTCCCGGTGTCCCTGTGTCCTCCTAAGCTACTCATAAGAAAACTTTGCTACTCAGTTGCCTGCCCAGTGTAATTTTTCGTTTCATCCTCGTGTTTGAGTTCATCCCACGACTCAATTTCAACTTATTTGATACTTCCTACACCTAAATTCGCTCGATATATACCTAAATACCTATTCACTAACGTTTGTCCTTTCTTTCCAGGAACATCGAAACACCCGCCTTTCAATGGATGAATTGGCCAACACCACCTGGGACCTAGAGTTACTATGGAATTCCTATGGCCGCCCCAACGAATCGTTCAGTCGCTACTTGGACGCGATCAACCAGTCCACAGCCATTCCGAATATAACGGAAATTTTCGGTCCAACCCGAGACTCGCTCAACGTTGTGATACCCTTTACGATAATCTATTCTTTAATTTTCGTAACCGGGGTTGTGGGCAACATAAGCACATGCATTGTGATTAAAAAGCACCGCTCCATGCACACAGCCACCAACTACTACCTCTTCAGCCTGGCCATATCCGATTTTCTGCTCTTGATATCGGGTGTTCCCCAAGAGGTTTACTTCATTTGGTCCAAATGGCCATATGTGTTTGGCGAGGTGTTTTGCATCGGGCGCGGAGTACTGGCAGAGACATCGGCCAATGCGACGGTCCTTACAATAACCGCCTTCACGGTGGAACGTTATATGGCAATTTGTCATCCCTTCCTGGCACACGCGATGTCCAAGTTGAATCGGGCCACGAAAATAATTTTACTGATATGGCTGATATCGCTGATGACCGCCCTGCCACAGGCGGCACAGTTCGGAGTGAATAGCTTTTTCGGAGTGAAAAAATGCACAGTTGTGCGAATCATAGTGGAGTATTCGTTCCAATTGTCGACGTTTATCTTTTTCTTCGCACCGATGACTATTATATTTGTTTTGTATCTGTTGATTGGATTGAAATTGCATCAGGCGAACTCGTTGAAGGCGAATGGGAATATCCTCTATCGGTCTGGCAATGGAGTCTGTGTGAGGAGTAAGAATCAGCAGGGCACCAAGCGAGTACTGAAAATGTTGGGTGAGTGTGTTTTGGTTTATTTATTAAATATTTCTAAAAAAGAGTAACAATAGTATTTGGATTTTTTACAGTCGCAGTGAGCGACTTATAGGCACATGGCGTTCCAGTTGGGAGCGAGCATGGGGCTTCCTCTAGTTGCGCACTCCAAACTGGTTGAGATCTCCTTCGAGGTCTTTCTCTACTGCACTGTCCCTGTGGGTTCGGTTAATATACCCTAGCCATCTTATACTATTGACGCGAATTAAAACACTTGTTTCTTACTTTTAAAATTAAACAATATTTATTTGGAACTATGTCCTTTATTATTGAAATACTTTTTACTAATTCTAAAAGGAGCTTAAGGCTACTATGTAGTTACAATAAGACTGTTGATAAATTCATCATACAGTCGTATTTATATACTTTTCTTATCTATCTACAAGGAGACCCAAGCGTACAATCGTCTTGCTTGATAATGAAGAAGAGATAATATTCCAACATTGTATACAAACGATATTATCTCTTTTACATATGTTATCATTGTAGCGTTGTGTGCAAGACTGTACTAGAGACTAAAGATATCATTGAATACAAATAATGTTATCTTTTTTCTCAATATGTTTTGCTATGGATACTTAACTCCCCCCCTTGTTAAACGAAATCGTCCCGATTTTTCGACGCTATTTTTAACATTTCTCTTTCATAAGTTTTGTTATATGCGTCAATCTTTTTTTGTTTTTGACGATCTGTTATACATTGTATAGTTTTTATCATTATGTACGTAAATGCTAGAATAACAATCAGTGTTACAATTGTGTATATAGTTGATAATATCGGTTTTTCTTCAAAAGGAATAATTAGTTTTTTTAAAGTATCTATGTTATCGAATTTGTACATTGTATCTTCTTTAATTATTTGGTCGATGTAAGACTCTGAATTATGATTTCTTAATATAACTTCTTTAATTTGCTTATGCATGTTTTTGTATATTTTATCGTCTAGATTTATAGTATTTTCATAAGTAACTAAGTTTATACCATTAATTGTTTGATTATTTAACTTATGCTTACCGCTTAATAACATAACACCGGATTCAATTTCTAAGTCGTAATCGTATTCTTGTTTAATGTTGCATTTTGAAGTTATATTCTTTAAAAGTGGAATAAGACAATTTTCTTCTTCAAAGTTAATTTCACAAATGTTTTTACTTAGATGATTTTGACAATTTCTTGTTCTTAAATAAGTTTGGTTACATAAGGCAATTGTTTTATCTGTAATGATTTTTCCATGTTTTGAATTTAAAGGTGTTACTTTATACAATTTACATGATTTAATTAGAACTGGATATTTATATATTGTGATGAAGAATTCATCAGTTCTAGCTAATAATATTTTAGAGTACTCAAGTATATTTATTATGGGTACTTGAATTATTTCATGTTGAATAATATTTTTAATGTCATCTAAGTCTAGGCTTTCTGATAAATATTCATTATTTTTTGCTGCATTAATTGTTCTGGTCAATAATAATAATTGTTCGTACACTTGTTCTATTACTAAATGTTCTTTAAGGCTCTGACCTTCGAATTGTTGCAAAATTTGTTCAAATCTAGAATTTATAGTTTTTTGTTTATTATTGTTTTCTATGAGATTATTTATACTCGTTTCTATGTTAACTAAGTCATAATGGTCAGGATTACCAAACACATATTTGAAAGCTGTTCCTAAAAAGTTAATTGATCTAGTATGCCTAGTATGTTCTTGTAATTGGTCTGCTAAATTCTTAATTTTACTTAACCAAATTTTTTCTTCTTGTGTAGGTTGATATTTACTAGTTACGATATTTACGTAAGGTTGAAATATCGAAGTCAGGTTGGTGGCATGTAACAAATAAGTTTGTTCTTTGAATAAATACACGTCATCTGTTTGCGTAAGTATAAACTTCTTGTTTAGTAACTCAGTTATTTGAACGTTTCCTTGCCCTTCTTGACTCTGTACAATTCCTAGTAATGTTAGGAATATTAATATTTTCGTCATCTGAAAAATGATAATTCTTTATGTTATCCTTGTGAATTTTTATTCCTTCTTTAGAGATTACAGTGTCTCCTTTATCTTCTTCTACTATTCTTGTTATGTATCTGGCGTTAGATTTCTTTCTAAGACCTGTGATTCTTACCATTATCTTATCTCCTTTTTTATACTCTCTGTGTCGAGTTCCTTTATTTAGACGTTCGATCACTTTTTTGGATGCTGAGTTTAGTTTATTTATTATAATTTCACTATTGCTATATTTATTTTGATTAAAGAAAATGTCTCTAGGTTTCAAACCGGTAACTGAGTGTATAGAATTATTTAATTCACGCACTGTTCTAAATATTTCTTCGATAAGTCTTGTTTTATTCTGAATTGTGAATATTCTAGACAGTTCAGTTATTGTACCGTTTACACGTTCTACCTGACCGTTCGCTGTCGATCTGTATACTGGAGTTTCTACTTTAGTTATGTTGTATTTCAAACACATTTGGTTCACCATTTCTGTTTTGAATCCCTTCTCGTTATCTGTCATGAGTCGTTCACATTTTGGGAAATAATTAGATAAGACCTCTTCCATAACGTCGTACAGTCTGTTTCGAGTTTCGATTTCCCGAAGGATTGTATATTTAGAATACTTATCTACTGTTACAAGGAAAGTATACTTGTCGTTGAAGTATATGTCCATATGAATGTGTGTTCCCACATGTGTTGGTATTTCTGAATTATTCAGAGGTTCTCTGATAGGTTTTCTTTCATATTTTCCAAATAGACATGCTATGCATTTTCTGTTGAAACTCTTTGCTTGTTTATTTAGATCGGGCCAGTAATATTTCTCTGAGATTTCTTGTATATTGTTACGTAACCCTCGGTGTGCTCTTTCGTGAGTTACCCTTACAAGTTTTAGTTGTTCCTCCAAATTTGTCACGTCTTGAAGTTTTCTTGGTGTGAATATAAATCTTACTAGTGGGAATTCTTTTTTTATGTTTTCACCATATTTGTATATGTTTTCAAATTTCGTATGCAAAGCTACAATCTTTTGGGGTTGTATAACTTCTTTCATCTGCCTTAGTAAAGAGTCTTTGTCCTTAAACTTTATTATGAGTCTTATTTTGTTACTAAAATAGATTTGTGTTTCGATATTATTTGTTATATCTTCAATAAGTTCGAACTGTGCAGTGTATGCATTAAAAGGCTGATTCACAGTTTTTATTATATCATTAGAAGAACTTTCAGCTGAATGTGCTGTTTCTATGGTAGAAGTATTTATGCGTTGACGTGATAATGCGTCAGCTACAAGATTTAGGTTTCCTGGTTTATAAACTAATTTTGCTCCAAAGTCTTCAATGATTCCCTTCCAACGTTTCAGCTTTGTGTTGGGATTTTTTTCTGATACAGAATATATAAGGCTCTGGTGATCGGTATATATGGTTAAGTCTGCTATACCATATATGTAGTTTCTGAGTTTTTGTAAGGACCATATGATCGCTAATAGCTCTTTCTCGTTTGTGCTATAGTTCTCTTCTGTCTTACTCAGTGTTCTTGACAAGAAGTGTATAGGTTGCTTATTCTGACTTAGTACGGCTCCAATAGCTATGTTGGATGCATCAGTAGTAAGCTCGAATGGTTTACTATAATCCGGTTGAAAAAGTTCGACTTGTTCTTTCAAATAATTTTTTAAAATTCTAATCGCTTCTAATGCTGAATCATTCAGATTTAACTTAATATTTTTACTTTGTTTTTTGTTTACTTTACCGTTATCTCCTCGTAAATATAATGTCAGGGGCTTGGCTATGCTTGCGTATCCTTTTATAAACTTACGATAGTAACCTGTAAGACCTAAAAATCCTCTCAAATCCTTTACCGTTTGTGGGACTGGAAAATTTTCTATAGCTGCTATTTTCTCAGGGTTCGTAGTGATTCTACCATGTCTGATTATGTGACCTAAGTATTCTACTTCTTCTTGAAAAAACTTACTTTTCTCATCAGATATTTTTAATGTGGCTTTATTGAGTACGTCGAATACTTGACTTATGTGCTGTATATGTTCTTCCTCAGATGAAGAATATATCAATACGTCATCAATGTAAACGTGTACGAATTTACCTACAAAGTCTCTCAAAATGTCGTCCACGCATCTCTGAAATATGCTTGGTGCATTTTTGAGCCCGAAAGGCATTCGTTTAAAATGATATTTTGCGCCATTTATAGCAAAAGCTGTTTTTTCTTTATCATCTGTTTTGATTCTAATTTGGTGGAAACCTGACTCCAAATCTAATGTTGTAAAGTACTTGGCTTTACCTAAATTTTGAATTGTCATGTTGACATCCGGAATGGGGTATCTGTCTGTTACAGTGTGAGCGTTAAGTTTTTGGAAATCAACAACCATGCGCCGTTTTGGTTTTCCTTTTTCGTCCAAACCTTTTTTAGGTACTGTCCATATGGGACTGTTATAAGGACTATGGCTTTTTTCTATTATATCGTCATGTAAGAGTTTCTGTATTTCTTTGTTTACGAATTCGTTATCTGCTATGGGATATGGATATTGTTTAACATAAACCGGATTATCATTGGTCGTCCTAATGCTTGCTTCTATAGTATCTGTAAAGGGTAACGGTCCTATGCTGTTATTAATCTTCATCAGTCTATCTATATCTGCTTTATAAATATTATTTTCCCCAATTATGTAATTAATTTTCTGAATAGATTCGACACTGCTTATGGTAGTTAGAGTCATATTACTGAAATTTATTTCCGCGTTTAGAACTTTAAGTCCTTCATATCCTAATATCATATCAAAAGACTGAATATCCTCTAATTCAAAAAATGTTATATTTTTCTTTAATATCCTAACTACTTTCTTTGTATCTACCATAGAATAACCATGCATTGTTTTTATTTTTATAGGTTTAATTTTAATTTTTTCGCTAGAATCGCATTTTCTATTAATGTAATTATGGGTTGCACCAGTATCAATAAGAATTTTATAAATTTCCTTAGAAATAGTACTAGTTAAATTTAAGCAGGGCAACCCGTCTACTAGTTTAAATGATCTATTCTTATGTTATTATTTACCATACATTCCGTTTCATCTGCTTCTGCATATGTACTGCTGACATCGTCTCTGCGTTGTTGTCGGGAGTTATTTACTCTCTGCTGCTTGAAGTTCTGCTGATAAGATCGTTGCGGTCTGTTGTGTGTGTTGAAACTCCCGCTGTGTTCACGTTTCGCTGGTGGATTATATACATCGGGTTTGTATTGATTCCAATTTTGTCGCTGTGCATGTACAATTTGTCTCGAGTTTATCTCCATCGGCTGTGGTCCTTGATTGTGTTGCTGCATATTATCGTATTGCTTCTGGGGTTGATAATTCGTTGTTTGGCTCGAATAATTTGGTCTTCTTTCGTTTCTGCGTTCATGTGGCATATTTTTGTGGTGCTTATCTTGAGTGAGATGTAAATGCCTGTGCACATTATCATGTTCTATTCTGCGAGCAATTGCGAATGCGTGTTCTAGATCATTTATTGTAGCTGAATATAATGATCCTCTTGTAAAGTTGTCACTCATACCATCAATGAATATACGAACTGCGTCGTCGTTAGCATTTTTAATTAGTCTGTCGATTATATTCGGCGGATCACCTGACATAGTGATTTTTGATATTATTAAATTGAGATTTTTATTTATCTCGTCGTGGTATTCAGACAGTGTGCTTCTTTTTTGCGTGATGGCTTTCATCATGTCTTGTAGCACGTATAGAGGTTCTTGATTAGAGTACGTATAATCTAATCTGTTACGTATCGCCTCAAAATTAAAAATTGTGTTATAATTAGTTAACACATTCGCGGCTGCACCCTGTATTTTACTTTTCACTATAGTCAATGCTGCTGCGTACTTACTGTGTGTTTTGAAGTTTTTAATGCTGTCCATTAATCTGGATGCTTCTTCGCGCCACGACCGATAATTTGATTGATCGCCGTTGAAAATAGGTAGGCTTTTAAATGCGTCTAACTGTATTTCACTACCATCTGTATATGTGGTTCTTATTTCCTCTAGCACAGGTATGTTTGGTACTATGCCTAATCCAGATTTTACTTCATTTAGTTTTGTTTCTAAATTAGTGTTTATTTGATTTTGGTTAGTTATTATTGCTGCTAACCTTGCATTCTCTGTGCGTGTGTGCTCTAGGGTTTGTGTTACTGTGTTGCTCCTGGTTTCTAAAGCTTCTAATCTTGCCATTAATACTGCGAGTTGTTCCATTTTGAACTCGTGTCTGTTGTCGTCGAATTTGTGTGTTTTTTTCCTCCACATATACACTTTCACTGAATTGCTTTGCTGCTTCGTACGAAGAAGCTATATTTGTACCTGCTATGCTAGGTAATTCTTGTAACCGGTAACGCGAGTGTTCTGTTTATACTAGATTTCACTACTTGTTCCCGAGGTCCGCTCGATTGAAGTTAAAAAGTATATTTAACCTCCTGGCAGGATCGCCAATTAAAACACTTGTTTCTTACTTTTAAAATTAAACAATATTTATTTGGAACTATGTCCTTTATTATTGAAATACTTTTTACTAATTCTAAAAGGAGCTTAAGGCTACTATGTAGTTACAATAAGACTGTTGATAAATTCATCATACAGTCGTATTTATATACTTTTCTTATCTATCTACAAGGAGACCCAAGCGTACAATCGTCTTGCTTGATAATGAAGAAGAGATAATATTCCAACATTGTATACAAACGATATTATCTCTTTTACATATGTTATCATTGTAGCGTTGTGTGCAAGACTGTACTAGAGACTAAAGATATCATTGAATACAAATAATGTTATCTTTTTTCTCAATATGTTTTGCTATGGATACTTAACTCGCGCAGTTTTTTTGACTAGGTCTGGGTTACCGTACAGTTGGTATAGTTCGTCGTTGAATCTCCTCCTCCAAAACCCGTCAACGCAAATGGGTGAGAAAATGTTGCTAAGATGCTAAGAATCTTTCTGTGGAAGCAACCGATGATATCTTCAATCGCTGATAACGCCCAAGTTTCAGATTTATAGCAGAGCCGAAGTAGACGACGTCCCTAATTACCTCAAAGTTAAACCTGTCAATTGTGACATTCTGTCTGACTCGTCGATGTTGTCTGTCCCTTCGTGTAGACAGCATATACCTACATACCTACTTGGTTTGGGCCGCATTTATCTCTAGACACGTTTTGGCAGCTTCCGATTAAAAATGAAGCGAATGCACCATCAGTGACAGCTCGCTGTGTTCTGTCAATAATGTCAACAATATCGGCATATGAAAGTATTTGTAGGGTAGGGTAGGGTGGTGCAGATTCAAAAATTTTTGTTGGCAGTTTGGACAAAAACTTCTTTCGCAAATAAATATTTGAATAATTTTGTTTTATTGATTATTTTACTACAAAAATGCAAAATGTCTTCAAAGTTAACTTCACTCTGATAATAAACAAAAATTAAAACTGCATTAAAATGACGGTGGGGCACCTTCGACATGCATTTAAATGACGCAAAGTGTTAAAAAAATTTTAACTAAAACATTTTATTTATTAAAAGTAGGTATAACATTCTCCAGAGAAGTTAAATAAATTTATACTCAACCATGGAAATTAAATCAGATCATTAAGAAATTCATTTTTAAATTAAATTTAACATTCAAGTGTTTAGATCACAAAGAAAAATGATAAAGTAAACTATTAATGTAAAATAAAAGTATTTGTCAATACAAACATTATTACACGTTGTATCGATTCATATCGCGTTTAATTTTACTTGACTAAACTGCCCCAAACATAACTGTTTTTCACAAAACTTATAAAGAACTTTCAATCAATTGTTATAAATAACTTAAATATATTATAAATACAAACGTTTGACACTACCAACCAAAGAATTGCAATAAGAAACAATTATTCAAAAACGAGTATAAAACATGTTTTTGAAAATATTAACATCAAAGTAAATAAAATTAAGCTTAATTAAATACATATTTGAATTTTTTTATTCTTCTTTTATTTTAAAAAAGACGTTATTTAGAAAAATATAATAGGAACTTGAATACTATCAGTTAAATATAAAAAGTACACGATTTATTCATATTTTTGGCTTGACTTGGCTTTTTGAATGAGCTGGGGTCGTATGGCGTCGTCCATGAACGAGCGTTACGTTCACGGAAGTTGATGAGAGACAAAAACAAATTCCGTCACGTAATGTTCGTTCACGGACGACGCGATTCGACCCCTGGTTTCAATGCACTCTGGTTTGAAATGAGAATCTTTTTAAAAATATTTAAGGAAAGTTTTTCTTTAAGCTTAGTGATTAAATTTTTAATAAAAGGGACAGTGGTTTGTATAAGGGGGACAAACAGCAACTACGGGGAACTCTGGTAACTATATCGTCACCTTGAACAGGCGAACGAGGCCAAAGCTAAACGTTATGTCTCTATATAGCTCGTCTCTATAAATACTGTCATATGCGGCCTTGAAGTCGGTTTTTTCCCAGTGTGAAAATTTGAGCGACTGTGGATTTGAAACCACAATGATATAGGGGCCGATAAAGGTGTCGATGAAGGGTTTAAGCTTTCAGGCGTCCACAAAGAACGGCAGATAAGATATTGTATACGCGATCTTGAACAAACTAATAACCCCAAATTTGGCGCAATTTAGGGACTCGGAGATCGGGCAAATGTTGCCGAGGTTTTATTCATCCGGCATACACTCGTCTGACCAAGTATTAGAAATGGGTTCGGTAGATTTAAGCTTGGATATTACTATTGTAACTTCGCTTTGATCCAGGTGGACGGAAGTTTTGGTTATCATCGCCTTTGTTGAATGGGTCATTCTGCCTAACATCATATTCATGATGGGCGCCTTATACGGTATGCAGAAGAAATGTTTCCATATGCTTAGCACCGACTGTGACTCTACTACCAGGTTTTCCTTGCCTTTCTTTGTCTCTACAGGGGTTCTCGATTATAATTTCGATTCCAAAGTTGTTTCGATTCTACTTTCAAAGATAACTGTTGTATTTGAAAGTTGAATCGGAACAACTTTCGAATAAAATCGGAAGTAGCATCGAATTACATAGTTGGCCCCCAGGTTTCTGTCGATAATTCTGATACAGATTCAAAGAATAACAATTTTCAAGTATCGGTAAGAGGATTCCTTGTTCTTTTTTCAATACCTAAAGGAATGTCCTGATTGGCTGTATTTTAAAATAAGTGATACAGAACCTGCACACTTTTTAAGCCAACAATTTATTTGATTTATAACACAGCAAAAGCATATAAACCTACCAAATGCAGTATGCATATGTGTGCTATATATGTCCTTATATATATTTTTATACATACATTCAGTGCATTCCCAATCCGATTTGCAGTTTACTTTGTCTTCATTTCAGTATTTATGTGGCCTTTCAGCGCGCTACTATAATATTGATAAATGTTTCTCGTTTATTTTGGCGAAATTTCAAACTTTATCCAACCTGTAAAGCGAAAATATTTGTCTTTCCACAAATGCAGGGAATTTCATTCAAGTTTCCATTAGTAGGTAAATTTTGTGTAGGCGCGATGTGAAATTAATTTGTCCGATACAGGTATACCACTTAAATTATTAATAAATCTTATGCGTGCGTGTTTTTATTTGTGTATTGCAGTTGCGGTGGTGATTGCGTTTTTCTTGTGCTGGGCCCCATTCCATGCCCAGCGATTGATTGCTGTCTACGGCGGTGGTGTCGATCAAGATTCGATTGTAATTAACCTTTATAACATAATGACATATATATCGGGCGTTCTGTACTATCTGTCAACATGCATCAATCCACTGCTGTACAACATCATGAGCAATAAGTTCAGGGAGGCATTTAAGGTTTGTTATTTATTTAAATATTGAAATTTATAACTACAGTGAAGTCTCACTTATGCAAAAAAGTTCAATATATTGTAAACTTTGTAGTTCCAGTAAGAAAAAACTCTAAGAAATTAAATGAAAGTAAATATTTATCAGTGGCGTGGCGTGAATATTTTAAAATGGGAAGTCGAAGCTAAATTAATCGCATACAAATTTAGAAAACCCTACATCTGTGTACCTTTAAACAAAATCAATCCAAGCCACCTTTTTCATACTTCAAGTCATTAGTATTTAAAATTTACAATGAGCTTAAAGCTAGTAAAAGTGGCTACGATATTATCCACATAATGAGAAAACAAGAGGTAGAAGAAAATCGAGTAAGTCAAAGAACAGCGTGTTTTTTTTATAGGTCTGTTCCTTTACTTTTCGGCGCAGTGGCTTAGTGGTAGTGTGTTGGGCTACTAAGCGAGGGGCTCAGGTTCGAATCCCGAGAGGGCCAAATTACATCTTAAGGTTTTTTTTTACTGCGCCACCTCTCGCGAACGTCTGACAAACATCCGAGAGTAAAACTGTCATGAATGAGCTTCTCAATTAGCCGTTTGGACTCGGCGTAAAATTGTAGATCCCTTCCATTCGTCCCAAAAATTGAAAACCCACACAAAGCGAATGGTTGCGAGAAGCTAGGTCTTGGGTCCCATAGACCTGTCGCGCCAAAATATTTATTTATTTATTTATTTATTCCTTTACTTTTAAGTCTTACGAATTTTAACGAGTTTTTATGCATTTTACTCAGTTGACGTTCCTCAACTCGGAAAATTCGTAAAACAGAGCGGCTTCGAGAGAGCAAGATATTTCTCTCTAACTAGTTTTTACTCAACAAATTTCTTTGCGTAAGAATTGAAAGATCTGTCAGTCACCTGAAAATTGATTTGAATTTGTTGTTCTATTTGGCATGAACTATCTGTCATTTTTTTAGGTTACTACAAAAGCGTTCCTTAACTTTTGCGCAAGTTTCCCTCTCTGAGAGAGAATTCATCCCATCCACTGTCATTTTGACAGTCTTTTCCATTTTTACTACAAAAGTTGAACAAAGAGGTGTCAACAGAACACAGTGCTCAGATAAAAAAAAAAGAAAAAGAGATACAAGCAAATGTTCTCGTAAAATCAACTATTCAGTGAGATCTCAAATAACCCGACATATTTGGGTTTACCTTCGCTGTTCGCTTTGTCATGACATGACATGATTTTGTGAATAGATATCGAATTCATTTGGTAGGGTTACATCTTTCATGTATAAATGAACATATTTGGTTTTTTGTAGATAGTGTTGACTGCACTAGTGGAAATTTAAAAAGGGAAGCCGGTAGGAATCGAGTTATATGGACGCCACGCCACTGTTTTTTTTTTGTTTAAAGAGTTTTTGTACAAGCTCTTCCATTTAAAAGAGTAACTCATAAAACTGAGGGTTCTAAGTGAGGCTTCAGTGTATTTTTTGATGAAAATTGCATGTTGTGTGCTGCTCGACCATAATTAACAAAATTTTTGTGTGTGTATGTCGCCAAAGAGATTGAAAGTTTATTTCATTTACTTGCAGTCTTTTTTATTTAGGAAACGTTCCGTTGTTTCAGTGGGCGGATCATCACATCGTCGTCGTTCGATGACGACCAAAGTCGTCAGAAATACGACGTTACAAGGTCCCAGCGACTGCGAACTTCACTCCACGAATCTGATTATACAAGTATGTAAAATTGAAAAAAATAAAATAAAAAGAAAAATGGAATCAAATAACTCTTGTCCTCTCTTGCAGGCTGTTCTCAACGAGAAGAAAGTCACAAGTCAACTAATTCCTGGCATAGCTACCCCCTAGCCCTGTATCCGCTCAACGAAGAGCAGCCTCTAACTGTGTTGCCACATTGTGATGGGAATGCCGTATGTACTGGATTAAGGGATGTCGAAGTCGATGCAGTAGATGAGGTCAATGAAATTAATCTCAAGTCAAATTTGGTTGACAGCGGATTGAGACTCATGAAATATAAGACATCTACCAGCGAGCCTTTGCGGAAAGTCTTACCAAGAGCTGCGATCGTTTTTAAGACGAACTCGGAAAGGTCATCGGCATGAGCTTGAGTCCGGTGATGCAACCGGACTGTTATTACGAAAAGTAGTTCCTATCGGAGTGGCGTCTTTTTATGGTGCGTATGTACTTTAATTTTTTTTATGTTATTGAGGAAGGTTTTTATTTAAAAAAAGTTAACTTATGTTCTTATGTCACTCAACCTTAATACCTTTGGGTTTTTTTTTCCATTTTCTCATTGATTGATCATTCAGGGTCTCAAAGTCTTTTTATTTAATGCTGTTTACACTTAGATGTGCCCAATAAACTAGATGTACCAATTTGGTACCTGAGAACCTTTTGATAAATGTTATATTACGTTCTCTGACTAAGAGGCCAGTTATAGCGACACGAAACATTTCTTTTGCTTTTTTTAACCGCTTAAACTTAATTATTGAATTTGATAAACTAACTTTAAAATTCATAAGCAACATTTAAAGACCAAGATTGAGTTCAATAATTAAGTTTAAGGGGTTAAAAAAAGCAAAAGAATTTTTTTCCGTTGCATTTTTCGTGTCGCTATAACCGGCTCCTAAGTTCGTTATAATACCACCAGAGGTACATCGCTATATTTGTGTCTCTCTCTCTTGTTTTGTTTTTTTAAATGCCTGCCGTCATATTTCTTATCGAAACGAAAACACTTTTATCACACAAGGTCAATTTGACTCAATGGGAATTTGTGGGGGCTTAAAGATAAATATCTGAATAAAGTGCCACATGAATGCACACCCCCTCCATCGAACAGGTTAGAAAAATGTAAACAGTAACAATGCAGAAGTTGTAATAGTCTGGGTATTTGTATTCATAGCTCCATACAAATCTGCGTTTGCAAATTTGAATATAATGAAAAACACAGTTTTATGCGCATCCATAACT
Source organism: Cheilosia pagana (assembly GCA_936431705.1). Lineage (NCBI taxonomy): Eukaryota > Metazoa > Arthropoda > Insecta > Diptera > Syrphidae > Cheilosia > Cheilosia pagana. The sequence continues at coordinate 114,380,692 of OW386166.1, forward strand.
CGAAATAGCCAATTCTATGAAGCGAAATTTTATGTCCGAAAACAGCACCTCCTTCTTTGAAAAAGGCAATAAATATAACACAAGATAATGCAGCCAAAAAGTATGATTGCACTTAAAGATACTGTTGCAGTTAACTGCACCGAAAGGGAAAATATCTTTTGGTGCCGATGGCACCTTCCAAGTCGACGTCATTAAAGTTTACTGTAAACGAATACTCGGTCCTATCTGCTTTGAACCTTTAATGAATTCTTTATTACCCTCGGTTTTATGTCTGGTTTTATTAACACATTTAAGCTTCCAATTAGTCTGGATTACGGACGTTTAACAAGATTTTATCTCTGTCTTGTTGGATTATAATATTTAACTTTTTACATGATGTAGCTCCCGAATATATAATTATTTATAATTATGGGAAGGGGACGTCTCATGACTACGTACGATTGCTTGGTTGAATAATAAGCAATTAAACTGGAAATTACTACTGAGAAAGAACCGTCTCTTGAACTCTTTAAATTAGAATTCAGTTGTGGTCGCTTATAACGACGATGAAGGGACCAATGAAATAAGGTCGTTATAAGCGGCGGTCGCTATATCCAACGACCTTCCACAAATATTCAGGAATAAACTAAACAAAATCACATAAAATGCTAACTTTTATGTTAAAGACGGGTAAACATCAACTTTCACGGCGACACATCAAATAAACTGCCACAATATTTAACAGAAACCCTTTTTTTATTTTATCTCATTCAGTCGTTATTACCGACGAAAAGGACCGATTTTTTTTGAAAAATTGGTGGCTATATCCGACATTTTGTTATATACGACGAGTCGACGACGTTATTTACGACGGTTGAATAGCTTAAAATATAATGAAAGTGGACGTTATAAGGAACTGTTCGTTATAAGTGACTTCCACTGTAAAAATATTTTCCAAGAGGAATGAAATTTGTTTGCCAAAATTAAAAGCGTGGCATTTGCCGTGTTACTTTGAATTCAAACGTAAAAGGATACGCAAGGTCTGTTCCTTTACTTTTAAATCTTACGAATTTTTACGCATTTTACTCAATTGTCGTTTCTCAACTCGACAAATTCATAAAAGAGAGCGGCTTCGAGAGAGCAAGATATTTCCCCTCTTACTATAGTTTTTACTTCTATTTGGCATTTGCGTGGATGAACTATCTGTCATTTTTCACAGTTTACTACAAAAGCGTTCCTTAACTTTTGCGTAAGTTTCCCTCTCTGAGAGAGAATTCATCCCCTCCACTGTCATTTTGACAGTCTTTTCCATTTTTACTACAAAAGTAAATGAACATACCTACAGTCACACTCGATATTCGACTTCTTTATTCTTTTCGATGAAGGAAGTGTTTTTAATAAAAATTACACTGCAAGTTTGTATTTAATTCCGACTCAACCTAATGGCGGATATTAATAACCATACAGTAAAATGTATTCCCCTTTTAGCGCAGTGTATACGCTTCCTTATAGATTCTGTCCATGACAACTACTGAAATCGATAGCTTTCAACTGACTTTGACTATGAGAATGACATGAATTTGTGTGAGCAAAATAAACCAATGTATGTTCAAAATAAACATAATGCAAAGATAAAACTGTAAATGTAAACAGCAGAGGCTTTGTCTTTGCCTGACAACGACTAAATTCCACCAAACGCATCAGCGTTTAACTAAAAATCAATCTTTCACACCTGCTGTATCTGATGCGATGAGTTCCATTGACCCATAAATCAACAAGTTTATTTATTCAAGATACATTCCACCAGAGCGGTGTCGGTGTATTTCAAAATCATAGACTACGAGTATAGATATGAAAATGTGAATATTTTGGAAAATACGTTCAGCGAATGCATTTTGGAAGGGATTTTATTTTTTGCTTTAAAAATTCAAATATGTTTAAGATTTTATTTACCTGTTTCCAGATTTGTTTTTCTAATAACTTACAGTTAAATAATTACTCGGATCTTGCGATATGGGTTTATCTGTCTTTTTCCTTTTTTTGGCTTTGTCCGATTTCGTTGTGCATCTAACGTATGATTTGAAACATTAACAAGATAAGGCTGGTATGCTGTTCGAGTGAAGTGAAATTTTCACTTAGATTTCACGTGAACTGGCTATAGTTAAAAAATAAATGTGTATCCCTGCTTGTTGACATTATTCTGTTTGCCTCTTATTCCAAACTTTACCCATTTTTGCCGCTACTGTGTTGATACTTGGAAACATTGATTTACTGTACATGGACTGGACTGCTAGTGAAATGTCAGTTTCATATAAACCTGCGAGGAAAAATAAAGGAAACATAAGCACTAACCCTTTTGTTTCAGTGCGGCGAATGTATGAAACCTCTGCGCGCCATTGTTATTTTTTAAATAGAATACAGTGCCATTTATTGTAGAAACATCGCAACTGCGCAAAATAATGATATATTTAAATTATTTCCAGCGTTCAACAACAGATGGCATACTCAGCACTTAAACATAATACAAATACAAATCACACGAATTGCTCGATGGCATTTAAGTGTTTCCGATTCTCTCCAACATGAACCAAAAGAGCCAGTGCTTATGTTTGCTTCAACGAAAAAATTGCTGCTAGCAGTTTATGTATAGCATGTCAATGCTTGCAAAGGCACCGGTGACAGCTCGCTGTGTTCTGCCAATGATGTCGATGTGTTCAGCATAAAACTTAGTATGCTGTTCGAGCTAAACGACTTTCCTCTCCAAACATCAGCTAAAATCCTAGCTAAATTTTGACATAGAGAGCGCTGTGGATAAATGTGACAAAATCATCTGTTCTTTGAAAATAACTTCCTTGATTCAAAATCTGCAAAGCTCCATATCCATAAAATCACTCATCTTTTTAAACACAATAGAACAACAATAGAGCAGTTCCGACCCATTAAATGGGTGCGCTAAATTTTGACAGATACATGAAGGACATTCGGAAACAAAAGTTTGATTTTTAGCTCGAGCTGCGAGATTCGCCTAAATTTAGCTCAACAAAATTTTGGAGAGAGTTTTGTATAGGAGCTAAAATTTAGCTCAAGCACCGAACTAAGCTTAAGCAAGTAGCTGCATAGAGTTTTGGTAAAATTTTGCCCCTGGTGTTGGCTTGCGGGTTTCGCACATTTTATCAAGTCACCTGACAGCACTTAACTTTATTTTAACTATTTTTTTTGTACATTAAAGGTCTTGGTGAGAGTGAGATAGTTTCCGACCTTTATAGATCAGTGAGCGATCTCCATTGTCATTCTGCGCAATCTGACAAGTAAAGGATGCCAAAACTAGACAAGGTCCTGTACTGCTGATCTCTATTAATGCTGTCATATGCGGAATTAAAATCAATTAAAAGATGTTGAGTATTGATTTCGAATTCTTGGGGTTTTTCCAGGACCTGCCAAGTCGATATTTGGTCGGATGTTGACTTAATGGGCCTAAAACCGGATAAGTAGGGACCAATCAGGTCGTTTACGAATGGCTTAAGGCGATCCGTACAGCAGACAGAATTCTATATGTGTTGTTAAGGAGAGTGATGCCTTTACGGTTGACGCAGTTCAGAGGGTCCTTTATTGTGGATCCATCCATTTCAGACATACTCTTCTCTGACCAAACCTTGTAGACGAGTTGCTGTAAGCTCTCTTCCAAGTCATCTCCGCGCTGCCTTCAAGTTCGTCAGTTAAGCCTTCGATAACATTTTTCGACACACGTTTTCTTTTTGTTTGTTTTTTTAATTAATAATCAGGAGTTTGTCTCAAAAAAAAATACGAGCAATTGTATTTATTATCTTTAAGGCTCTCCCAAACCCACGCGACTTATTTGCAGTAAAAGCGAAACTTTCGCTTGTCAAATAAGAGTATATGAGAATACCCACACTCACGCGATCAAGTCAGTGCGACGGCGATTGAAGTGCAGCAATTTTTTAATATTCGCTGTTGGCAGCGTTTTTGTCGTAGTCGCGGTCAAGGTCGCTGTGCGTATCTGTCATATTTTTATTTATTTTTCCGCGATGACGTGCACTGAAAAACTGATTGAGCTGGTAACTGACACATACTGAGACTGACGCGACACTTCGTTCTGGCCAGGCTTGCGAATTTTGTTGTCGCATTCAAAGTCGAAATTGTCGTCGTCGTCGTCGCTGGGAATAAGTCGCGTGGGTTTTGGGAGAACCTTTATTCGTTAACAGCGACAAAAATGATTTACTTAATTTACTCCTTTCCAGATATTCTTTGATGGCAGCCACTACCACTACCACCAACCAAATGTGCTCAAGGTAACACTGACGACCCAAAATATACGGCTAGCTTCCCACAGTACAACGAACATTTCATTTATAAAACAAAAAACGCCAGTACATGTCTTAAGATGGTAGATTTTACGATACATATATTATACATGTGTATTCAATTTGTGTAAATTTCAATACAATTAAACAAGAAAATAATATAATTTTTTATTGCTCAAAAATGTTGTCAGTATAAATGACATCCTACGTAAAACCAAGTCAATAAAGTCCTTGTTCTGCTTAAGGAATATTGTTATACCAAAGCTATCGAAAACGAATTTTAACATTATGTGATCTTCAAGAAGTAGATGTAGTTTTAGATTTTAAAATTAATGTTAAAAGTATTAATAAGATGTAAAAGACGTAGTTTCATAAATATATTCCTACTACATTTATGTTACGATTGAGGGTTATTTGAATTTTATTTAACATTTTTTTCAATTTACAGAGTAATGGAGTTCAGTGGACATTCGATTCGATTCGAGAGGGATACGCAGAGTCTTCTATTGTATTTTACAGGTTTCACGAATTTTCCTAAACTTTAGCGCACAAAAAGCACAGGAGACAGCACATTTATTTATTTATTCAGTTATTTACTCATTTATTTATTTATTCATTTATTTATTAATTTATTTTGTTATTTTTTCTTTTATTTATTTATTTATTTATTTAATTTATTTATTTATTTATTTGAGAAATGAAAAATCACATTTAGACATGTTGTCCTATAATTTAGTGATTTGCTAAAGTTTAACATTATGGGAGCTAGGGTTTTACAGATTTATTATAAGAAAAAACTAAAATTAATTTACATAAAAAAAATGTTAAAGCGCAAAAAAAAAACAAGAAGTAAATTTTCAAACCACAACCGGAGTCATTTTAGGAAAACTTCAGAATAATCACCCCAAACTGAGCAGTATAATGATTTGAGGAATTCCAAACATGGTCAAATAATTTAATTATTGATCATTGTGTTGTTGATGTTGACAGTTGGCCCTCTCCCCCAGTTGGAAACTTTAACTATTAAATTCTACTTTAACGCAAACAGTCCTTAACATATATATAATTCATTCTGTCGTCACCAGCATTGTTTTCTTTCATTTAATGGGCATGTTTACGGCCACAAATAGAAATATGTTTCAGTTATCCGACCAAAACTATTCTCCGTATAGACATTTATGGAAAACGTATCCTTCTCTGGTGTATAGTTTGCAATTGTAAAACGACAATTTATTTACTCCTAGTCCATGATGAATTGTTTTCCCTGCTTATCCACATTCCTCTATATGGTTTCTTGGAAATGGAAAATTTGCATTTTAATTTCATTGTTTGCAATAACAGTAGGAGGGTGTCCTTCATAGATCTCAGAGTCCATTTGTAGAAATTGAGCTTTAGTAGGGTTTTTCATAAACAATAGGGCAATCATTTTACATAGAGATATATGAAGATTTAATAGATATTTGCGAAATGGGTTAACAGTATTAAAAGTGTCCCTAGGGTCCAATTTAGTTGTGCGATTATAAATTCCATCAAATTGTATAACTGCGTATCTGTTGTACTTTCAAATTCAATTACTCATTCCATAGGACGTTTTTTCGGTACCTAATTCTGTTTGGGCCATTACAGGACATCAGACATCACAGACTAATTTGTAAGTGTCATTTGAAAATTTCCGCCCGTATCACTGTCCTTTGAGTTTGTTTCATTATTATTTCGGTGAATAATTTATCATGAAAATGAAACGTTTAGGCAAAATCATGGGGACATTTTCACTCAACAACAGGTGTGTATGTAATCTTGGTGGACATTATTTGAATAGGAGCAGGACAATGGACAACAAAGTTTTTTTTTGTTTTATAATTGGGTTTTGGGTGGGGTCTTTATTAAGGCCTAGCTATGTCTGGAATTATTTTTACATGGATCGGAGAAAAATCGATGAGGGGTGCTTAATTTATTTGGGATAAGAAAGGATACTGGTAATTATTATTATTATTATTATCTTATTTTATTAAGTAATTAATTACAATAACAAAAGTGAAAGTATAGCACTAGCTACCAGGGCTATCAGCTAGTACTGGTAGTTATTCAGAGCAGTTAGTTCCCAATAAAATGCTTGGTCCTATAGAATCAACCGGCCACTAATAGAGAAGAAGCAGCCTCTAATAATTTGGGACTTATGACGAGGAGGAGCAAATATAAATACGATAAATGACTCTGACACTTCAAACAGCGATCTATGCACGGTATGCTGCTTCAAATGGAGGTCTTGATAGATATCAAGACACTAGGTCTGTTCCTTTACTTTTAAATCTTACGAATTTTTACGAATTCTTACGCATTTTACTCAATTGTCGATTCTCAACTCGAAAAATTTGTAAAAGAGAGCGGCTTCGAGAGAGCAAGATATTTCAACTCTTACTAGTTTTTACTCAACAAAATTTCTTTGTGTAAGAATTGAAACAACTGTCAGTCGCCTGAAAGTTGACAGCTGATTTGAATTTGTTGTTCTATTTGGCATAAACTATTTGTCAAAAGAACAGACCTACTTTGATGGTATTATGGCAACATAAGATGGAAAATAGTAAGTTTCGAAATTGTATAACATGTCTTTAAAGTGTCCATAGCTGGCTATCGTGAAGAACAAAAATGGCATCCAAATCCGGGTCAGGTCTCAGGTGTTGTCATGTTTTATTCCACATTCCACAAAAACAAAGAAAGATTATACCTTCAGCTTTCGGGTCATCTATCTCCGGGCCACTCACCTGGTTTTCCTTGTAAGACGATTTTTTTTATTTTTGCCAAGCACTTTAAAAGTAGACAGATAATAGGGTTTACAATTCTTGAATCTAGATTTGCAATGAAACATCATATTGAACAAATTTCGGTTTTGTTGTAGTTTAAGAGTATGTAGTCCAGCTTTAAACCAGATTTGAATGATATAAAATGCTATAAAAGGTTATGTGTCTCGACTTCTATGCTTTTTTCGATTGAGCTTCTTCAGATTTGCCCTCAAATTTCAGATTTAGTATGTCTTATCGAACATAAAAACGTCACTTGCTCTCTTTTTTGTTTATATTCGTGCGATTGGAATATTTGTGTAGCCTTCGACTTTTTTCTACGCGTTTTCAGTTCACTGGTTACATTTTATATTAAATCATTCGAAACTCGAAACTCAACTTTGCAGTTGAAATATTTCCCGAAAACGTTAACATACTCGACTAGTTTTCAAACTCAAATGCACTTGTTTTGGTAAATCTCAATCAAATCTAAGAAAAAATCCAGATTCGCAAATGCTCGGAAATCGATTTAGGGCATAAAAAGGTTGTAATTTCCTGCAGAAAATCCTACTTTATTTTACTATGCTAAGTAAGGCTAAGCCCACACCAAATAAAGTAGAAACAAACAAAGCAAAAAAGGGTGTTGCTAGCCCACAACCACAGACACCAAAACAAAGACGTTTCTTTTTGCCTAATTTCGTGTGTCGCTTCTCCTAGTGTGCCTGTCCTCTAAACCAAAGAAGGCCAAAGAAGAGCCAAGTGCTTCTATAAAGACCAAGTTGGTAGGTTTTGTGTTACTTATCAGCATTACAAATCAGTACCTCACCCAATGTATGGTGCTACTAACACATAAATTGACTTTAAAATTAAAACACTCAACACAGCTATGTAAATTGCTTATGAACGCTTATGGAAAGCCCTCCGTTACGATTCTTAATATTGTCTGGATTAGATTGTTGATAAAATGCGGATATGCGTACAATAAATCGCGTCAATTGTTACGTACCGCTTGCAGATGTAGTCACGATTGTCTCATTTTTCAAGTCCAACATGTGGTAGCATCCTGAATCTTGTATTCCTGTCTCTCACAGACCAAATTCTCCTACTCTCCATCATCTTGGCTGCTCTTATAAGTAGTACATTAATATTTTAATTAAATTTGTCACGTGATTTGCTTAGCTAAGAGTCGAAACCGCAAAAAAAAACTAAATTTAGACATAAAACATCAAGCTGCTTTCCTAACTTCTACTATTTCGGGAAGTTGAGCAAGTTTAAAGTTGACCAATTTCGAGTTTTCTTAACTTTGGAATATTCAAAGCCTTTCAACTTGAAGTAAATAAAAGCAATTTCTCATATTAAACTTTGAATGAATAAAACGGGCCTTATTTCAGTCTTTCAGATGCTTAAAAGGTATTTTTTAATGGTTGATAGCTATGTCCTACAAAATGTATTGATAAGTGAAAATAAGGAAATTAGAATTGAAAAATCCTAATCCAAGAAGCGCATCCTTTAAAAAAGCTGTATCTTAAGAGCGAATGCAGTACAGCAGTACAACCGTGCAGAAAGCTGTACAAATACTGCTTTTGCAGTACAACGACAGCCCTGGCTCTGGCATCCGCGATGGCTTGATCTTTGAAACGGAGGTTCGGTCTCCATTCTCTTCTCGAACCTGGGGGCTGGTATTCGAAGATCCTCTTAGCCGGAGCTTTATTGTCCATTCGTTCCAATGTAGTCGCCTTGTTTTGGCTTTTTGGACTACATCCACATCTTGGTACAGTTCATGGAAGCCACACAGGTACGTGCCGATTAGTGTGTTGCAGAACGATTTTAGATGTTCACACAGTACGTTGGATAGGATCTTGTATGCTACATTAAGCAGGGATATGCCTCGATAGTTCTTGCAAGATCGCCTTTTTTGTAGATGGGACATATAGAGCTGACAGTCCTGTCATCGGGGATGTTTTCTTCCACCCATACTTGGTTCATGATTCGGTGTACGCACCCTATGTTCGGTGACTAGGTTTCCTTCGCTGTCTCGTAGAGCCTGCGTTCCGGTTTTGTAGCCAACAGCCAGTTGCTTGGTTTTTTTATAAAACCTCCCGATGTTATTACGATCTCCTTGAGCTGGGAAGCTGCGTAAGCCCTCTTCTTTTTTTTTTGTATTGTCAGTATTGAATTTTTTTAGTGACGCAGTGGCTTAGAGTTAGTGTTTTGGACTACTAAGCGAGGGTTCGAATCCCGAAAGAACCAAATTTCATCTTAAGGCTTTTTTCCACTGCGCCGACTTTCGCGAACGTCTGACAAACATCCGAGAGTGAAACTGTCATGAAAGAGCTTCTCAATTAGCCGCTTAAACTCGGCGTACAATTTGAGATCCCTTCCATTCGTCCCAAAAATTGAAAACCCACACAGAACGAATGGTTGTGAGAAGCTAGGCCTTGGGTCCCACAGACCTGTCGCGCCAACATATTCATTTTATATTTATTTATAGTATTGAAATTTGATGAGTTGAACCTTTTGTAGTTCGAATCACAAACGTTTTTGAGATATCATTTTCGCTCATCGAACGAAAACGCTAGTGCTCAGATCTTACATGCAAAGTTATATAAAATTCCATCACGTAGTACTCGATCACGGATGTTGTAATGCGGCCGCAGTTATTTTCCGTCCATTTCAGTTCTTGCAACTTTTATAACCCTCAACTTAAAATTTTAGACCTCACCCTCAAGTTCGGTGCACTTTGCAAAATCAACACATATCTATATATATTTATGATGCCTGTATATGCATTTAATTATATTGACAAATTTTCAGCACCATGCGCGCCATTATAAAATTTAAACCGACTTAATTGCATGCACTGCGTTAACACCCCGATGAAAAGTAATTACCACCGCAATCACTGACAACTGACAACTAATTATACATAGTCTAGTGGCCATGGCCATCAGCTAATGAGTTGTCGAACTTAAAATCGTGAACTTGAATCATTGCTTTACAGTTCACTTGGCCCGCAAAGTTGGAAATCCCATCAAATCGATATTCAACTCAATTTAAAAATAATTTACAACCACAGCCGCAGCAATCTGGTTAGCTGCATTAAGAGCGAGACCAACAGGGATAATAATTGTGGCATGTGGCATCATATGGAATCATGAATACGGCATGGTTCCATGTCCCTTATGAGTCTTCCACTGTATGGCCCAATTGGTTGCGGTTCGAAATTGCTTCTCTACGACCGGAAAGCCATTAAAATACTTTCCTTTGATATGTCAAAAAAGACGACTGGTAATTACGTCAAAATTATAAAATTTTTGTGCGTAAACAAACACACGCACAAAACACAAAAAATGAATTTAAGTGTTTCAATGGGACTCCAACTCCAACTCCAACTCGAACCCTTATCCGTCAGCGTGTTTCCTTGCTTAGAATAATTACAGTTTATGTTGAAATTTATGGGCATATGCGTAGGCATGGCAGTAGCGGGTAGTTTATGTAGGAATGCTTTTTGATTCCTTTTAATAATTAACCGTGTTAGTTGAAAATCGTTATTACCCTAAGCATTTAGTAAAAGCACGAAACGTATATTTTTTTGTTGTATACGATTCAATTAACCACACGAACAGGGGTGGAGTTGTTACTCAAAAAATGTTGTTACTACGAAGGATAATTCGTAGCACATTCTCTATTTCGTTGTCACATTTTAGAAATGGAAACATATCCGGATGTGTGAAACATAGCCTCCCTGAGGCTGCGTTCTATTTTAGTAAACAGGATAATCTGCCCGTTTCGGGTACGGACACGGGATTAATGATTTGTGAATCCACTCGGGGGCGCTTGAAAACTGAACACATCAGCAATACAAAATGTTAGCACCATATAGTGTGGTCGTGGTCATATCCCCCTCTGGGTTGATTCCTTTGTGCGATGGTTTCGTATAATATTATTATGGTCGGGTTTATCGGTTAGAAACCCACCCTGAAGCTGTTGAGAGATGAAAATTCAATCACGAAAAGCCATTAAAAGAGTGGAGAGATGCTCGAGGGCCGTTGATCCTATGTCAATCTATTAGTCTCTAAGCGAGGCTATGGCAACTTTAGTAATTAAATAGTGATTGGACGGGATAAAGACGAAACAAGGACACTTTGCAAAGTATGCGAGTAGGTATGTTATGTGATTTTCATAAGTGCGACTAATTGGTGACAATTCTGCAGATGATGTATGATGTGTGATCCTATCTGGACTCCGGCGAATGTGGTAAGGCTGTCCTTCATTCATTCACAGCAGTATACCATTATGCTACCTACCACAGGAGATTAGAAGAGTTTCCTTTCCTGTGCTGAGAGTTATCCCCTTTTGGGTAAAGAAGATGATTGCGTGGCTACAGTATGAATTGCAGGATATTAAGTGTGGTTGAGGAAGTGCCACGGGTTGCTGCATGATTATACCTTTGGTAATTTCCGGCGTGTCACGCAATCCGCAAAGTTATATCATACGCAGTGGCTTTCTTAATAGAGTCTGGTTTGCACAACGAAAATGATAACATTCTTCTTCTGGATGTTCGGATTGGCATTCCATGACAAATGGGTCGATGAACTTTTATTTCAAATGCTTTTAAGATCAATTTTTGTGTTCAATATTTCCTTTTTGCGGTTACAGGGCGGCACCACCCGACATTTCAGTCCTTCGAGTCAGGTTATAAGTTAATAACCTAGAGCCAGCGAGATTAACTGGAAGAACAACTAACTGGGAAGGCTTTAGGAACGAAATTGAAGACAATATTGAACTAAGCGTTCCACTCACGACACCCTATGAACTTGAGGTTGAAGTTGATCGCTTCGTTGAGATTGTACAGCTTGCCTCCTGGAATAATACGCCTAATCCAAGGAAAACGCCGGCCAAAAACGGTTTACGATATCCTCCTGAAATAAAAGAATTGGTTAACGAAAAAAGGAAGGCGCGTACAAAATGGCAACAGAGTCGCGCTTCGCAACATAAAACAAAATCATTTAAATTATTTGTGCAATTTGTTAAAGACAACTTTTAAGGACTTCAAAAACCGTGCGATAGGTTCTTCCCTTGAAAGTTTAACAGCGAAAAAGGATTCCTATTATTCACTTTGGAAAACTATAAAAGGCACCAAAAGGCTCAAAATTCCCGCGCCGCCAATTAAAATGAATGAGCAAGGGAAGATAAGGAAAAAGCGGACGTTTTTGCCGCCCATCTAGAAAAAACCTTTAAGCCGTACGATGGTCAAGCGGTTAACGACAATATTAATAGAATGGAATTAATATCTGATGACCTAAGACTCACAAGTGCAACGCTAAGGGAACTAAAACGTGAAATCGAATCTCTAAAACCTAAGAAAGCTCCTGGTTATGATTTGATCACTGAAGAAGTTCTCAAAGTTCTACCAATAAAAGCATTAATTAAGCTTCTTCATATTATGAATGCTGCGCTCAGACTGAAACACGTGCCGAGCCAATGGAAAGTAGCGGAGGTCATAATGTTTTTAAAACCAAGAAAACCGCCAAATGAATTAAAATCGTATAGACCAATTTCCCTTCTTCCAGTCATTTCCAAAGTTTTCGAGAGGATATTGCTAAGGCGCCTACAACCGGTTATAGAAGACAATAACCTTATCCCTGACCACCAGCTTGGGTTCAGAACCAAGCATTCGACGATTGACCAAGTGCATAGAATCACTGACGTAATCGAGAAGGCATTTGAAGAAAAAAAGATATGCTCAAGCGCATTCCTTGACGTCTCACAAGCCTTTGACAAGGTGTGGCACGACGGTTTAAAACTTAAATTAAGACAAATTCTCCCCGTACCCATGTATGATATTTTAGAATCATATCTCAGGAATAGACTCTTCCATGTTAGAAACGGAAACGAATACTCGGAACTTAAAGAGATTTCGGCAGGCGTACCGCAAGGAAGCGTCCTTGGGCCGCTTCTCTATCTGTTATATACTCGCGATATACCAAGAGAAGATGGCACTACCCTTGCTACGTTCGCCGACGACACCGCTTACCTAGCAGTTGGTTAATACAATCGAAGAAACGACTTCTAAACTGCAAATAGCACTAAATAAGATAAACGCATGGCGGAGGGACTTTCGGCTCGCCCTCAAGGAAACTAAATCTGTCCACGTGAATTTCACGTGTAAGAAAACGAATGACTTGCCAATTTTTCTAAACTTGGCCCGAATACCCTTTGCAAACGCGGCCAAATACCTGGGAATGGCACTCGACTCAAAGCTGAAATGGAATTCGCATGTGAAAATGAAACGTAAAGAACTCGATATTAAATATAGAGAAATGTACTGGCTACTTGGAAAACATTCCCAGCTCAGTACCCAGAACAAACTGTTTTTATACAAGCAAGTGTTAAAGCCGGTGTGAACCTATGGTATACAACTTTGGGGTTGTACCAAGAAAACGAATGCCAATATTTTACAAACTTTTCAAAATAAAGTGCTTAGAGAAACTGTACAAGCACCATGGTACATAAGAAACGACGATATCCACAGGGATCTCGGAATTCCAACAGTCGAATCTGAAACTAGAAGGTTCGCGAGAAAACATAGAAGCCGACTAATCGGACATATCAACAATACAGTCCGACAAATTTTGGATGAGACTATAAAGAACAAAACCGTTCGACTTGGCAAGATAAGATTAACCATTAACCGCGTCTAAATTGCGGAACATGCAGGATATTTCATTGGAAAGTAACCTGTCAAAAGTTATTATTTCGTGATAGAAAAATTGCTTGATAAGTTGTATCTTAGTTGCAGTATCTAACATTTGATCGTGTTAAGATTCCCCGATGAAAGTACCCTCTTCTATTGAATAAAGTACTCCAAACGAATATGGTAACATATAAAATATAATATTGGTTTTATTATAATTTAGGTGTGTAATATAATTCAAGAATAAAGTTTAAGTTATTTATATAAAGTAAGTTAATTATCGCAGATAGAACCTTCCATGTCGACGGCTGAGAAAGAAGAGACCGAAGAGTTGTCGTCTACAAAAGCATGTTGTTTTAGATGACTGAAAGTTTTATGATTGTTCTAATAGATGTCGTGATGAACGTTTAATAGCTGGATGCGTGGTGCCAAATCATATTCAACAGATCGAAGGGTGGTGTTTTTAGTCAGTAAAAATCTGACACTACTATGAGCACGCGCTTGCTATTCTCATAAGGTCTGTTCCTTTTTAAATCTTCCGAATTTTTACGAATTCTTACGCATTTTACTCAATTGTCGTTCCCTAACTCGAAAATATCGTAAAAGATAGCGGCTTTCAGAGTGCAAGATATTTTCCCTCTTACTAGTTTTTACTGAACAAATTTCTTTGCGTAAGAATTGAAACATCTGTCAGTTGCCTGAAAATTTACAGCTGATTTGAATTTGTTGTTCTATTTAGCATTTGGGTGGAATATTCGCATTTGTGTTTTGCACAGATTACTACAAAAGCGTTCCTTAACTTTTGCGTAAGCTTCCCTTTTTGAGAGAGAATTCATCCCCTCCACAGGCATTTTGACAGTCTTTTCCATTTTTACTACAAAAGTAAAGGAACAGACCTATAGTGTCTTTGGAAGATTTTCACCTACCCTCGGAAAAAAAAACTACAGAATCTCTGGGTTGTTTTACTTAATACCGGAACTAGCTGTTGTACTTTTTCCATTAACTTTACGCCTTTGACTCCACTACGAGGTAAGTATTCTTAAGTCAGCAAAGTACCTTTAGCGACTGGGAAATTTAAAGCGTCAACCACATCGGAATCGGGTCGAAATTTGGCAAATGATGATGGCCGATCATATCCCCCTGCGTGAATACAACTCCCTTCCAAAATATGTCATAGAATTGAATGCTCCCACCCGATAAAAAAGGGTTCGCCTCTTTTTTTGTAATAAATGGAAGTTCCCAATTTTACTCAGAAGCAGCGTCGAGGGAAGCGATAAATAGTTATGTTCAGACTCAGCCTACCCCAAATCCATACGTTTCTATTATTACGCAAATTCCCAGACAGCTTAACAAGCGTAACACTTCCGATGACGATTGGGTCCGGAAATTAATACTTGAATAGAGACGCCACTGCCACATAACCTCACCAAAATCTTTTGTTACAGCTCATGTCTGTTTTGTTCCATGTCATGTTTGGCCCCAATTACGTCAACGGTCGATGACCTTATTTTATTAAATTTCATAAGCTACGTACCGCCCCGTTCCACACATTACGACACCCTGCTACCATATTACTATTTATTAGACGGTTATGGCTGTACCCCTACTTGTTCAGAGCTGCGTGTGTAGGTACGGCGTTCACGACTTTAAGGTACACGTTCTGCTGGAAAATTGTCTGAAATGCGCCTTGTCACATGTACCATCTTCCGTGTTTCATCTGTTTTAATTACGAAACGAAATCAACCCTCTTAACCCGGTCCAGTACCTCAATAAAGCGACAGTATCGTTACGCACACATTTTTATTTAATATTTTCATTTACACACATTACATGGCATAACAGTGAACTAAGTATGGCTAAAAGTCATCCATTACCAGGGAAAGACAACCTGCTCCTTCGACCCGGCTGCTCATTTGCATGGAAAGCAAATTGCTTCCCGCATAAGGATACAAATTGCCACCGAAATATTCCAAGAAGTTTATGTCATGCTAATCGGCTCTAGGCCCTAATATCGTACATGCATATGTGCTAAAATGTGTAATACCAAAACAAAGACGGAAAGTAGCGAATACCTTTATTACATGAACACACTACTCTAATTGAAATACACGACCCAAATGGCTCTTCGAAGTTCCAATAAGAACAAATAGATAATAATTTCACTCTATTACAATTTCCCGAACGTTTTTGTATTGTTTTGATTTATGTTTTGGGCTGCGATTGGTGGTGTGTTAGGTTACCTACCTGGAAAGAGAAGACTTCTACGCAGCATCCAGTATGTGAGTTCATTGGTAGGGCAATGACACCGCGGCTTAATGAACTCCAAGATTGATGAATGGAAGCAGTGTGCCTTATCCTATGAGTTGTTGGAGTAAGAATTCGCATTTGTCAAATGTGATATGGATTGGTATTCTACACACTTGGACTACGTGCCAACACAATCGATTTTGGGACGGTATTTGGATTTCAAAGTGCAAGTATTCAAAACATGTTCTCACAAAGCATCATTTGGCAAATACGCATCAAAACCGTCCCGTCTTCGCAAATTAGGGCGACCGACGGTTTAAAGCTAAGCATGCCCATACGTAACGCGACGGGTTTAAATGAAGAGTACCTATGCAATTTTAACGGTCTTAATGGACATTTTAATGGGATTCTCCAAATAAATTTATTCCTTATGTTAATAAATTTATTTATTTATTTCTTAGACTAAAGATGTGACAGATAATTATAAAAAAAAAATTAAAAAGAGAAAAAACAAGAAAAATTTTAATAATAATAAGAACAAAAATAATAATATACATAGGAAAAATAACAAAATAAAAAAGATAGAGCCAAACAATTATGTCGGAATACCGTCAAGTAAGTTCCTTTTAATAGAACAGATCGACAAGTTAAAGCCGATCAAATGAATATTTACATTGTAGGAAATCATAAGACCATAGTTCGTGCGAGAGTGTGATATTTTAAAGAATCTATTGTTACGTAAGTTTGACGATGGGACATAAATGTCAAGAAGGCGTAAAATTTCAAGAGAATCAATCTCACTAATGAGTACCCTATGAAGAAATAGAATTCTTGCCACCGTTCTTCTTACTTCAAGGGACTCCATGCTAATCAGTTTCAACCTTGATAGGTATGGAGGTAGGTTAATAAGATCAGTCCAACGTAGCCCTTTCAGCGCGAATCTCAGAAACCTTTTTTGTATTGATTCAATTCTGGAGATGTGTAAACTGTAGTATGAGCACCAAACTATAGATGCATACTCCAATATTGACCGTACAAAAGATATGTATAAAGTTTTGTTAAGAAGATGGAAACGTTGTACATCTTTGCCTGATATGAACAATTTAAAGTCGTCGGCAAACATCAACAATTGGCATTCGGGCAAGAATTTGACAATATCGTTAACAAACAAGTTAAACAGGAGAGCGCCAATATGACTACCCTGGGGAACGCCAGAGGAAACGAAAATTTTATTAGAGATATCATTGCGGAATTTCACGTACTGAAATCTATCACTTAAGAATGAAGAGAGCCATCTTAAGAAAGGTATTGGGAAACCCAGTTTTTCGAGTTTGTAAAGCAGTATTTTGTGGTCTACGCGATCAAACGCTTTACTAAAGTCTGTATAAATGGCATCAGTTTGATTGCCTTTCCCGATTTCTAATATCACAAAATTTGAAAATAAAAGAAGGTTGGTGACAGTAGAACGTTTCTTTACAAATCCATGCTGGTTGTTGCAAATTAGGGACTTACAGTAGAAGTAAAGTTTATCCGTAACTAACTTGTCAAACAACTTCGGAACACAAGATTGTTTACAGATGCCCCTATAATTCTCAACTTTATTCCCCCTACCAGATTTGAAAATGGGAACAATGAAAGACGTTTTCCAGAGGGATGGGAAGGTGATAGTTTTAAAGGACAGATTAAATATGTGGCACACAATTTTATGTAAAGGTATGGCACATTTTTTAAGGAAGATGGAGGGTAAACCATCAGGGCCAGGACTAAGACTTGATTCTAAGCTGGTCAGACCTACCAGAACATCATCTTCGGAAATGTCAATGCTGCTGAAGATAGGAGTGGGAAATCACCAAGAAAGCTAAAGAATTGCTCGTCAATCCCTGAGTCATGATTTGAATAGACTGATTGAAAAAATGAACCAAAATTGTTGCATATGGAAAGAAAAGAATCAGTTAATTGTCCATTAAAAGCGAGTGAGGCCTGGTAACCATCACTTTTACTCTTTGAGTTTATGAAATTCCAGAATTTATCAGGTCTGTACTTAAGACTGTTTTGCATGTCATCGATGTACACCTGATATGCATAACGGATGGAAGATTTGAACTCTGATTTCAACCTTCTAAACACCAGATAATCCTCATTAGCCAAACTTCAACGCCATTTTCTATAGGATCTAAACACTAAACATGAAAATGACAGGCGAAAGCTGAAAACGATTGAAATGTCCAGAGCGTGGCTGGCAAGGCTTTAAAATAACTTTACATAACACTTAGATCAAGACGAGTTTAGGAAAATATTCCCCTCTTATCTTCTTCAGTAGTTGATTCGCTCGAGGTAATTTCCACAATAACAGAAAATAAAGCGATCTCTAAATTTTCATGTAGGACATCTATCCTATCACGCAATAAGTGGCAACTTGCACCGCCTTGCTTAATCCACATGCCTTTCAAATCAATATCTTCGCATTCGTGCAGATAATAATCGGTTATCATAAGGAACTCACCGTTGACCTTTGTCTTTTTACATTGTCATTTGTCACTCACAGCAGAAGTATTTTCGCTGAAAGTGCGTCACAAACTTTCTTTTTACTTATTATTATTATTATTATTATTATAAGCTTTTATTAACTATTAGGATTACAATAGTTGTCCATAGATCTCTATTTTTTGCGTCATGGTACCAATACCTATTAAATTGGTTAATACCGTCAACCCATCTTGTTCGTGGTCGTCCGGTTGATCTTGTCGCTGGTGGTGTCCATTTGATCAGAAGTTTTGTCCTTCTATTATCTGTAATTCTAGATATGTGTGCTGCCCAGTTTCATCTAAGTTGTTTCGTCCTTTTTATTACATCGATGATGTCCGTTTGCCTTCTTATTTCTTCGTTCCGCACTCTTTGTATTATGTCGTTTTCCATTGGTTTCACTCGGGGATTCACTCATTCCGAAATCCAATGGAACAAGAAAACTGCTTCTGGTTGAATTCACGACAGTATTGGTAAAACGCCAAAAAATAATCTACGGCTGCTGTCAGCTGGCTTGTATAAAATACACAAGTTACACTTGTGTTAGTGCTTCTTGAGTGGATTCTGACTTCAAATCGAGAAGCGAATTTCTCTTCTCAGAATCACCAGAAGAGTATTTTTTGTGCCATAGGAACGGTTTCAGAAGTGATTTTTTCGATTCCGGACTCTCCCGGACGCTTCTTTGTGCACAATGGAAAACGACATTAATTTCTCGGTTAGGGGCCGTTTATAGCGATACGTAAAATGCAACCGAAAAAATTTTCTTTTGGTTTTTTAGACCACTTAAAGTTAATTCTTGAACTCAATCTTGGTCTTAAAATGTTGCTTATGAATTATAAAGTTAGTTTATCAAAAAATAAGCAAATTATCTTTACATTTTCGAAAAAATAACATTTATTAATTTTTCTGTACGTACAATTTTTTTTCGTTCAGAAAAATAAATTAATTCTTTTTCTAGAAAAATTGAAGATACTTTACTTACTTTTTTTTGATAAACTAACCTTACACTTCCTAAGCAACATTTTAAGACCAAGATTGAGTTCAACCATTAAGTTTGAGCGGTTAAAAAAAGCAAAAGAAAATTTTTACGGTTTGGTTTTTCGTGTCGCTATAACTGCACGCTTAGATTTGCTGTTAAGCCCAATGTTTGAAGTCTGTATGTCAGAACTGGTAAAATTGCTGAATCCATTTGATATTTTTTGTGTCTTTATTTAGTTTTGTGTTGAGTATCTCCTTCATGTTCCAGAATTGTCGCCATGCGTTTGATATTCGTCTATCTATCTCCTTTTCTTCTTGATTTTTAAATGATTTTAATTGTCCCAAATAAATATAGTCCTCAACATAATCAATATTTACGCCATCGAGTGTAATGTCCTTATGTGTAGAGTTGGTCATCACTTTTGTTTTAGACTGATTTATGCATAGTCCGTTTTTACAAATTGAAGCCAGCTGTGTTACCATTGTCTGAATGTTGTCCGCTTTCTGTGATATTAGGACAACATCGTCAGCAAACCTAAAATTGTTCAAATGTTGTCCCCATATATTTATTCCAAATCGATTCCAGTCAAGTTGTTTAAATATCTCTTCGAGTACTGCAGAGAATAATGGTGGTGATATTGGATCACCCTGTCGTACACCTCTTTTTATGCTGAACATTCGTCCTGTTCTTTCTGTTTTTATTTGTCCAGTGTTGTTTTTATATATGTTTCTTAGAGTTTTGATGCATAAATCATGAATCCCTTGGTTTTCTAAAGCCGTCCATATTTTGTTGTGTTCTATTGAGTCGAATGCCTTGCTAAAGTCGATGTATAGGAGATATAGGGGTTGTCTGTACTCGTTGGATTTTTGAATCAGTTGGTTTATGGTCTGTAGATGGTCCGTTGTAGAGAATTATTCCCTGAATCCTGCTTGTTCCCGTGGCTGTTTGTTGTTAAGTTCGGTTTTGATGGTCCGATATATAGTCTTTGAGAATAGTTTATATACTGTTGATATAAGGCTGATAGGTCTGTAGTTGTTAATATCGTCTTTGCTACCTTTTTTATGTATCAATTTTATTGTACTGTGTTTCCATTGATTCGGGATTTGTTGTCTTGTCAAAATGGCGTTGAATAAAATGGTCAGTAGGGGGGATAGTGTGTTTTTTCCATAATTTAACATTTCTGCTGAAATACCGTCATTTCCAGGACTTTTACTGTTTTAAGTTCGTCAATGGATTTCTCTATATCGTCTAGTTCAAATAATGGCACATCATCTAAGATTATAGTTCTGCTTTGAATGTTTGTTTCGTCAGGTTGGTATTGTGTTGAGCTTAATAGTTTTTCGAAAAAGCAGGTTGCTGTTTCATTTATTAGATTTCGGTTTGTTATTTGTTATTTGCTTATTATTTTACTACTATCCACAAACTTGTTCACTTAAATCCGAATTATTTGCTCAGGAAATAGGACGATTAAATAGCATTCGATTTTACCCAGTGCTACTGTTTTTCTTTTCAAACATTTTGCCTCCCACTAATCCTTGATAAAGTACAGAACTAAATTTGTCCAAGCAAAGGCTGAAAAAAAGCTACCAACGAAGCATTTGGCAAAGAAACAACACTGAATTCGTTTGCTATTATATTTTTATTGCATCTTCTCCCTTAAGGCTAAAATACAAACATTCTCTAACGTAACATCTTTGTCAACATAGAAATTCAGCGAAGCACTGAAACCGTTCTTTCTCATGTACTCTACTCTAGAGTAGTCTAGGATCCGCTTGCACTGCAAGCCAATAACCTCTCGCTGTTTCACCGAAACATTCTCCACATCAGAGTCGTCTATTACTGATTCTTCGTCCATTTGCTTTCGTCGTTCTCGGCTGAAACCAGTGCCACATATTGCCCAACTGGCCATCTTTGTAATCAACGCAAACTCCTTTCTACCCAAGCCATTGTCAAGGAAGAATTCTTTCCCGACAAATGGCTTCCAATCGCATCGATGGTGACAGCACAAAGCTATTAAAACAGCGTCAGTTCTATTTGCGCTATCCTGGAGTATGCATCGTATAGTCAAATCCGTAGCCGCTCCGCACAAATGCTTGCTGACCGCCACTATACTCTTGGAATCATTTAATAAGTCCAATTCAGACATTTTGAAGTCGGCAATATCTGCTCGTATCCGGTGCACAATGTTCCTGTCTTCGATTTTGTTGTCCTTCTTGTGACGATGGGACATTCTGTCGATAAGGATTACCTTGGAACTTTCACTTCCAGTTAAGACTTGCGCCAACCAATAGGACAACTGACCCTTCCCAGCGCCAAATTCTATGAAACACGTTGATCCCTTGAAGAGATCACAATTGTCTAGACATCCCAGCAACGATGACGCTTGCAGCAAGTGCTTTCTCGTTTCAAATCCGTATTTCTCGTTGGCCAGCTCATCTTTCAGGACAATGTGCGAATGATCCAATGCCGCAATCTGTCCATCTACGTATTTCAGGTACAGCTCCTTAACTTTGTCGATAATTGACTTTAGTTCACTGGGTGGTACTTCACTCAGTTTAGGACATGATAAACATGGCTCCTCATTATCGTCTCCACAGTTTATTCCGGGAACGATGTACGGAGGCAGATCCTTTGGTCGGGCGTTGCAAATTTTCAGATGTTTGCGGAGGTTCTTTTTGTAAAGCGTATGTTTTGAATCCAGTGGACATGGAATCCTGCCTTCATCTGCAGGTTCAACTCCTTCAGCAAGTTCTAGTTGTGGCTCGTGCTCACCGCAATATTCTTTGCCCTTGGCCACTGTCATTTTGCAAAAACGTTTCTTCCGCTTTACGAAATGTTTACATGTTGGCTCTTCGGTTTGTGAAGACTCGTTTTCGTTGGAGGTTTTCGCTTTTTTCGTCTTTGGTTCCATTATTTACTTGGGACAGGATCTGGATTCTGGACACTTGGCTTCGCATGGGTTTAATTTAAAAAAAAACAATGATGACATTTTGATGACAGGTGTATGGATATGTTCAATTAGAACAGTCCTCACATTAGAAAGGGGATGTATTTTACTACATTTTTATTAAAATTTATAGTTCTTTTATTTACACAAATCTATGAAGTTGATTTTTCATGGTTTACAGCAGCAATATGATTTAATACTATTGTCTTAAAATTTGCAGACAATGATTCATATAAATCATCTGAGTTATCAGATGTTGCTCCCTTCACATCTATTTCGGAAGCCATTCGTGGTTAGGGGAAACTTAAACGCTCCGCAAAGAAGTGCACTCCAAATTGAAAATTTAAACAACTAGTTTCAAATTCCCGAATTTGAGTATAATTTTCCCCAATAAATAGAGAAATGTCAAACAAATATCCCGTCACACAAATTAACCACTTATTTTCGCGGTTAGAAACAGCAATTGGTTCCCATTTCTGCTACTGTCGCTGTAAACCATGGAAACTAGTGAGCTATATAGATCATCAACTACATATATAACATATACGACAAGCAAAGCAGACTCAAACAATTAAATAAATGTGTCGCGTTCTATCGTTTCAAAACTACACGAATATTTGGTAAAGATTCTTGTTTTTGAACACCTTCATCGATAATCTAGTACAATTATGGGTATAACACTTAAAATGACAGCTGACACACACAGTTAACGCCGCCAAACTGTCAAATTGGTAAAAAGCGGCGTGTATAGTAAACGTTTCCAAGTTTTTTATTGAGCAAACGCATTTAATAATCAGGGAAAAATGTAAACTTTCTGTGAACAAACTTAAACTGCACCTTACTGACTAATCTTTTCTCGTTTAGGGCTCTCGTGAAACCGAAATCCGAACTCACACCAGAAGAATTGGCTCGCCAAGAGGAGGAAGAATTCAACACCGGCCCGCTATCCGTCCTTACACAGTCTGTGAAGAATAACACACAGGTTCTGATAAACTGCCGTAACAACAAGAAACTACTAGGTCGTGTAAAGGCCTTCGATCGTCACTGCAACATGGTACTGGAGAATGTCAAAGAAATGTGGACTGAGCTCCCGCGCACTGGTAAAGGCAAAAAGAAGGTTAAGCCGGTAAACAAGGACCGATTCATTTCAAAGATGTTCTTGCGCGGAGATTCAGTTATCTTGGTTCTTCGCAATCCTCTGGCAACTGCTGCGGGAAAATAAACCAGCAACTCGCATAACTTCTAAGACTTAAAAATAGTTTCCCCTTTTGTATGTACCAATAATAAATAGAATATAATCACAAGGTAACATACAGCACTTTTTACTGTAACTACTTACAATTGGGTGGAATTTGTCGCTTTGCAGTTTGGCGGAGGTATTAAGGTGATTAAGGGCTTCAGAGAGTTTCTGAGGATTGCAAACCTCGGTTGTTGTTATAGAGAATTGAACGATTGGTTCGATGTTCAAATTAGGTAGAGGTAGATATAAAAATTCCTCTTGACGGCGATTCTATAACAAAACTGAAGTCTGAACGACTTGGTGGACACCGATGGACTAGATAGCGACACGGACTCACAATCTAGGGCTTGCAATGACCAGAACGCAATAGTCACCTGACTAAATCGTATTGGAACAGGTTGGGGACGATTACAAGTATTATAACGATTTGCGATTACTAATTACTTTTAAAGGAAATTTTAATTTAAGTGAGATTTACAACTTGACATAGGAACACCTTGCCAGCAAATAAAAGTTTTCGTTTTTAAATATTTAGGCCTATTCGGCAAAATCTTTTATTTATCCTTTTATTCTGTTATTCTGTTATGAATTTCCATACAAAAGTTCGAACTGTAATCTGAAATTGGTATTCTGCGTGCACAAATCTTTTATGAATTCTCTTATAAATCATAACAGAATTTTGTGACTTTTATCATAAAAGATTTTATTAAATAGAAAGTTTTGGATTGGAATGGATGCGAATATGAAAGTTATTTACGATGATGCTCGATTTCCTGGATCAGTTCACGACTCAGCTATTTAGATGATTTCACCAGTGAAAAGATTAGATACTAATAGGCGCTTTAACAACTGCAGAAAATTAGCGAATGCATATTAATATGTGTATATTTTTTACTGCTGTATTTGCTGCGAGGTGATTCTGGCTTTCCACTTAGAGTATGGTTATTTACCCCAATAAATAACCCACCAGAAAGGTCACTTCAATCCAATTTTAATAAGAGGATCTTTCCACAAGAAACTCTGCAAATTGTTTATACAATTTTTTTTATACAAATATGTATAGGTACTATGGGTTTGGAACAATTTCTTGACGATGTATATCAAGCCACAAAAACAACAAACGGCAATGAAAACGATAGAGAAAACCATCAAAGAAATCGCAACGAATGGCACGACGTTGGATGCAGGGTTCGAGGACGATATGTGTTAAATTTAACATAAGGAAACAATTATTTTACTAAATACATACAAAAATTTCTAATTTATTTCAAAAATACAGTTTGTAATAATTCAAAACACAGGTACTCTTTAAAGCCTACATTTTAATGTGTTATGCTCAAGTTGAAAACAAATAATGAAAACAGCTAATTGTTTTCACAGCTTCGTAACAGATTCCAGTTTTCGAAGTTCCATAAAAGAATTTTATAAAAGTTCGAAACCCAGAATACGATATATAAAAGATCTTTTATTTTCGAAATCTTTTATTATTCATAAATCATAAGTCATAACAGAATAAAAGATTTCGCAGAATAGGCCTGATTGTCTTTAGTTGCCAAGAAAATTCTCATCACGAACCAAAATAACCGAAATAGTGCGCTGCATTTTCTAGAGCGGGAAAATGTATGTGTCAACGAAGCAAAGTATAACTTTACAGGTATAAATTCACAGCCTGTAACAGACTTTAAAATTTCTAAATCAAACATATAAAAGACAGTTTCGAGTTCAAATGCTGAACGTTCAAAGTGTTTGAGTTTTATATAACAAAGAAGTTACTTTTCATTATTGATAATCCAGAAATATGAAAAGATAGAAAGATTTTGAGTTTCGAAACGTGTGTGAAAGTTTAGTTTGGATAGTGGAAAAGGATTCTCCGATTTCCGAAAGGTTCAAAAGCTTACTTGAGTTAAAAAAGGGTATGCTTCCATATACGATGGAACTTAAAACTATTGCAAACATGAATGTCGCTGCCTAACAGATCCGACCTACATTTCATGAATTTTAATTATTTCAGGACTAAAAGCATACACTGGCTCGTAATTCCTACTGGTTAAAGCGAGAAACACAGCAACTGTATAGAAACTTTGACAACAGAAGCAACTTTAACAGCAGCTAGGCTAGGAAAAGGCTGTTAATGTGGATTTACTATATTAAGTTACATTAAAAAAACATTTAGATGAGCTCTACAAAAATTAAAAAATACCCTCCAGACAAGCTTTGAGGTTATTCACCCCATTATGCTTCATTGTTCGTGGGTTTTGAACGGGTATACTCAGTGCCGTAGCCAGAATTTTGTTTTCGGAGGGGCTTGCGTGCAAATTTTACGAGGAATTATTTAAACAAAAAACTACTACCTATATATATTCAAAACTACTACCAATATATTGTTTTTTATAAGTTTTTAAATCGCATGTTCGCAAGGTTCTTTCAACTTTAGCTGTGGTCACTGGAAGCGTGGTCAAAACGGTAAGCAATAATTTTATTCACCTAAAGTAAGTCTTTTCACATAAATATCAAGCAATTTCAATATTTCGGTTGAAGAATCACTCGACAACATTTTTTCGCACCAAAGAATGTTCTCAGCTTTCACCCCTGAAACCCCCTCCCCCACTGCTTGGGTTAACTGCATCCCTACTACCAACTAGCATTAGCTGATCACGATTCCCCCGTTTTTCACAAATGATGCCACTATTTGTTAAACATTTGTGGATATAATTAAAGTCATGCTGGTATTATCAGCGAATCGTAAAATGAACCTCCCAAAATCATTAACACTTAAGAGAAGAATATCTTTCTAACTGACTCATTGAATACCAGAGATGGCCAAGGAAGGGGCCAATAGGATAGACCTTTTACTAGTCTCATGTCATTATCGTTTCTTAATTAGTATTTTCAAATTCTTTACAAATGATCTGTATCTACTTCAACTTTTGCGCATTATCCCCTTAAAATAAGTCCAATTTGAGTTTAAGCAGAGAATCGTATTAGCTAAGTGCAAGGAGGCATATAAGGCATAAATTTGTAAGTGTGACCCTACGCTGTTATATATCCCAAGAGCTGCCGCAAATATTTATATATTAAAAATAAATAATTAAAAAGTCGCAACAGGTCCGTAAGGGATCCAAAACCTAGCTTCCCACAACCTTTCGTTTTGTGTGAGTTTTTCATGTTTGGGAAGGGTTGGGAAATTAAAGGGATCTACAATTTAAGGCCTGTTCCTTTACTTTTAAATTTAACGAATTTTTACTCGAAAAATTCGTAAAAGAGAGCGCCTTCGAGAGAGCAAGATATTTCCCCTCTCACTTGTTTTTACTCAAAAAATTTCTTTGCGTAGGAATTGAAACAACTGTCAGTCGCCTGAAAATTGACAGCTGATTTGAATTCACATGTTACTAAAAAAGCGTTCTTAACTTTTGCGTAGGTAAGTTTCCCTCTCCGAGAGAGAATTCCCCCCCCCAATGTCATTTTGACAGTCTTTTCCATTTTTACTAGTCAAATTAAAGGAACAGACCTTTTGTGTCGAGGTCGAACGGCTAATTGAGAATCTCTTTCATGACAGTTGTACTGTCGGATGTTTGTCAGATGTTAACGAGAGGTGACGCAGTGCAAAAACCGTAGAATTAAAATTCGCATTTTTCCGGGCATCGAACCTTGGACCTACTGGAAACTGGAAATAAATATTAACCTCCATTTAAACTCAACTAAGCCACAAAATCGCAGAGCGCAGAGATTCGCAATTTATTTTTATAGGGAGCAAAATTCAAATGTCACATCAATACATAAATGTTTCTTACATCTGCATAATTCCAACGGTAAATAAATGTATGCAAATTCATTCAAAATATTTAGTTTAAGAACCTGTTCGATAACTATCTATAAACGGCTTTGTATTGCTCCCACCTAGTCATGAATAATTCCTTGAGAATGCATCTTTTCCAGCGAAGGTAAAACAACGATATGTTAATCTACAAAGGACATTGTGTATTATTGACACAAAAATGGGCCTTAAATATTTTGTAGGTCACATAAAAAAGGTCGTAAAATCCGAACAGAAGACGGATTTAATCTCCCTACAGTTCCAAAGCTCTTTTGGTCACTTGAGTTGCAAAATGATCATTAAAGTTGAAGAACAAATTTTGTTTGTAGATACAATCGAAGTGGCAGCCTTCAGCCTAATCGATATGAGAACAATAAACTTTCGAAAATCGTGTAAGCTGTTGTAAAATTTTCCAAGCTCTTTCGATAAGCGCACGTTAGCACATGCAGTTAAATAATATAATTAACTTCTCTAGAATGCAAACGCAATAAGATGTCATTCTACGTTATCGGTTCCATAACACAAAAGCGCACAAAACATCTGTAAGTTTTAAGGTCAAAATACAATTAGCATTTTGAGTGTCTAGTTTGAATGGCGTGCACGTAATTACCGCTACCACGACCACCTACAATTTACGCCACAGTGCGGAGACCGCATTAGCGATCCAAAGCCGGTTATGTTTAACGTCTCAAATGCTAAAAAACAACAGTAACAATTTATATAGACCAGTTTATCGGAGAAAATCTGAAAATGCGCAGAGTCATAACCGCGTTTGAAAACGCAGAAACACCACACAACCACAGCCATGTTCATAGTGTAAGAATCGCGACTGTGTAATGTGGTGTGGTATCTGAAAGTTCACCTGACCACACGTCTAGCAGCCGTTGAATCATTTCTCTTTCAGCACTGATCTCAGACGGATCGTCCAACAGCCGAAGGCACCAATTGTTGTTCCGTTGTATTTTGATCAAAATGAAAATTTTCGTTTTTGTTGGATTAATTGCGGCTGCAAGTCTTGGTGCGGTCCGGGCGGTGGATTCCGACATCACGAAGTTCTTAAAGCACTTGGAGGTCATACCGGACGTTATTACCGAAGGTCCACCGCATTTCTTGAAGGTTAGTCCGCCGTCGACGTCGTAATAAATTCAAATTTTTTCCCACCTAATCGTGTCGGTATTCTGTAGATCGGCTTTGATAGTGGAGTTTTCGCCGACAAGGGAGTGGAACTGACGCCAACGCAAGTGAAAAACCAACCGACCGTTGAATGGAAGGCCAACAAGAAGGCTTTCTATACGCTGATCTTGACCGATCCGGATGCACCCAGTCGAGCTGAGCCCAAACTTCGTGAATTCAATCACTGGCTGGTGGTGAATATTCCCGGCAAGGATATCAACTCGGGTGAAGTTCTCACTGAATACGTTGGTTCCGGTCCACCAAAGGACACCGGACTGCACCGATACGTTTTCCTACTTTACAAGCAACCAAAGAAACTGGAATTTGACGAGAAGCGCATCAGCAAGACATCTGCCGAGGGACGTTCCAAGTTCTCAGCGAAGAATTTCGCAGCCAAGTACAGAATGGGAAAACCAGTGGCGGCCAACTTTTACCAGGCCCAGTATGATGACTACGTGCCAGTGGTTCATGAACAGCTTGGATTCTAGTTGGGGACTTGTTTGATTGGGTTGTAGTTGCATAAGATTTAGTGTTTGGTGATTAAATGAACGAATTTGCAAAATTGATTTGAGTAATCTTTTGATATTTAAAAATTTGGTTGGTGTTGTGCAGTTGATTTGCATTTTATCGAACCGGATTGAGGTTATGTAAGCTTCGTTAATTGAGGTGACATATTAGTTTCGGTAATATGGACAGTAACTGGTTTTGCTGACGCTAACCGATTTCGGATTGATTTATGGTCCACTTTTTATTAAACAACATAAAACTGATTATCTGTGTGTTGATATACAATTTCTTAAGCGCGATTTAACGATTTAATGTGGTTTATCGAGAGACAGAAGTTGTTCTCTCAAGTCCACAGTTGTTGTTGTCGGTGGAAAAGGTTTCCCATGAGATTTGACCTTGGTATCTTGTAACGATTTGACACAAAGAACCAACGCAACTTGGATTTCTTTGAGGGAAAAACCTGTATGCAGTTGAAAGTGGACATATGATATTTCTTGATTTCATTTATGATTTGTTTCTTTTTTTTTTTTTGATTAACAACGTCACACCATGGGCTAATAAGTATCTACTTAAGAAGTAAGTCTTTGACTAAAGTCGCATCTTGAGTTAATGATTCACATTCACTTTGTAAACAAAGAGCGTGCGTTCAGACATATGTGGTGGGTGGTCCGACAAAGATTGTCAAAAGGCTTACGCTGTTAAGTTGGGAACAGTTGGGGCCTTAATTTGTTCTCTATCGGACAATTTTCTCTGGGGACTGGATTCAGTGTTAATCCCGCTTCCCAGTTCCCACTAATGCTGTCAGAAAGTAAGACTACTTTTTTGACAGTTGAAACTCGAAAGCCATTTTGATTTTATCCGTTGTCGTTTCAAGAGAAAAACGTTTCGTTATGTATTTGGTTTTGCTTAGTTTTGAGAGCAGACAATTCAACAATGAACTTTCATAAAAACTCTACAGATATCGAGCTTCAGTCAAAAATTTGGCTAGTTGGCTTTTGGCTAGTCAACTATTGGGCACATTCAAAAACTTAGTTGTCTTATGTCGAGAAGATTGGTCTGGATCTGGACTAGATGTAACCTGAACGCAAAAACTAGATTGGTCGGGAACGTCACTTTTCCTACGTCAGCCACATATGCGAACTGTCAACTTAGTACTCAGTCACGAATTTCTTGACTAGCTTCGTCGGCTACACCTCTATAAACCTCAACTGACACAGCTACCCATGTGACCGATCTAGGCCAACCAAAACTGAGATACATCACGTCAGTCAGCCGTCAGACTTACTAAACTAGATACTTGAACTTTCTCATTAAGAGCATGTGAATTGATTCGCTGATCCGTTTCACAGAGTCTTCTAAAGGAAGCCCAACTGAACCTGGAGGCATGTGACTAGGGATCCACTTCATTGGATGTCTCAGACTCGAAAGCCTATTAGCTATTCGTGAGCGTATTTGTCTGCTGCAGTGACATGGCCCAAGCCAAATATTAAAAGTTGGACTACATGAATACATCATTTGGCATTATGACACTTTGTTAATAGTGATTATTACTAGTCCGATAAAGTTTTTTTCAAGAAGTCATTAAGAATATTTTATAGGTCTGTTCCTTTACTTTTAAATCTTACGAAATTTTACGAATTTTTACGAACTCTTACGCAGAGAGCAAGATATTTCCCCCTTACTAGTTTTTACTTAGAGAATTTCTTTGCATAATAAAAGAACTGTCAGTCGCCTGAAATTGACAGCTGATTTCAATTTAGGTCTGTTCCCTAACGATAATGCATTCGAACACATCAGTCAAATTTAGTCAAACTTCGTTCCTTTACGCAAAAGTTGGGCAGAAGGGAGAACAAAAAATGTCCCCTTCATAAAAAACCTGCAAATTGTAGCCCAACAAATTTCTTTGAGCTAGTTTGTTATAACTGACTTTAGCTGTCAAATCTCTCAAAAGTCAATTTGAATTGGCAGTTTATTTCGGTTTGCTTCGTTAAGTGCTGAAATTCGTTATTAAAATTGGATAAATCCGCAAAAAAAAAAATTATTTAACTGAATCCGAATAATTTTCAACGTCTGCAAACTGGTAATTTTTTTTAAACCCACTGACGTTTATTTTTGAATTTCTCGCATATGTTTTCAACAAACATCATGCCAAACTTTCGTTTCTGTAGTTTTTGGTTATAATATATAGTCTAAATTTGGTTGTTAGTAAGGCCGAATCTCTTTATCTGAGAGAATATATCCCCAGTCCTTGATATCTGACATTTTGCCGAAATTGGCCCAAAAAGTAAGGAAACAGACCTTTTGTTGTTCTATTTCGCATTTGGCATTTATGAACTATCTGTCATTTTTCACAGGTTACTACAATAGCGTTCCTTAACTTTTGCGTAAGTTTCCCTCTCTGAGAGAGAATTCATCCCCTCCTCTGTCATTTTGAAAGTCTTTTCTATTTTTACTACAAAAGTAAAGGAACAGACTTCACGTCTCTTTGGATTTTGTCACGTCACAGTTCTGAATTTTTCCTTTTTTGTTGACTGCGAATAGGGTATCACACGATTTCTTTCAAACGAAAACAAGCCCATCCGTTTGGTTTCGCTTTGTTTTGCTTTTCTTTTTCTATAAATATGTTTTGCGGCCAAGCATCAAGCAATAACCAATAGTTGTTTACTTTAACCCGGCTCTCACTCATACTTGAGCAGATTGTAGACATAGTAATCTAATATTAATTTAATTCCATCAATCTCAAAGCTCAGTATGAGTTCAGAAATTAGAACAGCAGCACTGTAGTTTGATATCTTGTCAGATAGATAATGATGGCTTTTAATACGATTTTATTTAGTTTTGTTATTTATAGCTGTGTTTCT
Source organism: Cheilosia pagana (assembly GCA_936431705.1). Lineage (NCBI taxonomy): Eukaryota > Metazoa > Arthropoda > Insecta > Diptera > Syrphidae > Cheilosia > Cheilosia pagana. Next base: position 114,412,758 of record OW386166.1, read on the forward strand.
GCTGGAAGTGATAACAGTTCAGTCAAATCGAATATGGAGGAAAGTCGCATTGTTCCGGATGTAATTGACGTTGCCCCAACTGGCATTGTACAGGTAAATTGTAACAAATCGTATATTTTGTACAGTAATGGACGTAGATGCACAATTCATTAAAACTTGTTTTGTACGCCATGCATCTGAAGTTGATCTTGCTATTACACTACTTCAAACTGAAAGTATTATTTTAGAATAGAAAATATGGCGATTTAAATAAAAATTATTTAGAAATACTCAGCATTTATTTAATTAAAGCCTTGAGGCGCAGACATGCAACTTGAACATGTCACGATTGCAGGTGTACATAAATGCAAGTCATTGTAAAAGCTTTTATAGCTATGGTGTAAACTGGGGTTATATATGCTTTCTAAAGTTAGCAGCTCTTGCGGCGCGGAATGATTGAATAATAAAATTGCTTTCACCACTGCTGTTAATGTTACCATTCATGCGTGAATGTCAACATGTTTTGTTTATTAATTTGACAAACAAACAAATTATATTGATCGGCTGTTTACTCGAGATCAAGAGTCCAAATATTTTTTGCTTTTTCTAAAAGTAGGCGTTACCTAACAATGTTTTTTTTTCTATTTTTGGAAAGGTAACCTACCCAAGTGGAGTAAAAGTTGAACTGGGAAACGAACTTACTCCCACTCAAGTCAAGGACCAACCGACACTACAATGGGATGCAGATGAAAATTCTCTCTATACCGTGCTGATGACTGATCCAGATGCATCAGCGCAATTTAGCGAAGTTCGCCACTGGTTGGTTGTAAATATTCCAGGAAATCAAATATCAGAGGGGCAATCTGTTGCGGATTACGTAGGCTCTGGACCTCCACTTGGATCCGGGCTACATCGCTACATCTTCCTTGTGTTCAAACAGCCAAATGCGATTAAAACAGATGTCCACATTTCATATACGTAAATATTGATGGGTATTACTTAACATGTACAAAATTGTAATTAACTTGAATTTAGAGCAAGGGAAGGACGCACACAAACTAAGGCCCGCGATCTTATTAAGGAGCACAATTTGGGTGTTCCGGTAGCTGGGAATTTCTACAGGGCACAGTACGATGACTACGTTCCAATTATTCATGCTAGATATAGTGCAGCAAAGCCGAATGTTAATTAATGAATAAAGTTTTAAGAAATGTCGCAAATTTTGATATATATTTTCTATTAAATTAAAAATGTAATTAGGTTCATTTACTTTTAAATCCTCAAACCCCAACTCGAAAAATTCGTAAAAGAGAGCGGTTTCGAGAGAGCAAGATATTTCCCCTCTTCCTACTTAACAAATTTCTTTGCATAAGAAAAGAATTGAAACAACTGTCAGTCGCCTGAAAATTGACAGCTGATTTGAATTTGAGGTTCTATTTGGCATTTGGGTGGAATATTCGCATCTGTCATTTTTCACAGGTTACCTGCTACAAAAGCGTTCCTTAACTTTTGCGTAAGTTTCCCTCTCTGAGATAGAATTTATCCCCTCCATTGTCATTTTGACAATCTTTTCCATTTTTACTACAAAATTAAAAAAAAAGTCCTACTGAAAATCAAATAAATGTCAAAATATTCAGAAATAACTTAAAGGGGATTATAAAAACTTTTTTTTTAACGTGTTTGCATATTTTTCTAATTTTTAATTTTTCATTTAAAAAAAACAACTGGTTGAAAATTAACGACGATAGAAAAAAACAAGTAGCTAAACAAGTAAAGAAGAAGATAGCAGTCTCATTGTGCAACGTTTGGGGTTTCGGAATTTCAAGAGGTACTTATCAATTGCCCATCAGAGAGGAGGACCGAAAAAACCGAAATCGGCTCCCAAAAAGCGCAAGGGAAACGGTTGTGTCTGCGATTTTTAAAAATTTAGTCTCAGAAGGAACTTTACGCTTCTAGAAAATAAGTACCAGAAAAAATACTAAACTCCGAAAGTATGCATGCATCGATTACGACAAGCGCCTGTATTCAGAAAGAATATGTGTAACTGCTTTAATTGTATTGATTCAATTCATTTTATCAAACGACAAACACAAACACACCATCCACGAGGCGACGGCGACTTTAACGTTACCATTTACATTGGGGACCTTCAAGTATCTAGTTTAGAAAGTTTGACAGCTGACTGACTTATGGCGTTTTCGATTTAAGAAAAGAATTGCTCTTTCTATGAAAAGAGCAAATCCAGAAGTGCTCTTTCTATGTTTTCCATGTTTTATTGAAAAAGAAAGGGCATTTCCAGATCAATTCTTAACACGAAAGAAGTGTCCGGAATATTTTTAAAGAATTGCCCTGAACTCACCAACACACACAAGTGAAATGTCAGAGTGAAATGTTTGTTGTGCTATAAAAAACAAATTTTGCGCTGTGTGATCGGAAAATACCCAATTATTATTTAATAAAGAAAGCAAAAGAAAGTAGCAGCAGAAAACCAAATCTCACATATAACGCGCATATGGTGTCTACCACTATTGCAAAAATATGCCAACGAATTTCATTGAAAAGGGCAATTCTGAATTTCGGGGCAATTCTCTCGGATCTTCAATGAAAAACGCCATTAATGTATCTCAGTTTTGAGTAGTCTAGATCGATCACATGGGCAGTTGTTTCATTTGACGTTTATCAATCTAGAGAAGAAATTTGTGACTGAGTACTAAGTAGACAAGTCGCATATGTGGCTGTTTTTTGCGTTCAGGTTACATCTAGTCCACACAAATTTAGTCGACTTAAGACAACTAAGATTTTAATTGTGCACATTATTATATCAAGGGCAACAAATATTGATGACAGCTCAGTGACATTTCGATTTCTTTGGTTCAAGGAAATTGCGGCAATTTTAGGCGACTTAAGACCACATTTGAAGGAGCCTAGTAAATATCGCTTGTCGATTTTAAGAAGAGCACTGTACAAGCCATCTCGACAGTTAAAGTGCAGAACCTCGTAAGTCGTAATTATTAATGCAAAAAAAATAAAAATCAGAAAAATCAGAGCCATCTTTTGGCATAATCAGGGTTACAATGTTGTTCTGAACATTTTACAGGAAAGGCAGAATTCAAAACCTCGTATTGTAGATAGCGTACAAAACTTGGCAGAACCTACCTCGTACATCTCCTACTGTCAAAGTAAATAGATTGCTGTTGACGTCGGGTTAAGTTTCTTGTGTTTTAAAGTGAACCAGAGGCTGTTTTTTTTCAAATAAAATGTTAGAATTGGTAAGATTTACAGTTTAAAATACATTTTAGATCAAAACTATTAAGGTATCCTGGTGTATTTACTTAATTATAGGAGTTTTGAGCTTAAAATACTTGTATTTCGATTTTCATCCAAAAATAATGGTTTATTAAAGAAAGGAAATGGCTGCAATACTTCGTAAGTATTGGTAAATATTTTATATAAATGCAATACCTCCATAATAGGTAGACATACCCTCAGGCTGGATCTTCCCGCTAATGACATCTGCAGAAGTTGCATGGACGAAGAGGAGCAAGAGTCCATTCTTCACCTCCTATGCACCTGCCCTGCTCTTTCTACTCGAAGAATATTACGTCTCGGAGAATACTTATTTAACAATCTTGGTGAACTCGATATTATCAATATCAATAGCCTCCGCCGCTTTACTTTGAGCTTCCGTTGGGTTAACGGGTAGTTTGAGATAATTAAATCCTGTGGTGTCACAATGGGCCTAAGTGTGGCTGCACCTAACCTAACCTAACCTCGTAAGAGTGCCCGTATTTTAACACAAATTTTAAGAAATATAATTAATTGATTAATAAATAGCTCAAATAAATTTTATTCTTATTTTTCTTTTTAATAATTGATTTAAATGGTTTCTGTTTTATTGCTGAAGAACATTCAAGAACGACTTAACAGGTTCTGCACTTTAACCGTCGCGGTCATCTAATATTTGAGAATTTTGGAATATTTTACATATTTTTTCAAAGATGAAAAGTTCGAAAACAGCTTAAACGCATCTGTAAAAATTTAAAACGCGTTAAGCAGATTTAAAAAAAAGACTGTAATATTCCTTTTAATATTTTAAGATTGGCAATTTCTCGAAAGCAATATTTCCACTATCAATTATGTCAGAATCAACACTTTAATGATTCTCTGGACCTTTGGTTCTTTTTGGTATTGCGACTTAGACATATAGCGCCTTTTCTAGATTTATGAGGGTTGTGTATAAAACCGGTCTGTATGCAACAGTCGTTTTGTTATATTGACGATAGTTTTTGATTTTTTCTAAGGCAACTGAACTAAATAGAATAGAAAACTTATAGCAGACAAACTGTCGTTACTTATCTGCATTTGGAAGCTACTAGTGATACTTGAATTCAATTGAAAGACTCCAACAAGTGCGCACTTTGAAGCACTTCAATGATGAGTCAACTAACCATAACCATCGAACCGAACCGACACCGATTACTTAACTTAGCTCAGAAACCAGTTTTACTGTATTTTACTCAATTGACCACCGGCACTACGATTGGGATGGGATTGGGAAATGGGAACTTCAATCAAAAGTTAACAAGAAATAGTTGATATTCTGCGTCTGATCACTACGGTTACGATGGCCACTGTTGAAAATTTAATTTTGTGTTCCTTGTTGATTGGTTTTGCGTATACCCTTGAGGTTTCGGTGAAACATAAAATTGAAGAGTTCGGTATTGTGCCTGATGTAATTGACGTCGCCCCAGAAGACACTTTGCAGGTAATGACAGCTTGGACGTTCCTATGTTGTTCTTTGTGCTTCTTGTGCAAATGACAACCGCTTAGGCAAACTTTAAACAATTTTTATGATGTTTCACTTAAACTACCGCAGTATTTAATGTAACTTCATTCTTTTGTCGCAATTTTCGTTGTACCTATATTTATCAAGATCACATTCCCAAGTGGCGCAGGGGCAAACCTCGGAAATGAACTGACCCCAACAGAAGTTAAAGATGTTCCATCCCTAAATTGGAATGCGGAAGACAGTGCCCTCTATACAGTGCTTCTCACAGACCCAGATGCGCCGGCACACATAAAAGAATTCCGACACTGGTTGATAGTTAACATTCCAGGCAATGACATTTCGAAAGGAAAAATTGTCTACGACTATGTCGGTGCTGGTCCCCCGAATGGAACTGGATTGCATCGTTATATCTTTTTAGTGTTTAAACAACCCAAGTCGATCGAAACAGACATTTATGTTGCAAATAAGTGAGTATTCGCTCAATAAAACGATACAGTCGATTATCTCTTCCGTATTTCAGCACAAGAGAGGGACGCACTCAAACCAAGGCACGTGATCTTATTAAGGAGTATAACTTGGGTGTACCAATCGCTGGAAATTTCTACCGAGCACAATACGATGACTACGTTCCAAAGGTTCATGCTCAATTGGGTGGACCACCAAAAGCTACTTAATGATTGTTGAGAGGATCACTGCAGAATGTAGATCTATGTGGAATTAATTTTAAAAAGGGTGAAAATAAAGATTGATCGCTTTGGGCATAGATTCAAATTTTAAAGTCGTCTTATCTCTACATATAATAAAATTGGAGAATAAAAAATGCCTGACCGCGCATCACGCAGAAACTACGGAACGGATTTTGATGAAACTTGGCATAGTGATTGCTTATGTACCCGGTCGGGCTTTAGGATACTTTTTAACCCGAAATATAACTTGGGTTTCTACAAAATAGTCAAAAAAACCAGGTATATGTAGGAATTTTTAGTTGGAATTAAAATTATGTTTTTATTTTCTTTGTTTTTGCTTTATATTGCTTTTAGAAAGGTCCAAGGGAGGGAACATATTAATAAAATAAACGGTGGGTGAAGCCAGGCGAGCACGGGTCAGCTAGTTTCGAATATAAACTCACTCCTGGCAACATTGTTTAGTTATACATAATTTTCAAATAGATTTCTTATCTGTCAATAGCTTCATAAATTTTGATTGCTCTTAATAGTACCTAATCAGTTTTCGTTGTCATTCTTTAGCATCACATTGCTGTAGAGAAATTTGGTCGTGCTTGAGAATGGAAAATAACAAAATTGTGCCAGATGTAATTGATGTTGCTCCTAAGGCCCTCGCAACGGTGCGTTAAAACGATTAACCAAGAGTCACTACAATCATTGTTTTAATAGGTTACCTACGCGTCAGGAGTCCAAGTTGCCATCGGCAAAGAACTGACACCATTTCAGGCGAAAGATCAACCCAAAGTCTCGTGGGAAGCAGTAGAAAATGGATGCCTCTACACCGTTCTGATGATTGATCCGGATGCACCATCACGCGAAAAGCCAAGACTCAGGGAAATCGCACACTGGCTTGTAGTCAATATCCCCGGCAATCGATTGGCTAGCGGGCAGACTGTCATTGAATATATTGGGCCCGGTCCGCCAGAAGGTACGGGCCTGCACAGATACGTCATTTTGGTTTTCAAGCAGACACATAAAATTATTACTGATCTATTCATTCCTAAATCGTAAGTGCTTGCATTCCGAGTTCATAAATGTGAAACATAAACACAAAATGTTGGAACTTTTCGCCATAGTACCCGTACTGGAAGGCTAAGCGTGAGGACCCGTGACTACATCAGTAAATATGCGTTAGGAAACCCAATTGCTGGAAACTACTACCTCGCACAATGTGACGACTATGTTAGGGAAATACGTGCCAAGTTGTAGTAGTTGAAATTAAAATCTGTCTTTGAAAATGACACAAGCGGAGTTTGCACTCATCTAACCATGGTTCTATTTAAACAGGTAGTAGGTACGGATATCACTTTGCACTTTTCTATTACCCTTAATGAGAAATAAATTGCTGCAAAGATTTTCCCACTTTGAATGCTGTGCAATAATTTTTAACTAACAATCTTGCATTGCTAAAAATATTCTCCATAAATCTGATTGAACTTTGGATTGGCATGTGTTTTACTTATGGTTCACAATTAGACTCCAAATATACAATTACTATCTTATCATGTCATGACTGGCTTTATGTGATAAATTTGAACAAAAGATGAACTGATTGCTTCGCTTAAAGTCAGTTTCTTTCGGCATTCGGCAGCGACACATTGTCAGAGCGGATTTATTAAAGATGGACATGGATGGAATTATTCCCGACGTCATTGATGTTGCACCCAAGGCCCGAGCAACGATTACATATCCATCTGGGGTAAAAGTTGATCTGGGTAACGAATTGACACCAACTCAAGTGAAAGATCAACCTGAAGTGACCTGGGTGGCTGAAGATGATGGTTTTTACACACTTACGATGATTGACCCGGACGCACCCTCACGTGAAAACCCGAAATACAGGGAGTTCTCGCATTGGCTGGTGATCAACATTCCCGGTAATCAGTTGGCAAATGGGCAGACTATCGTGGAATATATTGGTTCCGGACCACCAAAAGACACAGGCTTGCACAGGTATACCTTTTTAGTGTTCAAGCAGGAGGGTAAAATCGCCACGGACTATTTTATCTCGAAATCGTAAGTTTTTCAGCCGATTGTTGAAAGAAGTTGTAAAAGTGTCCCTTTTTTTCATAGAACTCTTGCTGGACGGATGAGTGTGAAGACTCGGGAATATATCACGAAATATAAGTTAGGAGACCCCATCGCTGGCAACTTCTACAAGGCACAATATGATGACTACGTGCCGACTGTTCATGCGCAACTTAAGTGAAAACCGTTTGCCATGTCATTTTATTATGACAATAAAAATTTATTTTGATATTTAATTGCTTGTTGTTATTTAATTAGAGGAACGTACCACTGCCCATTTTATTTATGCAATATTGCCCCAAATAAATGCTGAATGGGCCCAAATTGTCATCATAAAAAATGAAAAATTGCCCCAAAATAACGCTTGGCAAACAGCAACAAAAGTGATTACGAAATTGGGGAGTATTTTCATTGTTTTGGGGTCTTCTTGCATATTTTTGGGACATTTTTAATTTTCTTATTTTTCTATCAAAACAAAATTCTACTAGAAGAAACGTGAGTCCAGGATAAATTTGCTTCCAGAAGGAAAATGTAAGTTTGCGAAAAACTATGTGCAGCACAATCAATAACACCGAAAATTCAAAGACCTTCAAGCTCTAAATGATATAAAAAAGGTTGCTCCGACAACTATCCTGAGTGCTGGTAGTTTTGTCACCATTTCGCAAATATGGCGTGAGTTTTTCGCTCCACCAATTTTTACTTTAGAAAATTTAAAGTTATTTAAAATCCTCAACAGACTCTTAATTTTTTATATTTTATTTAATTTTCTAAAGCTCAGGCAGTGAAAAATAAAATAAAAATGAAAAATCAGCTCAGGTTTTCAAATAACTTAAAATCTTTGAGAAAATAAAGGGCAAAGTGTTGAAAATACAATTCAATCTTTTTTTTTAAACAATGAAAAACTTTACAGACAATTTGTTTCTTTTTATTGAATAATAGTGGACCTCTGCCAGCTTTGCTAGGCATTATTTATTTATAAACATTTTCTTCCGTAGGCCAATTGCATACAAAATTCCATACAAAAAAAAATCAAATATCGATTTTTTCAATTTCCCGAATTTTCCAGGGGTTTTTTCCACAATTTTATTAAATGACTCAATGGAAAATTTACTAAATTCACCTTTTTCAATTTTACTGAGCTATTTCTGTAAATTTAGAATTTTCCCTACAGATAGAGCGTTTTTTGGCTATTTTGTAAGAACCACGTTATATTCCGGGATAACTATCCATCCTAAGTCCCGACTCAGGACATAAGCAAGAACTGTGTTTAGTTTCATCAAAATCCGTCCTGTAGTTTCCGCGTGATGCGCGGTCAGGCGTTTTTTATTCTACAGTTTTATTATATGTAAAGAAGAGAAGAAGAAGAGAAGATAAGTTTTCTGTTGCTTCTTCGGGCTAAAGAGCCATCTAAAAAGTAAAGCCCTCTCTCATAGAACCAAGGAGGTACTATATAAGACCTTAATAATCCCGGTCCTGCTGTATGCAGAAGCATGGACCTTGTCAAAAGCGGATGAGAACCTTTTGGGATGCTTTGAGAGAAAGATTCTTCGAGTGATATTCGGTTCAGTTTGTGACGATGGAGTGTGGAGAAGAAGATTCAACGATGAACTATACGGGCTATACAGCGACGCTGACCTAGTCAAAAAGCTGAAAATACAACGGCTGAGATGGCTGGGACACGTGGAGCGTATGGACAACAACGCACCAGCCCGACGAGTCTTCCTCCCCTGAGGGACAGCGTAACTGGAGGCAGCTAGCGAGGGATCGAGCTGGCTGGAGGGGCTTGTTAGTTGAAGCCGTGGTTCACCCCGGACTGTAAGCAGTGTTGCCAGTTCGTGGGGAATTCCCCTTTTCGTGGGGAATTACGGTCCAAAATTTGATGAAAGGGGAAAGGGGGATCTTCACTCTCCTAGTACGAAATGTGGGGAAATCAAAAAATTAATTTTAATTTGTCAAAAACTCGTTAAGTTTCTTGTTCATGCTCCTGATTCTTCATTGGGATTGAGATGCTGAGCGCTTGTTGGGTAAAACCTCTTTAAACGCTACATGTTTTATAAGATCAGGGTTCAGGAATAGAAATGTGGAGTGCTTCAATTTCAAACCTACTGCCGAACATTTCTCTTTTTTTGATAATTCTATACATAAATAATCTAAACATATGTTACTAAAAAATAAAGGGGAAAAAGGGGAATTCTATGCTCTGTGATGGGGAATTTCACTTAAAGCGGCTGGCAACACTGACTGTAAGCGCCACGAAAAGTAAAAAAGTAAGTAAGAGAAGAGAAGAAGAGATTGAATGAATATTTGTTGTAAATTGGGGATCTATACATTGAATTTGGGGGTCATTTTCCATTACTTTGGGGTGATATTTCATATATTTCAATTTTATTCCTTCATTCAAAAAAAAAAAAACGCAATTAAATTAAATTGGGGTATAATTTTACAATGAAATGAATGGAATTTTACCCCAAATTATCAATGACAAAAGGTCCCAAGTTAATGAAAAATCACCCCAATCATACTATCAAACGTTGTTGTTGCTTACTGCGTATATAATTTATTGGGATCTTTTTTCATCAATATATCTCTACATATAATAAAACCGTATAATGAAAAATGCCTGACCGCGCATCACGCAGAAACTACTGAAAGGATTTTGATGAAACTTGGCATAGTGACTGCTTATGTTTTGGGTCGGGCTTTAGGATAGTTTTTAACTTGGAATATAACTTGTTTTTACAAAATAGTCAGAAAAAACGGAGATATGTAAGGAAAATTCTGTTTATACAGACCTAGCTCAGTAATGGCTTATCGGATTAAAAATAAAGAAACAGGTGAATTTAGTAAATTTTCTCCTGAATCTTTTAAGATATAAAACATCCTCCTGCGTTGTCCTGAAGCTGAGCAATGTTCAAAACAATTATTCAAAACATCGCCCGCAATTTTCTTTCAGTGGATACCACTGATGTCAGTTGTCATGCAGCAATGAGTATCGTTGCAGTAGTGTGTGTGTGATTATTATGTGCGCGATCTAACGTGATCATATGTTTTGCACTTCAATGGGCAGTCGTCTCTTTTCAGCACATACATTCAGGTTGAACACTTTTTTAGGTGCTGTTCATTGAGAAAAGTTTGGAAATGGGCTGGGGTGGGGTTCGTGTGTCAATGTCAAGTTGTTTCATTCGTGTTGCTTCTTTTCGCCGAGATTTGAGGTGGGTAAGAGGGAACAAATAACAGAAATTTGCGTAAATCTTTTTTGTGTAGACTTTTTAGTAGGAATTAAAATTATGTTTTTATTCTCTTTGTTTTTGCTTTATATTGCTTTTAGAAAGGTCCGAGGGAGGGAACATATTTATAAAAAAACGGCGGGTGAAGCAAGGCGAGCACGGCTCAGCTAGTTTTAAAATAAAATCTTTTAAAAATTGACAAAAAGCAAAAAGTAGACTTTATATGTCGCATCATTCATATGCGTTGCTTGAGCCTCACCTTCCATAAGGTATGTAGTGTTTTTTCTATAAAACTTTTGTAACAAAATATTTGATCCCGTTTGCGTTGACTGCACTAATCTAGTAAAAAAACTGCATATCAGTCATTTAAATGGAAGGTAGTCTTGACCAACTTGCAGTCGAAAAAGAAAACAGTTGGCCAAGCTTGCACGAGGTTTATTTGTTGAGGACTTATTCCATCAAAGTCTCTATCGCAACCTAAGTTCGTTTGAAATTTGATTTCATTTAATCAAAGAAAATTGCATTTTTATTTATGAACAATTTATTACTGCGGTTTTTGATTGGGTACTTCAGATTTTGATTTCAGATTTCAGATCGAACATAAAAATCGAATTTTATTGCCCTCTGATTGGATTTGGTTTGGTGTCAAAATCACTTTATTTTCAGTAAACTTGCATAGATAATAATGGGTGTCAAAGGCATAATTTCCATTAACAATCAAAATTTATTCACAATTGCAAATCCATGTCAAACACATAGGTATTAGTGAAGTGCGTATGGATCTTTTAAATAGTCGTGAGATTTTTATAAATTTACACGGAACAGAATAAAAAATGATTTTTTCGCAATCGAAAAAGGACATAAAGGACGTATTTTTCGCCATAAAGTGTGTCCCAAAATTCACGCGAGATTTTAATTTTGCGATATCTCTGCAGGTTTATTAAAAACAACACGTTGAACAATATTTTCAAATAATTAAGTTGATAGTAACAGTTGGCAATTTTTGTATTTAAACGTTAACGTAATGTCAAAGTAAAAAAAAACCGAAAATATATTAACTGAAGTTTTTATATTACTTTGAAGCGGCTAATAGAGAAAAAAAATCCCCTACAAAAAAATCTAGCTGCAAAATTCAAATGTTTATTTATTTTTATGTTTAGCGCTGAATTCCAAAACGTCAAAAAATGCGCACGACTGCCTACTGCGATCATGATGCATGGGCATTCAAGTAATGCTTTTACACTGCTTTATATCCGTGATGCTTTTTGATATTTGACGTTTTTGAATGACATTTGATGAGAAATTAATTCCATGAATACAAACTATACGTAGGTACACGTCAGTTGGTTACTTTTTTTTAAACATCAAATATGTCCACGAAAGTGATAGCAACGATAGCTTTAAACAACTTAATTATTAACTTTGGCTCATACAGCCACAATATATCTAAGACAGTGGCGTCGCGTGAATTATTTAGATGGGTGTGCAATTCTTTAAAATTATACATTTTTTTAAAAATATCAATTAATTGCAATTGTGGCAATACATTGAAAACACTTCCCATTCGTTTTGGCATACAAAATAAAAGCACCACGCGAAACTGCAACCGCATGAAAAATAATACCTAAACCTTTTCATTTATTCATAATTCACATTTTTCTTATGAAACTTGGTGTTGGTTTATTGTACATACACAACAGAACAATTTTATCGGAGCATTGGCATTATTTGAATCATAGTTGTTTCATTCAAAATGCAGTTTGAAATGGTATGAATTGCATCACTGCGATTTGTTCTTGTTTTAAAACTCCTGACGTTGCAGTACTGCGTTTTGGATTTCAGCCCGTGTCTTTATTACATTTTTTAGTTCTAATATTTATGCAAAACTGCCTATATCGAAACTACGCAGAAGGCAACTTACCTGTATGAAATATGACGTGCTTTTATATATTTTTATTTGACCCGTTGGGCTAGAAGTTTGGGAGGGCGCGATCCCTTAGAGCCCCCCCTCATTCGCCACTGATCGCGAGTTCAACGTACAGTTCAAATTGCTTTGTCATTGATTGGGGCGGCTTCTGTAAATCATCCGATTGTTGCAAGAGTAGTTTCTAGAGGGTTTGACTCAAAAATTCGATGACTGCACAAAAACCCACCAAATGATTAGTTGAGTCACACTCACAAGCAACTAATAGCAAATGTGACCAAACTTTGGGCTAATTTAGTTTTGGGCAATTTTCGTAAACAAATTGCATGAATCAATGTGTTATCTTATCAAATACACTAGGATTAATAACTTGGTCGATTGATTATCTGTAAAGGCCACCATTTATTTCTACATGCATTTTGCATGTAGCTAAAAACATACCCCAAAATTTCGTGTTATCAGGGCGCCTGATAATAGTGGCTAGTTTATTATCATATAGCGATGACATTACACTTTTAAAACTTCTTATCTAAGTGCCATCATCTTTTGTTTGTATAAATTGAAGTTTGCTTACCAAAATTATTTAGTTGCTTATGAAACTTTACGCACTATATACTTCACCACAAGATGAACAGTAACGGGATCGTTCCAGATATTATCGATGTGGCGCCAACTGCCATTGCCAAGGTACATTCACAATATTCATATGTCGGTCACTTCCATTTAAATGAAAAGGCTTCCCATTTTAGATTACCTACCCATCCGGTGTATCGGTTGACTTGGGCAAAGAGCTGACACCTACCCAGGTGAAGGATCAGCCTGAAGTCACTTGGGACGCAGAAGATGGCGCCCTATATACTTTGCTGATGGTGGATCCAGATGCACCATCTCGCGAAAATCCAGTAGCTCGTGAGATCGCCCACTGGCTTGTTATAAATATTCCCGGAAATAAGGTGGCAGATGGACAGACTGTTGCAGAGTATGTTGGCTCAGGCCCGCCAGAGGGCAGCGGTCTTCATCGTTACATTTTCTTAGTTTTCAAACAAGCTAGCAAGATCGAGACTGACAGATTCATTTCGAATACGTAAGTGGGCGGTTTTTATTTCCACACTTGTATGCTAATCTTTGTTACTAATAATTGTAGAAGCAGAGAGGGAAGGATTGGCGTCAAGACCCGCGATTACATCACCAAATATCAGTTGGGAAATGCCATCGCTGGGAACTACTACCAGGCTCAATATGACGAATACGTTCTAATTCTTAGGGAGAAATTGACAAAATAAAAATTTGATTTACCTAGTAAAAGTTGTTTTAATTAATTGTGTTGACATACATCCTTTCCAATACTCTTTACACTAAACAGGAACTACAGGACATTGCATGCAATTCATTCGCAAGGACGGCGATGGGCCCTTGTGCCATGAGTGACATTTTGTAGTCCTTTGAATGACAGGACTATTTCTACTTCCTAATAAAAGACGTTTGGTAAAATATTTTCTTTTTATATCAAACTCAAAGTGTTTGTAAAACTACTACAAAATGGTGGCGTGAAATATTTCACAGGCAGGAATAATATAGGTATAATAATTGATAAAAATCATTGGACTGAATAGAAGGAGTGCTGCATTATCTGACAGATAATTGCGGGCAGTGGTGTAGCACTTTGCAGCTCAGTGCTCAGCTTGCATTCGCTCATACACAGCTGAGATATTTCGCCTCGCTAAGAGTTTAATTCTGAAAAGAAATATGTTAGCTGAAGTTGAAAGCAAATAATTGTTGAGTTGTACAACCTGTCATCCACAATACCAAGTGGCTGCCGGGGCACAAGATGACAAGTTGACTGCCTGAAAAGTTACAAAAAAATTCAGTTTTTCCTTTTTAATCAAATAAAAAAATTTTAGGTACCTATAAATAATTTTCTCCCTGTCAGCCCACGGCCAGGCTCGTTCCAATTTTTCTATCTGAAAAAGGTAAATAGACAAAATTAAGTTATAAATAAATAAATAGTTAGCGCAACAGGTCTGTGGGACCTTAGGCCCAGCTTCTCACAACCAATCATTTTGTGTTAGTTTTTAATTTATTTATTTATATCCACAAGCTTAGTTTACAGATTACGAATTTATATAAATTAGTACCGCCCGTGTTCGAAATTCGACCAATTTTGTCTGTAGATAAACTAATGAAAGCCAACTTGTTTTTTACATAATTTATTTATTATTTATTTTAATTTATTTATATGCTTAATCTTAATTCATATACCTTTCCGCTATGAAAAAGGAATGGAAAAGGGCAAAACATGAATGTTCGTTTCCATAGTAACACCTCGCAGATATCTCTGCAATGCCCCTGAAATAAGATTTTATGATTGCTTACTTTTATGGGTAATTAAATTGCATACCTTTATGGGTTAAGGAGACTCTCTAACAGGTTCTAATCTAAGATGAATAAGTTCGTTACTATGGAAACATGACGGCGACAAATTGAATGGCAACAAAATGCTTTCGATTAACTGCTAAGCATTTTGAATGGGGAATTCTTAACTTCATTTTACCAGTCTTAATGGCGACATATACCTACATCTATGGCACAGTACCTTTCAAATGATATAAGTTTCATTCTCCTCATTTCATGATAAATACTTCAAAAGTGTACGGAAACTTTTGATGTTTACGTTTTAATATAATGATGATATAATACATTAACAGCCTTATTTATAAACTCAGCGTAGAGTCTGCTTAAATTTACACACCCTCTAAAGTGCCCTTAGGCAGAAAAACGTTATTTATAAAAAAAGAACGTTGCCTTGAGGCTGCGTAACTTCAAACGCTCTAAGTTTAGTGGAAAGGGAAAAAAATAATAATAATTTTTAGATAATAAATAATTCTTATGACATAAGTTTGAAAGCAATCCCGAAATATGAAATTCCATATATCTACTTACAACATTGAATGAATTAAGGCATCTAGTAATTGGCTCATTCCGACCATAATAAGTTCTGTGACACAGTTGGTAAAAGCAGTGATTATCCCTTAAAACCCTCCCCGCAGCATTAATTGAAAACATGGACAAAAGAGTACAACTATCGATATGTGAACACAGTACGACTCTCGCAAACATTATGTCATGTGCATTCCTTCTTGATTTAAGTGTCATTAAACATAACAGTTGACATCTAGCTTTATAAGAGGGCTGAAAATCTCAACGCATTTTGACGGGGAATCTTTCTCAATACCTTTATTTTTGCAGTATAATTTAAAATGAATCAACTCATCTGCAAATGACGACTCTAAATCATCTGGAAAATAATCGGATCTATTTATGACCCAAGACCCAACGGTCGACGTGGCTAGTTAAGGGCTAATAAAAGAGTAAAATAAAAGAATAAAATCTGTTTGTGTAATTTTGGTAAGGTAAAGCGCGGGGCCTTGGGCCGGCTCGGAATACAAGTACAAGACAAAAAATTTGAGTTTAGTAGTTTGGTCGCCAGTGATTTTTCAACCAAGAATTGTCTCATTATCCATTATGTCATGTGCAATATTTTGTATTTCAGGTTGCAGCTGGACCGTCGTTGTGACGAAATCAGAGTTAACTTATGCGCAGTATGTTTTCTCGGAATAAATTCTAATAGAGACGAAAAAAAGAGAAAAAAAATGTCCGGCCCCAAATTTTGCCGCCCTAGGCTACATGCTAGTAAATCCGGCACTGCACCAAGATCTTTAATTTTGTCCACTCTTATTAATGGGATGAGTTCAATACAATAAGTATGCGAATATTTCGTTTGGGACGAGATAGCAAATCATTTTCGCACGTTTAACTTTAAGCAATTATTGACGCACCAACTTGATAAATTGCTCAGGTCCATCCGGATCTTTAAGCATTTAAAAGTGTAAAAACATTAAACAGTGGCATAATTGCAGCTGTTGACCAATATCATCAATAAATGTTATAAAAAGGAGCAGCCAAAAATGACAACCTTGAGAAACTCCAAAAGTGCAAGATATTAATCTTGAGTAATTGCTTTCAAGACAGACTTTCTGAAACCTTCCAAAATGATGAAATCCACTTCAGCATAGCAGAATAAAATTCAAATTGCTTTAACTTTCTTATCAGAAGTAGATGGTTTACGGGGGCAAATGCTTTACTAAAATCCGTATATACAGCATCAACTTTAAATCCGCCCTCAACAGTCTTGTCTTGTTTTAATTTGGTTCTTTCGGGAATCGAACCGGGGACTCCTTGCACACTAACCACTAAGCCACTGCGCGTACAAAATTTGTAAGTTTGTGTAAAATTTAAGACGCATACGAAAAATGTATTTAAATTATGAAGAGCGCATAGTAGATCGATCCTTAATAAATCCATCGCAAGGCTTATAGAACAAGAGCAATGCGCCTAAAAGCCTGCAATCATTTGTGACAAAATCACTCCAAACTGGGTTAAACTCGACGGTCTTTCACATTTTTTCATTGTGCAAATGAAAGCCGTAGTCGAATTGTTTAGTAAGGGGCCAGTTCCACTGTACTGTTCCACTTTTTTCGGTTGCATTTTTCGTATCGCTATAACTGGCCCCTAAGTGTAGTTTGGGACAATTATCATTTACTACAGAAAATTCATATACACACCTTCTCTTGTTTTTCTTGCTTGAAGATATCCTCTGCGGTTGGCTCTGGCTCTTCTTCCTCAGTCTCTTCGATGGTAACCTCAGGCACGTTGCTTGAATTCCAAGTATACTGCTGATCATCACCACTCTCACTCTCGCTCTCGTCTTCGGTTTTTTCCACTTGCTCCAAGTCATCGTCCTCGTCATTGGTCTCCGACACATAGTCCGACTCTGGCGTCAAGTCCTTGTATTTGCTTTCGTACTCCAAGCTATCAGGCTCGGTTAGAATCTCATCGTTGTCATCGCTGACCGAGTCCAAGTCATCGCTTTCATACAATTGGGTTTTCTCAAAATTCGCTTGCGGCGGAAGGAACTTGTCAAATGTCTGCGATACAGTCTCAAGTGTGGAAGATAGGATTTTGGGAATTTCAGCAATCTCTGACAATTTTCGCTGCATCTCGCGTAGACGCTCTTCAATGCTGGCTTTAAATAAATAAAGGTTGAATGAAATTTGCAGCAGTGAAATAACCAACTGATGGGTTTACACAAAATTTTATTAGTAGATAAGTATTGGTTACATTAATAAAAGCGAATACAAAAAGAAAACCAAAACAGCGCGCTGTTAAACTGGCGAAAATTTATTTAATTTTCGAAGCACCCGGCAGGATTAATAGCATATCCTCAATAGTGCGACTTCTCAGATCTTCGTTATCTTTATTTTCAGTAAAGAAACGTCGTATGTTTCGGATAATTCTGTGATGCGGAAGCTCCTGTTAAAGTGGGTCAAACAAAAAAAAAAAAAATAATTCAAATCGATTGTTAATTTAGTGAATAGGAAAACAAAAGGATTAAATGACAATCACCTCCTCCTCCTCGTCGTCGGAACTCTCCTCTTCGCTTAGTTCAATTACGACTTCTTCGCCATCGACAATTTCGACTTTGGTCTTGTGTTTCTTCTCCTTTGGGGGCGGTGGAGGTTCTTGCCACATTATGGGATGCCACACTCGTGTGCCAAGCAATGGGGTAGGGGTAAATTCTAAAATTCAAAACAAATAAAAACGATAAAGCATTATTTACGGGGTTAGAGGGTGGCTTGACTTTATTAGTGTTGTTTTAATTTTAAAATCATTTTAATTTGCTTGGATTAGTTCTGTGTTAAAAAAAAACCTATTTCCGCGTAGCAGGTTACTTTCTCATTTATTCTACAAGTAAGTACAACCAGACTTAAAATCCCAAGGCAGCGAAACTTTATCCCACTCTTCGGCTTCAAGTATAATAAATATTCGTGCACCTCAAGGGATGTTTTGGATTCACTTTAAAAGGTCGCCTTACGAGTTTCGAATTGAATTCAACTAACAAGCAGACTGCAGATCTTCTTCATCACTATGGGAGTCTATACCGATGATAAACTTAAATTTCAGCGAAACCTTTGGGTGCTCTTTCACGTTACATAACCACCAAACCACTGATTGTGAAAAAATGGTTTAAAACCGACAAAAAATCACAATAGGCAACTAAAGATGTGTCTATAAAGGGGAAAGTGACTTATAGAAAACTGAATAAGACTTCTGGGGACAGGCCGCTTATGAAGGCGGTCGTCCTTATCGAAATAACTTAATAAAGATTCACAGAACTCGCCATTCTTCTGTCAAAATCACTTGGCTCCTACCTTCAGCCCTTAACGCCATCATTGGGGAGCAACTTTTAAATAAATTTCAATTTCATGACGATTGTCAAACGTGATTTGCCACTGCTTTTGAAAGATCAAATTTTAAAAAATACTCTATGAAAAAAAACAATTCACAAATTCTAGGTAATTTTTTAAGCACACCCCAACGACAAACAAAACCCCTATTGGCCTTAAATATTACTGTGTTAATTTCCAAGGAATCACGGGGTTACAAAGTAAAAGTAATCAGCTGCCACTTACCCTTTGGAGGTGGTAGAGGTTTCGGTACCCTCAGCACAATTGACTTCTCTTCCTCCTGTGGCTCTTCGTTCATTTCGTCGTCTTCCATTCTGGAATGGATATTTAATTAATTTCGATTGAAAAATTCCCCACGATCCACTTTGGCTTACCCTCGAGCGATTATGAAGATTTTCTTAGCAGATGCGTCTATGATTTCCTGCACCTTAGCCAGTGGCAGGCTTGTAACGTCTGTGTCGTTGATGTCGACAATAATATCTCCTAGGCGGATTCCACCCTTGTCAGCCAAGCCACCGTCTGTTACCTAAAACAAAGAACAGACGATATTTTGAAATCTTTTTTAGCCAAAAATAGACTCTTTCTGACGTTCATAAATCACAATATCTCAATTATTTATTATTTTACCAAGGAAACTAATCTTGATGTGTTTTCGTTTCACTTTCTTGTTCAATAGGTCTTCAAGAGTATTTGAACTGGCTTCGTTCGCTCGACACCGAATAATGCGCGTTGAGAGACTTTTCGCCCGAAGATCCCCCAAACGAAAAATGATGATCGTCATAACCTACTTATGAGGCTGCTGGCAGTTTTATTTTTTTTGTTTTCAATTATTTTAGTGGTTATTTTTATTTATTCCGATTGGCTCTAATCCTAGACGTGTCGATGAATTGGGGTATTAAGGTTGCCCGCTGCAGTAGGCGACTTAATGTGCAGCTAGTTAGTTTCCTGTTGGCGAACAGGTGGCAGCCGTCTAAAAGCAGCGGCTGTTGAACTTATTGTGTTTTGAAATTTAATAAATTTTTTGGTTTAGCAAAACGGGGCTAGTAGCGAATAATAATGAATTTTATGACAGGCCGGGTGTATTTTAAATAGATTGGTGCATTTTGTTCTGTGTATATTGGAAACGTTTGTACAGTTTTCGTTGGGAAGATTTACGGTGCGCGCTTGCCGGTTATACGACTACAGTTTCGTATATTTTGAGTTTTCGAATGCTTTCGGTGGAGTAATTTGGCCGACGCGTGCCGTTTCTTCGATATGTGAAATGTGAGTAAATATATAACAGTGCTATGAAATGGTTTTCTCATTTTGAAAAATTTAGTTTTGCCAAGTTTTTATGCGTCGCGTTTATCCAGTGGGATATACACATTTTCTGGTTCATAATACAATTTTGTCGTTCAGTACATTTGGGATCGTTTCCGAATTTTTTTCGATTTTGTTTGTATTCAATGGAATTTTCCGATTGTGGAGCTTTAACTCCTATAGAACTTTTTTTTCTGTATAGTGGAAAAGAGTTCTCTCGGGTCACAAGGAAACACTCTACCCACTACAACATGGCCACTGCCTATTTATTTTGTTTGATTTGATTCTAGATTCTAGGGTTTTGTCGATGATTTCTGTGACCATAAAAGTACAAAAGTGGAGCATTAACAATCACTGCTTAAGTTTGATTTGTATCACAATTTTTGGTCGATAGATTACAGTCGAATATATGAATTGTTTTTAAGAAAGTCACAAAATCAACTCTTTTTAGACGGCCAATGTTCCTCCTCAAATAGAGTTAAACATTCACTATCTGTCGCGTTTATTTAATTTCCTTAAGGCAGCTCTCCCACTGAGGCAACAAGCAATAAGCAAATTTTATTTAAACCTATTCTCACATTGAAGCAACAGTGTTGCCTAGCTGTCATGTCATCCGACGACTCCGGTGATACGATTTTGCACCTCTCATTTACGAATTTAGGTGGAAATATTTGCACAAACGAACTCAGAGCACACCCTACCTAATTTCAAAACTAATAAAACGTAGTAACCATGTGCAGAAGTTTCTAGCGACCTGTCACTCACTACTCGCAAATATTGATACTACGACGCGATTATATCGCTTTTCAACAGGCGCTGTGTATAGCCAGCAATAATGTTGCAACAATCAGAAAAATTTTTCGTTCGACCGATATCGAATTGCTTTTATGTGAGACGTCTAATTTGATTCAATGTTAAATTACTGTTAGCGATAGTATCGCATGTTTCCTGTTGCCAGTTGCTTGTTGCCTCAGTAGAAGATGCGCCTAAAATGCTTGTACGATGATGTCTATTGGAACATCGCGTACGAAATTACACAACCTTTACGTAGTTTTCTAGAAAATGTTGTTTATAAATAAGGGTATCTAGTTTTGTAAGTCTGACAGCTGACTGATTTGATGTATCCCAGTTTTGATTGGCAGCTGTGCAGCTGTTTCATTTGACGTTTATGGAGGGGTAGCCGACGAATCTAGTCAAGAGATTCGTGACTGATTACTAAGTTGACAGTTCGCATATGTGTCTGACGTAAGAAAAGTGACGTTCCCGACCATTCTAGTTTTTGCGTTCAGGTTACATCTATTCCAGACCAATCTAGTCGACTTAAGACAACTAAGTTTATGAATATGCCCAATTGTATGCAGCTCGTAAAATCACAAAATTCTGCGGTGCGTTTAGAGAACCCCCTCAGAAATGTCATTGCGTACTCTCTTGTCAAACTCAGCTGTTCTTAGGCTTCCCAAAATTATTGAAATGCCGAAAGAGAGTGAAAGGAAATAACTAATTAAATTTTTAAAGAAATTGAAAGTAAATGAGTTACTTTTATTGAAAGTTTTTGGCGAAAACAAAGGCAAATACATGTTTGCATCAAGAGTACGAGTGTACAAGTGTAACGATAATGAATACGAACACATTAGCCAAATTTAGACAAACTTCGTTCCTTTGCGCAAAAATTGGGTAGAAGAGAGAAAAAAAAAAGCATTTCCCCTCCATAAAAAACCTGGAAATATTAGTCCAAACATTTCTTTGGGCTGTCAAATCTACCAAAAGTCAATTTGAATTGGCAGTTTATTTCGGTTTGCTTTATCAAGTACTTAAATTTGTAATTAAAAATGGATAAATCAAGAAAAATAAATATTAGACTACGTTTTTTAAACCCAACGTTTATTTTTGAATATTATTTTTCTTTCTCGCATATGTTTTTAACAAAAGTCATGCAAAACTCTCGTTCCTGTACTATTTGGTTATATACTCCTTTTCTGAGAGAATGTATTATCCACTCCTTGACATCTGAAATTTTGCCGAAATTGGCCGAAAAAGTAAGGGAACAGACCTAATTTTATTGATTTCCAGGCCATGAACAATACAGTTTAAAATTTGAAAATTTGCGTAATTTTCTTCAGTCGATTTCTGAGTCTAATTAATCGCCGAAAATTATGAGGCCTGCGTAAACTATTCTTCATACAAAATCTGACAGTTTATTTAGGAGGTGGCAGTTTGTGAGGGTTTTACGCGTTTAAGTGCATACTCTTTATATTATTACGATTCCCTGCTAAACCAGATTCTCAATAGGTACAAATATGTTAGAAAAAACGCGGCAAATGTAACTATGGAAAAGAACCCATTTTGACAGATGTCGCTTTCCTTTTTACCGTGGGAATTTTGTTAAAATCAAAAATTTAGTATTTATTTATCAATAAGCAAAAAGCAAGTTACTATAGTAATGTGACAATTGAATTAAAATAGAAAATAAAATGACGCTTTCAACTGCCCGCTAGATGACTTTATAAAAAAATTGACATTTCACCATAGGCGCTAGACATCTATCACTTTTTGTGATGTATCCCTTTCAGGGAAATTTGCAAAATTTGCCGCTGGCACAAGGGCTCTAGCGCGAGCGTTCCTTCATCTGGGATATTTTGTGCTAGACGTCTAGCGGGCAGAGGAACGCGGCCAATGTTCTTTCCTTTCGTTCTCGGTATACAAAACAGAGGTACTATTTTCTATCTAGAAACTTCTTAACAAGAAATTTAAGACAAATACTGACGGCGGCATTTGTGTCTTTGAATATCCACTGAAAAACAGCAGCTCATTATGTAGCTTTTTGCAAATTTTTATATAGTTACGCAGTCCTAAAGAAATGCTTTTATTTCGGTTAACTTTTGCAGTCAATAAAGGTTTCATACGTTAGTAAGTTCAAACACGTAGATAGTTAAGAAATCACTGTTTTGTTGTAGTTGTTCAAAACCTTCGCATTTTTGCATTTCCTATTCCTTAGAACATAGCTAACTATTATCCAATTTTAATCAGAAAAAAAACATTTACTAAAAAGGCCCATTTTGTGTGTGACTAATTGAAAAATGCTGCCATCTTGAAAATGTAAAACATAAAAAGCATTGACAGTGTATTCCTTTTACACATAAGTCTTATCACAGACCATTGTAATCCGCACGATGACATTAAATAGTGAGAGTGTGCCTGTTGGCAAAATTCATTTGGCACCAATGCGAAAATACTGTTTTTTTGTTGCTTAGTTACTCTTGGTCTTGGCGGCTTGCCTAAAACATTTCTCATCACATAATCGCGTTTCTTTTCAATATGTCTAAAAAGTACATATTCCTATACATACAAGAACTTGAATGTAGTTCCTGAAAACATTTTGAATACTTAATCGGTTGTGCTTGTGTTGTTTATTAAAAAAAAAGGGAAAAACAAGGAATACACTTCTTTTTAATAGCGCCATCAATTTTGTACAGAGATTATGTACGAAAATAAAACCCAACAGAGGAAAATGCGCATTAGTGACGACTTAAAACTCAGAAGGCATATTCACAGTCGTCAAGGATGGATTGAGTAGATTTTGTCCACTAAAATTGCAATTGCTGCATTCAGTAAAATATCATCAACTCTACAATAATTGTAAAAGTTATAAATAAAGAAACTGGTATCTCCGAAAATAAATATCAAGCGAAGATTTGTTTATCGTTTTAAACTAACATTTTTCAAACCATACATTAGGCAAATTTGATTCTACTACTCAGTTATTGAATAAGTTTTTAAAATTTCGGGGAACAGAACTTACTAAAAATTTTAATTTTAATAAAGAAGTTTAATAAAAAAATGTAGTGGGACAAATAGGAATAAAATGAAGTTTTCAATATTTTTGCGCAAATATAAGGTGCCTACATATTGCTTGATATTTTAAGCAAATTTCAAAATTGGAGTTTTTATTTTTTGTTATCTCGAATAATGCAACTAAACTTTTTTTAAACCTGAATGGTGTCTGTTGTAACAATAATTTATACACTGACCCCCGTATTAATAAAGGCTGTGTTAAAGTTATCAACTTGCTACCCAGGAGTTATGTCAGTTTTTTGTATGTTAACTGACGTCTGCTAGCAAGCTAACTTGTGCACATTTGTTTATTAATATGGGGGTGACCTTTTTAAAACTCCTTTTCTTATATTTTCTTTAAAGATCTGCATGTGATTTAATAGACAATTTTTCGTCAAAGGTTTGACAAACACCCGATAGTATAATTAGCCTGAGAAACATCAACAATTTAGTCGATCGGATCATGATTAAATTGTCGCTACCAATAATCATAAAAATAAAACCACGCACGAAATTTTACGTAGGGTTAATATATGAAACAATTGAGCCAATAAGTGCATGAATATTTTCTTAAAAGGGCAAACTGCAATTTAATCTTATTCTCAAGAATTATTTAAAATTTTGCATACTCGCAGAACTACTCATCTAATCAAAGTCGCTCACACTGATAGAGAAAGTTTCGTGCGACGCAGTCGTGCACATTTTTGTTGTTTCAAGTATTGCAACGTATTAATTTATATGTCAAATCTGTTGGTTTCAAACAAGTATGGTTTCTTACGTCAAGGAAGCTTGGATCTACAATTGTATGCCACCCTGTTTTTAGGAAGTTTCAAATTAAATTTGTTTGGTCCTCCCTAAATTCTTGTTTGAAAAAATTAAATACCAAAATTACATCAATAAACTACAATGCTGACCTGAAAGACCGTGATTGGCATGTGGAACTCCGCACCTCCAGTAATTCGGAAGCCCCACTTGGGATCATCTGTTGCCGCATAGGTGTCCGACTCGACGTCAAAAGCTGGAAACCCATCCGTATCGCCAATGCCGCACGAAACTTTTATTATTGGCGGACGCTTTGGTGGTTCCACTACCGGGTGGGACAGGGCCAATTTCGCTTCCGGCATTATTTCTTGTTTTCTTTTTCACTCAACACGATATCACTTGTATTGTTGCACAATACGCAAATAGTTTTTACACACGCTAAATTTAGAAAACGTATTCCCGTTCAGATTATGCCAATGTTTGGATGGCGACTTGAGCGTTTTATTTTTTTAAAATAATATTTCACTGTCGGTAATATCTTGTGACAACTTTCTGCAGTCGGATAATGTGTTACGTTATATAACAATTTGTATAAAACTTTGTGTTTACACAGAATTGTCAAATTGTGACAATTTGTTGTTAGATCGGGCACAGTGTTTATGAATAGCACACACGTTTTTCACGAAATTATATTATTTGTATATTCGATTTGTTATGAAAGCATAAAAAATGCTCTTAAAAAAATATTTCGTTCACATAGAAAAGTATTTTCGTTTTGGCACTGGCAAATGCAATCGCGCGACTAGCAATAGCAAACCCTCAGATACTTAATTCCAACTGCAATCAGTGAGGCGCTGATCTTAAATTAGTTACACTTGTTACAAGTCTTTCAACAGAAAAAAAGTTTAAAAAAACCGAAATAAAAGACGGGGAATAAAAAACACAGCATAACAAGATGCGGCACTGTTTCTTCAGTTAAAGAGAATTCAATAAATTATGTAGCACGGCCAGAGGCAGAGGCATGAGAAATAGAATTCGGACGCACGGTGTTTATCGCTCTTTTATGTTGTGTACGCATTTAGAGTTTATGTTTTTTTTTTGAAAGTGGTGAAGCAATCCGAATGTTTTTCAGGGAGATTTCACACGAAGTTAGTGTATTGGGAGAATTATTGCAATTTTATACACGAACCACTGATTTAGCATTGCAGTTTTGTACAGCGATTCAGACTGTCAGACAGATGATAAGTTTTACTTTTTTATAGATAAATAAATTGGGAGACTTGGCAACTCTGGTTTGGAAAAGAGTACAATAGTTTTGAAAATAACTCTGCGTTTGATGAATTGAGACAATTCAAGAATTGCTCTAATTGTGTTCAGCCAGTAAAAGTTTGCTTGTTTTTTCATGATGTTAATGCTGGCCCATTCTAAAAAATTGCGCCTCACAGTTTGCGCCGTTCGAAGCGGGCATATTTGTTTTTTTTTTTGCGTTTTCGTCTGGAAATGTATTTTTTTTGTCTCATTTGAGTGTTTTCTCATGCCGGTGAGGGGCTGTGGCGTAAGTAGTGCATGCTTTTGTTTAAAAATTGATTCCACAACACTAAACTTCAACGTTCAATCTCTCGTGCGATGCGATATGAAATTAAATTTCATGACATGATTTGCCCAGCGCAGGTAAAATAAAGTGCACGACTGGATCGCACGAAACTTTCTCGTTCGTATCATCAGTTTGGTTGGTTTATTTTTTTTTTATTATTCTTTATAGGCTATAAAACAAGATTTTTCAAATTGGTGATGCTAGTAGGTGGCCATGACTCGAAGTAGGGTTTGTGATGTAAGAATTCAGAGATTTGTTTTTGAATTTACACGTATTTGGGGGTAAATGAAGTGCGGGTTTCTGATAGTGTAGACTCCAATTGGTTGGAATTATTTTAAGGTTCATGATTAATATAGTTGATAAAGAAAGAAGTGGGAAATATTTGCTGAAAAGGAGCTAGTATCTAGTTGTAATTGCGTTTTACTGGTAGTACGGTAATTCTTAAAACACGGCTTTAATTCCATTTTTTAAGAAAAACTAAGTAAGGGGTCCTATTAAGAATACTTATGTAATCATTAAAAGGGGGTTTTGGTCAAAACCGTTATGGCGGTTTTTGGAAAATAATGCGTACAAAATAGTAACAAATATTGCAATGCTGAGTTCGAAAAATTATCTTGCTCAACTATTTAGCTAAAAACTGAGTACAGGATATTGTTCAAGATGTTAGTATTACGTGGTTTTTAAAGTTTTATCCAAATCGAAAATCGCGTTTTCGAGATCTGAAGAGTTTTCAAAATCATCGTTTCCGGTGCTCAGAATTGAAAATTAAGGACGCAATAATGTTGGAAACGTCAATTTTACCCCAAGTATGCATTTTGGTCAAAATCGCTTTAGCCGTTTTCATGTAGGTAAAACAAAAGAAAACCAAATTCTCAAAATATGCCTTTTTTCAAAAATTTGTTATAAACAATTTAGAGAAAAACTGAGTTTGCCATCATGTTGGGAATGACCATATTACCTTAAATATGAATTTTTGTCGAAATAGTTTTGACTGTTTTTGAGATAATATGACCAATTTTTAAAATTACCGTTATTCGAAAAGGGGTATGCAGCCATGTTGACTTCAATTGCCTTAGTCCCAAATATCAATTTTGGTTGAAATCGTTAGAGCCGTTTTCGAAAAAATCTAACTTGTTTAAAACCGTTATATGGGAAGTACCGTTAATAATAGGGTTAACGTGCAAAGAAAAAAGTGGCCCCGAACTGTAAGCCCACAAACTCCAAATCCGAAGTTTGAAAGAAATCCGTCCAGCCGTTTACGCTGTGGAGCTCAGGAAAGGACGGACAGACGGACAGAATTGCGAGACCCACTTTTTCGAGTTCCTCTATCATCGTAATGTCAGATTTGATTAAAATCTCGAGTTCCATTTTTTGTACGATTACAATACCTTTTTCTTACTACGTATACGAGAAAGTTAAAAATTGTATGAGATAGAAACCAGATATTAAGCTTGAGAGAAATTATCTCTTGTGGAGTCGAGGCCAACATGGTGACCTTATGCTGGATGGATACCAGGACATTCCAGGTAAAAAGCATGCGAATAGGCTTGCTAGAGGGGGGTTGAAACTACATGCATCGTTGGCTTTAAAATCAGTAAAAACTGCGCTAAGTACGCTTATAAGGAAGTTTGACATGACATTGAGTCCTGGAGTCATTACTGGAGACTGTGTGATAGGCATATACACGAGACGATTGGGTTTACTGCATAATGATTTTTGCAGAAGCTGTAGAGACGTTAAAGAAATGGAATCTGTGGGCAACCTACTGTCCGAATGCCCAGACCTTAAAAACAACAGAAAAAGGATTCTAAACAGCTGCTTCTTTGATGAACTAGAGGACCTCTGGAGAATTTGGAACTTAAAGTACTACAAAATATGTAGCTTAAATACTCCACGAAATTCTTACTAAATCTATGGGACTCTAATATCACAACAGGTTAAATTATTGACTTCCAACAGGTATTCAATGAATGGTTCCCGTAGCTCGATACAATGGACCCAACTGATAACCTAAGTGAAGAAGAGCACTCATTTACCTACCTACCTACCTTACATAGCCATAAGAAATAATAGTGACATTTGATCGCTTGATCTTAGAAGCAGTTTGACTGATTGATTGATGAGATGATTCTTTTAACTAACCGTCAGTCCAAAGTAAGGTTAAGTGACTTATACTTTTCAAGCTACAAGTATTCAAAACTTGGCCTTTAGTAATTGGTTCTAATGTTAATGTTAATATTAAGGTGAGCTCCAGCTTTATTTTTGAAAAAAAGTCTTACTGTGCTATCAGTAAAATGTCCATTAAAATGAGGTTTGGTGATGGTCGTATGTCTTTTTTTCCTGCTCCAGTAGAATCATCTTAGTCCTAAGACCAAACTATTTTTACAAAACGACCGACACCGAATCATTAAATTTGTTTTCTTTCGCAGCATTAACACTTGATAAGGAGTGGAAACAAATTGATTGAAAAGACTTTCTCTTAAACAAGGTGGTGCAAAAGTTGTCACCAGATGTTCTTAGGCTGTAATTCTTCTTTATGAATGAAAAATAAATAATTAAATATTTTTTTTTATATTTATTTGATGTCTTAAAATTTGTTCCATTAAGTGGAGAAAATAATATCGGATTTGTCGCCGCTTGAATTGATGACCATTCGGGCCCGATTTATCGCATTTTCCATCACTCTTGCCAGAACTTCCAGCGATATCTCCTTTGAGTACTTCGAGTGTCTACGGTTTGTTGACAAAAACTCGTGAACTCAAGAAAAAATCACAAAATTAAGTTTGTAACGGATATCTCAAGCGATCTTTAGTGCAAATCGACAAAAAGAGAGATTAGGCCACCCGAGGCCGAGTCTCCATCCTTCATCCAATTGGGGAAGGAAAAGGAGTCTGATGCCCAATTGCGTGGCACGTTGTCTGGTCGATACTCCAGCGTCCTCTCCGACATATTGAGCCGCTGCTTCGGTCGAGCTGCTAAACGTCGTTATACCTGGCCAGTTGGTGTCGGACGATCGCAACTAAATCTAAACAATTACCCCGCGTTCCCTTAGGAGCGATTCATATTTTGTTGCTATCTATTTTGCATCCGTTTACTTCACAAATGTCAAAGTAGAATGGACACTTGTAATGTTATAGCATCTTTTGATAAGGTGATGGCTGTTGCGCTGGCTTTTAGGGGAAACTGCTGTACCTTTAACCATTTGTACCTTGGTCTTGGTCCAGTGCCGATTTCCAATAACATAGCAAACATGTTAAAATTTGTTGTTCTATAGAATTTTCCTTTTCAAATTTCAAATATTGTCGGCGCACCTGCGACTATTTAACTGAACGCCTCGTCAAGGAAAATTATAAAGTGCGTTTTCAGTAGTTGAAAGTAATTTTTTCTTGTTTTTTTTGTGAATAATTTTGTCCCGAACCCGTTTGCTCGATTTTAATCCTTTTATT
The DNA here is from genome assembly GCA_936431705.1 of Cheilosia pagana. Taxonomy (NCBI): domain Eukaryota; kingdom Metazoa; phylum Arthropoda; class Insecta; order Diptera; family Syrphidae; genus Cheilosia; species Cheilosia pagana. Next base: position 114,442,667 of record OW386166.1, read on the forward strand.
AAATAAGGTGAGTCTTTTTTCTTAGCTCTATGTCTCATAGTTGTAAAGTTCATTTGTTTAACAAACTTCGAGAAAATTTTGTTTTGATTTGCTAAGGCAAGCAATGATTTAGTAAAAAAAAAATATTCTACGCCGAGTCCAAACTGCTAATTGAGAAGCTCTTCCATGACAGTTTTACTCTCGAATGTTTGTCAGACGTTCGCGAGAGGTGGCGCAGTGGAAAAAACCTTGAGATGGAATTCGGGTTTTTTTCGAGGATCGAACCTGGTACCCCGCGCTTAGTAGTCCAACACAGTAACCACTAAGCCACTGCGCCATTTAGTAGTTAGTCCAACAAATAAGGAACAAAAAATCAATTAATGTTTCACAAAAACAAACATTTTAAATATATTTAGAGAGTTTGAGTTAAGCGAAAAAAAAATAAAATTAAAATTTGGTCCAAGGTACAGCACCTTCCCTTATATCGATTTGTTCATTTATCCGATTATGTGTCCTCACAAAGTGCCCGTACTATTGGCGAAATAATAATAATAACAACTTCCCTTTTGCAAGGCTGACGAGTACAAAAATCGCTGAAATTAATATCAAATAAATGAAGAAAATAGTACGTATACGCCATACGCTGTTTGAGTGTAATTAAAACAATTCACTTGTCCGACATCTCAAGCATCGTAGTCAAACAATCGCTTCCCAAATACATAGTTGCGATACAATCAACGATTTCGATGCGAATCTATCGATCATTCCGTCAACGAAATGCGGGTGCAACCTTTATTGATTTAGGAACAAAAATAAATTCTCAACCGCAAGCATATATAGTAAAGCTGCAGTTCTATTTAAAAACCACAACAAGGACATGTCACCCCATTCAAATGCGGTAAAAAAATAGTTTAATTTAAGTCCGATTGACTAACTGCGTCTATGTTTAGACCACAAACCGACACAATGCGAAAATAACATTGAAAATCAAGAAACAACCTCGCATTTCGTTTTATATTTGTTTATTTCGTAATTACACAACTAAGAGCAGTCATTGTCGATACTTAAACCTAATGGAATCGAACTTACATAATTATAACTAAAATAGTCCTTAACGGAACAGCCGATCACGGAGATTTTAACGCGGCTACTCGCTTGGGGGCAGTCTAGGTTTCAGCACAGTATTGAGCAGGTTCTCTCCAGGTTGGTTGGCAGGTCGTGGAGTAGGTGTTAGCGACCTTGTATGCGGCGCGACTGGTGCCTTGTTCTTCACAGCCGATGTCGCAGCACGTCGAGCTCGGATTTTCTCCTCAACTTTGCTGGGCACCATGAAGCAATTGGACTCTTTGTAGACGGGCTTCTTCCTGTCATTCCATGGGAACACCCACAGAATGGGTGTGAAATCGCGCTTCCATGGCTTGCGTGGCTTGAACCAAAAGTCGACTGTAAACTCGTCATCGCTATCGGCGTCATCATCGCTGTAATAAGTTTTTGTATTCAAATTTGTTTTTTAGAAATGAGAATAAGACCAACTCACCCTCGGACATATATCCGCACATATTTGCCTGATTTTCGGATCAGGGCCTGCGCCTCGTTGAATGTTAGATTCTCCGCAGGAGTATCGTTGATTTGCGTTATAACATCACCGAGGCGTATACCAGCTCGGCGAGCTAGCCCCGATCTGGTTACATTTATCACTGTGAGTGGCTCGAATTGGTCGATGCCACCGGTTACCTCAAAGCCCCATAGGGTATCGACAAAGCTCATAACCCTTCGATCTGTTTCCAGCGTATAGGTGATGATCAACTGGTACTCAACATTATCGAAGGCATCGGATGTATATTTCGGTATGTTTATTTTTGAACCAATCATTCTGGAATTGAGAGTTATTTATGAACAAATTTCATTTAGAAAGTTGCGCAACTACGTACTTGCTGCTTTGTTAGGAAAACTCGGTTGGAATCTTAGATGGATCTATATGCGGTTCAACAAAAACTTTCACGAAATTAAAATCACTTGGCGACTTATACACCCGAGTGCAAATTTTATTGCTGATAATCGCTTGTCTTAGCAACTCGATTAAAATTCAATTAAACTGATTGCGGTCCTTTCGGGGTATTTATAATGTGATAGTCAGGGTCAATTGGCGCGATTTCGTCATCAAAGTCAATGTGAAAATGCATTCTTGCCAGTGACAATGATGAAGGTGTTTAGTAATTATAGTAAAGACAGCACCAGTGGTGCAAAACATTGTGGCTGCGAGTGCATTAAAATTGCCAGCAAAGTGTGGTTTTGCATACATCTATCATATACTTCCGTTTCCGGCTTCCTTGAGCTATTACATTTCCTATTAAATTGACGAAAGTTTGTTTAAGTTTATTATTATTTTTTTAGCTTTGCAGGCAGTGTCGTTCAGTGTAGACCTTTACAAAGGGCTCTACAAATAATAGAGAAAGGATATTAATTTTTCATAAAAAAAATATAGTTTTGTTTAGTTATTTTTTAAGCTTTATGTTTGCAACTGGGTTTCACTTAATGCCTATTATGCATTTGTTGAGACTGAGCTCCAGTTTTTGATTAGGTACGCAACTTTCTGGTGAAAAAACTTTGTCAGTTCTGTTTAAACTGAGTTTGAACTTCTGTAAAGTTTCGTAATAATTTATAAATACAGAAGAGTTATTCAACGTGAACATGATGTCAACTTACTGAACATGCTGCAAAGGTCCTTTTACAAGGTGGGCCAAAAGAGATGATCCTATTGAAAGATGCTCTTATTTTTGCAAATGGCTGCCAATGTCAAATCTGTTTTGACATTTGTGGATTAAAAGTGAAAAAGCCATGGAGCGTAACACTCCCCAAGAACGGGAATAATCGTGTCTATTTTTTTGCGTAACAATTCGTCTGTAGTGTTGGCGCAGGGCGAATTCCGCGGCACGGCCGGACCGACTGCGCAAACACTGCGCCGTTTGGCCACAAACCTTAAAGAGTATGGGATCGGAGCGCCCATTGTGCCGAGAATAACGCCGCTGTTGAAGAGGATGTCGAGCTTTAGCCGGAAACATCGACCAGACACCGTGCCTCGCAATTTGCCATCATCCGGTCGTCCCTAAGGCGAATTTTGGTCAAAGACTTGCGCATGTTCCCGTACAAAGTCCAGTCCGTGCATCACCTGCTGCTTGTCGACCGCCAAACGCGTGTAACCTACGCCCAAGCCATCCTTAATCTCGAGGACTAAGTGGATGATTTTTCGACCAAAATCATAATGAGCGATGAGGCTTATTTCCACCTCAGCGGATACGTGAACAAGCAAAACTATCGCTTCTGGGGCACCGAAAATCCGAGAGTAATACACGAGGAGCCATTACACCCGCTTAAAGTTACTGCATGGTGCGCTTTTTACGCTGGAGTAGTCATCGGGCCATTTTCTTCAAGAACGCCGCTGGTCAAACGACAACAGTGGATGGTGCACGATATAGGGCCATGTTAACCGAGTTTTTTCTGCCGCAACTGGACGAATCAGGACTGGAGGACATGTGGTTCCAACAGGACACTGCGCGTGCCACAACCCAAATTCTGAAGGCGGCTTTCCCTGGTCGCCCATCTCTCGTTTTGGAGATTTAACCGTTCCAGACTTTTTTTTCTAGGGGTTTTTTGAAGTCCCGTGTTTACGTGAACAAGCCCGAGAACCCTAAATGCCCTCATCTTCTCGACTTGACCAATAAAATTCTAAAGGTTCAAATAAACATAATCAAATAAAAATCGAAGTTTTTGATTTAGAAAAAATAAGAGCCACACAACATCGGATGACTTATTATGGCCCACCTTGTATATCAACGAAGTTTTGGGTCTCTGTGCGAAGAGTTTCTTGTAGCTTCTTGTAAATATTTAGTGCTTAAATCGTCTCGTGATATATTTTTTAGCGTGTTTGGCGGTTTTTTTTGAGTCCTTTTAATGCATACTGCTTGCATTTTTGTCCCGGTTTTATAGCCTTCTCGAAGCCTTTTAAAATTTCTTTTTTCAGATGGGGTGTCTACCTATTTTCCGTCATATATATTTGCCATCATGCAGACGTTAGTGATATTGTCTCTTGGAATATTTTTAAGGCGTTTTACTGTATTAAAATTGGTTAATCTGATTGAGTGGTAGAAAATAATTGAGTACGCCGACATCAGTCTTCAGTTTGACATCAATAACACTGCATAATAAAAAATTTTAAATATCTGCAAATGAACTGAACATGTTTACATTTAAGATTGTCTACGACCCCAAAAACATAATTTTTTGCTTATTTTCTCTATACCTAAGTCTTACTTAAATGTCACTTACTTACTTAGGCGGCGCTACAGTTCGGGTGGACCTTGGCCTCAACCAATACTCCTTTCCAGTTGTCGCGATTTTTTGCTAACTGCCTTCAGCTGCGTACTTCGTATTTGGTTGAGGTCCTCTTTCACTTCCACTTAAGAGGAGGTCTTCCTCTACTGCATTGTCCCACCGGGTTGGAACTTGGAATCGAAGACTCTTCGGACTGCAGCATTGGTGTCCATTCGCTTTAAATATCACAGTCTTCTTAGACTTCTGATGCGTACTTTTCTGACCAGGTCGATGTCGCTGTAGTGTTCGCTGTTAAGTCTCCTCCTCCAAATCATTCGAAAAATTTGGTGTTCGAAGCGATCAAGAAGATCTTTATCCGCCTTTCATACCGTCCAATGCCTCTGCACCATAAAGCAGGAATGGGATGATAAAAGTCTTACATATAATCTTCTCTCTTCTTGATGCTTCTCGATAAGGCCTTATTAAAAAAATTGCCTTCTTAGGCCGAAGTAATAGCGGTTGGCAAGTGCGATTCTTCGCTTGATCTCTGAGGTGATGTCATTTTTAGAGGTTTAACCGGAGCCGAGGTGGACAAAGTCGATTAATGCCTCAAAGTTATAGCTGTCTTCATCGTGACGTTCTGTCCGATTTGTCGATGTTGTTTGTCCCTTTATGTTGACAGCGTATATTTTGTACGGAAACTTGTAAACGCACCAGTGACAGCCCGCTGTATTCTGACAATGTCGTCAGCGTATGCAAGGAAAGGACAGACTCCTGGAAAATTGTGCCCCTAGTGTTGGCTTGCGTTTTTCGCACAGTTTTCTCAAGAATGACATCAAAGGTCTCAGTGAAATTGGTTTTTTTTTTACCTTTATGGAGCAGGGAGCGTTCTCGATCGTCATTCTGTACAATCTGACAAGTTTGACAGGGATGCCAAAACTTAAAATGGCTCCGTTTAGCTCGTCGCTTTAAATGCTATCCATACGCGGCCTTGAAATCGATATGGACTTTCCGGTTTTTTCCAGAATCTGCCGTTGTGTGAACATTTGGTCTTAAATAACATTCTAAAGTTTAATGCGGCCCGAGTCATTTTTCATCTGACAGACTATACAGCAATTTGAATATAGCTTAAGGGAAATTGCGATTTCTTTGGGATTTTTTGTTAATTTACGAATTTTTCCATGATCCATCCATATAAATCGAACTTAAATCTGAAAGTTTGGTCAACCGGGCAGAATCTACAAAAAAAATGAATGAAAAAGACGAGAGCCTGACAAAAATTGTCGCAAATAAGAAAATAATTCATTGCGTTTGTCATCCCCCCTGTTTTGTTCAATAATAATCTTAGCAACATTCGTAAGCTCTTCGCTCTGTTAGCGCAAGTGAGACTGCGCTCAATCGACTGTAAAAATCATGGCTCACCTCCTGGCAAACTTGAAAAAGAAATGTGTTTTCAGAGGAATATGTGCTGACTTTCCGAGCAACATAAAACAGCTAAACAATTACTCAAAGGAGTCTGGTGTAGCTCCAAATAGTTATAGCTGATGTCACAACTTTACTTTAACGACGTTTATACTCAATTTAACCTGGCCAGAATCTCTTGATTCAGTATCTCTTGAGTTATAAGCCGCTTATGGACAGAAAAATATCTTTTCAGGATGAACAACATCTTTTGCGCGCTCCTATTTGTTGAGCATTCTTTTTTTGTTTCGTTTTATTTAAGATAAATGTTTAATCGTACATGACACGTGTAATGAAATATGCATTTAGTAAAAGTCCCAATTGCTGTCCTATGACTCAATCCCTCTCCTCACATCGGCTTCGGCAACAACAACAGGTGGACGAACCTCAATGCCCCGAATTGGTGACTTGTCCAAGTGGTGAATGACTTTGTAGACTTCGCTCTTATCCAAATCGATTTTCTTCTCAGGCTTTTGGTATTTCATAAAGTTGACTCTGTGAAGACAAAAGCAAAAGTTCTCCGCTTTACTAAATATCATAGTTTCAAATAGTTCAAAGAAAAACAGTGACACACATGGACAAAGAAAACCCTTACCTTTTTTCCTGTTGAGTGGCTACAGAAGAACAGTTGTTTTCCCTAAAAGTTATACGCAAAACATGCAATGAAACGAGGACAGGATGGCAAAAGGATGTTACCTGAAAAACGTTCGTGTCAAGTGTCCGTCGTTGAATTTTCGGTTCCAGTGTTCAATCTAAAACCAAACAACAGAAAAATGCCGAGTGTTAGTCACGCATGAATATGAGAGTATGGAGCTGAACATGGGTTGAGTTTGAGTTAAAGAATGGACAGAAAAAAAAATACTATCAAACTTGCACTACCTGTCGTCATAGCCCAGGAGGGCGCTTTCAAATTTGCAGCTGTGTGGAGCGTACGTAATTATGATGACACAAGTGAGAATGAAATTAAAAAGAATGAACGATATTGAATGAATGCAATAGTGGCTACAAGCCATAAACTTGGACATTTACCCCACGGCTGTGCCAGCAATAAGTTCCGCCTGAGCTGTTAACGTCTCTGCAATGAACTCATCGTTGTACGCATCCTTGGGGCGATACCATCGCCTGCCACCTGGCAAAACCAGTGGTCGTTCCTGGGGTACGAGCGGCCCGAACATTCGTTTCGAACGCTTGCGTTTTTGGGTCTCTTTGTGCTCAATTTGCTTCTGAAGCTCTTCGATGACACCGTGTTCCTGTGGAGAGTTTTAATGTCAAAAAGCAAAACAACGGTCTATATTTTGTTGATATATGAGGCGTTAAGTATAACTTTTATTGCAGATCAGTAGGAAGTTTTAAAATAGGTAACAAATGTTCGTCTACCGGGTGCCTATGAATTTTGCTAAGCTTTTCAATTAAAAATTTCATACATTAAAGCGAACCGAATGATGCTGAAAGAAAAGCAAAATGATGTCTTTCAAATGATTTGCTACGAAATTTCTTGTGTGTGTGTGTGTTGGCATTAAAGAAACTGAAAACAATGTCAATTTTGATTTTCTATTTGATATATTTGGTAGTTGATTGCGTGCCGTTCATAAAAGCTAAGAGGGACAGTGCGACGCGGTACTTTCAACGCACCTATGGCTGCTAATAGTGAACGAAATACTGGTGACCCTAGCGGCTGTAAAGTTGTAGCCTAAACGGACGACATCGCTACTGTGAGGAACTAGACGCGATGGTTGTGGATTTCACCAAAATCCTCAACCGCGCAATGTCCTCTTCCTGACCACTAAGCAATCCAAAGGGTAAGCCTAGACCACCTTGGTGGAATCAAGAGATCTTGTCTCTACGCAAAAAGTGCAGGTAACTCTTTAATCAAGCCAAGCGATCTCGCGAGGCTACTGACTGGACCTCGTACAAAGAGCATTAGGAAAGCTCAACGGAACTCCTGGAGACTCTTCTGTGGGAAAATAGAAGAAATCTCAGAAGCATCCAGGCTCAGGAAGATTCTAGCATCCACTCCTAAGATACCGAGTTATCTTAAAAAAGAAGATGGCTCGTGGACCACATCAGGTGCAGAATCCCTAGATCTACTACTGGATTCCCACTTCCCGAATAGCTGTAATGCCGTGACGAGTTCAACCTCGACCTCGGTCAGATCGGTATGCCACAGTTCCTTACATCTTATTACAGAGAACAAAATTCTTTGGGCAGTAAACGGCTTTAAGCCATTCAAGTCCCCTGGGCCTGATGGTATTATACCCGCTGAACTTCAACGGAATGTGGACCTTATCCTCCCATGGCTAACCGCAATTTTCAAAGGTTGGCTGGATCTGGTCCACATTCCTAAGTCTTGGACGGAAGTGAATGTGGTTTTTATACCAAGGCGGCATTTAACAACGTCGAACCAAAGGCAATTGTAGACGCGCTGACGGGCCTTGGAGTCAGGGACTCGATTGGCGCACTGGTGGACCAGTTACTTACTAATAGGTTCATCAACTCAAAGCTGGGCGAGGCCTCGGCTCGGAGATTCGTCAGCAGAGGGACACCACAAGGAGGTGTGATCTCCCCCTTCTTTGGAACCTAGTAGTGAATGAACTACTACTAATACTGGAAGGGGAAGGGTGTAAGGTAATTGCCTATGCAGATGACGTTGCTATTGCTGTCTCAGGGAAACACCTTAATACGCTTAGGGATCTGATGCAAAACGCCCTCTCTAAGCTCTTCAAATGGACTTCAAAATGCGGGCTGGGAGTTAATCCCCAGAAAACGGAACTAGTCCTCTTCACAAGGAAATACAAAGTTCCCTACTTTGCTCCTCCAAAACTAAATGGCATCTCCTTGATGGTAACTGATAAGGCCAAGTACTTAGGCCTCATTCTGGACAGAAAGTTGAGCTGGAAACAAAACATTTCGGAGAGAGTCAAAAAAGCTATAGGAAGTAAATGGGGTCTTCAACCTCGCATTACACATTGGCTCTACATATCGGTCATAAGGCCTATACTTACGTACGGCGTGATCGTTTGGTGGTCGGCACTTGAAAAGGCCATCCACCTTAACTGCCTCAGTCGCGTACAACGATCGGCATGTGTCTGTATTAGCGGAGCTCTCAGAACCACTCCAACGGCGGCTCTGGATATTTTATTCCATATGCTACCGTTAGATATCTATTGTAAACAGGTGGCAGCAAACGCGGCCACCCGCTTGAAGGCAATTCATCTGTGGACCAACAGACAAACTGGCCACTCGTCCATTCTGAATAAAATAGGATGTATACCAAAAGACACTGATTACACCCTCCCTCAACTTCAGTTCAACAAACACTTTGAAACCTGTATACCCTCCAGAGCTGACTGGGAGAGAGTTGCAGGTTCTCGAAGGGAATCCATCTGCTTTTACCCAGATGGGTCAAAAACGGAAACAGGAGTGGGGGGTGGTGTATTCTCTCAAGATCTGGATTGTAAGATCTCCTTCCGACTTCCTAATCACTGTAGCGTGTTCCAGGCGGAAATTATGGAAATAATGTCGTGGTTGCGGTATAATGTAATATCTGCAAGGGACATCACTATTTTTACCGACAGTCAAGCCGCGATTAAATCCTTGGAATCGGTCACCTTTAGCTCCAAGACTGCCCTCAATTGCCGCCTATCTCTTAACGAGATGGCGGAACAATTCAAAATTCACCTTATCTGTATGCCGGGCCATGGTGACATTCCAGGCAACTGTACGGCCGACGAAATCGCCAGACATGGCACAACTGCCTCGATTCTACCGGAAAAGGAAAATCTCTGCATGCCTCTCGCTACTTGCAAACTCCTAATCAAACAAAATGCGATAAACGCTACTAACTGCACCACTTGCTCTATCACGAAACAAATTTGGCCCAGGCTGGATCTCAAGCGCTCCAGCACTCTTATAAGATTAAAGAGATCCGATATAAGCACACTAGTAGGTGTCATCACGGGGCACTGCATAATAGGCAGACATGCCCTCAGGGTGGATCTTCCCGCTAATGACTTCCGCAGAAGTTGCATGGATGAGGAGGAGGAGGAAAAACCTTTGCACTTATCATGTAACTGCCCGGCGCTATCCTCGATTAAAAAGCGAACCCTGGGAGAGTAGTTCTTCAAGGAACTTACAGATATTGCCGAAACGGATATCACCAAATTACGGAAATGCATTCAAAATTCAAAATGGTTCCAGGACCGACTCTGGCTGTGGTATCACAATGGACCTAATCTGGTCTAATGTATCGGATAATAGCCACCTAACCTAAACTAACCTAACCTATAGAGAAAACGATACACAGTGCTTTCGATGGGCGCCCGCCGATGAAGGAGACGGTTTAAGTTGCTTTTTAAAGGTTTACGTGTTTTGTACCGGGTTTTAACTGCACGAAAAACATGACGAAATATGCCATCAAGGACAACTGAGCACTTGGTATGGATAACTGGAAGCGACGGGATACAATAAAAGGTCTAAACTCTCCCAAAAGTCATTTGACAAACAGTAAAAAGACCGACATTTCGAATAAAACAATGTGCCTCACACGGTTGAACTTGTTTTTATATATTTTCATGCTTTATTGATCGGCAGTGGATATAAAGGTAATCCTTTGAACCTATAGGCTTTCGATGGAGTTGCGAATCGATCTGATTGGTAGTGGATACTCTAAATGCATCCAGAAGGACTCTCCAATTCTGGGGGCAATATTTTCCGTGGCGGTGGAACATTATCCTCAAAATTCACCAATGGAATCGGCCACTTAGGTCTTGGACTACTCAGGTTCATGTGAACGGCCTGTAGATACTGCCAGACCTAAGGAACGATATGATGATAAATACGGATATTGCCAGGTATTTGAAATGGGTTATAAAAATCTTTATAACATTCAAAAATTTGCCATCTTGCTGCGTGGAAGACTGAAAAACTAACTGACTTCTATTGCCGAATGCCGTCAAGGGAATGCAAGATAATAAATTTCAAGTGTTAGGTTCTATAACTCGTGTGGGGGGGCACCTACCTTCTTTCTCTTCAGGTTCTGTTCCTCTTCCATTTGTTCTTCCTCGGCGTTCCTTTCGCTCATCTCAATGACCTCGACTTTCTCCTCAACGACCTGCTTGCTTTCGACTTCCGATTCGACTGTAATTGTTTCGTGATGCTCGGTCTGTGTGATCTCCGTTTCGAGAGAAGTCTCCATTTCTAAAGAAGCTTCACTGTCGACAACCTCAATCTTCTCCTCTTCTGCAGTTTCCTTGACTGTTGCCTCGACCCCTGTAAAGACATCGACTGAGAGTTGAGTGGCCATAATTCTTACTTACTTACGTTCTTCCTGTTTTTCTTGAACTCGGACATCGGGAGTAGCTGACCGGATTATATTGGTTTGCAACTTGAAAGTTGGCAGGAGCTCACTCAACTGCTTGGTCACAGCGTCTAGCGTACTTTGGATGGTCGACGGAAGATTAGCCAAGGCTAAGAGCTGCCTTTGGACGTCGGCCAGCTGCTGCTCCAGTTGGAGTTCTTCTTCGGTTTTCTCGCGCAAGGAACCACTCTCGGAGGGGGCTTTTTCATCGCGTTCCATTGATTCGACGGCCCTGTCGTCCTTAGCCACAGAGTCCTCCCTGGCGTCAGTTGCTACATCATCTTCCGGGTCACCTGCTGTTTCTTCTGTGGCGTCACCAGTTTGCTCCAAATTGGGAACTTCACTATCAGCTGGCGGCTCCTCTTCCACTTCTGGTGGAGGAGTTTTCTCCTTCGGTGGCTCCTCTGGTTCAGGAACAGGCTCGGGCTATGTAAAAATGGTTTTAAAAGACATTCCGACTTGATAAGCGACTTACAATAGGTGTCGGTGGACGCACAGGCTCCGGCTTTTGATAGTTCTTGACAATTTTAACTTTGTAGGCGTTGGCTGCCCTAGCCTCGGCTTCTATTTGCTGCTTGCTCCTGGGGATCGGTCTGTTCGGCTTTTGCATGAAAGTAGTCCACTTCTTTTTTTCCTTCTCCATTTCGAACTTGGTCTTGATTGCTTCTTCGTTCAGTTGGCGAAGCACCTCACTACTCTGACAAACTCCAGGCTTCGGAAAGATCCTGTTAAAGTTAACGCTAAAAGTTAGAATTTAAGATTTATTTTATTTGTTATAGTATTGCATGCAGAGATACCCGACGACGTTGTGCTCCTGAAGAACTTCAGCTTCTGCAGACAGCAGAGTTGCGATCTCCTCATCTTCGGCCTTATTCTCAGGCTCCTCAACACGAACTGGTTCATCTTCTTGAGTAGGCTGCTCTTCGCTTGCTAGTAGCTCGTCTATTTGAGCAGGCTGATCTTCGCATGCCAGTAGCTCGTCTATTTGAGCTTGAATGGAAGACTCGACCATTGAGTCGGGTGTGCAGGAGAGCTTGGGCTCAATACTGCCAATGATGGGGAAGAAGTTTTCCTTCTCTTCCTCTTCGCTTTCCCTGTAGAAAGAGGAAAATTATGTTAGTGGAATTTTAGGAACTTATTTTCCAGCCTACCTATAAACTCCCAAGTAGAAGACGTTTCCGCAATGAGAGATGACTTTGTGAGCTTCGTCATGTGTCATAGGGCTCGTTGCATCGTCATTGATTCGAACGATAACGTCGTCGACCCGCAGTCCGGCTTCCTCTGCGAGACTTCCTTCAGCTACCTGAAATGGAGAATTTCAAATGGATTAGATTGGGTGGCTTATATACCACCGAACCAGAGGTAAGAAAGATGGAAATAGGGAACTCTTGGAACTCATTGAGAGGCACCAGACCGACGATGACGTGAGGTACTATGAAGTTGGCAACGGATTGTTCTTTTGAGCTCTCTCTTTGGAGGAACGTAATGTTCGAAGAAGAATTCTGGTATTTTGTGGATTTTTTCGCTAGGTTACGCTTAATATATTCAATTATTTTCTAGTGAATCGTGCAACGCCTCGCTTTACGAACGCATCTACTAAGACGTAGTTATCGATATTTCGATGACTTAAAACATAAGTGAGGTCAAAAATGAATGAAAGCCACCTCCTCGCCCTGAATATGAAATTTAGTTGGCCTATGTCGCAGTCAGGGCAAAATTAGAGTTCAGAAGCTAGATTCTTGCCACAACTTTTCTATGAGAGTTTTAATTTTTGAGACGAATAAAAGGGAAAACAAGCGTGAGAACGGGGATAGGTAAGTCGTTTGACAGAAAATCTGGTGACAGGTGTAGGTCTGTTCCCTAACGATATTAAATTCGAACACATAAGTCAAATTTAGTCAAATTTCGTTCCTTTACGCAAAAGTTGGGTAGAAGAGAGCCACAAAGAGGGAACAAAACATTTCCCCTTCAAATAATGGCCCAGAAATTTCTTTGGGCTAGTTTGTTATAACTGATTTTAGCTGTCAAATCTCTCAAAAGTCAATTTGAATTGGCTGTTTATTTCGGTTTGGTTTATTGACTGCTGAAATTTTTAATCAAAATGGATAAATCGGCAAGAAAAATAAATATTAAACTAAATCCGAATGTTTTTCAACGTCTGGAAGCTGTTAATTTTTTTAAACCCACTGACGTTTATTTTTTGAAAATGGGTCTGTTCCTTTACTTTTAATTCTTACGATTTTTTTACGAATTCTTACGCATTTTGCTCAATTATCGTTCCTCAACTCGAAAAATTCGTAAAAGAGAGCGGCTTCGAGAGAGCAAGGTATTTCCCCTCTTACTAGTTTTTACTCGACAAATTTCTTTGCGTAAGAATTGAAACAACTGTCAGTCGCCTGAAGATTGACAGCTGATTTTAATTTGTTGTTCTATTTGGCATTTTGTTGGGTGAACTATCTGTCATTTTTCATAGGTTACTACAAAAGCGTTCCTCAACTTTTGCGTAAGTTTCCCTTTTTGAGAGAGAATTCATCCCCTCTACAGGCATTTTGACAGTCTTTTCCATTTTTCCTACAAAAGTAAAGGAACAGACCTAATGATTTTTCTTTCTCGCATATCTATGTTTTAAACAAACGTCATGAAAAACTTTCGTTCCTGTTCTTTTTGGTTACATTCTCTTTTTCCGAGGGAATATATCCCCGATCCTTGATCTCTGACATTTTGTCGAAATTGGCCAAAAAAGTAAGGGAACAGACCTTATGATGGATATTTTCAGAGTTGGCACGCATCAGTTACCTCAATCTTGCTTTAAGAATAATATTCAATTCACAATTTCTCACAAACTCAGTGCGATGAAAGAAAATTGAACTTTTGTACAGATCAGTAAAACTATATGAATTCGGTACTTTTATAAATCTATTTATCACATTCTATTAAGCAAACTGTCAACTTAGTAATTAGTCACGAATTTCTGGACTAGATTCATCGGCTACCCATAAATAAATGTCAAATAAAACATTAGGTGTGACCGATCAAGGCCAATCAAAACTGAACCATATCAAGTTAGCCAGCTGTCAGACTTACTAAACTAGATACTTGAACGTTCCCACTGAAACACATCACGTCAGCCAGCTGTCAGATTTATAAACTACATACTTCAACGTCGCCATTGTTATAATAATTAGGTTTATTGATTGGGCGCATTCATAAACTTAGTTATCTTACGTCGACTAGATTGGTCGGGAACGTCATTTTCCTGAGTCAGTCACATATGCGGACTGTCAACTTGGTACTCAATAACACAGACACGAATAACGTGGGCTACCCTCCATCAACGTCAACTGAGACAGCTGCCCATGTGACTGATTGTACTATTCGGATAACGGTAAGCAAGTACGATTACAAAACGCAACTGCCATATCGATTTTGTTATCGACAGTAGGTATTTCGTCTTCAAAGTCAGCTTGCGAAAACTAATTTGGGTGTTGAAAAAATAAATAAATTACAAAATCACAACAAACAAGTGCATTATGCCAAGGCCTTACTTGACGGAATTTGTTTTTGTTTCGCATGTACGACGCGATTCGACCCCAGGTCTCTTGTTTGAAGTTAGTAAATGTGCAAAGAAATTTAAGCAACAATTCCAGCAAATTCGCATTTAAATTAAATATCAAAATTCAACAATGAAATAAAAATGACTAGTGAACGAATAGTGAAATATGTGCAATCAATTTTCAAAAGATTCACTTGCTCAATTCAATATTGAAATAGGCCTGAATAATTCAACTTTGAAGATGGGACAAAAGTCAGTCCCCAATCTTATTTGACAGGCTGCGGTTTTCCCTTTTCCATTGAATGAAAGAATCAACTACCGAAACCGATAGACTCCTTTTTTAAGAGAACGCTTCTCTTAAGAGTGCGCAAATGCTTTTCGTGTTGTTTGTTTTTATCGTCTATTGACCGACATTTATAAACAAAAATGCCCACCGCATGTCTGCAAGCTGATTTCTTTATCTGGGACAAGAGTTCACTAAGTTGGTCGATATCTTTAGATTGGCGAGTTCACTTGATAAATTAATTGTTGCGAATTGGTTTCTTATTTTTTTCTTCAACTTTTTTGAGTGACTGCCAACAGAAACGTAGGGCTGCTATTGCTGGTACTTGGATGACCCAGAGACTTTGGAAGACATTAATATTGATTAAAAATGTCCTCTTTGCAGATTCTCTAGCACAATTAAAAGGAATACCTACTCAAGTAGATCGATGCACAGAAATTATGGAAATAAAACTGAGAAAGGGAAATCGAGAAAAAAATATTTGAAAATTCAGGTGCAACTGTTATAGGTAGAGATCATGTTTTCCAGACATGGTATTTTTTTTTGAAAAGGTTGTATCCACTTGATAAGAAGATCCAATTTTTTTTCATACACCATTACGTAACACACGTTTTCAAATTTTCTTTTTTTTCCTCGGCTTGAGGTTGACCTATCGAATTTCCATCTGTCAAAAATATCACTTTCGACAAGATAATTTAAACACAAATGCACTTAGATTTATTAATTTTTAATCACAACTTTTATTATACCTTGACGACCGTTAGAGGTATTTCAAAGTCCGATCCGCCAACCAAACGAAATCCCCAAGGGACGTTATCGAAACGACACATTTTTATGTCGACAACCATTTTCGGAACGATTAAGTATTATTTAAAAAATCGTTAATATTCAAAATTATACTTTTTGTCTATTCCTCCGTGATGTTCGCGTAATCCAAGTGGTGCGACTGAATCTTTTCAATTAATTGATTCCCGATCGATTGCAGTTATCGTTTATAGATTCAGATACGTTGCGTTGAGAGCGAATAAGAGAATAATTGCATTTTTTTTTTATTTTTATATTCCTTGGCAAGCATGCGATGTGAAAGAGCATGTTAGCCGGTGAATGGGGAAACGTGGAAATCGAAACTCAAAACACTACCATATGGCGTGGAAAACATTTTCGTAGGAACGATCGCGACAAACGTGCTTGGCGAGACAGGTGGAAAACGTAAACACAAGATTGAAGAGCAAATCGAAATAAATTCATTTTCTCAGGTGCGAATATGAGTGTGGGTGTCAGTGATATGAAAGCGAAAGTGACTGAAGAGGGATGAGATATGTGAACATTCAATTGACATGTTTACATTTGCAGTTGCTATAAGAGAAATGCATTCGGTACATGTGCTTTTGCATTGATTATTAAAATAATAATTTAACTGGGTATTTTGCTTTGCTGTGTCAGTCTTGTGAAGCATTCGAACATTCGTGTTTACAAGAGTTGTTTGTTAGAAGGCAGTCAGTCAATGAACTCAGTGTTGTGATTGTGATAGTGATGAAGTCAGCACTCAAGTGATTGCATGCATTTTTCTACTTTAGAGAATGCAAATAGTCACAAAAATGGATGAGGAATTGTTTTTCATACAGTAAATGCGCCTTATAGCAGTCCATGGCTACATCAGGATCAGAAGTTATTGGTACATTTGCAGAAGTCAAAGTGTCTGGTCTACAGTAACGCATGACACTATTCTATTGCCATTCTTTGGGGACGTTCAAGTATCTAGTTTAGTAAGTCTGACAGTTGACTGACTTGATGTATCTCAGTTTTGATTGGCCTAGACCGATCACATGGACAGCGGTTTCATTTAACGTTTATGGACGCGTAGACGACGAATCTAGTCAAGGCGACTTAAGATAACTAAGTTTTCGAATGTGCCCTTTGGCATCTTATCTGTAGCCAAGTCAACTGGGGACTGGGTTAGGGTCACCCACTGGTCGCAAAGTATTTTTATTCAGTTATGATCGCATGCGGATTGTTTTTGTTTGTAAAAATTAATGGCTATACCTACGCGCTAACTTGAAAAATATAATACCACAAAATACCTTTATTCAATCTAGGGCCGATTGATTGATTCCGGTCAACAAATATTCAGAACCACTATTCGATCCACATTTACTAGTCCCTTTGATAGTAAATCTGTCACATCTTCGTTGGTTGAGTTTTAGTTAAAATCCTTAACGTATATCAGTAATTACGAAAATCTGAAAAAATATACTGCACTTCGAGGACTTATATATAGATTTCGAGAGATATTCGAATCAGACCACCAATGTCGGGTTTCTTTTCGTGTCTCTACCACTATAAGACTTACCCAGAGAGACTCTCTGGATTTCTCCAGAGTTCTTCCCTGGGCTCTATTCCTAGTGTTAACGCTAGCATCTGTTTATGGGAGATCTCTTTCATCGACTGGGTCTCGACCCAGTGATGTCCCAAGATCCTCATTCTTCTGCCAGCCAGCGCCGGACATTGGCACAGTATATGCGCCGCTGTCTCAGATTCTTCCAGGCATAGTTTACATGTATTATCTTCTCTAAGGCCCATCTTCCTTAAGTGATACCCGAAACTACCATGTCCTGTAGATAAAGCCACCACCCATTTCAGAGTTCGTCGACTCATGCTTAGAACCCTTCTTTGAGTGGAGCAGGTCGGCCAATTAATTGCCATTTTAGCCTGTCTACATTGTTCCACGGTTGACCACCTTCTCAGGTGTTCTGCCGTGATCCATTTGTGAATCAGCTGTTCTACCATTCCTTTGCCAAATGAAGAGAATGGTTCTGGTCCCAGCAACTTTTCGGTTGACCCCTGTTTTGCAAGGGAGTCCGCCTTTTCGTTGCCTTCGATTCCTATGTGTCCTCGTACCCAGGTCACCAGAGGACTTTGTAACGATTCTATGTATACTTTCTACATACTCGTCTATTTTCATGGAGCATGCTAAAAACATTTCAAGTACACTCCACAGTCGAAGACTACCGGGGCTGTCGGAAGACGGACCTGAAGACCGCCGGTACTGTCGAAAGACGAACCCATAGATCACCAGAGCCAACATTTACGCCCTCACCCAGAGACCGAGGACCGAGCCGCTGCCAGTTAAACCGTAGATTATTGTAGAAAATAATAATTGTAAACCATTTTGAATTGTTAATATTAAATAATAATAAAGTTGAATTACATCTTTTAAATTAAACATAAAACAAAATTGTAATGAAGGAAACTCCTCTAAACCTGAAGTTCGTGTTTCTTTAGGAAGAACCTTGGCGATCCGATGAGCTAAACCTCAGCCCTAGATTTTTTTTATTTATTTCTGTTCGGTCTTTTGTATATTCTCTTTGTTTTCAAAACTAATTTTAGTTAAACTACAGTAATTCTTATAATACATTTCGCTGAATTGTGTCTGTTTTGCTATTTATTTAGCTTTGACGTTTAGTTATTGTGCAATTCAGTGGGTAGGTAGGGAAAGGTCATGGACCGGATTTCACAATTTTAAATGCTTCCTTCGTTCAACGCAAATTTTTTCCAATTTTTCTTTTTGATGTTAACAGGTATTATTTTGGATATGAGTTAGTGTTAAAATTATTTCTAAAGAAGTTACCGTATGCCTGGAAAATCCTAAATCGTAAGCAAACCTCAAACGGTCCGAGGTAGGTACCTACATCCAGTGCATGTATCTTGGTCTCTTCGTGTATGTACCTTGGACCGAAATCAATTTTGTTCATTATAATTTCTATATTTTAGTATCTTTTTTCATTAAAAAAAGATGAATCTATTTATAAATTATATAAATAAAAATTATTGAAATGAAAATGTTAGTACATTATGTACAAAGACAAAAAATAACTCAGAAGAAAAACTTTCTGGCAGCTGTAACGCTGTAAGAAACTCCGAAATATATCAGTCACTTTGGGCTTCGAAATAATCATGTTCGTTCATCATTTGAATCATAAGCATCTCTGGCGAGAAAGTCCTGTGCCTTTTGCTGCTCTCGATTTTGAATTGCATGCCATTTCGACCGGTCCGAAGTACATGTATAGACTTAGGTCCAAGGTACATTCAGTACATTTTTTTTATAAATAATAAATTTTAGCACTTTATTTTGCACAACTGTAGAAAATAAACTATTAAATATTGAAATTTATTAAAACACTTACCCCCGTATTTATAAAGGCTGTGTTAAAGTTATCAACTTGTTACCCAGCAGTTATGTCAGTTTTTTGTATGTTAACTGACGTCTGCTAGCAAACTAACTTGTGCACATTTGTTTATTAATATGGGGGTTATGTATTAAAACCAGTAACTCGGAAGAACTATCCTAAATGAATGAGCACAACACTTCACAAGAATCACAAAAAATATACTTTCACTCCCGTGCTTACGCCAAATGAACTCAAACAGAAATGAATCGCATAGACATACAGGAAAATGTATGGAAGAACTTTTTGCAACATGTTCAGCCAATTGCCAGGAATTGACACTCGGTCCAATGTATATGGCCTTCCCCTAGTCTTCATTATTTTTTAAATATTTATTGAGATCTAACTGAAATTCTACTTGATTAATTATTTTTGAAACACTACTAGGAGAGTAGAAAGTTTCGATTAGGTATAGGTATGAGAAGTGTGATTTCTGATTTACTCCAATCCTGAAAGTTTATTTATGTCCCGTGCTTTCGGCGCTTTCAGTCCAATCATATACATCCAGTAAAAATCGACAACAAATATCTTAGTTAAACGCCTATTCACTATTTGCGAATTGATAAATGCTATATTTTCAACCAGAAAAGCATTAATTACATTTAATTAATTTAACAGTTAATCTAAAAAGAACTGAGTCTCAATTGATTTAAATAGCAAACTTTACAATAAGGTACAGCATTTTTCCCGCGAATCGAAAAGTTCTTGCCGCGAACTGTCTCTATTTATTCGCAATCCTTATAATACAGTCACAAATCACGAATGGAAAATTCGTTCGAACTTAACCATAAAAATCAGCAACCAAAAAATGTAGTCATGCGAATAAAATGTCAGAATTTACAAATATTCGCTTGTTCGCAGTTCGTTGGTAAGGAAAAACCGTTTTTTGTTTACCGGAAACGGGCCCTTATAAACTGCATTACCAATTTTGTGGAATTCAACTGAATTTTCTTTCCCTGAACACACTCTTTTCAATCAACTGTCAGAAAAAACCTTATCGCGACAGACTTTTCTCTCATGCAATATACCAAGCTGTCAAACTTCTTATCACAATTCATTCCGAATTTAATTTCCATCTACGTTAGACCCGTTTCGTTGTTTACCTGCCGCCTTCGTTGTCGTGACTTTAAGAAAATAAACTGTCCACCAGATTAAGGTTCAAAGTCTATTTATAATTTTTTAATTGAAAAACTTTTCCAATAAGCCGGCTTACCGCAGCACTAGGTGAGTGTGACATCGCATCGAAATCGGTTGACATCCACCAGTTTAGTCTAATTTTAGAACCACAACAATGCTTCCAATCTTCCGCAAATGTGCCAATCGTGCTCTATACCAGAGGGTAACAAAAATATCAACGAGATTCAAATCTCACATTCAGCATCATTATCTTCACATTTTTATCTAGATAAATGCCGTACCAGTGCGGTATCTCAACCTCTTGGAGTATCAAAGCAAGGATCTTCTACAGAAGTATGGCGTGTCAATACAGGAATTTAGAGTGCTCGAAGAGAAAATCGACGGCGGAGTGCTGAAGGAATTCGGTAGGTTAAACTGAAGCATTATGTCGTTTCTTGTCTTATCTCTCGGAACAATAGAAGCTGTCCAAACAAGTTTGGTCGGATGTTAAGTATGCTTCTATTTTTGTGTATTGATTGCATAATTCTATTGATTGCTGACCCGAAATGTTAGGAAAATGTGCCATATGTTTATTACATTACATAGATTAAGTTACATAAGGTTTGCTGCGGCCGTCGTCGTCACACAACGATGCTTGATCGCAGTGCAAGTCTTTGCACATCTTTACTTTACGTTCCCATTCAATAAAGATTGAGTGACGACAAAGTGCGATGCGCTCTTCACTATCTAAATCAATTGTAGTTCATTAAGCGGCTTCTACAGAGTTTCTTTTAATAAAGGGGCATACGTTATCAAGAAAAGTGGCGAGTTTAAGTTCAAAGAGCGCATCATTCATTCAGTTTGCATGGATAAGAGTTGTTTGATAAAAAATTCATAAACAGTTGCGAGTACGTATTGCATAATCTCGTTTCACTTT
Source organism: Cheilosia pagana (assembly GCA_936431705.1). Classification (NCBI taxonomy): domain Eukaryota; kingdom Metazoa; phylum Arthropoda; class Insecta; order Diptera; family Syrphidae; genus Cheilosia; species Cheilosia pagana. The sequence goes on from OW386166.1 coordinate 114,463,889, forward strand.
CAGAGTGCCCAGAGTATGTGGTCAAGGCGCAAATATTGGCTGGAGGACGAGGCAAGGGACACTTTGACAATGGCTTTAAGGGCGGAGTGCACATTACAACAAAGTAAGTACATCCAGTCATAGATAACAAACCATAAATCGTTCGCCGCCTGCACCACATCTACAAAAATGTCACAGTAAGCTGAGAGAACGATAAGAACGATTGTAACAAGTGAATCACAAGTTTATAGCGAACAAATTCGGCATCCTTCAGGTGCAGACACGAACAGAGTTCGATCTGTGAACATACTACACACTTTTTGCATTTTATTAGACCCTCCGGCTAAAAACGCTTGTATTTTCGTTTCAGGAAAGACGAAGTCCTTGATCTGACAAAGAAAATGATCGGCCACCGTCTCATCACGAAGCAGACCCCCAAGGACGGTATCCAAGTGAAGAAGGTGATGGTGGCTCGAAGTGTTAACATCATCCGCGAGACATACCTTTGCATTCTCATGGACCGCGAGCACAACGGCCCAGTGCTGATAGCATCGCCAGCCGGTGGTGTTGACATCGAAGCTGTTGCCCAGGAAACTCCAGAGAAACTCCTAACCATTCCCATTGCCATCGATACAGGTCTTTCGCGAGAGCAAAGTCTTCAAATTGCAAACTTTCTAGAATTCAAGGGACCATTAGTCGAGAAGTGTGTCAAAGAGGTTGAGAAACTGTGGGAACTGTTCAAAAATGTCGACGCTGTTCAGATCGAAATCAACCCCCTAGCGGAGACCGACGCCGGAGAAGTAATTTCAGTGGATGCTAAGTTGAATTTTGACGACAATGCTCAGTTCCGTCAGAAGAACATTTTCGAAATGGAAGATACCAGTGAATCCGATCCCAGAGAAGTGGAAGCTGCGACCCATAACCTCAACTACGTAGCTATGGATGGCAATATTGGTTGTTTGGTGAATGGCGCTGGTCTCGCTATGGCTACAATGGATATCATCAAATTGAACGGCGGCAGTCCGGCGAATTTCCTCGATGTCGGCGGTGGAGTGAAAGAGAGTCAGGTTCTGGAGGCTTTCCGAATTTTGGCTTCCGATCCGAACGTTAAGGCGATCATGGTAAACGTGTTTGGTGGTATTGTGAACTGCGCCACTATCGCAAATGGTATTGTTGCAGCGTCGAAAGCACTCGACTTGAAAGTGCCTTTGGTGGTTCGCCTGGAGGGAACTAATGTCACCGAGGCAAGAAACATCCTTAAGAACTCTGGCCTTCCCATTAAGACAGCATCGGATCTGGATGATGCCGCACAAAAGGCCGTGCAGGCTTTGAATTGAAAAAAAAAGATTTCGTGCTCACCAGAAACTGCTTTTATAATTTTTGTTTTCTTATAGTTTTTCCCCTTTTCCAATTCGCTCCACCGGAACCTGTTAGACATTTCCATTTATATTTGCGAACTGCCTTTATGAAGTTTTTTTAAAGTAAGTAGTAAGCAAAAACATTATGTACTTGGACTTTTTTTTTATATATACGGACCTCCTAGAGAAAAATATACGTACTAAATGATTGTTATTATTGAAGTCAGTTTTTTTATTTTGTTCCCGAAAAAGTGGAGCGGTATGTATCTACTTTTTGTTGTTTCAGGTTAAATTTTACAAATTCGCAATGGCAAAAATGTCCACTTGAAATAGTCTATCGTGCTCAACAAATATATATTTAAAGATGTTTAATTGAACAGCATCAAACCAAAAGGATATGTTTTTAGCAGTGAAATTTGCCAAAAAGAGCAGCGTTACCTCTGAATTTTTACAAAGTGCCCAAAAATGTGTCCAACAGGTAAAAAGTGCCCCATCAAAAAACAGGACATGAAAAGATTGGACTTGGAGTTTAATGTTTAATCCTATCATTAGTGTACGCGGATACAGAAAATTTTTACGCGTTTTAACGCTCCATTCTACCGCCGCGTTGTAATATACGGTATACTGAATAACAGAATAACATATCCCCCGTCACAGGTCACACAGAGCGCGTTTTCAACGCTTCGTTGAATTCACCGCTGCGGTGAAATGCGGGGTGTGAAAAATTACAGATTATTTTATGACGCGAAGCGTTTGAAATAATTTTTATGATTTTATATTCTAAAAAACGGACAAATTAATCGAATGTGTTTGAAATTACCCATATTTGTACGTTATGTGTGAGAATCGTATACAAATGCAGTTTTAAAGGCTGAAATATGGGAGGAAATATCAAAAGAATTTCTCTTTTTGTAAATTTCGTTCACCTTAATCCTTTTTCTTTGTAGGGAATTACATATCACGGCAAAAAAAGCAATAATTCTTCCTCCGAGCTGCTTGACTTTTTTTTAGACAATGAAAACCAAGAGTCATGGACATTAATGAGATATTCGATTCGAGATTTGAAAGTCTATGTCTACTAGATATGTATAACAACTTGATTTCTCTACTTAGGGCCGGTTTTTCCATGTTTGTTCCATGCTCTGTGAGAAAATGTAGATCAAACCCTCCTTGGTATAACAGAAAACTCTTGCACTTAAGAAACTTAAAAAACAAAGCTTACAAGCAATTTAAAAAATCGCGAAACGGTACGGATAAAACGATTTTTAACAAACTACGGAAGGATTTTACTTGCTTAAATACATTTTTGCATAACATTTTCATTATCAATGTTGAAAACAATTTGAAACGGGATTCGAAGTCGTTTTGGTCTTTTATAAATCAAAAAAGGGGCTCAAAATGTTTGCCTACAGAGATGTTTTATAAAAGCAATGTGTCCAATGACGCTAAGGATTCTGTTGAACTATTTGCACAGTTTTTTAAATCTGTTTTTACTGAATCTTTTATACCTAATTTGCCGGAATCATATTCAGTTCCTAAAATTGATTTTGGCCAACTAGCACTAGAGATTCAGGATATTGAGTCTGCTGTCTGTAGCCTTAAACCAAATCCTAAGCCGGGCGCTGATGGCATTCCTGCAATAATTTTAAAAAAATGTTGCAACTCTATCAGCAAGCCCTTACTTATGATATTTAATCTATCACTAGCATCGGGTGTATTCCTGGATGACTGGAAGGTCTCATTTTTGGCGCCGATCTTTAAATCTGGCTCTAAAAATGACGTAGAAAACTATAGAGGTATTTGTAAACTTTCTGCTATACCAAAGCTATTTGAATGTATAGTTAAAAACAAATTAAATTTTTTTATTAAGGGCAACATATCTGAGTTTCAACATGGTTTTGTTTCGGGTCGTTCGACAACGTCTAATCTGGTCCACTTCACATCTTTTGTTATAAACACAGTTGAAAGCGGATGTCAAGTTGACGCTGTATATACGGATTTTAGTAAAGCATTCGACTCTGTAAACCATGTACTTCTGATAAGAAAGCTAAAGCAATTTGGATTTCATTCTGCTATGCTACAGTGGTTTTCATCATTTTTGATTGGAAGGTTTCAGAAAGTCTGTCTTGATAACAATTACTCAGGATTAATATCTTGTACTTCTGGAGTTCCTCAAGGTAGTCACCTCGGGCCGCTGCTTTTTATAATATTTATTGATGATATTATTCAACAGCTGCAATTTTGCCGCTGTTTAATGTATGCCGACGACCTTAAAATATTTTTAAAAATAAATTGCTTAGATGACTGCTTAAAGGTCCAGACGGACCTGAACAATTTATCAAGTTGGTGCGTCAATAATTGTCTAAAGTTAAACGTTCGAAAATGCTTTGCTATCTCGTTTATAAGATCTCAAACGAAATATTCACATACTTATTGTATTGATCTCATGCCATTAATAAAAGTTGACAAAATTAAAGATCTTGGTGTATTCCTTGATACGAAACTAACCTTTGTAACTCATATCGAGTATATAGTTGCAAAGGCTAGTTCTCTTGTCGGGTTCATCAAAAGAAACTCGAAAGATTTCTCTGATCCTTACACATTAATATCGATCTTCAACACCCTAGTCAGATCAATACTTGAATACGCCGATGTTGTTTGGAATCCAAACTATTTATTACATTCTGACCGTATTGAAAGAGTGCAAAGGCGGTTTACAAAACACGTCTTCTTTAAAATGCGATGGGACTTTCAGCCCTCTTATAAAGCTAGATGTCAACTGTTGGGTTTAATGACACTTAAAGCAAGAAGGAATGCACATGACATAATGTTTGCGAGAGACGTACTGTGTTCACATATCGATAGTTGTACACTTTTGTCCATGTTTCCAATTAATGTTCCGGTGAAGGTTTTAAGAGATAATCACTTCTTTTACCAACTGGGGCATAGAACAAATTATGGTCGGAACGAGCCAATTACTAGATGTCTTAATTCATTCAATGTTGTAAGTAGACATATGGATTTTCATATTTCGAGAGAACGCTTCAAAAGCATTTTATTTACATTGCTTTCAAAGTAATGTCAAAAGTAGTTTTATTTCCTAAAATAATTGTTGTTCTATTTTTATTTCTTTTTTTTTTCTCGTTTCTATTAAACTTAATGTATTATATATATATAAATTCGTAATCTGTAAGCTAAGCTTGTTGATGAAATGAATAAATAAATAAATAAATAAATAAATAAATATTTCTGTTTGACGTCCTCTAAAGGCACCAAGTGACAAAGAACAGAAACAGGAACAGAAACAGAATCCCATACATTTGCAACAGAAACCGAATTGGGAACAGAAAATTTATTTTTCAGCAACAGAATTTAGCGACAGAAAAATGGCTGTTTGAGGACAGAACGCAAACAAGTCTTTATTGATTGTTTCTGTTGTTGCCAGCAACAGAAATTCAAATTTATCGTGGGGGGCGGGTATTTTTTTGTTTGGATTTTTTTGCATCTGTTCGTTTCGCATCGTACTATTGTTTTTAGTAGACGAAGAGGAGAGAATAATAGATTTCGTAAGAAATCACCAAATTTTATACAATTTCATTCTGTTCCATGTTTTTCGTTGAAGTCAGAGCTAACGACATACAATTTGATGGAATAGGCGGCTGCCATGTTTTTATGGATATGTTTCTGTTTCAGTTCTTTGTAGCTGATCGACCAACGTAAACAGAACCAGAATTAACTACAGAACGATAAAACTTTCTGTTCTGTTTCAGTTTCTGTTTCTGGTTCTGTTCTTTGTCACTTGGTGCCTTAAGGCGGCAGTTAGAACGTTGCGTCAAAATAATCTTACCGTCGCGTCGCGTAAATTAATCTCACCGAGGCGTTAACAACGCGTTCTGTTTGACGAAGCCTTTAAACGGAGAGAACGGAGTTGCTGTCCGGTCCGAGTGATCGAAAAGGTATCCAATTGACACTAAAGTGTCCCAAGGGTAGCCCTGAAAAAGAGTTTTTTTCTTTTAAATATTTCGTTAGCAGGCTGTGTGATTTTTGTTATATTTTTTCTTAATTTGAATTTCTGAATGTAATGTTAATTGTAAAATCAAATTTCTCCCAACTCTCAATTCGGGCGTGCAATGCAAACTGAAAATTTGTTGTGTGTATTATTTGCTTATTCTTTTCTCTGGTAAATAAAAAAGGAAATTGAACGCATCTAGCGCATCTAGAAATCCTCTAAAATCTACATAATGTTCATATCAAACGCAAAATGCTTACCAAATAGATTTCTCAGCGAATACGCAAAAGAACTAACAAAGGTTCAGAGTTACTTTTACACATCCTTCATCCATAATATGGAAATGGGCAGCTCAAAGGTAAGTTTCTTTATGGATTTTAACTCATATATGGAGAAAAATTGTTGTATGTATTATAAAAATCTTTATTTTTAAATGCGTCACCGCATGGCTTTGCATTGCAACCTATTTTAAGTTTTACAACTTGATTACATTTAAACAAAAGAAAACTATTGTAAGTAGGATTGTAGTCAAAGTCCGGGATTAAATAGAATTTGGGATGAAAGAAACAAGAGCTTGCAGTCGAAATGATTAAAACCAGTGCCGAAAGTTTTAATTTTATATGAACCTATTGTAGGTTAGGTTTGTGACTAAACTTGGATATGGATGGGCACCACAATGGGTCCATCGCCTTTATTGTATGTGCATTAAAATATTCAAGATTTTGAACGATCACTAACCAACATACTACACATTGCGCCTCTGTTTCTCAAACCTGGGGACTATTTTTGTGCACCCAATATTTGTTAAATTTGATAGATATTTTTCTAACTTTGGACTGTAAATCAATAAAGACTCAGGAGAGTGCGTCGCATTGTCTAATTATTCCTTTTCGACATTACTCACAGGATGGCCGATGGTGGCCATTAACTATTAATACTTATTTTATGATGGTTGCCTTCGTCCTTCGTCATCGTTATGAGAATAAAAGATACTTTGTGTGGACATTTGCATAGTAGACCTATACGCTTTTTCATATTGTCCAGCACCGACGGCGATTCTGCTATAAGGATATTGTTGCCCTGCCCTGGCACGTTCTCATTCGATTTTGGTTAAACTTACGTAGATCCTACATTGTTCTTGTAGTATATTCTTTCGTAGTCTTTCTTTTTCTTAACTGAATGGAAATCGCAGCATCAATGGATTTCCATTAGTATTGTCAATGGTTTTCGGCAACATATCCGCATCCGCGTTTTTACCTAGTAGCCTGACGCCTGAGTCAATGTTCTTCATTCATTGTCATTCAGAAATATTCACCATTTCCCTTTCGTTATTTATGTAAAATTATGTAAAATGTTCTTATTTTTAAAAGTGAACCAAAAGAAAAAGTCTTTATTTTGTATAGGTACATACTGCATTACCGACCTTAACAACGTTTGTAGTGAACGGCTTATTCCGGCGGATATAAGGGTTACTATACCAAGTTCAATTTTCAAGACTTGTCCACTTCTTTTATTATGTTATGAATTTTCTGTTATGAATCATAAAAGATGTTTAAAAATCGTTTTCTAGGTTTCAAACTTTTATGGAAATCTGTTATGAAACTTATTTGTTGTTTTAACTTGAGCAAAAAACATACAAATGCAGGCTTTAAAGAGTATGTTTTTAATTATTACAAACCCCGTATCCAACGTCGTGCCATACGTTGCGATTTCTTTGATGATTTTCTCTATCGTTTTCAATGACTTTTGTTGTTTCTGTCTCTTGATCTACATCGTCAAGAAGTTGTTCCAAAGCCATAGAATACATAATTGTGTATACAAAAAATTGCATAAAAAATTTTCAGAGTTTCTTGTGGAAAGTAACGCTTATTATAATTCGATTGAGGTGACCTTTCTATTGGGTTTTTTATTGGGGTAAATAACCATGGTTGAAGTGGAAAGCCAGAATCAACTTCCAGCTAATAAAATAGTAACACGTAATACATATTCAGGAAATCGAGCATCATCGTAAATAACTTTCATATTCGCATCCATTTCGATCCAAAACTTTCTATTTAATCAAATCTTTTATGATAAAAGTCACAAAATTCTGGCTTTTATTCTGTTATGATTTATAACAGAATTCATAAAAGATTTTACCACACAGAATACCAATTCTAGTGACCCTAAACGATTTTTTGACAATTCGAACTTTTGTATGGAAATTTATAACAGAATAAAACATAACAGGATAAAAGATTTTGCCGATTAGGCCTAATTGTGTTGTGACTACAAACCAGATATAGGTAACTTCATTAGCCAAGCAATCACCGTTTGTGTAGGTAACGCTGGCAAAGTGGCATACTACACTTCTACGTATGAGTTATATATATTTTACCCGCATATAGAGCACCGCTCTCTTTTGCTCATAAAGTGCTTCTTAGTTCTTAATCTCGACGCTGCGCTGTCTCGACTTTAGACTCAATGCATGAATGGGGTTCCGTTCGCTTCGCCTGATCACACTTTTCGTAACACATTCACCATTTAGCTCCCCAGCCTTAATAAGTTTCACTTCAATAAGAAGAAACAATTAGAAATTTATCAATTTTTAGAAATCGTTTTCAATTACACCGCGTCTCCACGAGTCTGAAATATGTCAGACTTTTTAGTCAGACTTCATGTCGGACATGTTTGCATTGTTTTGGTTGGGCAAATTGTGCCATGACATTTTATTTCCCAACAGGTCGTCAAAGAAGACTCAAATGAAGGCGATTCTCGCTTTAAATGAATTAAATGACTACGAACATTTAGAAAAGCAGATGTTACCCGAAAATAAGAGAAGGCATATATATATAATTTGAATTTATTATACATATTGCTATTCAATTTGGGAAAGACGAAATTTCGACATCGTGCGCTTATACCTAGGTCCCCTGGCCCAGAATGATTTTTTGGTGTCAAACGCTCAAATGTCAAATTTTAGTCAGGGTTCGTGTCTACCGAGAAGACAAGGAAATAAGTCAGGCTAAAATGTCCAGATTATGTGTCGTGTCCACAAAATCGTGGTCTACACCTGACTTTTTGATGTCATGACTTGAGTCTTGACTGAAATTTAGTCTCGTGGAGACTGGGTTCTAATTTAAATTATGTACTAGACGCGAGTTTCGCCTGTATTTTCTATTCTAGAATTGCGTGGTTTTTGCGCTTCATCTAATATCAACTTTACTGATTCCTCAAGGCCGGCAAGCCCCAAACCGGTTCAATTATTTCTCCATTTGAATAAAACAATGCAAAATCTATTGTACTAAATACGTTCATGTTCTAATTTAATTTATTTCTGGTTTCATTACAACAATTTCATTAATTTACAGAAATCTTTTTATAGTCTCTCTATGTGTTGAAGTACGATAATATCTAATTTAATGTACCTAATAAATAATAAATATACAAATTTAATTTGCTAACTGCTTACTTTAGTTTATTCATATTTATTTCAATAATTTAACTTGATTTGTTTTAGTCTGATTACCAGTTATTTATTGACAGTAGTTAATGGAATAACAAAACCACATGTACGCAAGTGAACAGAAAGCGCAGACACTTTCCTTACTCAATTTGAACACATTTCTGTCAATATTGACGTTTCCAAGTAATAAACAATAATAATAAAAGTAATATTGCTATTCGTCTCCTTCTGCCCTGGGGCTCAGTCAAAGCAGAAGCAGCACTGTCATACAATTTAAACAAAAAATTATCTTCTTCTATACTTAACAAATAATATCACAAATATATAGTTACATGATATATATATATATATTTCTTTATTTATTCAAACGAGTATACAGACTAATTTAATTGTTATTATTTTTCCTTGCTGTTTAAAGTGCAAATAACCATTAACGTGTTCTAAATTAAAAGTTACTTCACTATTTTTGTAGAAAATACTTGGCTGCCTTTTTTGTTTTGTTTCTAATTTTAGTTTATATTTATTTAAAAATGTTTTTAAATATTTTTATTGTCTAGTTTTGTTTTTAATTTGTTAATTAGTATTGCTAAAATATTTTACAATATGTTGAAACGTTTTTGTTTTTCTCTTTTTTAGTTTAATCTTAGAAAATATAATATTTATGCAATTTTTTATTTATTTATAAATTGACAATTGACTTTTGATTATGTTTAAATGATATTACAAAATTTTGAAAACAAAAAAATGAAGCAACAACCCAAGACGGGTGTGTTGGTTGAGAAAATAAGCTTTTCGTATCAGATATGTGTTGTAGGAGTGTCGGGTGGCGTTTACGTCATGTGAAGGTCGCCTTTGAGGATGCGGGTAAAGGTTTTTTTGAACTGCTGGTTGGCGAGGGCGTAGCAGAACGGGTTCATCGGGCTATTCGCGTAGCATAGAAAGTACGAGAACATGTAAAGGTGCTCATTGGTGCATGGCGGGTTGGAGCAAAAGCCCTCAACCAGGGCAAGTACGTGATATGGTGTCCAGCAGGCCACGAATGCGCCGAGGATGAATGAGATTGTACGAAAGGCTTTGCGCGCTCGATTCTCCGACTTGGACTTTTGCCTTCGGATGCTGAGGGGGATTTTCTTTTTGCCCTTCAGATGGCGCCCGATGGAGCGGATGAAATCGCGTTTACTCGCCGTTCGGCTTGACTGGATGCCGGTGGCGTGCGAGTCATCGGTGTGTGATTGCTTGCCCGCCATTGAGGTCGAACCGGAACTCGTGCTGGGCGCTGTCTTTGAGACTTCCTTGTCGGTGTTGCAGTCTGCGTTGGGAGCAGATGCGGCCTGTCTCGCCTTGGTTTCGGATGGCGTCTGGGAAACGGGCGTTGTAGCTGCTACGTTGTCGAACAAGTTGACACCCATGTCCTTGCTGGAGCCTGGATGAGAAGACAAATCGTTATTTGTATTAGAGTCTGCTTCGTTTTGGGAGTGTGCTTTGGGATTGTGGTGGGTTGCATGCTGGCTCTTGGCAGCCGCTCGAATGAGTGCCTTTTGCAAGAGTGTTGGATTGGTGACTGTTTGGTTGGCTTGGGCTGTGGCAGTGACCACGGTGATCTTATGCGGAGGGAAGCTGTAGGATGTTGATAGGCTCTCTTGGTTCGGCGATGGAAGGATAATTGAACTCTCGTCCATGTAGCGCAGGTCGGCGCCGTCCATGCTCTTCATGACGTCGTAGTAGGTGACGGTATGGTCGCTGGTAACGCTGCCTAGCTGCTTGTCAGAGCCCTCCGATACCGGTGAGTTGCACTGGAAGCCTTCGGGCGGGGGTAGGATAGCTTGGACAAGGTAAGGAATTACCTGTTCCTTGGGCACTTCAATGGGATCGATATTGACGGGAGACAGCGGTGACCCTTTATTGTCATCGATGGGCGCGTTCTCGGGGATGTAAGACAAGTGATCTGCGTCTGATTGCAGGCGGATCTCTTCGGGCAGAGGGTTGGGGATAACATTACCTTTACTTCGGGTGGCAATCAGAGCTGCCTGTGCCCCAAATACCAGTCCGATTGAAGAGCGTTTGCGCAGCATCGCCAACTGCTGTTGCTGCGTTTGATTCGATGCCTGCAGCTGGTTCACAGAACTCTCTTCGTCCGAGTCAAAGGCTGGGCTACTCGAACGTTCGCTCTTTTCCGCATCGGCTACATCGCGCTTTGTTCCGTCATCGGCCTTTTTACCCACCTCCTGTGCGGGTTGCTTGTCGGCGTGACACGACTCCTTCCTTTCGGGCGGGGCAGCCTCTTTGGGGTCAGACGAAGTCGACGATGTCAGGTTCGAGGCTGGAATGGTAGTACTATTCGCCGCAGCTAGATCGCTGGACTTTTGCCCACCACAGCTGTCGGTGATACCGATGCCAGCGGCACGACCAGCCATTCCGGTCATGGCCCCAGCACTCAGTGCCACCATTGACTGCATCTTACGTTGCTTCGCCTCGCTGCGCTTCTGCATTTCGTAGGCAGTTTTATAAATGCCACCGTACAAGATGAACAGCACCACCAGCGTGGTCCAGTAGTAGCCAATAATAAGGGCAGTGTTGAAGATGGGATCCTTCAAAAACTGTACCGCACACTGGCCTGGCAGTAGGTCACGTTTCCCCGTAAAGTGTTCCCACCCAAATATCGATATGAAGAACAGCAGCGCTGGAATTATCCACGTTATCGTGACCATATAGATGACCCGCTTTTTAGTACGCCAGCTGCGGTATTTCGCCGCAATTTTCACAGAACAAAATCGGTCGATTGTTATCAACAGCACCGTGTACTGTGACACCAGGCATACGGTGTAATCAACAGACAACCACAGGTCGCACAGCAGCGGCCCAAGGTCCCAGTACCCCATCAGAACGTAGACCGTATAAAACGGCATCGATACAGTGCCTGCGGAGGGGAAAAGTTCGCATTAGGTTGGAATTGCTCAAAAAAAATTCGCAAAAATCCCACAGCTTACCTATGAGCATATCCGTTGCTGCCAACGAAGCAATAAAATAGTTGCTTGGCTGTCGTATACTTCGGTCGACAATAAATGCCAACAGCACCAAAATATTTCCGCCCACCGTCAGGATAATGCATATCGCCAGGCAAACAGCGATGGCTATCGTCTGCCACAAATCGAACGGTGGCAATACCAATGCCGGACCATCGCCATCTAATGAATCATTTTTGCCTGTCACCGTACCATTTGCTGATTTATTGTCATAGAGTATATTGTCTTCTTCACTGCTCCAGGCCGGAAGTTGATCGCCGTTATCGAACAGTGTCCGGTATAGTGGATTCGTCAGATAGTTTTGACATTCGGTATGTTTCAGTATGCGCTGGTACAGAGATTTGCATAGATTTTCACGTTCCTTTTGCAGTCGCCTGGAAAATATATTCAAAGGATAGATATTGCATTATTTTGCTAGGGCAGTTTTGATTGCACAATTATGTATAAACGAATGGGGACAAAAGTAGTATATCTACTACTAATCAACGCCAGCTGGGCTTAGTTTAAAGCCTGGAATAAAAACCATTTTTCTTTTATGCCCACTTCATTATAGCAAAGCCTAGTGTTGGGCCGATTACATTCTGGCTGACTGTGCTTGGTCTTTATAAGAAAGATGCAAAAATAACTCTGTAAAAGATTATTTCATATTTGGGCATATTTTTTGGTTAAATAAATTTACATGTGTGACTGACAAATAATTAGGTAAGGTTAGGTTACGGTGAGTGGGGTGTGAGTTAGTCACAAGGACTAGGCACCATAATGGGCCCATCGTCATCTCTATAGTAACCTTCACGGTAAAAAACCTAAACCAATTCGCCCAAGCACTTAATTTCCCTGCAGAACCTAAAGGTGGTTCCTCCAAATTTTCGAAGAAGTTTCAAAGGTATTTCCTTCCTTCCGAGCTATAGCCTGACATTCGCACAGAATATGCGTAACGTCCTCTGCCCTGAATCCCTGATTATAAAGCTGTATCCTACCAGTCCCGTGCATCATTATAGCCAGTGCATCATTGTTGGTCGCAATCCCCACATTTTTCCCGCTGTCCTCTTGCAAATGAAGAGAGCATTGTGAGCCTTACGAACTCTTTCCTGAACATTCAGTTTCCAATTCAATTTTCTATCCAGAACTATGCCAAGATATCTTACGCTGTCCGAAAAGGAGAGCGCGACTCCACTGAGCTTGGGTAGTTCAAAGGGTGGTATCTTGTATTTTGTGCTAAAAAGTAGGTACTTGTTCCGTCTTTTTCGGGTTGACACGAAGTCCACACCCTTCAGCCCATCTTCTGAGCTTGTTGAGGGTCGTTTCCATCGTTTCGCTCAATGTGTTTAGGAATTTGCCCTTAACAAGAATCGCTTCGCCATGTCATCCGCGTAAGCAGTTACGCTAAACCCTGCATTGTTAAGCTCTTTATGTATGTCGTCTATGACCAGAACACAGAGTAGGGGAGAGATAACTCCTCCCTGGGGGGTGCCTCTAGTGACCGGTTTTCTTATTGAACTTTGTCCGAGAGTGGAATTGATATTTCTTGTAACAAGAATCTTACAGAGCCGATTAGTGATGCTGTGTTCTACATTTATCCTTTCCAGGTCACTTTTGATAGCATCTGCCCTAACGTTTTTGAAATCCCCTTCAATGTCCAAAAAGGCAGCCAATGCATATTCCTTATGTCTCTACCGATTTACCCTTTAAAACTGACAAGTAATTACTATAAGTACTTATAAATAAAGTGACTACGTTCTTAAAAACCCTACAAAAAATATAAAGCAGTTGCGTAATGGGTGTCGGTAATGTGAACAAGCAAAAATGGCGGATTACTGTGACTGTCTGCTTTATTAGTACCATATAGATTTTCAAGTACCTATAGTCCATATTGTTCATATGAAGGATTAAGAGACATTAATGTCGTTTTCCATTGGGCAAAAAGAAGCGTCCGGGAGAGTCCGGAATCGAAAAAATCACTTCTGAAACCGTTCCATTGGCACAAAAACTACTCTTCTGGTGATTCTGAGAAGAGAAATTCGCTTCTCGATTTGAAGTCAGAATCCACTCAAGAAGCACTAACACAAGTGAAATTTGTGTATTTTATACAAGTCAGCTGACGGCAGCCGTAGATTATTTTTTGGCATTTCACCAACACATTTGTGGATTCATCCAGAAGCAGTATTCTTGTTCAATTGGTTTTCAGAATGAGTGAATCCCCAAGTGAAACCAATGGAAAACGACATAAGAGGGACATAATCACTTTCCTTAATATGTTTTGAGCAAACTCGAGCAGTTTTACTTTAATTTTGTCCTTTCTTTGACACAAAAATGGGTGTTTTTGCACATTTTTTTTTGTTTTTCGGAACGAATGGAAATTAGTTTGACCATTATATTTTGTTTCAATTGTTTGCACAACACAAAATTAATATATTTAACTAAACGAATTAAGAAATAGAACCGGTTTTCACGAGATAAACTGAGAAAATTAATTGTAAACAATGTTTTCAGTCACAATTGGCTGCCATATTGCAACATTTTGACAGATCCCCAGAAGGATACCAAAATGATTATGCCTAGCATATTCCCTTGGGTATTTGCCGCGACACATTAACCAGAGACAATAGTATGGTTTGTCTCTGACATTAACCACTTCATACGACATATGTCTAAGAATCCTACAAAATGTTTTTCTGGGAAATTCAAGGCGAATGAAATACCTACGAAATAATTTTTCACTGCGTTTCTACCGAAAAAGTTTTCATTTGTTTTAAATCCATTTCTGTTTGCAATTTTTAGGTTTATATTTTATTTTGTCTTATACATAAATAAAATGTTAAAGATAAGGGACCATATGAGAATCTCTCAGTTTTTCGAATACTTCTTTTCCAAAATTTTGAAATCTAATCTAATAATTCTGACTAACTCTTTAACAATTCTAAAGACCTTATTATTAACTTAAGGTTCCAACACAAAAAAATGTATTTTTCGAGAACTGAACCTGATTATAAAACTGTCGACTTTTCATTCTATTATTAAGACGGTAATATTTTGTACCACAAGTTCCACAAGTGTGAAATTGAGTTCGCAATTAAAAGATTTCCTCCCTTTTTACAGATTACAAAGCAAATAAACGAATTTTTAGACTCGGTAGATAATATCGAACAAGAATGTGTTTCTTGTTCTCTGGATACGTATTTCCTAAATAACTTTGAGTCAAATATCTTTAGCATTTTTGAACATGAATTTCATTACACCCCGACTCCACAGAAGATAATTTCTCTCATAATGCTTATCATGAGATGAAATGTCTTGTGAAGTCACTCCATTTCAGGTTATGATTGGATGTCAGCGATCTCTCTCTGCAATTATTTCTTGGCATGGATGTCTGACATGAATTTGACAGATAGGTACTTGGTTTTTTTTTTTTGTCTGGAAATATAATTTCTTGTCTCATGTTAGTATCTTTTCATGCCAATTATGGTCTGTTGCGCAAGAAGTTGTTTTAAAAATGGTAAACAAAACAAACAGTTGAATAGTTTTTTTGTCCAAAAAACCAAAACGTCACGTACAATCTCTCGTGCCGTTGCAATATGAAATGAAATTTCATGACAGATAGATACCAGACATTTAGTTTAAGAGAAATTATCTCATGTGGAGTCGGGGTGTTACAATTATTGCAAAAATCATCGTAAGTCACTTTTCCTAAGTCAGCCATATATGCGAACTGTGAAGCACTATGGGGACGTTCAAAGATCTATAGTTTAGTAAGTCTGACAGCTGACTGACTTGATGTATCTCAGTTTTAATTGGCCTAGATCGGTCACATGGGCAGGTGTTGAAGTTGACGTTTATAGAGGGGTAGCCGACGAATCTAGAAATTCGTGACTGAGAATAAAGTTGACAGTTCGCATATGTGGGTAAAGTAGAAAAAGTGACGTTCGCGACCAATCTAGTTTTTGCGTTCAGGTTACATTTAGTCCAGACAAATCTAGTCGACTTAAGACAACTAAGTTTTAGAATGTGCCCACTCAGTCATAAAATTCTTGACTAGATTTGTCGGCTACCCCTTCATGAAAAATCTGTTCGCGTGAACGATCCAGGCCAATCAAAACTAAGACACATTCAAGTCAGTCACCAGTCGACTTAAGGTAAGATTAGACTGTATGCCAAGTGGTCATAAAATGCCAATTTCTGACAGTTCTCCTGTCAAGATATGGTCATACAATGTAATGGGCATATCGCATATCTCATATGCTTTAATGACCTAAATGCCACACATGACCAGGCTGATTTTGACAGATAAAAATGCCCAAATAGCATATAGTGTAATGGGACAATAAGCACGAATGCCAGCATCACTTTACTAGATACTTGAACGTCCCCAATGGGCACGCGTACAGTTGCATGTAACGACTTTGACAGTTCGTAGCAAAAACCATGTGTCCATACTTTCTGTCTTTCTCTCATTGCCCTTTCCTAAAATACTCTCTGTTTTACAGTGTGGGATGGGAATATTTAAAAATCGGCGGCAGCGTGTTGTTTTGGACTTTTTTTTTAACAAAGCTGAAACAGTAGCATATAACAATGTTTGCTAATGCAAGTCGAATATAATCGCAGTAAGATGGCATCTAAGCACAGTGAAAAACGAACGCTTAGAAACATCGATTATTTTAAAAGTGTCCTTGTTTATTTTGATTTACTCCACAAATAGAGATTTATTTTCAAAATAATTGCAAAACTCAGAATTTTTAGGAGGTGGACCTGAAGCTGATGATTTGAATAATAGGGAAAATATTCGCACTACAACGAACAAATTTCGCAGTCCCTTCTGGTTCGTTATAACCGATTTCCATTGTAAAAGTGAGATGTTGTACTTTTACTACAATTATTATCCATTTACTTAAAATTTTTAATTTTAAACAAACCATTTAACCATACTTAATTAAAATATATTTTACTTACCACTGCGTTATAAAGTCAGGTTTTATTGAAAAAATCGGATTTGTGCGATTAGTTGTATCCAAAGTCACATTCCCATATCCCTCGGAGCTTCCATCACCTCCAGCATCTAAGTATCGATGATCCATGGCTTGGCAGCAGGTCTGTTGATATCTCTCCTCTGCGGTGTGAAATTTCAACTCTGCATCCGCCAAACAAAATTCCAAAGTACGTCGCTACATCATATTAGCCGCACGTCACCTAAATTGATTCCAAATTATGAAAACCAAATCTGTAATTCGTTCGCACCCCGCCAGATACGAGTGTGTTATCCATTTGAATTGTAGTGAGCGGTGTTGGTTTGACGATACTCATATATGTAGATACAACGGCGGATGTGATATAAGCGCCCTGAAACGAAATGCAAACATAATTCATTTTACTTTTGCGTTGCAAAATATGATGACACAAAATAAATACGAAGTAGTATAGCTATTCCTTTCGAAAAGGACGATTTTTCAATTCAAGCAAAACGAATGGTACAATCAATCAACCTTCAACTTTGTTCGTGCAAATGCCACAAGAAACACCTCAACACCAAAACCGCGCACATTCATACAGTAAGAATTGGCGAATTCCATAGTACTATCGGTGGTAATGGTAATGGTAACGTGTTTCTGGTTTATTATGCCATTGAAGAGGAAGACGGTGCCCTTCACGTGGGCATGGGCATGGGCATTGGCATTCCACATCCACAGTGCACAATAATAAAATCGATTGCCACTGTGCTGCGAACAGCGCGCCAACCGCTAAAAATACCCATTTTCGCTTGTGTCCTTTTGTTCGGCAGAAATTATATTGGAAAGTGTATAAACGTCAATTATTTAAAAATAAATATCGCACCGCAAAAGTGTGTGTGTGTGCGCGCTCCCCCTGATCGTGGGGCATACGGAGTACTACATATACCAAGGACGACCGACAACACAATCGATACGAAAACTCACTCAGCTATGAAATCAAAGGCATGCGATAGGTAGGTATAGATAGTACCTGTAGCTGACGAGCAGTTCACGCAAACCTACCTATGAACAAGATACTTACAAGCTGCAAGTTACTGGTGCGGCAGGAAAGCAGAACAGAATAGGCCTTGTACTTTACACACTATGCTACAACCGGTGCGTGGCCGTAAAGGTCCTTAGAGTGGAGTAGAGTGGAGTAGGTAGAGGATATTCCAAACAGGTGTATTGAATGTTGATGGATATGGCTGGTTGAAGTGAGCCCATTGTTTGGTCCTTCTAAATCGAACCAAGCAGAAACGCAAAAGTAATCATAAGAAACGTTGTCGCCTTTATGTGTGAAGCCTGTCGCCAAGATGTTCTCAACGAAAAACAATAGAAATTTAAGTGGAATTCCTATTTGCATCATTAAGTAAATGCTGCGGCACCAAAGAATGGATCTGTCACAGGTGTTTGGGAAATAAACTCGCGAGGCACCTACTCGCACATCAGGAATCTATATACGTGATAACGCGAAGGTGAGCGGAACACGCTGATGCTCCCCGCAGATTGATGGAAATTGTTTTGCATTCTCTTATTTTGCATAGACAATATGTGCGGTGGAATTTATTGTCTCTGTGTTCACAAATGGATGTAAAAAGAAAGAAATTTCGCGCTGCTTTCATAATGTAATTGGAGTTTCGATACACAATGTGGCTATAAGCGTAAGTCCTTTGTATCGAAAGGGCTGTATTATGTTGTCATTACGCTTCAAACCACCAGCTTCAATGTCTTATTGGTATTTGCTATTACGCGAGTGCGATGGTATCTGAAATCCAATAAATAAACATCTGTTTTACATTTGTTCTTGAAATGTTTCAACTTTAATGATACGGCCAGGAAAAGAAGCTATAAGAATATAGTGTTAATTGAAGAGCACATTTGGCTAAAACATTTGAAATGGCAGTTCATTGTTCATTGTTCATTATGAACTGTCAATTTAAATGTTTTACCCAGAAAATGTGCTCTTGAATTAACACTATATTATTATAGCTCTTTTCCTTAACCGTATAAATAATGAACAGTTCATTTCACACAAGCGTTCTGTTTTTATTTTACACAGCATTTTGTCATAGTTGGGTCCCAGTTGCAACAAATGCATTATTGCAACAAATCAGTGGAATGGTGGTTTAATTTTTTTGAAAAGTCAGTTATAGCTACGGTGACCATCTGTTTGAATTCCAAATAACGAAAAAAAAAAAATTAAACCCAGTTCTTTATTATTTTTTTTTTATTTTAATTTAAATAAATCAAGGATTCAGTCTTTAGTTAATTAAAATTAATATTACAGAAAAAATTCTTAATTTGTACCTATGTTAGGAAAAATAAATTAATAAATAAAATTCTGTCTTTAATTTAACTAAATGTTGTAAAATAAAATGTTCTAAATAAGTATCCGTATTATTTAAAATAAGGACCTAATGAAGGTTACATTATTTATTTGTTTACACCTATTTGAAACTACTTTCCTAAAGTATAAATTTATTTAACTAAATCTGATTTTAAATATTCGCTGAATACTAAACAGGTCATTTCATAGTTAAATTTAGTAATTAAAATTGATTTCATAGCTTCGACTTTCATTTGTTTTTTCTTTAAGAATTTATATTCTTTTTGTAGTTCTTCATAAAAAAGACATTTTCTTTTGGGTGGCATCATTAGGTATTTTTAAACTAATAATATCAAATAAAATTTACCAATTTTAATGTTTGTGTTCGAATTTTGAATTTATTATTAGCTGAATGCTCGCTTTTGACGTTTTGAAATAAGGTGAGTTCCGAGAATGATGTAGGCAGTGTTCCGAAACGAAAGATTTTCATTACATTAGCATTTTTGCAGTTAGGACACGTTCGCATTATTATTTTGTATACAAAATTTTGGTTTGATTAGTTTTTTATCAATAATAATTTAAATAAAAAAGAGAGCGTGCTTGTGACCACACGCCAGATGTGAAACTTTTCTCCCTAAATGTGGATGTTAAATTGAACAGTGTTGTAGGTATGTAGTTGAATTTCATTAAGATATTTAATTTAAAAACCAAATCTTTATAACATTATAATCTTAATTCAGCGCAGAAGATAATTATGTTCATTAATTTCAAGTTTTCATAACGCAATCTAATCCAAAGTTTTCTTTTTCGAGAGTTTTTGTTTACAGCCTAGCTTCTTCAGTTCACTTCAGCGTGCCCATACAAGTATTCACTTTGACAATTAAGTTGAAAAAATTAAAAAAATATATCTTTCCATATAACCATGCAGACCCACAAAATTTCATTGAAATCGGTTGAGTGGTTAAAAAGATCGACAACAGCGCCACCTATCGGGTCCAAAATGATCCTATTCATCAAGTTACAACCAACCATACCCACCTACAAAATTTCATTCGAATCGGTTGAGTGGTTAAGGAGTTTTAGGCGGCGGCATAGCGATGGCGACAGGCCAATTTCCGTCTCGCACTTCCGCTTGGTCATTTCCGCTTTCATGAATCGATTTTACTCCCAAGTCGCGCCATAAGATGTTTCACATCAAAATACTGAACAAATAATGAACAGCTTTTGAAATAATGAAAATTTTTATGTTTTTGAATACAAAATAATTCCTAATGAACTTCTACTTCAAATAATGAACAGTTCATTATAATAATGAACGGATGTTCACCGTAGTTATAGCAATCATTGAAAAAATTATGTCAGTGGAAGGACCTGTCAGTAAGTCTGTTCCTTTACCTTTAAATCCTACGAATTTTTACTCAATTGTTGCTTAACTCGAAAAATTCGAGAGAGCAAGATATTTCTAGTTTTACTAGTTTTTACTCAACAACTGTCAGTCGCCTGATAATTGACAGCTGATTTTAATTTTTTGTTCTATATGTTCACTCCAATAACTATCTGTCATTTTTTACAGATTACTAAAAAAGCTTTCCTTCTGAGAGAGAATTCATCCCCTCCACTGTCATTTTGACAGTCTTTTCCATTTTTACTACAAAAGTAAAGCAATAGATCTAGTGAAATTGAACAGAGGTTTCCAGGTTTCGAGGTTAGAGTTGATCATTGAATGCAAAACTGACAGAAGGAGAATCCATTTTTATTATAATTATAGTTAATACTGTTTGATTAATCGTCTTAAAATTTAAAATCTAAATTTTCAATGATGCATTCCACTTCGTGAGATTCCATTTTTATAAACACAGCGGAAAAAGGTACAGTGTCAAATTTTCGCAAGCAATTGGGGTAGTTCAAGTATCTAGTTTAGTAAGTCGGACAGCTTCCTGACTTGATGTATCTCAGTTTTGATTGGACTAGATCGGTCACATGGGCAGTTGTGTCAGTTGACATTTATGGAGGGGTAGCCGACGAATCTAGTCAAGAAATTAGTGACTGAATACTAAGTTGACAGTCCGCATATGTGGCTGACGTAGGAAAAGTGACGTTCCCGACCAATCTAGTTTTTGCGTTCAGGTTACATTTAGTCCAAACCAATCTAGTCGACTTAAGAAAACTAAGTTTTTGAATGTGCCCATTAAGAAGCGAGTGGAGAATTGTACCAAGCAATCTACTAAAAACTTTCGCCATCATTTCGTTGTGTCACTTTTGTATCGGATTTTTCATACCAAAAAAAACGTACTTGGCTTTAAGTAAAAATATTTGTGCAGATCTACTTAAATGGGAGAAATATTCAAGCCCAAGTCTAGCATATTATTCCCGAGTCTGTAGTGACATTAACAATGCGCATAGATTCCTTTGGAATTTATTTTTATACTTGTCATCTTTTTTCGCTTGGTAAAATGCAATTTGTCTTTTTAGACAAAATCATGTACCTACCTCATACCAAACACAAAACTCATCAAAGAGTGTGTAGCTCTTCCATTTAAGTGGAATGTATTTTTTTCTTCAAAACTATTCACCGTATATAGCCAGAAGGAGTTACTATTATTCTCCTCCTCGTGTTGTATCAGTAATAAATGTAAGGAGTAGGTATACATGTAAGGCAGGCAATACAGAATTGTGCATAAATTTGCTTCTTTTACACCAACTTTGGGAATGCCTACTTCATGACCCAGATAAACCTGGGAATATTCAAGATGGCAACATATTTACAGGTCTAACTGCTGCGTAGGTGAGCAATCCCTACTGGAAGTATCAAGGTGTATAGTTCGTAAAATGTCTTGTACAGCACACGGCGCTCTAAATATTTAAAGAATTCTTTTTGCACCTCCGCCTGCGGTAATAAAAACGAAGGCACATGTCTTCAACTTCAACCGGCTTGGTATTTTATTCACGTGACTCTCTCATTTTAGAACCCAGCAATATGAATTTTTAACTCCTTAACTATAACCTCTTTCTGCTGTTGCAAATTATATGCTACGTGGGTAATAACGCAAAGTTTGCTTGCGTGGAATAGGAAAACTATGATCGACAAAGGAATACACAATACATTTGTCACGTGGCACTGAAGTTCGGGGAGCATTTCTGGATTTAATGGAATGTAAGCAAAGCCTGTCTTGTTGTCTTTTCGTGATGCATCCTCCTCGACTTCCTTTGATGCAAGTGGTGCGTGGAGTGGAATTTCGCCTCTAACCAAATAATGTGGCTTGCCAGTCCATGGAGACCTGTCAAACCAATAAACTCCTTACCCGGTAGGTTCTATCGCTCATAAGCTTTGTTAACGTGGCACAAATTGCCATAATATTTTCCAAGCCGTTCAACTAACTGTCTTGATGTCTTTAGGCTGTACGATATGTGTTGACATAGTACAAACGTTTGGCGTTGCTACTTTGCAACAATAATAGTCCTGATATTGACTTGCTGGTTGTGAAGCATTTTTCGCCCAGAGGACCATGCATTGAATCGCCCACAAAGTGCGGCGCACAGCGGGAATATGCTGGTGACACTTCTTATTAAAAAAGCCCAAAGGAATACTTTCGCTGTGTATGTGTGGGTGTGTGTGTTGTTGGTAAAAATGTTATGATGCATAACTTTATGGCATGTTGCTCTGGGGGCCAAACCAAAAATGGGGGTACGACTACGGTTCGATGGCATCGCCGCAGGATATGTCAGTATCCAATATTTATCTTGAAAATTCATTACATGCTCTCCACGGCGCTCTTTTGTTGCAATTATTCAGAAAGCAAACCAGAATAAGGGTGATGGCGGCATCCGGAGTAATATAATACATTAATGGAATAGCAAAATGTGGGCCGATATCGCACTAGGCACTACAATAACTTTGTGTGAAGTATGAGTAGGAAATACGAACGTACGTTCCGTGACCGTGACATGTAATGTAATTGGGAAGATATGGAAGTTGCTGTTGAGAGGCAAATGACAGTAAATCTTGGGCTCACGGAGTTTCGCCTGAGTGAAATATTTATTAGAGACTTTGATTATTATTGGAGTTCGGGTATAGGCATTTTTTTTGCCACGGATTCTGTGAGAGACGAATGGATTTTTTTTTTTAAGAACGTGCCATGGTGCAATGAAGCCTCGAGGAGGGTTCACGCTATGGGATATGATTACGCTCTCTACTTAATATATTATATGTTGTTATAACAGCTGTGTTGTCAATAATGTGTTTATAAGCCAAATATTTTGTACATTGAGGGGTTTCGCTTTTTACACAGACTTTAATGATAATTTAGTATAAAAAATCGCGCGAATTTTTAAATTTAAAATAATGTCATTACCTTGTCAAGAATCTGGTTCGTCCATTAAATATTTTGCTTTTTCTCGCTCATTATTTTGAAGACGAAAATATACAAAACGCATGTTTTTGGTCTTCAAAAATATAACCCTATCACTGAACTAATTTTAAAACGATACCTTTGAACATCTGTACACAAAATCCGCGCATCAAATACTTAGTGTAAGAACACATCTTCTTCTTCTTATGTCCTATATCGCCTTGTGGGTCCTAGGGCCTCTACAACGCCTACGCGCCATCATGTGCGGTTTCTGGTAATGTGCCTCAGCTCTCCCCAACTCTTTCCCAGGTGCCGTGCTTCCTTCTCGACTGTTCTACGCCATGTTCTTCTAGGAGTATCCTGCCATCCTGAGTAAGCGGATTCCATTGCATCGCGTGGTTAGCTATGGACCTGTCACCTTTTCGAAAAGTGTGACCAATCCACTGCCACATTCGCCTTTGTATGGTTGTGCCAATAGCTTCTTGGCCGGTTCTCTCATAAAATTGTTCGTTCGAGATACGGCTTGGCCAGAAAATCCTATTAACGAACATTTGCAGCTTTCTTGTGATAGTAGCGGTCACTCTCCAAGTACCGCATCCATATAGTAGCACGGACTAAACGTTGGAACGAAACAGTCGTAGCTTGGTGTTTAAGCGAATTGCATTACTTCGCCAAATTTTGGATAGCATTCCAAACGCAGACTTCGCTTTACCTATTCGGTTGGCTACATCTAGTTCGGTTCCGCCATCAGTTGAGACAATACTCCCAAGGTATTGGAGACTCTCTCAACCGTTTGTCCTGCAATGCATACACGAGTATGAATTGATGAGTTCGTTGTCAGGCTGATCATTTTTGTTTTTGCCGAATTAATTTTCAGCCCAACGACGCGACGTCTGCTTCCCTCTCCACATTTGCTGTCATTTGATGAAGGTCCATTAATTAGCACATCGCTGACCACCAATAAAAACAATATTGGTGAAAGAATGCAGCCTTGCCGAACCTCACTTTGGACTTCAAATTCCTCAGACAGCTTTCCTCTGTGCAAAACGTGGCATATGGATCCATCGTACGTATAGCCTTGATATATTAATTTATCTGGGATAACTCTCCTGCGCAAAGCACGCCAAATAAATTCCCGATTGACACTATCAAACGCCTTTTCGAAATCGATGAACAGCAGGTGGAGTGGCGATCGATATTCAACGCACTGCTCGATGATGATCCGCAGGGTATTGATGTGGTCGACACAGGAGGAACCAGAGCGGAAACCTGCTTGTTCGGCGTCGAGTGTGTCTTCAAAGTGTTCCTTAATTCGCTCCAGAATAATTCTACCTATTATCTTAGCTACAGCAGGCTGCACGCAGATGCCTCTCTAGTTTTCGCACTGCATTAGGTTGCCTTTTTTTGGGAGCTAGACGATCATTTCCTTCATCTCGGCCTCCCAGGTTCTCCCAACAAGTGGGAGCAGTAGCTCAGCCGATGCAGCTGGCGCAGCTCAAAAAAGCTCTGCGGCTATGCCATAAAGTCCTACCGCTTTATTGGTTTTCTAAGAACACTTGCAGATAGGAAAATTAACTGGAATGGATTCTTGAAATTCTTGGATTATATTTCATATTTTAGCAAAAATAAGAAAAATGAAATAAGATCCCAAAAAATGCATATTAAAAATGTTCATTAGGAAGTAAGGCCCCCCAAAAAGGAAATAATACCCCAAATTGTATTAAAAATCGTTGATGTTGTTTCCTGTATAATTTTGTAGGGCCTTATTTCATTTTTTTGGGTCTTATTTCGCAGAACCGTCGACGGTTGTCTTCATAATCTGCGATCTTGGAATATGGCGCAGTGGCTTTGTGGTTAGTATTTTTGACTAAAATTAAAATTAAACAAGTAACAATTACTATTTAAAACGGCTTCAAAAAAAAAAAACATTTGAAGTTGAAATCTCAACTTGAAATAGAACAAATTTTTATCGGCGATTGTTTTTCAAAGTAACTTACAAAATTTGTAAACTTAAATAAAAAATTAATCGATACAACGAACGCGCTCGATATAGTGAATGACATCAAACATTATATAATTCGTTATACTGGATGTTGATTGTAGATAGATTTAAGGCTGAAATGCAATAATTTTAATTAAAATGTTAAGTTTATAGTGTAAATGGTAATTTTAAAATAGATTTAATCGCTGTTGTCTAGTATTAAGGTTTATAAAAAAGAGACATTAAACATTGATTTAAAAGTAATGTGTTGGACTACTAAACCAGGGGTCATAGGTTCGATCCCCCATTCGTCTAACAAACGTCCAGGAGTTTAACTGTCATGAAAAAGCTTCTCAATAAGACGTTTAAACTCAGCATAGAATTGTAAATACCTTCCATTCGACACAAAACGAATGGTTATGAGAAGCTAAGCCTTGTGTCCTTACGGACCAGTTGCGGCAACTATTTTCTTTTTATCATCTCATGTTTTGTGGCTGGGCGAGCAATAAAAGAGGTTTTTTCAATGCCTCGCTCACCCAATTTTGTATAAGGATTCTGCAAAACTGTAGCCACCAACTACGTTCCGTAACGATCAATGATGCACAATTTCTACAGCGAGTAATTGAATGCAACTGTGTATAAAAATCAGGCCTCTTAAAACGCTACTGGACCCAATGCCTTTCCAAAGATAAAACTCCAAAACTGTGCACAAGAAGTTGCACCTTAATACGTAGCAAAGCTGTTGAGCTTGCATTCAACCGGTTTTAAAATGGGAAAGACATGAGCAGTATACTAGTAGGACTGCTAGCGCTAAACCCAGAATCTTATAGCTTCCATATTAATAAACAAAATTCCATTAGCAGACGTGTCGTATAGCATACAAAAATGTGACGTTACTGATGTGTAACTAGTTGATAATTTTAACTCAGGCTTTATTTATACGGGGGAAGAGTTAGGCTCGTTAAGTGTGACTCCTTTCAAGAGTTATATGTGTCTTATAAAAATATGTTTAAAAAAATAGGTACAATTTTGTTGTGTGAGTTTCTATTTTTTCGGGACGAATGGAATTTTATGCCGAATCCCAGCGACAGAACTGAGAGGTCTTTCATAACATTAATAGCGCATAATTCAAAGTTCGGTAAACTCTCCTGCCATCAGCAACTTCAAAATCTCAGTGTACACCCTATAACTCTGAACATCTAAATGCAAACCACTTGCCAAAGTTTGATTTTAAAGTACCTAAAAGCCACCCATCCTAATGCCCACTTAATCTCAAAACAAAACATCATAAATTTGCACAAACTTTCCCCTCAGGCAGTGCCCAATCCAACTAGGACGTGTGATGCTACCCCCAAAACAAAACCGAATGTCTAAGTGCAAAAAGTTGCTGACTCAATATCATCAAATCACCGAAAATACTCCCAATTTCCCATCAAATCTATGTGGGCTAATATTTATTCCCAAAATTACTTACTCACACCGACACTCGACCATGTATGTGAACTAACACAACACTCTGGACGATTCCGACAGAGAACAAGCAAAACTTTGCAAAAGGATTAAAGTCCTTGCCTTTTGGGGTCAGTACACTCTCGTTGGGCCATTCAAATCGGAGAGAGAAAAAACAAACACCAAAAATACCGCCCATCTCTGGTTAAATGCATTCACTTCATCACTTGGTCCTTTTATCCTTTAATCTTTACTTTTATGATACCCAAAAGCACACATCTACCCATTTACGAGAGCGAGGCCTCTGCACATTAAGCGGTTTTGCAAAATGTACATGTGTGCCTGTACATTGCCGATGGTGTGTGGATTTTTATTTAATATTGTTTCAAAAACAAACAATACTGTGTTCCGTGTCAAAAGTAAAGCAAAGCCCACCACAGCAGAGTGATTTTGACTTTATTTCTGTTTTTTGTTCTTGTTTGCAGAAAGAAGATGCATTAACCCATTGACACTCCCACTTGTCATAGTCGTCCTCGTCGTCCTCGTCGTATTAGTAGTAGCGCCCTGAGAGCACAGTGGTTTCCAGGAAAGGAGTGTAGTAGACAAAGTCGTTTCGTTTTCATCCCATGTGAGGCCGTGTCTCATGTTCTATGAGCAAATATTCATTTCCATACAACCACTAACACGCCTACCGCCGCCCCTTTCGAGCCTGCCATCAGCCTTGCAATAAACACCACGACCAGCAACCGAAGCCAAACTCTCATCATCATCTTGCAAACAAATGTGCTGCTCGGGTTATTGTTTGTAACGTGGTGGTCGCCTTTATAGCTATTGAAGTATTCATAATGGCATTCATTTAAATGGGGACACACCACCCATTCGCCCAACCGCCCCCACATGGGCATGGGTAGTGGAAAATTGTCAACGTATTACGGTAATGTGCTCCCGTACCCATCCATCTGCTGAGAGAGAAAGGTTATTTGCACAACACGGGGTAGAAATAAAAACAAGTCCTGATGTTGCGGACTCTTTGGCAAGTGGAATGGGGTGGAGGTGGTCCTGGTCCTGGTCGTGAGAGTGCGCGCCACACAATGGATGCGGGGGAATCTTCGGAATCCATCCGGACCATCAACAGTTGAGAGTTTTCATCGGGTTATTGCGAGAAACAACATAGGTGATGCACAACACCTCTACACGGCTAAGCACTTTACAGCGCACACACAAGACCCAACTTAGGAGCAGCGCAGCGCCACAGCACCCGGCAACATCAGCACCAGCAACGTGCTAAATCATAATGAAGTGCTTGGTGGCGTGTGCATTGAAATATCGCTGCGATTGTTGTTTGCAATTGTTATGCTTTTTAAAGAAAATAAACTTTGAAAAGAAATCCTCCATCGCAGGTACAGCTGGAGCTGCAGATGCCCATTCAACTGGGGCACGTTTAGAGCTCACAGAGTGAACAACAAATGAATTCATGCTGTGTGCCGCGTGCATAGATAAGTGTATGTGTGAAAGGGAGCTCGTAATAGGGTGGAGTTAGATCGACGGATGCGAAAGATTAGTAGCCATGAAAGTAGGAGATTTAAGTTGATCCGCCGCAGAGGTTGCCAGGCTCTATGGAACTATATATACCCAGGGGGTTTGATTTGCTTGTTTCCCAGTTAATCCACTCAAAATCGATAATCAGGTAGCGGGTAGGTACATCTATTGTAATCGTAGTTGTGCACATTCAACGAAGAATTAGATTGACAGGATGTCAGTCTCTCTTGTGTATCCTTGTTCTGTTTATAGTGCCGAGACATTGGCAGTGCATAAGGATTTTACTGAAAGAACCTTTCAAGTGAGGACTCTATTAAATGGGCACTGGGTATGTATCTAGGTTTATTCAGAGGATACGATTTTTTTTTCACCCGCTCTGCGCTGAGTGTTATTGATGGTCAGTGGGAGAGTTGTAAGGATTGTTTGTGTACAGTTGCATTTGCAGTGAATAGGTAGTTCAGGGGATTAATTACTTTTTCTCTTTTGAAATTTATTTGTAGCGAGGGCACTTAAATAGGAGAATCTAGCAGGCGTTGCAGACCGGCAGATGGGATAAGGGAAGGGTTGATGTCTATGTCATCTCTTGATCGACTATAGTATTCTGGATGGGCAACTGATTAACCATAGGCATTTTTAGTCCAATGTGCGTTTTCGCGATGGCTGTTCATTTATAAATTTCGACAGTATAAGCTGTGACACAAGTTCACCGAATGGCTCTTGCATTGGCTCGGAAATTGTTGCCTGTATTATGGTGTTGCAAAATCAACAGTTTGTAAAGCCATCCATAGAGTTGTCGAGTTGTTTCAAAGCAAATTGCAGTGTGGCCCGATGACGGGATCGGACCTTTCACAAAACTTTCTCCCAGGCAGCCTGTTTATTTAATTTATTAACCTTCAAAATGAAATGTAAACTTAAATATTTTCCCAACATTTACAATAATTTTATAAAAAAACTAGCGGACCCCCTGCGCACTTCGTTGTGCAAAATAGAAATATATAAAAAAAATAAAATTCAAATTCATTTAAATCAGTGATAAATAGTTTTTATTGTAATGCTTTGTGGTACACAATATTTTTGCTAAAAGCTAAAATTGCTCTATCACTCAACCACGCATGGCATTTATACTGTTGTGCTATGTTAGGGAAAACACTTTCAATCAATTCCTCTTTGACAGTACAAAACGGCAAAAATCATTTGACATTTGATCCAGTTTCATCAACTGGCACGCAGCATTTCCAATTTTCAGAAATTGCTTAGAGAATTTTTCAGCAGATGGAACACGAACGTTGATAGTAAATTTCAATGATTTAACAAATCTCCATAAATATGAAGACTTTAAGTAACCGTTACTTTTATCAGCAGCTGTCGATCTAGGAATGACGGGCAATGTTTGTCTGAAATTGCCTGAGAATAAAATCAATGCACCACCAAATAACTCAATATTATCTCGAACATCTTTCATTGTTCTTTCCAAAGCTTTATTCATTTGCAGGAGAGCGCAAATACTTTGCAAAGAGTGCAACGACTTTTCAAAGAGTACAAAATCTTTGCAAAAATATGCTAGCGCAAAGTGAGATTTGCAAAGAATATTGTGGAACAGAAACACTTATTACTTTGCCAAAAAATGTAATTTATAAGCGCAAAGTGAAAAGTTGACAATTTATTTTGTGGAATAGGGCTCTGAACTATGTTGGCCATCCTGGTCATTTTTGCATTCACTCCTGCCCCGAGCGAAATGAAAACTACACCACAGTGAGAGGTTTCCGGAAGGCTTTAAGCTTTCCAGATATTTTAAAACTAAAAAAACACACCCTCAGCTATTCCACAGTGCATTTTCAAAAGTCTGTGCAGATTTTTAAGCTCCCGCTTGTCTTGCCAATTGATTCAATCAGGGTCTCCAAGATCAATACCCCAGCGCTCTGAGTCTGGTGTCGATATATTTTGTAATGGTCTAGAGTTTAATGAATCAGAGGGCGTCTGAAGTATTGACTAGTTGCCTAGTCTTAGGACAGGCATGCAACTCACAAGCCAAAACCAAATGAACCCAATCTGAAAATGATGTTCCAATGATGATGAACTGTTCGCGTTTTAAAGTAATATGAATTACCCGGGACTTAGGGAATCAAACGGGCCTCGATGGCTTCTAAGTTGTCTTGTTGCACATAATGCCGGAAGGCAACCCAACCTCAGCCAACATAGCGTGCTTAACTGAAGGAAGTCAGCTATGAATTAAGCCACATGATGCCACATGTATATCCACCCTAAATTGCAAAAAAAAAAAAACACCACAACAAGCTGGCACAGCTAGTTCCCAACTTAAAGCAGTCCCAAAAAATAAACAGGTGGACTTAAAACAATTACCAAATACGGTTAAACTTAATCCGAATAAACATCTTTTTGTTTGAATAAGATAAATGACTACCTTCGGGAGTTTATAATCTTTTTTTTGTGAACATCAATCTGGCTTAGACCTGAGCAGTTACGATTTTCCTATGTTCCGCCGTATTTCATACACGAACCACGATTCCTGAAAAGATGACAAATCGATTTCACCTGTTCTGCTTGAGGGATTTCGATTGAGGGCTTCGGAAGTCTTTTATTCACTTATACACAAACTCTCGATAATTCACCTGAAAACATATTTTCTGTCAAATTGCACAGGCAAAAATGGCAACAGGTGAAAAGTGTCTTCCCTCCACATGCCAACGGGAATATTTAATTGGAATTTTGTTCACGAATAAGTTTAGAGCGAATTGATGGGGATCCGAAAAAAATGTTACTTTCCCTCTCGATTTATGGGGCAGACATTTTTATATTGCAGTCGAAATCGAATGTGTCTTTCTGTAGATGAGCTGCGTCTAGTACTGAATAGCTCATTAACTGAATACCTGATATACTTGGGGTTTTTAAAGTGAAACTTCTTTATAGGCGGCACACTAGGAGCTGGGGTTGAGTAAACTGGTAAATGTGTTACGAAACGCGTGATTTGGCGAGGGGAACGGAAGTACTTGAACTCCATATCTGATGGATATAATTAAAAAGATGGTTGATGTCATGACTGCACGAAATAATCGCTCCACCCAAACTCCTTCAAATTACAATGAAAATTTATGACCACTGGGTTTGACAAATTCGTTGCATACCTTTTGGTGTTGCGTCAATGCAGATTGGCAGCATTTTTTGCAGTATAAGTGCTGCTACTTATGGGCGACTGGTATTTCAAGAAGAATTTTTCACTCGAAATCATTTTTGAAATAAGGTTCTGGGGTAAACTGGTAAACTGCTGGTAAAACTAGTATTTCAAAAATCCCCCTGGGTTCTAAACTATTTTTTATTTGAAAATGGATTATATATCTACAGAGGATGGTTGTTATTATCGAGGCATAATGAAATACAGTCGAATCCCTCTAAGTCGAACCTCCTCGAATTTTTCGACCCAATTTTTGCATTCCCTTCAATTTTGCATAGAAATGTCATCCTCTAACTCGAACTTCTTCTTTTGATTCTTGACCTATTACAATATTGCTCTAAGTCGAATTTTTCTACTGAGGAAAACAAAATCAAAAAAAAGATCTCCCTCCCGCAAGTGCTGCCTGCTTCGTCGCGAAGATACAACAGCAACACTTGTGTTTTTTTTCTGGTGAGTGATGGGATTTGTTCAAAATGTACCCACTTTCCTATTATTTACGTAAACTAAATTCGCTTTAAACAAATTAGTAAATCTTTCCAACTCGAATTTTTCTGAAAATCCCTCTAACTCGAACTAATTTTTATCTCCCTTGAAAATTCGACTTAGAGTGACTTGACTGTATAAGCGTTAGGGTCATTGTGTGTGCAGCCTTGGAGTGTGATGTTAGTTTGTCTAAGATTGAGGACAGTGCCAGCGCCAAGCGAGCTTTAAAGTGGTTTTATAAAAACTACGTTGTTCATGGTTTTCATAGGTTTAATTGCTTGTTTAAAATTAATACAGTTGTAAAATGGTGTGCATTTTCCCAACAGCGGTTCCATTGCAAATATTTAAACAATTATATTCAGCGAGAGTAGTATCGCAAGGAAGATTTAAAGTGATCAACACTCAGCACTACTTATTAGCTTTCTGGATTAAGTAAAAAAATGTAAAATACTTCATTGGGAAAGATTATTTTGTAGCTCGTTCAGTCTATTTGATAAGAAGGTCTCACTTTTGGCAGTGAGAGACTTGGACAACTTCATTTTACTCCATACATTTTTAAATCGGAGAAGGTACGATCGGTGATGATAGAAGAAATATCAATTCTTTGGACGGTTTTCAGAAAAGTGTATTCGCAGTAACACGATACAGTAGGAAAACAATTATTTTACAAAATGCGCCTAGGAACTAGAAATAAGAAAAAAATGTTTCAGTAGAAGAACTTACCCCCAAAACAAATACGTACGTTCCCTTTTTCTTTGGGTACGATGGTCTAGTTTATGAAAAAAGGAAGGTTGACTATGTGTTGGTATGTTGAGTGAGAAAGGACTCGGACCAAAGGCAATTACGCAGAATCCGCAGAGCTGTATAGACAATCGGGGATCGGTTGTATTTTTTTGCCCGTCTTTTTATATTTATGTAGAATCCTGTACGAGATTCTAGTTTTTATTTTGATGTCCTTTATTAAAACCGATTAAAACAGTGATTTAAATTTTTAAATAGTTCACAGATACCTAGGTGTACCTTATTACAATATTGTTATATGCTAGTTCTACATTTTCGTGCCGAGTGGCGCCTGGTCAATCCGAGTGACTGGGTTTAACCCGAAGTAACAATTTGACTTCGGTAAGGCGCTACTACCGAGGCTATTTCCCCTCCCTCAATATTGACTGTATAAGGCCTCATACAAACAAATTTGAAGCACTTTAACAGAGGCAATTGATTGAATAAGACCTTACCGCAAATGCGCAATTTTTGAAAGACCTTAAAAAAGCAATTAACATCCGCAGTGAGTTATTGTTTCGCAAAAGAAGCATTAGTTTCGATAAGATGCTTGCTCTGTGAGGCCTTACCGAAACTGTAATCTAAGCTTTATAGAAACTGAAACAATTTTTTTTTTTAACTTATTCTATTTAACATTATTTAATGACTTTCCGATTGCAGTCGCCAAAAACTTAGAACAAGGACTTCAGCCAGGTCACTTTCTATGCCGGGTGCCTTCTCTGGTAAGATTGGTACAAAACACACGTAGACAAGTCTTCCCGAATGAAATTCTCATTCGGGTATTCATAGTTTCGCGATCACTAAGCGAGTGTGAGTCCAAAGATAGGAATGCAAATTCTCTATGCGGCCATAAAAGTGTGACAAACGTTGGGCGTTCTAAAGAAACTCCTCACATATTCTCAGACGTCTAATAGAGATCTTATCGAAACTTAATTCCATAATCCTCTGTATCTGTAAGGCCTCTGAATATACTTCGCAAAGGTCTTACAGAGGTTATTTTTCGAAGCAATTACTTTGAAATTGCTCTTCTTCAGTTGCCTACAGAAATTGCAAGTCTGAAACTTTCCGAAGCCAAATTGTTACTAAGGCACTAACTAAATTGCGTTTCGCTTGTGGATTGTAGTTAAAAGAAATGCAAAAAATGAGGGACGCTAATTCTTTCCCGTTGCTTCTTTGCTGTTCATTTTGTCTTGTCAATTATCGTAGGGTAATGTGTTGTGTGTTAGTCCCCATCCCACATATAACTTAAGTTGAAAAAAGCGAAAATGTTAAGGTTTCTGTTATTGACGGTCAAATGGACAACTAAACAAGTCCTCAACTATAAGTGTAATTTAATTGCACTGTGGATTAGCCAGAACCACAGGTGAAATAAATCCCCAGATCGGGGTGTAAATTAATTCCTATTTAAATAGATGGAATAAGTGCTGGTTGCCATGGTTTATTTCATTAGATTTCATTGCTCCGCTACAGAGCCCTCCATCACATCTGTATAGGTAAACATATAGTGAATGAGATTGCTGAACTGAAATGCAAGGATTCTTATGCATTAACACTCTGGCAATTCATTTCATTTTCACTTGGCAGATGAAATACATGAATTGGGTATGAGTTTCCAGAATCCTTTCAGCTGAGATTTCCATCCAAAATAATAAACATATCCGAGTCTATAGCCAGGGAGGACGATGCCAGTGTCGGTCTATACATGGGGCGTAAGCATTTGCAGTTGTGTGTTTGCCATTTGGGGTGTTTAGAGAGGTCATTCTGCATCATTTCTTTCAGGCTAATCAGGAGGAAAGTGCTTGCCATCAGGGCAGGTATGATGTCGTCATATTTGCTTCACTTTCATGCCGGTGCGGTGTAGCAAGCTAAACAAAGAAGATGTGGGTATGTGTGGGGGGGTTGATCCTCTTGGATGCATGTTCATTTGCAATTGCAATCACAGTGACCTTTGTTTAAGGCAACAACAGAGGGGTTGAGACGATGTCGGTTTCATCTTTCACCACATGAACAGGTGCCGGAAAATTATTTCAATGAAATTTCTATTATTAAATTTCTAAATGCGGTTGGAATCGGACTCCTAGTTGAGTGGCTTTGAAAGCAGTACATATATTCACAATTTTGACTATTTGTTGTGTTGAAAATTGTTAAAATTACCAATAGCGTCTTTGGTAATGAGTAAACTGTGGGAAACTCAACAAGCAACGCTTTTGCAACTCCGATAGTGTGTGCAAGTGCTTGGAAAGGATTGGAAAGGAAAGCAAATACGTGGATCAGACTCTCTGGGTGGTTGTCTGCAGCAGTTTTTCAGGTTATCGAGGGTTAAAGGTTCGGACATTGGATGTAAACTCATTCATATCATCTGGGTCGTTACAACTTCTCTCTATTACACTGGAAACCGTTTAATTTCCACGGCTACCTATAGGAACTAGGAGAACAGCTTCCAATCACGTGCAGAAACCACCCCATATATAATTGTCGCGCACATAAAACTAATCCAATCGTCACTCAGTGTAACTAATCAACTTAAACTCGCAATTAAAATGTGGGTAATTGAACTATAAATGTGCAAACCTCTACTGATTTTATGGAGTGCGCTATTTCAGCTTCGTTTGGATTATAATTAAATTTCCCCCTCGCTGGTAATTAACTGCAATAATTATATGAAACTATGTACATAATTGAGTTTGAAGCGCGAATGCATCGCTTGTTGCGTAAAAGTAATTGCTTTTTAATTTTCTTCACATCCTAGGAAGAAGAAGATCCATATGTTGAGTTTGCACAAGGCTGGCAAGGTTTATTTTTTCTTATAGCAAATATTATGAAAGTTTTCTATCCTAATTATAATAAAAAGCTGATACTTTGTTATGTGTTGGCAATAATTGATGTCATATTGCAAAACAAGTAAGCGCGTTGCCAGATACTGATGATATCAAAAACAGAGCGCGTTGTAGGTACGTTTTATGCGATTTTATATTTCGCTGTCTTAAGGCAGGTCTGTGGCCTGTCTGTCTAATCTGGTGTTTATAATTCAGTAACTGATGCCAAAACACTGTGGCAAGTTACGCGATTGAGCAGCACGGTTAAATGATGAAAGATCGAACTTTATTATCAAAATGAGTGTTGGTCAGAGCAAATGTTACACTCATTTTATGGCAGGCGAGGTGGCTATTTAAAGTCGACTCTCTTTGGTGGCCAAATTCGATACAACCGGTTTGGTAAATAACCAAGCAACACTTCAAAGCAACGCCATATCGGCCGAAGATCACTGCCGCGATCCGTCATAGTGCACAGAAGAACCCGAGGCAGTCAATTCTTCTTTGTGCACTAGAAGTGCAACCTGGCTAATTTTGCATTGGGCCTCGGACCTACACCCGTACAAGATTCAACTGATCCAACGCCATTTGTTTGCTGACTGAGCTTTGAAGCGTTTGGGGTCCTCCAATTTCGGCCGAAAAATCATCAGTAACGACGTGTCGCATTTTTGGATGACTAGCCGTATATGGGATGAAGCCAACTTACACGAGGTTTACCAGGTGGCAGTGCATCCACAAAAAGTTCCTGTTTGGTGCGGATTTTCGGCCGGGCACGCGGCGTCGTTGGTCCGTACTTTTTTGAAAATAACGTTGGTGAGGACATAATATTAGAAAATTAATGAATTGCAATGTTTAGTTCATTGGAAATTTTCTACAACTCAAACAGAAAGGAAAATGAAGGAAATAGAAATAGAAATTTCAAACATGTCCAGCTATTAAGAAGAAACCTGAAAAATAAAGCAAATATATTGCAACTTCCAAACCGGATGTAAGAATAAAAATAAATATTTTGGCGCGACAGGTCTATGGGACCCAAGGCCTAGCTTCTCACAACCATTCGTTTTGTGTGGGTTTTCAATTTTTGGGACGAATGGAAGGGATCTACAATTTTACGCCGAGTCCAAACGGCTAATTGAGAAGCTCATTCATGAAAGTTTTACTCTCGAATGTTTGTCAGACGTTCGCGAAAAGTGGCGCAGTGGAAAAAAACCTTAAGATGTAATTTGGTTCTTTCGGGATTCGATTCTGGGACCCCTCGCTTAATAGCCCAACACACTACCACTAAGCCACTGCTTAGTAAATATGTAAGAATGCATATTTATAAATATTCATTGTTGAATTTCATTAACTATTGCGTCTTTTAGATTTTTGAAAAACGTTTGCTTATCAAAAGAAGCCTTTATGTTTGTTTTGGGACTGCTTGATTTACCAATTGGAATATTAAGGTCAACGCATATTTCATCCATCCTTCAACTTTAAATCTTCTTGGGGGTGGTGGCTATCAAAGACAAGTTGGGGCTCATTGGGCTGCACCAATGGGTCAAAGTACTGTGTCTGATATTGCTGCTGCAGTTATTAAAAAAATGCAGTCAAATTTTTTGTTATTTGTTAACATTTTAGTATTATAAATTTACTTACATTTTTCACAATTGAACAATTCGAATATAATCTGTACGAGTAACCTACTTATCAGTTGCTCAGAATGACAGCGTAGGCAAGGAAGTGGCGTTAAAAACTCTTAGTGCTGCCAATTATCAATCAGTTCTTTTCTGATCGCTTTACGCAGAGCAGTACTATTTTTATATATTCAGGTCAAACACCTTACAGCCTGAAGAAAATTTACAGTTTTATTAGAGAAAAGGATTTTCCTAACACTTATTAACGCATTGGTTTAAAAAATGTAACTTGAATTTTCCGTTAAAAGTAAAACAATATTTATGTCAAATTGGACAAATCGTAAACAAAATGAAACTAACGAACTAACCTTCAAAAATTAAATGACGTAAAAATTGGTTAGAAAACTTTAATAGTACTTGGAACTTTCCAGCTTAAACGGATTTGGGCATTCATTATTCTCCTTCGGTATGGTGGTTGTCTGTATGAATAAAATATTGCTTACCAACTTTTAACAATCTCGAAGAACGCTTTTTTTTATTTAAATATATTTTTATTTAAACATATTCGGAAGGTTTGAGTTGAATTATTGAAGTTGAAGTTTTATATTAAATAACCTTTTTATTGTTTGCATCTTTTACTTGAATAATAAATGGGTTTAGAATTTTTTTTAAATAAGCTCATATTTTATTTTCAGGTTTTAGCGTCTCAGGTTATTTAAAATAATACACTTAAATATTCATTCACTACGTGATATTTAAGATAAGACTGTTGCTGACTGTCATTTTTGTTTTTTGAACAATTATTTCTCAAAAAATATCTGACAACTTAAATATTTATACGATTTTAATAAAACATTAAATGAGGCTCTACAAAAAAAAAAAAAAACTTACTTAATAAAAAATAAAATTGTCAAACAGATGGTTTTGAAAGTTAAATTTATTTGAACTCATTTTATGCCATTTTTGGTAATGAAAATTATTCGTTTGAATCTCCCAGCACACAAACTTCATGAGAACAAATAGGGTCCTTCGACTTCCTGATCTCTGGGGCAGATTCACTAAAAATTGCACCACTTGGATCCGTCGCACTTTGAACAATGTGATATATTTTATTTACATAATGACATACATGAGCCTCTTAAATAAAATAATAATTTTATTAATACCTCACATACGGTTTGTTTTATTCCATTTCAAAACCGGCCCTTTACATACAATTTTTTTTTTATATACAACTCCTTTTGAATGTCAAAATATACTGCTCAATTTCTTCTTGTTAATTTGTGATCCATAACTCCTATGAGCATATCAGATACCAAGAATACATCTTAGCCAAACATCAATTTACTTGAATCAGTACCCATAAGCTAGTTAATTGACTTACGGATGAAAAGTTAACATTAATATTTGCATTCAGTTGCATAACTACGAACAAATGCAGCAATGCAATGACGTTGCCTTCAGCAATTTCAATCCCAGTGAATTCTGATAATCTTGCCCAAATGTTTCACATTCAGAATATGACCCAACAACAAAACTAAAGGACACACACTTGCCTCTTGTTATCCAATCAACAAATATCCATGGCTGCATACTAAAAAAACGGTCTCAGAAAATGTCTATTCATCGCCCGTAGGCGGAAACATCCGCTCATCACAATATTCCATATATCATAATTGAAAACACAGCCTCATATAGGAATACCTGACCCGATTTCACCAATCATCGCATGTAGGTTGCAGGCACTTGCTCATTTCAATTCATTTCCACCCACACCCTATAAACCAATAATCTCCGACAGAAAATCATAACTTCCCAATCAACATTAAAGTCAATTTCAATTTACGGACGGCCTGGCAAGTTCCTTTCCTTAATCTAAACTCGATAATAATTGATTTATTGATTTTAATGTCTCTCAACGTTTCCCAATTACCGAGCACACTGCCGTCTGGAGGAGTCTCTTGGGCACACCTGATGGGCCCTATTCCTATACCAACTAATTCGAAGCCAAGTTCGTTCGAATAGGTGTGAACATTAACACGAAAACACGCCACAGTCCTGCACCGTTGCGTTGGTAGCGTGTCGGCTGGTCTCTACCTGAAGATCGAAACAGGAAAATCCGCTTCCAGCGAAATAGAGTTAAATAGCGTAACAACCCTTAACACTATTTTCCAATTGACTTGCCGGCAAACATTGTTATTTCCTCAATTTCGAGGTCATTTTATAAATAGTACCATAGCATCTACATTGTGCATCCTGCTCTAGCACGATACCAATAGCAACTGCGCTAGGCTCTGCTATCAGATGAACTACCCCCAGCACCAACCCCCCTCCCAACTATGCCAGAACCAATGCCATGTTATCAGGGACGAGTGCGACGTCATTGTTGCCGACCGACTGAGGAGGACTGACTTATCCATCCATCTTCCTGTGTGTTTTAACTTGTTCCATGGGAAATGGGGACCGACAGATTTATTTAGCGCACAAATTCCCAGCACTCGTTTTTTCCTGTACACCAGCGTGTGCCTATGACTACACAGGCGATGCAAAATACATATACAGCGCTGCAGAACTATGGCACGGCATCCTTGTAGCTTGTTATTAGTTGTTTGTGTTCGCAGGCAAAACAGATCCCTGTAATGAGGACGAATGGCACGTTCTATATATTTTTTTTGTCGCTGTTGCCTCTTTCATATCATTCTGCATCGAAGTTGGTCTAATTAGAACGCTTTTTGAACGGATCCGCTGATAGATTTACACCAATTTGACACTTGTTGGATACGATGAACTTGTTGTGTTGTGCCAGGACTTCGATGGTACATGCAATTAGTAGTTGTACAAATAGGTCGTTAACAATTTAATGCATTTGCAGCTAATTAGATGATTGAATTGGAACTGCGTGTTCGCCAGGTTATTAAACTCAGTTTGGTTGTGTTTTTCAATTGATTTTTCGGCCGGAAAAGACTGGGACAGAAAATATGTATTAAATAGACCGTCAGCTACCCGATTCGTCCTGCAAGTTTTTAAATGCAATTCTCTCTTGATTTTCCGAACTGTGAATACGTGTGATTCAGCAAATGGTCAGTTATTTGAATTATGTGTGTTTTTTCAATGTTTAAGTTTAGAAACACATTTAGATAATATTCAGAAATACAGTTTTTTTTAACTACAATAATACCCAGATTGTTGCGTCGGGAAAAATTAACAATTTACAACGCATTTATTCGAGGAACGCAATTACGAGAATTTACCTTAAGCGTATTGTCGACGAAATAAGGAAAACCCTGCTTTATTGCATTGGAAACACAATAAAGCATTGACAATTGATGTGA
Source organism: Cheilosia pagana (assembly GCA_936431705.1). Lineage (NCBI taxonomy): Eukaryota > Metazoa > Arthropoda > Insecta > Diptera > Syrphidae > Cheilosia > Cheilosia pagana. Next base: position 114,504,540 of record OW386166.1, read on the forward strand.
CAAGTGTCTTTGATTTTGTTAAAGCTGAAAGCACAAAGAGTTTTCAATGCTTTTGGTGTTTGTGGTCATTTAACCGGTCGATTTTGTATGACGTTTAATGACAAGATTTAGTTTTTGTAGCGCAGTTAACCGGGTAACGTATTTAAGCTGGACGCATTTATACGAAAAAAAGTTATGCACATTTCTTATGGAATGCTTCAATTTTTTGAGCAACGCAATTAAGCGAGGGTCACCTATCCGGGGATCACTGTATTAACTGTTCGCACTAATTTTTGGACTATTATGTCCTCAAATTTAATGTTATACTAGCTGACCCGTCCTCGCCTTGCTTCACATACCTTTTACTTTTAAGAAAAAAAGTATTTTCATCGAACTACATCGAACAGTTTTTTAGAAATATGTCCTACCAAAACAGCAAAAACAAAGACAAAAAAACATAAATAATTTTAATTTATACTAAAGAACCTACACAGAAAGATTTACACAAAGTTATATTATTTCCCTCTTACCTACCACTTTAAAAAAAATTGACGAAAAGGAAGCAACAAGAATAAAACAACTTGACACACGAACTCCACCCCAGCCCATTTCCAAACTTTTCCCTATGAGCAACACCTGAAAATGTATTCAAATTGAATGTGTGCTCTGAAAAGAGACGACTGTCCATTGAAGTGCAAACATAATGATCATGTTAGAGCTTAGAGCGCGCACATATACTTACACACACACTACTGCAACGATGGTCACTGCTGCATGACTACTGGCAGTAGTATCTGCTGAAGGTAAATTGTGGGCAATGTTTTGAATAATTGTTTTGAACATTGCTCTTTGCTCAGCTTCAGGACCACCCCCCCCTTCAGGTCGGGGTTAGAATAGACCTGAGGTAAGGTATGCCTGTCGTAAGAGGCGACTAAAATCCATTCGTGTTCCGTGTTCAACCCTGAATGATGCTGAGGTAATACATCCGATAAGGCATTATTAACGGAACACCCTAGATGGAGGTTAACTGCGAAACCCAATAAGCAGCTACCCAACCAAATGGGCGGAGAAGGAGGGCTTGACTGAAAAGGTCAAAGGAACCCCTATGAACTCTCTGCGACAAGACGAGCAAGCACCGTCTTCCAAGTAAGTGCTCCCCACCCACAAGGTGGCAACGAGGGATACAGCAAATGGCGAGATCCGGCGGTACCCGCCACAAGGTGAAAGCTGCAGTTTCTTCACCATAAAGGGACTGCACGCACATATTTTATATTACAGTGTAATGCTATAAAACTAGTATTATATTAAAATAAATGGTAAGAATAACCCTAAAACATTAAGACTGAGCCCAGTAAGGTCTTAATTATGGCATACTGGAAAAAGAATTGGAATGACAACTATGAGGGCTGACGTTTGTAGTATTCTGTTACCTGAGTAAGCAAGAGTGAAATTTTGCGGAAATGGCTTTCAGGCTAATGCTGCAAGCGCCCCCGTCCCGTTAAAACCCTGGCAGGCCTCAAAGAACGCTCAATATTTCGTCGCCATTAAGTTGGTGGTGTAGGTACAGATGTAACATTCCTGTTTAGCACCGATCTGGCTCTGGCACACGACCCCATAAGGGCTTGTGTCAACCCTTGCATGGCCTCACTGCTTGCATAGATAACCATGGGATCATAAGGTGACTGCACATCCGAATATTGATAACGGCTTTGAGTGGGGACCCAATAGACATGATGACAACAAACCAAAAAAACACCAACGAAGAAAATGGGGAGAACTATGTGAACCCCTTCCAGAGAAGTTATGCCTTGCAGAGATCACCCATTGTGAAGGCGTCCACGCCTCAAATGTATATGGAGGAAGGTGTGGCTCTCCCAATGCGTCCAGCTTCGGAACCGCAATTAATCACCCAGCCAACCACCCAGACAGTCTTCCATAAACTGGGGGAACAGATAAAAACGCTGGTGGAAATGCTAGAAGATGGCAAGAGGCGCTCCATTCACCAACCAATGAGAGACGCCATCGAAAGCATTAAGGCACTCTACGAGCTCTCGGCAATTGAGATGCACGACGACATGGCCAAGGAAGTCATAAGAAAAAATAATAGCTCACAGACTTCACCATGGCTTAAAGCGGCAGTTGTGGACTCAAAAAGGAGAACGGAACCCAACGGCGAAACACCGAGCTCAAAACGTCGACAGAAACCGCCACCAGCCACTGGGAGCAAGGTAACCCGGAGCAAAGCCGACAGCAAGAATACCGGCAAAGTCGAAAAAGGTGCTAACGTCAAGTCTCTAAAGGCTGACAAGGCCGTGAATAACGGACAGACTGTAACCGAAGATAAAAAGGAGTGGTCAAAAGTCGTTACCAAGAAGAAGGCGGAACCCAAAAAGAAAATGGTTACCAAGGAGAATACCCGACCTGATGCAATTGTGGTAGCAGCTAAGGGAGAGCTATCGTATGCGGAGATATTACGCAAGGTTAAGGCTGATCCCAAGCTTGGCAACTTGGGGGAGTCGGTAACAAGAATAAGACGTACCCAAAAAGGTGACCTCCTGTTCGAACTAAAGAAGCAAGGTGAGAAAACCGAGCAGTTCAAGGGGATACTCGGGGAAACTCTCGGCGCCAACGCGGAGGTCCGGACACTGACCCACCGATCCACGATAGAAATCAAGGATATCGACGAGGTCACCACCAAGAGAGATATCTGCGAGGCCATAAAGTCGCAGTTCCAGCTGAAAGAAGTATGTGAAGCAGACGTCCTGAACTTAAGGAAGGCCTACGGAGGCACGCAAGTCGCGACGATCGGGTTGCCAGTAGACAGCGCAAATAAGATGCTTAAGTCGGGCAGGATTAAGATTGGGTGGGTAAACTGCCGCATACGAGTGCGTTTAGTGCTAACTAAATGCTTTAGGTGCCTAGAATTCGGGCACACGGCGCGTCACTGCAAGAGCGAGTATGACCGATCCAAGCAGTGTAGAAGATGTGGGGAAGAAGGTCACATTGCCAAGGCTTGTGCAAAGAAACCCCTATGTTTCTGGTGCAAGGAGGACAAGCCTGATAACGCTGGACACGTGGCTGGTAGTGGCCAGTGTCCAGTATTCAAGAAGGCCCTGACGAACAAAGTATGATGAAGGTCGTCCAGATAAACCTTAACCACTGTGCGGCCGCGCAGGACTTGCTGGTGCAGATGACAAGGGAACAAAAAGTAGATATTGCCCTAGTTAGTGAGCCTTACAAATCTTTGGATGGTTGTAGCTGGATAGACGATATCTCAAAGAAGACAGCGATATGGACCTGTGGAAGCCACGCCATGCAAAAAGTCGGTGGGCCAGCGGAATACTTCGTAACCGCTAGGATAAACGGCATCCACTTCTATAGTTGCTACGCACCCCCTAGCCTAACACCTAGGGCTTATCTGAAGCTGCTGGATGACATTGTAGCTGACGCGCGAGGAAAACACCCAATTATAATTGCGGGCGATTTCAATGCATGGGCTACAGAATGGGGCAGCAGGATAACGGACGCAAGGGGTCGAGCTCTTTTAGAAGCATTCGCAACACTAGATGTGAGTTTGGCGAACAATGGTGCAAAAAACACATTTCGGAAAGCAGGCAAGGGGTCTATCATAGATATCACCTTTATGAGTAACTCACTCCTGCGCAAATCAAAATGGCAAGTAAGCGAAGAATATACGCACAGCGATCACCAGGCGATCATATTTAGCTTGAACAAAGACAAGCCCAGGCAGCCCCCCAAACTAACAGGGCCAAAGTGGAAAGACACCCACTTTGACAAAAATACGTTCGAGGAAATGATGAATACCGAACTTGCATTCAGCAGCGAAACAGCGGAAACACTGTCACAACAATTGACGCAAACAATTTCCACAGCGTGTGATGCAGCAATGCCTAGAAGATCGGCCAGTAAAAGAGGGGCACCGTGTTACTGGTGGAACGACGAAATTAAAACGCTCAGAGCAGCGTGCCTCCGGGCTAGACGCAGATCCCAGCGATGCAGAGGAAGGCCAGAGTTTCAAGAAAGGCTATCTATCTTCAGATTAGCAAGGCGAGATCTCGAAAAGGCCATCAAAGAGAGCAAGGCAAGATGCTTTAAACAACTCTGCGATGGGGCAGACCTAGACCCCTGGGGTATGGCATATAGGATGGTGATGAAGAAGCTTAAGGGCAGTAGGTCCCCACAAATATCCTGCCCAATAATGCTGAAGACAATAGTTGAGCACTTATTTCCATATAGGCCGTCAACTTTGATCATCACCACAAGAGACACAAGTTCGGAACGCATCCCTGCAATCACGCCGAAGGAACTATGCGAAGCGTGCAGGAAGATAGGTGACAACAAAGCGCCTGGACCCGATGGCATCCCGAATGTGGCGGTTAAAGCGGCCATTCGAAAACGACCGGAGCTTTTTATTGCAACGATGCAGCGGTGTCTGGAGGAAGGGGTATTCCCGAAGTCGTGGAAACTCCAGCACTTGGTTTTACTGCCAAAAGGGAAAAAACCACCAGAGGAGCCGTCCTCATACCGGCCAATATGCCTATTAGATACAATGGGGAAAATCTTGGAACGGATCATATACTGCAGACTACTCGAGGTGGCAGAGGATAAAGGAGCTTTGTCAGATGACCAGTATGGATTCAGAAAATCGCGTTCTACCGTCGATGCCATTAAGGCGGTAGTAGATACAGCGGCTGAAGCAATACGGGGAAAAAGATGGAGAGGTGGGACGAAGAAATATTGCGCGGTTGTGACCCTTGATGTTAAGAATGCCTTCAATTCGGCAAGCTGGTCATGCATTAGGAGATCCTTGGTCAGAATGGAAACGCCGTACTATCTGCTGAATATAGTAGCAAACTACCTTACCGACAGGAAGTTAAGGTACCATACTGACGATGGCGTTAAGTACTACAACATCACCGCGGGAGTACCACAGGGGTCGGTTCTTGGACCCCTCCTGTGGAACATAATGTACGACGGGGTTCTCCGATTAACGCTGCCACAAGGAGTTAAGGTTATAGGCTTTGCTGACGATATCGCTGTGGTTACTGTGGCCAAACATATCCACGAGATAGAGTCCGCTACAGATGAAGCAGTAGCCAGGATCAAGAATTGGCTAGAGTCTGCAGGGCTAGAACTAGCTGACCACAAGACCGAGGCTGTGTTGATCACCAGCCGAAAGACTGTGGAATATGCATCTTTCCGTGTTGGAAACCAACTAATTAGATCAAAGGAGTCACTAATGTACCTAGGAGTAATGCTCGACAACAAGTTGAGCTTTAAAACGCACATCCAGTACGCCAGCAAAAGGGCGTCACAGATGCAAGCAGCTCTTTCCCGGATTATGCCAAACATCGGTGGTCCTGGATACGCCAGAAGGATTCTGTTATCCAGGGTGGTCAGCTCAATACTGATATACGCTGCACCAGTCTGGGCAGGGGCTCTTACAACTAAGGAAACAAGAAGGAAGCTCTCGTCAGCATACAGGCTCTGCGCAATAAGAACAATAAGCGGATTCCGAACAATTTCGGACGAAGCAGCCTGCGTTATTGCGGGAATGATTCCCATCGACATTCTCGCCAACGAAATGCAAAGGATCTACCTTAGGCTAACTGTCAACAGGCAAGAGGTCATAATAAGGAGAAGGATAAAAGAAGAAGAAAGGGCAACATCTCTAGCTCTGTGGCAAGTCCGGTGGGATAACACGGCAAAAGGCAGATGGACCCATAAACTGATCCCAAACATCGAGGTCTGGACAAGAAGAAAAAGCGGGGACTGCAACTATCACCTCACGCAGTTCCTGTCTGGGCACGGCGGCTATCGAAGTTATCTTCACAGATTCGGCCACGATAGCTCGCCTCTGTGCCCCGAATGCCCAGATGAAGAAGAGGATACGGAGCACGTAATGTTCCACTGCAGAAGATTTTCGGGAGGAAGAGTGAACTTATCCATTCCACAGCTTCTCATAGAGCGTATGATGAGCTCAGAAGACGACTGGCTGGAAATATGTTCATACATAACGAGCGTACAAAACGAACTAAGAAGAGCCGAAAGACAAAGAAGGGTCGAAGTGGCAGACGTTGATGATTTAGCATGAGTTGCTAACCAGCCCCGCGAAGTAATACCTAACGGCAGTCCCGCGGGGAGAGTAGTAGAAGAGTACATGGGTGTGGTTTAGTACGTAGGCGCGAGGCACTGGAGAAACATATCCCGCGAATCGTGCATGCTAGTAGCACGGGCAACTAGTATCTTTCGAAGATTTCACATCCTTTGGACGCAACCAAAAAAAAAAAAAAAAAAAAAGCTTCAGGACCACGCAGGAGAATGTTTTATATCTTAAATGATTCAGGGGAAAATTTACTTAATTCACCTATTTTTTTATTTTTCAATCCAATAAGCCATTGCTGAGCTAGGTCTGTATAAATAGGATTTTTCTTACATATATCCGGTTTTTTAACTATTTTTTAAGAACCACGATATATTCTGGGATAAAAAGTATCCTAAGTCCCGACGCAGATAATAAGCAATCACTATGCAAAGTTTTGTCAAAATCCTTCCAGTAGTTTCTCCGTGATGCGTGGTCAGGAATTGTTTTATTCTACAGTTTTATTATATGTAGACATTTTTCAAAAAGGGGATTCCTAAACCCAGGAGCACTCAGACCAATCCTGGTCTATTGTACTCTAAGCACAAATTCTATAATTTCTGTTCTTTTACTCAATCATTTAGTAAATAATAGTTCGAAATTCGCGTGAATTACTGGTTCTATACTAGGTGGCAAAAAAATCGTCACCCTATTGAAAGATGCTATAATTTTTGCAAATAGCGGCAAATGTTATTTCTACTTTGACATTTATTTATTTATTTATTTATAATTTTTTAGAAGTGTACGCAGATTTCGCTAAGCCGCTCGCCTAGAAGATTATGAAACAACCCGAATTGCTGACCGGTATGGCCTGCCGCGGAGAAGCCGTTCTGTTGAGAATATCGCAGCTGTGGCTGAAGACGTCGCAGAAGACCCCGGTGTGTCAAACAGACAAATACTGTTGACGGCGAATTCTACAGAAAAATGCTCAATGACTTTCTCAATTGGATAAATTAGGATTGGAGAACATGTAGTTCCAACAAGACGGAGTATAGTGCACGAACTATACCTAGCCGAAATTCTGAGGGCTGCATTTTCGGGTGACCTAATCTTTCTTTTTGTCGATTTGCACTAAAGATCATTTGATTTATCCATTCCAGACTTCTTTTTGTGTTTTTTTTTCTTGAGTTTACGAGTCTATGTCAACAAACCCCTGACACTTGAATCCCTCAATGGAGATACCTATCCGTCAAGATTGCGAGGACCTATCGCCGGAAGTTCCAACTTTCCAACATAGTTACTTTGAAAATAGCTTGCAGGCAGTCTCTTAAGTTGTGAGCAGACGGTCTACTTTACTTAGTATTTGGTTCATGGACTGGGGAATCAATCACTGTTTAATGCAGATTGAGGTCTTATAAATCTAGACGTATTTATGGCTCTAACTCCATTCTCTATTTCGAGGCGATAGTTCACTTTTTCCCAGTCCGACTTACGGCTTACAACTATTACAACTATTAAAATTACGCCATCTGTTTTAAGTAAGTAAGAATTTGTAACTTGACGTTTTAGTGGAAAATGGAGTTGTAAGCTACACTGTGACGTCCCTTGCAAGTCCATCTGCACTTTAGGTTTCTTTGATTAGCCATAACTTCTGCCTGAAAAGCACTACAGTTGTTTGGTACTCGAAAAGATTGGTAGAGGGAGCATGCAACTGACACGCCCAATAAAGAGGAGTAGGCTATTTTATTTAGTGACATTTTCAACAAGTGCATTTTTTCCGACTGATTTCCCATCTTAAAGATCCTTTTTCAAGAGCTAAGTGCTTCCAATCTACAATTAGACTTATGCCCTGTTAGAGAAGATGAGACGGATTCCTTTTAGTTTTTACGCATCAATTCAAGGAACTCAGGTTTGTCTCTAGGCCACATTTATTAGTCCATTTGAGCAGCTTTGCAAGGACTGATTCCATCAAGTCTAGTATGGTTGTTGGGTGTTTCTCGGCAATGGATGTTCGAATAAGTTATAGTTTTAAAGTAACTATTCCGGGGTCACCAGCATTTCTCCGTTTGTCGCCGTAAAGTATTCCATCATGCGGAATACCGCTTTGCACTGCAGGAGCCAAGCTTAACAAGTTTTGTTTTATCCATTGAATTAGCCTGACGTCAATCTTCAGGTCCTCTAGTACGTAAGTTAGGGTTTTGTGCTCTTTATTTTTGAAAGCATCTTCAATGTCAGGGAAGGAAATCGTTGTTTATTTCCAGCTGGCAAGTGATTTTAACAAAATACAGCGGAGTACAGAGCTATCTCGGCCCTTGCATTCTGGCATTTTGAGACCATTTTAATATCACTGCATACATACAGGTCTATCAGTCTTTTTAGATTCTTCGGTAGAACATATGAAAGCTGAATTGATCTGAACCTGAAGTCCTATGGTGAGGTATAAGAGTCTTTTCCCGTCTTGGGTATAGTATAGAGAGAACTTTTACCGTCCCTCTTTTCAATTTGGTACTTTAAAGCGAAAAATGTATCGTCTGAACCTCTTCGACTGACGTCTTTTAAAAAAATTTTAAAAAGCAAAACCTCTTTTCACTGCACAGCTTTTTTTGTAAAAGTAATAATTGTAGTTCTTTTTAACTATATAAGCAAATCCTAAGTAGGGACAAAATGGGTAGCGCAGTATGCATTTTTTTTTCAAATTTCTGTGCTTTTTTCATGTGCGCATGCGAAGGATACTGCGTCTTAATTTCATTTCCATATGGCTCGCCGTCAATCTTACCACCCATATGCTGAACGACTACTTTAAATGACTAAATTAATAATTTCGCCCTAACACTTTAAGCGCTCCTGAATTTCTCAAGCAGCTTCAAAACTTTTAACTTTTAAGCAAAATTTAATAATGTATCAGATCCGTCGTGTATGGTGTGCCCCTGTCACCTGTTCCTTGCGTCGAACATTATATCCATATTTGAAGAGCTGCGAGAAAGACGATTCGCATTGCCTGCTGTAGTTACACATCTCAAGTACATTTCAAACAGACAAGAGCACACTTTAAATGTAAAGCACGAACAGTAATTTGCCATACAGCCATGGTTACCTGGCACGCACCTTATATTATTAAAATCCGCCAACAAATTGAAAAGTATACACATCTTCTTGTGCTCAACTGCTAAAGATCTTATCAATCGCAAAATGGGTATAAATGGAAGAACACCCTAAAAGCCCAAAAAAAAGCAACCCCAATCGTAAATTCGTAAGGACAATGCGACAGTGGCGACGACGTGGAATATTTAAAAGCACACCATCCAAAGGTACAAATTAAATTGCACGCAACTGTAATTTGCGCAAAAGGAGAACTACTCCACTACAAGTGATACTACGTGTTAAGTGGGATACAAGTAGGTACTCCTCGCAACTACTACAATTATGAACCAATTAATGTCATTCCAAACATTTAATGGCAGATAGAAATACCATACACAAACACAAGCCGTTTGAAATAGTACGTATACGCACGAGTGTCTATATTTCATAGGAAAATAGCAGCAGCAGGATGGACGGAAACGCAACAACAAAACACCACTAATAGCACTTTGCACAGGAAATTGAAAGGCATTCTTAGCGAGCCAGGACAATTGCGTGGAAAAGTAAAATAAACAATAAAGTGGAAAATCCATTCATGTCAAGACACTTAACAAATTAATCTTTAACAATCCATTGCACGGATTCCACTCATGCATGCAGAGAATTTTGCTTGAATCATCTATCTATCTGGCGACCAGGATTTATGTGGAATCTCATGTTCTGGGGGTAATTCTTCATTGCAACAACAACGAGTGAGCTGGGATATCCTTGAAAGTCAAATTTCGTACAGGCTCATAATTTTGCTCTTCTATATGGAATGAATGACACGAGGGGCTGATGAAGGACAGAGTAGAAAGATATCCTTGCTGTATGGAGTGAGTGTGCTGTGTGTTATTCGGGACGTTGCAAAGGAGGACGACAATGACGGCGGACTGGTGGCTGTGTTTGGATGAATTTGCAATTAACTGATGGAAATCCCCATGTGATAATTGAAGGAAGATTACTCGAGTACCTATGCACTGTACAAAGGATATAAGTTTAAAACCTATTGTCAGAGAGATCCGATTGCTTTTTTGTCGGCCTGATTTTAATTCGAGAAGTCTTGGGAAATTAATTTTTAATTACAAAGGAGAGGGACTACATTATATAGACGAGGACTAAAATGGGTTGTTAGTTTGTCTTCAACAATATAATGGAGCAGAGTTAAAGGATGACGGAGTGCCACTTCAACTTGTTGGAAAACTGCCGACACTGGCGACCATTTAAATGTCTGCGTTTACAGGTTTTATGTACTGATAATGCTTTTCAGATTTTGCTTTGGAAGTAAGCAGTAAGAAAAGTGCTTTCGGGAGGACATAAACTGCAGTTGATCATCACGGTCGGCTCATTAAAATTAATAGCGTTTTGATTCTGAAATTTGTGTTGAGTCGTCGAAGTTGTGAATGTAACAAATTCAATCCATATAGAAATTGCATTGATTTTATGGTCAAACACAGAGAGAGATTTTCCATAAATAAAAATAAATAAATATAATTATTTTGGCGCGACAGGTCTGTGGGAACCAAGGCCTAGCTTCTCACAACCATTCGTTTTGTGTGGGTTTTCAATTTTTGGGACGAATGGAAGGGATCTACAATTTTACGCCGAGTCCAAACGGCTAATTGAGAAGCTCATTCATGACAGTTTTGCTCTAGGATGTTTGTCAGACGTTCGCGAGAGGTGGCGCAGTGGAAAAAAACCTTAAGGTGTAATTTGGTTCTTACGGGATTCGAACCGGGGACCCCTCGCTTAGTAGTCCAACACACTAACTCTAAGCCAATGCTTTCAAATATAAAACTTCCAGTTAAGCAAGTTATTCGCATGAGGCCTGAAAATTAGTACTAAAAAGGACACATTTTCTAGTCTTGCTGGGATTGAAGGAAAAGAGCACTTGTGACGATGATAAAGGAAAGTAAGGAGTGAAATTAAAATATTGGTCTGTTGGTGCAGACTACTAATTTACTGTAAACAGCATTTTAGAAAACTAAATAAGGATAACGACGTGACGTTCTAATCTACATGAGGGATTTTTGTACGTTGAAGAGACCACGTGCATTTCAACAATTACTAGAGCTCTAAGACTGCTCCAAGGCAGACATATAAAGATGTGGTCCAAAATTCTCCAGAATTTATAAAGTTAAATTCCATTGTAAGATGAGTTACTCCTTCCTGGTTGGCTGTGGGTCAGACTACATCGGATTGCGGTGCGCGTGGTAGTATTCCTGCAGCTTTGTTTGTCTCTCTGCATCGCTTATGCTGTCTGAGAACCGCAATAAACGTTGAGCAGGCAGACGAACAAAGGACAATACGCGAAGCTACTCTTAACAAAAAAAATAAAATTCAACAAGGCCAACTAGCGGAGAAGCAAAAAAGGTCCGAAGAGGAAAGATTCTGTGTCTGCAGTTTACTGCAGTTTAATTTGAACAAAGTGAATTGGTTATTTATTAAGAAAACAAAAAAAAGGGAAAAAATGGCAACTCTGGCTGTGGTTGTTTGGGCTCGCTTATTACAACCTATGCAGTCCGGGAACCGCAGTAGACAATTGGTTAAGAGGAAAAAAAAATGTGCACGACTGGATCGCACGGAACTTTCTCGTTCATATCATCAGTTTGGTTGGATTATTTTAATTAGCTGAGTCTGAGTATAGCGTATTGTTCACGATGTTAGTATTACTTGGTTTTTAAAGTTTTTTTCAAATCGAAAATGGCGTTTTCGACATATAAACAGTTTTTAAAATCAGCGTTTCAGGTGATTCGAACCGAAAATGAAGGACGCATTGTTAAAACGTCAATGACTAAGTTTGCTATCGTGTTTGGAATGACCATGAGTAATGACCGTTTTCGAGATAAGGCCAATTTTATTCGACTGGAAAAACTGGGTATGCAGCCATGTTAACCACACCTCCTTAAGCCCAAATATCAATTTTGGTTGAAATCGTTAGAGCCGTTTTCGAAAAAATCAAAATTGCTCAATACCGTTACAACGGTAACTCGTGCAAAAAAAGGGGAAAACTCGTATGTGTCACTTTTCAAGATGACGGTTGTTGAACCTTCGATCAGGCGAAGTATTAAACGCGAGTCAGTAACTTTACCAATTGCACCGGCTTTTATACTTATACTAGCTGTACCCGCCCGGCTTTGCCCGTGCAAAATGTGGTTTCAGAACAGTTTAAAACAATAAAATAATAACATTTTGAGCCAATTTTCTCCAGTTATTTAGGAAAAATGTACACATTCAATCGGTGTTAATGATATCGAAAATTGGTAAATAAATAACCATGTTTAAATTAATATGCTTCAAATTTGTAAAACCTCTCTTGTAGCCAGTTTTATTAATTAGACAAATCAAATTAAGCGCCTTTTAACAATATCTAAATACCTACTAACCAATAGCATTCATTATTATTTAAAGGTAGTATTCCCGAACTCTATCACATCCACATTTCTTATAACGCTTGAGTTCGCCTTGGCTGCCGAATAAGAGAAAAAACGGGATAAAAATAAATGTTCTCTGAAAGTCAACTATCCATCCAGTGAGAGCGAGAGCTTTAATAACCCGATACCCGACCTTCGCTTTGCTGTGACGATGAATGATCAAAATGGATACATTACATACACACAATATTTAGTTCATCGCTTACGTGTGTGCCCCATTTTCTAAATATTAAATTCATTTGGTTGCTTTCATGTATATTAATTTGGTTTTTGGTAGATAGTGTTGGCTGGTGAAAATTTAAAAAGGGGAGTCGGTAAGAATCGGGTTAGGGTTATATGGACGCCACGCCACTTCCAGGTTGAATGAAATAGAAGTTGAGCAAGAGGGCAGACAAACCAAATTTGGCATTTCTTTTATAGGTTTCCTTTTTTCTTAGCAAACCAAACAGCATACTGCCTATGTCTATCTCCTTTTATTTCACAGGAGAAAAATAAGGTTAAAAGGGATGTCATGATGGTGATGTTGGTTTGTTTCATTTGAGAATGAAAAGCATATCCAGTATCCACTTATTCAGGTGAAAATCGTAGAAATGTTTCAAATTTTTCCTATTTATTTAAAAACCTTGAAAGATTTCGAGTTAATAGTTATCCTAAGTGATACCTGCAGATGTCCTCTTTAAGCTTTTATTTTTTTTTTTTTAATGCTAGGTACCAGTTTTTTCGTACGCAAAGCGTGAAAGCAAAACGAAACGAAAAAATAAATTACTCTTGTCCAATTTTTTTCCGGAATTAATAGAGATAAGAAGTTGAAATAAAGTTGGGATTGTAGGCCTAGGTATCCTCTATAGTCTATAGGCCTGTGAAAAATGTACCAAAATATATTCAGCAGTTTCTAGGGTTTTTGCATAAAAAGATGTGCAGTCAAATTCAATTTTATTCGAACAGAATTACACGAATTTTATTTATATGATTTAGCATTTTCGTTTTTAAAAGTCTGGCAACGTTGCTCGAAATCCCATACACTTCACAATGTCACATCATCTTATCTGTTATCACACTCAATCTCGATTCTCGATCCCATCCTCCGTCCCACTCAAATGGATAGCACACTCGACAAATTCATATACATACTCTTCTATATCTACCCAACTAAAAAATAACTCACTCAGCTCAACCTTAAATGCATTAGCTGAGCAGATGCAAAGCACTTGAGCTTAGACCAAATCCATCCGACTACAGTTTCGATTCTGAGTATTTATATGAAAGAAAACTCTCCCGCTCTCTCAAAAAATACGAATATACCTTGAAAGAAAACTAAAAAAGAAACCACCACTGAGATCGATTTGAAAATCTTGGTCAATTAACAAATTGTTAAAAAAGGAATTTCGCAAAGGATTTGTTAATATTGCTCAGCTGATATAACAAATAGAAACTTAGTTTTGGACTTAAAAGATGCGCGTTTTAGGTATCTAAAAAATGGAATTAATTTCATTCAAATAGACGAAGGAGAAGTTCACTTTTTTTGTGTTCAAAGTCTAATTATTGAATTTCTAAGACTTCCACAATCAAAATCAAATATTTTTAAATGCACGAACTTGCTCCTCATAAAAACCTAATAAATAAAAAAAAAATTGTCAAAATCCGTTCACCCGTTTGTTCTGTAGCTTCCCACAAAAAAATATTCACTTTGTTTTATATTATTAGGGATTTCTTGTGAGAGTTTTTGAAAGAGCGTTTTTGAATCGGTTTTGCTCGTCGAGCTTTTTCCGACAGGTTTTTTTTGGGAATTTATTGTCAGTCAGTGGTGCCAAGTTTAAACAATTTTTATTAAAACAATTTATTTTTTTAAGAATAGAATTAAAGTTAATAGAATAAAAGAAAATAAATAATATAACAATGTAGTTAACAAATAAAAAAAATGAAAATGAAAAATACAAACAAAAAAAATGTTTAAATAAAAATGGATGAAAATGGTGATGTAGCATTCTCTATAATCCTAGTTATAAGAATCTAAAGACAGGACAGCTCCAGGACAGTATTTCTTCATCAGATAATTACCTAGTACATGCCCAAATTTTGTACTATTTTTTTGGGATTCAGCGCCGAATCTGCAGAGAACTTGCTCAGATATACCCAGTTTCCTGTGGTGTTTCTTGAGATACGGAGGCTATTTTTGCTAATGACGATGTATGCTTAGAATATTTTTGGGTAATATTGCCCCACAAGTTTCTTGGCCTGCCTCTTGCCCTGACTTTTATTGCAGGTTCTTGTCCTGTTTTCTTTCTCAAGTTTTTTAAATTTTTCTTTCAGGGTGTGATCGACTCCGCAGAATGGTTAAGGTTTTATGATGGTCTTTGAAGATCTCTTTCTTAATAGAGAGTCAGTTATTTCCAGGCACTCAACATAGGTCTATTCTTTTCCTCTTATACCCAGTTCATTTAAATTTTGTAGGCATTCCCACACAAGTTTGGACTTAATGGTGTGTGGCATTAAGTACCATACCAGAAGCCTGGCTATCTGACATTTAGCTATGTCACAGATCACAGTTGGTTTTGCTTCTGTCAAGGTAAATTTGGACACATCTATCTATGGCATAGATTTCAGCCTAAAAGATGCTGGTCATTTCGCCCATTGGTTCAGAGAATTCGGTTCTAGGCCCAAATACTCCCCTTCCAGTTCTTGACATGCCACAACGTTTGTAATGAAGTTGGGCGAATCGGATTTGCCATCTGCCTTGATGTGATGGTTGACACACAAAAAAAATACAGATTTTCAGACGAGCCTGCAGTTAGATTTGAATGAATTATTACCATTGCATGAATGTCAATATGTTGATCTAATATACCTTCTGAGATTTCGTCGTAAGCACTTTCTGTCCCAGCATAAACTTCACTTGGAAATATGTTATTCTGTGACAAAGAGGGATTGAATTGACCCCTGCTCCATACCGTTTCAATACCATTTAAAGTGGGATCCATCTATCCTGCTGCAACCAGTCTCTCAGCGGACATTGGTACCTACGATGCATTATTACTTTTGAGGATATGAGGACAGTGACGCCTTAGATGGTCTGGTTTCAATTTTGGGAATAGATGAAGATTTATAACGCTGACTTTCTAAGTCGTATGTGCGCCGGAGAAAAGTTAAGGAGTTTCTTTAAGGCTACAGTCGATCAGGAGCACATTTGCCAATTGTAATAAAAACCCACGACAGTCTTTGTACTCTTCGAATTGCTGTTTAAGTTGAGGTGGAGGTTGAGGTTTTATTTACCTTTGATTGACATGACGAAAGTAATCTAGAGCCATCTTAAAATACACTTAGACTGAATTCAAAATTGTAGAGTTACTTTGACTTTGGTTGTTTCGTCTTAAAATCACCATATTGAGCTTGCGGCCGAAGAGTTAAGTCTTACGATAGGTTCCCGAATAAAAAACGTAACTTTTTCGATTTTTCCATTGGCACAAAAGACACCCAACTCCAACTATGTCCCTTCAATTTGGTACTGCATTTATAAGGACTCATCCAAGTAGTTGCCAAGAGACCACACGAGGTCCAATGTAACCACATTTGGTAACAAATTTGAAATTCATTCATTATCCATCCAATCGCGCCCCCTTTCCATAATTAAAATTGAAAACATTTCCAATAGATGACGGCCTTTGTCGTGGGTCGGTTTCACATTTCCAGTTTCGCCCAATTATAAAAAAAAAATATTGTATTTAACGAAATTCCCTTTTTCGAAATCAAATTACTTATACCCACCGCATTTTCGTGATTCATTTACGTTTTTTAATGGCCATCGCATTTTTATTTGTAAACCATCCTCTCCTTGTCAAAAAAGTCATCAAAAAATATATAAAAACGTGGCCCGCAATCAGTACCATTGTTAGTGGATGGTCTTTTCCTTTTTCCTCCTTTTTCGATAAAAAAAAACGAAACCGATCTAAACAACAAAGGGTTGTATATAGCTGGGAATCGTTAACAATTGTAATTAACCCAAAACACCGCACGCAGTCATATCTTCGAGTTTTAAAAATGCAAATTACGTAATTTGAGCTGTTTTTGACAATAATCTTCTCACACCCGACCGACAGTCTTTAGTGGTTTCCCTCGGCAAATCAAATATTGTCATCTTCCATCTCAGTGATTTCATCAGAGCTTCCAAGAGAGAGGGAGGAAAAAATCAGCCTTTCAAATAAAAAGAAATTAAAATTTTAATGTAGGCGAAGGCTTAAGGTCCTTTCACAAACATTTTATTTAAAAAAAACACACAATGCCACACAAAATGACAGTTTTAACGTTGGGCATACATAAAATGGAATCTCACACAACCACACAGGCACAATGGAAGGGATTCTCGTCTCGTCCTGTTGGTGCTGGCGTTTATGGCACGTAATTAAGGTATTCGGGAGAGCGCGCGGGAATTGCCACTAATGCCACTTTCTGTTGCTCCCGAGCCCCAATGGAGTCCTCGTGTCGCCTGACTTTTGACAGTCGGAAAGGCGAACCAAACTGAAGTGTCAAACTTTTGTTTGTTTTGTTTTAATTTAAGTAGGAAAATATACAAACAAAGCCAACTGCTGCGACCGTGAACGGGGGGCACTTGGTCCGAGTCAAAGATTTACATGGCTTAATTTTGGAGACAGGTCGTCTCCAGCAGTCATTCTCATCATCCGACCAACACGAAGAACAACCCCGCCAGCATTGAACAGTGACGCACCCACCCCCGGGGCAATAATGCATTGTTATCGACGAGCCATCCCTTTTTTTTGTTGGTTGGCAATGTGCGACGGCCGGTCGGCCGGCGTGTGGTCGGTCGACGACGGTGGTGAAGACGCAAGGGCTACTGCTACTGGTAGCTGGTACTGATAAATATCTTTGCAATATAGGCAAAGTTTTTATAGTCAATTTGGGGTTTGTTCGAAATTTATGCCGGCAAAGGAGGGCAAGAGGGTTGCAAATGGAATACTACAGTGGTGTTTCCTTTTTTCCCGCCTTTCCGCCTGGTTGGGGTCTATCTTGGGCCGTGTAGTTCCATCCAGCGTGCCTCTGCCAGTGCCACATTCATTTAAGTTTCTTTTTTGTGTGCGAGATTTTTTTCCTTTCTTGCCTTTCGTTTCTGGCTCTTATCAACTATCTGTTTGCATTGCGACATGGGGATGGGAATGGGGATGGCGATGGGGATGTGGATGTGGATGGTTGCGTTGGGCACCAGCAACGGCGCTAAAGGGATGCCTACAGTTAACGCGATGCATGTACTTAGATGGGGGTGGATGGATAAAAAGGAAGACGATGCCTGTGCCTTTTCCTATCTGGAGTTGATTGTAAAGGAAATTTTAACTTTCATCACGGAAATAAATAAGTACGGTGGTGGCGCTGTTAAGTGCGTCGTCGCTGGATTGATGCGGACATTTGTAAGTTTTTCAAGAAATGAGGCACTATCAGGATGTTTTTTTTTTCTTCCTTTTTTTCTTCTTCATCTCCTTATTATGTGCTTGTTTTCGCCCTTGTTACTGTGTCCTGTGTGTGTGTTTTTTTGTTGCCTTCGTTTTGTTCCGGTTGAACCCGCTTTATGGACAATTTCCTGAGAACGGGATTTGCGGGGGGTTGTGAAGGCTTAAGCTCTTAAATTGAATGAGCGCAATCTAATTGACGGCGGCAGCGTTTGGCGAGTTGATTCTTGAATTACCAACGGATGAGGTGAGATGTTCGCTTCGGTTGGTTTGTCCGTAGACCGATGGCGATCTCAAGAGAAAAGGGTTTAAATTGGTTATAATTCATGCAGAAGGCGATATTTTTACAAAGTTGGACGTTTGCTTAATGCGATTTGGGGAAAAGATAGCGCAATTTAAATTGACCGAGTATCTAAATAAATAATCTGCAAATTTAGCAGGATTTATTTGGACAGGTAGGTACTTATGTAGGTACTTATAGATTGGGTGAAGTGCCAGGCGCAAGCGGAAGTAGGTAGTCGCAATGTAACACGGTGCTGCCTATAGACGTATAACGAGGTGCATCCAAATATTATATGGGACATTGTTCTCCGTGTGAATTTGTCATGTGTCAATTGAAGCTTTTCGCCCCATAAAAGTTTATTGTTTGCAATTTCTGACTGGCAACCGTCCATAAAAGACTGATTCCCCTCAAAAAGACTGGAATTTCAATCAATTGAACGCTCTGCGGTTGAGCGAACTCCTGTTGGCATGGAATTAGTGTGTTTCCTGCTCCTGAAAAACCATATCAAAGTTGAAGAAGCCCTTTGATATCCATCAGTTGAGAGCGAGATCAAAAAAATGAAAAAACTTCAAACATATACAGAGCATTCAGTAATCAAAGAGGTCCTCTGATGCTAGCCTCATATTCATTTGCAAAACTGATTCAACTGCGATGAGGGAAACCTTTTACATGAAGCACAATAGTATTCCTACTTCAGAGCAACCTGTTTTAAAAAGTTTGCCCTTTTTACGAATTTACTTCTCTCCCGGAAAAGTCAAACAACATCATGAGGTCTCCAACACTGGTTTCTGACCCAGTTGTATCCGGCGAAAGGAGGTCACCCATAATGGTGATGAATGTGATGGAAAGCATGGACTTTTTGTAGGTACACGCAGATAACTGGTGGAGTGGAGCCATCCTCTGTATATGCCAACTGAATAAAGGCATCCATCCTGAATACGGAAATCATATTTATGGGTTTTCTGTTTTATAAACAAGCACCTCGCCTTTGCCACTGGTAGTGGTAGGTAAATGTACTCGTTCTCCTATGCTGTGAACTTGAAAAACATCTTGTACCCACTCTCCCAGTAATAATGAATAATGATTGAAAAAAATACAAGCAGTTTACAAATATCGAATCCATCTTTCAACTTGAAAGTAGTCTCATTAGTAATAGGAATAACGATGCAGGTCCTGTCGATGCAGAGCTTATACTTTTGCAATGATACACTTTATTTTGTGTGCAACGAAAGACAAGTCTTTATGAGATCAAAAGGGCACAAACGCACCCGGGAATCTCTTGTTTTCCAGCTAGATTCCGAGAAAAGTATAGCCAGCTGCAAAGACCTTGTTAGACTTTCCCAGAAAAGACAAGAATCAATATTTTATGTGACAGTCCTTATTAGAGTTTTATGGTACTGGATCTCCCTAACTATAGGTACAGATTTTCCATAAGAAGGACAGGTTATGAAAATTATGGTAATCACAATTTAAAGGCACATCACATGCAAATAAACAGACAGTTTTCAAATCGAGCAAGGTAGGTTGGTGGTCACCTCTCGTACATGTTACGTGACAAAACGGACTCAGCTTTGACTTGGGCATATGACAGCATATGGTTCTGTACGATAATATTTATGTGACTGACGGGATTACATTTCACGTTCACTGAGGGAACAGGACAACCTGTTTTTGCATGGCACGTTTTTAGTTCCATTTGTGGTGGATTACCGTTTGAAGGAAAAGACAGTTTCCGTTAAAATGTCATAAGTATATGCAAATGTCTCTTCTTCTTTAAGTCTTTTAAGTTTAAGACACACTGGTGTCTGTGAAAAAACACATTTTGATGTTGCGCATACTTGAATTCTGTAGCTACTCGCAAAATGGATATATCCGACTACATACAGTTTCTCCCAATCACCATAACATTATATATGAAATTAGATAGCATCATTATAACGTGCAGCATAAGTGCAACACAGGAAACGAAAAACAACAATTATTGTATCGCATGAGGCCAAGGTCAGCAATTGCAGCGCACTTGTCAATGCGTAGCGCTTGTCATCAATCAATGCCATCGATCGGTGTCGCTGCAAATAGCGGCAGTTGGGACTGCTGGGAAACACTGCGTTGCAATAACTACTGTCGCTGCCAAGTAGCTGTAGATAGACTTTACGAATGGAATATCATCACCACACCGTCATCTGCTTTGGTTCCCAAGGAGCGGTAATTAAGATTGAAATCGACGGGGCGACAGCAACGAATTAAAGCCAAGTCCATTGTAGAGCTTTTCGATAGTAGAAGAAGATACAGACCGCGAGCTGTTGTTGTAGTTGAAAATAACGATGGTTACAAATATTTAGCCTTTTGCTTGGTATAAAAACTAGCCACTGCAATTTGACAGTTGACACTTGTAAATGTTTTTCATGTGTTGATTGTTAAACATATACCTATTTCGTTTGTATACCTGGACCTGCCACACTGTGATGTGCTTTTTATCTGCGGCCGGGGTATACTCGTCGGGTCCAGGGTTGCCCCCAAAGAATCACGAAGTTTGGAGTGTTGCACACTTTTTATTTTTATATCTATTATTTAACTGGATAATCTTAAAACCACTTATTCGACCTTAGCAAACAATTCATACGTACTTCCTAACTACGGTGGATAGCAGGAGACTGTGGTAGATTAGAATGCTCACCATGCAAACCCACAGAGGACAGGAAAGAGTGCGGAATGGATCGGAATGCTCACGATACCAGATTCCTATCAGTGGCCAATTCTAAGAGTAGAATAATGCCTTCCAAAAATGTATAGGGTAGTGCAAGTCTCTAGAGAACAAGGTCAGCGCCGATTATATTGCACCAGGCGTTGAGTGTACTGTTCTCTCAAATCATTTTGTTCACGGGTATTCACGATTTCTGTACCAGATAGTGAATGCGACTTGTATGCGTTAGGGAAAATCGGCGGAAACGTTATTGTTGTTTCGGCTGCTGGAGTTGGTGTTGGTTTCCCTTTGTAGCGGTCGATTTTTCTGGGTCCGGTTGAGTGGTAACACGTGACACCTCGTTGGTGGGTAAGGGTGTATCCAGTGGCGGCGATCAGTGGCGATTAGTGGTGGTGGTCATAGGTAGCCGCCTTTTGTTACGGATCATTACAACACTTAAATGCAGATCGGTTGTGATGGTTTTATTGACCCCTATTCTGTGGATACCTCTATGAAACCTTATACTATTATTATACAATTATACGCAAGTCTTTTATAGACTTCTCAGAGAGGTGTCTTCCAAAAATTTCGTATCTGATGTGGCAGTGTGCCGGAAAGTGGCGAAGAAAGTGCGGAGTGTCCTCATTTTCTTTGTGTGATATTCAAGTATGTTATGTCCTGTGATAAAACAAGAAAGGATAACGATTTTTGGCTTATTTGAAGGTTTCTTTTTGTCTTTTGTTTGTCAAGAATTGGCCATATTTTCTAGCTTTTGACACAGGAATAGCACATACTCCATATAATATATGTCGCTGTCAGTATTTTGTTCTTAATTGTCTGTCTGAGATTACAGGGGAGAGATCTAATATTTTGGCATCGGGCTGGTTAAGTTCAAGTAAAGAACCCTTTCTTGCCAGCTCAACGGCCTTTTTATTACTGTATACTCCTTTGTCTTTATGTCCGGGGAACCAGCAGATTCTTGCACTGCGCTGAGCGCTTAGAACTCGCAGCTCTCCGCGACAGCGACTTACAAGCTTAGATCTAATCTCAACGGCAGTGATCGTATTTATTGCCGCTTATCTGTCAATGAAAAAAGTGTTTTGCAGCTATTATCACTGCCAGAATCACAGTCTGGAGCCCGCTGCTGTAGTCAGGAAGCCTTATGAGAGGATGAGAGGATGAGAGAATTTTGAACTTAAGTAGATACTAAAGAGTTGTGGTTGTTTTCTACTTGCGTTTACCTCCTAGGTTAGTATCAGAGACTCTACGTGCCAAAACGTTCAACTATATGGTCTAGTTAAGACAAATGCTCAATGCGCAGTTCTTTGACAAGGTTAAAAATGCCAATGGAACAAAACATTGTGTCCTTTGCACTTAGATTTCTATCAACAAATAACAACCAAAAACCGTTCAAAAGGGCTTGCTTGCAGATAGGCGAGACTTATGCGCTTAAATTGATGTAATTTCATGTCCACAGGTTGCTTGTCCTTTAAAAATAAAAACTCTAAAATATATTGGCACGACGTTTACATATTTGTGCAGCAGTATTTCAAAGAAAGTTCTTCAAAGTCCTCAAAGAAATGGCTCGCAGGGATTAAATTTTTGGTGTGGCAAGGCGCTGGGCAATGTGTCATCAATCTGTACAGTTTAAACTTTTTATTGGTGTGAAATCTCAGTACGTACATATCTACTAATTAAACCATCGTTATTCAATTTCGAGACTTTCGACAATACACCAAATTTTCACCCTCTGAAGCAAATTCTGTAAATGAGCAACCAATTTCAAGTGGAGACCTACCAACTTTCATTCATCATCAGGAGCTCTTTTTAGCGATGGCCGATTTCGGCATGCCTTCAAAAACTGATCTAGCTGTGTCGCGTGGTGCTTGAAAACTCGCAGGTCCGTCCAACTACTGGATATGAGGACAATATCGATATCATCGGTCGCTCACTGACAGAAGCTTTTATGGCGATTGAAGGAAAAGGCGTAATCTGTTGGCCATGAAAAGACTTATTGAACAGAGAAGCATCTGCCCACCGTCTTGAATAAAACGTCACTTTTGATAGCAAGAATTTCGAGACAGTTAAGGAGATAATCCTCGGACACCCTAGGTGAGATCCGGCGAAAAATTACCCTAGGAAACCGTTGCTATTCCTTTTTGGGAAAGCAATTATGTAATAAACTCCTAACACAAAGGACGAAATGTTTGCTTTAAAAAGCCCTCATCCTGCCAGTTCTGCTTTATGGCACCGAGAACTGGATAATATGCAGAAAGGAGAGTTAATACTTCACTGGGCTCCTTTGAAAAAAAAAGGATTTTTGGTCCGTGTGAGAGGAAGGTGTACTGTATGAACTTTATCAAGATGCAAGTGTAGTCCAAAAGCCAAGACGCGTCGACTAAATAATGCTCCAGTTAGGAGGATTTTCGAATTCCAGCCCCCTAGTTCAAAGTTGCAAGAAAGACCGAACCTAATTTTTAAAGACCAAGCAATCGCGGATTGAAACAAGTTAATCACGGCATTCAAAGCTCAGCTTCGTCGACTTTTGAATTCACGATCGCCAGGATTTGGCCTGAAAATATGTAAGAAAGGTTTGCCTTAAGAACCTATATGCACTTTGGTCATATTAAAGTCCTAAGAGAATATTACAGCGGAAAGATAACGTTTCTATCTATTCCGAAAACCCCAAACATTTTATCGAAACTGTTGTAAGCATTCGCTATAGCGAAAAATTTATGAAAACCTAATAATAAAAACCTTCGTTTTGCTTTACTTTACTTGAATTATTTTACAAGTCAAACCTTCATCTGTACCAAAATAAGGCTCTCAAGAGTTGTTCGATATGTGAGGGGTTGTGCATTTCTCAATAGGTAGGTATACCAAAAAAAATCACAGTCGATTACGAAATTTGAGGTGGTTTTTTTACTCATGACCTACATTTGTTTCTGGAAACGGTACTTAAATTTGAGTAAATGCAGGATCCTGCAGACGATTCATGATAACAATAAGGATTACTGCAAATCTGTATAAACACACACAAATACATCAGATACATTTTACACAAATTGTACTCATTTTCAGGATGCGGAATACCGCATCACGAAGCTTCCTAGTGCAACTATACAGATCATAAACAGTTAATGCGCGACCACAGTCTGCAGTCTGTGCACAGTTGTGAGGAAACCCAGCTAAATGAACGACGAACAAATTCTTGAAATCCTGGTAATTTGCGTCCTTCTGTCGATGCAATAATCCCCTAATTACCACAATGGTGTGCAGTTGATGTTTCCAAGGTCCGCAAAACCGCAATGAAAACGTTTTCGCGCCAACGACTCCGCTGTGGTTATTCGGTGAATTCAATGTTAAATAAAAAACTACACTCCTACGAAATGTTGGGTAAATTTATTCACTCTTAAAGTAACTAAAGAGGGAAAATTTCATCAATCTTCTACCTTGAAACTTTTGAAATAACTAAAATCAATTTCCTACTCGCTCGAGAAAATTCCAAAGAAATTATACAACCTATTTCAGTGCTTAATCTGTCAAGGCCCCGCGCACCAGCCTACCAATCACCAAAAATAACCCTCATTGCCAGACCATCATTCGATTTTAATTAATTGTCCTTTCCCACTTGGATTTTTGAAATTCCTCGCAGTCCTGACCGAACTCACCACTTCTTGGCGGGAGAAACCTGATTAAAGAGCCGCACCAACTTTAAGCCCTTAATTAATATCCTTCACCTTTTGGCATACAATGTATAGGTATGCCGCCTTTGCCCGCCAGATAAAAAGGGGAGACAAGCAATGAAGTAACTATGTAGCGGTAAAGCATCCACGAAACAAAGTTAAACCGTTTTACGGTGGTAAACAAGCGTACGCGCGAGAGCGACGACACGGCGCGCATACACAACTTTCGAAACAATCTTTAGCACTTCACTACATTACCTCGAGGTAATTAAACTGTAGTACACCTGTACACACACTGTAACTGAAACCAAAGTAATGGTCGCTGACAAACTGTTTTGTAATTTGTCTTTGCAAAAAAGCACAAGAGAAAATGTTTTTGTCAAAAGAACCAGCCGTGAGAATTAATTCGCATTTTAATTTCGATTTTAATTCGTTATTTTGTTTTCGGTAATTAAAGTCTATTGATTGGGGCCGATGCGCGAAATAAATCTATCTGGAATTTATTAACAAAATAGGATCGATTATACTCGTAGGATAGGATGCCCATTGAATGTAAAAAAGATACGAGAAATGTGTGTGCTTTCGGAATTAATTTCGGATTACGATTCATAGCACGATGCCACTTGTTGTTTAAAATCCCAAATCCCATTAAAAAGCTATAAATTATGTTTGCTTTTCCTAGTAGGCAGATGTTGCAAAAGGAATCTGCTGTTGAAACTGTATATACCTACCGGATGGGGCAGGAATATACCGCATACTGTTTTCGGGGAATTCCTTACCACCAATCAGTGCAGGGGTTTTGAATTGCAGCGGTTTTCCGTTTTGTTTTTAATGCACAATCATTCTTTTACATTTACAATATTAAAAGTCAAATATATGTCTTCTCATTTTGGATACCAAATATTTTTATTTATTTAATAAAATGTGCTAAGAAAAGTTACAGATTTTCGAAAAGTTAATAAAACAAGTGCACTTTTACCGGTTTGAGAGAGGCGGGGAATAATGAGGGTGGGTGGATGTCTGCTAAAGGGACGACTTAGGCGAGAATAGTAGTCAAGGTAGGGAGGGTAGGAACAAACTTCTCGCAGCGTCACTATCAACTAGACGCAAAAACTTTTTTTATTGCTGGCACAAAAGGGTCAAGTCCCACCCCCACCGACGAGCCAATTGAAGGAACTAGCAAGCCAGCAAGGACTCAAGGCAAGCAAAGTTAATGCAACAAATGGCCGGCTTCACAAAAGACCGGATGTGGCATCACAGCAGTACCGCAAAAGAACTGTCAAATAAATTCTTATTAAGCCAGATAAACGATGTACTTAAAAATTAATGTGCTTATGTGCGTTTGTTACCGATTCACGGTCAAACCACTCAACCGATTGAAATGGAACTTTGAGAAACATATACCTAAGTGAGGGAAAAGATTCTTATTAAACTTAGAAATATAAGAGATAGATGGCGCAGCAGTACCATCAATAAGAATGCTTCAAAGTTACATAACTTACACTGAAATAACTTGACTTCCTAGATCTTGAGACTTAAGGCAGTTGGGTTTGCAAAATACTGAGTATAGATGCATATTGCATATTTACCAAACATTTTGCAAAATGTGGGCGGCATTGACAAATTTCATGCGTGACACCTTTCATGGAAAGTGGTTAAAAAGTCTGTTCGTTTGTAAACTCTTTTTATGCGGGTACACTACCTACTAACTGGGTAGCTGGGGAAACCAACAAAACATATTTTAGACTCGAATACAGAACTTCTTTTGAAAGCTATTGCGTGTGCGCGTCGAAACTGTCAGTGTTCCTCAAAAGATTTGTTAGTTACAAATACATAAGGCTGTTAGAACCTCATAGAGAGGTTTGTGAACCCAAATGGGAAGCAGATATAGCCCTGTAAAAGTATTCTAATATGCTCATAGAAAGAGCCCGGTGTATGTTATAGCCTCTTAGAACCTTTATAAGACCCTTCTACTTAACCAGTACAATTATTTTAGAGATCTAGAAAGTTCACAGCTGCATAAACCTACCTACTTCTACATCTACAGCTTTTTAGGGAATCTCAGAGAAGCGTTTTTAAAAATGAAGAGAAAGTAACAACATTTTGAAACAGTTTTCAAAATATTGAAAGAGTCATTCCTGGCGACATCATTAAATTAATAAGTAAACATCTAAAGTTTCCGTGCACTTTTTAAGTATTTATCATGAAATGAGGAGATTGAAACTTATATCATTCGAAAGGTACTGTGCCATAGATGTGCAGAAACAAAAGTATATGTCGCCATTAAGACTGGTAAAATGAAGTTAAGAATTCCCCATAAAAATGCTTAGCAGTTAATCGAAAGCATTTTGTTGCCATTCAATTTGTCGCCGTCATGTTTCCATAGTAACGAATTTAATCATCTTAGATTAGAACCTGTTGGAGAGTCTCATTAACCCATAGGGGTATGCAATTTAATTACCCCTTAAAGTAAGCAATCATAAAATCTTATTTCAGGGGCATTGCAGAGTTATCTGCGAGGTGTTACTATGGAAACGATCATTCATGCTTTGCCCTTTTCCATTCTTTTTTCATAGCGGGAAGGTACATGAATTAAGATTGAGCATTTAAATAAATTTAAATAAATAGTAAATAAATTATGTAAGAAACAAGTTGGCTTTCGTTACTTTATACACAGACAAAATTGGTCGACTTTCGACCACGGGCGGTACTTATTATTATTATTATTATAAGCTTTTTATTTACTATAAGGTTTACAAATTGTTATTGTTATAAGAGTATTTACATCATTTAGTTATTTAACTTTAATTTAAAATACATAAATAAAATAAATATATCATCATTTGACAAAGTCTAATCATTGTTTTCAAAATTAGTTGCAAATAGTATAAGCCTCCCCCATAGTTATCCATAGATCTCTATTTTTTGCGTCATGGTACCAATACCTATTAAATTGGTTAATATCGTCAACCCATCTTGTTCGTGGTCGTCCGGTTGATCTTGTCGCTGGTGGTGTCCATTTGATCAAAAGTTTTGTCCATCTATTGTCTGTAATTCTTGATATGTGTCCTGCCCAGTTCCATTTAAGTTGTTTCGTCCTTTTTATTACATCTATGATGTCCGTTTGCCTTCTTATTTCTTCGTTCCGCACTCTTTGTATTAGTCTTATACCGAGAAGTTTCCTCTCCATTTTTGTCTGACAGATTCTTAATTTCTCGGTTAGATTTGTTGTTAAGCCCAATGTTTGAAGTCCGTATGTCAGAACTGGTAAAATTGCTGAATCCATTAGATATTTTTTTGTGTCTTTATTTAGTTTTGCGTTGAGTATCTCCTTCATGTTCCAGAATTGTCGCCATGCGTTTGATATTCGTCTATCTATCTCCTTTTCTTCTTGATTTTTAAATGATTTTAATTGTCCCAAATAAATATAGTCCTCAACATAATCAATATTTACGCCATCGAGTGTAATGTCCTTATGTGTAGAGTTGGTCATCACTTTTGTTTTCGACTGATTTATGCATAGTCCGTAGTTTTTACAAATTGAAGCCAGCTGTGTTACCATTGTCTGAATGTTGTCCGCTTTCTGTGATATTAGGACAACATCGTCAGCAAACCTCAAATTGTTCAAATGTTGTCCCCATATATTTATTCCAAATCGATTCCAGTCAAGTTGTTTAAATATCTCTTCGAGTACTGCAGAGAATAATGGTGGTGATATTGGATCACCCTGTCGTACACCTCTTCTTATGCTGAACATTCGTCCTGTTCTTTCTGTTTTTATTTGTCCAGTGTTGTTTTTATATATGTTTCTTAGAGTTTTGATGTATAAATCATGAATCCCTTGGTTTTCTAAAGCCGTCCATATTTTGTTGTGTTCTATTGAGTCGAATGCCTTGCTAAAGTCGATGTATAGGAGATATAGGGGTTGTCTGTACTCGTTGGATTTTTCAATCAGTTGGTTTATGGTCTGAAGATGGTCCGTTGTAGAGAATCCTTCCCTGAATCCTGCTTGTTCCCGTGGCTGTTTGTTGTTAAGTTCGGTTTTGATGGTCCGATATATAGTCTTTGAGAATAGTTTATATACTGTTGATATAAGGCTGATAGGTCTGTAGTTGTTAATATCGTCTTTGCTACCTTTTTTATGTATCAATGTTATTGTACTGTGTTTCCATTGATTAGGGATTTGTTGTTTTGTCAAAATGGCGTTAAATAAAATGGTCAGTAGGGGGGATAGTGTGTTTTTTCCATATTTTAACATTTCTGCTGAAATACCGTCATTTCCAGGACTTTTTTCTGTTTTAAGTTCGTCAATGGATTTCTCTATATCGTCTAGTTCAAATAATGGCACATCATCTAAGATTGTAGTTCTGCTTTGAATGTTTGTTTCGTCATGTTGGTATTGTGTTGAGCTAAATAGTTTTTCGAAGAAGCAGGTTGCTGTTTCATTTATTAGATTTCGGTTTGTTATTTGCTTATTATTTTTACTCATCGAAGTTATCCATTCCTTTTCATTGTTTAGAAACTGTTTAGTTTTTCTGATTGATTTAGTATTCTGCAGTATGTTTTTAATTGTCGTCTCGTTGTATAAATCAATATCCTTTTTCGTATTGGTTCTTATAGCTTTTCTTAAATAGTTCAGCTCAATTTTTTCGTCATTTCCCAAATTTATCTTATTTCTTAGTTTTTCTCTTCTGTCAATGAGTGCTTTTGTTTCGTTTGAAATTTTTATGTCTTTTTTGTGCCTTGTCTCCATTATTATATTTTTTGCCGTTGTTTTTATAATGTGTTCTAGTTTGTCATAAGTGCTTTGAATATTTAAGTGCATATTGGTAATGTCGATAGCTTGTCTTATATGCATGTCAAGACTACTGTTGTAGAGTACGACAGTTTCTGTTGATATATTTCTCGGTATATGTAGGGTATGAGTGTTGCGTCCTAAACTTTTGTGGTCAATTTTTATTTTCGCACGAACCATTCTATGGTCGCTTTCGTATGTTAATTTATTTATAACTGATACGTCTGATAATGTTTTTATTTTATTTGTTAGAATGAAGTCAATTTCGTTAAGTATTGTTCCATCGGGCGATCTCCATGTCCATTTCCGTTTATTTTTCTTTTTAAAAAAAGTGTTTGCACACACTAAGTTCATTTCGTTCAGCCATTTGACTAATATCTTTCCCCGTTGATTCCTTAGTCCGTAACCATATGGTCCAATTACTTGTTCATCTCGTCCGGTTTTTTTTTCCTACCTTAGCATTGAAATCTCCAATAATGTACATAATCTCAGTTTTCGTTTTGTTATATAGATGTTCCAGTTTTTCATAAAAGTTATTAATTTCCTCATCTGACGCTTTTTGTGTTGGAGCATATGCTTGTATGACGGTCATTTTTGAATTTTGTATTTTTAGAGTTATACTGCATAGTCTTTCGCTTGATAGTTGCACATCCAGTATTTGTTTTTTTAGTTCTTTTTTCAGTAGAAATCCTACACCATATAATCCCTTTGTTTCTCCTATGTAACAGAAAATGGAGTTATCTTGTTCTATAATTTGTTTTCCATAAATTCTTGTTTCTGCTAGTCCTATAATATCCCAGTTTAATTTCGATAATGCGTTCTTTAGATCTTCTATTCGTTCGTTCGTGGATAATGATCTAACATTGAGTGTACATATTTGTAACGTGTTTTTTAAGCTGCTCATTTGTTTTTCTTGTATTTTGGTATTGTTTTTATGTATTGGGGGGTTATAGCCTTTGTCCTTCACGGTGGCTAGCCGGCTTGAGGACATGATTCTTGTGGTCTTGTTTATTTGTTCTAATTTTGTTGTGTCTAGACTTTGTCGCGTTTGTTGCTAGTTTTTGTTATCGTTAGGTTCCTCTTTCTTGCTGGTTTGAAAAAAAGTTATAGATGCTGTTTTTTTGTCTATTATTTCCATTGTTAGTTGTTGTCTTTTCAGTCTGTCTCTGTTTCTTAGAGCCACTTGAGCAAGGACTCTCATCATCGCATTTCCTTTCGTCATTTATATACTGAAATCGTCTTCTCTTAGGGTTATTTTTAGTTGTTTCTGGGTTTTTTATTTCCTTTTGTTGTTTCTCAAGAGGCTTCGATATGTCTTTCTTTTCTCTGAGTGCTGCGTTAAGGTCTTCTTTAGTCTGATCGTCCTTAATGTATATTATTGCTTTTTTATAAGCTCTTAATTTTGTTTTGTTTTTCAATATAGTGTCTTTTTTGATTTGTGTTGTCAATCCTACTAAAAGTGGTCTGGTTTTTTCTCCTTTTTTTCCGATACGTCTAATAAAGTCAAGTTCTTCTTTTTTTGTTTCGACTTCTAGTACTTCATTAAAGAGGTGGAGTATACATTCTTGAAGATCTTTGACATCGTATTCCACTTCGTTAATATTATATATTACTAAGTTTTTTCTTTTTAAAGTCTTTTCTAAATATTTAACTTTATTCTCTAAGTAGTTTTGTTTTTCTTCTAAATTTTGATTTTTTTCGGTTAAGTACTTTAATTTTTCCTCTAATTGATTAGTTTGTTCTGTTATTTTATTTGTCAGCTCCGTTTTTAAGTTGTTCAAAGCAGTTAATATGGTGTCTAGTTTTTTATCGACGTTACTGTTTTCAGACATGTTGCAGTTTTTATGTCCGCTACTGTATACTGAAAACTCAAATTAAGTGTCAGGTAAATGTCACTAATATAGCTGTCAGAGTTGTTTGTTTACTTTTTGTTTGTTTACTTTTTGTTTGTCGCTTTTTTTTCTGTTTTTTCTATGTTAGGTTTATTTTATTTCAGTTCAGTTCTCAGCTTATTATTTCAATAAAAACGATAAAACGATAGTGTCGGTATTTTTTTGCTCTAAACTCCTTGTCGCGATTAAACTTTTTTCGCAAATCTATTTATCGTTGGCGTTCGAGTTTTGAATGGAGCTTTTGACAGAATAGTGAAGAAAATAGAAACATTGTACTCACCACATCCGTGATCAGTTAAAGAGACGGGGGGGTGGACTTGATCCGTTGTAGTTGGTTGGGCAAGAATCCGTATTTGTGCTTTTTCCTTTCTTTTTCTTTTTGTGGAATATTGAAGTTGTTATTTTTTTCCTTTTCCTTTGACACTCTATAAACTTTTCACTTATCTTAGATGGAAAAGAAACAGAAAAGTCTATCTGGCAGTGTAGTTATGTTTCTGTTTTTTTTTAATTTAGATCTAGCACTTTAAATCAATAGTTTCTGCAGAGTAGGTTTTTTCCACTTGCAAACGCAACGAAAGCTTTGGCGCAACGGGCGGTACTAGTTAATATTAATAGCATGTAGTGATAGTTGCTGACTCAGTTGTCACCAGTTGTATGAGCCAGAGCAACTTCATTTATTCTAAGCAAAGCTATACAAAAACGAGCTATCATAGCCGCATGAAAGTCGTACCTACCCCAATGACTAGGTAACGCAACTAACAATTGGTTGTTGCAAACAAGCGTAGCAGGTTTAACGGGTAACTGGACCTTGTAGTGTTCAAACCCGACTTAAATTTAGTTCTTTAACTACAGCCTTCTTAAGTTATGGTTACTCACTGCTATCTAAACAGCCTCGATGGGGATGACGTCGAAGATAGGTATGTGTAAGCTTGCTAAGTTATGCGTAGAAAAAGGAATTTTCGGGTTTGGCACCAATTTTTACTTTTAAAATTAATTTGCTCAGTGTATTTGCGAAATTAAGTAATTGCACAAAGGGGCGTGGCACTTTCGAAATATTCAACCATTTTAAATACCAATAACTTTGCACAAGTCCTGTCGGATTGAATAAGGACAGTCCATACATCAAAAACGGTCAAACAAGAAAAGCATGTAGGTATTATAAGCTTGAAACACGTTGAAGTTCTTAAACACCTTCATATTTCTCTGGAATATCTATATTGTGATTCTCCCCTCGCTTCAGAATGTGGGAAGAACAGCTCTATAAACTTACAAAGATTGGGAAGAGTGCACTTTGGCTCAAAAATAGAAGCCTATGCACAGCATTTCCATATACGACCCGTGCTGTTACTTTTTCATTTATGTCAGTAGGTCTTTTTCAATAAGACTATCGGATATTTATAAAACTTTCGCAAGAGGCAGCGCTATGGGAAGAACCTTTTTAGTAGACATTATTCTCTTCTCAGATCTCAACCTCATAAATAGTTGTTCTCCAAAAGTTATTCTTCATTCCATTAATATAAAGACTGTCAAAGACAGTTTCATTCCTTGAACTTTTTCTGCCCGAATTTAGTAGCTCTATAAGACATCTGTCTACCTGAGTGAGCCACCCCTATATCAAACTCTGAAAATGGTAGTCTTAATGTTCCAATCTCACATTTAAAATACTTAATCGGATTACTGCCAATCCAAATCCATCTGCCCAAGCTACTACTACCTACTTTCATCATATTGAGTGACATTCTTGGCTTGCGGTTACTTTTTACCCCACCCGAACCCCCTTTAACTGTCCAATACCAGATGAAGCAGCTTTATCCCTTTTCCACAAAAAAAAGAACGCTTGCGGTCACATTGATTTCGGATTAAGAGAAAATATTTTCGAAAATATAAACATCGCTCAGTTAAGCCTCACGAATATCCCCAACCCTACCCACTTAAAATTGTATTTCCCCCCCATTTGTGGTCACTTAAATTCCAGTCTCATCTTAAAGTCTCACCACATCTAAACAACCCCGACATCGACCACTTAGCAAAGCTGAACGTTGCTGAAAGTGTTAGGTCTAACCGCAGAGTACTTAGAAATCTGCATGGAGAAATTTTCCGTCCCCCAGTTCGTCCTTGGCAATAATGTAGCAAACCGCGCGCGCAAAAAAAGAGTATTTTTGAAAACAAAAGCTCATTAGGTAAACATATCACGGGGGATTGCGTTACGCACTCCACTCGCGCTCTCTCTCCTGCGCCCGTCTAAAATATAATTTAGATCCGAACACCGCCTAATGAAGCCAATAAAGGTATGTATATTACGGAATATCAATATATTATTGCTGTAATATATTTAACTTGGGGTTGAACCATTTATTGCGTTTGAGTGTGGAAACACTTGAGACTACAATCAGTTTAATAGCTTTCGGGATTGAGTTGAGGTTGTAGTAGTAGGTAGGCACCTATTCCAGCTTATCCATTTTGGAAATTATATTTATGGTTTGGAGGCGACCTGGCGGGAGTTATGGCTTCTTGGAGCGGAGTTTATTACTGCTGTTGGGGGTGGGGGGAGAGCTCATGATTGGGGGGATGGGGATTATAATGTTATGAATATGCAAATGATGAAGTTGAGTAAATCGGCAATCGTTTCAACTGTTTTGCACTTCACAGATACAATAGTAACTGTCACATTGAGTGTAACGAATCATTAATTTGATTTGAAAGTATGCTAATAAAGGGTTATAGGTGCTGAAATGAGTTTTAGTCACGCGAATGCTGTCAGTTGTTTTGGAATATTATACAATATTCGAGGTGGCTTGTTGATTTACGGAATATCGACTTTATTACTATGGAAATGGCATTCGAGTTTTAATTGATTTGAACTTATAAAAACTGTACTGAATACCTTACCATACATCTAGATGGCGCTGAAGTTCGTGGCCGACCTGGGTTCTTCATTAGACTGCTTTAAGTAAATGCTTAATTTTATATATTGATTTATTGCCACTGAAGGATAAATAAAACGTAGCAAGATTTTATTCAAAATAAATGTCAATATCGAAGCATTCGAAAAGCGGCGCCACTTACCTTTTACTCAGATTGATATGAAAAAAACGTAGCAATTGCTAAAAAAAAAACAAAGTCTGCTATTTTGCTCACTCCAACCTTTTCTACTGAATGGGTATTTTGTACGCACATTTTTTACATAAAGCAATCAAAGGTTTTGTGAATTTTCAATGTTTTTTAATGAAAATGTTAAGACGCAATCATGCCTAAGGTATATAGTAGGAGATCCGGGATTTTAGCTTACATTTTAAACTTTAACTGTTCGGCCGATGAACGGATACAGTTTCCTGCACCTGAAGAAAAAATTACACATCACCAAGCTATTTGCAAACAAAAATTATGAACAAGGTGGAGCTGTCGATTTTACGAATATTGTAGGTAGCATTTTTTTTCAATTTCGTTCACTTCTGTTAAATTTTCCACAAAAGTCGTTGGAAACACTGTCAAAAGTTCAAATTTCCTGGTCAGGTTTGGCAGGAACTGCAAGGCAAGTAAACGTACAGCGAAGTAAATGCTATTTTCGAACTTAATTTAGCAAAGTAGGTTTTTAATCATACCGATTCTAGGCAATTGCTAAGGACTTTTACTTTGCTAAAACATTTTACACAAAGCAAATGCTATTTTTCATTTCATATGATGCATTGAGACGTCATTCTTAGTCCATTACTTAATAGAAGACTAGCTAAAAATAGTGGTATATCCAAAACACATTCCTATGTAAGTGGTGCCCTGCCATTTTGTTGCTAGACCGTTCTTGCCGTCGGGTCGTTGCTGGCTACCATACTCGCCTTAGTAGCCCCTACAACAGCCTACAACATTACTAAATTAAGGAGGGTTCAAACCACGTGACACTGGAATCAAGTCAGAAAGAAACGTTCCGATATACAAAAGGAACTGGATGCAGATTCGAAAGGTATAGAAATACCCTATTCCCAACCACAATGTAGTGCGAAACTCTAAGTTAAAACAAGATATTGTAATGTAGACTAGTTGTTCTTCGATCGGCCACGCAAATCATCAATTTTAATGACATTATTGACTACCTCAACTTCACAGGTTGGTTTTGAGCTTCCCTCAACAGCTTCTAATACATTTTCGGTCCCTTTCGAGGCTCAAAGAAGCCCTACAAACTGATGATTGTGAAAGCTAGAAGCTTCTTATAAATATATGTTGAGTGAACAAACCTTCGAGATTATCTTTTCCGTGTAGATAGTCGTCCAAAGTGGTGTATATTTTCTTAAAAGGTATAAAGCTATAAAATTTGCATAACTTCACCTTTATAACATTAAAATGAAAGCTGCCTTTGCAAATTAATTGCGAATAATTTTTCGTTTAAGACTCATTTTACTTGTAAAAAATAACAATTAACTTAGTGAAACACTCACAAGGACTCATAAATGTGCACAAGTAAAATAGCTGGTAGACATACAACAATTGGATGTAACTGCTGGCTAACAAGTTACGGGCAGGGTTCCAAATAAATATAAACATTAAATATATATTTAAGGCGGCAAAATAAATCAAATAATATTGATATCCGAGAGAATATTCCTGAAAATAGAAACGATAAAATTGATTCCAAGGAATTCCCCGTCCAGGAGAATCA
The DNA here is from genome assembly GCA_936431705.1 of Cheilosia pagana. Lineage (NCBI taxonomy): Eukaryota > Metazoa > Arthropoda > Insecta > Diptera > Syrphidae > Cheilosia > Cheilosia pagana. The sequence goes on from OW386166.1 coordinate 114,540,619, forward strand.
ATTTCTGTCATTATTCAGAATACCTACATAAAAAGAGTCTCCCATCGGCGCTATTATGTTACGTACCTACCTACTTCGGTCGAGGTCCTTTTGTCTGCATAACTAGGTCAAATTCAACAGGAAGACACAATAATTCACTTGCCCTCTTTGCAGGGATATTGGAAAAGATTCTTTTTCTAGAAACTGATTTCAAATACACATTGATTCACAAGCGTGTATCTAATGTTTTAAATTTTGATTTATTTTTTGTAAGTTTTGAGAGCACAAGTATTTGCTTACAAAATACAAACACTTTAATGGAAATTGAAGATATTTTGAACTGCAGTAGTAATAGTATTAATCATCAGAGAGGGTTTGAGTGATTGTTTAAATATTTAAACTCCGACGGTCAATTACAATTCTCTTGAAAAGGCATCTAATTTTTAACTTACATTTTTACGTCAAATAAGTAATAATTTGAGCACCAATTATTATTAAATATTTTTGTTGATTTTCCAAAGTGTTTTCACTGCTTCATTGACGGAAAATATATTTTTTCTTGCCTTCTTTAACGTGGGTCATAATATTTTTATTAATTTTTGTTCTTAAAACAAAAGTGTTTTCTTTCATTTTTAGTGTCTGGTGCATTATTTAAAAAGGTTCGACTATAAGTGTTTTTTGTACTCTGTTAATGTTGCATTTTGTTATAGAAATTTTAAAGTATATTTCTTTATTTAAAAAAAGAAATATGAAGTCAACTCTTTCCTTATTTTAGGTGCCAGAATTTAGAAAGGTTTACTTTTTGCATTACGGTTCTACTAAATACCACATTTTATTTACAATTTCATTTCAATATTTCCATTTAAAATTCAGACAGCCATCCAGAAAAACTTGGGGTATTTTTATCGTCTCTTGGCTATGATTAGATTCGATTTACCAATCAATTGAATGTCTGAAAACCATTGAAAAGATAGCCTCGAACTACGTCGCTAATTGCGTCTAAAAGGAAGCACTATTCACTAAATCCACAATCTTTAAATCCATATTGCAATTTGTTCAACAGCTTGTCTCCAAAATTTGGTCAAAGGGAAGGTATGTCTGATGAATGGCGCCTCTGCACTTTTTCCCAATCAACAGCATCAGTCTCTTTAACACTTCATATAAAGTGATCCTCTCAGCTGTACTATGTGATCGCCTGTTAACGTCATTAACGACCTGGCTGGTCCCTACCAGTTCTGTTTTAGGCCCGACAAGTAAACAACCGACCCAATATCATGGAAAAAAGCGAAAAATTCCAGGTCGATACTCACCATCTTTTCATGGATTTTAATATCGATTATGACAGCATTTATAGAGACGAGCTGTACAGAGTCATGTCTTGAATTGGCATCCCTGACAAATTGTGCCGAATGACGGTGAAGAACGAGCGTTAATTCAAGGTAGGAAAAAATCCGACCGCGACCTTTGATGTCAAAAAAGCATTTAGACAAGAATATGCATTGTCAGGTGAATCTTTTAATATAAGGCTTAAGAAAATTGAGCGAAATGTGCAAGCCTGTTGACAATAGGAACACAATTTTTACAAAACACTGTGTAGCTGATGACATCGACATAATGGCCAGAAGATAGCGAGCTGTCACTGGTGCCTTTGCAAGTATCACTACAGAAGTGACAAACTTGCGATGAGTTTTGAATGATAGCAAAACAGAATTATGCCAACAAGAAGGGACACAAAACATCGACAAATCGGACAAGGCGTCACGATAGACAGCTATTTGGGGGTAGTTTGGGACTTTGTCTACCTTGGCTATGAACTCTAAAAATAACCTCAGAAAGGAAGCGAAAAATCACACTTGCCAACCGCTATTACTTCGGCCTAAGAATGCAATAATAATTGATTAATAAGGCCTTTTCAAGTAACACTAAGGATACTCTATTTAAGGCCTTCTACATTCCTGTCCTGCTTTATGGTGTGACTGGACCCGTACTGTCAGTGTCAAAATATTATTGTCCATAGAAATTCGTATTGAAAAATGTCACGAAAGTGGCGGCCCATTAGAAACGAGCCAAATCAGTCACTTCCACCGCGTTTACATTTACATTTGCATTATTTTTTTGACGTGAAACATCTTCTGGCGCACTTGGGAGTAAAATCGATTCTTCAAAGCGGAAGTGCGTGACGGAAATTGGCCTGTCGCCATCACTATGCCGCCGCCTAAAACTCCTTAACCACTCACCCGAATTCAATGAAATTTTGTGGGTGGGTATGGTTGGTTGTAACTTGATGGATAAGATAGTTTTGGACCCGATAGGTGGCGCTGTTGTCGATCTTCTTAACCACTCAACCGATTTCAATGAAATTTTGTGGGTTATAATGGAAAGATATATTTTTTAATTTTTTAAACTTAATTGTCAAAGTGAATACTTGTATGGGCACGCTGAAGTGAACTGAAGAAGCTAAGTTTTACACAGACACTAGACTTCTGAATCAGTTGACGATATGAAAACAAAATGTAAACAAAAACTCTCGACATAGAAATAGAAAACTTTGGATTGGATTGTGTTATGAAAACTTTTTAAATTAATGAGCATAATTATCTACTGCGCTGTATTAAGATTATAATATTATAAAGATTTAGTTTTTAAATTTAATTTCTTAATGAAATTCAACTACATACAACACAGTTCAATTTAACATCCACATTTAGCGAGAGAAGTTTCACATCTGGCGTGTGGTCACAAGCACGCCCTCTGTTTTTTTTTTTGACTTGTTCATACCTAAAAAAGATGCGCTTTATTTTTGGTATTAGTTTGCTTTCTTTGGCGTAATAATTTTCTACTCTCTGTCATAGATTGTGACATATGCTCTTACAGATTGCATCAAAATTAGCCGCCTAAAAGACACACTATTTTCATTTTTAAAAGTCCAATTGTTGCTTTTTAGTGGGATAGAGCTACTGGGATTCAGCAACTGATATTTTCAGTCAGTCATGTCAAATTTCTTTCACAGCACTGCATGCGGGCCAATAAAAAAGTTCTCTGCCCAAATAGCTCAATTCATAAAGTTTGTCCAGTATAACAACTTTATGCCCTCCACTTTTAGTTTATTTCCAAGCATTTGTTTTTATTTTGCAGTCAGGGCTGCACAACGTCGTGACATGCCATGTGTGCTGCAATTTAGGAGACAGTAATTAGGGCCGCTGCTTGGTCATGTCAATATGAACATTAAAAAACTCACGCACGTACGTGCACATTTGTGGCGCGCTTACAACTAAAAGCGAACTCATTAATATGGCCAACCCGGCTACATCTCTGTAAAGAACTCCAGTAGGACGTGACCAATATAACGCATCCTGTGTTATTAGTTTTTGTCGCTTGTCTCCTTTTGAAAGTTCCTCATGCGGTATCTGACTTAATGGATAAACACTTGAAATCTTACTTAAATAGTTTCTGGGATCTTCTCCTGCTGTCGTTTCTTTTTTCTGTGTATCGTTGTAAAGATTTAATTGCGTCCCTTTTCAGTAAGCATCTGTTGATTTTAATTAACTAACGCTCAAGGGGTTTTCTACTACCCTTTCACATGCAGTGGGAAATCGTTAGGAGAGACAAAAGGACTCTGGGTTAGATAATTACATCCGTCTTGACTCTTGAGCATTTAGCGACCTAGCAATGGAAGGGGAAAACAAAACACTTGCCTTTCTGAATGTAAGACTGATGCGTTGCTCAGCTAAATGAATAGGGTCCGTTTATAATTCGTAAGTTTACGACGAGGATTGATTGAATTGAAATGGAAAACCCTCAGTGCTTTGCCTAACTGCCGAAAAGGTTTTCCTTTCAATCGGTTCAGTGGTTTAAAAGTTAACAATGTAAAATACATGCATCCAGTCTATGCCTACCTTTTACAACAGGTGGATGGGTAGAAAGCTCAAAAGTACGGATGCATCATCACCCGATTTGTGGAAGTACTTCTTGCCCAATGAACCGATTTTACCGGAAAGCACTTCAGTGTTACTTCAAGTTGCTTCACTATTTGTTCCGAAATCCCGCCCCTGAACCGTTGGACATGTTTGCAAGCAATCAATGTGCACGCCTGTTAGAGATGTCATTAAAAAAAACTCCTCCAAAGGAGCATATTTTGGAGAACAAACTCTGCCTTACAATTATAATTTTATCGACAGATAGATACGCAAACGGTTCTCAAGAACACTACTGACGAATGCGTACTGAAATCGACCTTTCGCTCGACCGCCCATTGCTCGAAATCCATTCGGCCTTATCGCCAATGGGCATAATAAATTACTTGTGGCAAATCGCATGAGCAAGTTTTTATTCTGGTCGATTTTACATACTATCCGTTTTGTCTATAAACATGGAATATCGCCTCGGGTAATGGCTTTATAGCTCTACGAGGATATAGGAGGTAGGAAACTAGGAACGCTTTTTGACTTTGACAAAGTCAGATATCTCCTCTAGTGCAAGGGGAGCTTATTGATGAATGCTTTTCCGAATTGCCGTAATGCATATGTATGGACTGATAGTAAAATGTCAGTTCCATACAAGCTCTGGCCAATAAACGACGCCAACATAATAATTAGCGCCCTTTTGCAAGGCGAAAAAAACATTTACCAAAATGTCAACCAACTTGGACATATATTGGGTGTGAGTAGATTTGCTAAGTAAAACGGTTGAAATTCAAATTGCTGCGGAATTAATTACAATAGATGTCAAATTGAAAAAGTTCTAGTTTAAATCATTATATTAATAGGTAAACAACAAAAGTTTCCGTACACTTTTTAAGTATTTATCATGAAATAAAGAAAATGAAACTCATATCATTCGAAAGGTACTGTGCCGTAGATGTGCAGAAACAAAAAATCGTAGGTATATGTCGCCATTAAGACTGTTAAAATGAAGTTGAGAATTTCCCATACAAAATGCTTAGCAGTTAATCGAAAGCATTTTGTTGCCATTCAATTTGTCGCCGTCATGTTTCCATAGTAACGAATTTAATCATCTTAGATTAGAACCTGTTAGAGAGTCTCATTAACCCATAAAGGTATGCAATTTAATTACTCTTAAAAGTAAGCAATCATTAACTCTTATTTCAGGGGCATTGCAGAGTTATCTGCGAGGTGTTACTATTGAAACGAACATTCAGGTTTTGCCCTTTTCCATTATTTTTTCATAGCGGAAAGGTATATGAATTAAGATTTAGCATTTAAATAAATTAAAATAAATAATAAATGAATTATGTAAAAAACAAGTTGGCTTTCGTTACTTTATCTACAGACAAAATTGGTCGAATTTCGACCACGGGCGGTACTTGTAGTTATTAATGGATGTGTTGGTTCCATCTATTATTAACTTTTGAATAAACATAATTGCAATATTTTGTAATGCACGCGTTTATTGACCCATAAATTTTATGATTTTAATGAGTTTTTTTTATGTTGTCTTTCTTTTTTTTTTCGTCGGCTCAGTGGTTTAGTGGTAGTGTGTTGGGCTACTAAGCAAGGGGTTCCAGGTTCGAATCCCGAAAGGCCCAAATTACATCTTAAGGTTTTTTTCCACTGCGCCACCTCTCGCGAACGTCTGACAAACATCCGAGAGTAAAACTGTCATGAATGGGCTTCTCAATCAGCCGTTTGTACTCGGCGTAAAATTGTAGATCCCTTCCATTCGTCCCAAAAATTGAAAACCCACACAAAACGAATGGTTGTGAGAAGCTAGGCCTTGGGTCCCATAGACTTGTCGCGCCAAAATATGAAAAAAAATAATAAATCTTTTTTTTTTTTAAATAGCGATATCACTTTTGCATATTAGTATTTATATCAACAAAGTTTTCTAGACAGTTTTAGAATTTTTTTCTTGTTGCAGACTGTATTTGATTTTTAACTTTCTCGTTTTTGTTTTGCAAGTAATTATAAATTAATTACATTTTATAATTTAAATTACAACAATCTCTTGAATGGTAAGTTCGGCATTTGACCTTCAACGAAGTAGTAAATGCAATTTAGAAGACCCTCCTCGTTTTCCGACTAAGTACTGTATTTTTTCGACATTTTCAGTTTATTTAAACATTTCTTAAAACTTTAGTTTTTCCTAGTTTCCATGAAAACGGAGGCAGAAATTTTGTCAAAAATGCGCACCGACTTTAAAATTAATGCTTTGAAAAATAATGCGTCATTCGTCTTCCACTGGTAGGTATTGCCAATAATGTTTTTTGAAAAAATATGTTCACGTGCCGAAAACCTCTGTTTTAAAGACCAAGCCATAGCGGATGTTAAGAGGGAAACAGCTTGCCCGGGATCGCAGAGAATGGAAGGCTATATTGTCTTACGTTAACTAAGTAAGTATTAAAAGACAAGTGCCTACAGCAACGTTAACTTACATAAAATAAAGATTATAAGACGGGAGAAACCTGAAGGGGGCTCTGGCACTGCGGTCTCTATTTAAGGAACCTACTGTGCCTTATCATTATATTTATAGGCTACCTATTTATTTTGTCGTACCGATTAGAAATTTATTTTCAAACAAAATTTCTTTAAATGTGGTCCTATTTAAAAGTGAATTTCTCTAGATGAATTTGCACATGCATTATCTTGTCACAAACGATTGTTATTAACAAATCAGAGAGAGAGTTGTTGTTCCATGAGTTGTTCATTATGTAATGCCAAACATTTCGAATCAGGAGATGCCTCTTCATTGTCATATCTTATCTATACATGCATAATGCATTTACAACTTATGTTCATAAGAAGTGCATAATAAATGTGCTTCCATTAACTAAGTCTAAAAAATAAAAGGTCTCTTCATAATCATATCTGGTTGACTATTCCCTAGAACGCGGTTAAATTTATACCGTTGAGTTTGCTTATTTAAATGTGCCTGTTTGTCATTTACCAAGCTGTTTTTAAATGTTTTTTTGCTTTTCTGGTTTGTTGTTTGTTTTTATTTGATAAATAATATTTGGTTCTTAAATCTTGATTTTTTTTAATAATTAATGTTCCATATATACAGAACGATACTGGACTTAAAGCTTTTGTCGGCAGCTAAAAAACCCAGTGATAATTTCTTTTGATCCTTCAATGCATACTGTTTTTTTGGTTTTTCATTTCCAATCCAAAAATAAATATCTTGTCCTTGCAAATATATAAATGTTTCACTATAGTAAATAGACTTGAAAGTCGAAGGAGCATGTCTTCTCAAAATTAATGGAACGTGTGTGTTTAATTTGGTGTAAAAAAAATGTGTGCTTTAATATAATAAAAGTATTTTGTTTATAGTTCCTTAAATGTTCATTCTGATATCTGTGTAAAACTAAATTACAAATATTTAATATTAAGGGTACTCCAATAATATCCTTCATTTTTGACGAATATAGTGTAGTAAAAAATGTTGGAAACAAAATCTATTTCGGCATCGAAATCGACTATAACTTGGGATGTCGATTAAGCCAGAAACAAATATTATGTATACCGTACCTATAGAAATAAAAAAAATCCAATTGAATGGTTGCTGCAACAGGTCCTTAAAAAACACCAACAACTATTGGCTGTGAATTTTTACTTTTACGACGGATGAAAGGGACCTACAATGGGCAAATTTATAGGCTTAGTTTTCTTTAGTCGACTAGATTGGTCTGGACAAGATGTAACCTGAACGCAAAAGTGGATTGGTGGGAAACGTCACTTTTCCTAAGTCAGCCACACATGCGAACTGTCAACTTAGTACTCAATCACGAATTTCTTGACTAGATTCATCGGCTACCCCTCCATAAACGTCAACTGCAACAGCTGCCCATGTGACCGATCTAGGCCAATCAAAACTGAGAAACGTCAAGTCAGTCAGATGTCAGACTTAGGTACTTAACTAGAAACTTAAACGTCCCCAATCTTATACCGAGTCCGAAACGGTTGAATTGAGAAGCTTTTCCAGGAATGTTTTACCCCCGGTCAAACTAAATTATGTACAAAGGGCATTTAAGGACCTACGTGATTTATTTAAGTTGCTGTTATTTTTTTTTTTTCAAAATTATTATTTTATTTTTTAGATTTTATTTTAAGAAGCATTTTTTTCCGAAATTAAAAAAATCTGTTACTAGGAAAATTTTTTTTTCGTTGCAACTTCTCATTATAAATCACATACCGTTAATGCATCATACCCAAAATTCGGGTTACCAGAAAAGTGGGTGGGTGGACATTATTTATATATGTTTTTCGTGTTTTTTTTTCGCAAAAATAAAAAAAGACATGAATTGCAGGCTAAAATTCCATATTACACAGCCTATAAATATTTAAAGAATATTTATGTTGTAGAAAAATCTTAATAAATTTCACTTAAATATTTATGGAATAAACAACTAAACATAAAGTTAGAAAATAAACAAGAATATTGGGATTTTAAATGGGAGCTCCACCAAATAAGTTTACTTTTACGGTTCTACTAAAACTTTTGAACGAAAAACAGGAAACAGAAACTGATTGATCCGTTACCTGAATGATATATATTCAAATTTGGCTACAAATATATTTAAACTTTAAGTCAATCTCTCAGGAAAATATTCTAATTAACGTGCTTAGGAAATATTCGTCCTATTGCATTTTAGACAAAGCAGAAAGACCTGAAAGCGGTTATGACTCAGCAAAAGAGGGAAGTCTAGCACTCAGTAAATATCAATCGAGATTTCAGCAAAAAAATGCTTTGCATGTGCAATTAATTGATAACTCAGTATATGGTACCACTTTTCCCAAGTCTTAGATGCAGAGCCCACATATAACCCAATCCACTTGCCACATTTACAAGAGTATGGTAAATAAATGTTTAACCATCTTGTGGATCTCCCCCTGATGCTTTGCTACTCAATTATTATTCCACGTACCTACAGACAGGGACTCTCCTTACATCACTCTGCTCAGTCTAACCCGCCATCAGAAGAAGCTCAATCGAACGAGAGTTCACATTCAAAACTCCGCACTAACGAGCCACCCAGACCCTCTATACCTTCGTAAGGACCTCCCAATGAACTTGTTCCCCTATAACAACATCAATAATCGACCGAAAAACTAATCAAAACTTCAGTTTTGCTGGCCAGCGAAATGCTGCTTTTCTGCTGAATAATTAATTCGCTGAATGTCATTACCGATATACCGTGCACAACTAGCGTATTTTGAAAACAAAAAGACAAAAAAACCCACAAACAAAAAATCTACATAAGCAAACATAATTAGTATTCTAATTTTACCTCAACACTGCTGCATCGATAGAGTTGGGTCAGGTGGACTCGTACCTACATGCAAATGCAGCCGTGTCTGCATTAACAGGTGAAAACGTCGCGCGATTCCAAGTGAAAAACGTAAAACCGAAGACCGAGCCCGCCAGGCAGTCTGGTGCATTAATAAATATTAAATGTGTTATTGCAGGACTCGCTCAATGCACTGTTTGAATTCACGCAACATCAATAGAACAGGGGGGTGGAAACACATCACACAGAGACACAAATCTATTATTACACACTGCACTAGATTTAAACCACTATAATTTATATATTTTGATGATAAAGAAGGCAACCAGAGAGAGAGCTAAGTTAATACTGGGTATCCTGTCAGTCAGTAGAATAGTCACAGGATATGCCACACAACCGAATGCAACGCAGCGATCGCCTCAACGCACGACATTCAACTGAGTCGAGCCGCACAACAACTGCTGGCGTAGACATGGCACATCCATGAAGGTAGCAGGTAAATGTCCTGTAGCCCCACACTTTGCAGGCAGCAGGGTCTGCAACTCCGTCGAGGAGCTGCCGTGCCGCAGTGATTTTCGTATTGAAATTTCGTAGCGAAAGGATATTTCCCCTGAGTGTGATTTTGGCGAGGGCGCATGACCGAGCGTCGTCCGTGTTCTCACATTAAAAATAGAATACATATGTTTCCCTTCGCTGAAATATTCTCTGAGATAACGCAAAGGACACTGGAACTGGATTGCTAGGCATTTCGCGTTAAGTAAGTTGTTCCTGTCATATCCCACAGCCACCCCACCGCCCAACCGCCCAACCACCCATCTCGATGCCATTGGAGTGCACCGCGACGAACAGGAAAAAAATACAACCGAAGAGAAACGTTATTTGCTGCAGAAAAAATCGACGAAGGACATGGAAACAGGCGTTGAGCGAGTTATTGAAACTTTTCTCATGTAAAGTAACGCTGTTGCATGCAGCACAGTGGCACGATGCATGGCTAGAGCGCACATGGATTCTGAATCGGATCCTGGTACATTAATTGGCGATTTTAAAGCAGTGAGAGTCCTTTGAATATAGTACTTGTGTATCCGGTATCTGCCACACCACCACACCATCGTCACCGCATACATTCTGGGTGTTGTATGCAATCGGATAGAATGTAGGACAGATTTTTAATCAATTATCCTGCGTGTCCTGGGGCGAGATTTTCTTTTGTGCGACGCGATGAAAAAGAGGAGCGCACGAGGAATTAAATGGTGATATCGCTTAAAAAGCTGGCGGCCGTTAGCTTTTTTGTGGTGTTTGTTGTTTGCCTCTTTGCCGCGCCACTCTACCACTAATCTGAAATTCATATGCAGCTCGTCGCCGTCGTCCTTCAAGGACGCGCAGTAATGCTCGCGTGTTCGATAATTAAATGAGTGTATATGGCGCTGAAGGATGCGTGTCTGGCGATCGGATAATGGCTGTGTACACACCTTTAAAATCGAATATACGGCTCAAGAGTGATTGAGATGGTGATAACAGCGAGCAGAAGGAGAAAAAAAGGGCAAAAGGATATTTAATAGGATTTTTGCGCGTTGTCGTGTGATTTGTAGCGCATATAGAATTGCTGTAATATAAATCCAATAAGGGCCCGCAATCGCGGTAATCTCTTACATCATGCAGACGGATGTTGAGTCCTTGTACGTTCGACTGAGAATTTCCGCATTCGGCAGGGGATTGGTATAAATTCGAACAGCAAATCCAAACTTGATGAATTGCGTTTTGGAAACTTTGTATATGCATTCTTCGTGCTGGGTAATTTGATGTTTCGGACAGCGATGCAAGTGATGAATAGTTGATGCTGCATGCAGTCGAAGCCCGTCAGTAACCACCTGGTACCTGGTGCAAGGAGTAAATTAATCAGAGAGGTCGAACGCTGAGGAGCTATGATTAATGCTTTGCAGGCGGGATATGGCTATGGCTATTTGCCGGCATCGATTGGGAATTTGCGGTTGCGACTGACTTTCGCAAAATGTTCTCAATCGGCCATTGCATGTGGGGAAGATCCTTCCGACAGGTATTCAATATTCATCCAAGTAGCATCTGTCAGCGTCATTTCGTTACCAGTTTTCTTGCAATTCAGCAGAAACATTTACCCAAAGGACTTTGGATTAGACTTGTGTGCGGGGCTTAGGTGCACTGTATGAAGGGCGATGTCAGTCATAAGGTCAAGGATGTGCTGTGTGCGGGTTTAACATTTTACAAGGTATTCCAAAAGAAAATTGTGTCGCTGCAAATTCCACAAACAGAATCTGATTACAAATGAATGAGCGGGTAGATGTTTCTTCAAAGCCAAGGGGAAACTGGCTTTAAAAAAAACGTATGTATTACGAGAATTAGAGAAAGCCCTCGAGTGGTGGGGATCCAATGTCAATGTCAAATATCTCGGACTGAAATTGATGCTTTGAAATTGCCGATGGACTACAATTTTGAAAATATGGCACTTTTTTCAATTAATAAAATAATAAAATACTTCTAAACGTAAAATATACATGGAAATCTCGCGTTATTCCATTTAGGGACAACTGCATTTCGAAATACTGCACCCTAAGTATGTACCTACTAGGGTTGCCAGATTTTGCTCGCAGCTCGCCGGGACAAATGGCAAAAATATGAGAAAAACCCGGGACTTACAAATTTATCCCGGGACATAATAAAAACTCATATAAAATACATATTAAACTCTTTTTTTTATTTAAATGAGTGACTAGTACGTTTTTGAACGTATACATTTTTACATACGTTTCTTTTAATTCATAAAAACATAAATCAAAATATCTTTATATTTATTAAAAGAGAAAAGAATATAAATAAAATAGAATTCATTTAAAATCAAAAAAAAAAATGCAAAAATTATTTCATACTAGGACTCAAATTATTATTGCTTTTTATCTTTTTTTTAATTTATATAATTAAACATAATATCTAATATTCAGTTTCATTGTTAGTTCATAAAAAAAAAATCGTAACATTAAGTTACTTTGTACATTTTAAGGAACTTTTAGCAAATTGAATCATTTCGGGGTTGTTTTTTACAAAATTGTAAAATTCTGAGCACGAGTAATCGAAGTTAAAAGCTGGAAGTAGTTCGGCTTTAATCAAATTTGGCGAACTTTTATTTCTCACATCCGTCCATTTCAGAGCCATATGCGAAAACACTCTTTCCGCAAAACAATTAGAACTAGTAATACTAAACACAAAGGAAATTATTTGGAATATATTTGGTATTTCGTCCAATGAAACATTTTTAAGAATGTTGTACCATTTTGTAAAATATCTTATTTCTTTATCACTAAGTTCCAAAATAATGTATAAACTAGTTTTTTCTTTTTTTTTCTTAATATGAATCGCAACCCGGGACAAAAGCTGTCCCGGCGGGACAACCGAAATTATGTCGTAAATCCGGGACGTCCCGGGCAAACCGGGACGTCTGGCAACACTAGTACCTACACAGCGCAAGTAACTCGAAAACAAAGACGTTGACTTAGTGTAAACTCTTATGGGTTTCGTTTGTGGGAAGCTAAACCTTTCAGCAAGTACCTATATGAATCCTCCCGTAGATTTCCGAGCAGCATTTGATACTGTACCACACGAAGTTCCTTTTTAACAAATTCTACAAAGTTGGATGTAACACGTCGTCTGTTTGCGATGGAAACCACTTATCCGAGGAGTTCCTAACGACTATGGATGTAAAACAAGGATGTATCTTTAGCACGTTGGTGTTCAGTTTATATACCTATTAACAACATAATAGACGCTACTAAAGGAGTAATAGAGACAACCTGAACAAAAATTCCTGTGCTGTTATGCAGATGTTATATAAGTTGAGCAACTGATGATTAACAAACTGGGAAACTAATGCGAAACCTGCAACTTGTCTCTAGATCTATAGCAAAGTCGATAATGATGATCAGGGTAACCAATTGAACGTATCAGGGTGAGCCAATTGAAGTTGTGCCCGAATTTAAAAACTTAGGCGATTAGATTGCGTCAAACCTGAACATGAAGAGACACTTAACATCGAAAGCAGCGGGATGGAAGCATGCAGTCGGTGCAGTTTGGGGAGCTTGTATCAACAATAAAAATATATCCCACAGCTTGAAGCAGAAAATACTCTGCGTATTCCATTGTTCTTTATGGAGCGCAAATATGGGCATATCGACCATTCAAAGAGGTAAAAAAGTGTCTTCGGTTTTTCATAAAAAGGACACTCAGACTGCAGAGCAGTTCACATATTAACATGCTCAATTTGCAGACATGTGTGGTACGGGTGTTGACAGAGGTTATCGAAGCTAAATAATTGTTAAACATTTTTAAACTTCATTGATTTTTTATTTACTATAAACATAGTTTTTAATATTGCTTAGCAATTTGTAAAATGTCACTCTGGTAGAAGGCATTTAGCCAAAACGATAAAAGACTAAAAAATTGTATTTAAGCAAAAAGAATTTATACATTTTATGAAATAAATTGTCTAATTAACCATAATTACTAATTAACGCTATCCAAACCCCCAGAAGGCCTAACTTCGGTCGTGTATAGTTCTAAACTTAATCTGAAGAATGTTGACTAGATGCTGTATGAGATTTCAACACTTTTCTATATATTTAATTTGTTACATTAGCCCGCCATTTAATAAGAAGCGAACAAAATTTAAGTACATACCGTTGATGTTATAATGGAGTCTAAACAAAAAAGTCCAGGCGCTTTGAACGCCGGGGCAGTACCGGTCACCGCTTTCCGACTTCAGTATTGTTTGGCCAGCTCCGTGCACTTCGCGTAGCCGCCTTTGTTAAGCAACAAATACTGTTGAAAAAAATAAATTATCAATGACCCCTAAATCGTGAAACTGACACCAAACAGCGGGTTATTGTGAATGCAGTGAAATTTCATGAATGGCTTGAGGTTGCTGACTTTTCCAAATATGAACTGTTGTTTACTAACAAAGCCATTGACCCAGAAATGTGCTTCATAACGCTGAGATTGATATTGCGCCGAAATGTTGCTGTAAAACTAAATGCGATTAATAGCATATTTGTAAAAGGGTTGGTCGTTGAGCTTGCTTGTTCTTAATAAGGAAACGACTTAAGCTGACTCCATAAGCAACTCATGAACCTTTAAAGCTCCATTATCGGTCAAGTTAAATCCTCTTGATAATAAAACAATCAGAATTTCGATTAATATTATTTACAGGCCGATATTTATTGGATCCTGATCTCAGCTACAACTGACTTGTTGTATCGAATAGAAGCAGGACCGGGATGATTAAGGTCTTATATAGTATCTCCTTGGTACTATGAGAAGAAACAGCGATTGGAAAGAGTGATTTTCGCTTGATTTCTGCGCCGAATAAATTTTGCCAAGTGATAGGTAGTGGAGCAAAGGTATACAATGTCATAGCGATTAGCTCAAAATTCAAACACGTAATCACTTTAAGACCCAGTTGTAGCTATACATGAAACGAAACCGTAAATTATTTTTTTTTGCTTTTTCTAGCAACTTAAATTTTAATGGTTGAACTCAATCTTAGGCTTAAAATGTTGCTTATGAATTATAAACTTGGTTTATCAGACAAAATATAGGAAATTTTCCATAATTTTCTCGATCAACTTCTCGGTCAATTATTCCACAAAAATGAACCAAATCATTTCACTGAAGTATTTAATTTCTTTACTGTTCTATTTGCCAGGAATTCACTGGTGGTTGATTTGTTGCTCATCTGTTTTGATCAACTAACTCTATAAATCATAAGTAACATTTTAGGATAAACATTTTGTTCAAACAGAGTGCTTAAAAAATAAAATAATAAATTATTTGAATTGTTTAATCATTTCTATCCTGTGCTTAACAATTATAAACTTTACAATGATGCACCACGGACACCCACGCAGCGTTATGATGGAACGGACGGAACGGAACGGAATGAAAATTAGAAGTGCATCGGAAACACTTCCTTAAAAAGCCCCACCACCCAACCACGCCATTGAATGTAACCCAATACGAAGTAACCCCAGATATGGCGCAGTGGATCTGTGGTTAGAGTTATCTCAGGTCCAAGACCAGGAAAAATATAAATTACGTCTTAAGGTTGTTTTCATTGCGCTACCTCTTGCGAACATTTGACTATCATCCGAGAGTATAACTAATATGAAAGAGCTTTTCCGGATAGGCATTAAATTGTAGGTCCTACCCATCGTCCCAAAAATAAAAACTTGCTAACAAGGATTTTTGGGGTAAGCCTAAGATACGCCGACCTTTTGTGCCAACTATTTGTTTATTTTATACCCCAGATATAGGTAGAAATATGCTTTTGCAAAGGTCTGTCTACTGTCTAGAAGGAAGTTGAACTAACGCATATTAGACCGACAGGTCATAGGACACATAAAAGAACGATCGTACAAGTAGCTCACCGGCAAGCAAATTATTTGTGGCATTTTAGAACATCTCGCGCTGCCATCTGTCAATTAAACAACTAAATATATGTGAAACCTACCTACCCAAAAGCTATAGGATTTTAAACATTTTTAAAAAAATTACCATCATCTTGTCATCGTTTCTAGCCTAAGGAACCAATGTCTGATGATAAGGTACATACCACACCGTTAGTGTCCCTATTAACCATTTATTAAATTTAAAGATTTTCATGTAGTATAAAGAGCCCCTATTCACCTCTGCCTTCAAAATGGTACATAATACCCAGGCTGTAATAATTAGTACTAAGAGCCGGGGTGAGTGAAGACCCTTGTGTTTTCATGCGTGCATAGATGCTAAACTTTGACCAGCTTAAAGGTTGGGACCGCCCTAAATACCCAACAGTAAAATGTCAGTGAGCGACTTTAATTAATTCGCACTAGTGTTGACCCGACTTCCCCAATGGTATTTTAAAACCATGGGCCTTAGTTGGCATTTATCTACCGAAAACCAACTCCACCGAAACTTCCCCTTCCATAGATTTGGTACCGGCCAAATCAATAGCAATCACTTTTATGCAAACTAAAATACATATCACGAATCGAGGAAGGATATCCTTCACTTTGTTGAAGGTTGACTGCGCCTGAAATACATCTTCGGCAGGAAGAAAATATTTCGCCTGAAATGGGTTCGCTTACGTCTATATCTATTACGTTACAGTATAGATTGGGGATTTTTTTATTGGATAAAAATAACACGACCGCCCTTTTCGGTATTGACGATGACTGGGTCAAGGGTGGGTGCGTTAATCGAACCCACCTTGAATGGAATGGACACCATCGATCGCGGAACTGAAGCGGCCAACAAGTGGGCACGCTGTGCAGTCGCTTGGAAATGTATTTCCAAAGATGAAGGTGTGGGTTACGGTATCTTATCTTTAAAATATTGATCCTCCAATTAAACTGACTTGAAATCCTAGTTCTTCGCGTTGGTCTCATGAATCTATAGTAAGCAGATACACTATTCCACTCCACTCTCTTCGGGTTGGTAAGCAAAATGTTTTTCAAGAGACGAGTAAGTTATTTATGAAGTGAAACACTGCGGCTGAGGAGGATAATAATAAACGCCTGAGATGATACGTGATGCCATTACGTATTCACTGCCACCTTGAGGGTTTTTTTGTGGAGCGATTTGGAGCCGGTGGGAATTCGTCCCAAACACCCCACCCCACTGCTGGCACTCTCTTTCATTATTTAGCTTTTGTATAGTGAGACTAGCGTTTCGTCTGTGAGCGACGCTAGAGTCGTTGTGTCATGATTGCTTCTTATCACATTTCCATAATTAACAGAATGACATTAGGCGAAAGTTATGTGCGGCACGAGCGCTAGTGTGTTTCAGCAGGGGAGGTGGCACACGTGGAAGGATGTTGGTAGTGTTTTGGCAGTGCATCTGCTAATCTTTGCGAAATTGTGGCAGAAATCTGTGGTATTAGCTGAGGATGTGCACACAACGTTGTTGGATTAAATTTCAAGGATCTACTATGTGTGATGTATATTTAAGTGAGTAATTTGATTACATTCTTGATTGTAGGTGTAATGAAACCCAAACTTTGGTGAATATATGATCTAGATACTGTATGCATGCGGTGACAATTGTGTGTAGGGATATGTCATCGACTGGAATGCGGGAGAGTAGTGTAAATTCGGATTATTGACGCACGACAGTAGGAAGATCTGTGTAATCTTGTGCAGTGAATCTTGTATGTGACGAACTTTAAGTTCAGGAAGACAAATAGGAAGAACTGCTTTTAAATATGGAAAAGGTGGGTGCATCTGACTGTCTTTTCGAAAGACCAATATTTAATTTTTAAAAAAGCTCTCTTCAATTTCCCTAATGAGATTTTTGTGTTGGTTTTGTGTAAATCAATCAGATAAAGGCAAACTATAGGCGAACGCTAAACTTAGCAACAGTTCCCCCCAGCTGTCAAAATGTCAACAACTATACCTTTGCTTGAATAAACTACATACAGGGAGTTGCAAAAAACAGCAGAAAACCTTCTTCAAACTTTAGAGATTAGCTGATGTTTAAGGTCCCAAATTGCTTTGTTTGCAAGAGTTTTTGAAACCCTTAAACGCTTGTAAACATCCATAAATGCACCTATCCGAATGCCAATCCAGATGAAGGAACGTTATTAAAAATCAAAATAGACTCCATACCAATTTTGGGGTACGAATAACTTAAGCGAATAAACTGCACGCTGTGAGGAAAAAATATCGAACCTCTTAGGAGTTAGGAGGCTTAAATTAGATCCTCAGGAAGACCTGTGCCAAAAACTCCTCGAGTATATATGCAAACTCTTTCTAAAAATTAACAAAAACGTCTCAATTAAGTCAATGATGTAGATGAGTTGTCTCGTTCCATAGATGGGCTCTGGGGTATAAGTTTATCGCTCGCTTTCTATGTAGGTGGTGTAGAGTGGTTGCAGGTGCTCATTACCATGCCAAAAATAGACAAGAACGTCTTTAATAAGTCAGCGAATCATCATCATCTCCACAATGTTATTGGGTATTGGTTATTGGTTATTAGCCAACCTGTGATAGGATATTCCACAAGCAAAGCTACCAAGTTATTCTCTTTACAATAATAAAAATTGTTTTAAATTTGCTTCCCCTCGAAAACAGAGATAAGAAGTCACAATCACAACTTGATTGCTTACCATCTCTGTACTATCGTACCATGAAGTAAGGCCAAATTTATGTCGAACCAATATCCACGTTCGAGTGCTATATGCCACCGCGGTTATTGGCTTTCTGAAATTATCCACAGAATGAATCCTTTTAAGAATAATATAGCTTAAAAGTATTTTTAATTATACTGTGGACTGTATCCTTGCGGACAATTTAAATCCTGATCTCACGTAAAAGACATTTCGGGCATAATTGGAGGCTTTTAAGCAGCAAACAAAGTGATGAATGCATACTCAGTTGATGCAATGAAATCGTGCTTAAGCCAACAAAACTCTTAGCGAAGAGAAAGGAAAATAAAGTGCTTCACCTTATCATTTATTTAAAACTGAAAAATAAATAAAAATATTAAACGTAGCATACTCGCACTTATTGCTTATAGGAAAAGCAGTCGCACGTCAAACCTTTCGACTCTTTTTGGTGCGAACGTCAATTCCGCAGCCGAGAAATTTATGAACCATAAATTCCTTTTTGTTACCAGTTTTGTTTTATTTGTTATTTTTTTTAGGGAAGTTAAAGAGCGCGCCAAACTGCAGATTCAAATTTAACAACTCTTGCTGGTGAACTCTATTTCTTTTAAGTTATTTATTGACCATATGAAATCCAGTATAAAGTGTTCCAAACCAAAGGAAGACGCGTCATATGACTCGAGGTATAAAGTAAAGATGCTATTAGATCAACGGAGTTAAGTTTTCCGTCTTACAAAGCTGACATAATTAAGCATGTCACATTCGTGTATGACCAAAAGTTGAGGCCAAAAATACTGCCATATGTCCCAAGGGTAGTGCAAATTTGTAGGCATTCGTCAAAAACATAAAGAATTCGGCCTCTTCATCAATCACCACGTTCATTTATAATGGCAAATCAGCTGTCAGATCCTTAGATAAAGTTAACTGATTGCGCTTTGTCTCCACCAGTACCTGAGAGCGTTGAATTTACCATGGGACAAATCCATTTTTGCCGTCGTAGAGTCGCAAGGGTCTTTATGATTTTAACATAAATAAATCTGGTCATGATTGCATCTCCCCAATCGTTCAAAAGAATTTTTTTTTCCATCTGCCCTTACTCTTCTGGACACTTCCAAGGAAGGTAGAAGACAACATTTGTCCAGCCCTTCCCTTAAAATGGCGAATCTTCTTCTCCCACCGATTCCCGCACCCATAGCTTTAACGTAAAAGTCCATTTTTTCTAACGTCATGGAAACGCTGATAAATCGTCAGCTTATGAAATATCTTGAATCGCGGAAACACCTTAATGACCGGCAGTGTGGTTTCCGTGGCAAAAGATCTACTGGTGATTTAATGGCTTATCTTACCGGGAAGTGCAACTCATGCTAGGGTTGCCATAAAAGAAATGTGTAAACGCGGGACAATTTTCTAAAAAAGCGGGACATGGCGGGACATTTAAAAGAAAATGTAAATTAAAGACAAAATAACAAAATTTCTATTAATTCTTTGTAAAAAATAGTTTATTTGTTTGCTACTCAGTCAGCAATGCAACTTTTAAGATAGGTTCATATGCAATAGGTATAAACAAAAAATAAAAAAAAACAACAAAGAAACAATAATTAACAATTTTTAGCACTAAAAAAAAGCTACAAGCTACAATACCAATTGACAAGTGACAGTGCAGGTTAAAGTTTTGACAGCGAGAGCGTGCAATTGCGACAAAATTTCAATTGGAAGCGTTCAGACCAGAAAATCGAATATTGAAAGTTTCCTTTTATAAGATTTTGTCAACATAGAATAAAAAATTTACGTTTGCAAAATATAAAAAAATTATATAAGTAACTTTATGGAAATACAAATTTCGAAAAAGCGGGACATTGCCTTAAGCGGGACATTTGACAAGACAAAGGTTCAAAAATGCGTGACATCTGTCAACCGTAAACTCATCACTCCGGTGAAGCGAAGATTTTTGCGCTGGATATTTCAAAGGCATTCGACAGAGCTTGGCATCATAGCGTCTTGTCGAAAAGGCGTACTTTTGGGATCTTTTTTAATGTATTAGGAACTGGTGTTCTCCAAGGCTCTATTCTCCGACTCTTTTTCTCATTTTCATAAATGATCTGCTTTCTACAACTTCTAATTCATTCCTTCGAGTCCTTCCTGCAAGTACAACGGCATTTGCAAGTCTGTCTTCAGTGGTATACCTGCGCCTCGCCAAGGGCAATACAATTTTAAAGCGAAGTTCTTAAAACTCTCCCCAAAACCCGAAAAGTAATAGGTTTGTGCTTGCAAGACACCAAGGACCTGGTTATCGTTTTATTCGCAATCATCGGGATTACATATTCTACCCTTTGCAGTTCTCCCCCATAGTGTTGCATTTGTCCAATTTTTGCTTCTTCTTTAAATACTGGTAAGATTGAAAAAAAACCACCATGCCGAAGTCACTGGGAGCTACTAATGTTACCATCCAACATTTCGTTCCTGGGCACGATTAACTATTGACCCACACCAATGGAATAAAGCTAAGAAGTTGTCGCTTAGGACAGGCGACCCTGCACACAGTATAAAAACCCACCAACCTACCCACCATCGCCAGATTGCACCTCTCTAATCTGCACCAGAAGCTCATAAACAAACTCACAGCGCTTAACCTTGTATAGGTACCATAAGTCCCAGAGCAATCGCACAGATAAATTGCATTCGGTTCGACTATTAATATACGTAAACAGATGGAAGCAGGAAAACAAAGACAAACGAAAAAAAACACAACAAAAATCCTCTCGATAGTGATTTATTTTTGCGAACGGAAATTCCCCAGTTAAATGCATGCAATCTTGCACTAGCAATATCCTCTGTTGCGCGCCTCTTCCGAGTTCCGACTCTGGCACAGTTCCAACTTGTTGACAATACAATCAGAGCAGAGTCAGTGCTCAGTATCAGTACGAGTTGTATCCGTATCCGCTCCGCAAGCAACAGTATCGTATATTGAAAGAGCCATCAAGTCCTTTTCAGCAATTGCAAATTGCACCCCATTACCATCTATTACGGTTGTATACAAACACTGTGTCTGTGTCTGTGTGTCTCTCTAAATAACTCGTTACCTGTCATTGTGGTTTTTGATTCGCAATGATAGCCCCAGGCGATGATTGATCGAATAATTGCCAAAAGGCTGCGCTTCTACATTCCAATAAATGGAAAAATCTGCCGATTTAATTTCATGTAGACAAGGAATTGGATTGTCATCATCAGCATATTAGTATTATCTGGAACTGCCATCGCCAGAAAAGCCACCCACGGTAATCCGAATCCCATCCACCTGGTTCGGCTTGCCGCATGACTGAAGTGCAGGCGATGGCAAGTGATTGGATTCTTGCTCAATTGTCAACAGCCGAAACGCAAACAATTGAAAAATCGATACCATGCAAGGATAACCATGATTTGTCGAAGAGGGAGGAGATGCTCCTATTGCGACGAAGGATTAATTGGGCCATTGCAAATGACGATCCAACTAATCGCGTTGATGATGGTTTTTCTAATTGCTTTGGGAAATGAAATCGTCGGGAGAAAAAGAATGCGTTTTTACTTTAGATACGAGATTTATTCATCTAAGATACACAACGATGGCGGTAGGCATGACACCTGAGGGTGCAGCAGTCGTCACTTAGTTTGCAATAGCCTCCAATGGCGCTGCAGATTTGATTGGTTACCTGGCGGTGAAAGGAGTGGGACGATTAGTTGTTGCAAAGAAATTATGAATTCATAACCTTACCACCGCCTTGACGAGGGGAATCACGGCTTCAACAGGACCATCGGTAGTCTCGTCCACTGGCGTGCCCTAGGGCATGGAATAGAGTTCGTTTAAAAACAACAACTTCTTCTTCCTCTTCGGGAAATTAGAATTCAAATTGAGTTACTTACCATGGCCAGCATCAGGCCGGCAATCAAAGCGATGGTGAAAATAGAGGTCTTCATTGTTGGTGAACAGGTGTGTTGGTTGAGGTTGGCTTGGAGACGAACGAATGACTTGATGCTGGAAAAGTGAGCAAGTTTTCTTTTATAAAGAGTTTGCACTGCGGTTAGCACGTACCTTTTGGCAATTTTTTGTTTTCGTTTTCATCGTATCTTATCATTTTGGGTGAAGTTGTGATATGCGGGTGTGTCATGTGGAAACTATGGCAGTGGAACAGTGGAGCAGCGGGTGGCGATGCTATCAGTAAAGGCAAACATTTCAAGGTTCTCGTTGCGAACATTGTTTGCAATATAAGCACGCTAACCCCATTTGTGGAAAGGGGGTTAATGCCGGCGTGGAGCTGTAGAAATGCAATGATAAATCATTTGCATTTAAACACAGCGGTTGTGTGAATGCTTTCGATGCGTCAATGGGATGTCATGGTAAAATTGATTTGTTCTCGAATTTTGCGTATACCTTTCACTAGATTGGAATGTCGGAAACAGGGAAGATGCAGAAGGATAGCCGTATGTTTTGTCGAAATTTGTTTCAATAGGGGATAACTATTTAGAAACCCATTCTAACAGTTAATGTCAACACGGTACCTAAAATCAGGGCACGCAGATCTCTGCTTTGAATGAACTCCAAACCAAAGGCCGATTTATTTTGTGGATATTTGTACTTCTTGTATGCGGTACTTAATTTAGACTCTAGATGCCAATGGCAGTCGAAAGGTATTTTAAATACTTTATATGAGGCAGTTGAAAAATTGAACTTCCTGCCAAATTTCAAATCAAACTTATACCCTGATTATGCCGTTGTGAGGGATCAGAAGCTACAAACTCAGTACTGCCACTACAAAAATTTGATCCAGTCATATCTGACCAAATGACCGATTTTATTTTTTTTAAATTCCGACAAAAAAATGTGGTCAAAAGTAAAAATAAGAATTTTCGACCAGAAATCCGGTCAAAAGTAGGCTAAGTAATACACAATAAAAGCCCTTTAATTCAGAAAACTCGTTTATTGGGAAAAAATATTTCCGCAATTTCATTTCATTTCAAAATCATTTCTTACAATTTTTGATACGTTTAAATAATTTGTTTATGCTTTTAGTTACAAAAACTAATTATAATAAATTTTACGTATTATTTGCAATCTTTTATGTTAGTGAAATAATTTTTCTTTTCAAGTTCGCATTTTTTCATCAATACGAACGCGTTTAAGTGCATAAAAAAACTCTTTAATTCGGAAAATATGTTTATTCGAACTGTCCTTAAATTTTATTAAAATAAAAAACAAAACAATTCATTGAAAAGATTTGGATTACAAAGTTTTGCAGATAAATTAACTTTTAATCAAATTCAATCTTCAAAAATGTAGCTAAATTATATTTATGGTATACCCACTTTACTACAGTTGTCCCTGAGTGTTTACATGCAGGGGTCGAAATTAAGTTGATTTTACATGTTAAACAAAAACAAATTCAGTCAGGTGATGCTCGTTCACGGACGACGCGATTCGACCCCAAATTAGACGCCGCGTGGCACCGCTCTAGTTTTCTATGATTATTACCAATAATTGTTCGTTAGGTATTGTATAACAAAGTTTCATTTAAATTATGAAAATCTATTTTTATATTTAGTCTATAGAACAATATTATTTTTCCGGTCAACAGAAGTTTGCACTGTTAATCAATTTTTTCGTTTCGGTGTGAATAGGTTAGACTCGATTTTCAAATTTTCCCTGGTCAGAGTTAAGCGAACTCGGTCAGATATGATCGGAATCCGGTCAAAATGACAACACTGCTTGTGAGTATTTTGTAAGATTTTGTGGTTTGTGAGGTATCAGTGACGTTTGCCAGAGTCGGGGCTTAAAACACTGACGACGAAAAGTTTGTGAGTGACGGTTTGAAATTCATTGAGCATTTTCTGGACTCTTCTCAGTGTGAAATTCGAGGTAATCGCCGATAACCAAAAACAATAATACTTCTTCAATGATTAGACTTGGGCTCTGTGGTTCCATTTTAAAGGTTTCTCTATAAAATGGAAATGCAAAGTGATAGAATGTATATTTATCTATTCTTTTAGAATGTACATTTATCTATTCTTTTCCCAGTGCTTTGCTGGCTATGTTTCCTTCGATGATTAAAAAAATCCTGCAATGTGTTTAGATATTAAAGACAGTAGCCAGTTAATTTTATTCCAAAAAGCATCTCCTTGAGGTGGAAAACAGACTAAACCCCCTTTTCCAAACCAGAATCTTCCTTTTCTGCCTTCACGATACTCTTTGCCAACTCATTCTGATTCTCGGTATCTTTAAAGTTTAAGTGGATATGCTAAGGCGTGGAGTCCTTGACTGTTAGTAATCGTCAGTCTTGGTGTTGAAGTTTAGAGTTGCTAAGAGAAAAATAGTACTGGCCATAATCTCGTAAAGGCCCTAACTACAATTTTTATACTCCCGAGTTATAGACGAAAACACAAAAAATCGCTAACCGAAACCGATAATACTTCTTCAATGATTAGACTTGGGCTCTGTGGTTCCATTTTAAAGGTTTCTCTATAAAATGGAAATGCAAAGTGATAGAATGTATATTTATCTATTCTTTTAGAATGTACATTTATCTATTCTTTTCCCAGTGCTTTGCTGGCTATGTTTCCTTCGATGATTAAAAAAATCCTGCAATGTGTTTAGATATTAAAGACAGTAGCCAGTTAATTTTATTCCAAAAAGCATCTCCTTGAGGTGGAAAACAGACTAAACCCCCTTTTCCAAACCAGAATCTTCCTTTTCTGCCTTCACGATACTCTTTGCCAACTCATTCTGATTCTCGGTATCTTTAAAGTTTAAGTGGATATGCTAAGGCGTGGAGTCCTTGACTGTTAGTAATCGTCAGTCTTGGTGTTGAAGTTTAGAGTTGCTAAGAGAAAAATAGTACTGGCCATAATCTCGTAAAGGCCCTATCTTCAAAATTTTTGATTTTCGTGCAAATTTTGCGTAAGGGCCTTTTCTCTGATTTATTTGTATTTATTTCTTGAGGCTGATTGTGCAAATAAGCAAGAAAATGGTAATTTCTAGAAGTTGTAAGTATAAATCATATGCACCAATATTTTAAAAAGCCCTAACTAGCAGGTATTTTTTTTTTTAATTTCTTACTCGGTTTCGGTTAGCGATTTTTTGTGTTTTCGTCTATAACTCGGGAGTATAAAAATTGTAGTTAGGGCCTTTACGAGAATATGGTCAGAATAGAAAAAATCGACAAAGATGCGTATTTTAAAGATCTGCACACAGTGATGACAGTACTTGGAGAATTTAGGAATAATTCTGTTAAAAATGGTATAATTTTTCGTAAATTGTAACAACAATCATTGCATACAAATAATTTTTTAATTTACTAAAACTGCTACTTTGAGCCAAGTTGCATCACAAAACAAAATTGGAAAAAAAAATAGTTCGTAGCAGTTTATTTTTAAAGTTCAAGTTCAATTGATCACGATAAGTTTAGTGGATGTTCAGCGAACAAACTCTGTCGACGCCAAACAAAGTTATATATGAAAAAGTAAGAACGAAGTCCTCTGTTAGCTTATTCGATTACAGAGAGTACAAAAGTTTTATTTACCTATCGACGGACCAACACTTTGTTAATAAATTTAAATCACTTTGTAGGTTTGTTGTACTTGAAAAATATGCAATTTTGATGGCAAAGCGGCCAGATCTGCTGCAATTAAAACAAGCAAGCATATATAACTTGAGTCTTTCCTCCTTATTTATCTTTTTAACCAAAGATTTTTTTGAAAAGTCATAATTTTTTCGGGTTTAGGCATAAAAACTTCAACCCAGTTTGGCATCACTGTACTGTACGTACGAATTCGGGGGTGCAGTAAGTGCAAATATATATGTGGGCGCAATACATCACGGATGGACTGGAGATCTTATTCTTCTTTTTACACAAGAGTTTTCCAATCCAAAAAAATGGTGAAATATCGGAGGCGTATACGTGATAGTTTTTTATGAATTTGATTTATAGTTTTATCTACTGAGAATGTTTTGGAGAAAGAAGTTACCGCTTATTGGTACTATTTCTTTTCCATTTCCGTTTGTGGCTAAATACTTTTTTAAAGCTCTTTTATTTCTGTTTCTTTTTTTACAGTCGCTGATCTGTTCAATCTCAACTCAGTGCTGCCGCAACCTCTCGCAGTAAGTCCAAAACTAATTCAATTGATTTGTAATTGTAATGCCAGTGGTTACCTAAATCAATTATTTTAACACTACTTCCTTATTTCAAAGCCGAAATCTAAAAATAAATACGACCACGCTTAATTATAAATAACAACTGGTCGACTAAGAGTAGCTTCCGGAATTCCGTATCGATTTGTACAATTCGTTAATACATATTTAATAATTGCCAGTTTTGACGGAATGAACCGATGTAAGTCCCAAATTAAACAAATTGGATACAGACAGTTTTCTCATCCAAACTCTGGTGAGTGTCAGGCGGTAAGAAGATGCTCCATAAAAACAGTTTAATTAAGATAATTTAAGAAAGATATTCAAGAATTCATTCACTTTACTCAGTGTTTAACTGGTTTTAATGAATTCCTACATATAAATCTGCTTTTTGGGAACTTTTAAGCATTACCACATTTTCGTGATTAGTGTCGTCAGATTTATTGTTGAACTTGAACTGGTTATATCGATATCCTCTCCTCTGTAAGGCTTAGCACAATATAATGAGTTTCGACAAACAAAACTGACCTGCTTATGTTTGGCTTGTTTTCTTCTACTTTGTTATTGAAAATTGGTCTTTCGAAGTCGCGATTATTTATAGGAGATGCTCAGATTGTTTGAAAAGATAAGGAACAGTTCTTTTCTGGATCCAAGCAGGAACTTAGTTAGGTATGTTATTTAGTTACAATTTTCTTAGTTCTTTGCGTAATACCAAAGATGAGGATCTAGAAAAGCACATATTCTCAAGAACGTCAGAAAAATGGTAGTTCGACTGGATTTTTGACGCCCTCTAAAAAAATATAAATTCCTTAACATCCAATAACCCCACAAATCCACACACCTTGAAAAATAAAGTTCCCTTTTACGGCTATTGGGGAATTCAAAAATTGAGCAATCATTTAAAAAAATTTGCCTTGAATGAGAAAGTTTAGTGCGACCCAGTCATGCTCTATATTTTAAACTAGAAAAAATTGTCTTTATTAGCTGATGCGTACCCCTCCAAGTTCCTTACCTTTCCTTGTTAAGTTGCTGATAGTTAAAGTCTTTTGACACTCTTAAGGGTTTGCGGAGAAATTCCTTTAAATGCTTTAATATTTTCGATTCGACGCCCCGAGGATCTCACTCACTAAGCTCAGTTTGTGTTAAAAACTCATTAAAGTAACAAATCAATAGCAATAAAAAATCCAGGATAAGCCAGGATTTTTTAAAATGATTTCCAATTCTAATTGAACCCTATCCCACGGTTCCTGCAAATGCAAGGACAGCCGAGTCAAGTATCAATTCAAAAAGCCACATATTGCGTCCATGCAGTTGCATTTTATTCAAAAACGTATGCCCCAACGAGTACACCCTCACTACAAGGATATTGCTATCGGTTTATATGCTGGATAAACGAGTGCTTAATTGATCCTGAGCAAATAAATACGCCACAGTGGACAATATCATATGCAAAAGAGGGTGTCACGAGTGGGACTTATTGAATTTCTCGTATAATGGAAACTTATTTTACAGTTTGTATTATTCTGCAGGTGCATATATCCATACACTCGTATGTATGATATCCTTCTCTATTGTTGACATGTTGCTCATCTCCTTTAGCCATCTAGTGGTTCCGTGAATAAATGTGTCGATGTGTCTGTTTTTGGTTCTTTCATCACCACTGGCTGATGCCAACAGCAGCATGAAGTATTTTAATTTTAACCAACAAAAAGAAGAGTTTTCCAATTTTCGGATCTACATATCCGAAAGGGAAACGCCGAACAATGGCCACGAACGATGGTGGAGGATATATCTAAAAGAGTAAAGCCGCTTATGAATTAAGATTAAGTAGATGGAAGCGGTTTTGCCTCTTCGCTCTATCTCATTCTGGCTTTTACGAAGCAGATGGGTGTATTGTATTTTGACGACCACTTAGCTGGGGAAAATCAACGTGTCATCAATTTGCACAAAAAGTCGGCATTGTATAGAGCAAAAGTTCAAAGTAGGTATTAGGATTTGAAACTTGGTAGTAATAGAATATAAGAGATGAAAAAAGTTGCCCTTGTTGAGAAGTTAGGATCTTTTTTTGAACTGCGATGGATGCCAATGGAAAGGGGGTATATCTATCTACCTTTTGTTGGTTTTTATGCTGTTGTTATTCTTTCCCATTTGAGCATAATATTGGCGAGTAATTATATTTATTTTTGCATTATTTGTGTAACATGGATATGGATAGGGATATTGATTTCGATTTTGTGGACGTTGTCTTGAGCTGACTGGAAGTCATTTATTAGGTGCAGTAAAGTTGTAGCGTTTTAACGAAGTTCTACACAAAAATATACAGAAAAGTAAGCATTTAAAGAGTTTCAGACGGTTTAAGAAACATATTTACTGCTTTTAACTGACCTTGGTTTTTATAAGTAAACAAGCCCAATTTCCAAACTGAGATTCGAATATAATTATGGCGAAAATTTAATTCACGGAACGAGTCATATAAGATGTCAAAAATGGTGGCCCTTTAAATGAGTTAATTTCTCACAACTTGGAAGTGTTTTAATTTTAAATACATAACATGTTTTTTATTTCTAAAACAAAATAATTTAAACTATGTTCGCCCAGTGGTCGAAAATAGATCACAGTTTTTTATATCATCATCATTTACATAAAATTGGTGTAACCCTGATTTTAAACGAATTTGACTGTCTGTCTTCAAATAAAGAAATCTTAAAAAAATTACTGATCGTATAAATATAGCTTTAATAATTTAAAAATATTATTTTACCTATTTTGCAAATACTTTTTGAAATTATTTATCTTTCTGACCGATCTATGAGTGCCACGCTTCAATTTGGTAAAAGCAAAAATGGAATTGGTCTTATTTAATAGGGTTAATATGTTCCGAAAAAATTGTGTCACCGATTAAAATATATAGATTATTCCTAAACTACATAATTATAAAATACTAGCTGACCAGTGCTCGCCCTGCTTCACCCGCCTGCAACTTTTAAGGCAAAACGTATTTTCATCGAACTACATCGAACAGTTTTTTTTTTTAAATATCTTCCTACCATTGGACCTTTCTGTTTTACAATATAAAACAATAACAAAGATAATGAAAACAACGACAAATAAAAGTCTAATGGTCTAGTCTTATTTAGAAGTTAGTTAAGATTAACCCAAAGCTTCTCTGTATACAATGTTAGCAGTAGAACGATCAGGGAAGTAAACATAAAGAAACTTGACACACGAATCCCACCAGTCCATTTCCATTTTTTTTTTTTTATCTGATAAGCCATTACTAAGCTATGTCTGTATTAAAAGAACCACGTTATATTCCGGGATAAAAATTATCCTAAGTCCCGACCCAGAACATAAGCAATCCCTATGTCAAGTTTCTTAAAAATCCGTCCAGTAGATTCCGCGTGATGCGTGGTCCAACACTTTGACAGTTTTATTATATGCAGAGATTCAAACCGAAGTTTGAGAACATAATAAATTCTCTCTGATATAGACCTCAGTTCACGAAGAAGTCGCCCATAGGCATACGGATTCCAGCCCACCAAAGAGTCACGTATTGACATAGATCTCGAATAGACATACGAATATTGTCAGGTTAGTTAAAGTAGTTCATGGCCTTGTTACGTATATCCCATGTGGCAATACACGGGGTTTCAAAGAGTGTGCTACTTTGGGGTATCTAACCATCTTTGTAGGTCATAGGGTCGTACGTACCCCAATATTAAAAAAAAATCACATTGAACAGTGGAAACAACAGATTAAGAGGTATTTTGTGTTTATTTTTATGTTAAACCCTGCAACCCTTCGCTTAGTAGCCCAGTGCAGAAATTTTTTTGATTGCACAATTTTAGAGCAAGTAAGCAATGCCAAGCAAGTAGCTTCCATAGATTTATATATTATACAACAGCAATATTTTCTTTCTAAGCCGATCTGTTGATGATTTTAAAACATTTTTGTCATGTACATGACTAGGTATTAAAAATAAAAACAAATGGATTTTGAAACATTTTTTGCGAACATAAAATCCACAGAAAAATGGTTCAGCACTTCGACACAACTGAGAACATTTCAGGGAAATACGCCAGATAGTAGTATAATTAGTAGTAAATTGATTTGTTTATTTTTCATGTCAATGTCCTCATTTAAAGTGGGTGCCATAGTAGATCAGTTCTTATCGAAACTGATATGCATAAACAGCTTTAGGTGTTAATAGACAGCAATTACTATTATGGCCATATTTACCAATGATATTTGCACTAGCATGTCAGTCAAACTAATGCCAGTAAACCCAAAGAAGGACAGCTTGATATCAGCAGTTGTGCGGGTGGCATGCATGTGTTTGCGATGGATGAATATATTGAACTTTGGACAAACGATATGACTGTTATTTATTGGGGTTACTGCCACTAACTACGAGTAGTTCGTAGAGCCCGTGATAAAATTACTTATCCGCTTTCTATTTCATAAACAGAGTAAATTGCTGAAGGTGGGGCAAATAGATCCCCATGAAGCTCTTAAGCTGAAATTAATATTGGTGTAGGTGTATAGCTAGACTTTTTGCACTAAAAGGATTACGAGACCAAATTGTCAATCTTATAAAAAACTACATATTTCCAGCTAGGTTTTTGAATGAGTATTTGAATGGACTCCTTTCGCAGAATAACGCAATAATTTAAGTTGGCACAAACGCCATTAAAGGCAAAAATCATATGGTATACTAGAACCAATAACCTACAGTATTTTTGCAACCAATCAACCTTCATTCCCTTGAGCTGCAAATAGTTCTGCATCTCATGTTGTCACTTACTATTGAAGGCGAGCGGCTAAACGTCGTAATGTATGCGCAGCTTAATGTCGGACGACAGGGAAATTAACGCCACAATTCAACACCACCGAAAAATTAGCTCGCAAAAAATTCAAAAGGTTCTTTAGGAGTTTAGCGATTCGTGTGTTGTTGACGTATATTTCGTATCTGTTTACTTTGTTGTACATGTCCTCAAAATCGGCGGCACATTTATTGCGAACTTGCTAACCACAAATTCACTTCCAATTTCATTGCGTCGTGTTTTTTACGTAGACAGTTCAAATTGAAATAAAAAAGAAACGCACCACGAAACGTATATAGAGATGGTCCAAGGTTAAAGCTCCTTGGAATTTATCAATACGATCCGCAAAATCTGTGTAGGTACATATAGTTATTTCGTCTTTTTTGATTTCTATATGCAATTTTCAATTTACTGGTTCCTGCTCAAATACAGGGTAACTTTATAACAAAAGAAATCCTTTTCCAATCGGCAAATCTAGAACCTAGAAGGTATACTTGAATACTCTCGCTCCTGGACTTTGCAATGCATTCTTTCGATCGGAAGAAAAGTTACTGTTTAGTAAGAGCATTCTATAAAATCACTAGGACTTCGTAAAGCTATAGATAACCGATCTTTCAGTGTTCTGCACAGCTTATTCTTTAGGCGCAGTGGCTTTGTGGTTATTGTGTCCGACTAATAAGAAAGGGGTCCCCGATTCGATCCCCGAATGAACACAAACTACATCTTAACGTTTTTTTTTTCAAACAAAATGATTGATTACAAAAAGCCAGGGGTAGGGACTCACGGACCGGTTGCGGCAAAAAATGTTTAGTTATTTTTTTACAGAGTTTTTATATGGTACTTCAACTAGGTAAGCAAAGTAAGGCCCTTGACAACTACAGGCTTAATAAATTTAACTGATGTTTAATATAATTCTTTGAATATTTTAGAGGGCACCTTTTCTCCTAATGCTGTTTATTATGTTGTTGATGTGCCCCGAGTGTATACTGTTTTGAGGTATTCCTTTCCGTAGGAAGTACGTTTTAGCGTTATCAAAGTCTGGCTAGTCTTATACATTTTTTGCTTTTATTTCTGACCAATGGTTAAAGATTATTTTTGCGAAGAACCTAGCATGATTTGATCGAAAGTTGTTGGGTCTTTAAGATGTTTCGGTATTAGCTCCGTGAGAGGTAATTTCTATTGTGACGTAGGTATATATATTCCTCTAGCGGTTATGTCAATTATATTTTTTTCATGCACCGAACATCTATATATACACTTAACTTCTTTCTCTGTTTGCAGCATTGCCACTTTCTCAATTTCACGGGTGCTTTGCCACTCGTTATTTTTGCATAATTCTTGTAATTCCTTCCCTCCCAGTCCGCACAGCCTTCGCAAGTCTTTTTTAACTATGCCTATAAAATTTAATACGCGTTATCTGTAGCATAACAATCAAATGTGAGACTTTCGTAGGAAGTCAATCTAAGATTTATATTTACAATCTTGACGCTTATGAAGTTCAAAGCATTAGATTTTATTGCGGAACACTCGGATATGTTATGTTATGTCGTGCGACTAATAGAAATAGCGGAAAGAATTAATTTTTAACCTATTGTCTTGCACGATAGTAATTGCGTCTGTAATATTATTTGCGCATAGTATCAAGCCATCGATTGAATCGAATGGGTAGCTGATATAAAATGCAGTGGTTTTGCTTAAAGCAGCTGGTCTTTTGCCTTATACTATTTTGATCTACTCGCAAAAAACATGTAAACAAAGAAGCGTGTTGCCACTCTTTTCCATAAAGTAACGAGTCGAATGTTAATCTCACACGTGGATATTAATAAATTTTACGGGGAATTTTTAGACTGTTCCGTCATTCAGGTTGTTAAAATACTCAACTCCATAGACATTTATATATCGATAAAAGATGGATGCCTACCTATTTGCAGTTTCTACTGTGCTGTAGCGAATCAAAACCTGATTTTGCCACCAGTTATTTTTAAATTGTAGCTTCATGTCTTAGGCTTAAAGTAACTTTACTAAGAAAAGCCATCATTTTTTTGATGTAGCTTGTCAGACATCGAGTTTTTTTTCAAATAAAACTTAGGAGGTCTACAGAAAGAGGCATCTAAACTTAAAGGTATATGAATCCCCTTATTTTGACGGCGCCAAATTGTATACCAAAATGACATCACCGCAAAGCTGTTAAACTAACAACAACTGTTCTATTCAATTCTAACTTATCAAATTCATAAAACGTTCTGCGAAAGCGAATCTTGTCTCATCTATCACGTTTCGAATTGACACACAATTAATTTTCCTCGAACACGTGAACCGGTACGATCTTCGACAAGCTCGTCATTAAACAAACCCTGCTTTTCCACATATCTACGCTATAAACTCCAATCGCCATTCGATTTATTCGCATCACGTGAAGTGCAGTTCCATATTTCCGTGTCATACTCTGGGAAATTTATTTACAACTACGCTCTACGCACTATAGACAAAACCTATTTCCATGACACCTTTAGACAGCCTTGTTTTGGGTAGGCTTTAATTACCCACACTCCAGTTGATAACAATGTGGGGCGTCATTGTTCCCCAGAAAAAAAAAGATTGCCCAAAATTTACTTCCCCGAATAAAAGTGTAATTAAAATATTACACATCGCATTCGTTTTAATTAAAGTGCTTTTTTTTTACAAAACATGCTTGTATGATGCGCAGTATTTCCCCCCCGAGAGAAAACACTTTTTTTTACCAAAAAAAAAAAGAAACTCCTTCCTATCTATGCGAGTGTGTTGCTTGGCGCTCTCATGCTCAATCTCATATGGGGTGGTGCGACGCCTGTGGGGGGTGTTGAGTGGAGCGGCTCTCCATTTGCACTTTGCTGACTCTCGCTGATAAAGTTCTGATTAAATGCGGATCAGCCAAAATGGACCGCGAATAATCAACCGAAATCGGAGAGAAAACAAGAATCCACAAATACGAGTGCGGGGTTAATCAAAACAAACAAAACCAGTTGGGGCGTCGCGTAGTAGACAAAGAGCTTCGGTTCGATTCCACATCAACCGAACAGACACACTAAGTGGGACAGTGGAAGTGGAGGGAATATTTACAGTGAAACTGAAAAGTCTGTAACGAGCACGAGGCGCTGTTTCTGTGTTGCTTCTGCTAGTTTAATTTACGACCCCAGTGTAGTTGCCGCAGTATATATCAAGCCAAAACAAAACTCTGATTCATAAACAGGAATTGCAGTGTGGTTTTGATTCATTCCCAAGCCAGCAGCAGTCGTGTGAGGAGATCGATCGAGACATTCTCTTGCCACAGTCAACACTCAAGTTCAAAACGATGATGCGAAAGGTCATACTATTTTTGGCGCTTGTTTACTGCGCCACAGCAGCCATCGACAACTGCAACCAGGGTGGAGAATACGTACGTCAATTGCCTTACATAAGGAGGTCTGCCTGCAGTGACTAAATTTATTTTCCTTGCAGTGCCAAAACCACTGGGATTGCTGTTCCAATACCTGCCTGTCGTACCTGTACAAGTGCTCGAGAATCCCGAACAAGCAGCAGCCGGCCGGCCTAGGGACTGTGCAAGTTTCACCGCCACTGTTTGCTCCGCCAGCTATACCCAACATTAACCATAACTTGGAGTCAATTAATTCCCTAATCGAGATCGTGTTTCGTCCTTTGAAAGTGGTGCCAAACGCTGGACGCGATGTGAATGCAATTTTGTCTCGTTTGGGGGAGGATGAGCCCGAACAACAGGCAGCGGAAACCACTACAATCGACACAGTCTACGCTACTACACTAGACCCCAATACAGACGCACCTTGCAAGGAGATCGGTTCAAAGGTGAGTTAGAAAAACGTGTTTTCGTGTTGCCGTGATTTAATGGAAATTGTTTATTGCAGTGCTACACCAACGACGAGTGTTGTACTGCGCGCTGTCATGGATTCCTCCATCAGTGTGTGACATGAAGTATGGCAGAAATTTGATACGCATATTTGAATAAAAAATTATTGTCTTGGAACTTTCTCTTTGTCTTGATTTCTTTTGGCATTTTTATTTATTTTGTGGGTGGCAGATACTTTCGTTTTGGTGAATCATTCTTCAGTTTTAGCAATGCAGAGATGTGCTGTCTAGTTATCGTTTGTCAATTCGTCACTTCTTATTTATGGTAGATACATGCGTCAATTTTGTTATCGCACAACCGAAAATATACTGGCGCAGCGACATTGTTGTCATTTCATTATCATTTTGAAAGATATAGCTGTGCACACTTGAAAAAAAATATTAGACTCGATCCCAAAGAAGAAGAACATTTTCGGTAGACGTACACGCATTATGCGTTTTTTATTTAAAGGTTGTTGTAACAACTAACCACAACAAAATTTGTTTGATAGGTACTTGCTTTCTTACTTAAGGTGGCGCTACAGTCCGCGGCGGACCTGGGCCTCAACGAACAAGCGTCTCCAGCCAGCACGATCTTTACCACGCTGTGTTAAGTTTCGCACGCAAAGTGGTTCAAAGTCTCCTTTCAATTTTGTGCGCCGCTTAAGTCGTGATCTTTCCCAATTCCTGGATTCGAAGATCTTCCGGGCCGGAGTATTCGCATCCATTCGCGCTACATGACCCAGGCAACTAATTCGTTGGACCTTCGGTCTTCTGGCTAGTTTGATGCCCAGTTCGCACAGTTCGTGTCCTCCCTTGTTCATCTTCTATGCAGACGGGACCAAAAATTCCTCGAAGAATTTCCGCTCGAAACAACGAAAAACAAGCTCAGTTTTTTGAAAGAGTCGATGCCTCTGGGTCATAGAGCAGAACTGGGACAGTTAGTTGTTTGAAAGAGGGCCCAAAGCTTTCTTAGCGTAAGGAAAAGCGATTGGCAAGAGTTATTCTGTCATTGCGTCCGAGTTCATAGCGGAGCCTAGACAGACCACCTCGCTCACTGACCGCCAAACCAATATTCGCCGCCTCAATAATGCGTATTATGTCAAAGTCGTCCGTGTACGCGAGTAATTGGATGAAGTTTTGAAAGATCGTGCCTCTGGTGTTGGCGATTTGTTGATGTCTTTTATTAAGGCTTTTTACAGCATATTTTCTGTGGCTTTACTAATAAGATTTTTATTTAAATTTATAAGTTCAAAGTATAATCTATTGATCATATAAAAAAATTGAGAAAGATGACCTCGGCTTTGGAGATTAAATGCGATTGGAATCTTACTACAGAAGTCTTAAAAGTAAACGATAAGTCCAAACCACTTTACCCAGCAGCTTTATATTTCGTATGGACTTTCGTTGATTGACTGAGCAGGGGATTCAGGTAAAATGTACTTTCCCGAGTACTTAAAAAAATCATTTATTCTTTAACTCCGACAAGAGAATTCCTGGGGTGCGTCATAACCATAAGGCCAGAAACATAAGACCAAATTTGATGTTTCATACTATTCAATAACAAACAATTATACCACGAATTCGCGATTTTCGTCAAAAATTACGTTTTGACTTTTTTTTTCTTCGTCATTCATTTCAAAATTTGTAAGCAGCGGGCACATGACTTTTTCGATTGAGAGCAAAACATCTGCAAGTATTTTTGACATAGTTTGCTGTGCAAGTCCAGCATACTTGTCACCACTGATTTGGTTTTGGTAACCTCCTGTTGCCAACAACTTCAATGTTTCTGATAGCTTAATGCTTAATCATATTTGGAACAGAATTTTGCCTTCTGCGAATACACATATCCGATGATATGTTTTTAAGTAGAAGCATGAAATTCTCCTTACAAAGATGATAGTTTTTAGCAAAATTGAAATCAAAATATTATATTTGATTAAAAACACGTTCAAATATTTTATTATGTGAAAATTAAAACCTTTTATCGCTAAGCTCCATTACGTTAGAGGTGTTTTTGTTTTTTTTTCCGTAAATGTAAAGTTTTTTTTTTTTTTTTTAATTGAGTCTTGTCAAACAGTGCGAGGCTCGTTCGAAAGTCGAACACTTTTTGAAAAGAGTTTGCATTACCGGCATTCGATTCTATTTTCAATAGTTCCATTTCAAAGTAGAATCGAAAATAACTTTTGAATAGATTAATAACATACAACAGATTTATAACATCTCCTTCGACCATCTTTTACGTTTTAGATCACTCGTATTGTTATTCAATGTAATTCAGACACATCAACCCAGTTATTTGTTTAATAGACTACGTTTTAGTTCATCTAACCGATCCCAAGAACTTGTTCATCCGCGGTGCCGTTATATTACATCGGAGTGCCAGTTCTTCGTTAATGTAACCCGTCCTTGGAACTCACTACCACGGCATTTGAAAAGGTGCGCAGTTTAGGAATAGGTTACAGTCTTATATTCCAGACAATTTCTGATTAATATAATGTTTTTATTCTAGTTTTACTTGTGAAAAAAAAGATATTTATTGTTTATTTATTTATTTGTTCATTATTTATTCTTTTTGTGTGGAGTTAATCTTAGACACAGAGAGTAAACCTTAATTATTTATGAAATGTTAATATGTCATGTAGCTCGTTGTTTTAATGAATTATATTTAAGTCTTGCACTAGCTTATAAGATCATTATTATCTTAATGTGTAAAAAAATAAATCTCTTCTCTATCTCTTCTCTTCTTCTTCTCTACATATAATAAAACTGTAGAATGAAAAATGCCTGACCGCGCATCACGCAGAAACTACTAGATGGATTTTGATGAAACTTGGCATAGTGATTGCTTATGTTCTGGGTCGGGCTTTAGGATACTTTTTAACCCGGAATATAACTTGGTTTTTATAAAATAGTCAAAAAAACCGGATATGTGTAAGGAAAATTGGGTTTATACGGACCTAGCTCAGTAATGGCTTATCGGATTGAAAAATAAAAAAATAGGTGAGTTTAGTAAATTTTCTTCTGAATCTTTTAAGATATAAAACATCCTCCTGCGTTGTCCTGAAGCTGAGCAATGTTCAAAACAATTATTCAAAACTTCGCCCACAATTTTATTTCAGTGGATACCACTGTCAGTAGTCATGCAGCAGTGAGTATCGTTGCAGTAATGTGTGTGTGACCATTATGCGCGCGCTCTAACGTGATCATATGTTTTGCACTTCAATGGGCGGTCGTCTCTTTTCAACGCATACATTCAGGTTCATTGGGAAAAGTTTGGAAATGGGCTGGGGTGGCATTCGTGTGTCAATGTCAAGTTGTTTTATTCGTGCTGATTCCTTTGCCTCGACAGTTGAGGTGGGTAAGGGGGAACAAATAACAGAACTTTGCCTAAATATTTTTTGTGTAGACTTTTTAGTAGGAATTCAAATTATGTTTTTACTGTCTTTGTTTTTGCCTTACATTGCTTTCAGAAAGGTCCAGGAGAGGGAACATATTTATAAAAAACGGCGGGTGAAGCAAGGCGAGCACGGGCAGCTAGTAAATAAATAAAATAAATAGTTGACGCAACAGGTCACAACGACTCGTTTTGTGCGATTTTTTTTTATTTTAGGGACGCATAGCAAGGGGTCAATGTCAGTTTTATGCCAAGTCCAAACGGCTAATTGAAAAGCTCTTTCATGACAGTTTTACTCTCGTATGTTTGTCAGACGTTCGCAAGAGGTGGAAAAACCTTTAAATTGAAATTTTCGTTTTCCGGGAATCAAACCTGGGACCCCTCGCGTAATAGTCGAACACACTAATACCTATGTTGACTGGTTGTGAAAAATAGATAGAAATAGGGATAGCATCTGCTTTTGAGGCCGGATCAGTCTGTAGAAGATCCTTTGAACCCTTTTAGGCTTAAATGACTAATGGGGGAGGAATATAATATGCTGGTAGCTGCTGAATACAGTTCGTATTGCAGTTTGCAACTCCAAATAGCATATAAAAGCGCCATAAAAAATGTCCATCAATAATTTATTTAATTAAAACTGCTAAATTCATTTGATAATTATGTGATAGGACTTTCAGCAAGTCATTTCAATCTAAACGGGCAGAGAATGTATCCCTTTTGCACTGGACAATTTCCCAACCACCATCTGTACGCAAACAAAATCATTAATTTAGGCATCCTTTGGCATCCACCTGCCCTTCAGTATAAACACAGCACCCCACCTCCTGCAAAGCAAACACAAAACTTTGCCAAAATAATTGGTTTAGTACTGTGAAATCAATTAAATTTATTTCATACACTCAAATCATGTTACACAAAGGAAAACAACCATCTACCCAAAGATGTGTTTTCCGAACGTTTGTTGTGTGCACATAGTGCAGGCCCTAATAAGCTTCTAACATAACCAAAAGGGCGAGTCTGAAAGCAACCCGGTGTGCGTAGAGGCTGGAATGATGCATATAGCCATAGACGCCGTTGGTATACGTATATAGATACACAAGTCATCCCTGTTTGCACAGGTAGGACATACATTTATTTATACATTTTCTAATCACGGCTACATGACAAAGGTGGATCACGTTGACAGGAGCATTACGGTTCCATCAGAGTCATGTACGGGTCGGGTATACGTCCTCCGACGGTGGCGGCGATGATGTCGACACCGCTGCACAACGACGATTATACTGTGAAATTCCTTTCTGATAAATTTTTGATGAAATTGCCAGGATACGTTGCACAGCCCCTCTTCCAATATGTATCCTTATATGTAAAATGAAATTCCCATTGCGTTGGGGGGCTCTTTGGCGTACGAGTTTTGACTAAAACGTTTGAATTAGACGCTAAATAGTTGCGTTAAAACGTGTCCACCCTGGGAGGATACTCTGAATTGTTGCCAACGGTTGCGAATAGTTTCTGTTATTAAAGAACTTTGGCAGCTGGGATGTTGACTTTGAGGGACTCGATTATTATAAGAGAATCATTCGGCGTGTTTGATTTAAAGCTGAAGTGAGAGAGATCCTCCTGTCACTCCTTTGAGTAACATAGATTCGCAAATGCGTTGACCCATTTTCTATGCGTACAATGTTATCAGTCATCAAAGACAAATCTGTATTGATTTGGTAAACACAATGGGTAGGTGTATACCTTATCGGGTCTGCATGCAATGCAAAAGAGTTCTATGCAACGCAAGGTCCTCGCATGCATCAGCAAAGTGAATATGCTCGATAATCTGTTTATCCCCAATGAGCTTTACTAAATAATGCCGGCGTGTATGACGAAATGTGTAAAGGAGGGTGTTTAATCGTGTGTACGTGCATAAATACATACACTTTGGATGAACAGTTGTCTTTTGTTCAAATACAACCTACCCGGTGAACAATTATTCATTGAATCCATTCCGGGAACATTCTTCATATAAGACACATGTTGAAAAGAAAATTTAGCCGCAGTTTTAAAAGCTCAAAAATCCACTCTTATATGCAGACTCTCCAGTTTATCTTACCAGGAACTAGGAAGAATTGAAGGTCTTTATAAAGAGACACCCACATTTGAATATAGATATCAATAGTCTTTTAAGTTTAACGATACCAAGATCATCCAATTCATCGAAGAAGCAGCTGTTAAGAACTGAACCTGAGACACTGCAGCCTTCCATCCCGCGCACGTTGCTTCCAGTTGTCCAGACCAAGCGCTCCAGCATCCGCGATGGATTGGTCTTAGAAACGGAGGTTCCGTCTTCCTTGTCTTCGCGAACCTGGGGGCTGGGATTCGAAGATCCTCTTACCCGGAGCATTATTGTCCATTCGCTCGATGTGGCCGAGCCAATTTAGTCGACGTGTTTTGACTTTTTGGATTACATCAACATCTTGGTACAGCTCATAGAGTTCGCGGTTGTATCTTCCCCTCCATTCGCTCTCCTCGACCACAGGACCAAAAATCCGCCGAAGATTTTTTTCTTTCGAAGGAGCCCTGTATCAGCCATCCCTTCTTGCCTATGGTCCAGCACTCGACGCCAATAAACAGAACTGGCGTGAGTATGCAACCGTATTTGCGGCTTAGGGCGATCACGCAATTACATGTTTTCTCGCTGCACGATCTTTTGCGTGCTTGCATTGAAATTGAAATTGATCTTCTTTGCAAGCGTATACTCAGCGGAGTTCTTATGAATTAAAGAGCAAAGGATGTGGACATTTCTGACTGATTTCTTGCAAGCCAATCCGAGTTTAGTCTGTAGGCCTCAGGAGCAGACCGATTGACAGAACTGGAAGACCAACTCTTTTGAGTTCCTCTATCATCGTATTGTTAGAATTGATAAACATCTTGGAGATTTTGTACGAATACAATAAATTTTTCTTACTACGTACTAGTATACGAGAAAGTTAATCATGGGCTTACAAATAATTGCTTCTGACGTACCCTACAATTATACAACCGAGGTCAAGTCACTGGTATGAGTACTAAAACGATTATTTCCAACCGTTTGTAAGCTGGACTTTGATTGGCCTAAGAACTAAGACTAACTAACTCAGAAAAAGGATATTGACAAAATTCATTTTGTCTTGACATTAGCAAATTATAATTTTTTTTTATTATAAGAAAATGGATGGACATGGACAAACATTTAAGTATAAACAACAAAGCAAACCATTTTGAAAGTGAATTTCAAGTTTTTCTTAACTAAGTGCGGCAAATATGGCCCACTTTGGTAATCCACCACTAATTCCAAAAGTAGAAAGCGCAGAAATATTATGGTCTACCCCATTTGTGGGCCATTAGTAGGCCATATTTGACACACGATAGAATCGATACGTTCTAAGAAAAACACACAATTAACGACTAAAATGAGCTAAGAAAGACATGGTGCGAGCAATTATTGCAGATAATAGGAAAAAACAATGGTTGGGTATATTTAAAATCAGGTGGGCCATATTAGCATCACTTTTTTGAAAAGAGAAAAATAGAGTTTCCTGAAGTTTTTGTAAATTTAATTTTATTATTAAAATTATAAAAAAATGTTAAGGGTGGGCCATATTTCCAGCACTTATTCTACGCACCTAATTTAGAATTCGTATCGGCGCGCGTCACAAAGA
Organism: Cheilosia pagana; assembly: GCA_936431705.1. Classification (NCBI taxonomy): domain Eukaryota; kingdom Metazoa; phylum Arthropoda; class Insecta; order Diptera; family Syrphidae; genus Cheilosia; species Cheilosia pagana. The sequence continues at coordinate 114,582,945 of OW386166.1, forward strand.
TTGGTATTTTACTTTAACAAGTTAAAAGCTCATGTGTATGAAATTAAGATTATTCTAACGTTACCTGACAGTTCTTAATACAAATCGCCAGCTGGTTCTCAATTTATTGCATTTAATAAAAGTTTTAAGACAACTGCCAAACTCATTTTTATGTTCCGCTTTCAAATAATGTCGAGCTCAAAATATTGACAGATTTATTTCATACTACGTAGGTGCAAAAAAATTAAAAATATCAGTAAGAAAATATATGGATTTGATATTTGTTTAGAATGTGACAAAGCTACAATTTAAAAGTGGTTTGTAAATTACAGTTGATATGAAGACCAATTTATCGTTATCTAAAAATAAAATAAATATATTGGCGCGACAGATCTATGATCTATGGGACCCAAGGCCTAGCTTCTCACAACCATTCGTTTTGTGTGAGTTTTAAATTTTTGGGACGAATGGAAGGGATCTACAATTTTACGCCGAGTCCAAACGGCTAATTGAGATGCTCATTCATGACATTTTTACTCTCGGATGTTTGTCAGACTTTCGCGAGAGTTGGCGCAGTGGAAACAAAATCTTAAGACGTAATTTGGCACTAAGCCACTGCGCCGATCGTTATCAGCTCATAATAATATTAAATTTACCGGAACCCTAGGTACCTTTTATATTATTCAATGTATTTTGTGCAATAGACATTTGTTCGTAGTAGGTACATTTAAAAAAGGTCTGCTAGTTTAGTTAGTTTTTAAGTGAAAAAAGCTTAAAATGTTTATTTATTTTTTACTTAGCCTATATGGTTTGGCCTGGATTGCTTCCTCTATTCCAAGTGTTTGAGTACCGCTGAATTTATGCGGAATTGCTTAAGTATGGGACATTTCCAACTGAAGTGCAACACTTCCTTTCGTTGCCTGAGATTGTCTGGGTCACATAAAATCGGAAGCTCCAGGGCGGTACGATATAAAATTAAGTTTTTCAAATGTCGTCCTTTATTTTTAAGATGGTAGGTATTTATTTTATCCACCGGGTAGCTATTTAGAAAATACATCCTTTCCTACAGATAATGACTGATCTTGTAGTAAACTATGTATTGAGATGCCAGATTCTCATAAACTTTGTGTCTATTTTTGTAAAATGTCATCTTTACAATATAGTAAACCAACTGAATTAAAACAGTAAACACGTCCGTCGTTTTAGAGATCTTTATTACAACTGATCAACTTAACTTAAATCTAATGCGAAATTCAGTTTCTCTTATCTCGATCTTCCCACAAAGATCAAAACGAGAAAAGGAATTCGCGTGGGCAATTCCTGGAACAGGCGGAATTTGATTTCTCGTAAACAAACTTGAAATCAAACTCCGAGTGCATGCAGGAATGTGCCCAGTATGCATTGCGAGGGTGCCGCTTAATAGGATGTGACACCTCCGCCAATAAGTTTTTTGGTCCACCAAAAATGTTAAATTGAAAATTAAAAAAAGTTAAAGTTCTAGGCTCTTAACTTACTATTTTTTGTATTTAAGAAAAATGATTGATTAATTAAATTTTAAATGGATCTGTCATTGATTGTGCTTTGACGATAATTTTAGTTTTTTGTGTTTTGCATTTCATAATTACAATAAAAAGACTTATAACTATTATCAGCGTTATAAACGATACGGAAGTGTACTTATTAATCTTTGATTCAAACTCAATGTATTTAATAGTTTCTCTATTTTCCATTGTTTGTAAGTGTATTTCTTGTATATTTAAGTTATTTTTTATTTTTGTTAAATTAAGTTTTAATGAAGGCAGAATAATAATGTCTTTAAACTCTTTAATTTTGTTTGAAAATTTAAAGTTGTTTATGCCTATATAACAATTTTTAAATTCGATTACATTGTTTCCTTCGACAAATAAATCATTATTATTACAATTCTGAGACATTTTCGTTTTTTGCATGTTTTTTGTTAGAACTAAGTTCTCTTTTATTTGAGTTACAGATTCTTCTTTATTTATTCTATAAGGGCATTTATTGTCTGTTGACAATAGATTTCTAATACACTGGTTATCATGGGTTTTTAGATTTTCTTTTTTAATTGTTAGCTCATTTATAGTTTCAAAAATAATATTATCCTTAATAATGACTTCCTGAGTATCAATATCCAGCTCTTCGAATGCGGAATTAGGGCATGGTATAATTATTGCCTTTGAAAATTTTTGATCAGTAAATGTTGGTATGAGTAGTACGAAAATTAAAAGATCGTCTCTAAATATTACGCTATTTTTAAGATACGGCATCATAGTTATTGTTATTTTATAGTTGTGTATTTCATCATCGGTCAGTATGTCGTGTGCCAGAACGTCAAGTTTGCTTAGTAAGATTATGTCTTTTATTTTTTCTAATTGTCTGTCAATTGCTGTTATGTCTGCAAACATTTGCAGTACATATTCAAATTGATTTGCCAGAAATATATTTCTTTCAGTTATATTGGTAATTTCGTAAAGGTATTTACTCAACTTATTTTGTTGTGTGTTAATGTGTTCTGAGATATCATTTATATTCTTAATAAGGTTTTTCTTAATTATAACCTGTTTATTGGATTGGTCAGTAATTATTGTTTCATGTTATTGTCTAAATTATCCAAGTGATTATATATTTCTTCAGCGTCATCGTTATCCATTGTACCTGCTAAGAATTTTAGTCCCTTTCCCCAAATATTTATTAAACCTCGCTTACTATGTCGTTAAAGTGTTGAGGTGATTCGGTAATGTTAAAAGGGATTTTAATTGGAGTACGGTCAAATTTTGCTAATTGACATATCTCGCAATTATTAATAAATTTATGTACTAATATTTGCATTTTAGGAAAAAAGTAAAGTTTCCGCAGTTCGGAATAAACTTCATTTATTCCCCTGTGGTTCTTGCTTAAGTGTTCTTTTTCAATCAATGTTATTATTTCGTTTTTGTCAGTTATATCCCTTAATCTTATGCTTGATTTAAGTATCCTTAGATTTTGATTGTTAGAGAAATACTTTACATAAATGTTTTGAAACTGTAGAAAAAGGGATGAATCATCACAGTAAATACACATAAGTCCCTTATCAACAATGACTCTTTTCATTACTTTTAACAAGTTAGTTCGTTCTACTACTTGGATATAGTTTTGGACCTTTTTGTGAACTATTTTTAGTGTCACCTTTTCTTTGTTTCCATGTGTAAGGTAGATTTGGTTCTTAAAAAGATTAATAGGTTTGTCAGTTATATGAATGTGGTTCGTAGAATCTTCTTGTGCGCTGTGAATTGTTGCACCAGTTGACGAAATCTCGCCTTCTTCATCATTTTCGTTAAAGAGGTTGAGCAATGTAACTTCATTATCTCTGTATTGCGATTCATTATGATCGGCTTGATGGATATTAACTCTTGTTAACCCATCGGCAACGCTGTTTTCCCTCCCTTTTACGTATTCTAGAGTATAATTAAATTCATTTAGATGTATTTTCCATCTTTGAAGTTTGCTGTTTGGCTCAGTAAGATTCGATAGCCACACCAAAGGGCGGTGATCGGTTTTAATTATAAATTTCCTGCCAAATAGGTAAGGTCTAAAATACCTAGTAGACCAGACTATTGCAAGGAGCTCTTTTTCTATTGTGCTATAGTGTTTTTCGTGGTCATTAAGCGTTCTACTGGCATAAGCTACCGGATGACCACTCTGCGAAAGCACAGCTCCGATTGCGAAATTAGACGCATCTGTTGTAAGCGTAAATACTTTATTGAAGTCAGGATTGATTAAAACAGGTTCATTAGTAATAAGTTCTTTAAGCATGTTAAATGCCTGTATATATTCAATGTTCTTTACGTTTATTTTAGAGTTTCTTTTAAGGAATTTTACCATGGGATATGCCACTTTAGCGTAATCCCTAATGAATTTTCGATAATATCCAGTAATACCGAGAAAAGATTTAATTTCCTTTTGAGTTGTAGGGATTTTAATTTGTTTTATGGTTTCTATCTTAAGTGGATTAGGTTTAATAGAGTTTTCAGATATGACGTGTCCGAGATATTCGGTTTCGAGTGCAGCGAAATTACATTTTTCAACTTGCAATTTCAAATTACACTGCCGCAATCTTTGAAAAATTTTTTGGAGTGAATCTAAATGTTCCGTAAAACTTGTGGAAAAAACTAATATATCGTCTAAGTAGACGATACAAATTTTGTTAATGTATTCTTCTAAGATTGTATTCATGAGGCGTTGGAATGTCGCCGGCGCATTCTTTAGGCCGAACGGCATTCGAACAAACTCGAAGTGACCGCCTCGAGTAGAGAATGCAGTCTTATGTTGGTCTTCGGGACTCACTTCAATTTGGTGAAATCCTTTAGCCAAGTCTATCGTTGAAAAATATTGACATTTCCCAAGTTTGTCAAATAATTCTGATATATTCGGCATTGGGAATCGATCATCGATGGTCTGATCATTCAGTTTTCGATAATCAATTACGACGCGGTATTTTTGTAATTTTGACCCGTCTGAATTTTTCTTGGGCACAACCCAAATAGGCGCATTGTATGGGCTCTTACTGTGTCTAATAATACCTTGCTGAAGCATTTCGTTAATTTGTTTATCTACTTCGTTGACATGAACTTCAGGGTATCGGTACGATCTGACGTATAAAGGAATGTCATTCTTAGTTTTTATAGAGTGTTTTATTTCACTGGTAAAAGTGAGGTCTTGGTCCTCACGATAAAATAAATCTTTATAAGAATGAAGAAGTGATTTTAGTTGATTAACGTCTTTAGAGCTAAGATGTGAAGCTAAATTAACTGCAACCATCGTCGTAGCAATTTTTAAAATACAATTCTTCTTCAGCGTTTAAAAAAAATGGTATATCCGCTTGTTCGGTTTTAAGGATCCTATTCTTATAATCAATTGTGGCGTTAACTTTTGTCAAAATATTGTTTCCAATAAGTGCATCGAAATAATTGTGAAAGTTAACCTCTAAAAATTCTACATAAAAATTGTCTAATTTAAATGGTTCTGGAATCGGTACCTTATATTTAACCTGGGTTGTAACACTTTTTCCCAAACATTTTAAATTTTGAGAATGAAATGGTACTTTCCATTTTGGATTATAGACATTTCCGTTTACTATACTAAACTCTGCCCCTGTGTCTATAATAAATCGAAATGTTTTATTTGGGGATTGAATGGTTATATAAGGAAGTTGTTTGGTATATCCCCCTGAAAATTTTGGTGATTTTCAAAACCGTTTAAATTCTCGTTTGTAGAAATATCCATGGGTTCTCTACGAGTGTTGTAAGCCTGATTGAAACCACTATATTGTTGGTTTCGCCTAGTTTGTTGGCTCGGTGTTCTAATGTTTTGTCTATTTGCTTGATAATTGTTAGAACTACTTCTGTTATTATAAGACCTATTTGATTGTCGACTTTGGACGCTATAGTCCATAGGTTCAATATTATTGTCATGGTTTTGGTTTGGTATAGTAAGATTGTTTTGAGTGTAATCATTTTGCCTACTCCTATTATTGTTAAAATGTAAGTTGTCTCTATTATTATGACTTAGATGCCTGTTATCGTTTTGAAATTCTCTTTGCTCATTATATCTCTGTTGGTTGCTATAATATTTTTGTGGTCTAAAGTTTTTGTTTTGGTTTATTTGGTAATTATTGGATGATATAGGGTATGATGTGTAGGAATGCGTGTACTTAGAATAGCCGTTAGTTACAATTATGTTATAAGCATCCTCCATTGTAGTAGGATTTCTTCCAATTATAATTCCTCTTACTGGTTCAGGTAAATTGGATTTGAAATAGTTTAGCACAATTCTTTTATTTGTTATTATTTGTTCGTTTGTCAATTGTTCGGCAAGCAAGTAAGCGTTATTCAATCGAATGAATAGGCCATTAAGTTGATTATAAAATTGCTCCACAGTACTAGTGCAACGGCATAGAGCTAAGTTGTCAAGTAATGTATTAATTGGTGTGGTTTCACCATGTGCTGTTTTTAGAATTGATTTCAGCTGGTTCCAAGTTTCCACTTGGCCATTTTTTAAGATAGTGTCTCTTGCCTTGTGAGTTAGTCTGTCTTGTACATGTCCTAAAACTATTCGTTTAAAGTGTACATCTAGTGTTTCGATCAGCGGTATGAGCGCATCTATTCGCTCAATGAAATTTATAAGATTTTTTTCGTTACCATCGAATGGCTGGATATTAGCTATGCATTTAATCAAAATTCCAAACACTTCCATTATAAATTATAACACTTTTATAATATGGTAGAATACTTAATAAAATAAAATAACTGTTTTAACTTAATGAATCTAACGCACCGTACTTGATGATGATGGGGCTGCTGACGTTGTGTAGATAGTGGTATATGATGATGGTGTAGGTAGAAATCTTTGTTATTAGTCTTTCACCAATTTTATTTATTTTTTTTTTTTTTAGATAGTTTTCTTTGTAACAAAACTTCTCGTAATTTGCACAGACACTTTGTTTTAAAAGGAAAATTATGTTCATAAGAATCTTCTTTGATCTATGTTTTTAATTTTTTCCGACTGGGGAGTTGCGTGGGCAAACGTTTGGGAGTTAAAAGAGTTGGTTACAAAACGAAAATTCGCACAAACACTTCGTTGTATTTCGCGACTGCGTTGTATTTTAAGCGACAAAAAAAAAAAAATAAACTACAATCTTCTTCGATTTATGTATTTCTTTACTTTTGCTGCCGCGTTGTATTTTTAAGCGAAATAAAATTATAATCTTCTTCGATTTATGTAATTATTTCTTATTTTTTCCGACTGCGCCAGTAAACCAACTGAATTAAAACAGTAAACACGTCCGTCGTTTTAGAGATCTTTATTACAACTGATCAACTTAACTTAAATCTAATGCGAAATTCAGTTTCTCTTATCTCGATCTTCCCACAAAGATCAAAACGAGAAAAGGAATTCGCGTGGGCAATTCCTGGAACAGGCGGAATTTGATTTCTCGTAAACAAACTTGAAATCAAACTCCGAGTGCATGCAGGAATGTGCCCAGTATGCATTGCGAGGGTGCCGCTTAATAGGATGTGACAATATGTTTCTGACCCTGTGGCTGTGAATTTTTATCAGCGGTTTTGATTTCCGACGAACACTTTGAAGAAGAAATGTTATGCATGTGCAAAAGATCCAATTAACCCTCTCCCAAACAGCTAATGCTAGCCCCGCTATCAAGTAGTCCCAATCCCAATATAGATTCTCCCATAAGAGAGACTCCAAGCTGCATGGGGTGGTGGATTCTATTGCTTTATAGATTTTAAGCTTAGCCTTGAATCTTCTTCTCAACTTTTCTAATCGCCTGGAAACTGGTGTAGCTTGCTGGCCGAAAATCCTGTGTCTGACATTATAATAATTTTCAAGTCTTTCATGTAACGTTTAAGGTGGGGTTTTGCTGTTGAACCTGTTGCTCGCTTGGACTGGAAAGTAAAGTAATAACCGCGTTCTGTACCTGATAGTTTCCACTCTTGAAAAGATTTTACCTGGTATGGTATCATCTGCGAAAGCACCAACCTCGGAATTCTTTCCTGGCTCATCGCATTTTCTTTAAGAACAAAATCCAATATGTGTAGATACTATAAATTATATTCAGGAACAGAAGTGCCACTGCAGTCTTAAAGTGCAACATAAAAAAAAGATAACTACTCGGGAGTTTAAAAGTCTGCCTTTAAAAACAAGAAAGAAGCTTTTCCTAGTAGTCCCTGAAAATATTGACTGTAATTGATCGAAAGTTAGACCGAGCTTTTTAATTAAAATTTGGTTGTAACAAGTTTGTCGTTAAACTATTCAATTATTAGTCAACTCACGATATATGTATATTTGCGCCTTTGTGCTACATCTACTTATATATTTTTCAACTAAAATATTGTTGGATCACTATATAAATAGAATATTTTAATGGAATTTTTTCATCGTTAGTGAAATTTAAAAAAAAATCGTTATTGACCGCTCCGCAGTAGATCAATAAAGGGGACTTTTTGAATATGTTTGATTAAACTTATAAATGAACACATCTTATTATTTAAGACTAGCGGGGAAAAGACACGACTTCCGATAAATCTATTAAAGTAATGTGAATCTATAAAGACAGCTCTTTCTTGTTTTTCGATGTGAATTTGTTAAATCGGACAAAAAAGATGATTCCTTTTATTACTACAATTTATATTCTGATTAACAAAATACGACAGCCACAAGTCGCAAGCAAAACAAGTATAAATGATCTCAACGCCTGAAACTTATAACACAACGTAAAAATACACAAAATAAATATATATTCTATTGCTGTAATTAAAAATGCTGATATCATCTCCACGTCTATTTAGCCAGCATTGGCGCTAAGTTTCGTTCCTATCCACGCACCAACTGATCTGACTATTTCCAGTTTCGTTCTAACCAACTTGTATTTGAAAACGAGAGTTAACGTACCTAGTTTGGACATCATAACGAAGCTGCTGGTAATTTGCTTAATTGATATACTTGTTCCCGATGATAGAAAGCTTTTGAAATATTTGTTTTATATATAATTGATTTGATAAATTGCGTCTTTTGATTTACACAAAACGAAGAGATACTTGATTCCAGTGCATTCGAGAGTATGACGCCAGGGAACTGCCATAAGGACTTGCAAACGGCGGCGCATATTCCATGCCATATTCCCTGCACTTGCCGGCGGAACAGAAAGTGGCCTCAAAAGGCCTGAGTTAGATTCCTATCTCTCATTCAGATGAGTATACTTGTAAAGGTTTCGGAAAAACCGTACAACGCATCGGAGAACAGTGACAAATGTGACAAATAAACTAAAAACTCATATTTTTCTGTTTATAAGAAATATCACTGTCGTTTTTTTTTTTTTTGAAAGTTCCCCACAAAAAATAACCCACTGACCTGTAAAATCTTCTCCCAAGAAAATCTTTTCAAAATCAATTTCCGAAAAAATCCCCACCACAAAAAACGAAACCAAATTATTTAGGCCTTCCCGCGCTTATCGGGTAATATTTGCAAAACATGCTTACACAACGCGACAAGGCGAGCATAGACACTTTTCCACAATATCCGCTATTTTGAAGTGTAAACACCGCACTATCTCATTCTGGGTCAAGATTCAGATTTCGCCTCGCCAAACAATGAAACACGATCTGTTTCCTTCGCCCCAGCCTTTGCGTATCACATCAACGATCACAGATAAGCCACCGGAACAAAATACATTTACGCTCAAGCTCGAACTTGAAGTTGACCAATCGATCATAATAACGAGTAACCGCATTCAGCTGCTCCATGCAACGAGTTCGTCATGCACTCTCAAACGATACAAGAAAGCTCTCCGACCGAGTAATCGTAAAATTTCAAATAAAAATAAATATAACCTTATCGCAGATAGATAGCCACTACACTGGTAGCGCTAATTGATTAAATAATAACAAAAACTACGGCATAAAGTGAGCCTTATCGGCTTTTCAGCAGATATGGCGACTGCGGCGCTAAATTACCGAATACAACAGCCACAGTCTATAGTTTGTCATCCGCGCGTGAACATGTTAGCTCGACGACAAAGCCTCCTCATACCGATAGTCGTATGGTGCGCGTTCTTTTGCACTCGTGTCTCCACGTCAACACTGGAGGCACAGGCTCTTCCGCCATTACGCCTGCCTAATACGGTGCTGCCAGTGATGTACTACTTGCACATAACCACCCGAATCCATGAAGACGTGATGGTTTACAGCGGCAACGTTACCATTGACCTTGCAGTGATCAGGCCCACCGATGACATTGTCCTCCATGCCAAGCAGTTGCGCGACTATGTTGTGATCCTGACAGACATTCAAAACGACCGTTTATGTGAAAATATTGAGTACTCGCACGACAATCGGACCGATCTCCTAAGGATATACTCGGCGGCGCAGCCACTCGATCTGAAGGTTGGCGAACGATACCGCCTGGAGATGCTCTTCAACGGCGACATTCAGAATCAGCACTTTGGATTCTACAAGACCATATACAAGGACGACCTCAACAATACCATGTAGGTAAACTATGGACACCGATCGGTATCGGTTGTGAGTGTTTATTTATTCGACAGTTTTCAAAGTTGGAACAAGCAGACCTAATCAATTCGGTTTTAGAGTGAGGGAAATACTGTCTATCTGCTCGCTATCAGTGAGTTTAAAGGTCTCGACGGAGCCACGTTTTTCCTTAAATGTACGGAACTATTTCTGGACGCATTTGAAGCGATTAAAATTTAAAAGTTGCAGAGCGTAAATGGACAAACCCGTACAGCGTCAGGGAGATCCCCCTATTCTCCCCCAACCGTCGTCAGTTAAATAGATAACATTTGTTTACACTTTCAAGTCGGTTGCTTTATTCAAAATTGACATTTTCGGTTACCTAATTAAGGGGGGAATTAACTACAAAAAAACTACGAAATTATGTCGAAAAACCCACAGCAACAATTCAATACCGGGAATTTCGTGACTCTGCACTTTCCTTCGGATGTCAATGGATTAAAAAATCGACCCGATAAATCATTTCCTAAGGGGCCCAGGAGATAGCTGATATTTATGAGTATGGCTGCATTGGTGACGCACTGCATTATCTTGACATGAGATACCAGAATTGACAGTTTCCAACAAGCTTTACGTCCACACCTGTCGCGGACGGTTAATATCCGGTATAAGTGATCTTCGTAATTAGTATCTACTTACCACTTCGCTGGTAATGAATTTCAAATTCGGAGAATGATAAACGTAATCAGTTTACGTCACGTGACAGCCTTGGTGTTTCTTTGGTTTTTACGCATTTCACCATGCATTTGTTTCTTTATCTACCCACGTCAGCTGTTGTTGGTTACTACATAACTGTACGTCTACGTATTCGATGATGAGCTGCATGACATTATCTGTCAGACAGTTTTAACTGAGATGTTCCTATTCCTTCTGACATAATACTTTCGGACTTGTTTTTTGTCGCTGGTTGGTACAGGATTGTCTGGAGAGAGATTGCGAACTGACAAGCTTCCTTTGGTAGTCCGATATATTCGATTGATATTGTTCTAAGTGCAGTTTTGAGAATTTTTTTGTTGTATCTAAGAGCAGTGTAGAGAAATTGTTAAATGGAAACAAGTGATGTTGATGTTCGCTTCCATTGCCAAACCGAAATGCGCATTTTTAGGACTTGGCTTAAGTTCATGTTGTCGCTGATGTTCCATATACCTAGCAAGTGTAGCAGCAGATTGTTTGTCAACAATAGGCGTGCACTTTTTCGAGACACGCACGGTCTTAGGCCAGTTTATACCACTCAAAAATTATAGTGACAGGGACCGTTTATTTATAGAAGCCCAAAAAAACACGCCTAATGTTGAAAAATCTGGATCTGCTACACATTAACAAGTGCATAAATGAGTACTCGGCCAGTTGTATTGGATTTGACTGTGCTGTGCTTGGGGGATACTGTTATACTGCAAATAATAATGAAAACTACTGCATCTTCTTATAGGGAAATAATGATCAGTACCTAATACCAATCGGGTTTGGGAGAATATGATGTTAACCCGCCAACGGTGACCTACTGGTCTGTGAGACCGGGTGTGTTAAAAAAATCGAACAGATTTATTCTCCGTTATTGTTTTTTGTTGCAATTTAGAGTAGCTGACGCATTGTAGGTCCCCCGCCATCAGTTCACGTCAAAACTGCTTAATGAGGACACGTTGTGTATTTTTTTTTACAACACGGTGCGTAGGATCGTGTGTCACCGTGTATCTAGGTAAAGTAAGTCAGATATTTTACATGTAGATGATGTACTTGGACATCAGGTCCGAAAAGAATTGGCCGGTGCTATGAAAGTGTGAAAGTTCCGCATTCCGAAAGACTAAAAAACGTTATTTTCCTTTATGATTATGTGATTTTCCATTTTTTTCTTAATTTTAAAAGAATGTGTTACTAAAAACGTTGTTATTTTTAGTTCTTTTATTAAAAAGTTTTGTAAATTTGACTAATTTGGGTCCCAGGTTCGAATCCCGAAAGGGCAATATTACATCTTAAGGCTTTTTTCCACTGCGCTGACAAACATCCGAGAGTAAAACTGTCATGAATGAGCTGCTCAATCAGCCGTTTGGACTCGGCGTAAAATTGTAGATCCCTTCCATTCGTCCCAAAAACTAAAAACCCTCACAAAACGAAGGGTTCTGAGGAGCTAGGCCTAGGCTCCCTCTCAGACCTGTCGTGCCAAAATATTTATTTATTTTTTAAATTGATTAAATATCTTTGCTTTATTGTCAAAGAGCATAAATTAAAAAAAAAATCATGGACTAATAGTAACACGTTTTGATAAATATTCAGTTGAAAACCCCGGTGCGTGACACCGGCGGCGTCACCATTGATCAAAGGCAAATTTGCGTCACCATTGGCGGGCTAAGAATATAATTTCTGTTATTATTTTGTACATGCATATTAGGCAAGTAAAAACATGAAAGACCTGACTTTAAATTTAAAGAGTCACAATAGCCGTGGTTTGCAGAACTTAAAGCTAGGTGCCTTGTTCGATTATTGACAAATTTATACTTATTTATTGCGAGTTAAGTGAAGACACTGATGATTGGCTGGGTAATTGCAATAGATGGGGCTGCTCCAATCTTACAAGACAATCGATTCTTAAGGCACTGACCTAGTTATTAGTATGCTAATCCACCGAGCGAAGAATCTATTTAAAATCTTCACTAAGGTGTTGTTCGTAGAGCTACTTTTCGGTCAGAGTTTGTGAACACTTGACCGACTTGAGCTTAAGCAATATTTTCTCCACCCTTGCTTATATACAGAAAGGGTTTAAAAACCTCGAATATTTACCCAAAGTTGTTTCCAATTCACACTTATCTAGTAAATATACTGCTCGAATTTCAAGTTGATTCCGAATTCGTTTGTGTCTCATTTCAAATAACTTTCGAAGTCATTAATCTAAATATAATCTGAATATTTTTAGGCAATAAAATCATGCAAATAAATTTTGATAAGCAAACAATGCGCCTGTAAAGAGTTTAGCCCACAGTCTTGTTGGTAAAACATAATCTTAAGTCGACTATTATTATCTTAATGACTGAGACTGTTTGCAATGCCCGTAACTTTTACCACACTTTAATACACATAAGGCATAATCAAATCATCTTGGGTTGACGTATGTTTGACTTGTTGTCACTCACATCTTAGGTTTGGTGAACTGGGTAAAGAAATAACTCTTGCAATACATAAGACAGCATTCCAAATTTTAACAGACATGATTATCTAAATAAATAAATAAGTAGCTGCCGCAACTGGTCCGTGAGGGACCCAAGACTTAGCTTCTCATAATTAAATTTTTTGACAAATTTAATGCCGAAAAGGCTAATTAAGAGGCTCTTGCATGACAGTTTAACTCTCTGGTGTATGCCAGACGTTTGCGAGAGGTGGCACAGTGGAAAAAAAACCTTAAGATGTAGTTCGGCTCTGTTCCAAATTCAATTGTTTTTCATACAGAGCAGTAACTAAAGCAAGTTGAATTATTTAATAGGTATACCCATTTCTTTCAAATTTACTTGATCCCTAAGGCTAAGATTGGTTTCGATGAATGTTTTTAAGCCACTATTTAAATTTGGTCAGCTTAATTTCAATCCAAGGTATTATTTCCAGTTAAAAGTTGTCATCTCACTAATTTTTAAATTTACTCAGTTATAGGCAATTTTCTCGATTAAATCTAGTAGTCTCTTTCTTCAGTCTTTTTAATATGCGATTAGCTGTACTCACTGACCCCAATTGTTTTTTTTTTTTTAATACAGATTTTTCAAGACACTGCCACATAGAGCCTTACCAACAACCGAACAGTAAACTCGAGTTTAACTCATTTCGAAACTAATTAAAGTTTCGACTTTTAATTTGAAGGTACCAACAACCAAATTAATCGGAACCTTAACTACATCTGACTTTATTGCAAAATTCAACTCAAATGCGTTATTTATTTTTTCGGAGCTTTCAAATAAATTGCTGAAATTGGCAGTTGCTTGTATTTTGAGCAGCTGTCTTCTGAATATTATCTTTTTCAATAATGTCAACAATTGCATAAAAAAATTCGCAGTTGCATTGGCATCCAAATTATCTATAAAGTCCAAATGAACTTCGCCAGCTTAAACTAGATTTTTTTTTTAGAACCGCGAGGTTTCCGCAATGTATTGGTGCGGTAGACGGCACTAACATCAAAATAAACAATCCTGGACATGCATTTAGAGCTCGCCACAGATGCAGAAAGTATTCTTCTGACGTTTAAACTTAAATATAAGTTAGACTCGACTTTTTTCGGATCGAAGATTACAGTCTCGATTATTGTAAAGTCAAAGACAACTTGACTATTGGTACACAAATTATTTTATTATCCACTATTGCCCTTAAGTCGAGTATAAATTTGGTTGTTAGTAAGGCCGATAGTGTATAATGTCAAAATACAAAATTTTAAGGCTAAAGCTGCCGTTCTCGCGAACGTCTGACAAACATCCGAGAGTAAAACTGTCATGAATGAGCTTCTCAATTAGCCGTTTGGACTCCGCGTAAAATTGTAGATCCCTTCCATTCGTCCCGAAAATTGAAAACCCACACAAAACAAATGGTTGTGAGAAGCTAGGCCTTGGCTCCCTGTCGCGCCAAAATATTTATTTATTTATTTATTTAAAGCTGCCATATTTGTCCTGATATTTTTGTCCTAGTATTTAAAAAAAAAATGGCTGTCTGGGAAGTACCATTCCCCGTTTTGGAGCTTACAAAAATAAATCTATATAATATAGAAGAATTTTATTTATTAATTTAAAAAGCGCCACTGATCTTTTAAGTTGGATCTAACCAGACCCATCCACAAAATTGCATTGAAATCGGTTGAGCGGTTTCGGATGTTAAAGTAGATTGGAGCGACAAAATAAGTTATTCATTCCGGCGACCAAGGACCAACCGACCGGCGACTGCGAATAGTTAAACATCACGAACTGCATGAGAAGCTGCAGTTGGCCTGGCTATGGAAAATTGTTAGTGCACATTTACCTAATGACTTATTTTGAGCATTTCTCTGCTTTAGGACTACGCAGAGATATGATTTGAATCACGGTCTGTACGACAATTTTTTCGGTCTTAACCCGAGAAGCCTGAATTAAAACCTTGCATTTAGCTTTGAATGGGATAACACTTTATTTATGCGTTTAGTGTTGCTTAGTGTAGCTTCCTTAAGTGATAGAGCAATTTCTAATACGCGTAAACCTTCTCTGAGGAAATAAGTCCATTACAATGAAAACCGCATTGAAATCCGTTCATTGGTTCTCGCGACAACCAACAACTCTTTTTTTACTTCCCATTATGCTATGCCAATAAAAAAAAATTTATGACTCTTTTCCATTTTCTTTTCAGCCCCCTTGGAACGACCCAATTCGAGCCAACAAGTGCCCGCCTTGCCTTCCCATGCTTCGACGAGCCGGCGTTCAAGTCCAAGTTCATAATAACCATAACCCATGGCAGCAATTACTCAGCTCTATCCAACATGCCAGTATTTGCCAAGATTCCATCGGGGTAAGTATATCATCATTTTTTCTCAATTTCAAAGTTAATACCAAACATCTTTTAAACAGTATCGATGGAGAGCTGACAACGACCACCTTCCTAGAGACACCCATCATGCCGACCTATCTACTCGCCTTCGTCGTTTCCAACTACGATAGCATTAGTGAGTTGGAAAACGGCATCGAGCAACGTGTCTACTTCCCGCCAAACTCCAGGGACAATGGCCATCGAGCTCTTAAAAACGCCATCAAGTCGTTGGCTGCCCTCGAAAACTATCTGGGAGTCAAGTACCCCTTGCCGAAACTAGACCACATACGTTTAGATAAAACCTATGGATCCGCGATGGAGAACTGGGGCCTCATCACTTACAATAAGAAAAATTTCATACCCGACATCGATGGACCCTCCAAGCACTCAGCTCTGAAGCAGATTATCATACAAAACCATGAGATCGCACATCAGTGGTTTGGCAACTTGGTATCCCCCAAATGGTGGACGTATTCCTGGCTCAACGAGGGCTTTGCCACATACTTTTCCTACATTGTGACAGAGTTGGTAACAAAATTATAAATTACTCCCAACCTTAATACGACTTCGTATATCATGCCAGTGTGGTGGATTTTTTTAGTGTACAGTTTGCAATCGATGATTTCAGGTGTATCCCGATTGGAGGATCCAGGAGAAATTCATTGACTCCGAGGTGGAGGTCACGTACAGTTGGCCAATTACTCGGGCTATGACGCACTACGTCGAGAAGGAATCTGACATCAAATCTGCATTCGATGTGGTTATCTATCAAAAAGGTGAGTTTTACTGGGGGACTACAAACAGTCGGGAGTTCAACGAATTGCACTTGATAATTGAATAATGGTCGTTCATTTTTGCGATAGTGATGGTACAGAATTACTACAATAATAATTTGGGGACTTTATATTGCAAATAGGGCGGGATAATCAAAAGTGGCCGGGTCAAAGATGTCAATGAAGATGATACTCTTTATGAATAATTTGTTATCTAAACGGGAGTGTACCTATCTAGTACATACAGACAGACAAAGAGATTCATAAAAGAAACAAATGTGCGTAGGTATAGTTGAGACGTATGTCAAACTGACTCAAATGTTATAGCTTAAGGATTAACTCCTCATACTCACTGTCATTGTTGGTTGCGACTGCTGCTAAAAATAACCCCTTTTCTTTTGACCAAATATTTACTCTAGGTCTGTTCCTTTACTTTTAAATCTTACGAATTTTTATGAATTCTTACACATTTTACTCAATTGTCGTTCCTCAACTCGAAAAATTCGTAAAAAAAAATTCTAGTTTTTATTAAAAAAAGTTCCTTGCGTAAGAATTGAAAGCAAACAACTGTCAGTCGCCTGAAAATTGACAGCTGATTTGAATTTGTTGTTCTATTTGGCATCAACTATCTGTCATTTTTCACAGGTTACTACAAAAGCGTTCCTTAACTCTTGCGTAAGTTTCCCTCTCTGAGAGATAATTCATCCCCTCCACTGTAATTTTGACAGTCTTCCATTTTTACTACAAAAGTAAAGGAACAGACCTACTATCTGTCAAAAATCAAGCTGGGTCGTATAATAAGGAGCAGTATTTACCATTTAATTAAGTGGTCATTGTGCGAGCATCGACCGGGAATCTGCGGTTTCACCCACAATACAGCACGACCCTCTTCTTTTATGTTGATTTGGGAGTTTCCGCCAGTCTCTAGCACAAAGCTTTTAAGATATTCATCTTCAGTAATCAGCCGGTCCAAAGCAGCTCAGAATAAAAGTTTTGAAACAAATGCAAGGTTTTGGATGAGATCCATATTCCAAAGGACTTGTTTGATCAACCGCAAGCTTGAAGAGCATATCTACGGAATCTAATGTAGAATTTTTCCGATTTGCCTGGCTTCATCGATTTCCTATAGAATTCTACCTTACTTTTTCATAAACCTAGTAAGAGAAAGGTAGATATTGTATTCGTACAAAATTCTGACAACGTTGATAAAGGAACTCAAAAAAGTTGATCTCGCAATTCTTTCCATCTGTCCGTCTGTCCGTATGCTCCTGAGGCCTACAGTTTTTGCATTTGGAGTTTGTAGGTTTACAGTTCGGGCAGTTCTTGTTTTTCACTCTAACAGCAATATTTTTATTCCCCATAACTTAAAGCTAAGCAATTTTGCTAAAGAGTGATCAATCCGTAATTTAAGAGGTTAGTGTGGAATGGCAGTATGTTAACATATTGCTTTTAAGTAACGATTGAAGGACATCATAAATAATAGTGAATAACCAGTCTTTAACCATTTTTAAAAATGAATTTCAATGTATTGCCGTTCCAACAGAAAATGGTAAATGATTCAACATTAAGGGAGCTATAACAGTGTAGAAGTGCGAAAAATATAACAGTTTCAAATCAGTTGGATTTGTTCGAAAATAGCTCTAACAATTTCAGCAAAAATTGATATTTGAGCTTAGGTAGGTGGGGTTAAGTCTCTGCATACGGCATACATAGTTTTTCGTTAAAAAATCGAATAGCGGTACCTACTTCTAAAATCTGATATCCAAAACGGCCAATGCGGTTGTAACAAAACTTCAATTTTAACATACCTTTTATGGGCACTTCTAACTTAAACTTCGCACAATAAATTTTCGAAAAACGTAATTTTTTAAAAATTCTGTTTTCTTTACTATGTAATATGAAAACCGCTTTAACTGCTCATATCTCGAAAACTCCATTTTCGATTTTGATACTGTTTTAAAAGCGAAGTAATGCTTACATCATACAGTCAGTTTTCAGCTAAATAGTAAAGCAATAGTATTTTTTGAACTAAGCATTGCAATATTTGTTACTCTTTTGTCTGCTAAACTTTACGAAAACTGCTTCTACGATTGTAATCAAAATATATATTTGAGATACTACAAGTAGGTATTCTAAATAAAATTCCGTACTTTGGTTTTCTTAAAAAATCAAACAAAACCGTAATAGAAATATTTCTCAAAAATGGCTACCCAAATCTCAATCTCATTTTTCTAATTTTGTTGCTTCTCATTACTTTCCATGTTAGTTTTTTTGGCATAATGCGTGTAAATGTTTAACAATGTTCCCATGCTTCTCATTTTCTAAATTATCCACACGCTTCCGATGCATCGCTCTGGCTCTGAAGTACCTTCTTTACTTGTTGAGCAACTTTCTCTTGAAATAATTGCATTTTTTAAAACCTAAATATCTATTAAACTTACCATTTTGAATGCGCTGATATGTTATAGGAGAACTTTTTTAGCTATAACTTCCTCCGACATCGTAAAAGACGAAAATAAATAGAATTTGACTTGTCAAACTTTTGACCTGTCAATTAGTTGACAGTTTTTATATTTTCATTTTTCAGTAAGCCGAAATTCGGCGAGTAGAAAATTGCGAAAAAATGAAAAGAGGGGAAGTGGGAAGTGGATTTCTCTCTCAATTTTTTTTTTTAATTTTTTCAGTACGTGGTCGCATTCACACAGTAAAAAGTACCCGAACGAACCTAATAAAATTTAGACTTCTGTTAGACGGCATTACATTTTTGTTGTTTTATTTTGGACAACGGCTTTACATTCGAACATAGTCCAAGCCGGTAAATAAAATTAATTTACATTCTTGCAGATCTAGAAAAAACTTAATTTTAAGAAATATTAGCCAAATTCTCCTTTTTTTAACCATGTGGGATCTTAAAACAATCGCAACCACTTAGAGCTTCCACAATCAGAAACGCACACTTAATTTACACTCCTACCCACACAAGTCCATTGCCATACCGTTTATATCTGACAAAGTAAACTTCAAAAACCAGTGCCTTGATTTTGTGCGGTTTTTCCCGCAATGCCGGTTGCAGAAAGGGTTCACTTATAGGCGGATTCTATAATTGTGCGTGATGTCGAGAACTGAAAACTTCCAATATTTCCTGATCTAATATTGCTTTGTTCCTGGAAATTCCAGGCCGGTTTTCCCTAACGCAACCTATTTGGGTAGCGAGAAGGATGTTAAAGAAACAATAGTTAACTAGTTTTACGCTCGTAATACAGTATAGAAGGTAAATTGATAATTTTCACAAAAGTTTTATTTTATAAATACAAAAAACGACTCAAATGTCAATTGATGTAATTTAGATCGTTCAGCGGATGAGCTTTGCACCACTATGCAACAGTAGATGCAATTCTTTTTCAAAAAGAAAACTTTAAAATGAAAACGTTAAAGCCTTAATGTTCATCTATAAATGTATAAAAAAATTTAAGCATTGGTTGTTAATATATCAACTCATTTTTGGATCTAGTTTTTAAGATTTCATTTAATTTATTTCGTCAACATTTAACAGCCAATCCGTCTCGAGTAGATTCCTTTGATACACATTGCTGGTAATGTGAACTACCTAACCGCAGTCAAAGCCAGTGGCTCACTCACACATTCAAATCCGATTCGGAACGTTTCCCAGCGCAATTGCGACAAAAACCGCACAAAATCAAGGCACAGATTCCGAATTCTGACATAGCTTCTTTGTAAATAAATCGGTATATCACTACTTCCAACTTCCAATCATAGACACCTAAAACCAGCTTGATCAATCAGTTCCAGTCAAAAATATTCCGCAACAGATCAGAGAACAGAAACTCATAATACACTTGTCCTTGTAATCAAATCAATCCTCTAAAACTGTAAGAGCTTATAAATAATTAAACATTAGGCCTCTAACGAGAGCTTGCGAAAAAAATGCCTGTTACTGGTGCTTAAACTTGAACAAAAACTCGAATTCTTATTTGACACATCAGAATAGGTCAAAAGTGACATTACCTGACATTATCCTTATATTTTATATATCTGAGGTTGTTTCTAAACGTTTTACCTATTGCCGTACAGATAAGCTCAACCAAACTTCTGATGAACAAGGAAGTTCGTGCGATCCAGTCGTGCACTTTATTTATACCAAAAAGCTCTGTTCAAAGTCCTTTTTTGAAGAAATTCTGCTCCGACTTAACTGCAGTTTCCTATCCCTATTGAAGTGTAAACCTAAACTCTTTACTGCCGAGAAACAAGAAGCGGAATGTTGAGCGAGCACGAGCACTTATAAAATTTTGTTTAAAAAAAAGTTACATAAGGTGAATGTTTCTGTAACACGTTGGACTAAAATTGTGGGTCGCTTCCATTGCTCCAAGACCTATACACAAAGTGCGTCATTTGCATAGCTAGCTCTTAAAAATATTTTTTTGTTATCGACATTTAACCGAATGCTTCTATCATTCCAGCTGCCGTTTTCATAAAGATGTTCCACCACGCAATCGGACACAAGACATTCATAAAAGGCGTTGCCCTGTACCTAACCAAGTTGTAAGTATTCACGCTAACACAGGTGCCCAGTCGCACCCGAACTAACCAAACGTTGCATACGAAATTAAATAAAACTTAAGTGCGATTTACTTCTTAAAGTAAATATTCCGTAGCAGATGAGGACGATCTGTTCGAGGCGCTCCAAGAAGCCGTCGACGAGGACGAGGTTCATCTCTTCCAGGGAAAGCATGCAGTCGCTGAAATAATGCACACATGGACCCACAACCAGGGAATACCTATTGTCACAGTCAAACGAAACTACGACGAAGGAACGGTGACTATCCGCCAGCGATCCAACAGCAAGCAACGCGAGGAAACCTGGTGGATTCCACTTAACTTCGCCTCTGCATCGAGTCCCAACTTTGACACAACCACCGCCGACTATATACTGCCTCCACTGCACGAGGTGACCATCAACTTGAATGACATCAACATCAATGTCTCCAACAGCGACTGGCTGATTGTGAACAAGCAACAAACCGGGCTGCAGCATGTGGTTTACGATGACCACAACATGAAGCTGATTGCAGACGCTCTTAACGCCGATCATACACAGATTCACAAGCTCAACCGGGCGCTGCTGTTCCGTGATCTGTCCTCAGCTATTGAGAGAGAGCTTGGCGCAATTGAACCCGTATTCGATATCCTTGAATACCTGAAATTTGAAGATGAGCTGATGGTGTGGAACTCAGCTGCAGACTTGATCTTGGACCTGGGTGCGAAGTTGTTTGGCAGCAAGGTGCACGACATGTATAAGGCGTTCATCCGTGAGATCATCGCCCCCAGCTTCAACAAATACTATCACCTTTCCAGGCCAGAGATCGAGATGATTGATATTTTTATGCGTGCGAAGATCATTGATGTGGCATGCCAAGTGGACCTCGGGGATTGTCTGAACTTCACAAAGATCCTGGCCACCCGGTATTTCTACGAAGAGGTCGAGATAGCTGACTCGCTTCGTGACATTTGCCTGTGTCAGGGTCTGAAGTACGCCACGCCCGAGGAGTTTCAGAAGCTGATGCACAAGTTGGTCAACTCAAGCCCTGATTCCACGATGTTCGATGACATCATTTTCTCCATACGGTGCATCCAGGACCCCGCCAATCTCAAGTACTTCCTGCAGATCCTCTTCGGCGAGAACTCCACGCATCATCTCATGGACGATCTAGAGTCAATGCAGTACCTGGCGTTTGTATACGTGTCCAACTACGAATCGCGGCCAGTGCTGATGGAATTTATGAAGGACAACTATATGACGCTGTGTAGGAAAAAATCGAATGTGGTGTATGTTGCCCTGGAGAGGATATCTAATTATGTCTCCGAGGATGATGGCCAGAAGAACGACGTAAGTTAGTTTAGTCCTTTGTTGCAACTCGTTTTCATGAACTTTTTTTAGTTTGTCGTTTTGCTTAGCAATGTGAAGGAAGTACTGCAGGATTCGAAGGATATTCCCGATCACAAGATTGGCTCGAGAATTAAGAAACGAGAGCACTTTAAGAGGAAGTACGAGAACGACATATACGCGCGGCTGAAGAGCCACGAAAAGGAAAGAACTGCGAGGAGCGGCGACACTCATAGGAGAACAAGGTTCGCTTCAGCCCGCTACGTTGTGGCAGCCGGCTTTATAAGTAATTTAATCAGCTTCGTGTAGATATAATAGTTTTTTCTTTTTAAATAAATGCTATTGTTTTTATATTGACTTGGAATTTGCAGTTAAGGGGTGGGGGTTGTTATTAGCGAGGTTCTCAGTAGCGTACGCAAGATTTTTTTTGAGGGGGGCTGATATTTGATTTTGATCAAATTTGTTCTCCTGGGTTTAAATGGTCAGCCTTAAAGTTTCTTAATTTTTCAGACGGAATCAAATTCGGATCCACGCTTATCATACCAATTTTTCAACTGGCAGTAAACTTAAACCTTCTTGTAGGTGGAGGTTACGAAATACTGAGGGCCAACTATGTAATTCGATTCTACTTTCGATTCCATTAGAAAGCTGTTCCGATTCTACTTTAAAAGTATTTGAAAGTAGAATCGGAACAATTTTCGAATAGAATCGGAAGTATAATCGAATTACATAGTTGGCCCCCTGGACTACCCCGATGGGTCTATATAAAATTACAGAATGAGACAAATTCTGTTTAAAATATCGGCATAGTGATAACAATTTTAACAATGGAATTCACCAAAGAATTTGTCATGGTTGGTGGAATTCATATACATCTCAAATATAACATATATCATGGCGAGTCTATACTCTCTGTACAAATTAAAACTGGCAACAAAATTATGTTTTGAAGTGATGTAAAAATCGTTTATATTTACTTAGGGAGTTCCACTCATTTCATTTTTTTGTTCAATAAAAAAAATATTAAAACACTTCAGTAGATAAAAAACCATCCATACCTATGCGTTGCTTGTGCCAATGTGTAAAAAATGTTTTATCCTATTTGGGTTGACTGGTTTTGAAGGACCGATATGGGAAAAAAATTGCATATTGCAAAAAAAAGTTGGCCAAGCTTGGTTTGAAGACTAAATTCCACCAAGGTCTGTAGCGCAACATTTTATTTCATTTAATGAAAGAAAACTTAATTTTGTTTATAAACATTTTTATTAAAGACTTGCAGATCTTATTGTTTTTTTTTATATATCTCATCCGTCAAAAGCATATTGTTTTTTAGAACAATTCAATTTGAAAACTTTTCAAAAGAATGATTTAGTTAAAAAAAAACACAAACTACCCATGATAAATTATTTCACAAACTCCAAAACTATGTCAAACACACACATTAGTAAAAAAAATGTGTAGATTTTTAAAATAGTTTTAACAATCTTTGCTAAGGCTTTTGAGTATTTTTTTCAAATAAGGTGTGTCCCAAAACTCACACAAGATTACAATTTTGCGCTATTTGTTCGTCACTTTTACACAAAATACCTTTTTAATGTTAATTAATATTTAGAAAACCGAATCCTTGGTAGTACCATTCCGCATTTTTCCTATTTTAACGACGAGGTTCAAAGCTCTCTACACTCAGAATAAAAAAATGTAGATATTGTCAAGAATTTTATACTTTAGCCCAACCATTTTCGAACTTTAAAATTAACCAAAGTACCTACTTAAAATTCTTAATTTGAGAATGCAAGTGTAAGACTTATGCAAGAACTTTTATTCTTGAGTTAAAGATTAGAAATATCGAAATTTAAAGAATGTAAACTGTTGTCTGAAGAACGAGTTGTTAAAAAAGATGAACAATTTAATTCGTGTGGTTAGATACGAAAGCGTATAAAATTTAAAGAGAGAAAATCTTTAAAATCCTTAAAATGTTTAACTTTTAAAAAACATATTTTTTTTTAAATAACTAAAATCGAACAACTTCTTTAGAGCTGTTTAAAGTGACACTCTATACATACATGTTGAACATTAATAATATTTTGATCCTATTCGCCATCAACTTTCTTTTATTGAAGATGTTATCAAATTTGAACAGTTCCTGGGAAGCTATGCGACACTCTTCTAATGATGTTAGTCCATCGCAGGATAATCCCCGACTTACAAACCGTGCAAAGGTGGCAGCATCAATATGATTTATCAACACTTGGTTTATTTTCAGTTCACAAATTCCATTTTAAATTCACCTTTTAACAAAAAATGTTTTTAACACAACATTTTTCTTGGTGGGCTGATAATTTTTCTATAAATAATTTAACTAAAAAATTAGATTTTTAATAAATCAATAATGAGTTGTTGAACAATTTTTCACTCACGATCTAACAAGAACTTAAAATTTTTTGGATAACAAGGTTTTTTTCTGAGTGTAGGACTGTAAGTATCTATCAATCAAATTTAACCACACTATGCAAAACCGCCATGAAAACTGAGTCGATAAAAAATTTACAAATTTAAGAAAAAATCCTCGCACATTTTTGATTTGGGACACATTTTAATTTCTTTATTCTGAAAAATATTCAGAAATAATTGTTTTAATTTCCAAATCTAAATAAAATAAAAACGACCATATTAACAAACTGTCCCTAATATATATTAACTGAAGGTTTTATATTATTAGGGACCGATTTGGATATGTCCAAATCCATGGCTGCAAAATGCAAAGAGATTGAAATTGGAAATACCTTTTTCTGTGTTTTATTTTATCTTAGTTTGTTTGATTCCAAAACTTGTAGTTTATTCAATCGCAGAGAGACAGACACCAATCTTCTGTCAGGTAGATCAGCACGAAGGGAGTACTGTGATTCCTAAACTAAGAGAGGTCTGACTTGGCAAGCAGCATAAGCCAACCTATCTGTATGCTAAATATAGTAGGCTGAAAATATGCCCAATAAATTAAACCAGAAAAAGGACATTACACATGAACAGCGCCAATTAGGTTAGGTTTGGCTTTGTTAGTTTTAAAAGGGTGTATGAAAGAGTATAAGGTCTCACGCAAAAAATGCCTTTGCGATCCATAGAGAACGAATTGAAGTCGGAAACCTGCACACTTTTTTTTACACTCAACTTCCTTGCAGAAGCCAAGTAGCCCTTGTAGTAGTTAGAGAAGTCTATCTCCTCTATACGTAAGCCGTCAAGTTTTGCACTTTAAAAAAATAAATGAAAAGGAAAATAAAAAGTTAGACAACAAAAAAAAGATCCTACATATAAACGTAGACACACATTTCACAACCGATTGCACATTGTTGGCACTATTCTAACCAATGAGTTACGTTCTGGACACATAATGCGAGATTGTTGCTATCTCATCGTGAATGATTTTTTGGCTTAAGTTGAAAGATGGCGCTAAGGATTTACTTTCATGCAATCAGGTTCTCTGATATCACCAATAAAAAATAATTGGCTGCAATTAAGTCTAGGCTCCCCGTAAGCCATGCAGTATTACCAATAAAATAAATCAATTTATTAGGGAACATTTATTTTATTTTCCACATTTAAGGTACCGGGTGTCTTCATCCTATTGTAAGCAGTCCATTTCTTCAAATCTGTTGTGATCAATTAATACAAACTTGCTCACCCACTCAGTACTTTTGGGCGCCACAAAAGGCAAGGTCTTACTCTATTACGCTGTCCCTCTCTCTTCAGACCAGACAATTTTTCCCCAAATTCTCTCCCAGGAAATCTTACTTCCTGATCAACTCAGACAAAAATAACCTAAGAATTCTAGGAGGAATAATCAGTGGCCACGGCCTCATGAAAAAACACCTATACCGCATTGGAGTCTCTCCGGATCCAACATGTAGACTATGTCTTGAGAGTGATGAGTCCTCTCTTCACATACCTACTCATGGAATGTCCGGCTCTACTCAACCTCAGGAGAAAATCATTGGCGAGGAAATCGTCACTTCAGCAACTTTTGTTGACATACACCCAGAGAAGATTCAAGATTATTTTCTTCGTGACTGCCTCCGGAAAGAAAAAATGGCTCTAGGACCTTACCAGGGAAGGCACAATGGGCTTCTTTAAGAGGCCGCACTGCCAGAGCCACCTTGAGAGCTCTTCCGCTTCACAATCTAATCTAATCTGCCTTTCGTCGATCGCAACATGATCCATGATCGATTTGGTTTACTCTTTCATGATCTGGTGATGGCCATATTCCTTAATGAATTTATTAACACCAGGAAAAAAACAGCAAAGTCATTTATCCTTTAAAAAAATTATACCAAAACAATTAAACGGAATGCTAGTCATAGCTGCTTTATAAAATGATAGTTGGGTTTCATAGATCAATGAAATTATTTATCGAAACAAAGCCAAACTTTTAATTTTGAACTTTCAACACAATTTCAAGTATCGCAATAAAGTTTAAATTTGGCATTGAGTAGTAAATAATATTTTTTTTGTAAACCACTAAAGCTGATACCAATAACCTCTATAAAGATTATATCTTGACAAGGTATTGGTGAGTGATTTATTAACTTTTAGTTTTATTTTCTTAAAAAGGTTATGTGGTGATTTTTCATTGGAATAGGGTAATTGTTTGCTCGAATTAACAACAATAACAGAACCAGTAAAAAGGCATAAGTGATGATAAAAATAAATCGATTAGACTAATCTTTGGACTAGTATTCCCCCCGCAACAATCGCATTAGTTGTCAATCACTTATGACACCAAAATGTGGCATTTTACATTGGGAGAGAAGTTAAAGATGTGCACGACTGAGTCGCGCGAAATTCTCTCCTCCATTGCAAGTTTGAATTCACGTTGCAGTTGACACAAACAGCAACTTAAATTTTAGGTTAGACTACCTATCTTTTGAGGGTAACCTTTTGAAAAATAGTTTTTTTATATTTTCAAATAAGACAATGATTTTAAAAGAAGCGTCTTGAAATGTCTTTGACATAAGGCTAGGTGGTAAATAATAAATATATAAATGTAATGTCTCAACAAGGGGCCCAACGGGTCTCGGTCGATTCAAAGAACGGTTGATTGTTTTGGCAATAGTCTCTTTAATAATAAAGTTCCTAGTTTCCTGACAGAAAATGTAAGACTTAAAACATGGCGATCTTCAGTGATAGCTTTTTGAAAAACTGGCTTCCTATTTCTGTTTAAATATAAATTAGTGGACAAAAAGGACATACATATCTGCATTGCTGGTAGCTCTCAACTATAAGTGATTATTTTCCACCAATTGAGAAAGCTCTCTTCCTGCTCTTTCGACATAATTTCGAAATATTGAGAAGCACATGAAAATTATCAAGAAGTACCTCCCTTCGTATGTAAAATGTACAAAATCAAAAAAATCAGTCCAGGCGACTGCTATTTCTCTCGACGCATGTAGCCTATCGCGTTCGAAAACACAATCTCTTATCCGAAAAAAACTAGATTCCAATCAGTTTACGGAAAAATATATATTGCCTGTCCAGTAACTGATATAATATCGACTTGGCTGAACCATTCAACCGATGCATCTTATCGTATTGACGAAAGTACCCCAGACTGCAATTTATAACTCCTAAAAACGGTTCGCTCGATGCACCCATCAGAACAGAGTCTTCCATATCCTTAGGCCGATCATGGCTTATCTCCCAATGACACACACACGTGTCACATGGACAGGCCTCTGGCAAGTTCTTATCTATCGATTATGAGCTCCGAATATATAATGTCTGAAACGAATATGCTATTTCGATAAGGATAGCGCCTTGTATATCGCAAATACAGACGATAGAAGGAGCGTGTCGAGTCTGCTCGCATATCACAAAGGTTACGTGCTTCATACTGATCGACCGACCGGTTAATCGCAAACATTTAATGACCGTTATGGCAACAGCAACTCACTTTTACAACACATACCTGCGTACAAAGTAATTTATGAAAGCCATGAAGATAAGCTATTGCTTTATCGATTTTCGACAAAAAGATAAAGCTGGCTCTAATTTGCCGTTTAAAATATTGCTGCGCGAGCAGAAACTTCTCTATAGTAAATTAGTGCTTCCTCTGTTAACATGGGTCGTCTGCAGCTAGCCGCTGTCGCTGTAGTGCTGCTTGCAGGAGTTCTAGTTCAAGGATCAGCAGTCAATAGGAGTCCACCACGCTTCGAGGATCGGTCCGTGTTTTTTGAGGACCCAAATTTAAGAGAGCTCGAAACCCGAGATGACCTACCAAACTATCGGCTGCCAAACAACACCAGTCCAAGCCACTATGACGTAACTATTACCACAAATGTGCATACAGGCGACTTGCGTTTTAAGGGTGTGGTTGTGATCACCATAAGAGCGGACCAGGAGCTCACCAAGAACATCGTTGTTCATTCCCGACGGCTGGAAAACTTCACTTCCACACTTGTTGATGGCAACACTGGCACAAGCAAGAAGCTTAACCCATCCTATGACGAGACAACCGAGTTCCTGACTCTCACGCCGGAGGATAACTCTGAATTGGTGCAGGGACGACTTTACACGCTTACCATTGCGTATGAGGGATTACTGCGTCGTGACAATGGCGGCTTCTACTTGTCCACCTACAAAAATTCTAAGGGCGAGACTGTGTAAGTTTGACACCAACTCCAAACTCGAAGTAGTGATTTAACTTCTTTTTTTTCAATTTCGTGTAGCAACTTGGCGACCACTCAGTTCGAAAGCACCGATGCCCGTCACGGATTCCCTTGCTACGATGAACCCGCTAAGAGGGCCACATTCACCATTACCATCAACCACAGTCCTACTTATAGGGCCATTTCGAATATGCCAGTCGACACTACCAAGTCCAGCAATGGCAAAACAGTCTTCTTGCAGACACCCAAAATGCCAACTTATTTGATTGCGTTTATTGTGTCCGACTTTGAGTACACATCCGGCAGTAAGGGCGATCTGACGCAGCGTATCTTTTCGCGACCTGGAACACAAGGCGAACAGGAGTTTGCACTGTTTACCGGAATTCAAACTACCGCCCGTTTGGCCGATTACTTTAACGTTCCATTCACTCTGCCCAAACTGGATCAAGTTGCAGTGCCAGATTTTGCCGCCGGCGCGATGGAGAATTGGGGCATTGCCACCTATCGCGAGCAATACATGCTGTATAATCCGAAGACGTCAACCACCAACAGCCAGACGAATATTGCCAATATTATTGCCCACGAGTACGCACACATGTGGTTTGGCGATTTGGTCACAGTGAAATGGTGGACCTATCTGTGGTTGAAGGAGGGCTTTGCCACAATGTTCTCGTACAAGGCCGCTGATGAGGTAAGAGTTGTAATTTTTTTTACCTTACGTCTTATCTTTGCTTACATTTTTTGATTGCTCAACACTCCTTCTTATGGAATCATCTTAAATTTTTGGTAGAAATTTTTAAGCTTTGAATTTAGAGGTTACAATCTCAGCCGTTAACCTGCTACTCTTCTATGCACTTTTGATATTTATTTTAGCGATCACTTTTTGAAAATATGTACAGTACATAAGAGCCGTTCAAAGTACAATCTTCCTTTTGATTAGGTGCCCAGCAACTTCCGAATGGGATTATCTGTAGGTACACTTCTACGATAAGCGATTGTTCTTTATAACCTTGACGATTGCTTAGATTAAATAAGACTTTCCTATAAACCGCAAAAGCTAACAACAAAAATTGTGTTTCAGCCAGTATTATTATGTCCGTTTGACAATTGTTCCCCG
The DNA here is from genome assembly GCA_936431705.1 of Cheilosia pagana. NCBI lineage: Eukaryota > Metazoa > Arthropoda > Insecta > Diptera > Syrphidae > Cheilosia > Cheilosia pagana. The sequence goes on from OW386166.1 coordinate 114,612,992, forward strand.
AAAAGTTGCACAGTTATTTCCTATCAACATATTGAAAAAGTCCCAAATACTTTTTCTGCTTGCGATCAAATTTGTTACAGATCAAGGAAAAAGGAATTTTATGGACGTTGGAAATTTATTCAATATAATCAAAATTTTGCACTTTTCTATAAACAGTTAGTATTTTTTTTTCGACTGTGTGGATCAAGGGAACAAAAATATTTGAGTATTTTTTTTTTGGGTATAAGTGGTCCCTAGAAAAAAGGTATAAAAGTTGTTCAAACCTCTTCAACTAGTAAGATGTTTGATGGAGTTTTATGTAAAATGGGAACATCTGCCTCGGTATAACAACACTGGTCACAATATAGAGGTTTAAGGGCCGTTTGCTGATACGAAATATAAACTTTTAAGTGATACTTGTTGCTTTGCACCAAACCTAAGTGTCACATAAGATATTTATGTTAAACATTATTTTCGTTTTATGTTGTTTTTGAGTTATTTGCGAAGAACTGTGAAGGAACTGCTACGTGTATTATTAAAAAATTGAGTAAAAATGGATTTCGATCTTTCCGACTTGATCGATAACGACGTAGAAGTTCCTAAGATTCTAGAAGTAGGAGTTCCTCGTCAAATTTACGAGAGAAATGAATATTTTTACACTTTTGATGAGTATTTCACTTCCTATGGGAATAATTTTGTCGCTCCTGTTAGAGTGCAGTTATAGCGACACGAAAAACCAAAACGTAAAAAACTTCTTTTTTTTTTTCAACCACTTAAGCTGAATGGTTGAACTCAATCTTGGTCTTAAAATGTTGCTTAGGATTTTTTTTTACGTACATAAAAATTAATAAATGTTTTCTTTTCGAAAATGTGAAGATAATTTGCTTATTTTTTTTTATAAACTAACTTTATAATTCATAAGCAATATTTTAAGACCAAGACTGAGTTCAAGCATTAGCTTTTAGTAGTCCAAAAAAGGAAAAGAAAATTTTTTCGGTTGCTTTTTACGTATCGCTACAACTGGCCCCTTAACCAATTTTTAGTTGCGCTACGCTTTTTCTCTAAGATATCTTGAGTATAGCCGATTTTGGTGGAATGCCATGTTGTGTTAACAGTTTCAAGAATACAGTTCTGAGAGTTTCGAGAGCAAAAGTTAAACTTGGACATGATTATATAACATTTCCTAAAACTGGAACTGACATTTCAAAAACCGAACGTGATTTTTTGGTAGAGCATTGTTTCCAAATGTAATTTTAGCCATTGACAGCGCTCACCTTATAATGCAATCCCCTGGTAAACAATCACTTGAGATTGACTCGAAAATTAACTCTTTTGGTTTATACCTTAAGATGGAGAAGTTTTTCGAAACAGGAAAAGCTATTTATCTATCAACGTTCAAGCTAAAATTATATTAGGTATGTTCCCTTACTTTGTTGGCCAATTTCGGCAAAACGTCAGATATCAAGGAGGTGGGATATATTCTCTCAGAAAAAGAGAATATAAGCAAAAAGTACATGACATTTGTTAAAAAGATGTGCGAGAAAGAAAAATAATATTCAAAAATAATACCAGTTTAAAAAAATATACCAGTTTGCAGACTTTAAAAAAATCTTATTTAGTTTAATATTTATTTTTTTGCCGATTTATTCATTTTTACTAAAAAATTCCAGCAACATTTTTTAACTCAATAAACCAAACCGAAATAAACGGCCAAATAAAATCGAATTTTGAGAGATTTGACAGCTAAAGTCAGTTATAAAAAACTAGCCCAAAGAAATTTCTTGGGGTATTATTTGCAGTTTTTTTTTTATGTGGGTGAAATATTTTGTTCTCCCCAACTTTTGCGTAAAAGAACAAAGTTTCACTAAGTTTGTGTTCGAACTCATTATAGTTAGGGAGCAGACCTATTTATTAATGTAGTAGCTAGATGGGCCGGATCTACTCATGACGCAACAATTTTCAGAAATTCTAAAATAAGAAATTATTTGGGAGACAGTCAAATGCAAATTTAGAATATCTATTTTAGATATCTATTTAGAATTTTATCTCTTTGGTACGATTTATTAATGTTGGTACAAGATCTATGTTTTTCTAGTTAAAAAAAAAGGAGATTCGGCTTATCCTCAAAAATCTTATTTAATGACACTTCTTTTTAATCTAAGAAGTTGACCAGAACAATTGTATAATGAGTCTAGAGGTTTGTGGGTTTTTTTTAACTATTTCCAGGCACTGTTTAAAATAAAACACAGAGAAATATGTTAAAATACAAAAATTGGCAAAATGGGCAAACCCACTTGAAGCTAAATTCAAAAGTCGCTTTCTATAGGCCTGTTCCTTTACTTTTAAATCTTACAATTTTTTACTAATTTCTTACGAATTTTTACGAATTCTTACACATTTTACTCAATTGTCGAAAAATTCGTAAAAGAGACCGGCTTCGAGAGAGCATGATATTTCCCCTCTAACTAGTTTTTACTCAACAAATTTCCTTGCGTAAAAATTGAAACAACTGTCAGTCGCCTGAAAATTGACAGCTGATTTGAATTTGTTGTTCTATTTGACATTTGTGTTTTATGAACTTTCTGTAATTTTTCACAGGTTACTACAAAAGCGTTCCTTAACTTTTGCGTAAGTTTCCCTCTCTGAGAGAGAATTCATTCGCTCCACTGTCATTTTGACAGTCTTTTCTATTTTTGCTACAAAAGTAAAGGAACAGACCTTATGTCGAACATACATTTTGTTCGCGCAAACATAAATTTAAGTATCACATAGAATTTATGTGGAACTAAGCTTTGCATAAGATTTATGTTCCGTATCAGCAAATGGGCCTTACTCATCTAGTTCTATGGATAGAGTTTTTTGTCGTGGTAAGGATGTGATGGATTATGATCTCCCCATTTTCGCACTCATTCTTTAAAACACATTTATCTACCAACTTTTTTGGACCAACTTTTTAATGATCGCACTTTTAACAGGTCTATCCCGACTGGGGCATCATGCAACTATTTATCGTTGGAGAATACCAAAGTGCTCTTGCATACGACGGAGGCGTTCGGCCACGTCCCATGACCCATTATGTCCAAACGCCACGTGAAATCTCCTCACTCTACGACACCGTTTCGTACAACAAAGCAGGAGCTGTCCTATTTATGTGGCAACACGCGCTCACAGATGCCGTCTTCAGTGCTGGCCTTAACAAGTATCTCACTCTTCAGTAAGTCTCTTCGATATAACGAGTTATCTGTCTTAGCTAATCTCTGAAAATGTATTTGTTATTAGCGGATATACAGGCGCCGAAGAGGACGATCTATTCAACGCTATTAACAGTGCTGCCACAGACCAGGGTGTAGTCTTGCCGGACACAGTCAGTTTTATGATGAAAACCTGGACCAACAAGGGCGGCGTTCCAATTCTGACCGTCGAAAGGGACTACGAAAAGCGAACAATCAAGATTACGCAAAACTCCTTCTACAATAGTCCCAATGTCAAGGACGACGGTCTTTGGTATATACCGGTGAATTACGCTACAAGTAAGTACTCCGACTTCCGCAACACCGCCGCCGATTATTACCTCAACAACACGCGGTCAATTGAAATTAACGACAGGGACCTGGGCCCCGACGATTGGCTGATTTTGAACAAACAATCAACTGGCTATTACCGCGTTGAATATGACGAAACAAATTGGGGCCTCATCACCGATGGCCTTATTGCCAAAACAAACCGGATTCATCCCCATAACAGAGCTGCCCTCATGAATGACGCATACCGTCTCAACGCAAGTTACCGCCTTAAGCACAGTATTCTCTTGAATCTGATGACATACCTGCAAAATGAGGATCAATATGCCCCTTGGTCGACAGCCAGTACGATCTTGTCAGTATACATTAGGCTCCTCAGAGGAGACCCGATGTACTCATTCTTGCAGTATTACATTGGCGACCTTGTTGGCAATATCTACGAGAGGCTCGGTGTTTACGACGACAAAGCTGAACAGCATTTCCAAACAAACGTACGCACATTCGCCATCAATTTGGCCTGCCATGCCGGTCTCAAAAACTGCCTAATCGAGACCAATGACAGACTAAAGGTTCTTGCAGCCTTTGGCACTGAAATTGAACCAAACCTACAGTCGGTGATCTACTGCAACGGCTTAAAGGACAGTGGCGATATTGAGTTCAACTATTTGTACAAACGTCTGATGGACTCTGCTGACGAGGCTGAAAGACGTGTTCTCATCTCCTCACTGGGCTGTGCTCAAGATCCGATCCAGGTTAAGAAATTCATCGAAAGCTCCATTAGTTCATCGTTAGATGTGACTTTGCAACCCCAGGAGAGGACAACCCTTCTCAACGCAGCATACACTCGTGGAGAGGTTGGTCTTCTGGCGTCTATCGACTTTTTGGACGTACACCATGTGGCATATGCTGCTGTTGCGGGTCCCGGCCGTCCCAATCCGATCAATAGTGATATCGTCGGCATGTCCGACTACGTAGTCAACGAGAACCATGCAGCTAAGGTTTGTTCAATTTGTTGTACTTATAAATTCCGAATTTCCAATTTGACGGCATAATTTTTTCTTTGCAGCTGCGAGCCCTTGTGCAAAAGGTTAAGTCAGAGCCCGGTGTGTCGGCCGACCTCGAGAAAAACGTCGAGTCCAATATCAACAACAACTTCAGATGGTTGGAGGAAAATCGTGATCACATCATCGATTGGGTCATCGAATACAAATCGTCGGCTAGCAGTGTATTTGGCAGCATTGTTCCGGCTGTCATTGCTGCCTGTTATGTCGTAGTTAGATTCTTCTAGAAGACCACTATTGTTAAGTTTGTATTGTTTTTTGAGTAATAAAGTACATTAGGATTAATAATGCTTAGCTTTGCACTGAAAACAATTTATTGGCCATTTTCTAGGCGACATGGTGACGCTTTGAAGGTTGATTAGATTACGATTACTTTTGGTCGAATTGATCTTTATTGGTGCAATCGAGTTTTAATCAAAACGCGAAATAGTGGCGGATTTCCAGGGCATAAAGCACTTGTTGACCTTATCTAAGGCAGCAAGCACAATAACACTCGTGTCAATGATTGACATGTGTAGCTGTATTTACCAAAAGGCGACACAAAAACTATGGTTATAAAAATTTATTGCCAACAATCTTTATCTAACATAATCGCAAAAGTCCCTAGACGGCGATAAGGTGGAAGCAATTGAAGGCAATAAACAAAAGGCGCGTATACCGGCTGCAAATCAAATTGCCTGACATTGACGGATACCATTGACATGACGAATTTTCGACGGATAGATTTTTTGTTAGATAATTTTTGAGTTATCGGTCTCATTACTCATTTTACTCAATTGTCGTGCCACAACTCAAAAAATTCATTAAAGAGAGCGGCTTCGAGAGAGCAAGATATTTCCCCTCTTACTAGTTTTTACTCAACAAATTTTTTTGCGTAGGATATGAAACAACTGTCAGTCGCCTGAAAATTGACAGCTGATTTGAACTTGTTGTTCTATTTTGCATTTTGCTGGGTGAACTTTCTGTAATTTTGCACAGGTTACTACATAAGCGTTCCTCTCTGTCATTTTGACAGTCTTTTCCATTTTTACTACAAAAGTAAAGGAACAGACCTTATATCTGAAACTATTCTCAATGTTCCATCTTTGCCGAATGAAAACGAATGGCAACTTTGTTTGCGCAAGACAATTTGTACTTTCCGATTTTTGTCAGGCATTTACGATTAAAAAAACGCATCGAAACGCCTCGCCTAAATGTCCAGCACACTGAAAGCTCAACAGAGACGACCATTTTCAGGAGATTTTTGAGTATTTTACGATGCAGATTTTGAGCCTCTTTAGGGTTCTTAAGTGAAATTCCCCATCACAGACCATAGAATTCCCCTTTTTCCCCATTTTTTTTAGTAACATTCCCCAGAAATTCCCCACTACTTAGTATAAGAATAACAAATTAAAAAAGAAAGAAAAAAGTTATTTTGTAGTTTTTATTCAAAAAAAAAATTAATTAAATCAGACTTCATTTCAAAATCAAGATTAAACGCAATAAATAAACAGACTAGTAATAATTAAAATAAACAAAAATGAAGTTGCAAAAATTCACGATTAAAAAACCAATAAAAAATTATGGAACATTATTGAAGAGAAGAAGAACATTCAAAGGATATTAATTATAATTATCAAAAAAAAAAGAGAAATGTTCGGCAGTGGGTTTGAAATTGAAGCACTCCACATTTCTATTCCTGAACCCTGCTCTCAGCGTCTCAATCAAGAATCAGGACCAAGAACAAGATACTTAACGAGTTTTTGACAAATTGAGATTAATTTTTTGATTTCCCCACATTTCGTGCTAGGAGAGAGAAGATTCCCCTTTTATTCCCCTTTTTGGACCGAAATTCCCCACGAACTGGCAACACTGTCTCTGTGGGTGTTCTTTGGTCGAAAACTTGAAGTTCGAGACTTTTTCGAACGTCGCAGGAGGATATTCCGGCATTTTTTCTGGACTTTTTTGAACTGATTTTCGAGAAATTTTTTGGAGCGTGTTTTGTGCATTTTTGAGCAAGCTTGGAGCGAAGTTGGAGATTTCTTCGAACGTCGCAGGATTCCGACATTTTTTTTTTAATTTTTTGAACCGTTTTTTTTAGAAATTTTTTTGAGCGTGTTTTGTGCATTTTTGGGCAAACTTGGAGCCAAGTTCAGGGGAATTCTTTGCTGCATTTTTGATCTTTTTGGTGGTATTTCTTTCGGGCCATTTTGTGAAAATAGTTTTCAAGGCACCATTTGGAGCGTATTTTGTGCGTTTTTACGTGAACTTTAGGATTTTTTTTTAAGCTTTTGAAAGGTTTTTTATTAGCAACTTTCATTGGGATTTTAGTGCAATTTTAGAACATTTTCCGGACCATTTTTTGGAAGGGTTTTGATTCGATGCACTAACCTGACACAACTGATCGCCCTTGCCAAGTATAGAAATAGAATGACTCTCAATCCTAAAATCTACCTCACTCGTCGGCGGATTGAAACTTCCACCCATAAAGATTAGCGGCCATTGTGGACTAACACTTCTACTTCTATCGGTAGCAATGAAAATTCTTTTTTGCCCCCCGTTCTACGACTCAAATACGAATCAGGTACACATTGCCTTGAAGACAAATGGCAATTCATGTGGGGCAATAAAATATTTATTGACCATTCAAATTGTCAATGATAAAATGAAGAGCTGTCGGCTTCCTAGCGAGTTATCGCTTTACAAGCTGATAGATATTGCATTTAGAAGTTCACAGCCCGTACAACTCTTAATAGTAGTCGACTGTTGCTTCTATTAACATGAGTCGTCTGCAGCTAGCCGCTGTCGCTTTAGTTCTTCTTGCCCGAGATCTAGTTCAAGGATCATCGTTCAACCGATTCCCTCTGATTCATTCTTATTCGTTGAACGGCTCCAGGGTTGTGAAAGATCCCAAGACCGAACCAAACTACAGGCTCCCCAACAACACCAGCCCCTCTCACTACGACATAACCCTTAGCACGAAGGTGCATACAGGAGACTTGAGCTTTAAAGGCGTAGTCGCGATCACACTGAACGTGGACGAGGATCTGACGAAAAATATCGTCGTCCATGCGCGACAACTGCAAAACTTCAACTCCACACTTATCGATACCGTGACTGGCTCAAGTCAGAAGCTGAACTCGCACCATGACAACGTTACGGAATTCCTTACCTTAACGCCGCAAGATAACTCCGAGTTGCTGAAGGGACGAACATACACTCTAATCATCGCCTACGATGGACACCTACGTCTGCACAACGCCGGTTTCTACATGTCCAACTACACAAATTCCATCGGCGATACTGTGTAAGTAAATCTTAAGTCAGGCTGCGTAAAATCAACTTATTTGACTGCACTTTTAGGTATTTGGCTACCACCCAGTTCGAGAGTACCGACGCCCGCCATGCATTCCCATGCTACGATGAGCCCGCTAGGAGGGCCACATTCACTATCACCATAAATCACAGTCCCAACTATACGCCCATTTCGAATATGCCAGTCGATACCGCCAGGTCACACAGTGGTCAAACGGTCTTCCTCAAAACACCCCAAATGTCAACCTATTTGGTGGCATTTATCGTTTCGGACTTTGAGCACACATCGAGCAGTTTGAACGGCCTGACCCAACGAATCTTCTATCGGCCTGGAATGCGCACCGACCAAGAGTTCGCTCTGTTCTCTGGCGTTCGAATTGCGGCTCATTTGGCTGATTACCTTGACGTTCCTTTCGCTCTTCCCAAAATAGACCATGTTGCAGTGCCACATTTTTATGCCGCCGGCATGGAGAACTGGGGCGTTATCACCTATAATGAGGAGAACGTTAATTATAATAAGGGACACTCAACCACCGTCAAGCAGGCAGAGGCCGCTGCTTTGATTGCTCACGAATGCGCACATATGTGGTTCGGAAATCTGGTCACATTCAAATGGTGGACATATTTGTGGCTTAAGGAGGGCTTTGCCACCATGTTCGAGTACAAGGCTGTCAACGAGGTAATTGTTTGTTGTTGCAAAAATGATCGACTGTGTCTCATTCACTGACTGATCCTAAATTATAGGGATGGTAACATAGGGCAGCCGCTTGGGATGACTTTTTTTGTATTTTTGAATGGTAAATAAGTTTTTTTGATAGTGACGAGGATACCGCCACTGAAAGGATGCAAAAACTTTTTCCCCATCGAAATAATTCCACACAGTCCAAAAATTGCGGCAAAAATAGTCAGAAGTGCTGTCAACTTTTAAGGCAAAGCCAAACCGATCTTATCGCTTCCAAAATTATCAACAGCTGTTCTTTTACACGGGACAATCTATTCTATTTTGGGCTGCTGTTTTCAAAATTGCTGTGCTTGATATTTCGAAGATATGCGACAAAGCCTTTTTGTCTAAAATGTTAGCCTATATGATCGATGCGTCTCCTCTTCAATCGATTAGGGGCTACTTTTCCAACACACTAACCACTAAGCCACTGCGGCTACTTCGCAGACAGTAAAGCAGCTATAAATGCCCTTAGCTCAACAATCATTGTCTCAGAATCAGTCATGCACTGCTTCAATACCTTCCAAACTTTCGGCTCCAGAAATAAAATCAAAATATGGTGGGTTACCGGACACGAGGGTATTGAAGGAAACGAAAAAGCTGACGAAATTGCTAAGAAAGGGTCTGAGATCTTCTCCTATTGGACCAGAACCTTTCTGCGCCGTTAACAAATCAGCTATTAACTCCATCATACAAAGCTGGGAACATCATGTGCGAATGCCCAGCTCTATTTAGTACTAGAAGGAAACATTTTTCTTCCGTGAAGTTCTAGGTCCTGAAGGACTGATGAATTCCTCTGCTACATTATCAGCTACATTAGGGTAGTGGAAACTTTGCTAGCCTAAACTTATATTATGTCAATCTTCGGCACAATAGATCTTTTAGTTCGACGTGCCTCTTTATAAAATAAACATATCCTTTCATCATCATTGTATTAATTGGCTACAAGTTTTAAACTTTATACGCAGTAAGAGAAATATATTGTAGATATTCGTACAAAATTTTGAACTCGAGATTTTAAACAGAAAAGCTCAAAAAAGTGGGTCTCGCAATTCAGTCCGTCTGTCCGTAATTTCCTGGGGTCCACTGCGCAAACGGCTGAACGGACTTCTTTCAAACTTCGGATTTGGAGTTTGTGGGATTACAGTTTGGGGCCACTCTTTTTGCATGTTAACTCTATTAATAACGGTATTTCCCATATAACGGTTTTAAACAAGTTTGATTTTTTCGAAAACGTCTCTAACGGTTTCAACCAAAATTGATATCTGGAATTAAGTAGGTAAGAATAAAATGGCTGCATACCCAGTTTTTCGCTAAAAAATGGAATAACGATATTTTGGAAAATTTAACTGATTTCAAAAACGGTTCATACGATTTTTACAAAAATTCATTTTTAAGGTTATATGGTCATTCCTAACTTGATACTAGACCCAGTTTCTCTCTAAATTATCGAACAATGGAATTTTGAAAGGTTGCTTATTTTGACAATTTGGATTTTTATAGTTAGGTAACCTACATCAAAGCGGCTACACCGGTTTTAACTAAAATGCATACTTGGAATAAGATTGTTGTCTTCAAAATTACCGCGTTTTTTAGTGTCCATTGAACTCACCGAAAACGCTGCTTCAAAAAACTGTTGATCTCTCGAAAAACCAAGGCGTCTGAAAGATCAAACGAACCAAAGTAATTTTTACATCCTGTCAGTTTTTAGCTAAATAGTTTAGGATTCAGGTATTTTTTGAAAAAAAAAATAATATTTGTTACTCTCATTTGCATAGCTTTTCGAAAACCGCTCTACAGATTTTAACCAAAACACAAGATCACGTACTTCCAATTAAAATGCAATTAAAACTAAAAAAAATTTATTCCATTCAAGTCAAAAATAAATTAAAAATTCTTGATACGTGTTTGTGCTAAAAAATCGTGTAAAGTGTAGAGCTTATAAATAATACACTAGGCGTCTAAGACTTTCTAACAAGATCTTGCGGAAAAAAAACGTGTTACTGGTGCTTAAAGTAAATTTTGTTAACATTATTCTTATATTTTATACATTTACGGTTGCTTCTAAACTTTTTTACCTCGTAACCAGAAAAGCTCAACGAAACTTTTGATGAACGAGACAGATTTGTGCGACCCAGTCGTGCACTTTATTTCTTGTCGTATCGATTTTGGCATTATTTCAGAACTGATTTTAATGACTTATAGACCAAATGGAAGGCGAGTTTCGGAAGATTTATTTCCACAAAGTAGTAATTTATCAGAGACGCTAAAGTATTATAAAAACTGGTAGCGCGTCGAAATTCGACCAATTTTGTCTGTAGATAAAGTAACGAAAGCCAAGTTGTTTTTTACATAATTTATTTATTATCTATTTTAATTTATTTATATGCTTAATCTTAATTCATATACCTTTCCGATATGAAAAAAGAATGGAAAAGGGCAAAACATGAATGTTCGTTTCCATAGTAACACCTCGCAGATAACATTGAAATAAGAATTTATGATTGCTTACTTTTAGGGGTAATTAAATTGCATACCTTTATGGGTTAATGAGACTCTCCAACAGGTTCTAATCTAAGATGATTAAATTCGTTACTACGGAAACATGACGGCGACAAATTAATGGCAACAAAATGCTTTCGATTAACTGCTAAACTGCTGCATGGGAAATTCTTAACTTCATTTTTCCAGTCTTAATGGCGACACATACCTACGATTTTTTGTTTCTGCACATCTATGGCACAGTACCTTTCGAACGATATAAGTTTCATTCTCCTCATTTCATGATAAATACTTAAAAAGTGTACGGAAACTTTTGATGTTAACGTATTAATATAATGATCTTTTTTCCCCTCAAAGCTTCTCAAAGAGAAAGTTATTCGTAATGACTGTAATTCCAAGCTTCTGTCTGACTGAATGCTTTGTTGATTCTCAGGTCTATCCCGAATGGGATATGATGCAGCTCTTCATAGTGGAGAAATACCAGAATGCACTTTCCAAGGATGGCGGCAACAATCCACGTGCGATGACACACTATGTGCAAAAACAAAAAGAAATCGAACAACTCTTTGATGATGTTACCTATGACAAAGCCGGTGCTGTACTCTTCATGTGGCTGCACGCGATCACCGAAAACATCTTTCGCGCCGGCATCACCAAGTACCTACGCCTAAAGTAAGTCTCCCTAGCTACACCTCATTTAGATTCACAAACTTACCTCCAAAGTGTATACCCCTAGCGAATTCACTGCTACCGAGGAGGACGATCTATTTGATGCCATGGACATTGCTGCTAAAAAGGAAGGTGCTTCCTTGCCAGACACCATGAAGGTTATGATGGGATCATGGACCAACAAAGGCGGTGTTCCACTCCTTACGGTCAAAAGGAACTACCGCACCGGTGCTATCCAGATAACACAAAACACCTTCTTCAATTACCCCAACTATACAGACGACGGCGTTTGGTATGTGCCGGTGAACTACGCTACGAGCAAATACGCCGACTTCCGCAATACTACCGCCGAGTTGTACCTCAAGAATCGACGTTCGATTCAGATTGTCGACAAGCAACTTGCCCCCGACGAATGGATTATCTTGAACAAACAATCCACAGGTTATTACCGAGTTCAGTATGACGAAAGAAACTGGAATCTAATAAGCGAGACCCTGATCTCGAAGCCACATCTGATTCACCCCCTTAACAGGGCTGCTCTGTTGGATGACGCATACCACCTTAGTATATCCAGAAAGTTGAAATACAGTATTTTGTTACATCTGATGACCTACCTTCCAAATGAAGACCAATACGCCCCTTGGGCGACAGCAAGGAAGATAATCCTTTTTCTGGACGGCGCGCTCTACGGAGACTTGCGCTATGACGAATTGCAGAGCTTCGTTTCCCAGCTTGTTAGCAATATCTACGAGCGGCTTGGATTTGAGGAGCAGAGCGGCGAAAGCAACTTACAGAAGGAGGTGCGCAAGATCGCCATCGAACTGGCATGCATCGCAGGAATTGAAAGCTGCCTCACAAAGACCAAAGAAAAGCTCAAGTCGCTTGTAAGAGATGGTATTGAAATTGAGCCGAACCTGAGAGAGGTGGTCTTCTGCAACGGTCTGACGCAGGCAGAAGACTCAGAGTTTGATTTCGTCTACAATCGCCTGATGCGCTCTAACAGCACGGTTGAAAGGACTATGCTCATCTCCTCCCTGGGCTGTGCTGGAAATGCAGATCATGTGAAGAGGTTTATCGAGAGCTCAATCAGCAAGTCGCCCAATGTGACTCTGAATTTAGAAGAGAGATTGGCTGTTCTGAATTCAGCGTACACCCGCGGAGAGGTTGGCCTTATGGCGGCCATCGAGTTTTTGGGCGTCCATTATGCTGCATATGCGAAACTCACCAGCGGTCAGGGCACTAAGAATCCTCTGTATACTGCTCTCACCGAAATTGCGTACTTCATTTCGAATGAAGACCACGTTACTAAGGTAGGTTTGATTGGGACTGGTCTTGGGATCAAATTTTGCAATTTTGGTTTTTTCACAGGTGCGAGCTCTGATCAAAACGTTGAAAAGTCAGTCTGATGTGTCGAATATTGACGAAATCGAAACCGACGTCGAATACTACATCAAACTGTGCTATGACTGGCTGGAGGCAAACGGTGACTCAATTATGAACTGGATTGTCCAACATAACAGGTCCCCAGTTGATAAAGTTCTTGCGAACATCATTCCGTTCGTTACTGACGTCTATAAGGACGCGCTGTCGTACTTAAAATTCGCAGCGCAACTGTTCTTCATTTCGTTCTAGTGTAGTTACTTCAGTCCTTTTTACATACGTCACACACAATCGGTAAAAATCCACTCGGGAACTAATCATAAAAAACGCTTTCCAAGCCAAGCTTTGTTTGCAGTCAAAATTGGTGAGAATTTGGAGTGAAACTATTTTCCTAGGTTTGTATTTTAAATAAATTTGGAAATGTAAACATTTTTTATAAGTTTTTTCCATTCTCAGGACCAATGGTTAACTTTGCCATCTTCTTCAAGCATTGTGACGAAAATGGCGCGCAAAACTGCAGTGATTTCGTCAGATGGCTGGTAAAACGCCATTTTTACTATTACATTTTTCTTTTTACTTGGTCCAACTTCAGTCTCTAAGTGCTGCCAAGTTTGCCAACAGGTTTTATGTACTACTCAAGGGGGACCTAGTTCATGTAAAACGTCAACTAGAATTCTTTGGACTATGTATACGAACGGGTTGACTAGTTGTTGTTGTATTCTTGTGGTTTATTTTGAATTTTGACACTTCGAAATGTCAACTGAGTACGCAGGCAGTATTTTCTTGGCTAGATTTGTCGGCTACCCCTCCATAAACGTCAACTGAAAAGACCAATCTTGGCTAATTAAAAATTAAATACAAATAGTCGGCCAGCTGTCAGAGTTACAAACCTAAAAATTCGAGCTTCGCCATATTTTTTTAAGCGCAAGAAACTATTTTAAAAACAAAATTTATTATACAAGATTTTGAAATGGCTTTTGACAGCATCAAAAAAGATCAACTGTTATCGAGGCTACGAAAAGCTTGACTGAAAAGCTTCCTACTTCTATTGGTGGAAGGGTTTGCGCTGTTTTTTTAACTGTGCGGATCTAACCGTCGAAAGACTCGGTATAAATGGTTAATACTTAGCTCTTTTAAGAAGACTGCTGTTTTCCGTCTCCTTTGAGCCATGCGTGACCTTTTACGACAGTCCTGGGGTGAAACAATCCTGCCTGACAGACCTAAGATTTTATTTATCAAAGTAATTGGTTTTTGATAATTAATGACTGCTAAGTGGCAACTATCTGATTGATAAAGCTAAATATGCGCGAGTGACTGAAAGAACCGCAGGGCTCCATATTTAGTTCTCCTTTAATCTGAGACAACCTTTGGGGTCATGATGTGGATTTTTCTAAGCCCTTAAGAGCTAAGCAAGCAATTCTTTGTGCCTGATTTAGGTAGGATAAATGTGGTTAACAGCCTTCCACCGTCCCACCAATCAATAGAAACTAAGGTCAGAAGCTAGGTAGTCAGAAAGTGAGATTTATTAGATCAAGTATATTCGATACTACTTGTCAAATACTTTTACACCTCTTCTATATTATTCATGTCATTGAAACACTATACATAGACAGCTAGTGAAGGAAAAATTAATCAAACATAAGCACTAGCCCTTTTGGTTCAGTGCGGCGAAAGTATGAAACCTTTGCGCGCCATTGCTATTTTTTACATAGAACACCGTGCCATCTATTGTATAAACATTGCAACTGAGCAAAATAACGATTTATTCAAATTATTTCCAACTTTCTACAACAGATGGCATACTCAGCACTTAAACAAAATCGCACGAATTTCACGATGACATTTGACTGTTTCCGATTCTCTTCGCAGTGAACCAAAAGAGCTAGTGCATTTGTTTGCTTCAAAGAGAAATAATTGGCAGTCCATGTATAATATAATATAATAAAATATGATATAATATAATAATAATGTCAATGATTTATTTAGTAGATATAGATATAAATTCCTTTTTCAGTTCTCGAAAACCTCATCCTTAACAAATGAAGTGTCAAAAGAAAAATATTTCTAAGAAGCATTATTACATTTTTACTTTACTTAAATATTTCACGAAAGCTAAAAATCAATTTCTCTTGACAATTTTACCGGCGACATTAGGTGTCATGTGTCAAGCAATACCTCTCTAATATAATCACTGATTGGAATCACCTCTTATCTTAAATCTGACACTCGTCTCTTTAACGAGTGACACAATGTGTACCATAATTTCTACTTAGAACTCGAAAATTCTATATAATTTTGGCAGATAACGTTTGTTAATAATTTAATAACCAATGCTGTTCTCAGAATCGATCTATCTATTATGAAATAGGTTCATAATATGGGAAAGTAGGAAAAAGAACAGTGGCGTAGCAATAAGTCGGACAATGGTAACAACTTTTGGCGTTTCGTTAAAATACCTCAAATTTTTGACGATGCCACATTAATGTTTAAATAACATTTGGAAATAATATTGAGGAGGTCAAAAGTAAGGATTGACAGGGTGGTTATACTCTTTTTATGAGGGTTGCCTATGATAAGAAGGGGTGTAGATGGAAACCACGTGTCAATTGAATTGGTTCAAATTCTACTCATTACTCGCTATCATAAGCTGCCTTCCTAGGTGCCTCTTGTCATCTGCTCATTAGTGACTATTAATTTGTTATTTTTGCCCCATTTTAATCTCCCCGACCTTTGTAATGATCTAGGGGTGGCTCATTTATACAGACAAAAACTTAAGTTAAATAGATTTACTAAAAGCAATTTAGGAAAGACTTCAATCAGTCTTGTCAATCTACTTGAATATGGACAAAATCTGTTCTTAATTTTATATTTTTGCATCTACGCCATTGGGCTTAAAATTATTTACGCTAATCGACACGATAGTCTTTAAAAAGAAATTCAGTTTAGTAACCACCATTCGTCAATTGAATACCCAATTATTTATAAACGCCGTGATATGATA
This sequence comes from Cheilosia pagana, assembly GCA_936431705.1. Classification (NCBI taxonomy): domain Eukaryota; kingdom Metazoa; phylum Arthropoda; class Insecta; order Diptera; family Syrphidae; genus Cheilosia; species Cheilosia pagana. The sequence continues at coordinate 114,629,120 of OW386166.1, forward strand.
AGGTTCTGTTTTTATCTTTTACATTAAAATTATGGGACGGACTAATTTCATTGCGGCAATGAACGCTTCTTAATAACAGTTCAGTGCTTCGCCTCTAAACACGGGTTATCTGGAGCTAACAGCTGTCTCTGTGGTTTACAACGAATCATCAGTACTGGCACGAGTTTAAAAGTTAACCATTGCATTAATGGAAACCTATCAATATAAACAAATTCGAAACGAAACACGGTATAAGTAAGATGACATTGAACAGAACAACAGAACAATTGAGTCGTTCTTCAATTTGTTACCTATATGTAGATCCTTGGCAAATGACAACCACCTATATCGAGAGCACCATTACTTGTCATGGATTCCTTTGATGCGGGCCTGCTTTGACAATTACATAAAACAATGATCCTTCACACACGGCCATCTCGAATATGCCAATCGACTGTGGCAAGTCCAGCAGCGGGAAAACTCTCTTCTTGGAGACTACCAAAATGCTAACCTATGTTGTTGCATGTGTCATTTCGGACTTTTGTTACACCTCGGCCATCTTAAATGGATTGACAAGTTTGGCTGATTAACTTGACGTTTGTTCTTGTAAAATGTAAACAATGGCGGTCAACCGAAACAAACTGATGGCGACACCGTATTCCACTTACACTTCGACTACAATGGCCTCCGATGACCAAGCCCAAAAAGTCTCCTCATTTCTCCGCTGGTTTGTGTTCAAAATCGAGAACTGGTTAAGAAGTTTATTAACAGTTAAATTAAATTAATTGCGTGCAAAGGAAAGCACAAAACACTTGCCAAATTCGGTCTTCTGCCGATCATTACATTTCTGACGGAAAAAGAAAGAACAAAGCGACCTATGCGGCGTCAGTCTACTCGATATTCAAGAAGATATGGTTTATGGTTATGGTGTGTGGCACATGACTTCCAACAGCCGAATTCTATTCTTCTAAAAACCTCATGTGCTCCAGATTCTGAAAAATAAAACAGAATTTGTCAGAACTCTAAAAGTCAAGAATATACTACATAAAGGTTACAAAAGGCTGCTCCAAAAGTTCGCTGAAGACCATTAAAGTTGTGCAAAGCTCGTCCATTTTATTGCGCCAGACTTTGTTAGAACAACTTGCACACTGCCTTGCCGAAGTGCGTAGCAATGACATCTTAAGCTGTGAGCAAGAACTTTTGTAGCATCCAAGATCTAAAGTGAGAACTGAGGGACCTTCTTACGACAGTTTTATTCACGGATTATTTTTGTTGCAAAATCTAGCTCCTCTACCTTTAAATTCATGTTTCTTCATTCACTTAGAAGTTCAACTACCTAAGCTTTAAGGTCTAACCACTGATCCATTGCTCATATTAGACTGCCAGCAAATGGACATTTTTGTTAGCTCGTGAAGCTTTATAACGTAGGTAGTATTAATATTTTGGTTATATGGCTTCTCGTTGGCCTTTCTAATCAATCAATTTCTACGATGACAGCATAGCACTTATTGGATCTTTGTAACTGCGATAACTCATATCTTTATGAGGTTCTTCCTAGTACAATAATTGTCCATTGTTGGCTTTTTCGATTAAAGAGTATAAAAGAGCGAATCATTTTATTTCGACGGGGTAGAACTGAAACCTTATTTGAACATTGTAAGACCAAAAGCATGTCCAGTAAGGAAAGAAAATATAATAACTTTTTAGACTTCTTCGCTGATCTAGAGCAATGCCCTAATCGCCCAATCTATAAGTAAGCACTAAACGGCTTTATAAATATTTTAACGTTTTATTGAGATTTATTGATAAGTTATAGGACTATGGGCAGTCTCTTAACTTTAGTTTTGATCTAACCTTGATGACGTTAAAACAATTTATTAGGCCTCACTAAAATTAAAGGTCGACCTTGACCAGGCTAAGGCTGATAGGAAAGCCATGGCAACAGTTCTAGTGAAAAATTAGTACAAAACTAAAATGCGTATAAATATCTCTTATTTAAAAAAATAAAAATTGTTATCGCTTAGACAGAATTTAGCTGAACATCTATTCGGAATATTTTTGCGACATTTTGAAACGCATATCGGCTAATTACGTTGAAGTGCGATGAAGTGCATTTTTTTCTTCAATTTTTGACAGCTAGGTTCCGATATCCTCCGACAGAAATTGGTTGCGGAGTTTGTTTACGATTTGTAGTGAAGCGTTTTCTTTTCCGAAAGCGTATACCTCGAATGTTATTTGAGCCTGCATCTTTCGATAGTTTGCATGTGATAGGAAAATTCCGGTATTTTCAGTTCTTTCCTTTGCACCATCAGCAATGGCAGTTCATCATCAGTCAATTCAGCTAGGCAAGGTGGTGGAGTAATTTGACATTCATTCCAAAAAAATTATGTCCCTGTAGTCCGTAGCGTTAAATTTAATGTTTGGCGGATTAAATATTCAGTTTGGTGTATGGATTAGGGTTTCTCCCGCTTTTATAATTCGTTTTAGAGCAAGATCTCTGACATAAACCCTTTCGTCGGAGAGCATTGCTACTCAAATATTTCACGATGTGCGAAAAAAGCGTTTCTTTCAATGACATAACGATTGATTTTAAGTTGTTTGGCAACAATCTTAAAAAAGAGGTGAGTTGTAAAACATGCTGCGGGACATGTTTCAAAAGAAGAATTTTAAGATTTTCAGATGGGTTGAACTAAATGAAAATTGAGCAGCATCAGTAAGTTTGCAATACTCGCAAGGGCCCGATAGTAGATTAATAGAGAAATGTCATTTGCATCAAGAAATCATATTGCCCACTGTAATTGTTGACCTAATTCCATTTCCAAGTAGCGAAATATGCTCTCCTCCTTCCAAATTTCTTCATATCTATGTAATCGTACGCAAAGTGTGAAATTTAATAACTGTTTGTCAAAAAATATTGTCGTCTATTCTGGTGTCCCTCAAGGCAGTCACTTTGGTCCACTTCTGTTCCTGTTATTTATTAACGATCTATGTCCTCTTATTATATATTCAAATATTTTGCTATTTGCGGATGACTGTAAGACTGCAACCCACAAGGTTATATTTTCCTACAACATGATATTGACCGCATGCAGGAATGGTGTAAGGAGAACTATATGCAGCTTAATCTTAAGAAATGTAAAAGCATGACCTTCACGAGACGCCAAAATTCAACTGCGCCAATTTATTTCATTAATGAGGAAGCTGTTGAAAGTGTGGATTACTTTAATAATCTTGGTGTGGTCCTTGACAAAAAGCTCACCTTCAATCTTCATTTGGATTCCATTGTAAGTAAGGCACGAAGCCGATTGGGACTTATAAAACGTTTCTCAAAGGAATTTAAAGATCCCTATGTAACCAAAACTTTATACTGTTCTCTCGTCCGACCTGTTTTGGAATTCTGTAGTCCTGTTTGGTGTCCGTCCTACGAATCTAGAATCGCAAGAATTGAAAGTATTCAAAAGCATTTTCTTCTTTTCGCATTACGTGATTTGCCTTAAAAATAAATAAATAAATAAATAAATAAATAAATATTTTGGCGCGACAGGTCTATGGGACCCAAGGCCTAGCTTCTCGCAACCATTCGCTTTGTGTGGGTTTTCAATTTTTGGGACGAATGGAAGGGATCTACAATTTTACGCCGAGTCCAAACGGCTAATTGCGAAGCTCATTCATGACAGTTTTACTCTCGGATGTTTGTCAGACGTTCGCGAGAGGTGGCGCAGTGTAAAAAAACCTTAAGAAGTAAATTGGACCCTTCGGGATTCGAAACTGGGACCCCTCGCTTAGTAGCCCAGCACACTACCACTAAGCCACTGCGCCGACACGTGATTTGCCTTGGAACCCCGAAAGTCGTCTTCCATCCTACATAAGTTGGTTAAAGTTGCTGAATCTTCAAACTTTGGAAAAACGCAGAGAGACATCAAATGTTATATTCCTCATCAAAATAAATACTGCAAACTACGACATTATCGCATTGTTTTAAAGTTTTAATAGGCTTTCTCTCGATTTTGACAAAGCTTAATGTATTTAATTTTTATCAATGACCGATACTTTTGCGGGTCTTTCGTTAAGATACTCCAAAAAATTTGACGGGACACCCTAATAACACCCTTAACACACTTAAAGGTTATCTATAAAAGTAAAACCTAACACCCGTCCGTGTTTAAACTACTAGTTGATATCAGTAATCAACTAACGTCCAATAAAACAGTTTAGAACAAGAAGCTATTGCGCCGATTTATTAACAACTAATTTGTTAGCTATCACGTGTAAAGTTTGTAATTGTCATAGATTGTGTACATTTATTGCTAATCTACAAGCTATAGGGTATAGTTTCTAATCTTACCTCACCGTTGACAGGTAGGAGTGATTTACCAAAGGGAAATACCTGCTGACCGTCACTTTCTGAGTGATAGTGTGAGACATTATAAACTGTATTGAAGTATGTAGTTACTTAAAGCCCAATGCTTTGAATAGAAATATGATTTCATTCGAATATATTTGTCCTTCTGTCGAAAACTTTGACTTTCAACTTAAGCCAACAAAAGATTACACAAAATGCAAGCATGCCCCTCGCACATGCCCAAAAAATATAACCCTTAATGAAAACTGCTTAAAATGCACTTGCAAAACTGCCCTCAACTTATTAAGCTGCCCAACCCAGACTTTTATTACCACGCCTGATGCACTGAATTCGAAAATCACAAGTCGAAAAGGTCTCCTTGACACATTTTACCCTTTCAAAGTGAGTACGTGCGGAAACATTTTTCCCCTTTTTTGTTTACATCTTAAACTTTCTCATCTCGCAAAGTTTTCATGTACTACTACTTAAACTATTCCAACTTGTGTTTGTCCTGTGTATTGCTGTATATTAAAATCTCAAGTACTCTACTGAGGAATTCATTTTTGGCAACGACGACGAACAAGCCCCAAACCATAGACACACAGCCGCTTTGATCGATGAGGTAGCACACAGAAGTTTGCAACTTTTCAAGAATGAATGATTCAGGGTTGTCCCTTTATGCAAAAACATGTTGTCCTGTAACCAGGTAAGCAGGTAGGACTTGAAAGGATTTGTTGTGTCCTCTTCATATTTATAACTGCCTGTGTGTGGAATAACCTTATCTTGCTGGTTAATAAATATGAAATCAGCAATTTTTCGAGACATTTGACATTTGCATATCTCTTAAGCAGATACCGCATCGTTGAACGTCATTGGGTATATGATTTGTTTTCAGAATCGAATATATCGTTAAATCTTATCAGGGAATTGCTGTAAATGTTATTAAGCGAGTGTTATGTCACTGCGTCGAATTGTTATCCAAGCGACTTTATTGACATTTATTGGACCGATAAATAAGGCGATTTATTTATACAATTGGTGGGGTAAATTTTCAGTTCCTCAAATTTTGCTCATGCTCACTTAAATTGAATTGAAATATCAGAATGTACTTTAAGCCTTGATTGGCATCTCTCAATTATTGATGTAGGTAAAACGTGTTTCGCTGCTGGTGGCCAAATACGAGTTCAGATAGCATCTAAGATAAACTCAATGGCAACCATTGTCCAAAATTGTGTCATTGTGTAATCAGGTTTGTGGAAAACTCCTATTAATCACAACTGTCGCACGGAATCAGTATCGGATAGCGTTAATCGATCAAAAGTATTTAGTGGCACGGTTGATTATGATTTATATCTCACTCACGTGGTTTTTCTGGAAAGAATTCCTTTTGTTCGCGTGAGTTTTACTCACTTTTTGTACAGCAATAATAAATAAAGTGATTGCAACTCATTTTTGAGTCAAATTATAACAGTTTCTCGATCGTTTCTTGAGGTGTCAAGAAAACTAAAAAATGAGGAGCTTCTTTGTATAGTATTATAAAATACTACGGCCCGAATTTCACAGACTCTTAATAACACTGACGGAAAATGAAGGAAGCACGGACTTTTACAAGATAAATCGGTCGTGAAAATGGTAAGAATCTTGTGATTTCTGCGTCAATTATAAGGTCACGAATCAAGTCGTCTTTATCCACAAATCGAGTGCAAAAAAATCATTTGGCCACAGGATTGAGAAGCTGCATTGACTGGACTTCAAAAAAAGACAGTGAAACATTTTTTCAAACACTATATTTTGAATACTCTCCGCATCTTTAACAAAAAATAATAAACAGGATGTAGGTTTCCTTGAACAGGAATATAAAGAAAATACACGTTTTCTTATGGTAATCGCGGATATAAGCTGGCAAAATGAGAATCCATCTTTGTATTACTCGAGTGACTCGGTAGGTTCTTTAAATTCTGCAAATGGCGGCAAAATGACAATTTAACTGTGACATTTATACAAAATACCCATTTTCAAGATATGAATCGCCACACTCCTAAAGAACGCCTACAAGAATATGGGACAACTTCTTCGGAAGCTTTGAAGGGGTCGTAGAAGTGCTGGAAGGCACGGAAATGAACTCGGAGAAGCTCGATGGACCACTGGAATCTGATGGGAAAACAAAAGGGTAAGCTGAGCAATCGTCAGTGGAGGTGGACAGTGCGGTGCAAAAATGCGTCAAGAGGTCAGCCGAGACTGCGGAAACCGAGTTGGATGCAGAAGAAAGACTCGACTCGACCGAGCGGAAGTTGCACAAGCAACGGAGGCAATGGATGAAGACGGTCAGAAGGAAACAGAGACTAGCCTTGGCAAAATCTGTTTCAGTGGAGGGCATGAAAGAGTCGGTCGAAGAGGTGACTGACATGATTGCCAACATGACGTCGACCGCAACCTCTCCAGAACAGGAAAGATCTAGGAAACGGTTCAAATGTTCCGTAACAAGGGTTCTCCTTCTGAGGAGAAGGGGACGGAAGGCGGAAAGGAGGACGGACAATCTGTTCAACACGGGGTTAATCAACAGGCACCACATTTCAGTGTTCATATAGATGGACAACATGGGGAACGGACAATCAGTCTTCCTAAAGGGCATAAATCGGGCAATGCTGAGCAATCCGGACCAAGCTAGGTAAAGCGAAAGCTGAACCAAGCTATGGGGAGGAGGGCAAGGCAAGCTGATAATGCAAATCCTTAGGCTAGGAGTGAAAGAGCCAATGCGGACAAGGGCGTATCGCAGACATGAAAAGGGGGAATAGATGTCTCCCGGATGGGTATTTTTAAAAATGCTCTCCTGGGGGCTCTAGATCTACTTCCAACAAATGCAGGTGATATCGGCATTAAGGAAATAACCTTGGAGGAAGGGATCATCGCAATAAAATGCGGTAACCAAGAAACCAAGGGTTGGCTATTTGAGACTGTAGGGAAGATGACCAACCTATGGGAGGGAATCAACCTTAAGATAGACAGGCTTCACATATACTCAAGGATGTGGAGAGGTTGATAATCTTTGTTCCCGGGTCTCGGGTAAGGATGTCATCCTAGCCAGAATATGTCGTCAGAATTCCTGTGTGAAGGACACTTCGAAATGGAGGGTTATTCATGTTGGAAAATATGATGACAACAAAATTGGCGGAACCAAGCTGACGATCTTCCTCTTCCTCCGCGAAGGCAGCATCAGCAATGATGACCAAAAAACTCTGAAGTTTCCGTAAGAGTAGGGTGCCATATTGCCCTCCATTTTATTTGGTTCCTTGTTTTTTGAAGTTAAGTTAAAAAAATTGAATTTATTTTTATACTAGCAGACTCGTGCTTACCTTGCTTCACCCGCCTGCCACTTTTGAGACAAAAAGTATTTTCATCGAACAACATCGAACAATTGTTTTTATAAATATGCTCCTACCATTGGACCTTTCAAACAAAAACATAATACAATAAAAATATAATTTTAATTCCTACTAAAAAGTCTACACAAAAAAGATTTACGAAGAGTTCCGTTATGAAACATTGCTCAACTTCAGGACAACGCAGGAGGATGTTTTATATCCTAATTGAATCAAGAAAAAATTTACTAGATCTGTATAATTAGATTTTTTTATAAGAATCACATTATAAAAAAAAAGTGTTTTGGCGCGACAGGTCTATGGACCCAAGGCCTAGCTTCTCACAACCATTCGTTTTGTGTGGGTTTTCGATTTTTGGGACGAATGGAAGGGATCTACAATTTTACGCCGAGTCCAAACGGCTAATTGAGATGCTCTTTCATGACAGTTTTACTCTCGGATGTTTGTCAGACGTTCGCGAGAGGTGGCGCAGTGGAAAAAAAACCTTAAGATGTAATTTGGCCCTTTCGGGACTCGAACCTGAGACCCTTCGCTTAGTAGCCCACACACTACCACTAACCCACTGCGCCGACAAATCACAGTATATTCCGGGATAAAACGTATCCTAAGTCCCGACCCAGGACATAAACAATCACTATGTCAAGTTTCATTAAAATCCGTCAGGTAGTTTCCGCGTGATGCGTGGTCCAGTACTTTTTTCCACAGTTTTATTGTATGTAGAGAAGAGAAGAGAAGAAAAGAGATATTTTTTTTTATTTTTATTTTTATTTAATAATTTCAAATGAATTCAAAAATATTTTATTTTTGTTGAAAAAAAATAAATAATTTGTTTTCTGAGTTAAAAACAAAAACAAAGAGGGGTGCCATATTTGCCGACTTTTCCCTATAGCGAAAGCAACCCTAGAGGAGTCCCAACCAAAGTTCTAAGTAACTAATGGGTGCTTTATTGAACGCTCTGTGGTTCGGAGTATGATTTTATCGATATCCATCGGCATTGAAAACTCCCTTTCACCTTAATGATAGGGCCAAATTTGACACAGATTTATCAACCGACTAAATGATTGATTCCTTATCCCACAAGGTACAGATAATTATAAATCGCGGAAGAAGTCATTAATCTCCAGACATAATACCACTCGAAGATCAGATTAAAATGCACTCTGCAAAATAAGCCCAAGTAAATATTGTCTCTGATCTTCTATGCCTTATCTGGTCGTCATGATTTGTTGAGTATACAAACCGGTTCGTGTAACTGGATAAGCTGGCACCTTCCAAAGAGTTCTATTACACATATTACAAGGTAAATAATGATGTCGTCAATATTGCGCAGGTTCGTGGACTTTGCCAACGTAGAGTGTTGGTGTCATCGGTCTCTCCAAGAAGGAAGGAATGATACGTTTCATATGAAGCTATATGGCGGTGGTAATTAGCGAATATGATCGGCATAACTCTTCTAAACCTAACCAGGCCTTTGGTCTGTTTATGATGAAGCAGTTCTTCAGAAGAGACGACCACCTCTTTTTCTCGATGACTACCAAGTGTAAATACGACCTTTTTACCAAACTGTGGGGGAGAATCTTTTATATTTATTAACAATATCATACCTTTCAATTTTGTTTTCGAAAATAAGTGTCACTGATTCTAATATCCAATCATTTAATTAAATTTGTCCTTATCTGTCTCATAATCAGTTGGTAGAGGTGCCAACTTACATAGGTCAACAATATTCATTGATAGGTATCGCTCGTGTGTAACAAATATGCGTGAATTTGGGCACACAAAATTGTATACAGGTACATATACCGCGATAATGATAAAACAATGACACGTTTTCAGCATTAGGTGAATTTACAAAACAAAAAAACAATTCTCGGTAGTTGTAGTTAACAGTTGCAGCTCACTGATTCAGTATCACTGAAATTCTCTACTGTAATTGGTGTAATTGTTTCAATTTTCTGATAAAAAAAAAACAAAATCTGTTACCCGACAGTGACTACTAGATCGAACTGAAATTTTTTTCTCGGTGAGTATAGCAATTTTGACATCGTTTCAATCAAACGAATGAAAATCCTTCCTCTCTACTGTCTTGACTGCATCCTCTTAGAACTTAGACAAACACTGTCCTCAAGAGATATGCAAATGGAGTCGCCGAGAGCCCGATATTCCTCAATATTTTGACAGCAAAGACAAAAACTTTTCAAACCACGTACTCCTATTCCATTTCTGGAACTTAAAGTGAGCTCAATAATTTTTATTGTCAACATCCGTCTTCAATCGGGGCAATCGATGCCATCATCGCAAATCACACACTTTTCACCTATATCCGCCATGTCATGCATGTGCAGTAAACTGTCGCTATTTCCAGTCAATAATAGTAATAATAATAAGCATTTGATTGGTCCTCAATAAATTTATGATGTTAGGCACATGGTTCAGAATCGCGATTAGGCCAAACTATTCGCCCAAGTGCCTTCAATCGCAATCGCCTACAGACATGATGATATCAAGACAAATTTGTTTCAATATTGTTGCGATAAGACTCTTAACTGGACTCAGATTAGTAAACTGCTCGGAACCAATGTTTTTTTTTAAACCACAAAAAAAATGTCGACGGAAAAATCCCCGTTGCCCGATTATCCGACAGCGAGTTGCCAGCTCGATAAGATTATTTCGCTTTGCAGCACCAAAATGGGCGATATATAGTAAAATGCGAATGGAAAAGTTGTAAAATAATTCCTTTACGTCTATGCAAGGCTTATACAGGTATCTGATGCGATTGGCGCGGCCAATTGATTAGGGGATAATCAGACTACAAACACTCTCGTTTATCTCGAATTGTTATCATGGCTTTAATAACATTATTACCACATGAATGCTGATAATGAGAAGAACTTTAATAAAAAGGGGTACCTGTGGTCATAGAAGTTAGTATGCCAAAGGTTCTTGGCTTAAACTAGTAGGTTCTCAATATAACAGAGGACTATACGACAGGTGTTTTCAATTAAAATATATTTTAAGGTACGCATTTTTTTACTAACGTGATTTACAGTGGTGCTCGGTTTTTTGTTTTTTATAAATGTGATTTTGGTCGAAACAAAAATTAATGAAAAGTGTAGAGAATCCTTGGATACACACCTGAACCTGAACAATAGGATTAACTTAACACAACTGTAGCAAAAAGTTAAAAATAACAAGTAAAGTGAACTGCAATTGAGAGCTCCGGGTTGTTAAGTAACGTGACGTTGTGTCTAGTCTTGTTTTAACTATTCAGTTTTATAGGATAGACAAACTGCAAACACAATAAACCTATAAGTTAAAAGAGATAGCCCAGACTCTCATGAAGCGCTATTTTTTGAGGTTATCAATGGTGAAAGTGCTATCAAAATAGAGAAACGTACAGTGTCGTAAAGTAATAAGTTGTGTTCACATTTACAATAACCATTGCCGGCGTCCAATTAGTGTGCAGTTACTTGTTCTAGAAGCAATTTCGTTAGAGTAAAAAAAATCAAAAAGACACCCAAAGACGTGCTTTACAGTCCCACCTCTATTGAGCGTATAACCAATATCCTTGAGCCTCAGAAAACATCAATTCAGCAAGTCCCTAAAAGTTATTTTCAAGTTTTAACTAAGGGGCCAGTTATAGCGATACGTAAAGTGAAACCGAAAATATTTTCTTTTGCTTTTTTGGACCTTTTAAAGCTAATGCTTGAACTCAATCTTGGTCTTAAAATGTTGCTTATGAATTATAAAGTTAGTGTGTCAAAAAAAATAAGCAAATTCTCTTCAATTTTCGACAAAAAAATAACATTTATTATTGAAAATTAATGATTTCTTTTTCTATACAAACTTAGGATAATTTACTTACTTTTTTTAATGAACGAACTTTACAATTCCTAAGCAACATTTTAAGACCAAGATTGAGTTCAACAATTTAAGTTTAAGTGGTTGAAAAAAACAAAAGAATTTTTTTTCGGTTGCATTTTTCGTGTCGCTATAACTGCACCCTAACTAGCTGACGAGTTGCTTTGCCTTTTAACTAGTTCGAAGGCAATCGAGTATATGACGAAGGGGCCTATGTTATTTATGTTAGAAGTGTCGAGTTGCAAGTTAAAAAACACTTTTCTTTAAAGGTTTTTTTTTTAATTGAAAATAGAGCACTGATCGGAGGTTTGAGCTTTGAGCTCTAATTGTCATACGACTATAAAAATAGACCAAGTTAAAAAAAAACAAAAAAGTCTCAAAAAAAATATGCTGCCTTGGGATTTTTTGAGCTGAGCTCAAGGATTACGCTGTGGGGTCGAATCGCGTCGTCCGTTAACGAGCATTACGTTCACAGAATTATGTTGATTTACAGCTGAAACAGATGACGCGATTCGACTCAAAAGCTCTGATAAAAGTAAAATCTAAAAAAAAAATTATATACACTTTTTCGAACAGTTTAGGCTCAGAAAAGAAAAACGCCTCTAATTATGCAATGATTTCTATTAGAAAGATAAGTGGGAAATTAATTGTGTCCACTTTATCATGATTTTGATTGCCGTTTGTAATATAAGATGCAACTCGTTAACTTCAGTTTAGAGATAACGAAGTGGACTAGATATCCTATCTAATGCATACTCGAAGTGATCTCTGTTCTGGCAAGTTTTTGAAAGAGGCTTAGTGCCATACTTTCATATCCCAAGTCTGGCTGCTTCGATTCTATTCAAGTATACAAATCTTGGAACCATCTAAACTTTAAATGGCCTACCTATATCACGAAATGATTTTTGCCTCATCATTAGACGGACAAAAATGGGTTTCTTTACAAATGGAAAAGACTGTCAAAATGACAGTGGAGGGGATGAATTCTCTCACAGAGAAAAAAAGTTAAGGAACGCTTTTGTAGAAACCTGTGAAAAATGACAAGTAGTGCCAAATAGAACAACTGAAATCAGCTGTCAATTTTCAGGCGACTGACAGTTGTTTCAATTCTTAGATACGTAAAGAAATTTTGTTGAGTAAAAACTAGTAAGAGGGGAAATCTTGCTCTCTCGAAGCCGCTCTCTTTTGCGAATTTTTCGAGTTGAGGAACGACAATTCATAAGATTTAAAAGTAAAGGAACAGACCTAATATCTCCTTGCATCCCGTGACTATACGCCCTGAATTTATTCGAATACTACCTCGATAAGAGGTGCTCATAAAATCGTAGATAATCGATTTTTCTGATGACTTTATTTGCGTTTTTGTTTCAATTATCAATCAGAAATAAAAAATGTTATATAACAACTAGATAGATACAGCGAACAAAGTTGCCAAGCGCAATAATAAATAACCTCCATTACTTTATAAACAGAACGATTTATGACAATACAAAATTGGCGCTTATCTGATGGAATCAAAGCTAATTCATCGCAGCTTGATAGCATTTCATTCTAATCGTCATAATCATGTTTGTTTTTAGATTTCAATAAATAGAGCGTTGCTCAACTTGTATTTGCTGCAAAAAAAAAGAAAATCTTATCTTGGAAATATTATATTTATCGTAGTCTTCAGAAAAATTTCATTTTTCGGAAATATTCTTTAAAAAAACGGTTCCCGTCACACTTGTGCTTAAATCTGGCAGGAAACGTTGTGTTACTCGACTTTAAAGCTTAGTAGGTACGCTGCTCAAGTTAAGCTAAATCTTAGCTGCTCTCCAACTTTTCTCTCCAAACATCAACTAAACTTTTAGCTAAATTTTGACATAGAGAACAGCGCTGCGGATAAGTGTCACAAAAAACATCTGTTCTTTGAAAGTCTGCAAGGCTCCATATCGATGGATGTTGCTCCACCAGCATCGCCAACTTTTCTGAGGACTCCTCTGTCATTTAAATGAAAGACTCTAGCTCCAGGTACTTTTCGTCGGGTATTCATTAAAATCACTCATCTTTACACGACAGAACAACAGGGCATAGCGATCTGTCAAAATTTACCCATTAAATGGGTGCGCTAAATTTTGACAGATACATGAAGGACACTCGGGAAAAAAGTTTAATTTTTAGCTCGAGCTGCGTACCACTCGGCTAAAGGGATTCGCTTAAATTTAGCTCAGCTAAATTTTGGAGAACATTTTGTACGGGAGGTAAAATTTAGCTCGAGCAGCGTACTATGCTTTAGTTTGCAGTTTGCTCATAATTTCCACACACGTCACCAGAAGGGTTCCAACTTCCACTTGGGATAGATAGTTGTTGTTAAGGCGTGCTGAAAATTCGACTTTACTTTCCTTTTCTAAGGTAAATGTTAAAAAGTGACTCACCTATTGCTTACCTTTTAAAACTAGGTCTTAGTAGATACGTAGCTTCAAAGCTGTATCCCAAATATGTTATACGTTAAATAATTATGTCTCAGTGAAGCTGCACAAGGACTCTAGAGATCTTGATGTGTCATATACAGGGCGGCTGATAAAGAAAATCTTATAATCAATTTATATAATTTCTTTATTTTTATTTCATTTAAAAGATAATTAATTTTATTGCTGATTTTGTATTATTTTTAAAAATAACTGATTTTAAATGGCCCCTTCGCTTGTTAAAATCTTGTAAAAAATTTGTTTATTACTGCCTGTGGGGTTGCTTTAATTATTAGGTCTTTTTACTTTTGTATTACAAATGGAAAAGACTGTCAAAATGACAGTGGAGGGGATGAATTCTTTCTCAGAGAGGGAAACTTACGCAAAAGTTAAGAAACGCTTTTGTTGTAACCTGCGAAAATGGCATATAGGAAGTTCATAAATTGGAGTGAACAAATAGAACAACAAATTCAAATCAGCTGTCAATTTTAAGGCGACTGACAGTTGTTTCAATTCTTACGAAAAGAAATTTGTTGAGTAAAAACTAGAAAAAAGAAAAATATCTTGCTCTCTCGAAGCCACTCTCTTTTAAGAATTTTACGAGTTGAGGAACGACAATTGAATAAAATGCGTAAGAATTCGTAAAAAATTTTAAAAAATCGTAAGATTTAAAAGTAAAGGAACAGACCTATTGTTTGAGTCGCTTGCTTTTAATCGTTCAAGTTTGTGAGTTTTGCTTTGTATACCCCCGGTTAACAATAACGCCATACAAAAAAAGCCGGTGCAGTCAAGTCAAAAGTTTTTGATGGCCAACGGAATGTGCAATATTGGAAATTTTCGCTTCAGCTTTGTCAAAACAGGCCTAGTTATATGTGGGGTTGAAGCATCTTGTTATAGTCACACAGAGTTGAAAGGGATTATTTTTAGGCAAAGTTTTGGGAAGAAAAACTCCTTCGACATATTTAAACAACTGTCACCATTGACCGTTGCGAACCGTGCGAACGTTTTCTTTAAAAAAAAGTATGGTTCGACAATGCATCTTGATAAAACTGCAAACCACACTGTGACTCGATCTGGATGCAGTTCCCTATCTCTGGATTAGTAAAAAAGCGTTAACCGCCTCAAAATGTTTTATCTATTTGGAACAGTGCTGCCAAAAGTTTGCCTAAACTCTCTTTGGACTGAAATTAAAGACCCTGAGGCATTATAGAGGAGCACTATCCAAATTCTGGTTTCATCGTTTCAATTGTCTATTTTCCTTAAATGTTAGGCTATAAAATGAAAATTGAACCAATTTATTAAAGGTACAGGAAAAAAGTTATTGCATTTGCTTTAAGTAGCGCGTTTCATCAACCGCCCTGTAAAATTTTAAAAAGTTCCCGTCCATTTTGCAATTTTTCTTTTATTCTTTACAAACTGCATTTAATGAATTTTTTCGAATTCTTTTTTAGTACTTAAAATAATAATCGTAAGAAATTGTCAAAAATTGTATTCTCCTTATAAAAGTCAAACTCTAACTCTGTGTTTTATTTTCCAGATGAAACTCTGTTTATTCGGTTCGGTATGCCTTGTGCTAGCCACTCTGGCATTCGGTGTTCCACTCAAGGAACTGGACATTGCTGAACGTGCTGATGTCGATTACCGCCTACCAACGAATATCTTACCTTCGAGTTACAATATAACCCTTCGGCCATATCTTCTTGCTGACGATGGTGCGAAAAGATTCACATTCGATGGTGAGACATATGTCACCTTCAAGACCAGCGTACCGAATCTTAAGGCTATTATAATGCATTCGAAGAACTTGACATACTCGGTCAGAGAGCTATATAGAACCGCTGCGCCATTGACCAAATTAGTTATAAGCAGTTTTAATCTTGATGATGTCACTGACAAGTGGACCCTAAATTTGGCCGATGCGTTGGCCGTTGACATATCGTATACGCTGCGATTTGTTTATACCGGTCTAATGGAAGACGATATGCATGGTTTCTACAAGAGCTCATATGTCGATGACAACAACAATACCAAGTGAGTTTAATAAAAAACAAAAAATGCGTATATTTTCATGATGTAATGTTTTGTTTTTTAGATGGTTGGGATCCACGCAGTTCCAAACAAATCACGCGCGTCGTGCCTTCCCCAGTTTCGATGAGCCCAAGTTCAAGGCCACATTCGATGTGACCCTAGTTCGTCACAGGAGCTTCAAAACTATCAGCAATTCCCGTATTGTGCGCACTGAAAAGATCGAGTAAGTATATAACATTTTGGAAATATCATCATAAAAGACTTTTATATAACTTATACCAGAAAGTTTCTGCATGAAATAGCTTGTCGCATGTAGTTTTAAACTTCAGTAGCTTGACCTGTTCTCTGACAGATGTTATTTTATATTTCAGTAAGGCCTTAGATCAGTGATCCCAAAAGTGGTCCCCAGGGTTTACGGAAGACTCGACGGAGGTCTACGTTGGCATGACCAAAAAATGGGAGTTGACCAGTTGTAGTGTGACGAACATTTTTCTGGTTTCGATAGCAAAGAACATTTTTTTCAATTAGGCAGACTGTTTATTTAGCATTATTTCCCTTTTTTCAAAAATCTCCCTCTATTTTTTTGAGTAAGTGTATTTCACGACTGTTACTTGTAAAATCTTGAATATTCGATATTCAGTGTAACACGTGTTGAGACATGCTAATCGCCCGCCGGCCGCCAGCAACACGTTTTCAAACGTGAAAAGGAACAAAATACGACTTGTGTTTCAGAGATTTTAGAGTTGGAACTCAGCCGCGACACAAATTTTCATCGTTAGATTTAATCTTCACATTTTTTGACGAGTTTTGGGAAAATGGTAAAAATGAAGCACCAGAGGGTCCACCGAAACCAGATTAATTTTGAAAGTGGTCTACGAATAATTTTTTTGGGGAACCTTTGCCTTAGATGAAGGAGAGGTGTAGTGGCACTTTCTTTGTTTCGAGATACTTGAGCTCAAAGTTTTTGAATCGAAACTCCTTTTGTATAACAGCTAAAAATTTCTTTTTTTGAGAATCAGCATTTCAAAGAAAAGGTGTTCAAAAAATATTATTTTCGTTTACCAAAATCTATTATCGACTAGAGTTGTTGACTTTTGAAGGAAGGATTTTTAACGACATTTTTTAGAAAATGTTTTCCTTCAGTTTCTATTTCATTGGGAATTTTATGATTTTGGAATGCTGTAAAAAGCCCATTCGTTGTTTTGTCTTATTCTCAGCTGGAAGTAGTTGGCTTGGGTGGTCCAAATTTTAATACCAACGAATAACAAACTTTACGTGTACTTACAATTTAGTCGATTCTAGTTTGCAAACTTTGTATGGAGCTAAAAAAAACTAAACCTCTTGAAGAGACGGACATAAGACCAAAATTTGATGCTATATGACTCGTTCTTTACTTTTGTTGGCGCTTACAGTCCGGGGTGTAACACGGCCTCAACTAACAAGCCCCTCCAGCCAACTCGGTCCCTATAGCTAGGTGCCTCCAGTTACGCACACCAAGTTGCTTGAGGTCATGCTCCAATTGTGCGGCACCTAAGGTGGGGTCTTCCTCTGCTGCGCTGTCCCTCAGGAATGGATTCGAAGACTCGTCGGGCTGGTGCGTTGTTGTCCATACGCTCCACGTGTCCTAGCCATCTCAGCCGTTGTATTTTTAGCTTTTTGACTAGGTCAGCGTCGCTGTATAGCCCGTAGAGTTCATCGTTGAATCTTCTTCTCCACACTCCATCTTCACAAACTCGACCGAATATCACTCGAAGAATCTTTCTCTCTTTTTACAAGGTCCATGCTTCTGCACCAAATAGCAGGACTGGGATGATTAAGGTCTTATATAGTACCCCCTTCGTTCTATGACTCGTTCATTGTTGGAAAACATCCAAATTTTCATAAATTGTGTCCAACATCTTCTTCGATCTTTTATTTGACAATTAATGATGTAGTACTTGTCATTTTACTTGCTGACCTTGAGATTTACACAGATGATATGAGATTCTCTAAACTTATATCTTACACTGCTGACTCTCTCTCTATAAACTGACCTTAAGCTTAACCACTTCAACACTTGGTATCAACACACGTGAAAAAATACCACTTACTTCCTCTCGCAAACGTCATCCTCTGCGCCCTGCCTCAAAGATCTTATTACATTAACAACGAGTCAGTCTCCACTGTTTTATCAATTCGTGATCTGAGCATTATTTGCGACACTAATTTTTCCTTTCGTCCTCACATCGACAACATTTGTGATGTGCTTTTTCTCAGGCCGAGGTTTTGCTCACCGGATACAGAAACACTTAAAACTCTGATTAAGAGGTCCTATTAATCGCAGCATACTTTAACGACAGCGTGGTTAATGTAGCCCTACGACGATTCGGCTTGGTTTCTGGGAAAGGGGGGAGTGGCCCAACGACGGCGTGGTTCCTAGGATGGTGAGGAAAGCAAGCCATCTGCGATTGCTGACACGGCTGAATACAAGGCCGAGGTCCCAGAGGGAATTCAGCCGCCAGAAATTTAGGAAACAAAGACGAAGTCACTTTTCCAAGCGAAAGCCTTATCTGGTACACGACACACGAGATTGGTACGAATCACACTTAGGCAAGTCTCCCCAAATGGTACTTTCATTCGGATACTCATGCTTTTCCCACCACTAAGAGAGTGTGACTTCTACGTGGCCAATGCAAATTTGTTGCCCATGGAATTGGTGCAATAACCGCGAGTGGAATGTCTTTGGCTGGCTGTGCACGGTGAAAACAGTAATAGCCATATAATATGGACAGTGGCGGTCATAAAAGTGTGACGAACGGGGACATTTCGTTACAATTAGAAGAGCTAACTTTGCATTTGGCTTCATTGAATGTTGGTCGAAGGAGTTTTCTAACCCCTGCATTACTAAATCTTATTATATAACATTTGTTAGACCACTTCTCGAATAAGCCAGCCAGGTCTGGTCACCTTCCCTTCAAGTACATGTTTTGAGAATCGAAGCCGTCCAGCGTAGATTCATTCATTTTGCTTTACGTGGGCTAGATCGGGATGATCCTCACAATTTACCTCCCTACGAGAATCGCTTAAAGCTGCAAAATTTACAAGCTCTTAGGACTCGTCGTGGTATCGCTGATATAGTTTTTGCTCATCAGTTACTATCTGGGAACATTGATTGCTCAACATTTATCGCTCCCTGTTTATTAATTATCCACATCCACTCATTCTAGCTCCAACTACTGGAGGGACGTTTACGCCAAAACGCCGGTCATGTCAACCTATCTGCTGGCATTCCTTGTTTCCGAATTCAACGAGCGCACAGATGGTGATTTCTACGTAGCCGCCCGCCCAGAATACTACGACCAAACTGAGTACGGTTTCGATGTGGGCCGCAAGCTGCTGGCCGAATTTGACAAATTCACCAATCTTCCCTAT
The DNA here is from genome assembly GCA_936431705.1 of Cheilosia pagana. Lineage (NCBI taxonomy): Eukaryota > Metazoa > Arthropoda > Insecta > Diptera > Syrphidae > Cheilosia > Cheilosia pagana. Next base: position 114,648,568 of record OW386166.1, read on the forward strand.
TACAAGCTCGGTGTTGACAAGATGCACATGGCGGCTATTCCTGATTTCTCGGCCGGAGCTATGGAAAACTGGGGTCTTCTCACATACAGGTATGTTTGAATTCCCAATGACGGTTAAAATTTATATTGAAATCGTCTCTCCCCAGGGAACGTTCGCTGCTTTTCAACAAAGGGTCAACTACCTTATCAGCTAAACAGGCAATCGCAGCTGTAATCGCCCACGAACAAGCTCATATGTGGTTCGGGGATTTGGTGACCTGCGACTGGTGGAGCTACACTTGGTTGAACGAAGGATTCGCCCGGTACTTCCAATACTTCATGACTGCTGTGGTAAGTAGCCTTATCGATGAGTTAAGCGGCAAAAGACTGTCATTTATATGTGTAGGTTCACCCAGAGTGGGAATTGGAGAAGCAATTTGTCGTCGATCAAATCCAGGCCGTTTTCACAATGGACTCCACCAACAACACCAATCCAATGACTGACCCAACTGCAGCTTCTCCAGCTGACCTATCGCGAATGTTCAACAGCATCTCATACAACAAAGGCGGCTCAGTAATTCGCATGGTGAGGTTCGCAATGGGAGAAGAGAACTTCCAGAAGTCCCTGCAGAGCTACCTTAAGGAATTGTAAGTTATTCGATCTTGGTAAAAGGTATCAACAACGTGAGCTCTTTCCTTATAGCCAAGGCAAGACCGGCGTTCCAAAGAACATCTTCGACCACTGGAAAACCAACTGGCCGGCAGCAACAAAGCAATACGCTGACGGCGTCCTAACAAGCTTCACAGAGAAGGTCGGCTACCCACTTATTCAGATGAATGTGGCCTCCGACTTCAAGAGTATGACCGTCAAGCAGAAGCGTTTCCTGCTCAAGACCAACGATGGCAGTGACCCATCGCTTTTGTATACCGTCCCGATTACCTACACAACAAATGTTGAGAAGGACTTTAGCGCAACCACCCCGAAGTTGTACCTCGAAGCCAAGACCGACGAGGCGAAAGTAACATTCCCAGGAGAGGTCAAATGGGTTATTGGCAATGTCCAAGAATCCGGTTACTATCGGGTGAATTACAGCGAAGCGGCTTGGCACGGCATTCATCATGCCCTACATGAGGACAAATGGAGTGGCATTCACGAGCTGAACCGTGCTCAATTTGTTGACGATTTGCTCGCCTTTGCCCGTGCAGGAGAAGTCACCTACAATCATGCCCTGGGCTGTCTGGACTACCTGGCGACCGAAGTCAACTACCTGCCCTGGACAGCCGCCTTCAATGGATACAACCATTTGGCTGTTCGTCTTGGCGTTGACAATGAGAATTTCGGATACTACATTCTCTCCCAAACAAAGAAGGCCTACGCAACTCTGGGCTTCGAAGAGCGCTCCAATGACACCACTCTCGAGATCTACGCCCGCAGCAAAGTCATCTCGTGGGCCTGCAAATACGGCAACGAAAACTGCATTGATAACGCTTTGAAATTGTTCAGAGCCATGGACGATAAGCCCGTCCCGGTTAACATCCGCGGAGCCGTCTACTGCACAGCCATGCGTGAGGGTACCGAAGACGACTTCAACAGCCTGCACAACAAACTGAAAATTGAAAAAGTTCCAACGGAACAGGTCCTCATTATCAACAACTTGGGTTGTGTCCGCGACAAAAACCTGATCGAGCGGTACTTCAATATCATTGTCAGCGATGAGATCCGTCGTCAAGACAAGTCCGCAGCTCTGACCACTCTTTACTCTGAAAATGCTGAGAACGTAACGCCTGTCTTCGAGCTGGTTACCAAGAACGTTGACGCTTTGGCCGAATCGTAAGTTTTTTTTGTTTAACTGATTAGCGAGGCTCTACTAAATGCCTGTTTTATTTTTTCAGATTGGGATCGTACTCATCTGTGGCGACTGTTATTTCAAACATTGCCTCTCGTTTCACAACAGAAGCACAACAAAAGGAACTGGAAGCATTTATCGCCAAGGATGGCAAGAAGTTTGGCGCTTCTGTGAGCACTTTGAACAACGCCGTGGTAACAGTTAAGGACAACCTGCTCTGGGCTAACGAAAAATTGGGCCCTGTCCGAACGTTCTTGACGCGCTTCGAGAGGGACGGTGCTGCATCCACCAGCATAAGTGTATTAACCGTCGTGTTGGTAGCGATTGTATCGTTTTTGATGAAGTAACATCGCGGACTGTTGGCGTTTGTTGCAAAGACTTTTAGCTTTTATAAAATGTTATTTAAATTAAAATAGAAATAGAAAAATTCGGTCCTAGAAAATAAACAATTACAAAAAAAAAATTGCAATTGCCATTAGTTCGAAAAATATACGGTGAACTTTTAAGTCCCCAATGTTACACCAGTCAGCTTGACAGGGAAATCAACGATCTAACATCTTACCCACGCACTGTTTGATTTCAGAATTGAGACATGAGGTCTGTTCCTTAACTTTTAAATCTTACGATTATTTACAAATTTTTACGAATTCTTACACATTTTACTCAATTGTCGTTCCTCAACTCTTAAAATTCTTAAAAGAGAGTGGCTTCGAGATAGCAAGAAATTTCCCCTCTTACTAGTTTTTACTTAACAAATTTCCCTGCGTAAGAATTGAAACAACTGTCAGTCGCCTGAAAATTGACAGCTGATTTGAATTTGTTGTTCTATGTGGCATTTTGGTGGGTGAACTGTCTGTCATTTTTCACAGGTTACTAACAAAGCGTTCCTTAACTTTTGCGTAAGTTTTCCCCTCTGAGAGAGAATTCATCCCCTCCACTGTCATTTTGACAGTCTTTTCCATTTTTACTATAAAACTAAAGGAACATACCTATGGAGCTACCAACCAAGTAGGGTTGCCAGAAATACTTTGAATGAACCAGTTGTTAAGTTTGAAATTGCTGTAATTTCCGGGACAAAATGGCGACGGAAGCTCGCGTACTTTTTGCTAAAAAAATACTTTAATTGCTACTACCGAAAGGCGCTAATGAAAGTGACACTTGACGCTTTAAAAGTTCTGTTTGTTTCTTTGAGTAGGTAATTCCCGAAAAATGTTGCCACTTGCCAAGAGACTCTTGGTAATGGAAATATTAGACAAATAACTGCAAAATAATAAAAAGGTCGAAAGAACTTGAAAAACAATCACGGCCGTATCCCGCATAGGCGAAAAACACGCGAAAAAGAGTACATGCCCGGGAAAACCCCGAAGGATGGCAACGCCAACCAAGTAAATCATTTACCTACCATGCAGCTGTTTGAAAAAGGCAGATTTTCTTTGGAAGTCTTATCTGGCACATTCAAAAAATAGATTGGTCTGGGTTTGATGTAACCCTAAAGCTAGATTGGTCGGGAACGTCACTTTTCCTACGTCAGCCACATATGCGGACTGTCAACTTATAGTACTTAGTCACGAATTTCTTGACTATATTTTTCAGTTACCCCTCCATAAACGTCAACTGACACAGCTGCCCATGTGCCCGATCTAGGTCAATTAAAACTGAGATATATCAAGTCAGTCAGCTGTCAGACTTACTAAAGTAGTAAACTTGAACGTCCCCATTGAGTGAGGAATCGGTTTCGAACTTTGACAGCTGATAGCAGTCATATTAGGTCCGTTCCCTAACGATAATGCATTCGAACACATTAGTCAAATTTAGTCAAACTTCGTTCCTTTACGCAAAAGTTGGGCAGAAGAGAGCCACAAAGAGAGAACAAAACATTTATCCTTCATAAAAAACCTGCAAATAATAGCCCAACAAATTTCGTTGGACTAGTTTGTTATAACTGACTTTAGCTGTCAAATCTCTCAAAAGTCAATTTAAATTGGAAGTTTATTTCGGTTTGGTTTATTGAGTGCTGAAATTTGTTATTAAAAATGGATAAATCTGAAAAAAAAAATAAATAAATATTAAACTGAATTCGAATGTTTTTCAACGTCTGCAAACTGGTAGTTTTTTTAAACCCACTGGCTTTAATTTTTGAATTTCTCGCATATGTTTTCAACAACCGTCATGCCAAACTTTAGTACCTGTACTTTTTGGTTGTATTCTCTTTTTCTGAGAGAATATATCCACACTCCTTGAAATCTGACATTTTGCCGAAATTGGCCCAAAAAGTGAGGGAACAGACCTATTGTTGAAGTTACATCTGTCAAATTGACTGTTATTAATTCATTTTGTTTTGCGAAATTGCCATAGACGAACACCAGCGTTCAAGAACACGTGTAAATGATTAAATAATTTTTTCAAAAGCAGTTCAAAACCGACCTTTATTTTCATCGAAAAATTTCTGGATGGAATTATAAGGTGTGGATTTTGGGCTGGTGGTGTCATCGGTCCACATTTCTTTGAGAACGAGGTTGGGCAGGCCATCGAGCGCTATAAGTCGATGATTACCAACTTCTTTTGGCCTGAATTGGATGGCATGGCAACCAATGACATGTGGTTTCAACAGGACGGCGCTATGTGCCACACAACTGTCACGTAATTTAAAAATTCTACACTAGCGATTAGAGGGCATGGTCATCGAGATCGTGCGATTTCATGCCGTTAGACTTTTTCTGAAGCCGCAGGTCTATGAAAATTAACCACGAGCCAAAGCGGCCATCAGTCAAATTGATTCTGATATATGCGCCACTGTCATGGAAAATTGGACATTTCGGTTGCGCGCCATTTGGGGCAGCTAAAGCGGACATTTTAACGATGTTATGTTCCATATAAATTGCATCGATAGGCCTGTCAAACCAATAAAACATTTTGATGATATTTGACACACACTTTGTTTTAATAAAATTTAAAGATAGGAAGCGCTTAATGAAAAAGGTAGCTCCTTGCTCTTGAAAGCCTTGATAAAACTACAAAGTTTTTTTTAGAACTTCCCGATCCGTAATAGATATCCTTAAATACAAATAAGGCTGCGATTTTGAAAGGATTTAAGAAGTAGATCTCCATCTGATGACTACTCATCACTCAATATACATATACTATATGACAAAGAACTTCTGTCCACGTACCCTCATTTAACAAGGACTGGCAAGCCCCACCAGTGACTAATTTCATAAAAATACATTTTTTGGAATTAGTTACTCCAACATTATTCGCACTGTCACATATACCTATAGCTACGAGTACATGCTATGTTTTGAATAAAAATAACAACATTAAAGCACATAAGTAATCACTAACACAGAGTCGAAAGCAAGTGCAAAGAGCTATAAATTCCAACATGATTAAGACAAAATCCAACAGGATGCGGGTGGTCTCGCCCCTTGACTAATGTGATTTCGTTGTACGCAATTATGGTGTACTTTTTGCCAGCACATTAGTCCGCACAAATCAGACGGGCTTGAGAAATTTTCATAGAAATTACGCTACAAAATTATGATATATAAGTGCTGGGACTTGTACGTTTATCCTTACAAGTTTTTTGGTGTTCTCCTGAGTCGCGTGCGGCCGCCCGAAAGTACAAGTGGAATATGAATTCGTGTCAAGTGATAAGTGGGGCCTCACAATATTCCGTCAAGGTTATCTTGTTGGTTTTTGTGTACTTTTGCGGGAGTTCCATAATTGACTTGGTCAATGCAGATTCGACTATTAATTCAGATAATGGTAATTAAAAAAAAATTGTAAAAAAGCTTTAATACATTTCGTTAGTGTGGTGTGTATTTTGAGTCTTAAACTCAAAATGTATCCTTGCAGGAATGTGATTTAAAAACCATTTATGTACAAGCTCAAACTTAAAAGGCTTCTGTAACTTAAATATTAAACTCAAAGGGTTATAAAGTTTGATAACATTTTTGAGAGCTATTAGAAAACACTAACTTTATTGATTTGAAAAGCCATTTGCTTTAAAATGAGGTTAAAAAGTTTAAAAATATTTTCCCCTTGCTGAAATTTTGTTCGTTCGGGTACTTTTTTGCAAACGTAGAATAACTAAAAATTTGCTAAGATACTGAGAAAATTTAAAAAAATGAGAGAGAAATCCATTTCCCCTCTTTCCATTTTTTCGTAATTTTCTACCCGCCGAATTTCGGCTTACTGAAAAATGAAAATATGAACTAATTGACAGCTCAAAAGTTTGACAAGTCAAATTCTATTTATTGTCGTCTTTAACGATGTCGGAACATATCAGCGCATTCAAAATTGTAAGTGATTCTCCGAACAAGGTAGGTACTTCAAAGCCAAATGAAAATGTCAAAATGACATTTCTTAAACTTTTTGTAAGAAAACCGGTCAGGTACTTCTCTTGAAATTGAGAGAATTCTCTCTCGATTTTTTAGATTTGACATTTTTCATTTTTCTATGCTAAAAGTACACGAACGAACCTTTTATAAAAGCAATTTTTTTTTTCGTTTTTTTACTGAACCACTTTAATACCTGTTCCTACCTGACTTAAACGCATCAGCTGCTCGATTGAGTTTCTTCAATTTCATCAAAGAATTTTGGTACGCTGCTCTTAAACTTTTTTCTCTAACATTGGCCAAAATCCCAGCTAATTTTTGACATTAGAGTGCGCTGTGGATAAGTGTCACATAAAACAGCGGTTTTTCGAAATTAACTTCCTTCAAAAATTCGATCAAAATGAGAAAAAATGTGAATTTAAATATTATAACAAAAATAAAATTTAATAAGACGTCATTATTTGTACAGCTGTGCAAGTTATTGTGAAAAAAAAAACTCTTCTCTGTATAAATTTCTGCATCACAAAAACACAACAGAACACATTTATCTGTCAAAATTTAGCTGGAGAAAATATACCTAGCGAACAATAAAATGGCCCCACTAAATTTTGACACATACGTGAAGTACATTGAGGACGTTCAAATTTATACCTAGATTAATAAGTCTGACAGCTGACTGGTTTCGCGATTCGTTTTAGCATTTGACGTTTAATATTCTTATTCGTTAATATTCCTGGTCGCGGAAAAATGGTCTATGCGTTAACCCACTTAAGTCCAAGTGCTTGGTTATTTCCAAAAAGTCCATTGATACTACAGATTTCCCCAAAATATACTATGACAACAATCATATTGAATTCGTGGATTCAGCTAAAAATCTTGGTATTACGTTTACTAAAACACTTTCTTGGAATACCCATATCAGGCTGACAATTGGGAAAGTTTATGGAGGGCTTCGTATGCTGTGGACAAACCATAGAATAACACCCTTAAAAACAAGAATGGTACTTGCCAAAACATTACTCATCCCCCAGTTGCTTTACGGTTGTGAACTTTTTTACAATTGTGATTCTGTGCACAAGCGTAAACTGAATGTTGCTTACAACAGCATAGCAAGGTATATCTATAGAGTAAGAAGGTATGACCACATTTCCCAATTCTCCAAATCTATATATGGCGTTACTCTTGGAAATCTTTTCAAACTAAGAACTTTAACATTGCTAAACAATATATTGCAATCGCGTCAGCCACCTTACCTTTTTAATAAGATTTGCCAGTCGCGTTCTCTCAGATCTTTAAACCTTGTGCCAATGCATTACGCATCTTTAGTATCCGAGCGTAAATTTTTTATAAATGCGATACGTCTATGGAACGCTCTTCCTCGACATCTAAGGATGATTAGCTGTGGAGCACTTTTTGGAAGAAGGCTCAAGGAGTACTTGGAGACATTAATGTGATGATGATTGTTATTTTATTATTTATCTATCCCCTTTCTTTTCTTACTTTTTTCTTTATTCTTACCTCTATGTTATCTTTTCTTTATTTTATTTTCTTGGATTCAAATAATCATATCTATACTATTGTTAGCTTCTTTTCCATTTATTTTAAAGCTTATAACACATTATTAAATTATTTAGGTAATCATTTAATGATACCAATTAAGCTTATATTGATATACCTATTTTGAAGTGTCAAAATTAAAAAATAAGCTACAAGATTACAGCAACAATCCAACTTTTTTAGTTACCGCGTTCATAAACCTAGTCCAGACAAATCTAGTTGACGTTTTACACAAACTAGGTATCCGAACGTCACCATTATGAAACAAAAACTTATTTTTTCGCTACAGCCGCGTACCACTAGAAATGGAAAGGGATTTGCGTTCCAAGCTGACGCCGAAGATGTCAAAAGTGTGATCACCGCTTTTAAAAATAAGAACTCAACAATTCGACGGTATCAATGCAAAAACCTCTTATTAACTTTCTTTTTATCCAACAGATGTCTCTCACATTGGTGACGATTGCCAGGTTACGCCCGTAATACATGTGCTACAGTATCCAGGTTGTGTACCGAAACCCATTCCATCATTTGCATGTGTTGGCCGTTGTGCGAGTTACCTCCAGGTAAACACATTATCCAACAGAATTACCTACTGCATTCTGCATTCATCATCCTTAAAAAAACAACCAAATAATTTATTTTAATTTAAGGTATCTGGAAGCAAGATATGGCAAATGGAACGCTCATGTATGTGCTGTCAAGAATCTGGCGAACGCGAGGCAGCAGTTTCACTATTTTGCCCCAAGGCAAAGAACGGTGAACGAAAATTCAAAAAGGTGACTTTTACATTTCACTGGTGGCAATTTAATTTTTATACATAAAAACAACGTTTAAGGTCCTTACCAAAGCACCTCTGGAGTGCATGTGTCGTCCCTGTTCGTCTGTGGAAGAATCTGGAATTGTTCCACAGGAAATAGCTGGGTATTCCGACGAAGGACCTCTTAACAATCACTTTCGGCGGATAGCTCTCCAATAAACTGCATTGTAGGAACAACCACAACCTATTTAAGTTGAATAATTTATAAGGCGTATATAATTACAACCGAAACTATATAGCTACTGGCTTGAATTGTTTTTCTTTTATTTGAAAGTAAATTTTCGCATTTTTCAAATGTTTGAAAAGTAACGAGCATATTTTGTGGAATCTGAGATAAGACAGTTTCAGCAGCCGCACTACCTTTCCGCAACACTGCATAGCCGCAGTGGAGAGCCATCTATGGATTTTTCTACTGTTTGACGTTTCTCTTTATTGGCCATCTTGACATTTACGCACACTTTCATGAAAGCACTTTTTACAGCAAAAAAAAAACAAACACGACTTCAAAATGAGAGAAACAAAATGGTTGAACGTCAACAATGCGATGTGCATAAGCGGAGAAAACAGAAATGGGTACAATCGCGCCCTCATTGAAATTGATTATACGAGGTGATTTAAAATAAATTGATTTAGTGTTTCACTGATAATGAAACCTAACAAAATGCTGTTAAAAGAAGTATTTCTGATTGCCAATTGGCAGCGACTTTTTAAAGATACTTCCTTCAATACAGAAGCTAGATAACTGTTAGCTTAGTATTAAGTCACGAAACTCTTGACTCTTTATAGACGTCACGTCAACTGCTTTTCATGTGTTAAATCAAGTGCCAGCTTGAATGTCCCCAATATTGTAAACACTTCATCAAATAGATGTGGACTTGAAGTGGAGCTGTCACTTTCACTACTTGTATATAAGGTGTGTTTTATTGAGCATCTTCCTCAGCAAATCAAAGTAAACCGAATGCGCAAAAAACAGTTCCAAGCATATTTTTGCTTGAATTGTATAACTTTCTATAAAAGGTTGTGTGTCTCGACTTTCAGTTTAAAGTTTACCTACAATTTCCACTCACATCACCAAAAAGGTTCAAACATAAGCTGCTCCTGTCAAATCAGTTTCACTTGGGATAAATCTCTAGTGTGAATCTCGGAAATGTCAAGTTGGGCGTAGTGGTTGTAATGCAATTGTGTGATGAAAATCCTACTTTGCACAGAAAGAAGCTTTAAAAACAGGCCTATAGTGAATCTCGCAAGTGTCAAGAAGATTGTAGTTTCTGCGATTTCCTACTGAAGATTTCTGAGAGAGATTTCAAATAGTATTAAATTGGATTATATTATTTTTGCTATTAATTATTAATATTCAGTTTGACGTCTGAAAGGAGTACGAATTAAATAGACAGAAGACGTCACTTGTTATACAAAAATTTGACAGAACTGCCGTGTAGCCAGTCACTTTCAAGCAACCTTTGTAAATGCGGGGGTAGCACCATCACAAAAGCCAATAAGAGGACAACTTTACACGTTTTTAACAGTTCAATGCCCTCGCCCCTTTTCAAACACTTTTCGGTCTTCATCCCCGTCACTGGATATCGGTTTCGTTGTGTCTCAACTCTTCTCAACCATCTGTCATGTCAACAATAGCATGGCGTTTGCGATTCTCTCTGCACACCCATTTTCATTCAATATTCAATCAACCAGCTGACGTAAGAATACACTCGCACTAGCGTCTGTGTGCGACTTTAACTGTCAGTGTAGTCGAGTTCGAGTGGCGAGTGGCATCGATTCCATTCCACACGACCAAACCACAGAAACAGAAACAGAAACTCGTCGTCATCATCGCCGCAGATGTAGTTCAGTCAGTCGAATCGCAGCGCTCCAAAAAAACAGAATCACTTCGCTTCATCATTACTATCGGGATCGGGATATCTTGTTCGCATTCGGTTTCCAACTCTAGGCGTCTACCGTCTGACATTTGAAAATGTAAACCTTGCACCTTTCGTTAATTCGTTCCACCGAGTTCTGTTTGTGTACCTTCGATTTTTCGTTTATCTTCATATTGCCAAGAAACCCCCGAAAACCGAAATCATTTACATATTTCTCGACCGTGTTATGCAAATATATGTGAAAGATGATGTGAATTAGTGAAACCGAAAGTTACTCCCAAAAAAAAAAAAATGTTCGCCTGATTACGAGTCAAGTTTGTGGTTTGTTTTGTGTTCGGTGCGGTTCGCAGAGCAAAATGTATAGTGTGCCAGTAGTGGCAAGTTTACGCGACTCCATTATTTACAACCAAACGTCATTTGAGTTGTAAAAGGCAGAAGTAAATAAATAAGTAAATAAACGTCACAGTATCTATTGTTCAGCGCGCGCCTGCATGCATCTGAGTGGCAGCAGCGACGACGAAGGCGGTTAATTCTGGTTTGGCGGTGCTGCAAGTTGCTGTTCGGTACAACTTCCCCATCCCCAGCCGTTGATGTGTGTTCTATGCAAAATGCAGCAACCGAAAGTTCACTCCTGGTGCTCCACCCGCAGAATAGCGACTCTGTTGGGTGTTTGCATTGTGTTTGTTGGCTCGTTTGGCTACCTGGATGCATCTGATCACAACTGTAACCACCAACATCCCAGGGCACATGAGGTGGGTGTTGAATTTCAAATGTAATATATAAGAACGTGTAAAAAACATGTAGTCACGACGCGACGACTCGGTCAGGCTCAGGTCATTGGCCAGAGGCATTGATGAGTTAGTTAGTTTTTGTTGAGAGTTCCTTGATGCCTTGAGAAAAAGGTAAAACGGCGGAAGTCGTAGTTGCTACTGCAAAAACTGAGTTGCATAATTACTTGCAGGCACCTTTCAAGGTGTACTAGTGAGAGCATTAATCGTGATTGTAGTTAATTGCCTTCAGTTCAAATATACTGGTTGTACAGTTAGTCACACGATGTTGCCTACGTTTAAAGTGGTTTAAGCTGTGCGAGGACCCTTTGATATTGTGTTTGCAGTTCAAATGTCGAAGAAGTGCTTCCAATTGTCAGCATTAGGGTTCTAAGGAATAATGAGTTGCAAATAGGTGCACTTTGGTTATTTTCTGTTAAAGGATCGACCCAATTGTTTAAAATGCTACGCCTTGTACCTAGAGGGGTAGGTACTATCCGAACATTCCGAACCAGTAACGATTAAAGGCGGTAAAGCAAAGAGAAGTGGTTCAATCTACCTATCGACTCTTGAGTTATATACCTATTTTCCTTTTCAGATTTAAAATTAAAACAGCTTGACTTTGAACTTTGATTTGCATAAGTCCTGTAAGAATGAACTGATGTTGATGACGAGAATGTAAGCAGAGGACAGAGGAAATTAGCACTTCTTCATATTGATCATGAGGGGGACATTGTAAATGTTGACTAATAAAGTTCAGTTCAACTCACCGGCAAAAAGAACATTCTGTTTCAATTAGAATTAAAGCATTGTATGTCACAATGGGCCAATTCTGGTCTAAGTGTGGCTGAACTTGGGTGTAGCCTGCCACTATTACCTATTGTATGAAAGGATCAGTGGCTTTAAAGTTATTTAGGAAAAAAATACAAATTCATGGCTTAGTAAGTAAGATAGATCGGATTAGTCAACACTTGGTCTCTCTTTACCTACACGCTATTCGTCGTCAAACGATCTTATTTAACAACTCCACGAGCCTCGTAATCAATTTCACGCTTTGCTAGGCTCGACTGCAGTTTGACACAAATTTCTTACAACAAGCGATCAACCCAATCGATTACGATACGAATAATGAAGCAGAGGCAAATTTAAGTACTGCAGCACTGTTAGATAGTTTGCAAACGGTGGTAATACGTAATACAGTAATAATACTATACAGAATACGGTGATCATGTTAACGAGATCGTTTCTGAAACTTAAGCAATGGCTGGATATAGGATGGGGTTTTTTTTTCAGCACTTACTTGATTTACTAATTTTTTGGGGAGAAATCGTTTTGTTACGTGAAAAGTTAACATGCTAACTCTTATTCTTTGGTGAGAAAGACTGAAACTGTATACTTATTTATTAAACTCACTGAAGGAACTCTTCAATAGAATCAGAACTACGTGCAAAATGAACCTTATCAATTTGTCAAAAACCTGTCAATTTCTTTTTGTTTCATTGGGGACGTTAAAATATCTAGTTTAGTAAGTCTGACAGCTGACTGACTTGATGTATCTTAGTTTTGATTGGCCTAGATCGGTCACATGGGAAGCTGTGTCAGTTGACGCTTATGGAGGGGTAGCCGATGAATCTAGTCAAGAAATTCGTGACTGAATACTAAGTTGAGACTTCGCATAATTATGTGGCTGACGTAGGATAAGTGACGTTCCAGACCAATCTAGTCTATTACCTTTGAAATATCGACGACGGTCCCCAAGAAAAACGCAAAACTCAATGAAACAGTCTGATAATTAAAGTGAAATGTAAATTAAAAGTAAAACGCACTGGCATCTTGGAACCCCTATTTATGCCACGTTCCTTCCCACCGAAACCGCGAGTTTTCGTAAAATGTTTCCAAATCTCCGAGGTTTCGGCATACATTTTTGACGTGTCGAGATCTCGGGATTTTAGCGAAATCTAGTCGAAATTCCTCTCAGTTCATCCGCCCGTGAGAGGTTATTAAACCGAACAAGCCTACAGCGTGAACTTTGGTTATTTTGTGTTCATTTGTGGACGCCAAAACAGTAAACGACAAAACAATCAAAAAAATAAAAATAAAAAATCATAATAAAAAAAAGAGCTAAGTAATATTTTTTAAATTGACAGCTTATGACTTTTTAAATCACTTCAACTCGGTGGGAACGACTTACGAGGTTTCAGTAAAAGTTCATCGAAACCTCGCGATTTCAGTTTGGTGGGAACATGGCATAAGTGGCGCAGGGTCATAAGTCCACAATCCAAAAGTCCATAATGGACATTTGACCCACCAGTGTGGGTTATAAGCTCACAAATCAGTTGTGAACTTATAACCCACTCAAATGGGCCAAAAATCCACACGAAATTCTTGTGGACTTTTGACTCATCTGTTGTGGTGTTTTGGCTCACTATCGTAGAATTTCTTTAGTACCTGTAAAACAGTGTTTCCTTTCAGTCAGGCGTGTATGCCGGCAAACTTAATATCAACTAAATATTAACTGATAACGAGTAACAAAGCAAGTGTTTTAAGCATACTTAAGACAAACTATAATAAAACTTTTTAACAACTTATGGCCCACTTCATTTTTAGAATTGTGAGATTATGACCCGAAATATTGTGGACTTTTGACCGACTTGAGTGGGTTATAAGCTCACAATTTATTTGTGGACTTTAAACCCACTCAGGTGAGTCAAAACTCCATTACGGACTTTTGGCCTGTGGACTTATGACCCTGCGCCGGCATAAGTATTCGGCGAATACCGGGTAGGTAAAATAAAACATAAAAACAAGAAGTCGATTGAAAAAGTATTTTTTTTATTAACAGTACTTAAATAAGTAACAGAATTAGTAAGTACTTATAATTAATTAAAGGCAGATTATGGTGAATAAAAATAAGTTTTTCTGCATTAACCGGATATTCGGCTATCCGGCCAAAATGTATGCCGAATGTCCGGTATCCGGTATTTTGCAAAATCACTATCCGTTACATCTCTAGGAAGGACCATAGCACAACTACTATAAAAGAAGAAAAAAACGTCGAATACCCATTGTAAAGTTTCTGTTGAATGTCAAAACCGAAGGCAGTTAATAATACAAGAGATTCGTATGAGACGTTTGCAAGCTTAACAAATTATAAGTTTATTGTCGAAATGCAGTAGTTGACAAAAGTCCCAAGAGCGAACATCTTGTTAAGAGTGATAGTAAGTAGTGACTAGTGACCACAGAAAGAACGCCAGCTCAGCATGTTATTGGAGTCCTATTGGGAGAGGACGAAGCTGTTCAAGTAAATAGAGGAAGAAATGTTGAGTCAATGTCTATGAGGTTCTGCCCTGATAACATTTCCTTTTATCATTTGAATTAAATGTTAAAAATTATTTTTCAACAAAAACATAACCCTTTGATTGTTTATAAAAACGAAACAAATTTAGCGCACGCACTGTTTCATATCCATTCAAATTTTGGTTAAGAAAGGACTCGCAAAATGTATTGAAGAGCGCATGCAAAGTTGCTTAAAAAAAATTAGATGGAATTAGGTACTAACATAAAAAAGGCAGTATGAATCGTCGCTTTTGTTACGTACCATGGTTAAACAATGATGCCAGTGTCATTAGCGCCAAAACAAGAAATTGCTATTTTTGCGAAAACTTAATGCATTTAAACCATAGTCAATTAACATAATCATAGTCTTCGTAATGTTATTGTTCACATTATCTCCAACACGGGTTTTAGATCGGTAGTAATGATCTCATTGCGAAAGTGTGCACGTAACAGCTGACCAATGTCAAATGAGGACCCTTTCATGTTATTGAGAATTGTCAAAACAAGTTGTCGCGAAAAATGCCTTTTTACACTTTACACTTGTTCACAAAACCCAACTAAGACTCGACACTGTCTATTAGTATCGAAAGGGCTCATTGGCATGTTAAGTGGAACTGAAAAAAGGGTATTAAGTCCAAACCGTTCCACAAGTCGCTTTGACCACTGGAAATGGTACTAATTTGAAAGTAATACATTTGTTTGGAGAATCGAATGACATTTCTAACTTTTTTTTTTATAAAAGTGGAGATAGTAATAGAGACGTAAACATTTTATAACATCGATTTTCGAAATAAAAAATACCATCAAATCAGTAGTATTTGGAACACTAAACTCAAAAATTGATTACACGGAGAGCGACCAATGAAAAAAGAAATTCAGACAGCCTCTAAATGCAGAAAACACACATCTTCGGTCAGCACAAGTGTCAAAGAACTATACAAAATTGCAGCACAATTTGAAAGAATGGAATATCTACCCATGTCAGTTGAGAAAGCGGTCTTTAAATTCAATTTATATGTTATTGCTTGTTAAATCGTTTCACTTGAGACTAAGAACCGAAGTCGTTTTCCCACAATCATCACAAGAGTATTTTTCGTGCCAATAAAACTGTTGCATTTTACTCCGGAGTCCGGAGTCGGGACACTAAACGACATTAAGTAAGTGATTTCATCTTCCATTCGAATGGAAACTGTAGGTGAAATGGAGCAACATAAAGTTTCCTTAAATGATAGTTTCAGTTGAAAAATAATGCGATGACTTTACCTTACCAACTTCAACCATGCCCGCCATTTTCAGACTCTTATCGAATCGCAACAAAAATATATACCCTCCCTCTCGAAATATCGATATATACTTCTAAGGATATGGCTTCCTTTTATGGGGAATGCTATTCTTGCATGGTCTCCATTTGCTATTTATGGGCAATCAAATATCGAAGACATACTCTTGATATAGGTACCTGGATTGTCACTTGTCGATATATCCCGGACTGTTGCGAATCATGACTGACTTTATAGGTGCTTAATAAAGATTGCTTTGGCTTTACTTTTGTCTGAGTATTCTCTGGAATATATCTATGGATGTCTCTGGAAACATCAAGTCATATAAATGAAAGTGGATATTTTTTACAACGCTTTGTAACGTTTTCTGATTTCGATTTTCATATATAATACTCTTATGTCAGAGAACTGTATTTGACATCTTATGAAAGCACCTTCAAAGCGATTCAAAACCTTGAAATATTAGCTACCCACTTCATCTCCATATACCAAAATAAACTGTATCAACTGCTCTTGAGAAAAACAGGAAAATACAACAAGTCCCCTTGAATCGATTCGTCCTTTGGCGTGACCAACCTCTATAACTTTGCGAGCACCTACGTCCTAAATATTTTCTGAATATTTAAACAAAAACTCTACCTATATGAAAATATTGAAAGAGGAATTTCAAGCAATTTCCAAAGTTCATTTCTTACTGCGGGCTGTCATGCCTTATGAACTGACGTACAATGTACGTCGCCGACTCGAATTACGTCTCAATTTCAATATTACTTCGCATTATGCTCGAAATCCTTTGGAGCGTCCCTTATATAAAACATGTACTCATGTGTGTGAATTTATAATAGCAAAAGTCTAAAAATAATCGCTTATAATAGGCCTTCCCCCATCAGGATTCGAAATTAATCCAATTCTAGGAAATATTATTGGAGAGAGATGCGCACGTATATATCTGCGTTACGATTGATGAAAATATATGTCAACAATAATGCTAAATTGATATCGAGATGAAATCCTACACTAATTGAGTTTTAATTTGAACAAAATCAGGTTTTACAAAATTGCAAAGAGCAATTTAAATTTAAATGATTTGACGCAACATCAGCAATGGAGTGTGTCTTACACACAGATCTCAGATGCTGTGTAGTTGGGATCAACTATATCTGAATGATGGACACAGGAGCGAGAAAACGTGAGCCCCGAAGATGGCGCTATATGACTCCAACATCACAGAGAATGAACGAAATGACTTGTATGCACAAAGCACAACTGAAACGCAAACAATCTCTTCCGCACGCTTTCTTGGTAAATACAGCGTACAGGAGGTCACAGAATTATTCATGGGGAGAAATTAGTATTGAGTAATGGTAGAGGTGGTTGTTGTTAATCATTTTTACAGGAAAGAGAAGCAAATGTACATAACTGAGTGGGTCGTATGAATAAAACGTAGCAATTGCTTTAACTTAAGAGCAATTTCAAAATCGAAGCATTTGCTACGTTTCATATTAATAAAAACCATTTGAGTTAGTTCCAATTTTTGACATGTTCGAAAAGCGGCGGCACTGACCTTTTACTCAGATCGGTATATGAATAAAACTTATCAGACAAAGCAAATGCTACTCAAATTCTGAGTCTGCAATTTAGTTGACTCAGACCTTTTGCTAAATATTTTGTACGCAACTTTTTAACATAAAACAATTTAAGATTTGTGAATTGTGAATAAAGTTTTGTTCGTGCAGGAAAACCATCGGATTCCTTCAAACTAATGGGTGTATTACCCTTTGCCTTCATGTTAGATTTCTTCTTCTTTTTTGCTTTAAATTAGCAACTTTTTTTAACAATTTTGTTTGGCGTTTACAAAATTGAGCACCTAGATCCTAGACAATAAAAAATCACACATTTTAAGCGCATCGGTTTTTTTTAAGGTCTTGATAATTCGAGTTCGGGATATGTTTAGCAAAATCTTTCCTACAGCTTGGCCTGAACAAATACCAACTCATTTTGGTCAGTCTTGTTCCTCATCGTCTGCTGAAATTCAGAACCGTCGCTCAGCATTTTTTTTTCTTTTTTATTTATTTCTTTTCAGTTTTTCTTTTGAATTTTTTGGACTTTTGATAATTTTTCCACAAAAATTTGAAAATAAATTCAAAATAAACAAACCACCGGACAGTTGTCACTTGTCAAGTTTGACAGAAATTGCAAGGCAAGTACACGTACAGCGAAGTAAAAGCTAATTTCGAATTTTCGAACTCACTTTAGCAAACTAGGTTTTTATTCCTTCCGATTCAAAGCATTTGCTAAGGGCTTTTACTTTGCTCAAACCTTTTGCTCATAGCAAATGCTAGTTTTTATTCATACGACCCAGTGTGTCTATTTAGGGGGCACCCTGCACAGGAGACGTTAACAACTCATGTCCCTTTGTTTCTTTTCCGAGCTCATTTTGTGTACTTGAAATATTGATCACTCTAACCTACATAAAAATAATGGACTGTTTTTATTTATTTATTATTTTTTGGTTAAGAATTTTAAACAAGCACAAGTTTTTAAAAATAAAAGACTTAAGATGCCCAAGGGTAAACCTAAGTACTTCCTACTTTGTTAATGTTTACAGACGAGTACGAGAAGGATCTTTTTCGTTTCGCTTCCTCCAGCGTAATGAACGTTGTGCTTTAAAATCTGCAGTTAAGCTTTTTAACAGATCCTAAACGACCGCTTTTTGCTCAGCCATCTTCGTAAATTGTGCCTTTACGACTCCCAGTCCGAACTTTCGTTTCATGATTATCTGGAGTCTGTTCTCTCTGCGGAAGTTTGGTCACTTGCAAAGCGAAGCTCTTTGTCATCATAAGTTCTTCGGTAGTAAATTTTGACTCATTCCTTTATTAGAATGCCCTCTGAAAGGAGAATCACCTCGTGGTAGTTCTTTTTCGAAGAGGAGTGGTATATGTGAACACATCCTTATTTTATGATGGCTTAGACCGCAGATATGATAATCTTGAAAATGCAGCCCTAAAAACGTGTTTGTATTTTTGCCGATCTTAAACAACAAACTTTGAAGCATACTCAAAACATGTTCATAACATATGCTTTCAACAAATGAATATATCGAAAATTTTAGCCTCTTCTAAACCATTTACCCATAAACCTTACTCTTTTGTCGGTAAGCACTGAAAATTGACACCAAAGTCTTTAAGTCCGAACCTATTGTTCCTTATTTTGATGGAGGAGATTGCTAGTCAACCTTTGCCATGTCTGTATCAATGTTACAACCTTACTGACGTTATAGTTTCCAAGAGGTATTACATTTTTACGGCTCGTTTAATTTAAAAATGCCCATGACATTAAGGGATTGTGCAAGTAACATTGTTGACAGAAGAAATAATAAAATAAGCGCTCTGGTTGGAATGGCATGGTATGTTCTATCGGGGCGTTAAATAAAGTCACACGAAATCAGGCACAATTTCAAAAATTTGGCATGCATGCTGCCCCCCTACTACTCCCTTGCTTGGGGGTCACTGGAGGTTGGGTATATACGAAGTTTTTGTAAACGCATTGAAAACATGAATATAGAAAACGTTGGTTACACCCAACCTCGCACCTATTCCATCCTCCAGACAGTGACCCCCCGAGCAGGAGGGTTGCAGGGGCCACCAAGCTCCCCCTAACTTATTTCGCTGTTTATGCATTGTGGTTTGGTGTTATTTCCATTAGTTAAATTCCCTTTTGAAGGTTAGATAATGCCACATTTTGAATTTGCATTTATTTCACGTCACCCGTCCTACGTCATAGGTTATTCAGTGTATACTAAAGCTTAAAAGGGGCAATGGTTAGTTTTTTTTTACTATCTCTTTGTTACAACAACAAAGGTTAATATGCAAGGGACAAATAAGTAAGAACATTTTTCCAGACTTTTACAAAGTTTTAGGAACAAGAAATGTTCCTGATTGTTCCAAATTTCTGGATTTGTTTGCTCCTCCTGAAAAATTGTTTTATTTTGTAACGCTCTGTTTCTATCAACAGTTTAATGCCGTTTTCCATTGGTTCCACTCTGGGATTCACTCATTCTGAAATCCAATGGTACAAGAAAACTGCTTCTGGTTGAATCCACGACTGTATTGGTAAAACGCCAAAAAATAATCTACGGCTGCTGTTAGTTGGCTTGCATAAAATGCACAAATTACACTTGTGTTAGTGCTTCTTGAGTGGATTCTGACTTCAAATCGAACGATTTCAGAAGTGATTTTTGCGATTCTGGACTCTCCCGGACGCTTCTTTTTGTCCAATTGAAAACGACAAAAGCGTGCATCGCCTACCGACAACAGGACGTTTCAAATTTACTAGCATATGACGCAGTATTTTGTGTAAGAATTGAAAACTGGTTTTGGGAATAGTACAAAACAAGTAAAAATAAATTACAAGTGCCAGGGTAACTACAATTAAAATATAATCGAAAAAGTAATTAGTTAAAATTAATTGTGGGAAGAAACCAGTTTTTGGGGAAGTACTAGATGTTGCATTCAAATCCGTCAAAAGCTGTTGGTATAATTTAACAACCATTCTCAAATGGATGGCTCATCGGCTGTCAACTGTTTTCTGAATAATTTAAAGAGGCGCGGTGCCATTTCTCGCTGACTTATTTATTCCGACGTGATCGCAACACGTTTGTCTGTTAATTTTGTTAACTTATTC
The DNA here is from genome assembly GCA_936431705.1 of Cheilosia pagana. NCBI lineage: Eukaryota > Metazoa > Arthropoda > Insecta > Diptera > Syrphidae > Cheilosia > Cheilosia pagana. Next base: position 114,669,047 of record OW386166.1, read on the forward strand.
CAGCGATGTTACTTCCTCTGTTGGGCGTGCAATGTACACAACCAAATGACCAAAAGCTATAAGTGTTTTTGATTTCTCTATTCACATATCCGTAGGCCACTCTAACCGATTTGAGTGATGTTTCGATGCAACAAACTTGTTAGGTAGATACTAATTAAAACTTACGCAAGGTCGTAGGCAACAAGAATATGTGGCACCAGGCAGAACGAATAAATTGGAAAGTAAAGTCAATACGTCAGTCAAACGGCTTGTCTGGTGTTACTGTTAGTACGAAAAAACCAGCTAAAGAGAACGACTGGAACTGGCAAAGCGCCTGAGCGACGACGACAACGTCAGCTGTTCCAAATGTGGCGCGAATAATGCGATACGGATGTTCGAACGAATTCAATTTTACCGCATTCAATGCGGTTAGGTTTTAGGTATGGTTCGTATAACATTCCATCGGTTTTGGTTGTCCTCTGTGAATCACAATTTATTTGCTGGCATTGAACTAACGGTCAGGGGAATTGCGCTAGTACTTGTATCTTCGAAAATGCAGTGCGGAATGCACTTACGGATGTTACATCGCAATAATGTTGCAACAGATCAAAAGGTTTATCTGCGGTTTTATTGATTTATTGGTTATCATTATCAGTTAGTAAAATATGCTTATGTAAGACTCGTACCAACCTCAAGCAATTATTCTACAAAGGCTATCTGATTCAAATGACATACGTAATGATAAGGCAAACTACTTGCAATTAATGGCACATAACATGTACAGCTCTTTTCTTAGAAATCATGAGAAATTCCGGAGAGAAAGCTGTATGTAGTCTATTAATTGCATTTGTCGGTAAATATTGTACACTTTGTTAAGCAGAACTAGCAATTGTCTCCTAAATAGACAGCGCAGTCGGTTTATGACTTCTTTTCGCATAATTATTTGTGCGAGAAGAGAATTCTCGGTACTGAGTTTCACTCTCGCATGGACCCAAAGAGTTTTGTGAAAGAGTGCGGGAGTTGGATCTCCATACAATATCTAGTGATGCGTGTGGTTCTGCGGGATTACTTTGGATGAAGAATTTCAGGGGTCTACCATTTCAATCAATGATGGTATAGATTAAATTTAACGTATCTGAGAGAGGTGATTGTGAACTCTATACGAAAGAGACATAGACAGTCCCTACTAGATAAGAATTTGCAAGAATGCCACTTATGTCCAACACGACTGTTGAAGAAGATTACAAAGCAAACGATCGGGGGACGATTTGACAGAAAAATATACCATGGATGGAACGTGAGCTTATATAGTGCCCTAGCCACATGAAGGGAATTTCCATTTAAAGAGGGATGAGGTATTGTCAGATGCAAAACTATTAGGACCAAACGAGGTTTAACATGCATTTTCTCTAATAGGAAATGAAGAATTCTTTAAAAATCTGCTGAATTTGTTGCTTGAGCTGGAGCTGTCAGTGATGTGTTTGCCAATGAAACTTATCCGGCAAAATTTAGTAAGAAAGGACTTTTAACATTGACCTCTCAGGCAAACGCCTCCTAGCTAAATCACGAAGCAGAAAGAAATTCTAAAAATGACATCCAAACAGTTAAACGGTCTCTAATCTAAGCAAAGATATATAACACAAGACCCTTATCATCCCGGTACTGTTGTTACTGCAGAAACATGGACCTTGTGAGAGTGAGATGTACTTGTAGGTACATCTTGATCTTTCCAACGCTGGCTGCTTCAAGTGCCCAATAATATAGGCTTTCCCGCAGTGATAAATAAACATTAAATATCCGTTAGTCTTTGAGGTAACGGGGTGTCCATATACTTTAACGAAAAAAGAGGACATTCTTTATAATTTGTAATCAACAAATTATTTATTTTATAAAGCAATAACAAAAACCCAACAACATTACTACAAAATCGATATTTTTGAAGTCAGAGATCATGATGTGGTTTCTATTTGGTCACTTAGAGAAAAGGAAAACATTTGTAATGTGTATAAGGGGATATCACATACCAAAGGTCCACAGGTAACTGCTAAAGGTGTAGGTATGGTTGATAAAACCGTAGCGTAACGCGTAGACTAAATATGCATTTCAAACAAACATTAGGGATGCCATAACTCGATTGCTGGACGTCGCATCAGATGGAAGGAAAGGGTGTCTCTGGCGGTGATATTTACTAGAGATGTAACAGATATCCGGTTATTATCCGTTATCCGTCCTCTTTTTTTTCTATCTGGCGTAAGTATTCGGCGAATACCGGATAGATAAAAAAAAACATAAAAACAAGAAGTCGATTGAAAAAGTATTTTTTTTTTAATAACAGTACTTAAATAAGTAACAAAATTAGTACTTGTAATTAATTAAAGGCAGATTATGGTGGATAAAAATAAGTTTTTTTGCATTAACCGGTATACTAAGCCAGCTTCCGAAAACAGTCTTTCGCTGTATACGCTGCTACTTGCTGATGAAAGATATACCTTCGCAAACAAGATTGAACAAGAATGCATCGCTATGAATGTATTCTGCACTCGATATTCCAGCCAAAGTGTATGCCGAATATGCGGTATCCGGTATTTTGCAAAATCACTATCCGTTACATCTCTAATATTTACTGTACCCAAAGTATGATGCATAAAAGTTTGCTCATGATATTTTATAGAGAAATGGTTCGAAAAGCACTATTCTAGCTTCTGATGAGTTTTCATCACAGTTAAGGATACAAAAAGTACAAAAAAGTGGAACTCTGGAAATTTATGACAACACAAACACACGCATATTTACATGACATCTATGAAGAAAGTCCGAACTATATGAAAGGTCGAGCTTTTTTTGTTGCCATTTAAAATTTCCAGAAGCCGAGTGAAGTTAAAACGCCTTTCCTTGCGAAACTGACAGGAATTAAGCGATGAAAACGTGATCTAGCGGAAATTCAAAAACGAATTCTTTAAGTGTATTTTTTTTAGAGCTTTGTATAAACTGAAAGCTGGAACATGCTCGATCATTGAAAGACAGGTTACATCTTAAATTGAGGAAAAATATAAAAGGTGTACTAGGTGATGGAAGAGGTACAAACGGTTTTTTTTTTATTTTTTTTACTTCAGGTGGCAGACTCAAAAACAAAAGACGTGACAGTCCGTTTTTTCTTACGGGCTAGTTATTGTGTAGTTGGTAAACAAAAGCTTCTAATTTCAGACAATTTTTATTGGTCAATTTTAACGTTGTTAGGAAAAATAACCATTTAAGCTATTTGCGACAGTTCTTCTTTTTATGATGGAATCTTCTCATCTTATGTTTTATCTTCCATCCATCTTATCTTGCAGCCCCTCCATTCTGAATATATCTAATACATATTTGATTTTATTTGTAGATATTGAGCTCGTTCTCTCTTTTAACTTAGGTAGATACGCATTAAGCAGAAAAATCGCCAACTTGTGGTTGACAATACTCCAAAATAAAACTCCCTTATTGCCCCCAAAAGTAACCTCAGGACCTTTCCCCCTACTGCATGCAACACATTTAATTGCAAGAGTGACATTATTTGTGTTGCACGCATTGTTATGTGTAGCGTTGTTGTGCGGTTTCAGATTTTGTTGTTTGGAAGCCCCCAAACTGTTTTGTGGTCACAATACTTATAACAAAATCATTTAATTGCGTACATAATTACAATGATTGAATTTCATGCTTAGGTACATGTATTCACCAAACAGGACAATTACTGCAATGACCATTTTATGTAATTGAATCAATATAATTCAGAATTGCGGGGCAATAATTTCATTCATTAGCATTTAGAATGCGATCAGCGGAAACAACTGGATTTGTTCTGCATGAAAAAATTCAGATTTAATGTTGTCAATAATTTGTTGGAAAAATGATTAAATAATTTTGCAGTGAAAATTATTATAAGTGAAAATTGAATATGCAAATGCAAAATAATTTCCACAACAGGTAAATCCAAAATTATATGCATCCTTTTTTTATTTCACTTAAATAATAATAATATTTTATCAATTAGTCAGATGCTATAAATGTGTAAATATTTACTGTGCGTTTTTAAAAATGTTAATGCAGTTTATTTTCTCTCCCATTAAGCAATGCAAATAATTTTCAGAATCAGTTGCATATTTATACAAAATATGCTGCGAAGTGGAAGCTAGTTCTTTGGAATTTCTCTGTTTTTAAATGAACCAGTGCCCCTTTAAAGGATTAGGTACTTTTACCATTATAATAATTAGGCTGTTTGCAAATTTTGTTAAAAAAACAGGATCATTTTTGACCCATGGATAATTTTTGACATTTACAGTGTTGGTGGAATTTTGTGGGATTTTGTGTATTTTAGCTATGGGAATTGCATGGCTTGATACCAATGAAAAATAAAGTGCACGACTGGATCGCACGAAACTTTCTCGTTCATATCATCAGTTTGGTTGCTTTATTTTTCTTTTATTATTGTTTATAGGCTATAAAACAGGATTTTTCAAATTGGTGATGCTGGTAGGTGGCCATGACTCAAAGTAGGAAATGTTGAGTTCGACAAATATTCTTGCTCAACTATTTAGCTAAAAACTGAGTATAGGGTATTGTTCAGGATGTTAGTATTACTTGGTTTTTAAAGTTTTATCCAAATCGAAAATGGCGTTTTCGAGATATGAACAGTTTTCAAAATCAGCGTTTCCGGTGGTTAGAATCAAAAATAAAGGACGTAATAATTTTGAAAACGTCAATTTTACTACAAGTATTCATTTTGGTCAAAATCGCCTTAGCCGTTTTCATATAGGTAAAAAAATAAAAAAACAAATTCTCAAAATATGCCTTTTTTCAAAAACTATTATAGACAATTTAGAGAAAAACTGAGTCTTCTATCATGTTAGGAATGACCATATTACATACAAAATTAATTTTTGAAGCAATCGTATTGACCGTTTTCGAGATATGGCCAATTTTCAAAAGTACAGTTATTCGACTCTTTAGCCAAAAACTGGGTATGCAGCCATGTTAACCCCATATATGGTAGTGCAAGTATACATTTTGGTTGAAATCGTTAGAGCCGTTTTCGAAAAACTCAAAATTGCTGAATACCGTTAGAACGGCAACACTTAACGTGTAAAAAAAAAAGTGGCCCCGAACTGTAAGCCCACCAACTCCAAATCCGAAGTTTGAAAGAAATGCGTCCAGCCGTTTGGGCTGTAGAGCTCGGGAAGGACGGACAGACGGACAGACGGACAGACGGACAGACAGACAGACAGACAGACGGACAGACGGACAGATTAAAATCTCGAGTTCGATTTTTTGTACGATTACAATACCTTTCTCTTACTACGTAATGCGAGAAAGTTAAAAAAGGATAGGCTAAGGTTTTACCATAAACTTATATTATTTGTTTTTTTTCAGAAGCTGTTTCTTTTTTACAAATTCAAAAAGAACTGGAAAAAAACAAGAACTAATCAAAAAAAAACAAATAAAAAATACCCCATTAAAATGAAATGAATTGGAATTGAAATGTGTACTCTCCAAAATCATTCAGGAAAATAATAGGTTCTTTCGCGTACGCGGTTCACAAATCACAACGAACGTAATCTTTATAAATCGATTGCAATTCCATAAATAACTACATATAATATACAATTAACAACAATTAGAGCGCATAACAAACCCCTAACCAAACCATATACTTACATCTTGGGGCGCTATTGAAGCGTTAAATAATTGGCCTTAAGTGTTTAAAAAAAATAATAGTTATTGCCATTCGTTGGTATGAGAACAGGAGCAAAAATAAACCTTACGTATTAGCTTGGGGTTTTCTGGGGTTTAATGTGGTACGAATAAAAAGAAAGTCTTATTATGACAGGTGACATTTTCATTTATCGTGAATCTGAAATTCTATCACATACTTTCAAAAAATAGCTATAGTTATTCTAGATCACATCCATCCCTAACACATTCTTGGCATTTATCTGCAATCGCTTTGCCATCTGCAATTTTTTTAACAATCTGCTATTTTTGACTACAAAAGCGTTCCCAAAGTTTTTCGTAAGATCATTAGTTTCTCTTTCAGCCATTTTGAACAGCTTTTTTAGTTCTTACTACAAAAGTAGATCCTCTACTACCTGGAAACGTGGCTAAATCCTTTAAAAAATTTAGATTTCCGAAAATTGATCTGGATCGGAAAAAACAAAATTTTGGTTCAAATGGAAAACGAAATATGATCCTTATACGAGTACTCGTAATAAAACGAAAAGTCATTCAAACTTTATTAAGAACACTGCGGATGCTTAAACGCATTTCATCAACTTCTTCAAACGCAGAAATTTCATGCCTATGTAAATTCGAGTGGCGCAAAGCAATTCTTAATTAATAAAGAAATGTATTGTACATTTTGGGCATCAGCCTGCGTTTTATTGCAGCAATGTTGGCTCCTACATTTAGCTGGAGGTTTTTGACAAATTTCCGCTTCTTACGTATGCTTTGCGTGTCCAACTCCAATTACTCAAAACAGTTGTCATTATTTTACAAGAGCGCTGTAATCAGGAAAAATTTATCAAAAGACTTAGTACACAATCTTTTACGGTTGCATTTAGAAGCAATCAATTTAAGGAATGAATACGATGCGCACCTTTCTCTTTTTTCAGAAAGCACTGTCTTTAAACTATGAAAATTATGCGACACTAAAAATACCGAATCGGAGAATGCCTCAACGGCATCTTTCCCAACAAATTGGTCTTGCATTGACTTTCAATTTTAAGCTATAAATAAATATTATGATGCTTTGTATTTTCTTTTCCACGCAACTGGATTCAGTTGGAAATGAATTAAACGTAAATTAATTAATATGTGTAAGAACATAAATAAATGGTAAACAATATTCAGTCACACCTTCTTTGTCTCTGTGTATATACAATCGACAAGGTCGGAACAGAATTACGTTACCCTATGCCTATGTTGAAGAAACGTGACATTACACTACTCGTACCGGTGGGGCAGGTTTATTTTGCCACAACTTCATGAGCTCTGTATCCACATCTGTCTGCACTGAAAGAGATGTTGCAGTCGTGAATGTCGAATGGTTCTTTTGGCATTGTTTTTTAAATTTATCCCATAGTGTATTTCTCATGCAAAATCGGTCGGTTGTTGGTTCCCACAATGAAAAATGTCTTCTCGTAGTGTGTCACTTAAAATTAGCTTCTAATGGGTGTATACATGATTTATGCGTTTTTATACGTGTACATAATTCTGCAACTTACCTTCAGCAAGATGAGTGCTCAGGCTCACTCAACGCAATTCAGAGTATTATTATTGTTGCTTGAGGAATTGCATTTTCTTGTTTATTCAGCGGCGGCGGCTGGTTGCATCTATGAATCTGTGTTTAATTGTGCAACATTATGCTTTTCTCTTGAATTGCAATTGGAATAGATTTATTTTTTGATTAGCTTACGTCGGTGGTAAATATAGATTCAGACTTTTTTTTAATGACAAATGAACTGGTAACAAATGATAATTGAATTTATTTTGAAATCTATAAATATTAATCGCCGACACAATTTCTTTCGGTACATATTTACCCTACTTAATGAAGACCAATTCCATTCCTTTTTTACCAAATTGAAGCGATCCACTCTAAGATGTGTCCAAAAAAATAATAATTTCGAAAAAGTATATTTGCAAAATAGGAAAAATAATGTTGTAGGCGTTTCAGATATCTTAAATATTTGAAAAGGGTCAAATCCATTTTCTGGCATCACCAAAACGACAAATATCTGCAGCAGCATCAACTTTAGCTGCATTTCAGTAAAAAATATTAATCGGTACAAAATATGAAAAGCATAAACAAAATTAATGCAATTTCTGTCATTTAGATCAGTAGATTATTTTTAAGATTTCTTTATTTAAAGACAGGCAGTCAAAATCGCTTCAAATCAAACAGAGCTACACCAATTTTGTTTAAATGGTGATGGTATAAAAAACTGTGTGATAGATTTTCGACCACTAGGCGAGCTTGGTAATTTTAAATCAGCTGTTTGCTTCGATTACAAAGGCTGTTTTTCCGTACCTACATTAGGTCTCCGCCCTACTTTTTCAACTTTCTCGTATACGTAGTAAGAGAAAGGTATTGTATTCGTACAAAAAATCTAACTCGAGATTTTAATCAAATCTGACATTACGATAATAGAGGAACTCAAAAAAGCGGGTCTCGCAATTCTGTCCGTCTGTCCATCTGTCCTTCTTTCCTGAGCTCTACAACGCAAACGGCTGGACGGATTTCTTTCAAACTTCGGATTTGGAGTTTGTGGGCTTACAGTTCGGGGCCACTTTTTTTTTTGCACGTTAAGAGTTGCCGTTGTAACGGTATTCAGCAATTTTGAGTTTTTCGAAAACGGCTTTAACGATTTCAACCAAAATTGATATTTGGGCTTAAGTAGGTGTAACTAAGGTGGCTGCATACCCAGTTTTTCGCAGAAAAATCGAATAACGGTAATTTTGAAAATTGGTCATATCTCAAAAACGGTCAAAACTATTTCGACAAAAATTCATATTTAAGGTAATACGGTCATTCCCAACATGATGGCAAACTAAGTTTTTCCCTAAATTATCGTTCAACGGACTATTTTGGAAAAATGTCGTTTTTTAAGACTTTATTTAATTATGGTTTACTTAAAAACGGCTTTAAAGATTTTAACCAAAATGTATACTTGCACTACCATATATGGGGTTAACATGGCTGCATACCCAGTTTTTGGCTAAAAAGTCGAATAACGGTACTTTTGAAAAGTGGCCTTATCTCGAAAACGGACAATACGATTGCAACAAAAACTAATTTTTAAGGTAATATGGTCATTCCTAACATGATAGCAAACTCAGTTTTTCTCTAAATTGTCTATAATAGATTTTTGAAAAAAGGCATATTTTGAGAATTTGGTTTTTTATTTTTTTACCTACATGAAAACGGCTAAAGTGATTTTGACCAAAATGCATACTTGGAGTAAAATTGACGTTTCCAACATTATTGCGTCCTTCATTTTCTATTTAAACCACCGGAAACGCTGATTTTGAAAACTGTTCATATCTCGAATACGCCATTTTCGATTTGGATAAAACTTTAAAAACCAAGTAACACTAACATCCTGAACAATACCCTGTACTCAGTGTTTAGCTAAATAGTTGAGCAAGATTATTTTTCGAACTCAAAATTTCCATATTTGTTACTATTTTGTACGCATTATTTTCCAAAATCAGCTTTAAAGATTTTGACTAAAATGCTTATTTATGATAACATAAGTATTGTTAATAAAACTCCGTACTTATTTTTTCTTAGAAAAATGCAAATAATGCCGTCTTATAAACATTACCGCACTACCAGTTAAAATGTTATCACAGCTACTCGAAACTCCTTTTTAGCAAATATTTCCCACTTCTTCTTTTTCCAACCATATTAATCATGAACCTTAAAATAATTCCAACCAATTGGAGTTTATCAGAAACCCGCACTTAATTTGCAACCCCCAAACACGTCCATCGATAAATTGAAAAACAAACCTCTGAGTTCTTACATAATAAATCTATGTCAAGATATCGGTCTGTCACAAACCCTACATCGAGTCACCACCTACCAGCATCACCAATTTAAAAAATCTGGTTTTATAGCCTGAAAACAATAATAAAAGAAAAATAAACCAACCAAACTGATGATATGAACGAGAAAGTTTCGTGCGATCCAGTCGTGCACTTTATTTTTCTAAGATAATATCCAACAGGAGTAGGCTGTGTTATTTTTTTTGCTAATTGTTTATCTGTGGTCAAATCATGGCTTCTACGAATGAGATACACCTTGCCATTCCTGGGTCCCGTCAAATATCTCCTTATACGCATTGCTTTTTAGCGAGTTCAAATGAGGGGGCAATTATTCAGCTTACATCCGATATTATTTGCATAGCTGCCCTCACATGTGTTCTCAATAATCTCCTCTTACAGGAAAATGGTAAAAAGAGAGTAATTTCTTTTCAGAATCCTCGGTGGTGTGAGTATTGTATCACTATACGGAGAATTATGTATTTATATCCAGACTACATCTGTTTAAACAGCTTTAAAGACTGAGTACCGCGTGTGGCCCTCAAATTCTATCATTTTCAATTCCCAGAAGCATATTGGTGGGTAGGGATTAAACCAGCCTTTGAGGCTTATTATTGCTTTTAAATAATTCTCGCAATTGCAAATAAAACAAGTGGGCATACGAGACATAATTCGAATTATCCTTTTGACCTTTCACTTGTTTTCGCGTAAATCCGCAATGGTGATCCATTATTTCAAATTAATTGTGCCTACATGAACTTGTTTGCATCTGCATTTTAAGCGATTTTCCCTCCGATATTGATCATACATGCGTAGCCTTTAAACTGAAATGTTATCTGAGTGAGTGCAGTTTAATATATTTTTCTTATTAATTTTAAAAAATTGAAGCAATTTAAATTTTCCCGCTGATTGACAACAAACAAAACTTTAAGCAGTGCTTGGAGTTTGCATTTGTCTTGTTTTAATGTTTATCAGATCTGTCTATTCACATCTAATGCCAGCTGTTAAACTACCCATCTTTGGAATTACCACATACCAAAATGACTCCTTTTGTTCTGCTCGAAATTTGATAATGATATGCTTGGCATTAACGCATTGTTAAGAGCCACACTCAAAATGTATATAATTTCATAGATATTAAGGGGCAACCTCTACGCTAATGAGCGTGTATTATGATTGTATACATAAATGTACACAATTCACAAAAGTTTTCTTCACTTCTTCCTGTGGATTCTTGGAACGCTCTTCAGCCGAAACATTTTTCAAAAAGTATTTTCCATTTAAGTACTTAACTTCCATCAGGAAGTGAAATGTGACCTTCGCGAAATTTCATCCTTTATAGAATTCGGGGAAAATTTGTGTGCTTCCTTCAAGTTAAGAAAGTGTAATAAACATTATTTACAAGGTTTCATTTTCGGCGGTAAGGTAAACGATTTTTTTTGCGGCTACCTAATATTTGACGGTACTCGCATTTCCCATAAATTGTGTGTAAATTTACTGTAGTTCAACTTTTGAAGCGGGAAAGCATATAAATTTAACTTCATCCTTGCTTGTAGTGTTTTTTAAGTTTATGTACTCGTATAGGTTACATGAAGTTTCTAAATAATTTTGGGACTGATGTTGAACCACATTAAAATGTGTTTCCAGAAACAAAACCAAGGATAAACATTCTATAAAGGACGGGGGAGTAAACCAACATTCAAAGCAATAGATTGTAGCCATAAACTAATAACTTGGCGCCTGAGGTTATAGTGGGTGGAACCGCACATAATTTTCAATGCATACACCCTTTGACGAAACTTACACCTTTGTGGGTTTTAATGAGGATATGAAAAAAGTCGTGACTCTAATATTGAATAATCCATTTGTGTTTAGTTAAATTATAATTAGTGGGCAGTTACACAATTTCGAAGATGACATACGAAGGGAATAAGGTTATTCAGTCGAATTTCCAACTTTAAAGAAGTCAACAGGTTACTGTTTTAAATGTTGGTAAAATGAAAGTTGAGGGTTTCCTGTAATCAAGTGTGTTGGAGCAAACTCATCTCCAATTCAACTGTTCACCACAAATTTAAACCTCGCGCCCTATTTTTATACCAGTTTCCATATTTTTGATGTAGCGATTTTTAAAAAAATCTTTAAAATGTACAACAATAAAAAATGTATCGTTAGTTTAAGCTACATTCGTATGTTATAAAGACCTCCAAAAAATAAAAGCTTTAGTTAGTCGTTGAAAACCAGCAATAATGGTAAAAACCGAGCTCATTGTCGCTTTTCTTTATTCGCTAACTACTTTCGAAAGAAACATTTTTCGTGAAGTTACATAGATTTACAACCAGAATCTCACTATTACGGATCGCCACAATAAAGATTCAATGGTTGGCGATTGCAAAACACGTCAATCGTACAAAGAGTTTCATTTAAAGTAGGCGATGGACGGCTTTTTAGTTTTTTTTAACTGCTTATTTGAAAAGGTTTTAAGCGATAAGCTGTTTCAAAAATGCGTAGTCGAACTTCACTCAATATTAGTTATACAGTAAAACCCGGATAACTACCTCTTCACAATTTTCGCTTTCTTTGGGTACTTAAGCGGGTGAGGTAATTATGCGAGTCAGAAATCCGAATCCTGTATCTACCTCAAATATGTGTAAATAACATTTAAGTTGTTCTAAAGATTTGGTGGGTTTGTTTTCTTTTTCTGATATAGAACGAGAATGAGAAGGAGAGAAAATGTCATTTTTGGCAAGTAACATGAAGTTTTCTGCGATGAAATTGTGTGCGTTTTGATTGAGGTACTTAAACGAGTGTAACCTGAGCAAATTAGCAAATAAAATTGGCGAATAGAGGGCGTTAAACCGAATAAGGTACTTAAGCGGGAGGTACTTATCCGCGTAAATGTACACAGAAATGTGTAAAAAGTGAATAGCTTTGAGATTTGTGAGCCCTTAAGCGTGTTGGGTACTTAAGCGTGAAGTACTTATCCGGGTTTTACTGTATACGAAAGCAATGATTGTTTTTTTAAAAGGAATTTTTTAGTTACAGTTTTTAACTATTGTTTTAAATTTAAGTCTATCAAAATATTCGATATAGTGTGTTATATCATTATGCTGCGTTTGACGGTTCCCGAAGTGCGAGATAAGTTGTGGGTATACCCTTCGTTTGTTAAGAAGAGAATTGGGTGGGCAAAAATTGTTGCGTTAAAAAAGGCTTCACAAAAATTTTTACAGATGATAAATTCAATACATAATTTTTCAGACTCAAAACTAGAAAATAACAGTCTGTATAAAAGCGAAAAGTTTCTACGATTCTCCGTTGAATTTTTTCCCCTCATTCAATCACTCTCTGGAAATAATCGCTAAATTTGTTCTGGCAGCAATCGTTAAGATTCAAACAAGCTGTGTCTAAGAGCTGTTGTTGTTTTTTTCAGTGGCTTAGTGATGACTGTCTCAAAATTGCTTTTTAATTAGCCGTTTGCACTCGGCATAAAGTTGTAGATCTTTTCATCCCAAAAATGAAAAACGAATGGTAGGTTTTGGGTTCCTCTCGGACCTGTTGCGCCAACTATTCATTTAAAGCTTTAAATTTTAGAGTTTTTGATTTCATGTTGTTACAATTTAGTTTTAATTTAATCAACTGTTTCAGTAGTCCAGTGTGTAAGACCTACCTTATAAACCTCACAGTCTCTGGTCCAATTTCTGGTTGAAGGTAAAGTTTTTTTTAATGTTGGGAATTAAAATTGGAGAGAATTAACTTCCGTTTCATCGCCAAATCACAATTTTCGTAACACTTTCACCAGTTCACATTCCACCTTCAGGGTGTCCATCAGTGGCGTGGCAAGTAATTAATATTTAAAATTAGCAATGAGCTTAAATCATGGTTAAAAGTGGCTTCGATATTATCCACAAAATTAGAAAACAAGAAGTAGAAGAAAATCGAATAACTCGAAGAAAAGCGCATTATTCTACAAAACCAAGTGGGTGTTGAAAAAAGACGTGTCAAACACAGTGCTCAGATAAGAAAAAAAGAAATAAAGGCAAATGTTCTCGTAAAATCAACAAGCTCTTAATAACCCGACATATTTGGGGTTACCTTCGCTGTTCGCTTTGTCGTGACGATGACGACGTTGAACGAAAATGTATACACACACAATATTTTATTTGGTAGGGTACATTTTCGGTTTTTGGTAGATAGTGTTGACTGATGGAAATTTAAAAAGGGAAGTCGATAGGAATCGGGTTATATGGACGCCATACCACTGGTGCCTAGAGAAAAAGCATTAGAAGAAACCACTATCAGTTCAGTATAGAACTCGAATTTGAAATGTTTAACAAGGAATAGAAAATGCGTTGCCTCCTTGATAAGTACATCATGAGCAACACCATTTTATGCGCACTCACCAGCAATTTGGGTTATTTATAAAGTTTGTTATTTTAATATTATTTGAAGAATAGAAAAATACGAATTCTATCTACACATACTTTCTTTCCTATCTACCCTTAATAACAATTCCGCGTTTCTATATAATATGAGGGACTGAAAACTGAATATAGAACACAATTGTTGGCAATAGATGCACGCTATTCAGAGATATATCTCATTCAATTTACTTAATCAGTGGTCATACTCATAGTGTTATCTGCATCAGCATTCGTTTGTTATTTAATGATTCACATGCTTTGTAGTAGCCTCTCAAAATAGACTATAGATATATACCTATCTTGAGAAGAAGTAAACTTTCGTCTACAGCTTAAATTTAGTTTTCAATGCTCCTTCATTTGGACAATATTTCTATAACAATATGTAAAGCTTCGATGATCCAGTGTTTGGCGCAAAGAGTTTTGATTGATTCTGGGGAACATTTGATTAACAATTTATCCATAAACCCACAATATATTTTCGGTATAGACGTATGGTATACTGGAAGGCCGGCAACGCTAAAATTACTCAGTCGTTGAGATTGAGAAAATTAAACAAGTAATAAATACTTTTGAGAAGACCCAGATATAAGTTAGATTTCGTAAAATAAAACAAAAACATTAGTTCGTCAATTGGGTAGGGGTTGGTCGCTACAGCTTTAGAATGCTTGCTTATTAAGCCAAAGGTTACGTATTCAACACTCGATTCCAAGTAAAAAGTCCGAACAAATTCGCTAGAATCAGTCACAATTGGAAAAATACCGATGGCGTCAATTTGTAATTTTTGACAGATTCATAACAAAAATTAGTTAAAATACCGCATTATTTAAACAATCATATCCCTATGAGCAGTTGCAGAAGTTCAGAGCACATATTTATTGTAACCCCTTCAGTACAGTGTTTCTGACTTGTCTCACTTTAAATGGGTTCATAAACCCCTGTGTTGCGTTTGCCAACTTTATGTTGCATTATTTATTTAATACACACCCGATATTACACGTTAAACAACCCTTACATAGCCCCCGACACAAAAGTGACATCTGAGACTGACGTTGTAGTAGATATATACCCCAAATCCACTACCCACTGTTGTAACTAATGATAATAGATGAAATGGTTGGAGGTTGAATAATGAGATTCTCACAAAATTGAAAGTGACAGTCGGATAAAAACTTTTTAAATATGTAATTGAATTAATTATGGGGTGTTTCATTATGAAGTCACTTCCTATCCTCTACCGACAGTATTTCCCACCGTTTACATCGCATGAAATCGGCAAAAAGCAAATTCAGCTGCGAATATTGTTGTAGTACAAATCGCATTATCGCCTGTTGCCGCCCAATCGGTGCTGCCACTTTAAAATTTTAACTTCGTTGGGAAATTTTGTAGCAAAACAGGTTGAAGTATTCGATCTCACTTAAAAAGCTGGGACTTAGGCTTAATAAGAGCGTTTTGGTCGAAATTCTCGTTTCATTTAAAAATCTAATCGACCGACATACGGATCGATTGGTTCGCCTTTCCAAAGCTCGATGTAAGTCATCCATTATTTGAGAAAAAACTGTTGCAGAATTTGGCTCAGATTCTCTTCGCAATGCTAACACTTTCCATTTTAAGCAGATCTCGTAGCTTGAAATGCGTTTAAAAAATTTAGTACCCTCAGCTAAGTAAGAGCTCTTAATGGTTCCCTCAAGATTGTTCGTAGTTAGGTTTAAAAATAAGTTATATTTATTACTGTTTTTAAGAATATAGGTTCAAAGCCGAGTTTAGATATTTCTAAAGGGTGTAAAAACTCAATTTAAGCGTTATTGAAATCACTGTCCTTGACATTTTCCTCGGCTGCAGAGCAAAGGACACGAAATCAACGATGGTTTTCGTAACACTTTTTAGAAAGTGCTATAGGGAAATGGAAACCCTGCACTAAAAGCAAGCAAAAACAAGTCTAGCAATGGGACGATAGGTATCTGCCTTTTGGTAGTGCTCGATGGATTTTTGTTCCCCTTTAATGATTTTGCACAGTACAAGTGTAATGGTTGAAAGGAATGATAGATTAGCTGTACTGGTAGACATCGTAAATATTTGTGGACTGTAATAAGTAGGAGAAATTACTCGGTGCAATGAGTTCCACATGCGTGCTGTTATTCTCATAAAAATAATCTTACTAGTAGTCTTAATGCTTAACTGCTCCGCACTCACTGATTGATGGAATTTGCTTACACTAATCGAATATTTCTTCCTAAAAAAACTTTGGGAAACGACTGTTCAAGTTCAGCAATTTCCGCATTTTCCTCAGAAAAAAGTTTGCCGCTCGTTCGTTCCGCTCCAACATAGAAAACGGCGCACGGTATTTCTTCATATATAAATTTAAAAATGATAGATTTTGGTCTGTAGCTCAGCTTTTGAAGCAGAAATTGTTTAAGAAGGTATTGGCTTCCTTAACGGCAAATTAAACGAAGTACTCAGTTAAAAAGGCTCCCAAAAAGTAGGCCTAAAGCGATCTCTAACAAATGAGGCTTTATAAATATAGAAGTAATATCAAAGGAAAATTTTATTTGAACGGCTTTCAAAGGGTATCATATTCAACTACATGCAAAGGATTTCAGTTTAATCTGCCGAATTCAGAAAACCATTATCTACTTGTACCGGTTGAACTTTTATTATATCGTGCTGCTGAAATTGCCGATTAATTTCCAAAAGGAAGTAATGCATTGATGAAGAGCTATGTTTTTTAAATCCATTTTCTGCTCAATAGCCACTCACGTTTGGTAGCCGCACAGCCTGCTGTCAATACTGGTGCTCTTATGTTTAATTTCCGTCAAAGGACTTGGTGGTATCATGTCGGTGCCGCAAATAGGCCAAGGCTTTATAGCATTTATGGGTATCCTGTTTTAATGGAAACGCAACCCGAAAAAGTGATATATCGTTGCTGTAATAAAATAACCATTCGAAACATCGACGTAAGGTTGGTAACGGGGAATAAAAAGTACAAACTCGTTATTAGATCCTTCTTATGGTTGTTATGTTATTTTTCCAATTGTTCTTATTCAATGGAGACGTTATGTCACCTAGTTCATGTTAAACGTCAAGTAGATCTGTCTGAACTAGGTATACGAACGCGCTAACTAGATTGGTGGAGTTGCAGTTGTATTCTCGAGGCTTAAATTTGAATTTTGACACTTTAAAATGTCAAAATCAAATTGCATGACCAATATGTGACAAACGCATCTAGTCAGTCAGCTTTCACACTTACTTAACTAGAAATCCGAATGTCCTTAATAACTTTTTCGATATATATTAAAGGGGACATGTATCTATTTTTATGGTCGTTATGATTTCCCACAAAAGTCACATACAATTAAATGCCAAATGAATCGAAAGCATACATGTCACTTCTCACAAAGAATATATTGCTCACCTTTCTGACTTTATTTATTTTATATTTATTTTTTTCTCGTTTCAGGTAAATTGAATGGAAACAGTTGATAATGAAATCTCGTTGCATTCGGCGGAGCTGGTGCGCTGAATTTTATACAGGGTGTTTCAGGTCAAACGCAACAGAAATTAATCCTTGCTCCAGAGCACTTTTTTGAACTGAATGTCAGCATATGGCTTACAAACTAGCTGGCTCAAAAAAAATGTATATGGGAATCGAAATTAAACACTATTTTGTCCATTTTTTAAAACTTTGATGGGATAACTTTCTTAACATTTATGTATTAAATTGTTTAATTTTTTTATTGTAAATGCGTGCTACCTAAAAGTAATTTAAATAGAAAAAGTTACCCCTCGAAATAATTTATCTCGAACTGCAACACCCTTTACATTGTTGGGAATTTAATCAATAACAATTTCCATTAATTTGTTCATCGACAGGCACATCCAGGGGTTCCTGCTCGCGTCTGTATCTTCCGTGGTTGTATATAAAATAAAAGTTGTGATAACTCTCATTTATTTATTTCCATTTCCCCGTTTGTGATAAATCATTTACGCCCTGATGAAGCATTACACATGTATGTAAACAACTTACATCTCATTTGCTTGGTTTACCTTTCCAAATGAAATGCTAATACCGGATTAAAATGACAACTCCAGTACGAAAGCATTTAATTATTTGCCGGCTTTTTTAACTGCTTGTGCATTCACATACAAACAATGTTAAAAGCTTTTTCGCAGAAAATAATTTTGAAATTTGGTTGGGTAAATGACTCAAATTGTAAGAGATTACTGACATTACTCGAATATATGAAGAGCCTTTTGCATTTGATGCAGAAAATATCACAATGAACAGAATTTGCAGTCTGTTTTTTGAGAGGGTTGCACTTGTTCTTAAATTACTTGCATACAAACATACGAGTATCTGCATTCATGAAATACATACATTAAAATTGTAAACTTTGTTAGTTTGGATGTTGGTTCGTTAACGTACCAAATTACTGAACTTATCCGCATGGATTTCTCAGAAAAACGTAGGGCTTACCATGGAGTCGGCAATCAGGTATTCTTCTAGTTGTAGATGTTTACATACATTGCTTAGTTTATCTTAAATAAAGCTGTATTAAGTTAGGTTAATTCCGCTAAACTAGAGCACACTTAGACCAGTAATAGGTGCCATTCAATTTGTCGTCGTCATGTTTCCATAGTAACGAATTTAATCATCTTAGATTAGAATCTGTTGGAGAGCCTCATTAACCCATAAAGGTATGCAATTTAATTACCCCTAAAAGTAAGCAATCATAAAATCTTATTTCAGGGGCATTTCAGAGTTATCTGCGAGGTTTTACTATGAAAACGAACATTCATGTTTTGCCCTTTTCCATTCTTTTTTCATAGCGGAAAGGTATATGAATTAAGATTTAGAATATAAATTAAAATAAATAATAAATAAATTATGTTAAAAACCAATTGGCTTTCGTTACTTTATCTACAGACAAAATTGGTCGAATTTCGACCACGGGCGGTACTACTTATCATTAAAGTAGAAAGTCCCCTGGTAAAGTTTTCGCCTCTTAGAGAGAGTAAAGCAAAATATAGTTTTCCTCCTCATCTGTTACAGAAATCTTTTAAAGGTAGACCAAGCCTATGACATGACACATATTACAGTGCACTCAGTTTAGAGATATCAAACTTCTAGGCCGTTTCAGATCTAGCTTCATCGAAATCTATTTTGTCCACCACTTGCTTAACTATGATTTGTTTTCTGGAAGGTAATTTAATTTTATTTTGCATGTAGCGTTTGGTATATCTATTATTTGTATTTTATCTAATAAAAAATAAGTAGTTTATCGGCCATACAATTCGCCAGAAAATCCCTTTTCCCCGGCACTAAATAGAGGTGAATTTAAAGCTGCTCCATCTCTGAAAGAGGCGATCGGAAGTCCAGAGCTCATTTTGAATTGTTTGAGACGGATTCAAACGATTTGATAGATCCTTGTGTTAAACGACGAGATCGATCATGAGAGAGAGACCAGGGAAATCCCTCCTGCTCTAGTAAGTAGCATAGAGTAGACTGCGAAACGCAGCTCGTTGGAAGTGGCAGGCAAATTGGGTTCATATCACTTTTTGTATCTGACCAGGAAGGGCGTCTTCCCGAGTTAGCGTCCGCGCAGATAGTTTCGTTCGAGTATTTTATATAGCGTTTTACACTTGTCTATCTAAAAAATATGTAAAAATCACGTTATTCTCGAGCCAAGAAATGACGTCTTTAACCCCATTATAGTTTCGACTGTTACACGCTACAGTGATTTGGAAGACGGAAGGTGAGACCAAGATTGAGACCACCAACTCCTTTGTCAGTTTTTGATCCGTCAGTATAAAAGTCTTCCGGAAAAACTTCACCCTCCCAGAATAACCATCGCATGGTAACCTGAAAGTTCTTTCATAAATATACCCAAAAATTGAGTATATAAAGCTCCATCGAATGGTATCCTCTGTATGCTCAACCACCTGTGGAGCAAAAAGTATGCCCACTATAATCTAACCCCGCATAATATCTCACAAGTATGCACAAAACTCCTTAGGCTCTAAAATCTAAATCGCTATGAGATATCAGTATTGACAGGCAAAGGATAATGACCACCCTCCGGTGGTGTTCTATGAATATTTACCTTAAAAAAGAAACCGTTTTGCTCGAGTGGTTATATTTATTTATTAAATTTAAAAAAAAAAAATGATGGATAGCTTCTTTCGGCATCAAATCCAATTATGTCTCGGGTTCAATGGCAATTGGATATTTTATATACAGTAGACAGGTTCATACATTCTTTACATATAACACCGAATATATTTGACTTTATGTTTATATCTGAAACAGGTAATTTTTGTCTGGATGTTCAATCAATCAAAAGATATTAAATATAAAGTTTGACATATTTGTTGTTAAAGAAAATGGAAGTATACAAAACTTTTCGTCTTACAAATATACATGAACCTTTCAGAATAATACAAAATTGATTTGTATTATGTTCTGGCAGTTAAACAATTCAACTTAACTTAACTTGGCACCAAGTTTTTTGGAAATGAGTCTTAAAGAAAGCTACGACCCGAAGAGAATCCGATTTCGAACAAGAGGGACAGGGCAGTAGAGTCAGCTCTCGCCCTAGGTTGAACTCTGAAGTGAAAGGATACCTCGATCAAGCTGAAATGCGCAACTGAATACAGTCTGCCATGAACGTTGAGGACCAGTTCCGCCCGGGCTGTAGCTCCCACTGATTAAAGTATGACGCTCAGCACATAAATCGAAAAGTCAGCAAAATGTGCACACCTACCGGAAAAAATTATCACTGCCAACATCACAAGTACCAACTACCAACTAAAATGCCATCCGTGTTTGATCCCGATTAAAAGTTTAGTAAAAAAAATGTCAAGTTCGAAACAAAACATCTGCTGTTGCATGAGCTGTATGAATGATATTGATAAACTCTCGTATCTATGATACTCGCATTTTGCTTTTAGTTGCAGCTTCTTTAGAACGAGATCTATATTAGCTTTATGTTTGAAACGGGTAGTCCTTCCTGTTGTCTTTTGTCTGGGGTTGGAATTCGAATACCCCTATCTGCAGCATTATCGTCCATTCCCTCGTTGGGTCTGAGTCAATGCAGTCCCCGATATGCCATCAACAAATCTTTTAACGCTGTAAATCTTATAGAGGTTTCGCATCTTTGCGTCGATTGTGCGGTCTTATCTTACTTGCGCTCATTTCATGATTTTTCAGGCCTCAAATTTTATAACTTGTCCCTCTCTAGAAGCTTCGGGCCGCTAGTTTTTTTTAATGGCAATTAGAGTTAGTGTGTTGGACTACTAAGCGAGGGGTTCCCGGTTCCCACAGACCTATCGCCCCAAAATATATACATATTTATTTATTTTTAATTTATTTCAGGACAGACTTCTGTATGTCGCAGAGAGCTGTTAGCACTTTCGATCATATAGTAACTGTTATTTAATGGAATGTTATGAAGCAAAGTAAAAAACGCCAAAGTCTCAAGAACTCAATAACTCCCAGTCGTACCTACCAATACCGAATCATAAAATCTCACTACTTCCGAATTGAGGGACCCTATTCGTTGGCACTTGCTGTTGCTACCGAATATCTTATCAAGATCACCTGAGACCACTTGATCGGCGAAGGGCGCGAGAGATACCCTTCAATATTCAAGTTCATTGTGCTGGTTAGTTGTTTCGGGCAGATATCTATCAGCAGAGATCCAGAGCGACAGAAAGGTAGAAGATTGTTACAAGTGCTTTTCAAGTTGACTATGTTTGTAATTGTGCGATAATGAACCGCACTTGAGCTTAAGTAGGATTTGTTCCGCTGAAAAGACACGTTTTGTGGATTCTGTTTTTGCGCTTAACTCATTCTTGGCCGCCCTCTAATCATAGATCCGGCTCGTTATGTTAATTGTTCTCTTTTATCGAAATATGTACTGAAAAAATTAGGCTGATGATGTTAAACTTGAACTTTACCACTCGTTAATGAAAAAAAAATTACCACAAATTATTGAATAACTTTCTCTCTAACCACAATAAAAGTTTCATCTGAATAGCAGTTAAATCTCCTTTTTGGTACCTAGGGGACAGTCCATGATTGTTCGGTTCTAAGGGTGCTGATGTTACGCGTGCAGATTCATTGCGTGGTCGTCAAGTCCATTGGAATCGCCCTTTTATTATTTCCTTAATGGTTGTCAGGTTGATTCTACGTGGGTTTTCTATGGGGTAACTCGGGTCTAACACTAAATTTCACCTACCTATTTTCAAAGAAATAGATTTTCGTATATTTAACGTAAGTTTTACCTTATTGTGTGTGCGACTTTGCGAGAAATTTTAGATAATAAATAATGTTTTCATCCATTCCTCCCGCTCCATTATTTATCCTCACAGTCTTGCTGAACACGTATCCCCTTTGTAGGAGATGTTTGCGACCCACTGCCTCCCTGAAATTACTCGTTCAACATGCTCACCTTGAAATTCTTCACCTCCTGTCAGCTGTCACAGGTTGTCAAGCCGATTCAGTAAATTAATTCAAACATCCGAATGCGTATAAACAGCAACAAGTGTTTTTTTCTCGATTTGTTTTCCCTCTCAGTTAGATTGATGGTTTCTGCAGTCGACACCCGTAGCGAATGACTTACACACCATCATGTGTGCAATTTATCTCAACTTGACTTGCCACTGGTTATGACCATGTATACATTTTTGTTGGCAGAAGTTTGTCATCTGTCCTGACATCTGCAGCATCAGACTTTTACAATTCAGAAGTTTCCTATACGAACTTTGTGCATTCCGTCTCGTTCCATTTAATTGTTAATTGCATATCTCGCCGAAGAGAGTTAAAACAGAACAGGAAATGAGAAATACTTTCAGGTATATCTACCACAACTTGACGATAAAACGAAGCAGTAAAACAGCAGTAACTAGAAACGTTTTCCTTGGCGAACTTGAGTACCTTGACTTGGTGGCATACGAAGGAAAAGTAAACACGACTTCCGGTCAATTTGTTTTAAAGTCAAATAACTGTTGAATCAAAAGTTTATTAAGTTTCTATGCATGCAAATTCTGGCAATTGTTTAGCACAAACAACAAAAATTTGAGTGGGAAAATGGGCCAGAAATGGCTACAAATGTTATACCGGCACCATTAGCCCGCATATACGACTGGCAACAGAAGTCTGCTGTTTTTAAGTATAGTGGTGCAAAAGTGGATGCAAATTTTATGCAAATGTGTGGAGATATTAATATTCCAACCGCCATCACGCGTTATTACACTTGTACCGCGTATTTTGTTCGATGCATCGAATTTGAATTTTTGTATCTGACAAATATGATGTATCGATCCAGATATTTATGCGCCGCTATAAATACACAACACTCAACCCAACTGGCTATAAATGGTTATTAGTAGCTATTATTCACATTCAAGGCAATGCAAACAAAAGACTTACATTCTGTTCCGGCTGTCGTAAAATGAATGAACCATTGTTTCCAACGCAACATTCTTGAATGTGAATTGTATAATGCTAATCCACCTGTCAAAAATTGAGCCGGTAACAAAATATGTATGGCGAAATTAATCGGCGAGCTAAATGGCATTCATCCACTTAAAGGCTTCTCCTAAATGCGTCGTTTCCTTCCTCTCGATTGATATTAATTTTAAGCTCTTTACGAAAATGTGTATATAAGCTTGAAAATTTGGTCGGCAATATTTTTGCTTTTAGTCAACATTAAGGGCCGTTAAAAATATTATTTATGGCGGCAATTAATCCTTGCAAGTTTAATATTTGAAACTCGTAGGGATGTATTTTATTTCTTATTTCGAGCATCATTCCTAGCGTTTAAATACTTGTTGGGTGTAAACCGCACTGGTAGGGGCCACACAGTTTTGTTGACAAATGGTGTTCACACAGTATGGCGGGCAAGATTGTGTACACCCAGGTAACAATTTGACTTCGGTAAGGTTCAGATTTGTAATTTCTGTGGGCAAAACCTTCGATAGAGCTTCTATAGTATTTGTTAACCGAAGTAGAGCAATTTCGAAGTAATTGCTTCGGAAAATGACTTCTGTAAGACCTTTGCGAAGTATATTCACAGGCCTTACAGAGGACTATGGAATTAAGTTTCTATAAGATCTCTATTAGACTTCTGAAGATGTGTAAATAGTTGAGTGTTTCGATAAAGCAGTATAGTAATACAGCAGTTTCGAGGAGCTTCTTTAGAGCTTACGACCGGAGGCATTATAGAAGATGTATAAAAGCATTAACTTCCTCTTAACCTACTTATGGAGGCTTTGTAGAGGAGTATGGAATTAAGATTTGGTAAGATTCCTATTAGACCTCTGAAAATTTATGTAACGAAACGCCCACGTTCGTCACACTTTTATGGCCGCATTTAGAATTTGCGTTCGTACCTTAGGAGTCACACTCGCTTAGTGAGCGCTAAACCATGTGTTTTGTACCAATCTTCCACCATATTGAATAGGTGTATGCAAAAAGTCGTCAAAAACTGTTAGCGCGCTTATAAGGCTGATGAGTAACATCGGGGGCCCGATGCCCGAAACAAACAAAGAGAATTCGTCTTGCAGGAACTGCAATTCTATTCTTTCTCATGTACGCGATAGAAATATGGTCAAGTGCAATGAAAGTTAAGTCTTACGTGAGGGGAGCCAAATCCATCCACCGTCTTATTAAGAGTCGCCTGTGCGTTTCGAACAGTTTCGAACGATGCCATACTCGTCGTATCTTCAATTTTGCCTATCGATATACTTGCTGAAGAAATGGTTAAATTAAAAACCGAGCGAGTCCGAAATGGTCGGGTAGATAACGACAAAAGAAAATACGAAAGGAGGCTGAGTATAGCAACCTGGCAACAACAATGGAATGAATCGCTAAAGGGAAGATGGACACACAGGCTTATACCAGTGATCGACCTATGGATTAAACGGAAACATGGTGAAACAAACTTCTATCTGACGTCTCAGTTCTTGACGGGTCATGGCTGTTATAGAGAATATCTTTTTAAACGCGGACACGAAACCAGCCCAAATTGCCCGCATTGCGAAGATGTTTCTGAAAACGCGGAACACGTGTTTTTTAATTGCCAACGATACCAAACCGAGAGGATATCACTACGGGACCAATTCGGTGAGTGGCCCACTCCCAAAAACATCGTAAACTATATGCTCCAGAACGACGAAAAGTGGACCATTGTAAGTAACTTATGGAGGTGCTTATACTCAGCGATCTTACACGCTTAGAACGCCAACGGAAAGCAAATAGTTCCAACAATTGAGCAACAAGCTAAGTCTTTATACCGACCCCCGCGAAGTAATGCCTTACGGTGGTTCAGCGGGGGAAACTAATCGGTCTGTTCGGGAAGGGAGGTGGTTTTAGCCGGTAGGAATCCGGCACTATCAATGGACGTCGGACCATGGGTGTCTCATGCAAGATTTCCACCTTCCATCGCAAAAAAAAAAATAAAAAAATCTTCCAGTCCCTATTCTAAATTTTTGGCGACTGCATCTGAGAGTCTTTAAATATTGTTAATAGATAAGGTAAAAAATTAAAAGAATAAAAAATTGGATTTTTTTTTAATTTTTCAGTTTCTATAAAGCTTGGATTACAGTTTCGGTAAGGCCTTACAAGTTACAGCAAGCATCCTACCGCAACTAGTGCTTCTTTGCGAAACAACAACCCACTGCGGATATTAATTGCTTCTATAAGGCCTTTCAGAAATTGAAATTGCATTTTCGGTAAGGGGTTCTTCAAGCAATTACCTCTGTTTTAGTGCGCCAAATTTGTTTGTAGTATAAGGCCTTATACAGTCAATATTGCGGGAGCGGAAATAACCTCGGTAGCGCCTTACCGAAGTCAAGTTGTTACTGGGCATATTGTAAAAGAGACTGATGCATCAATAAATTGAAGGGTTTGGAGGGTCTTCCTTCTTGTAAGTTGCGCAAACGCGACAAAAGTATAGACGTATGACCGCTGCTGGCAGATAAATCTCAAGCTTCGTTGAGATTTGAGTCTATAACTGACTTTTATCGTATACAGATTAAATTGTGCCAGACAGCTCAACTACGTCTCTCCGCGCCGTTTAACAGTCTCAGAGAGGTTTTTTCGAAACCGACTACGATTGTACGCTCCTTCCTATAATGCCTATAGGTCTCTGATTAAATCTTGTTACTTTGACAAGTTTATTACCTTTGGATTTAATTTCTGATAATGAGGCGCTTCTGATATGTATTTCAAATTTGAGCCTAAAAAGCCCAAAACCCCCTTTGGTACATCTAAACCTCTATAACTAAACCAACAGCCCATAATTGACTTTTGACCCACTTCAGTTAACCCAAAAAACAAGGGTGAACTTATAGCCCACTAAGATGGGCCAAAATTCCACAACATTTCGGGCCATAATCTCAAAAGTCCACTAGAATTGGACTTTTGGCCCACCCGAATGGGTTATAAGTTCTCAATTGATTGGTGGACTTAAAACCCACTAAAGTCCATTACGGACTTTCGGCTTGTGGACTTATGAAGCTGCGCCGCCGTGTAATGTTTTCGTTCGTTGGTTTCTTTCAAAAATTCTGCATTTTCTAAACTATAGACCTAGCGTGTCCTAGTAGTACTTTTAACTGAAAACCTTTATTGAAACGCTAACGCACCTGCCATTTTCCTCCCTCTTACTATTTGCTCAATCAATTTACCTTCATCTAAATTCAAAAGCTATAAATTATGATCCCAAGTATAATTTGATATTTAATCTCTCGCTTAATTTGAATTTGTTTCGATGCCTTCCATTCGAGCGTGGAGAATATAATTTAGCATCGCTCCAATAGAGCAGTAGGTGGCTTCATTACAAGTCGTCCAATCTCCTCTGCGATCGAATTTTTTAGAAAAAAAACTCGAACAAATGAACTTCATCAGTTATTGTGTTATGCATCAGCACTTTTCTGCTTCTCCCGCTCTGCAATTGATTTGCTTAATTAAAAATGAAAAACAAAGAAAGTACTGTCTTCAATTACCATCGTTTTATAGAGAACATCTCGTGCTTGTAATTAACTTATTCATTGAAAATGAAACGGTAAAATGATGGGTGCGGACTGTTTGAGTTTAGCATATTAATTTCAGTGTCGTATTTAAACTCATGTTACCTACCGACTGATTATTGCTATAACTGGTATAATAAATTTAAAATTTAGCAGACCATGAAGCACCTCAAACTAAACTTATTTATTCAATGGAGCGGAAAGTGTGCGCAAGTGTGGTTATCCTTATATCATGAAATGGAGCTGGATATATTTATTTTGTAAATACATTTTGTTCAGTAGGGGCCTATAGAAGACCTACAATATAATGCTTAGCCCCGTCAATCTCATCGAAACACGTTGCGCAAGAGGTTAAAGTAGACTATCGAAAATATTAAATATTTTAAATTCTCCGATTTTATACGATTCGAAGGATTTTTGCTTCGAGGTATTCTTCCAAACAGCTATTCGGCATATTTTTCCGATATTTTGTAATGCATATCGGCGAATTGCGTTTAAGTGCTATTGAGTGCATTTTTTTGTTAAATTTTTGACAGCTAGGTTCCAATATCCTCCGACAGAAATTGGTTGCGGAATTTATTTACGATTTGTAGTGAAGCGTTTTCTATTCCAAAAGCGGATACCTCGATACGTCGCTAGGGTCGATTATATCAGGTCTTTGGTATGCCGCACCATCATACGGAAATATCCTGCAGATTAAGTTCACGCACTTGGCTCAAGATCGTTGCTTATACCGGGGGCAATTTATTGATTTTTTCCATTTCGAATATGCACCAAATAGTTTTTTTTTAAAGTACATCGGCTATCGGCAGCTGATGGATCGCCTTTGGATTCACTTGCTCTGAATGCTACAATTCCGGTTATGAAAAGAGACTCTTTACCGAACAGAATATTGAAAAAAATCCTCCATAAGCCCTACATAAATGTGCAAATATTAAAATAAGTCCCTTTATATGTGAATTTGTTCTTACATCGCGTTAAAACTACTCACCAACAGCGAATGATTTCTCAGTAAATAAAGTGCACGACTGGATCGCACGAAACTTTCTCGTTCATATCATCAGTTTGGTTGGTTTATTTTTCTTTTATTATTGTTTATAGGCTATAAAACCAGATTTTTCAAATTGGTGATGCTGTTAGGTGGCCATGACTCGAAGTAGGGTTTGTGATGTAAGAATTCAGAGATTTGATTTTGTAAATGAAGTGCGGGTTTCTGAAAGTGTAAACTGAAATTGGTTGGAATTATCTTAAGGTTCATGATTAATATGGTTGAAAAAGAAAAAGTGGGAAATATTTGCTAAAAAGGAGTTTCGAGTAGCTGTGATAACATTTAAACTGGTAGTGCAGTAATGTTTATAAGACTGCAATATTTGAATTTCTCTAAGAAAATCTAGGTACGGAGTTTTATTAACAATACTTATGTTATCATAAATAAGCATTTTAGTCAAAATCTTTAAAGCTGATTTTGGAAAATAATGCGTACAAAATAGTAACAAATATGGAAATTTTGAGTTCGAAAAATATTCTTGCTCAACTATTTAGCTAAAAACTGAGTATAGGGTATTGTTCAGGATGTTAGTATTACGTGGTTTTTAAAGTTTTATCCAAATCAAAAATCGCGTTTTCGAGGTTTGAACAGTTTTCAAAATCAGCGTTTCCGGTGGTTTAAATCGAAAATGAAGGACGCAATAATGTTGAAAACGTCAATTTTACTCCAAGTATGCATTTTCGTCAAAATCGCTTCAGCCGTTTTCATGTAGATAAAACAAAAGAAAACCAAATTCTCAAAATATGCCTTTTTTCAAAAATCTATTATAGACAATTTAGAGAAAAACTGAGTTTTCTATCATGTTAGGAATGACCATATTACCTTAAAAATTAATTTTTGTTGCAATCGTATTGACCGTTTTCGAGATAAGGCCACTTCTCAAAAGTACCGTTATTCGACTTTTTAGTCAAAAACTGGGTATGCAGCCATGTTGACCCCATGTAGCGTAGCGCATGTATACATTTTGGTTAAAATTGTTGGAGCCGTTTTCAAGTAAACCACAATTAAATAAAGTCTTAAAAAACGACATTTTTCCAAAATAGTCCGTTGAACGATAATTTAGGAAAAAAAACTAAGTTTGCCATCATGTTGGGAATGACCGTATTACCTTAAATATGAATTTTTGTCGAAATAGTTTTGACCGTTTTTGAGATATGACCAATTTTCAAAATTACCGTTATTAGATTTTTCTGCGAAAACTGGGTATGCAGCCATCTTAGTTCCACCTACTTAAGCCCAAATATCAATTTTGGTTGAAATCGTTAGAGCCGTTTTCGAAAAGCTCAAAATTGCTGAATACCGCACTTAACACTTAACGTGCAAAAAAAAAGTGGCCCCGAACTGTAAGCCCACAAACTCCAAATCCGAAGTCTGAAAGAAATCCGTCCAGCCGTTTGCGCTGTAGAGCTCGGGAAGGACGGACAGACGGACAGAACTGCGAGACCCACTTTTTCGATTTCCTCTATCATCGTAATGTTAGATTTGATATTCGAATCTCGAGTTCGATTTATTGTACGATTACAATACCTTTCTCTTACTACGTAATGCGAGAAAGTTAAAAATCGGATTTAACATGGAGGAACATTAAGCTTTGATTCACCGAAACTTAACAATTTCAGATATTAGCTCAGACGGGTCTCTCAAGGATAAAGGTTACGTTGAAAGATATGTACACCAAACCAGGGACCGAATTTATCAAGTTTGCTTCTACTACTAAGATTTCCAACCGCCCTTTTACATTTGTAGTTGTTCCGCTTAGTAAATTCGCCGGGAGTCAAACCATAAGAACTTATGGCATGTGCTGCATACTTATATAAGACAATTCATGGGAGAGAACAACCTACGTGAGTTCATAAAAACACCTTGACAGTTTACTACACACATTTGACAAAATATCAGAGGTGCGGCATCAAATGTAAAAGTTCATAAGCTCTTACTTATGGTATGCATTGAAATCTACTTCACCCAAGTTGGGTACGAATTCTCATGTGGCTTGTTTGAAAGTTTTAAAAATTTCTCTAAGCGCAGCAAATAAAAAGGACACGAAAATACTTAAGAAATAAAAAGGATAAACCATCAAACTTTTAATGGATGTTTAACATCCACCGAGTTCGGGGTTTACGTGTACCTTTTGATGACATGTGTTTTTTTTTAAAGAGTTTTCGCGGACTATTTTGGCTGAAGACGAATTTTCGTCATATTTTTTTTTCTGGTTTAAGGCGTACGCGAAATTTATGTTTAAATTCCTTTAACTCTATGCAGTCCTTCTTTATTTAAACAATTTCATGTCCACAGCAAAAGTGATGGTTTTATTTTCTAAACGCATGGACGTTTCAGATGCTGTTTCTATATTATTTTTTAGACGCATATCCCCACATCAATCTTGACACCTGATGAAATGTTACCAGACCCGATTGGATTGTGTTCCAAATGAATGCCTGTGTCACATAAATTATTGGGAACACGTTTAGGTGGATGGCATAAAACCAAAATCATCCACAATAACAAGACATACCTTGATGGTCTGTCAAAAACACAACCCTTTTCAAAAGTCATCCAATTTGAAACTGGGTTAAGACATCTCTGTTTACGGACCGTCTTTGTGTACCTATACCAGTATATTTTGTCTGTCCATACGAATAAGGGAATTATGCAGATTAACTTAAATACACAAAACAATCAGGTGAGCTTTGTTATCGTTCACATTAATGCACAGAGCAATGCAGTAGATAAATGTATACGATTTCAGATGGCAGAGCATATTTACATACTGAATTAACCGTTCGTTTGCACTCCCAGGCAAGTTCGTGACTTTGGTACAAATTTTATCCTAGAGTTAAACTGCATGCGGCTACTGAAAATGATGTGCAACAATACAACAGTAATTCGATATAAAATGAATGCTTCTATGAATCAAACGGTCACTTGAACTACGTCTATGCGGTGTGTACGCACGTGATGGAAATACAGAGCAGCTATTTAAATTGTAAATTGACTTGCAGTTTAATTATGTAGCATACGACAGGTGCTTGGCTACGCCTAAGCCCTTGATAAGTCAGTGGGAGCAGAGCCTCATTGTATAGGACCACTAAGCAACACTTGTTTGCTATTTGCGGATGACTGTAAGCTGATATATTCATATTGCAACCCACAAGGTTATATTTTTCTACAACATGATATTGACCGCATGCAGGAACTATATGCAGCTTAATCTTAAGAAGTGAAAAAGCATGACCTTCACGAGACGCCAAAATTCAACTGCGCCAATTTATTTCATTAATGAGGAAGCTGTTGAAAGTGTGGATAACTTTAATGATCTTGGTGTGGTCTTTGACAAAAAGCTCACCTTCAATCTTCATTTGGATTCAATTGTAAGTAAGGCAAGAAGCCGATTGGGACTTAAAAAACGTTTCTCAAAGGAATTTAAAGATCCCTATGTAACCAAAACTCTATACTGTTCTCTCGTCCGACCTGTTTTGGAATACTGTAGTCCTGTTTGGTGTCCGTCCTACGAATCTGGAATCGCAAGAATTGAAAGTATTCAAAAGCAGTTTCTTCTTTTCGCATTACGTGATTTGCCTTGGAACCCCGAAAGTCGGCTTCCAACCTACATAAGTCGGAAAAACGCAGAGAGACATCAAATGTAATATTCCTGTTTTGCGTTCTAACTGGTAACGTGAGCTCGACATATGTTCCCAATTCCATCAATACTAGACCGAGGACAACAAGGAACCCAGTTTGTTTTATACCAAAGGACATCTCGGTGTAACTATGGGAGTAATGGCCCCATTAATAACCTAACGAGGGATTTTAATAAGTACAATAATGTGATTGATTTCAATCTCTCTAAATTTAATTAAAAAAAAATATTGAAAGAAATGTAAACAGTATGTTTTATTAATAAGCTTTTTATAATCTGTTCATTTGTGATTAACTGTGACATTAGTTTTGTAGTTAAATAGTTAAATAAATAAATATTCCATTTTTTCCAATACCAAAACTATAGTTAATTCCTAAGCCAAGCTATTTGTCGGGTAAACAAATTAGGTGGAGCGTATTTTCAATTTTATTTTAAATGAATTGTGGCTTTGTTGGTTTGCCTTTGTTAAACAAATGTTAAGCAATAAAATGTTGTGGGATTTGAACCTGCAAAACATGTGGTTTCACGCTACAAAGCTTCAACAAATGACGAAACGAGCGATTTTAAATGCAATGTTCACTTTTAAGTGAATTTAATGAGGTTTTTGTTATAATTTATTATATTAGTTAATTATAGATTATTTATTTAAATAATATAGATTTTTTAAACAACCCTTAGTAAGTTGTGTATCACACGATGAAGTATAGACATTTTTACAATGTTACCTTGCGTTTTCTTTTTGTACCCACTCATTGACGTAGAAGAAGTCTTTATTATTATTATTATTATTATTATTCTTTATTCATCTACCGAGCTTAACTCTAACAGACTTTGATTAAATGTTATAATAATTCATGATAAATTAATATTTATTAGTGACAATATTAGGACGTTGTTAAATTCAATATAGATAATTTAAATTTGGATCTTTCATTTAAAGAAGTCGGCTGACCCTTGTTGCTGTCAGTTTGAACTTTATATAGGCCATTTCGCTTACTATCAATTTGACAGATTTGATTTTTTTTCTTTAAAGCCTAGTATCCTGCTCGCGCTAAATTTTAGCGTTTTCAGCCTCCACTTTGTTTTTCCATACCAAAGATAAATGGTCGCTAAATTATTGCACATCATATAGATGGGACAAAAACCATATTTTTACGATAAATGGCAGTAAACTTAATTTGTACGTGTAATTAGAATTTTTGATCGCAATAGCTGAGTATCTCCAAAATAATGGATACAAGAATATAATATCAATTTTTTTCAACGAATGAAAAGGTTTTTTTTCGTTTTACGTTTTATTTTCTATATCACGAAAATGTTCTCTGCGGTTTTCTCGAAAAATCCATAACAAACACAATAGAAACTTTTTCCTCCGTTTTTTATGTCAAAATTTATCTTCGATTTAATGTGTGGAGTGGAGACTGTTCATCGGCCCATCTATTTGAGGTTAAGAATTTAGCTTGCGAACAAGATACTGCTTTGCTAAACTGCTTAGCTTGATTTTATCTTTGTAGACATTTTAAAGTTTAAGGCCTCGTCACACAGAGCGCGTTTTCAACGCTGCGCTGAAATTACTGCGGCGGTGAAACGCGAGGTTGTGACAAATTACAGATTATTTTATGACGCGGCGCGTTTGAAATAATTTTTCATAATTTTAAATCCTAAAAAAACAAAAAATAATCGAATGTGTTTGAAATTGCCCATGTTTGTACGTTATGAGTGATGAATCGTATAAAAATGCAGTTTTGAATTCTAAGATATGGGAAACAATACCAAAATAATTTCTAATTTTGTAAATTTGGTGCACCCAAATCCTTTTACTTTTTCGAAAATTACGTATCACGGCAAAAATAAAAAACAATAATTCTTTCTCCGTGCTGCTTGACATTTTGTTAGAAAATGAAAACCAAAAGTCATGTATAGATTAATGACAGATTTCTGTTTGACGTCCTCTAACGCGGCGGTTAGAAAGTTGCGTCAAAATAATCTAACCGACACGTAAATTAGGCTCACTGCGGCGTTAAAAACGCATTCTGTTTGGCGAAGCCTTTAGCGCGAGCAGGATACTAGGCTTAAACCTAAAAAAACTGTCATATTTCTTTAACTTAGTAGCTCTTACGCAAATAATAATTTTCATATTTGTAAAGTTGTTTTTCTGTATTTGGCGTTTTTAGTTTTAAACTTCTTAAATTTTTTTAATCGGTTTTTTGTTCCCTAAAATTTTATAAGTTGCCAATTGCCGTGTCTCATTTGACCAACTACTATTTGGTATACCTATTCCAAATGCTAGTCTCCTGATATTGAACGCAGCTCAAAAGATCTACCAGTCAATGCATTGATTATAACTTAAAAAAAACCTATTTGAATCAAAAAGTCTTATTTCGTCTACTTTTATACATTTGGTAAATTTGGCCATAAACTCCTTTCGACTGCCCAAAGTTTTGACAAAAGAGAGCCGCAAAAATAAAGCATTAAAATATTGATGAGTAATGACTATTTTTTAAAACCAAATACAGTACGTCGGCGCAGTGGCTTAGTGGTAGTGTCTTGGGCTACTAAACGAGGGGTTCCAGGTTCGAATCCCGAAAGAGCCAAATTACATCTTGAGGTTTTTTTCCACTGCGCCACCTCTCGCGAACGTCTGACAAACATCCGAGAGTAAAACTGTCATGAAAGAGCTTCTCAATTAGCCGTTTGGACTCGGCGTAAAATTGTAGATCCCTTCCATTGTTCCCAAAAATTAAAAACCCACACAAAACAAATGGTTGTGAGAAGCTAGGCCTTGGGTCCCACAGACCTGTCGCGCAAAAATATATATTTATTTTTTACAGTAAAATATGTTTTTCGTACCGTTGTGAATTGTTGTTTAACTCGCGTGTTGACTAAAACTGGATTTCGTGTCCCACCAATCACTTACCTAGTCTTGAAAAAGCTTAAGCAAAAAACGGCTACACGAGAATGGTGGTAGGAATTACAGAACGATACAGATAGGGGAGAAGTTTACACCGCTGTTTTTTTTTTTGTTGGAGGTTGCTACTATCCGATGGAGCACTCAGACACAACTACTGGTCCATTGTACTGCCCGTCTTTCGAAAAAAGATGAGAAGGAGCTTCAGTGATGAAGAGCTTAGATGTTCGGCACTCACCACGTCAGCCCCAAAGATCCGCCACCTGATGCGAGCAAAGGCAGGACAACTAGAGAGGAAGTGTTCCGCTGTATCGTCATCCTCTCCACAAGCAGGGCAGATGGTATTGTCGCTCAAGCCCAACACATTTAAGTGTTTGGCAAAAGCTTGGTGGCCCGAAAGGACACCCACAAGCAGTCTTCAGTCGATTCTCCTGAAAGACAGAAGGAATGATGCTGACCTTTTGCAGATGTCCGGTCGCAGTCGTTTGGTCTGTCTACATCCAGCACAGTCACGCGACCGACACTCGTGTTCACGAGAAACCCAAGTATCAATGGATGACCTAACCACAGATGCAGGCAGACCCAACGCAGGTTCAGGCCCTGAGAGACATTCTTCGGAATCCAGCCTGGCAAGCTCATCGGCGATCTCGTTTTCCTCGATACCAGTGTGACCTGGGACAAGTTTCACTGTGTTTAGCCTACGGACCAAGTTTAGAGAAAGCTTGAGTTCAAGCACTAACTTGGACGAGGTAAGAGGGTTGAGCAAATGCTTCTAGCTCTCCACCTGTTTGTCACAATATAGTGCATAACCATAAGGATAGCGAAAATCTCCGCTTGGAAGACAGACGCATGGCTCCCTAAGGGGTAGTGTAGTCTAACGTTCTCGCTTTCCACGAAGACTCCCGAACCTGACCCCTGTCCGGTTTTGGAGCCATCCGTGAATACACGATAGCATTCTTTCCCTGGCTCAGAGTCTGGCCGAAACCATTCCGTTGCCTGAGGAAAGTAGACGTGATAGTTTTGTCGCAGTAGGATTTCTATTCCAACTGCTCCAAAAAGAAAATCAGGCCATAAACCAGACTCCAGACCGAGCCTGTTAAAAAGTGTTTATTCTGTACCATCCGAAATATACGACTGACTGACAGTATGCAGTCTCAATAAATGAATGAAAAACGAACAAACAAAAAACAGCGGAGAAAGACAAATGTTCACGTTTTGATAGATGAAGAGAGTAATTGACGTGGGAAAAGTCAAATAATTTAATGTGATAAATGAATATATGTATTTTAAATTCAGTACTATTTGTATGGTTAATTGTTTGAGGTGGAAACACATTTTAGTTTAATTTTGTAAATTATTGTTTAATTAAGCACGATAAGATAACAAATCTTCTAAAATTAAGATTTGAAGGCCATTTCTAATTGGCCCGGGAAAGGCCGGGCACTTGTGGCAACGCTATGGTGGGGACTGGGGACTCTGTAGGAACTGTTGCTTTCTCTATACCTCTGAATCTATTGCCTACGTCCTCTCTAAAAAATAAGGGACCCAAAAAGCCTAGCTTCTTACAACCATTCGTTTTTTTTTTTTTTTTCATTTTTAGAATGAATGGAAGGGTTCTACAGCTTTATGTCCAAACGGCTACTTAAAAAGCTCGTTCATGACAGATGTTATCCCTCCCTCGGTAGTCCTACACACTAAGTAACGGTTTCATCAAGGACATTTTTATATCTACCTCAATCGAACTTCTTGTTTTTGTGCTCTGCGGAGTTGCGTTTTCCTTTCCATAGGTAATTCTGTTTTTGGGGTGGATTTGTGGAAGTCTCCAAAGTGCCATTTCGCGGCGCTTCCATATAAGAGGCTTTTCTTATCCGCTTCCCTCTATACTGGTTAGTTCATGATATCCCTTTTTCAGGTGATTGTTGGAAGTCCTCTGTTGTCATCTTCTGTTATATGTTTGTTGTTGGCCTTTCATTACGTACGTTTGAATTCGACTTTAGTGTACACCTGGAGTCGTGAAGCACATGTATTAACTGAGAACATTTTTACAACGCATGGGTCAACCAGGCCAGTACCTATCTGTGTCTTTTGCATACCGCACAAGTACCTACTCATCGTAGAATTATTCTATGTACTCCGTCGTCTTCATTTTGGGTCGTTTTTTTCCCCCATCTGGGATGCCCTCAATTTGTCGTACCATATGTGCCATCCCACTCGCTTTTGACTTAATGCAGCGCGTTTTAGTGAAATCGTGCGCTATTTCCATTACACAATTCTGTGGCAACCGCTCAATGACGTAAGCTGGATTAGTCAGAAGAAATCTTATTACGCTTGGCCCTTCAGTGCTCAAAACCAATTTAAATTATACCTCAAGTAGTCAAGTAGTGATTACGTTTTCGCAATTAATTGGTTTTGAGTAGCCAAACGTTTTAGGGGAGCATACTCTATTTTGTAAGCAAGTGCACTTCACCAAGTTCACTCATCCAATTAAATTTATTTAAATGCCAATAATTCACTTTCCAACACTGACAGCTGCCAGTGCGCGAATTTGCAACTGGAAGAGCAAACCTTTCGACAAACTGAAGAAAGTGGCAAGTTCGTGCAAGATGGCACATCCATACCCATGCCGGATACTTATTGATGTTTCTACCGAAAAGCGATGGGTTACTTCCTACAGCGTCTGATGTTGTGCAAAAATAGACAAAATGAAAACAAATCCACTCGTAGGACTAAAGTGGCAGTAAACTTTGACAATTAACTTGAAAGGTCTTATAACATTCACGAAGGTACTCCTAGCTGCACGACTATACAATTTGGCTTACAGTCAAGTAAATACGATTTATATCTCTCTATATACCCAGCATCGGAATCGAGTCTCAAAGAGCCAATATATGTCCACAATATTATTAAAGGCACAAGCACCCTCGATCCAACAAAGTTTGTGTCTTCAGTGCGGGTGTTTCCCCGACCATAAACCATACAGATATTCGATAAGGGGGCGGTTTTTCTCCACAACAAGTTGAGTTAGTTTTTTCCTGCTATGCTACAAGTGTACTACCCACGGACACATGCTGCTCTATAAGTAGGTGCCCCAGTCAATTATTTAATTGTTTTCATTTACAGCGGAGCAAGGGATCTTGCATTCAATTAAAGCGCTCGCTTACAATTACAAGTGCAAAACAAAATCAAAACCATTTCACACTCTGATAAATTGTGCACGAGTGTAAGGCCATAACGGCCGCACTGTGCACGAACACACAGAGCTGCTTCCAGATAAGTATGGCATTAGCGAACCATCTCGCCAGCCACAATAGATGGAGCATCCGGATTAAGATAATTAGATAGATACGAACGCGAGTACATTTTGTTTATGCTTTTCTCTTTATCGCTCTCGGGTGGGTAATAACTTAATTGGAAGTACATAATTACAGAAAGTGTGTATGCAGCCAAAGTTGCAAGAAAAGATGTATACCCTTTGAATGCAAATTGAGCAAGCTCCTCTCAAGGTCGTTCTAGTTGCGCAGACACGCGCTGCGTGCTATGAAGAAATTGTGGCGAAAGTGCTTGCATCTGATCCGATTTGCATTCCATGGTCTGTCTCTCGTATTAATTACTGTCCAGTCATCGGATATGCAGTCTTGGATTACCAACAGATATATGCGACACCCGAGCACCTAACTTTCAATTTTACAGCCCGGCCACAGTTGACGTTTACACAACTTGGCGGAGTGACAATTACTTTGATTCACATTTCTTTCCCCTGACAGACCGTAGGACGGGCACGTAGTACCAGTTGGAGTACCAGTAGCCGGTGGCTCAAGTAGGTTTAGTCTTGAGGCACGTCAGCAATGAAATTGAGTAGGGAAATACCAGTGTAATTGTAATTGGTTTCTTAACAGACACCACCCGCCTTTGTGTGTGTAATTAGTGTCAAACGAACCTACGGATGCTGTTGGACAGACATTGTACTCTGGGTGGAGTGGAGTTGGCAATCGAGCCAAGAATCGACATAATGCAGATAGTTAGGTGTGTGTTACACTGTCAAATTCGATTACAAATTGGATAGCTTTTCACTATTTTTCACTATTTTCCATGCGACAATGTGAGTGAAAGTTGTGGACAGATGCTCTTTGTCGGGTGACGTGTGAATTGGCAAATAGAAAAAGCCTCAGTTTGTGTAGTCACGTCACGTGTTTTTTTTTTTGCAGACTTGTCCAAAATTTCTTATTCCTCGCATACACATCGTGATAATTGTTATGAATCGCGTCGGTTTTTGGGCATCGTCTCTGTTATTCCGTCCGCCTCATCGGACATAGACATAATGGAAGCGGTAGTAAAATCATCGCCAACGATGAGAGATATAAATTGTTTTTATGTGGACGAGTGGGTCGTATAAACGCACATAAAGTAGATGAGGTTAGAAGGAGGTAGTAAAATGTTTTGACTGTAAATACAAGTACGAAATACAGTTACCAACGTGTTCTTTATCGACTGTTACACATTACAGTGTGTAACTTGTGATGTTCTTTAAATTCCTTTTTTTGAAAGTGGAGCTCGTTTTGATTTTTATCTTGAATGCGATTTAATTTCCTTTACACTCGTCTAAACGTCTTTCAGCAGAGATAACCATTCTTGTCAAGAGAATTAAATTAAATATACCTTTTCACAATGTAGTTCAATGTGGTTGGACTATGAACTAGTGCTTTCGAAATTGCATTCATAAATCACACTCGCGCAGTAGGTAAGTGGTTCCAGCTGTCGCAACACTTGACCCCAGGGCAACGTCAAGTTCGTTAACTAACTTCGTGACTCATGACTAATCGTTTGTTCAAATATGTTGATGGGTTTGGATTTTTTTTATGTGGTAAAAAAAGAAGTTGCAATTCATCAATAATTAATCTTTACATTCCGAAGTCTCCAGTTCATCTCGCTATTATATTCGCTTGTTACACTCTAAGAAAAGAATGACACAAATGAAAATTTTAAACTAACTTGGGTTTTATAAGAAAATTTGTTTTGTAACTTTTAAACGTCAGTTTACAAACTAAATTTTAATTTAATAGTTCTTCGAAAATGTATTTATTTATTTTTTAACAAATGCTTCTAAGTTAAAGATTTCGAATATGACTTAAAATATTGTGAAAACAAAACTGTAGCAGTAAATATTTGATGTTGCTTGCTTAAAAAATTATTATCCCCAAATAGCCGAATATTTCTATACATATTTTTCAGTTTTCTGGCAGTGAATTTCGCCCAGTAGACAGAACTGGGGTCGAATCACGTCATCCGTGATCGAGCATTACGTTCACGGCATTAAGTTGATTTACATGTGAAACGAAAACAAGTTCCGTCACGTAATGCTCGTTCACGGATGACGCGATTCGACCTCTGGTTAATTTTATAGCTGGCTAGATACCCACTAATGAGTGCACGTTCTCAATGTCTTATGAGCTGGACTAAGGAACGAGAGCTTCAGGTTTACCGGAAAAACGCAAACACAGTTTTTTTTCTACTCCGCCACTGCTCTCGAAGGTCTGACCACAATCGACAGTAGATAGATATAACTTCCCCGAACCTGCAAAATATTTATTTGTCTATATAGAAAAAGGTATACGAAACTGCTTATAAATGGTTCACCAGCTGCACTTATACCGCATTTTGCCTGCAAATCTTAGAATAAATTACTTTTTCGGAAACATTCAATTTTGCTATCTAAAAAATGGCAGCAAGTTACCTATTTTATTTAATGATACTGGGAATTTGGGAAGAGCGGTTAAGTCAAGTTTGGTAAAACTCCATTCTCATGAATCAAAACTTTGACAAAAGAAAACTACAAAAAAAAAAATAAACTTATTTTCCCTCCATAAAATTGATAACCTACAAATTTCGGTCCAAACAAATTCTGTTCAACAATATTAATGTTTTGTTTTTAATATATATGTACAATTACTCATTCTACAAAAATTCACTGCATATTTTTAGGTTACACCAATGTAACGAGTTATTACTTCAGTAATCCAATCGCTACAAGTTTAGTAATTTTTTGCAGAATATTAAGTTCCTTTTCAAGGTCCAATCAATAAAGGTTATAATTCTACTTCAACATGTTCAAATAGCGAAACAATTACAAACTGTCAACAAGTTTATAGGTTCGTTCGAGTACTTTCAGCATAGAAAAATGAAAAATGTCAAACCTCAAAAATCGAGAAAGAATTCTCTCAATTTCAAGAGAAATACCTGACCGGTTTTCTTACAAAAAGTTTAAGAAATGTCATTTTGACATTTTCATTTGGCTCTGAAGTACCTTGTTCGGATATTAACACTTGTTCTCTTTAAATCATTGATTTTTGTAAAAGCTATAATGAGCAATTATTAAAATATAAGTACCACAAATACCTCAATAAGTTATTGTTATTAATCCTCTTAAAACAATTCCTATATGAGCTACAGAAGAATAAGCAATTAATGATTTTAAGTCAGTTTGTCGTAAACAAATTTTGAATGCGCTCATATTTTCTAGCAGAACATTCAAATGTAACTGCGTCCTCCGACATCTTTGAAGACGAAAATAAATAGAATTTGACTTTTCAAACTTTTGAGCTGTCACTTAGTTGTCAGTTTTCATATTTTCATTTTTCTGTAAGCTGAAATTCGGCGAGTAGAAAATTACGAAAAAATGAAAGGAGAGGAAATGGATTTCTCATTTTTTTTTTTCAATTTTCTTAGTATGTGGTCGCATTCGCACAGTATCTTAGCAAATTTTTGATAATTTTACATTTGCAAAAAAGTACCCGAACGAACCTAGTATTCTAACAAATATTGCAGGTGTCGGCTGTCAGTCCAATAAGCTTATTCCATTATGATAATAAATCATCGGGTAAACACTTATTCAAACTAAAAGTGAATACACTGTAACCCAACGCTATAGATTTCATTGGGCCTAGTTGTCATCAAATAACTTTTTAAATAAAAATTTAATTTGATTTATTTTGCTTGCAAGAAAATATATTTGATTTACTCGAAAATGTGAAAACTTTTGTTGAGATATTTTCGTCAATAAACCAGAAAGTGAGCAGTTTTTGTTATTTTCGAAACAACGAGAAGTCAACACGTAAGTGTATTTCAGCAGTTTATTTCGTTAACCACGCCATTACTAACCTAGAAATCAACGGAAATTCACAACCTTTTTTAATAGGAATATAAACAGACGAGTGAAAGTGTAGTAACATTTCGACGGACAATTTTCCAATTATCATTGCAATCTTAAGTGCGCCACCTGAAAAAGACCCACTTCTTTCACATCAAAAGTGGACACCTTGTTATCGATTTTTTATCGCAATCGCAGGAGTGTCTGGTCTATATAAAAAAAAATTAATATCCTTTGACCTGTCAATTGATACAAGAAGTCACATAAAAACGTCTGGAAAGACATAATGTTTTATGGTTTGAAGCAGTAATATCCACTCAAGTGTAAGTGGCTACATTCCCACCAAAATGCTTAATGGTAAAAAAATAAATTAATGTCCTTTCGCAGCAGAAAAATTGACAGCATCACTTTATGCTTACAGCATGTATAGTTGTATGGTATCTGAGGTAAGAAATTTTGAAATTGTTTTTTAGAGGTGTCATCAAGCTGAATATTTATGTTTTAAAACTTATTTGTACATAGTTTAGTTTTAAGTTAGCGAAGTAGAATTTGGATTTTCACTCAAAGTATTATGATTAACGAGCAACGAGTCGCTGTTCTTAAAGTTTGGCGATTCCAGGAAGTTTCTGTAATGGCAAATTCGTTAACACTTTTAGTAGTTCGCAGGAGTATTACATAGTTTTCCTTATACTTGTGTATACGTAAGTATATATATTTATCTAAGTTTGGATCATTTATAGAAAATAAAATTGAATTCCCACTTTAAACGTTCGCCTACATCGTTTGTCTGAGTCGTAGGATTTAATTTGGGAAGAATTAGTTCGATATTTATCGTTGGCGAGCCGGATTACTTACTCTCGAATTGCCGTGAAGCAACGAGAAGTACATTTACCGGAGACAAACTTGCTGTATCAGTTAACCATAGGGTTACAAATTGAAAAGAATATAAAACAATAGTAAGAAATGAAATGATTTATATTTGAAGCTTGAGCGACATGCCTTTAGTGTAAATAATTAAAAAGCGGACAAATTTTTAAATTAAACCTTCTTAGCTTTGTGTCTGTATCAAAACGGCACCAGTATTCCTTAAAAAAGAGAAAATTGACCAGAACACTCATACTGTGGAATGCGGCAGGACTCAAACCAACGTTATATTTCGGGTTAAAAGTGTCCTAAGTCCC
Organism: Cheilosia pagana; assembly: GCA_936431705.1. Lineage (NCBI taxonomy): Eukaryota > Metazoa > Arthropoda > Insecta > Diptera > Syrphidae > Cheilosia > Cheilosia pagana. Next base: position 114,711,967 of record OW386166.1, read on the forward strand.
GACCCAGAACATAAGCAATCACTATGCCAAGTTTCATCGAAATCCGTCCTGTAGTTTCTGCGTGATGCGTGGTCAGGCATTTTTTTACTCTACAGTTTTATTAAATGTACGGAAGGGATAGGGATGTAGCGTGTAGGGAAGAGGAGAGATAGAGAAGAAGAAGAGAAGAAATAGAGATAGAGATAGAGATTATTATTGTATAATATTCTGTACACAAACCTTTTCCAACTTGGGTTACAAGGTCATCAAATCTACTACGCTGAATATTGTCGCCCTTACTGAGTAGTTTTTTTCTATACCGGAAATCGTTAAGTCTTCCAACTAACCCACTCTTGGTTATAAATTTAAAAGCGCCAATTATAAAAATGTAAATTTTTTCTTAACAAAATGACCAATCTCAGCCGCCTACTCGCTTAGGCCGATCATATGGTATTCTATCTCTAGCAATAGCAAACAAATCTGTAGTTTTTTCCTTGTAACCTACAAAGCAAGGTAGGGTGTGATTCTTAAAATTCTTTTATGACAGTACAATTTCGGATTTTTTTCCCGAAATTATGGAAAGGCCCCTTAAAGAAATGTGTTTACTTTTTATCATTATCTACGAGAAGTATTGTAGAAAACCTTCTTTTAAGAAGTTTTAAATTTTATTGTTATGTATTCTCGAAAAAAAAACGCTTACCAGTAAATAAGTTAAATAGCCTTTGAGCAAAATCAATAACTTTCTTCATGATTTTAGCATTTTGACCCCTAAAGAGGGCTGAAGGGGGTAGTTTTATTTTTTAAGGTGTTACTTTTCAAATTATGAGCTTTTCTTGAGTTACTGTGGATTTAAATTAAATTTAGTAAAACCAATTTAAGTTCCAAAAATGTCTTCGCGACTTGTTGACTACAATTTCAAACTCTCGTTACTCTGGTTTGGGCTCTGCGAAGATAACTCAGCCGAACTGTTTAACAAGTTATAATTAAGAACAGGTACATTTAAGCGAAATATTTGAGAAAGTGTTCTGCTCAATTGGGTTGTTTGTATAGATCTACATTTAATAAGAGAGTGAAAGTAATAATGTTTCGATTATATAACTCACTGGTAGGGCACATTATCTTAAATTTTACCTGAACATGAACATCTTCTGATACATGCGATAGTTTCTTTATTTCCGACATTTCCCTTTACCATCAAAAAAACTTATTTCCGTAGTCAGCTTTCTAATGTTACTTAGAGCGTTAACTTCTATGATTTTCATGTCATGACAAATACAACTCTAAAATTTAATCAAAAAATGTGTGTTGGTGAGTGCGGCGCACACTTATTTATCTCCGGAACTCATTAAACCAGTCTCATCCGCGAAGTGAATTAAAAGAGCTGCCTTCTATCTGATAACAGCCATACTAGTTTGTTCATATCTGAATGTAACTCTACCCTCCCAACTGAACTAATTATACGATCTTCTTTTTTTGCAAAACCCCATTCACTCGTCTTCCATCTTCCATTCACTGATTCCTTTATTAGATATATCATATGCCAGTTGCATAATACCGATGACAGTCAGTAGACGATGCTAACGGTAGCTGGCTCATTGGAGCATCAATGAAATGATTAAACTACACAGATCACGAGAGAGTGTTCCATTCATTCATCATTCATCAATTGCTGAATGAGTTTTTCTTTTTAATTACAAGCACGACACACTGTCAGTATATGGAATTGAAGATGTTCTCCTTCTCGTATGTCTATTTTGTATTTTTATCTTTATTGCGGATAGTAGATGCTTAAGAAATATTAATGAATAATATCGGATTTTTTTTTTTTGTAATCTACTTAAAGTTACATAGGGAACTACTTGAACTAGTTGCAGGCTAAAAATTGGAATAATATCAGCTGGAAGTAAGTCTCCTTCTAGTATATGTACAAAAGAGTATCCTTAAGGATGTGAAATATCTTTAATGTGGCAAAATTGAGTCTGCCTACCTACCAACTACCAACAAGTAAGAAGGTACTTACCAATTTAACGCCATCACAAACTGGCTCCTCGACAGTATTATAAATTAGCTAATTAATTTCGGTGGGGCTTGTCATGCTGCATAACATTGCTAATTCCTCCTGTGAACACGACGTGTTGTGGGAAAACAATAAACTCATTACAGGACACATTGTGTGTGCAATCGTTTATAGGTATTTATTTCTCAAAAGACAAAGATTAATGTGTCTTTAATGTGTAATACATATCTTTGAGGAAGAATTTACATATAAAGCTATCAATTGGGGGTCTTTTAGAGTATTTAGGAATAAATTCGCGCAGTAATATTCATCGGCTCTAATTGGATGTTGTGTAAGGCAATATTTGTGCTCGCTAATTACTCGACCAAGTTGTCATGTGCTTAATAGTCGTGGGTATAAGAGTATACATTTCATTTAATATTTACCCCAATCAAATTCAATGTACTTACATAATTTGATTTTATTGATGTGATTTAAAAAAAGAATAGGCACGTTTCAGGTTTCATTTGGAATTATAAGAATGGAGTTGTACCCATAATTGTTGCGAGGTAACTAGCCGTTTATGCATGTGTCAATGGGGGGTCCAATCTCTGTCAGTTACGCAACAACCAATTTCGTAACCAAGCAGCTATTTATCTCCTTTTAGTGATACCTAGCGATTAGTAGATAATGATAAATGGAATTTATTGTTGTTACAAATGGTAACACTCATCGGTCCCAAAAGTGCGAAGGATTCAGGGATGCGTAATTTATTTTTTGTATTCAAAAAGTGGGTTTGAATTATAAATGCTCAAATATCAGGGAGTAAAGGAAGCGTGGGTGTTAAACGCCTACCAGGACAACCCCGCATATTCTTTAGAAAACAGACTATGAAAATAGTTATCGTGTAGGCAGTACGTTTAATAATGTTTTGCATAGGCAATTGAAGCCTTTAAAGATTCCGTAACCTGGAAATTTGAGTTTTGAATGATTTTATGAGTCCGTAAGGTAATATTTAACAGAGACCGAGAATTATTGTAAAGTGATTCATGCAAACAAACTTTAAACAGTTCAAAAGAAAAAAAATATTTTTTAAATGCTTTGTAACTACTTGCCTTATATAGGTATACTAGCTGTACCCGCCCGGCTTTGCCCGTGCAAAATGTGGTTTCAGAACAGTTAAAAAAAATAACTTAAAAGACTTAAAAGATGCACGTTTTAGGTATCTAAAAAATGGAATTAATTTCATTCAAATAGACGATGGAGAAAATCACTTTTTTTGTGTTCAAAGTCTAATTATTGAATTTCTTCGACTTCCACAATCAAAATCAAATATTTTTAAATGCACGAACTTGCTCCTCATAAAAACCTAATAAATAAAAAAGAAATTGTCAAAATCCGTTCACCCGTTTGTTCTGTAGCTTCCGACAAAAAAATATTCACTTTGTTTTATATTATTAGGGATAAGGGATTTCCTTGTGTGAGAGCTCCGATCTGGGATACGTTCCTACTATCTACTAGTTCTTGGATTATTCATTGACAGCTTCCAGAACGCCTTCTTTCATATTCGTATTCTTCAAAAAATATTACTCACACGCTGACAACCCGACATAGCTCGGGATTAAAAATTTAGCTTACAAAAATCGTATGCCGTTTTTGGTTTGAAAAAAAAAACCGATTGCTCTGGTTCAGTTTTCCCAAATCTGGATTTTTTGTGCGATTTACTTTTGTTGGAAGGATGTCAAAATTATTTTTTCTAAACTTAATATGGACAATAGGTTGACTGTTAAATTGTTTCGAAATGCGTTGACATAAATTTGTAAAAATCAAATAAAATGGATAACCAATTCAAGTGAACAAAAAGTGTCAACACAAGAACCAATAAAATTCGGGATTAACAGCTTCGCGGGGATAGAGAAAAGTGTAGCCAACAGAAATTTATATATGTTATCGATAACTTGTATAGATATTGCATAAATGACATTTGACATGCTGACAAAAATTAAAAAATTCAAATTTGAAGAAAAATGTCTCAGCAAGCCTACGAAAAAATGTATGTATGTTATCGATAACTTGTATGGAAATTTTTTAAATGACATTTGACATGTTGACAAAAACTAGAATTAAAAAATTCAAATTTGAAAAAATGTCTCAGCAAGCGGAGGAAAAAAGATAAATTGCTAAGAATAATCCTTTATAAAGTTAAAATAAAATATTTTTACAACTAAACACGTCATTAGGAGAAAAATTTGGTCGAAAGATTGATGCGTTGCCAGCTCATGTTTTTATTCTCCGATGTTCGTTTTTTTCGCTAATTTCTGATAAAAACGCTGATATGGAGGAAAGAAACGCAGCTTACATAGATTTAAATTATTCTCTGAATATTAGCGTATGCGGAAACAGTTTTTTGTCAGTTTTTTACCATTTCTTAACATGATGCACGAAAAAACAACACTTTAACACTTTTTTACACTAAATGTCTAAACCAGTGATTCGATAGCAAAGACATTTTTTTTCAGTTAGGCTAGGATATGAAGGAGATAGTCTGTTTATTTAGCATTATTTCCCTTTTTCAAAAACTGCCTTTATTTTCTTGAGTAATGTATTTTATGACTGTTACTTATAAAAACTTGCATATTCGATATTCAGAGTAACGCGTGTTGAGACTTGCTAATCGCCCGCCGCCCGCAACGCTTGTTGGAGCGGAATACGACTTGTGTTTCAGAGATTTTAGAGTTGGAACTCAGCCGCGACGTAAATTTCCATCGTAAGATTTAATCTTCACATTTTTTGACGAGTTTTGGGAATATGGTAAAAATGTAGCAGCAAGGGGTCCACCGAAACTAGGTTAATTTTGAAAGTGGTCTACGAAAAAATAGTTTGGGAATCTCTGGTCTAACAAACATGTTGTTTGGAATTACACTTTGATGCATCGCGATCTTCAGTATTTTTGTTGTCACACAAATATTAACTATCCAAAAAAGTGAAAACTCATCAGACTGCTTTAAGCAATTGTTGAGTTTGAATCATTATGAATTACAAACTGTCTTATTTAATGAGGTTTCAAATATTTTGGTTTATATCCATTCAAAGATATAATAAAATTGTAAAGTTTGTGCGAGGATTTGTTCACGTATCACAACTACTGAAACCACTTTCAGAATTCGTATGAATTTCACAGAGAACCAAAGGAATTGAGTTGACCAACATTAAGTTCTTATTTCATCGCAATTGGTCAACTTTTACTGATTCACGAAAACTTTCCAATTTGTAATGTCAGCTCAGGTCTTGCATTAAGAAATGTTTGCGCATGGACTCGTGGTAGTCGTGTGTCGCCTTGTTCATTTGTTGCTACTTTTTGTTTGACAATTTTAAAGTATAAAAAAACAGAGAACTGCATCGCTGCATATGGCTAACTTATCTCTATATATATCAAGTGAACCATTATTGTGCATTGAACCATATCAAATACGACATACATTAGTTGCAATTATCATATTTCATATATCAATTATTGCTTTTAATTTCCATGCATAGTTAGAAGTATTAAAAACAGCCAGCTAGTTTGTAGCGCAAACAATAATACTCCTCTGGGCTGTCTACGAAATAACATCCATAATAGCGCGTTTTAACATTTTGCCGACACATAATTTACACAACTCAATTCGTGTACCATTTGCTGATTCCATTATGCATTCAGATTGTTGTGTATTACACAGCATCCGTTCTTTTGCCACAGGAGCTTTTACTGCAGATGTTGTTGTTTTTTCTCCTTATTCTGCTCAGCACTGACTTAAAAAGGTTGAAAGTTTTGTTTAGTCCTTATTTTTGTTTTTCTTCTCCCTCATGAAATATGTTGTTTAGTTTACACACGCGAGGTACACAAAACACAAGTGCACCTACCACCGAGGAATAGAACACAGATGTTTTTGGCTGATTTTCACCCATTAAATATTTATAACATTACAACGAAACATTACATGTAATTCGCTGGCAAGCTTCGCGGATTTAATTAACTTTACTCCTTTTTTGACGGGACGTGTATAGTGAGAATGATGTTATTTAAAGATAACAATGTGGTGCTTCATAAAAAAAGAGAGTGGAACCTAGCGACCCAAGTTGCTATTTAAACGCAGGTCCATTTATGATTTTTGGAAATATTTTTTATTTGTCCTGTTTATGTCCTAAATAAATGTATAGAGGTAAACAAAAACAATATAAATATTTATTGACTTTGAATGTTTACCTTCCTACTTTGACTTTATGCAAACTTTTAGCGTTGATGTCTTGACCAAGTCGGATAAAGCTGATGGAAATAAAGTGTGCGACTAAGTCACGCGAAACTTTCTCAAAAACTGCAAGTTCTTTTCGGCTGTTCCATATACAGTGGGTTGCCAAATTAATAGGGACAGTCATGGATTTTAAGAATAATATTGGAATATTTTGGTCCAAATTCAATTTCAACCTGTTAACAACAGATTTTGAAACACCAGTAATAGCAGCCACTTGTCTTTGGGAATGACTCGAATGAATCAATAATGTTTTTATTTCCGTTTTTTTTTCTTGGAGTGACATCCATTCCTCGGCCCATTCTGTTCCGAAAAAATGGCTAAAATCATTAAAAAAAATATGTTTGTCTTTTAGAGAAAAGCTTTGTTTTAAACAAAATAAATTGCATTACTTACGTTTCAATTAAAACAAGTTTAAAAAATGTCCACAAACAAATTTCAAAGAAAAGCCATTTTTTTACTTCTGCCTTTTGGCCGGGTTTTCCCCGAATAAAACCATTTTGAATATCCACCGACAATGAAAAATAACCGTTAAGACAGAAGGCTGTGAAATAAAAATCATCACGTACACTTAGAACCAAAACAAAAGCTCAAAAGAACACTGAAACCTTAAAACTGGCAAAAATTTAGAATGTCCCTATTAATTTGGAAAGAAATGGAAAAGTTATATTTTCTATGCAGAGTGATCTTATGAATGCAGATTGATCATATGAGCTTAATCCGAAAAAAATATTCACTCAATCTACTGTTGGACGCTCACTTTTCTGCCTGCACACGTTCCTGGTCAAAGCCATTTGCCACAGCGTTAACTGTAAAACAGTTCCTTGCCGACTTCATCGAACTTAAGTTGGCGACTTAGAGTTTCGGACCTTTCAAATAGTCGCGTCTACACCTCCAGATCTCGTTCAAAGATAAAATCTGTCATATATTCTGAAAAACTGCCTGATCCGCGGTATGAAATCAAACACTCAACACCTAAAGGATTTGTCCTTTTCACAAGAAAATGCCGAACTTTAAGCTTCTTGTTATCAAGGGACGCCCCTCTACGTCTTTTAAATAGTGCACACGACTAAAGTCTGAAATTAAATTGGAAGATGCCAAGGAAGCAGTCCTTGCACTGCAACTACAACCGAATACTGTGCACTGGTTATATACTTCGGTAGTTAGACCGATTCTCTTTTATGGAGAGCAATTCCAACCTTAAACAAATGGTAAAAACGTACCCAACATTGCAGCGTTAATTTTGCTTGCAAAGCGCCCACTTCAATACAATTGGAACTTGGGACTAACACGACTGGATTAATGTCAGACCTTTAAACAAATAGACCAACATTAGAGGTACTTTTAAGACATAAAAGAGGTAGAATAACCACACTAACGAACGATAGGTAGGCGCATAACGAAGGGTTTGGTATCCCCTGGAATGACTTCTGCAAGAGCTACAGAGGTATATAGAGGAGACAATTGTACACTTCTTATGCTGTTGCACTGCACTCACCAGTATCCGCAAGGATGCACTAAATGATTACCTTCATCTCCATCTAAACACGATCTTAAGTGACATTTACAGTTCTTAAATGAAAGTTATTGGTTCTACGAGGGGAAAGGGTGACCCATCTATCCTCCACACTGCACCGTGAAAAACCTACACAACCACTGCAAATAAAGCGATCTTAACCTTCTCCCCCGACTCTATTCTTCCTACACTCTTTTCTCTATACAGAGTTACTTTGGTAATTCGAATTAAGTAGATGAGGTAATGTACAGAAAAATACAGAAAGTAGTCATGTAAGAAAACAGATAGTAACATAACTTACGAGTCGAACAAATCGGTTTTCCAAGTAGAGCATTGAAAAGGACATACTCTTTGACGTCCTTTGGCATTTCGTAGCCCAACGAATGTGTAAATATTAATTAGCTACGAATGAAAATAACTCCCCTTGCTGTTTAACAGACATTTCATTAAAATAACGCTCAAAGTTTTCAGGTTAACTGTCATTTCCATCTCTCGCAAATTGACTCCTTTACTTTTAAGCCGAAATACATATCCTTCATCCTCATTCTTTCATTCAATTTACTGAAATTTGAAATAAATATACTCGGAATCTGCCTTCGACATATCCACAAGGATCCGCTAATGAAATGCGCACTTTTCCCATCCTGGCAATCTGAAATATGTATATGTATTAATTTTTTTATCTGTTCTTAATCCCTTCACATTCGAAATCATTCGCATTGCTTTCACAAACAGGAGGCGAATCTTTTGAATTTCCCCAAATCACTGTAGGTTATGGCGTACCTATATGGTTCATCCTGACGCGCAATTAATTGCGAATTCAATACAAGGATGCGGCTAGTCTTTTGTCTCTACCATTACAATTAACATGAGCGTTAATTCGCATCACATAAAAGACTCTATTTGTCACACAAATCGTTCACGTCATTATTTCATTTGTCTATTGCAGGTTATCCATGGAGTACACATAGAGCCCGCCCACGTGATACGAAAACGCAGCATCGATCAGCCCTTGAGGATACTATTGTTCTACGATGAATCGGTGTACAGGTAGGTACAAACACATTCCTCTAATTCGTTTGACAACTCGGCAAAACTATTCATATTTGGATATGTAAAATAAATCATAAATTCATTGACATGTTTGGCTTCACTTCCGAAGAAGACCCGCCGAATGTTTGGTAACCTCCGATTTCGATTGGAATTTTCCAAAAAGTTTTGAGTTCATTATAAAGCAGGCGCTGGGTTTTCCATAATTTAGTGACTCGCAATTTTCATTCAAATTCCGTCTATTTGTTACGTCAAAGCTAAAAGCAGCGAGCTGTCATTCATGCATTGAAAAGCGGATTGGAGCGATTTAATAATCCTCAAATTTTATTGAGCGGCCGGAAGGTATGTACTCATTTTAATCTCCTCTCAAATTGCGTGCAATGGTTTACCATGATGAGTTGTCAAAAATCATTTACGTACATATCTAATCAGCTTTGTTCGAAATATTTAATGCCGCCTAATGAGAGATGTTTGAAAATTACTTTTTATGTAGAACTGGCAGGCGCACATGCAGCATTTATGCAGCCCTGATTAAGAGTCAAGGTCAAACGTTAAATTTAGTCTGCGGTTTATATTCTCCCGCCGTCAACCAACCATTCACATTTTCGATTACTTTGTTGTTTAGTCTGGGTTTCGTTTCTTCCAGTAGAGAAAACTCTTCCAAATTTTCGGTTTTTTTATTTCTTATAAGTCAAGGCAAAATTCTCAGAAATTAAAAAGAACTTTTCACCCTGCTGGACTTGTGCCTTTAAATTTGTAATCCAAAAGTCAAGGAATTACTTTAATTGTTTGGTTAGGACTGTATTGTTGAACTGGGGGGCACTTTTTATTCCTTCATAATCCACTCAAAACAAAATAATGTTTATAAAGGACAAAAGGATATCTAAAGATTGTTTTTACGGGTTATTTTCTGTGAGCAGATTTAATTATGCAGTGCATTAAGTAAAGGTTGACTTGAAAACATATAGAACTCCCCTGTTCAAAATCGAAATGTGACCCCAATCAACTGATGTTTTTGGTTTATGCGTTTCAAGGTGTTGTGGATTTAGGAGCACAGAAGTGTGTTAGATGAGAGTGTTTTGTGCGAAAGCGCAACATTTATGACATGTAATAACTTCGATAAACGATGAAACACGGGGGACTAGACTGTGAGTCTTTAGCTGAGTGTTACCATGAGTATCACAGAGGGATACATTGACAGTCAGGCTGCCTTCAGATCCCTAGTATTTAGCGAAATAAAATTGAAAGCGGTGGAAGATTTCCGCGTATCTCTTAAGGACAGTACAACCTCGCCCTTTTCTGGGTTTTGGGACACTGTGACAGCCCAGGGAACTGCGTAGCTGACGAATTAGCAAGACTAGGCTCTTCCGACGTTAATAGCATTACTCTGCCCAACGTGCATGCACCGCTGACCCTCGTTAAACAAACCACTCACGCAGATGCAACAGGTAAACCAAGTCATAGATGGAAAGATCTAGAATACTGCGATGTTGACACTCTAACTTGGCCAACCCTGGATACCAAAAGATCCAATTAGCTTTTGAGACTCAAAATATCTGGTATTTCGCTTGTTATTACCGGACATTGTTTTCTGGGCAAACACGCGCGAAATGAACTGTCATAAATGAAGAAAAGATTTAGAGATGAAGAAGATAATGAGTCCGTCACCCAGCTGCTCTGCAGCTGTCCTGCCCTGACCAGCTTAAGGAAGGCTTATTTATGACAATAAGTATTTCTTCAATGATCTAAGTGATCTAGGCTATACCAGCGCTGCTAATATGTTTACCTTAATTAATAGAAGTACAGAAATGTTTTACATGAGTACATAGTCAGCAAAGGAACCCTTAATACCAGTGGCGTGGGGTAAACATTTTAAAATGGGAAGTCGAATCAAAATTAATCGCATGCAAATGTAAAAAACCTTGCATCTGTGGACCTTGAAACAAAATTATATATTGTACATTTGCTTTCCACATCAACTAAGCAAAATCAAACCAAGCCAATAATACTTCAAGTCATTAATATTTAAAATTTACAATGAGCTGAAAGCATAGTAAAAGTGGCTTCGATATTATCCACAAAATGAGAAAACCAGAAGTAGAAGAAAATCGAATAACTCTAAGAAAAGCGCGGTATTTTGTTCATAATAACCAAACCAGTTGAATTAATAAAGAGGTTTCAACACAACACACAGAACACAGTGCTGGAAGAGAAAAAGAGATAAAAGCAAACGTTCTCGTAAAATCAACTATCCAGTGAGAGCTTTAAAAACCCGACGTATTTGGGGTTACCTTCGCTGTTCGCTTTGTCATGACGATGACGACTATGAACGAAAATGGATACACACACAATATTTTATTTCGTAGGGTGTCATCTTTCATTAATGTACATATATTTGTTTTTGGTAGATAGTGTTGACTGGTGGAAATTTAAAAAGGGAAGTCGGTAGGAATCGGGTTATATGGACGCCACGCCACTGGTGTTTTGTTCACCGAGAGCCTCTTACACATAACATAACGTCACCATGAGTCTTCCCAACCCATTCATGGCAAACTGTATGGTACCCGATCAGTATAAATAAATATAAATAAATATTTTGGCGCTACAGGTCTATGGGATCCAAGGCCTAGCTTCTCACAACCATTCGTTTTGTGTGGGTTTTCAATTTTTGGGACGAATGGAAGGGATCTAAAATTTTACGCCGAGTCCAAACGGTTAATTGAGAAGCTCATTCATGACAGTTTTACTCTCGGATGTTTGTCAGACGTTCGCGAGAGGTGGCGCAGTGGAAAAAAATCTTAAGATGTAAATTAGCCCTTTCGGGATTCGAAACTGGGACCCCTCGCTTAGTAGCCCAACACACTACCACTAAGCCACTGCGCCGACACCCGAGCACTACTAATTCCTTTTTTAGGATTTTTTGTGGTTGTTCCATTCGAAAGATTAATAACAGTAGCAGCCATCCAATAATGCGTGTACAAATTTGTGCAGAGCTGATTAAAAACTGCAGCGGGACTCATTACTTCACAGTCTTTGGCCGTTTTTTCACAAAAAGAAGGGTCTTGGGGCACTGAGCCACTAGTGGGTAGACTGCTGGGCTATTTAAAGAGGGTTTTACGCCCGAAAACACAATTTATACGCCACCTGGCATGAATGTGTCTAAAATATGGTAGACTCATAATGAAGGACAGCTGCAATTTTATGCCAGCATTTACATGTTAAAGGTTCGCAAGATGTTGGGCAGTGAGAAAATCCTTTAAATGCAACTTTGGTTCGTTAAATCTGAGATTCCTCACTCAGAACTCCAGGCCACTACTATTACATTTTTAAATTGAAACTTAAAACCATTAATGCACAACAACAAACCCATTCATCAAATCCGCTCGGATTGTAAAGCGACCGTGATTGCTGTCCATTTTTGCCCTGTAGCTTAATTGAAAACTTACGTCGATTCTAAGTTAATTTTTTTAAAATTCTACTGCGTCCAAGTTCTGAAAGCCTTCACAGCAAAAGGGCTTCCCATTCATAAATATTTTCTTATTCAATTTTTTCCAAAGCATCTCATCACTATTACCGAGGTGAATATAAAAAGTTCCTGTCTTTCCTTTGGCAAGTTATAATTAAAGCCACTTTGAAGCCACCCTATTCGCGTATACTTTAAGTTCGCTTGGCATTTTTATGCCAGAAGGTCACTTCCAGTGGTATTGCAAGGACCAATTTGTAAGTTTTTTCTTCGTGACTTTTGCGCAGACCTTCACTTTTGTCTGTAGTTTCGTAATGATTTACAATTTCATTCTTTGCGAATACATTAAAATGAATTCCCGAGCGAATTTATGGATACCTTGGAGTTATTTTCTTTTCGTTTTCGAAATCATTTCATATTCCGCAACTTATTTTGATTACAATACAGCGATTCACTGGGGTGTTCGTCTGCAAACGATATATTATTTAAACTTTGCTAAAGGACGTACACACATCTTCGTATCTGAATGCATTGAAAGATAAGAGACAGAGAAACAACTTGTTTTCGTTATTTTCTTCTCGCTGATTAAAAGTTTAAATTGGCTGACAGTTCAAGTATTTGACATTTGAAGTGGGTATTAAAGTTTAACAAAAACTTTGCTTGGAAATCAGCTTGGATTTCATTTCGGGTTTACCAAATTCAGTAAGCCACTTTTAATTTGAAAGTGAAAATTAAAAAAATGCGTTTGATCCTTTTTTCATTTCTAGCTGTATGAATGAACGCAATCATTCAAGAAGGGAATTCACTTAATCTCATAATTGTATGCAGCTCGTAGATTCATAAATTTCTGCGATGCTTTAAGTGAACACCCCTCGGAAATGTCATTGCGTATTTCGCGTAAATCAACTGTCAAGTCTCTTGTCAAACTCAGCTGTTCTAAGACTATACGAAGTTATCGATATGCCGAAAGTAAGTGAAAAGAAACAACTGAATAAGTTTTTGAAGAAATTGACAGTAAATGAGTTACTTATAGCTGTGTTTCTTTCGTCCCTATCAGCGTCTCTATCAGAAATTAGCGAAAAACCGAACATCGAAGAATAAAAACCTGAGTTGTCAACGCATCAATCTTTCGACCAAATTTTTCTCTTAATGACATGTTTAGTTGTAAAAATATTTTATTTTAACCTTATAAAGCATTATTCTTAGCAATTTACCTTGTCTGCATGAGACATTTTTTCAAATTTTAATTTTTTAATTTTAGTTATTTACTAGCGGACCCCTGCACACTTCGAAGTGCAAAATAGAAATATAAAAAATTCAAATTCATTTAAATCAGTGATAAACAGTTTTTATTTTATAATGGTTTGTCGTACACAACATTTTTGGTTTTTCCAAACCGATGGTTTGCCAACAGGCGAACAGAGATCTGGATACTCTAAATTCACTCCACAAATTCCTAACGTTTGCACTTGCGCCTTTTTAACAGTAACCGCAAACGCAAGGCGAAGAGAAAAAGTCGTTTGAATTCAAATGGAATATCGGATAGAATCATTGGGATGCGTATGGTATGAATACATCACTCCTGGGCCCATACATAAAATTGTGTGTAAATTTGAGCTCAATCGATTAGGTGGTTTTGCGAAATATAAGATTTATTTTTTCTATGGGCGGTACCACGCCCCTATAACTCGTGAACCAATACACCTACAAAGACCGTATATGCCTACAAACCATGGTATTAACGTCATCTTTCGTGGGAAGTTTCCAGAATCAAAATCGGTTCACGCATTACAGATAACATTGACGACAAACTCAATTCAACTTATTTTTATATATATAGAGAAGATGACATTTCCATACAAGTTATCGATGACATACACAAATTTGTGTTGGCTACACTTTTCTCTATCCCCGCAAAGCTGTTAACCACGATAATTATCCAGGTTAAGTCTTTGTTGTATTTAACAAGGGATTTTTATATATTTTGCTTATCCTATAGCCGTGACGGAAAATGCATATTTTCATCAAGTGTGCTTTATAATAATCGATTGACATAGTTTTATTGACTTCCATAAACAACATAGTTTTACATTTGAAAATTTGCGCAATTGTCCGCAGTCGATTTCCGAGTCAAATTGATCGCCGAAATCTATTAGGCCTGCGTAAACTATTCTCCATACAAAATCTGACAGATATATAACGAGGTGGTAAATTTCTGCAGTTTACGCGGTTTATGAGGGTTATACGCGTTCAAGTGAATATCCTTAATATTATCAGGAGTTTGAGAAATCATTGAAATATTGGGAAAATGGTGAACGATGGCGATTTGTATTTTGTCGCCCTTGATTATGTTTAATAATTTAAATTGCAATTTGCGCATACGTCCGGCAATCTTCATTTTAAAATAAGTTAAGAGTCATTTAATCCAACTTTAGGAGATTCTTTCGACAAAATTAAATAGGAAAATATTTAACCTTTTAAGTTTTCAACTGTTTTCAAAACTTGGACGTAGCAGAATTATAAGAAAATGAACTTAGAACAGCAGTAGAGTTCTCAGTTTACCTAAAAGGGAAAAATGCACAAAACTAATTTTTAAAGGGAACATAATTGCTTCTGTCAAGTTTGAAAATATTTTTAATTTTCAAATGCTTCATACTTCGTTTTATTCATCATAACGAGATTCCTTGCAATATTATGTATACTACTTGAACATTAATCGAAATTGTTGCGAAAATATAAATGAGAGCATTTAGGCTTCGACAGACAACTGTAACGTGACAAATTCTATGATCACGCTTTTTAGGTAACGTATGGCACGAAGTCAATTCAGGTCGAAATATTCGCACAAGTCTAATGAAATGACGATGTCGCTTCCAAAAAATGTGTCATGTAACAATGTGTTAATTGAAACCATTCATAGAAATGTTTGCTTTCATATATCTTCTATGCCAAACATAACGTAAAAGTTTTGGGAACTTACACAATGTATACGCAAACGCATCTTGAATATATTCCACCCAGTGTTGCCAGTTTGACTGAAATACTGATTGAATGTAGTATTTCTTTTGCGGTTTGAGCAGCGTTCTTGAGAATTTTGATTGCCTTTGTATTTAATTTGTTCCAAATTTCAGTCACAAAAATTAAACGATGAAAAGACCCAAGAGAAAATATTTTTATTTATTTTTTTTCTACTTTTAGCAGTAAAAATAATTTTCACCTGTTTTTTTTAATGGAATTTTTTTATATTTTATGTTTGACGGTTTTTTTACTGAATTTTGAGATAAAAAAAATCCAGTCAAACAGTCAAATTTTACTTTTTAAGCATCCTCGAGCATATCATATATCTTATATGCAACGAAAATATGTTTTCATATTACATGTATAGTTTTCGGACTAACCCTTCGAAACGTAATGAAAAACAGGCCTTCCCATGCGTGGAGTTAACAATCAGTTCGCTCCTTTTTAAGTCCTTCCACTCAAATCGATTGTTTACAGTCAGTTTATTGTTTGGATGGTCAGTCAACGAGAAGCTTCTCGATTTTGTTTTACTTAACTTTCTGAGAAATCGATTTTTTCGAATTCAGATCAAATACGAAGGCAAGCAGTTGAAAGACTTGTACGTCATGTGTTATTAAAGTTGAAAACTGTCCTCGACTTCCTTTCTGATTAACTGGTGTCTAAAACTTCCAATAAAATTCATTTCTATAACAGTTTAACTTCTCGTATTCAAAGTTCAATTGCTTTCACTTGAACTATACATAGTTGAGTCGTGTTAACCATTTGCTGGGTTACAGAACGGTTTGAACAAATCTAAACTTTTCCATTGAATAAGAATGAGAGTTGTTGCTTTCGACACTAGTCAAGTCAGGAGATATTTGCGGAGGTATATGGATATGGAATTGTCAGTTTTCTCCTCAGAGCCATCAATCTTTACACACATTTTGTACAAACCAAGCCCGTGTTTGCTTGATTGATGGAAGTTCATCAATACATGGGCTTCGGAGGTGCGTTTTGTATGCTCTCCTTGTCATTATTCATACGTACTGCATGTCAGACTGCAGCCGTTCCAAAGAACGCTCTAAATTGGGAGTTCCACTTCGCTGATGACTTGGTCATCCTTGAGTCCTTTAAGACTTTTCTTCAGCGCGAACTCAGCGGCTTTGTATAGCTGTCTATGTTTAAACTGGGATAAAGGTACAAGTGGAGTACTCTGCATGTTGATGGAGTTTCGTTCGAGCGACGTAAAACGTCAGTCCGACGTCAGTGATTTGTGTCGGGGAGTTCCCTTTGTTTTGGTGTCCTCTCTGTCCATGTCATTTAAGCCAATTAACTTAAATGCTAGTCTCGGAATTTTTTTTTAGTTGGTGGCGGTGCATATCTAATCCTCCGCTTAAACGGTTCAAATCACGAAGAGCATCATCCCTCAATTGGTACATAATTAGAATCATTATGACTTCAGTTCATTGGCCAACAAATACGTATGCCATTCCCGACACAAACAAATATAAAATCACGCGACATCTCCAGCCAAATTCGACTTAAATCGGTCTCATTAAGAGATTAACCTTTCAGAGGGTGAACCACAAATTAAAGAAAAAAATACCCCACTTTCTAATTGATGTCACATCACTGAGTTATCCTTTGACAGTAATCAGCATGTTAACTTTGATCATTCAAATATTAATGGGGGGACTCAAGTTCATATGGTAATCCTAATGTGAGTTACGTAGCTGCCTGTTCCAAATTGGCAGACGAAAAATAAATGTTGCACCCTCCCACTCCGATGAACACTTTCTATCTGAAAAATTTCATAAATATTATTCACTTAGGTATTGAGAACAATTGTAAATAGCTTAGTTAACATATGCGTGATGTTTTTTTCTACTTTCAGATTGGATGAGGACAAGTTCGAATTAATCAATGTGAGTTTTAAAGGCTTTTGTTTTCTAATTTGTTTGCTTATTAATTGTCCTCCCTTTTGCAGAATACTGTTCTACCTGAAGCAGTTCAATTTTGGGAACAAGCACTGATGGTTCGAGAGACTAAGGGCATAATACGTTTGAATAGGTAAGTTTGCTTTTGTGTCAACATGATGCACTTTTTCGCATTTTTATGGGCGATCTGTCTTTTTTTTTTTTTTTTTTAGTTTAGAGCTTTATAAAGCGTGTTTTTTTTAGAGGTATAGAACTTTCAATTTGAATAAAACAAAGATAATTTTTTTAAATATTGAAATGAAATTTACTTTATTCGAAAGATAATCTTCTGGCATTATAATTTAAATATGATTTCTGGCCACGGCTGGCTCGGGCGTAGTCTAATCTGGAGGTCCATGACTTTTTCCAACATTTGTGGCCGTATATCCGCAAAAACGAGACGAATGTTGTCCTCCAAGTGGTCAATCGTTTCGGGCTTATCGGCGTAGACTAGCGACTGCACATATCCCCATAGAAAATAGTCAAGCGGCGTTAAGTCGCACGATCTTGAGGCCAATTCGAGGGTCCGCAACGTGAAGCTATGCGGTTACCAAACGTTTCCTTCAATATATCAATTGTGGCACAAGCTGTGTGACATGTGGAGCCATCTTCTTTAAACAGCTTCTGCACAATATAGTTGTTCAATTGATAAGCGAAAAAGTCCGTAATCATGTCTCTATAGCGGTCACCATTGAATGTAACGTTCTGGCCAGCATTGTTTTTAAAGAATTACGGGCCAATAATTCCACCAACCCATAAAGCACACCAAACAGTCAGTTTTTGTGGATGTAACGGTGTCTCAACATACACTTGAGGACTACCATCACTCTAAATACTACAGTTTTGTTTATTGACGTATCCATTCAACCAAAGGTGAGCTTCATCGCCAAACAAGATTCAGTTATGAAAATTGGGATCAACGGCAATCATGTTTTGGGCTCATTCACCGTATCTACGCCTTGCTAGGTGATCCTGTGTCTTCCATTCCTGCACGAGTAGGATTTTGTAACCACGCAAACAAAGACCTTTCCGCAAAATCTTCCATAAAGTGAATGGAAACATATCCAATTCCTAAGCACGATGGCGGATAGACTGATTCGGGTCTTCCTCTACGCTACTCTCTACAACAGCAACAATGACTTCTTCTGTACGCACTCTACGACGTCTCTGTGGATGCGTACTTGGTGCGAAAACGTTCCATAGTTAATCGCATTAATTGCTCTGATGGACGATTATGTTGACCGTAAAATGGACGTAGTGCGCGACACGTATTTCGAACAGAACCATGATTTTCAAAATAAATTTGCACAATTTGGAAGCATTGTTCAGGCGTCAGTCTTTTCATGTTGAAATAACAAACCAAACTGAAAATAAATCACTTAACAGCTGGCAAAATGGCCGCCAGTTAAAGTAGTATTGACAATTTAAAGTTCTTTACCTACCTCTAAAAAAACACCCTTGACATTATAAATGGTTCATGGTTTGTTCGGATGCTTTAACCTTAAAAACGACTGGACCAAATTGGATATTTTTTTCTGCGGGTTTGTTCGTAAATGCTAAGCGAAGCTAAGAAAAGTGTGAAAACTCTCAACAGGTGGCGCTGTAGGCGCACATTTTGTTTTTCAATTCAAAACGCGCTCTTTTCGATCTCCAAAACGGCTCAACCGATTTTAAGTACATTTTTTTGATTGATTTGGATGGTTTTGGACCCGATAGGTGGCACTGTTGTCGATGGAACTGTAACCACATGAAAATAAATTGAATTGCGATATAAAAACTTTTAAATTAATAAATAAACTTCTACTGAGCTGTATTTTTATTATTTTGTATTAGTTTTGCTAAGCTGTTGCTAAATGTATTAATTGATATCAAAAGGACATCTAACGAATGGTCCGCATATCTGGAGACCCTCTCCTAAAGATCCATGCCGACCAATCCACGTCGCATTAAAACTCCATTACTTCATTACCATCAAGAATCGATTTGCCTCTGCAAATACCAATCCCCATACCATTCACCTAACAAATTTTGTTCTCCGAGTGAACTTCCATTCCATAATGTGTTTTCATCGCCATCGCATATCTGGATATCGGATTGCAGTCATTGGTTACTGGAAATTGACTTTCACCTAGAAATTGATTCCCCCATTTGAAGAGATTTGCTACATCCCATCTAATCTTTGAAACTTTCAAACACATAATTGCAACTGCCAACCGATGAGTGTTTGGTTGTTTTGATTCAGGATAATCCTTGAGTTTTAGTGCTGTATCAATCTACCCCCATCGGGATTTATTGAATGATTCATTCCAGTTGGTTTCTGTGCACTTGGCAAAAGCTTAGTGCGTTCTACGTTGTGATGTACGATTAAAACAAAAAGAAACGAAATGTACGAGTGGTTTTTAGAGCTCTGAGCTACCTCCTGGATTAACAACCATCCCCATGTACACATTTGTACGGGCATTAAGTGGAAAGTCGGCAATGGAGCTGGGGATTTATTTGAAAATGTTAGCTTTATGTGCTATGATGTTTTTTGCAAAATTTCAGTACATCAATTAAATGTGCATACTGTAGAGAAGCAAAATCCTGCTAAATATATTCGGTAACAAAGTTGAAAGAGAAAATGTCGAACTCCAGATCTCTTAATGGCAGCAATGTTATTCATTCACTCATTATGTCTTTCAGATGAGATGACCCGATAACTTTTTTGACTTGCAGTCCTCCTGATAATAGCTTTACCTATAGCTTGGTCTTAATTGACCCATATACTGACCTCCTTCCGTGGCTCAGCCCCTTCTATGGGAATATAACTACGAATAAAATCCAACGGCTACTTTGGTTGACGACATTTCACCTTCGTAGTGGAAAGATGGTCTTTATGTTTATAGTGGTCTAGCCATAAGTAAAAATTCACTGTCTGATCTCAAAATCACGCTTTTCCATGTCATTTAAGTCAACCATCAGGGTGTAAAACTCCATATCAACATTCTTAAGGACTATCAGAGCAGATTTTAAAGATGCTACTCACGACGTGAGAATTTTCCACCCTTCCACAATTTTTTTTAAGAAAGAAATGCGCCTTCGGGTATTTTCTAGCCAGGTAAAGCCTAGAAACGCTGCTGAACCACCCAACGAACTCTAAGAATGTAGCAGCGAAAAGTGCTCTCAGACTAAAAGAGAGCGAAATTTCTTCTTTGATCAGAGTGGACTTATGCCACTCACGGAAACCATAGTACCTATGACTTTGACAAGAAATTCAAAATCTCTATACCTACCTGACAGACAGGACTGGCTCTCCCCGAGTACGAGTACTGTCATAAAAGGTAAAACCCATCTTCACCCATCATGGCTCAGAGACAGAAAATAGAAGTGGAGCAGGAGTCTTCTCGGAAGAACAAGGTATCAGTCAGTCATACCGACTGGTAAATCACTGCAGTGTTTTTCAGACAAAAATCTACGCGGTAATGATATCGGCTCTGAATATCTTAGCGAGAGAACTACCAGCAGTAAAAATCACCCTCTGGGTAAACAGCAAAGCAACACTTAAAGCGATTGAGTCCAATCTTGCAAACTCAAGATCTTTAAATCAGTGCCTTTCGGCATAAAGAGCGATAAACCAACAATCAATACTGCTAATGCTGGCTTCCTGGACATGTTGGTGGGGAAGGGAACGAGGCAGTGGATAAACTACCTAAATGTGGCTCTGAAATGGACATACTTTTAGCTGAAAGGCAAGTGCTATCAACTTTTAACGACGCTAAGACCTTTATTGATAATGGTAGATTAAATTTGGAAAAAGACGATGGAACAAAACTCACGGTTGGATCATAACTCGCATCATTGTAGCCCACAATTGACACAAAAAATTCAAATATCCTAACATCCCTTGACGGAAACCAAATCCCAATGCCCATCGGGATAATAACTGAATACTGCATCATTGGAAACATGGCTTAAAGAATGAACATCTTTACAAATGACTTCTGCATCAAAAGTTGCAAAGACGAAGAGGAAAAAGAATCTGTGATACATCTACTGTGTCACTGCCCAGCAATCCAAGCACTCTTATTTGGGAGCACAGTTCTTCGAGGGTTTGAAAGATCTAGCAACGACACCTCTATCAGCTCTAAGGCAGATCCGAATGGTTTTGTTAGTTGCATGTCTTATAGCATGAACTATTAAATAAAGCTAATGGTCCTTTATGGCTTCTGGGCGAAATTGCAGAGACATAATTTAAACTCCCCCTCTAACCTAACCTAAAGCGTTGTTCCATGCTTATCCGAAGTCCATGCAAGTCCACTTTGACCCACCTTCTGAAATTTAAATCTATAAATCACAACACTGCGTAAATGGATCTTGGTATTGAAACGTAAGTCGTACTACGACGTATTATATCATTTAAGCTCCTACGCAAATGCAATTACTTGCTTTGTAAGGGACATAAAAAAGTTAGATCCGATCCTGTCGAGCTTATACTTTTTATGGACCATGGTCTTACTTCCTTTGGCTAAGATTCCTTTGTAGATGCAATTTGTTTATGTTAAAAGTTTCAAACTTTTCTCATACTTCGATGATGGTTTGTAATATCCTTGCGTCATGAATCCATCATTCTGTGTCGGCAATGCTATCGATTAAAAGAAGAACTAGGTAGCAAATTTGAATATAGTTTGCAAATACACAGAAGTAACCGCATCGCCAGTTGTGTTCTTTACAATTTCTCATGTACCTTTGGTTATACAAAAATAAAGAATATCAGTTGCATTGCATTTTACATCCCATCCTTCAGTCATTTCGTTTCGTCCTACAATTAAAACTTTGGGCATCAACTTGTTATAATAATAATTGAATCGAATATAAAGGGTTTTCCAATAAGAGATGTTATTTTGATATTCAAAGAAAAATGACATTTTTTGAGATAAATGATCGGATATTTATTTCATAACAAAGAGGAAGGCATGCCGTTAATAATGAAAAACAACATCAGTCAAATGGCCACCACGACCACGCTTACAGGACCATATCCTTTTCATGAAATTTTCCATAACAAAATCGCAAAGTGGCTGCCCTATGTCCTCGATAGACTCACGAATTATATCTTTGAGGTCTTGAATCGACGCTTTCCTACTGTCGTAGACCTTATCTGTCACGTGGCCCCAAAAGAAGAAGTCGCAAGGTGTTAAATCACAAGATCTCGGTGGCCAATTGTGATCACCTCTTCGAGAGATAACACGGTCCGGAAACTTGTATAGTAAAAGATCAATGGTTTCGTTGCTTGTGCGACACGTAGCGCCGTCTTGTTGAAAGTAAACGTTGTCTAGATCAATACCATCCAACTCCGGTCATAAAAAATCATTAATCACGTTTGTGGAATGCCCAATTCCAGGACAAACCTGGGTTTTCTTCAACACTTTGGGCTACAGCAGCAATATTCTCAGTTGTTCTTGAGCGACGTGCACTGGATTGATTCTTCACATCACTAACTTGTCCCAACAGCTCGAATTTTTCCCCCAATTTCTGTATTGCGGTCCGACAAGGTGCTTCACCACGACCCAAAAATGCTTTAGTTTTGCGAACTGTGACTGAAAATTGTTCACCATTTTTGTAGTGAATTTTTATAATTTCAATGCGTTGTTGAAGCGTGTATCGTTCCATTTTTAGTAACAGCGTAGTTTTTACTTGTCAAATGTCAAAAAATAACAGCTTCAAAAGTGACAGCTACCGAAATAGCGGGCTATTCTTATTCTTATTGGAAAACCCTTATTTAAAACTGAATGGTGGTAAATGGCTTACCCAAATGTGAAGCCGCCCGTTTTAATTTCCAACAATGCAGAAAACCAACGTAGGTGTTTCCTTCTACGAGAGGAGAAATTTTCTATTTTAAACCGCCTACTTGTTGAGTGGTAGTAGGAGCTCGAGCTAGACGTGTTGAATTAAATTATTCAAAGCATTCAGTTTCAGTTTCAGTCCTCCATCAGAATAAATTGAGAAAAAAGGATATCCAAATCCAATTTGTATGCATATATTGTAACAGATACCTTGTTGCAAAGGGATAAACGAAAAACCGTCAAGCCTTTCCTTTTACAAATTTGTTTTCTTTCTAGAAAATGCGACAGCACGCAGGTGTTTGTAAAGGACTCCCTTACCCACTGCATAGACCACTGTAAAACGATAACAATGTGCGGTGAAGTACAAGTTCCTGAGGAGCACCTTGACGTAAGTCCTTTCAGTTCATGACAACATTGTACTAAATTATTTTTGTATCTACAGGTGTGCCGGATATGTAACGCCACTGGGCAGGACTGCCGACCTGATCCCAGCACACAGCGAGGCCCAGGCATTGAGAATGCCGACTTTGTGTTCTACGTCTCGGCGAGACAAACAGAACGTTGCCATAAGGGACTGACAGTCGCATATGCTGCACATTGCCAGCAAGAATCAGCCCTAGATAGACCGATTGCGGGCCATGCCAACCTCTGTCCGGACAGTATCAGTACAAAACCACAAGAACTACAAACGTTGCTCTCCACAGTGAAGCACGAGATTCTACACGCCCTCGGTTTCTCGGTCAGCCTGTATGCATTCTTTCGTGATGAACATGGCGAACCACGTACCACACGGAAGTCCGACACCGGCAAGCCCTATCTCAATGAGAAGTATGTCTTCACTGAATATTTTTGGCGCAGCGGCAGTGCATAAAAATGGAAATTTCTTTTTTTCTGCTTATTCCGATGACAGGTTACAAATCCATCAGTGGAGTAACACAACCATCCGCAAAGTGGTTCGAGAGAAATGGTCGGTTAGAGGTGGAGCGATTCGAAAGGTGGTCGACATGATGGTGACACCACGTGTTGCGGAAGAAGCTCGCAAACACTTCAACTGTCCAGAGTTGGAGGGTGCCGAACTGGAGGACCAAGGTGGAGAGGGTACGGCTCTGACGCACTGGGAGAAAAGGATTTTGGAGGTGAGCGTGAGCGTCTATTTGAATATGAGAATAGAAATTCAAATTGCTTGTCTGATATAGAGAAGGATATGAATCTTTCGAGGAAATTGTATTTTTTCGCTGTCACTTTGATTTCGAGAACGAAGCAATGGAGTTTTTTTAATGGAGAAAGATATATCCTGTCACACAGGAGAACATCGCACAAGGTGTTACAAGTTGGGAAATTCGATGCATAAAAAAGAAACTAGTAAAGGTCACCATTGTTAGTTTTGGCATTGAAAATGTTTTCCTACATTCAAAAATGTAATTTTGTGCTCGACAGACACGTCAATCGCCGGCTCAAACTGTCACTAATGAAATGGCCAGTTTTTCCACCCCCCCTAAATAGTTTACAGAAAGCCTGCGAGACTCGATGCCCCGGCTAAAATTTAGATGCAGGTGCAAGCTTGTCCAACTTTGCACATTGGCCTGTCTTTAGTATTGTTAACTCATTCTAATGTAGACAAAATGTTAGTTAATCCAATCGGAAGTTTAGACATTTAATGGGCCGCCTAGTTTTTATTCTTATGTAACCCTTTACAAGGGGCTTACCACTCTTAGAAGCTTTAACGAATGCATTGGGCTGCGAGTCACAAGTTATCAGTTGAGCAAATATTGAGGTGATTTCTTAGAGCTGAATAGTGGAGAAACATTTTGTTTGGATTTGCCCATTAGTTTCCAGAATTGCATAGTTGTTAAGGCTACGGACGGACCACAATTCAACGCAGATATATGTAAGCTAAATGATTTTTAAAGACTGTCCAATGGTAGTCCTAGCTTGCAAAGATGAATCGGTTGTCTAAGGAAGCTCTTCCTAGGGTAGAATTTTCTAGCTCTAGCTAGCATGAATAACATTCGCTTCTGTTCTCTTCTCTTTCATGAAACGTGCAGTTCGAAATTAAATGTATCAAAACTAGCCTTTTGCATCTTCGGTGGGGCATGTGAGTTAAAAAGTATTAAGGCTCTCCCAAACCCACGCGACTTATTCGCAGCGATAGCGAAACTTTCGCCTGTCACCACACGCCACAAGCAAAGTGCAGCGATTTTTTTACATTTGCTGTTGGCAGCGTTTTTGTCGTTGTCGCGGTCTCGGAAGCTGCGCGTTTCTGTCATTTTTGTTTATTTTACTGCGATGGCATACACTGGAAAACTGATTGAGCTGGTAACTGACACATACTGACGCGACGCCCAGTTCTGGGCAGGCTTGCGAATTTCCTTGTCGCATTCAAAGTCGAAAGTTGGTTGAGGTCCCCTTCCTCTTGTGCGCGCCACCTAGGGCGAGGTCTTCCACTGCTGCGTTGTCCCTTTGGGTTGGAATCGAAGACTCTTCGGGCTGGAGCGTTGGTGTCCATTCGCTCTACATGTCCCAGCCATCTTAGACGACTTTTGTGTACTTTTTTGCCCAGGGCGATGTCGCTGTACAGCTCGTAAAGTTCGCTGTTAAATCTCCTCCTCCGAAAATCACTCGAAGAGTTTTTCGTTCGAAACGACCAAGGAGATCTTCATCCGCCTTTGATAGCGTCCATGCTTTTGCACCATATAGCAGGACTGGGATGATGAGTGTCTTATAAAGAGTCTCCTTAGTGTTTCTCGACAAGACCTTATAAATCAACTGCCTTCTTAGGCCGAAGTAGCAGCGGTTCTGTCCGATTCGTCGATGTTGTGTGTCCCTTCTTGTTGACAGCATATATTTTGTCTAGCCCTCA
The DNA here is from genome assembly GCA_936431705.1 of Cheilosia pagana. Lineage (NCBI taxonomy): Eukaryota > Metazoa > Arthropoda > Insecta > Diptera > Syrphidae > Cheilosia > Cheilosia pagana. Next base: position 114,737,915 of record OW386166.1, read on the forward strand.
TTCACCACTAAACCCATTTTTGCCGCTTCCGTACTGATACTTTCAAACGCACCAGTGACAGATCGCTGTGTTCTGCAAATAGTTGTACAGACTTTTGGAAAACTGTGCCTCTGGTGTTGGCTTGCGAGTTTCGCACAATTTTCTTAAGAATGATGTTGAAAAAGTCACATGACAGCGCGTCACCTTGTCTTAATCCTTCTTTGACATCAAAGGTCTCGGTGAGATTGTTTCCGACCTTAATGGAGCAGCGAGCGTTCTCCATCGTCATTCTGCACAATCTGACGAGTTTGGCAGGGATGCCAATACTAGACATGGCTCTGTATAGCTCGTCTCTATAAATGCTGTCATATGCGGCCGTAAAATCGATAAACAGGTGGTGGGTATCGACCTGGACTTCTTGGGTTTTTTCCAGAATCTGCCGTGTGAATATTTGGTCGGCTGTGGACTTACCGGGCCTAAAACCGCCCTAATGGGGTCCAATCAGTTCGTTGAGAAAAGGTTTCAGGCGTTCACACAGTCCATCAGAGAGGATCTTATATGCGATATTAAGGATACTGATAGCTCTATAGAAACAGAAATAAAACCCTTAAAAATGAACGCAGCCTACGCTCAGAGGGAAATTGACCCAACTCCTTCTCTTTAAATAAAACTTGTATCATACGATACCCAATTACGCAAAGAAGTTGTTCAGAAGTAGGTATCTATTTTCATAGAGCCCAGGAGCCTTATTTTGGCTTGTTTATTAAAATACCATCAATTTCAACGCCTTCGCGTTTTGTTTGCTGCAACAATGGTACGCATTTCATAAGTTTAATTAGTGTTTAGTGTACATTCCTAGCAACGCATAAATTCTAATTAATATAAGAAACGTTTTCATATATCAACGAAATCGACAACAACTTTCTGCAACTTGGTAAAGGGATCACTATCCTGTAGTGTTTCTCTGACACAATGCTTCAATGATACAGAGAAACTTTTCGTTTATCGTTGTTCTACTGCAAACCAAAATTATTTGCAGAAATTGTTGACAGTCAACCGAGTGGATGGTGAGACGAAAGGAAATTCCTTTGCACTTGAAAGGGGTTGGATTCTATAAGCGCACGTTTCTCTGTGAGAAATATAAAGCGGTCTAGTCGTTTTAATTAAAAGTTTACTAATGACCGGTATTGTTTCGTGAATTGAAGAAAGGGTCACAACTCACATGTTGGTTGCTTAAGTCATGCTGCATTGATTTGTGGTGTTTCCTTCAACATTAAAGACTTAAAAGGAAATTTTGTAATACTGGGCCAGTAGATTTTTCGAAAATGGCGAAGCAGATGCAAGACAGGGCTTCTCACAACCGTTTGTGACAGGCGTTTGCATGAAGTTGACAGTACAAAACACCTTTAGAGTGTATATGTTGTTTTCTTATTGGGGTTAGGGGTTGAACAACACCACTGAGCCCGTGATTTTTCTAAATTGTTTTTGTAACAAGTATTGAGTGCGGTTTTTGTAGATTAAAAGACCCTTACTAATATTCATCCATATATCCTTAAAGATTCTGTAGGTCACAATATGCATGTACGGCAATTTCCAACACTTTGAGGCCAAAAAAGTTAGCCTGGACTCTAAAAATGATTATTAGTAACAGGGAATGTTCGTCCTTGTTAGAAAGTATGAAGGTTTTTTCCCACTATCGTGACTGCAGCGAATCCTTTGGTGCATTCACCTACATCAAGTGAACGATAATGTGGTACTCAAAAGGTTATTGAAATAATTCACCTGGGCATTCTTCGAAATGCCAGACACATTTGATTTTCCATTTCGACATACTCAATTATTGAAATCTACTTAACGTCAGTCAAAAGGACTCTCCCTCGCCCTAGTAACTTTACTGCGAGAAAGCGAATTCTATCGAGATAAGATTTGAAAGAAAAAGTATTCTTTGTAATTTCTGTTGTGTGTATTCGCAATTGAAAGTCCTTGGTTTCTAGGTTAGATATTATGGCAAAGAATACAATACACTTAAGTAGCTTTGACAAGAAAGTAAATCAATAAAGGCATTAGTCTTGACCTAGAACATCAACTTTAAAATAATAAAACTCCCAAGGCCTTCAAAACTCGCAACAAGTAAATGACCGGCAAATTAATTCTTTGGCGACACCATCTGCAGACGAGGTGAATTTATTCCCTGGGCGACGCGACGTCACTTTTATGGTCCACGTAGGTATGTCTTTAATTATTCAAGTACATTTTACCTTCGAGTGCAATGTCTTACGTTCAATGTCAAGGTTGACTTTTTTTTTGGAATAACTTAACGCAGAAAACAGAGATTAGTTTCATTAAAACTTTTCCTACCCATTTCGAGTTCATCTTAAATAAACGATGATGATTATGCGCCAGTCCTGCCGAATTATTACCCTGGGTAAAGGTGCCTGCACTAAATTTGGGCTTAATATTTGATGTGGCTAAGTTTTTATGGTAAACAGCAGCCGAAAGGGTAAAGGATGAGGTTTCAATGGTTTGTGACATGACTTACTTACTCTGCAATAAAATGTTCAACGTACGGAGTGGTCAAGTTTGACCACTATGATTGACTTTTTCCTACTTTTTCTTAGTTTCGGACTGATTCTATTCTTGAAAGAAGGGGCTTTTTTAGGTTATAAGACAGCACAGTCAACTGATGGCAATTTACGCTGGTTTTTGACGCAAATCACTCATTGAAATTTAAATCAATTGTTCAAATAAAAACAAAGGAAACATATGTAATGATTCTGATTGTGTTGTGTCCTTTGATGCACCGCATTATATAGGTCTGTTTCTTAACTTTTAAATCTTACGAATTTTTACTAATTTTTACGAATTCTTAAGCATTTTACTCAATTGTCGTTCCTCAAGCCTTAACTCGAAAAATTCGTAAAAGAGAGCGGCTTTGAGAGAGCAAGATATTTCCCCTTTCCCCTCTTACTAGTTTTTACTCAACAAATTTCTTTGCGTAAGAATTGAAACAACTGTCAGTCGCCTGAAAATTGACTGCTGATTTGAATTTGTTGTTCTATTTGACATTTGGGTGAAATATTGGGCCAATTAAAAAACTTAGTTGTCTAAAGTCGACTAGATTGGTCTGGAATAGATGTAACCTGAACGCAAAGACTTTATTGGTCGGGAACGTCACTTTCCTACGTCAGCCATGCGGACTGTCAACTTAGTACTCAGTCACGAATTTCTTGACTAGATTCGTCGACTACCCCTCCATTAACGTCAACTGGCACAGCTGCCCATGTGACCGATCTAGGCCAATCACAACTTAGATACATCAAGTCAGTCAGCTGTCAGACTTACCAAACTAGATACTTGAACGCCCCCATTTACATATGAACTATATGTCATTTTTCACTGGTTATTAATACAAAAGCATTTCTTAACTTTTACGTAAGTTTCCCTCTCTGAGAGAGAATTCATCCCCTCGACTGTCATATTGACAGTATTTTCCTTTTTTACTACAAAAGTAAAGGAACAGCCCTTTTATGTGATTAGGCCAGGAAGGGGTAAAGGTTTGCTTATGTTATTTAACGTTTAACATTTCAGCCATATTTCCATCTTTATCATTTTCAAGTAGATACAATTTCTGTCACGCTTCTCGATAGGTTCTTGGAACAACCTTCAACATTCTAGCCCACGAACCAATAAGAAACGCCGATGTTGTTTGGCTCGCATTTTTTTTTCTAAAAAAAAAACTTCGATTCTGTTTTTTTGATTTTGTTTATTTGAACCTTTAGAATTTTATTGGTCAAGTTGAGAAGATGATATCGGCCAAATGGGCGCCGTCACAATTGATTGCCATACGTGCTCGTTTTATGGCATTTTTCAACACTTCGATCTTCGTTCGACAGATTCTCGCACTCGTGTCGTGAGGGCTTCTAGGGACTCGGGCTTGTTCACGTAAACACGGGACTTCAAAAAACCCCTATAAAAAAAAGTCTGAAACGGTTAAATCGGGCGATCTTGCGGGCCAGTGCAAATCCGGGAACGCCGCCTTCAGAATATCGGTTGTGGCTCGCGCAGTGTGTGCCGTAGCTCCGTCCTGTTGAAACCACATGTCCGCCAGTCCCAATTCTTCCAATTGCAGCAGAAAAAACTCGGTTAACATGGCCCTATAGCGCGCACCGTCCACTGTTGTCGTTTGACCAGCGGCGTTTTCGAAAAATAATGGCCCGATGACTCCTCCAGCGTGAACAGCGCACCATGCAGTAACTTTGAGCGGGTGTAATGGCTCCTCGTGCATTACTCTTGGATTTTCGGTGCCCCAGAAGCGATATTTTTGCTTGTTCACGTACCCGCTGAGGTCGAAATGAGCCTCATCGTTCATTATGATTCTGGTCGAAAAATCGTCCACTTCGTCCTCGAGATTGAGGATGGCTTGGACGTAGGTTACACGCGTTTGGCGGTCGACAAGCAGCAGCTGGTGCACGGACTGGACTTTGTACGGGAACATGCGCGAATCTTTAACCAAAATTCGCCTTAGGACCGACCGGCTGATGGCTAATTGCGAGGCACGGTGTCTGGTCGATGTTTTCGGCGACAGCTTGACATCCTCGTCAACAGCGGCGATATTCTCGGCACAACGGGCGCTCCGGGGCCGGCCACTGTTGGCAACGTCTCGTGTGGTCCCATACTCTTCAAGGTTGCAGGCAAAACGGCGCAGTGTTTCTGCAGTCGGTGTCGGACGGCCGTGGAGTCGGTGACGGAATTCGCGCCGCGCCAACACTAAAGACGAATTGTTACGCAAAAAAATAGACACGATTATTCCGCGTTCTTGGGGAGTGTATCGCTTGTTCACTTGTGTTCACTTGACATTGGCGGCCATTTGCAAAAATAAGAACATCTTCCAATAGGGTGACCACTTTTGGCCCACCTTATAAATGTAGTCCTCCCAAATAATCTGTTAAAATTAAATACTCTTGACCTTTAACTGCTTCCCCTTGTTTGTAAAATTTCAATTTGTAATGATTCATCATACCAATTTGTTGCGAAACAGGATATGGCAACGCGAATGCAAACATGAAGAACCCAGACCTTTTGATTGTCGCTAAGGTCCTGATGTCGGGCGAAATTAGTATATTGGAAAAATCTCAATTAAAAATAATTGGTCTACATAACCACTTGTATTTATTTTTTCACCTTTAACCAAAACATTCCCTATGTGATGATTGGAAGTTGACGTGGGCGAGCTGAAGCCCCCAGTCGCGGCCTGGACTGAGATAGCTCTTTTTTGTTCACGAGCAGTGAACCCATTTCCCTAATTTGGGAACACGAATTCTGCAAAGAAAACCCTGAGACAAGTATAATCTTACTCCTTCTCGAACGGACACTGGGAAACACTTTTGTGTTTTAATCTACTTCAATCAACTGAGCTGTCACTGTCTTAACGTCTGTTGGGGAAAATCCATTAAAAATGCCTATACAACTTTGTTGTGTTCTATTTATATTCCAAATGTGTAAGGGAAAACTTTATCCGAAAAACGCCCAATCAGCTATAAGCCCATAGGTTTTTCATATCCCGCATAACACTCAAGAGTGTGTAAAGAAAAAATCACTCCCAATTTACCAAACAAATCCCTGATGGCAATCGTGCCATAATTCACAAATTGAGGACGAAATGCGCTTGCTTCCTATTTTTTTTTAAATTGGCTCAACAATATATGGAGCAACTTTGTTTCCGGATTCAATTATCCCATTCCATCTGCTCAAGCATATTTTTAGACGCGCAACAACACAAAGTTGTGTCATATTTTTAGATGAATTTGAAAAGCTGCTTTCGCCGACAACTGTCTGACACTGTCACATTGTTAAACAAAATCCTCACCTAAGCTATCTGTTTAGAAATGTTTTCCTTGTCGGCAAAAGGCAAAACGTATGCCCCCGCTCTCTCATTGCCACATGCCTCCTATAGTCCTATTGCTGTGCAAATATCCCTGGGATGGATTTTTATTCGACTTTTATTGGAAAGCAGCTAAGTAAGTAATGTTTTCGAAACTCCCTGGGGATCAATTTTCTCATCGGAGGTGAGTCCCTCGACGCAAAGGCTTTCTTCTCAGGTAACGCAAAAGAGGTAATCTGTGTGCGTATAAGAAGGAAGCAGCCCGTTCCAGTTGCCATCCGTAATTTAACACCTAATGGGGTGGAATTGCGCGGAATATGTTCCGACAATGGTGTACGAAATCGATATTTGAGGTTAAGGCACTGCCAACCAAGAGTGTCGGTCTACGGTTAATCTAATCAGAAAATCAGCGTGTACCCGAAATTGATATTAAACCCATTCTAAAGATACAGATACAGAGTTTATGTGGCATTCTTGTTAAATTTCAGAACGAAGCCATGACTGGGACACACACACAGAGTCCCGTCTTCTCACGAATCACGCTCGCTCTAATGGAGGACTCGGGTTGGTACAAAGCGAATTTTACAATGGCATCCCCATTGTCCTGGGGCAAAGGACTGGGTTGTAATTTTGCGATGCGAAGCTGCAAGGATTGGATTCAATTGAATAATGGAAGGTTAGTGTTTGAAAAATATTTCTTTGAGACAAGCAGATAAAAACATAAATACATTTTTACAACAATTTTGTCTTTTGCAATGGAAAAGTCTTGCAAACGGAGAAGATAAGCCCAATAATTTGCGGTATGCTACATTTATCTAATTTTACCTACTTTCAGTTTGTTTTTCATTTTTAGTTTGATTTATTAGAGGGTTTTTGTGTTGTATAGCAAACTTTTTAAGTAGTTGTGCCTTGTTTTTATTAAATTCTCGTTGCCGCAACAGGTTCGTATAGCTTCGGTATTTTTGCAACGAATTGAAGCATTGTTCGAACGTGTTTATTCATTTCACTTCCGGGAGCCATTTTCTTTTTCAGAAAGTCAAAATTCTCCAAGTCTCTCTAAGTAATTGATATGAAAATATCAACATGCTGAGCTTTCCCATAATTTCTAGCACGTAAACAAAATGGCCGACCAAAATACGTGCCACGTTGCATGTTAGGTTGTGCTTTCCCTTTTCAGTCAGACGCCTGTTTAGGGTTATACTTATACATCCATTGAATTTTCCGTGTTAGAAATGCGTAATGTTTTAAATTAACCATAAAACTACCAACGTCTTTTGGCACACTAATAGCTTTTTGGACTCAAAAAACTGACAGCCACACAATGGACATACTTATGTGACATTGGATTGGGGTTTTCTGATTGTGCTTTCAGATTTAAGATTTCGTGTGTCTACTGTCTAATCTCTAATGGAACATAAAAACGCGATTTGCTTACCGGTTTTGTTGGGAAATCCTAGCCCAGATTAATTTCTAAATATTTGAAGATAATTTATCGAACATAAAAAGTGACCACCTAGAGCAATTAAAATTCTAAACATTATTCAAAAGCCGTCTTAAGTCAACTTAATTTGCCTTGACTGTAGATATTTCCCGTGATCATAAACTCTAGATTGGTCAGCAACGTCACCTACTGCACCAACCGTTCAATCGAAATGTCAAGAGATCTGTTCCTTTACTTTTGTAGTAAGAATGGAAAAGCCTGTCAAAATGACAGTGGAGAGATGAATTCTCTCTCAGAGAGGGAAACTTACGCAAAAGTTAAGAAATGCTTTTGTATTAATAACCAGTGAAAAATGACAGATAGTTCTTATGTGAATGGGGGCGTTCAAGTATCTAGTTTGGTAAGTCTGACAGCTAACTGACTTGATGTATCTATGTTTTGATTGGCTGTGTCAGTTGACGTTTATGGAGGGGTAGCGTACGAATCTAGTCAAGAAATTCGTGACTGAGTACTAAGTTGACAGTTCGCATATGTGGCTGACGGAGGAAAAGTGACGTTCCCGACCAATCTAGTTTTTACGTTCAGGTTACATCTACTCCAGACCAATCTAGTCGACTTAAGACAACTAAGTTTTTGAATGTGCCCAATATTCCACCCAAAATGCCAAATAGAACAACAAATTCAAATCACTGTCAATTTTCAGGCGACTGACAGTTGTTTCAATTCTTAAGGCTGGTACGCTGTTCGAGTGAAGTGAAAATTTCACTCCTCTCCATAAATTGCTGTGAAATTGAAAGTGACATTTTCACGCCGAAATGTCAAAAATTTAATGCGACGGACAATAAAATCCAAGTGAAATAGCTTAAGCAACGCCCCCTACAAATCACTTTTTGAAGAACTATTTTTCACTTCAACAGCGTACTGCCTAGTGAAATTTTCACGTGGAAAGTTCATTTTGACATTTCGAAGTGAAAAATTTCACTTCACTCAAACAGCGTACCAGCCTTAAGAGGGGAAATATCTTGCTCTCTCGATGCAGCTGTCTTTTACTAATTTTTCGAGTTGAGGAACGACAATTGAATAAAAAGGGCTAAGAATTCGTAAAAATTCGTAAGATTTAAAAGTAAAGGAACAGATCTAAGTACTATCGAAATGGCATTTCAAGTTCTCACTTAACATTTCGATTGATTCACATTTTTTGACTTAACCTCTACAAACGTCAATTGAAAACACTTTTCTCGTGGTCAAGCTATGCCAATACAAATTCAGACATTCGATGGTCGACTACACTGTCAAACCTACCACTGTACTAATCGGTAGGTCAACTGTCATTCGGCTAATATATCGAACGCCCCGACAAATTAACTGGGGTCAGTTCAGGGCACGACTAGGGCGCCATAGAAGTCATGTCGAATACGGGTTTTCAGTACCAGGGCGAGTTAAGTGTTATATCGAACACATAAGGGTTAACCCAGTGCGCACTAAGGCCCACGTCAAACAAATCTAATAATAGAAAGTGGTAGAAATCGGTTTTTTAAACATTTAATTTTGTTATCACTGTAATTTTTGCAATCGTTATTGTTTAAATGTCAGCATTATTTATTCACAGTAAATAATTTAAATGTTTCTTTTTATTCCAGAGGCCGGTCCATACATCCCTTCTGCTCAAAAGTAAAACGGGATCCCCTCCAAACCGAGTGCACCGATGATAGAAATTCGGTTGCTCTCTGCAACCTCATTAGACACGACTTCGAATTGCCGAAAGAATACCAAGTACGTGTTTGAATTTGTTAAACTGTTGTTCCCCCTCTCAAATGAACTTTGCTTAACAGAACTTTGACAGCATCAATCACGTAAAAGACGGCGAAGAAGGATTTTACGGGGGCTCAGTATCTCTAGCAGACCACTGCCCCTACATCCAGGAGTTTACATGGAGAAGCAAAAACATCATCGTGCGAGGATCCCACTGCAAATTCGAAGAGAACAATCCAAGTGAGCACTATATACCCTTTCTCAGAAAAGATTAAATCGAACTTATCCTTACTCTTTCCAGAGCCGGAGAAAAACTTTGCCCTGGAGAGCTACGGCAAGGGGTCAAAGTGCTTTGATCACAGCGAAAGCATGTGGGAGGAGCGTTCCTGTCGACAAACCCGTGAGTGGCAACACTGGGGATCTGGTTGCTACAAGTACAAATGCGAAAACGGCCGGCTACACATCTTGGTGGCCAACTACTCCTACGAGTGTTACTACCCCGGCCAGCAGTTGTCAATCCGCATTCATGCCAACGGATGGCTGCATAAAGGTGCCATAATTTGTCCACCGTGCCATGAGCTCTGCGGCGATGTGTTCCAACGGCAAGGCGACTATTGTAAGCTACGCGAGGAGGCGCCACCATCGAACAAGTACCCACGTGATAATCTTACTTGTGCGGCAACATCAGTCGGACCACAGACACTGCTGACTCAAATTAGTGTGATAGTATGCAGCTACCTATCCATCATACACCTAAGGACGAGTTAAAAAGCACTCGTCGAAACCATCCCATCTTGTGATACTTTCGCCCTGATCCGGAGATCGCACAATAATAGGCTGCGTGTGACACTGATCCTTCGATTCAAGATTTTCTATTGTTTGTTGCGAGTCATACAGAAAATTAGTTTCGAAATTTTGTTAACGATTTTATTTTATTTATTTTACTCAAATCAAAACCTTGTACTATACTGTGAAGGACATTTTTGAAAGCGTTTCGAAAGCACATTCCAAGCATAACGAGGAGCACAAGCTATGCATTTCTTTTTAATTTCCATTTATTTATGTGTACGTTTTGTTCGTTTAAGTATTTAATTGTAGTATAGTGAAAGTGTTTACAAACATTAGTTTAAATAAATATAATTAAAATAATTACGTCTTATGTATGTATAGTGGTCGTGGCGTGTAGAAATATAAAATCAAAAAGGAAACTCCATCTTTGTAGATTTTTGAGACATTATTTTGTAAAATAATATTAAGTCTAAAGTTAGAGTGAACAACAAACTTATTTAAAGAAATTGTATGTCTTTTTAATAAACAAAATATACTATACAGTCGGTCCACATGGACTGGAATTTTAAAAGTGACTAAGACTTTTGTTTCACTTGTTGAACAGTAACAAGGAATTACTGCAAATGTCGTGGACACAACGCAAAACAAATCAGAAGACCCCAGGAACGTTGCGTGTTTCGTATTAAAAGATGTGCAGCGCAAAACACAATTATTGTTTATTAACTAAAGCAATTAATTAGGAAAGCGAATCTTTGCCATGTTTCCTATTTTGGCATTTCATATACCAGCGCTTTGTCGGTGTCGATCCGACCTAGGTGAGCCTATGTAGATCAATCAATACCAGGGGGCCAACTATTTAATTCGATTCTATTCGAAGTTGTTCCGACTCTACTTCCAAATAGAACAGTTCTCTTTCAAATTAGAATCGGAACTATTTTTGAATATATGTAATCGAAAGTAGAATCGAATTACATAGTTGGCCCCCAGCACGCGAGATTGTCTTTTGAGACATCGGACACGAAAAAATAGTCAAATTGAAAAATTGTTTGTCTCGATTGACTTCAATTTGAGTTGCGTTGTTGGATTTTAAAAGTTGGTGGAGGTAAAGTGCTTTTGTAATGCAAGATGCGCTATTAAGCTGCAACTAGAATATAAATATTAACCGGCTGACCGTTTGGGTCACCTAGAAATACTTAACTCAATCCCAAATATGGACATGTTCTGCTCCATTTCCGACACTATGGTCAGGGAATACAAATTTGGGAAATCATTTGAGGTAGAGATATTGGACCGTGCAAAATGGGCCAATGGTGTCTCGAATCTTGACTCAAAAAGTCTGGTTTGGTATACTGAAGGATCGAAAATGGAGTCCGGAGTAGGTGCTGGTGTCTTTGGACCCAACAACAAGGTCTCTATACCTATGGGAAAGAGTCCCACTGTTTTTCAGGCTGAAATCCACGCCATTGAGATCTGCGCTATTCTAAACTTAAAAAATGATATTAAGGACGCTAAAATACAAATCTTCTCTGATAGTCAAGCAGCATTACAGGCCCTATCGTTCAACACGTTGCGCTCATATACAGTGAAGTGCTGCCATGATGCCCTGCAAACACCATCCAAACACAACAGGGTTAAACTTGGATGGGTACCTGGTCATCAGGGAATTGCAGGTAACGAATCTGCGGACGAGCTAGCTAGCGCTGGATCAGAATCCGCCTTCTGCTTGATACAATAGATCTTGTAGGTCGCAGTGTTTATTCGTATCTAATACAAATTATTCATAAAATACAAGCGCCTATAAAATTTACCAAATAGGTTTGAGAAGCGGACACCCAAAAGGGAATGACCTAGCCTCGGATTTGGTTAAGCTTCAAAGGATTCCCCGGCAACTGCTATTAATTGCCTTTTTCGTCTCCTTTCATTTTTCTCTTAAGTGGGACTTGAAGGATACTTGGCATGTGAGTAAAACTCCGAGGTATTTATACTCCTTAACTACTTCAGGTTCCTGGTGCTCCCAAGTCCATCTTTCTTGCCTTGAGTATCGTCCATACCCATTTCTAAATATCATTACTTTGGACTTAACGGTGTTCACTTTAAGGTTCCATAAATTGCAGTAGTTTTGGAGTCTATTAATCATCATCTGCAACATTACTGGAGTTTCCGATAAAATGACGATATCGTCTGCATATAAAAGCAGCTTTATTTACTGGCCACAAACAAATCACTATCTACACTGACAGCCATGGAGTCAAACGTTGTGAAGTCAAGGACAGTACGACAATGCAAGAAATATCTGGACGAAATATCACAAGTCAACATGGTGACCCTATGCTGGGTACCAGGACATTATAAATATAACAGGTAATGTCCTAGACCTAGAGGATCTGGAGAATGTGGATCTTAAAGCACTACTGAGTTTCATACTCAAATCCGGGTGGTTCTTGTAGATAAACAGACTCTATATCATCAACTACTTTCAGGATAAACTAAAGCGTTTTCCAATAAGAGGTGTTATTTTGAATAGCCCGCTATTTCGGTAGCTGTCACTTTTAAAGCTTTTATTTTTTGACATTTGACAAGTAGAAACTACGCCATTACTAAAAATGGAACGATAGACGCTTCAACAATGCATTGACATTATAAAAATTCACTACAAAAATATTGAACATTTTGCAGTCACAGTTCGCAAAACTAAAGCATTTTTGGGTCGTCGTGAAGCACCTTGTCGGACCGCAATACAGAAATTGGTGGAAAAATTCGAGCTGTTGGGACAAGTTAGTGATGTGAAGAATAAAACCCGTGCACTTCGCTCAAGAACAACTGAGAATATTTCTGCTGAAGCCCAAAGTGTTGAAGAAAACCCAGGTTTGTCCATTCCTCGTCGTTCTTTGGAATTGGGCATTCCACAAACGTGATTAATGATTTTTTATGGCCGGAGTTGGATGGTATTGATCTGGACAACGTTTACTTTCAACAAGACGGCGCTGCGTGCCACACAAGCAACGAAACCATTGATCTTTTACGAGAAAGGTTTCCGGACCGTGTTGTCTCTCGAAGAGATCTTGTGATTTAACACCTTTCGACTTCTTCCTTTGGGGCCACGTGATGGTCCTGTAAACGTGGTCGTGGTGGTCATTTGGCTGATGTTGTTTTTCATTATTAACGGCATACCTTCCTCTTTATTATGAAATAAATCATTTGTCTCAAAAAATGGCATTTTTCTTTGAATATCAAAATAACACCTCTTATTGGAAAACCCTGTAAATAACCTGAACTTTACAGAGCTTTAAGACTCCAAGAGATTCTTACTAAATGTATGGGGCTCTAATTTCATAAGCGGTATAATTAATCTCTTCAACAGGTATTCAACGGATGGTTTCCGTAATTGGACACAATGGACCCAATTGATGGTCTACGTGAAGCTATGGCAAACGCCACAAGAGCATCAACTTACCTACCTAGAGGTCAGGTTGTCTCGCCCAGCAACCGCCTAAGATCTTCGTCGAACGTCTGTATTAAAAAAATATGTCTTCGATGTCTACCTTTTACTAGGCGCACTATATTCCAAATTGTTTAAAAGTCCCATTAAACTCACAATAGACAACTTCTTCGAAGCAGTCTATTCTTCGTGCATTTCCAACTAATTTCTTGCAACTAAAACAAAAATGAAAAATGCCAGCGTTTGCTTTTAAAAAGTTCGATGTGATTTTTATTACATATTTTCGATCGCAATAAGTTTTGTTTTCGTTTGGATTTGTTATATCAATTATAAACAAATGCTATGTTCTTACAAAAATATTATCTGCTCCTTAAGGATATGCAATTAATTTAACTTAAAACTTACATGAATAATCTATTAATATTTACACGCATATTTATATATTATTTAAAAAATACAACAGGGTCCACATTTCAATACCTCAACAATACAATCAGTCGTTAAGTCATTCAGTCATATCTCCTTTCCGTTTCTCTTTCATGTTCAGATATCTCTCAAATTTTGTTTGTTCGCTTGTTTAATTGTAAATTCTTTAATGACAATTGGAAATATTTTATCTCTAAGCTATTACTGCCGCACCAAAATGCGAATATATTAAAGCGTTACCTACTTAAAAAACAAAACAATTTAAAAATAAAAATAAAATTAATTACATATATCACTGTTAATTTTTTTCTGCATCTATCTATTTACAAAAATACGATTTGTTTACAAATTTTCATAATAATTAACTGCTATACAATAATTTAATAATAATATATATAAAAAAAAGATTCAATTAAATAAAACAGTTCAGTAGAAAAAAATAATAATAATAATAGAATAAACTAAATATGTATATATCCATTATTAACTACATTTTATACAGTTTATTATTTTAGCTTACACATTTAACAAATATTTTTTATATATTTTTGTTTTGCTTTTCGTTTTCTAATCCAAACAATTCAACTGATCTATACAACACTGGCCAGGGATTATTTTTAACTTAATTTCTTTTCTCTTTCGCTTTGTAAATAATTTAATAATTTTGTAGTATTTTACAATAGTGTTTTGGTTAACTACTCCACAGGAAGTGAGACCAGTTGACAGCGTCAATCGACTAGTCTCGAAATCTTTTAAATACATACATCCCCAAAGTGCAAAGAAATAAAATTAGTAAATAAAATAGCATTAAATAATAAATAATTTATGTATAATATGTGCATGATGGTGGTATTTAAAAAAATATAATAAAACCTAAATATGTCAGTGATATATCCAACTACTTGGCAGCACTGAATCCTTGACTGAGTACAACGCTCTCGCGTACCAATGCACTCCGTCTTGCACTGAGCTCGCTTCGCTGAACCAATGCCGCAGCGACGCCAACAATCTGTATGGCAACAAACCCCAATGCGCTATCGATTGACTGTTGATGACGGCGTAACATGACGCCGCCACAGAATCCACAATGATGGTACCCTCTCGGGTGAGGGGCGCCACAATGCCTTTCGCTAAAACAGCCGACAGATCCACCACCTTTTGCGGTTCCAGATTACCCAATCGGTTCACCAACACAAAGTCACCTTCTTCGATTTTGTCAGCAAAGACATAGTCCATTAGCTGTTTAGTTGGATTCCAAACCATTACCAAATGTGCGGGTGTTACTGTAAGCGTAGCACCGCCATCTGTACGAATTCGGACAAACTCCTGTGTTCGCTGAATGTCTCTATCCAAGAACAGAATCACTTCGCTGTACACTGTATTACCGTCATTGGTCATGCTGAGCACTTGGTCACCCAGTTGAAGTTCGCTCATTCGTTTGGTCTCGCCCGTGGATGTTAAAACCGTACTTTCGCCGGTGAAGCAGCCATTGATGTGCGACATTTGTGTTGAATCTGCAAGGAAAATGAAATGCGGTTAGTTTCAGTGGTTTTTCATTGAGAAGGACATCATTTCAAAAGTTCACACTTCACAATGACAGCAGGTTTGAATACATTTTATTTATAGGTGACAGTTGGGTGGTTATTTATTGACCAGTTGTTTATAGATTTCTGCACTGTTCGAGAAGATTAGTCACATTTAATGGGCATATTCAAAAATCTAGTTTTCTTAAGTCGACTAGATTTTTCGGGAGTCTGGACTAGGTGTACCCTGAACACAAAAACTGGATTGATCGGTTACGTCACTTTTCCTACTTCAGCCACATTAGATCTGTTCCCTTACTTTTTTGGCCAATTTCGGCAAAATGACAGATATCAAGGAGTGGGAATATATTCCCTTAGAAAAAGAGAATGTAACCAAAAAATAAAGGAACGAAAATTTGGCATGACGTTTGTTAAAAACATATGCCCGAAAGAAAATTAATTTTCAAAAATAAACGTCAGTGGGTTTAAACAAATTTAAAACAATCGGATATACCTAGTTTAATATTAATTTTTCTTGCCGATTTATCAATTTTTAATCATAAATTTCAGCACGTAACAAACAAAACCTAAATAAACAGCCAATTCAAATTGACTTTTGAGAGATTTGACAGCTAAAGTCAGTTATAACAAACTAGGAACTAGCCCAAAAAAAATTCTTGGGCTACTATTTACAGGTTTTTTGGGGAGGGGAAATTTTTGTTCTCTCTTTGTGGCTTTCTTCTATCCAACATTTGCGAAAGGCAACAAAGTTTGACTAAATTTGACTAATGTGTTCGAATTCATTATCGTTAGGGAACAGACCTTATGTGAACTGTCAATTTAGTTGACTTACTCAGCCACTAATTTTTTGACTAGATACGTCTGTTACCCCTTCACAAACGTCAACGGAAATAGCTGTTCATGTGAACGACTTTGGTCACTCAAAATTAAGACACATCAATCAGCTGTCAGACTGAAATAGTAGTTGACCGCGTTCCTCTGCCCGCTGGACATCTAGCAAAAAATGTCTTAGATGAAGGAACGCTCGCGCAGCGGCAGCGGCAAATTTTGCAAACGTTTAAACGATTTGCCTTTGAATTTTTTTTTTCTCAATGCAGCGCGTAGTTTTGCGCTAGATTAAGAAATTTCCCTGAAAGGGATATTTTACAAAAAGTGCTAGATGTCAATTTTTTTTATATGAAGTTTCACATGCCGCTGTTCATCTAGCGGGCAGTGGAACGCGGCCATTGAACGCCCTCCTATGTCAAAGACGCAATCGAAATGTCAAGTTTAAACAATTTTGTTCAACTATGTGGCATTTGATCCTGCTTTTCTGAACTACGTTGATTTTTCACCCGATTGGGAGTTTGGAATTCCAATAGTTGCTTTACTGACAGAGACTTGTTGCGTGGCAATATTCTTACTAACTTCGAAGCCTAACTTTGTGTGACCAACACTGTAAACTGCAAACTGCCTTCAACAGATCTTCAACTATTCATGAACCTTTTGCAAAAGAAATCAAAAGATCACCCCTTCGCATGCCCGATCCCTGGATAACATGTAACGTCATAAGCCACATCGCCCAGCTTATCATCGCAAATCTCATTTAACCGTGACACCGATAACTAGTTTCCAATCAAAAAGATCAAAGAGCAAACATTTGTAAACACTATACCCATCCTTCCTTTTCAGGTAACACGATCGAACTCTCTTACAATTATATTTGGCAAAAAAGGATTAGGTGCAAAAATGATAATACCTTGACGTTTGTGGCTGGGCAAATCCTTGCCGCATCCATTGTCTCGCTATTTCTAATCTAATTTGCCCAATTTCGTAGCCCATTGCTCTCGATATGTGTAGGTATATAGGAGCAGTGCCCCTCGTTCTCTGTCTTTTTGCATAAAAATGAAAAACCAATCCATAACCATCAGGACCAGGATACGGATTAGGATTTCTTATTCTCTTCCCGCTTTCTCGTCATATGTATAGCTGGCTAAGTCAAAAGGATAAGACGAAGAGGGATCAACTTTTCCAGATCTCAGATTATCCTGATTGGATCAAGACAAACAACAGAACCTACAAAATTCCCCATACCATATACAAACAGCGCACACGTGTGCATATTAATACAGGTGAGTGAGCACCGTGTCAACGCGATGACTTTCACTGTGGAGGAATGCGTTTAAGATTGTCTCTCGAAGTTTCCCAGCAACACAAATTTTTCATTGATGATTCGAATAATTTAGCGCAACAGTAGGTACACAAAAGAAGGACAACGACGGCGATGATGATGATGGTCATGAGATGACGACGAGACAAGTATGTAAGAATTCGAATCAAAAACAGAACAGAATTCTTGAAGGGTCATAAATTAATAAACCATTAAAGTGGTTAAATTATCTTTTATCTTGCCTTCTCACAGATAAATTATTACAAAACCGAAAGACACAAGATACACTATACCGCGCATGTGTATAGTATACCATCGGGCGGCGGCGGCGGAAGGTTGCTCTTGGCTTGGACCGTGTGCGCGCGGAGGTATTAAAAAATTAGTGTCGACAAAAAGGTTAACTGTCATTTATCTTGTGGCTCTTTGTGTGCGTTGTGTGAGAAGTGTTCTTCTCGCTCTGTGTGATTCGTTCTCATGTTATACTTCTTTGGCTGTCCGAATGTCCGACTGTCCGACTGTCTGTCTGTCTGTCTGTCTGTCGGTCGGTCTGGGGGACTACTGCGCGCTGTGTGCTTTTGTCGAGCTAAATGATATTAAAAGTAGATGACACTGATATACCGTGGATTTCTGGAAATGTATGGCCACTGTCCGCCGAGGCACATACCTACCTATATGGGTTTCGTCTTCAAATTGGTCATGGTCTAGCCTCGTGTGGTGGTGGTATACCTTATACCTGTGACTACTTTGCTCTGGTCACAGAGTGTGAGAATTTTAATTGAAATTCTTCCACAGAGAAGGTGTTTGTTGTCTTGTTGTTGTTGTAACTTACATAAAAAAAAAAACAGACGACCAAAGACAACGATACCGCCATCGGTTATATGTTATGTCAGCGGCACAGCACATTTAATGCGCACTTGCGGTGCAATTACAAAGTCCACATACACCAGCACCCCACTGAGGAGACAGAGATCCTTTTGATCTCGTGCGAAAGACCACACACGCAAGTGCGTAAACCGAAGAAAGCAGGACACTAAACAACACTAAACACAAATAATAGCCTGCCATTGAGCTGCCGCATGTCCACATAATGGTCCTTCTCATTCGTTTCTTTTGTGGGTCAAAGGCATCTCTGATAAAAGATAGCGGAAGCGGTTTTCTTCGTCTTCTTTTTCTTCTTCTCGTTGTGTATGGCAATATGACCCCGGGGTTATTTATCGATTGTCCTTCGGTCGGACAATAAATTCGTGGTTTTTATTTCTCATCACCAGCAGCAGGCGCCCCCTCCTCACTCTATGACACGGCATTCCAGAGAATTAAAAATCAATTTCCCATCTAGTATATCTAGTATCTGTATCTGCTGGGTGAATGCTGCAACCAGAGTCATCAATGAGTGTGACTCTCTGGCCTAATAGCAGCTGTTTTACTTTTACTCCTCCAATCTTTCATTGGCGATCTCTCGAGCCAGCGCACTACTACAGCAGCAGCATCTCTTGCCGCAGTCCATGAGCCCATGAGAACCACGTTGGGTGTCGTATCATCAATTCGTTTAATTTGACAGGCGCAACCTAAACATGTCAAAACACACTGCATGCGGTTGCCTTTTTAGTTTTGTGCCTCTCCTCCTTCTTTCTGTTAACAATTTTCTTTTTTTTTTCATTTTCTTTTCTTTTGCTTGTGTTTATCTTGTTTTTTTTTTTTTTTTTACTTAATTCCTTATTATTATAAATTATTTTTTCGTTGTTGGGCTTCTGATGTGGCTGGCTGCCGCTCTCTACCTGTGTTTATATATAGGTACCTGGTGGTGGTGCTGTTGCTGGTTTGTGGTGTACGGTGTACGGTGTACCCCCGCCTTCTTCAGACTCCATTTCGATTGTGGCTGCTGGCTGCTGTATACGTTTGTTCTTCTTATTCTTTGGAGCGAACAACATAACGAGAGACATACAGGCAAAACGTGGAAAAAAAAGACTTCAATTCAATAATATTTGCTGTACACTTTTTGTATCTGAGAAATCGGATGATGATGGTGGTTTTGGTTTTGGTGCTCCTTTGGAGCATGGCTGTGTGTCTTTTAATAAAGGAAACACGAAAATCGCATTTTTTTTCCTTCGTCTTGAGATCGTGTTTTAGCCCTTTCGTTGGGTTCTTAATTTTTCGTTCATATCAACAAGATGTCTGCTTGCAGCTTGGGTGCAAAAAGTTGCCCCGGGCCCCACCACAGCACCGGTAATGCTGTTTGATGTTGTTCAGGCCCCTTCTCGTAATTGAAAAGCTTAATTGGATTTTTAACCATTTTTATTCGGCTTAATTCACATTCGGTGAGCTTTCATCGGCTGACGATGACGGTGTGCGGCGAGAAGTAGTTAAATGGTTTATTTCCCCTCTCTCAGGCCGGCGGCGGTTATCATGGGATTTTTATCTACAAGTAGTGTATCCACCTTCGAGTTAATGTAACGCTCCGCACAGTAAATGGTATTTTTATGATCGCGTTACTGGGAAATGGCTTAGTGTACGCATAGCCGCTGATGGGGAAGTGCGGGTTTAAGTGATTTATTGCTAAAAAATAAAAAAAGCAAAACACTCTTGGGCGGAAAGAGATTAGAATGCTTTTAGATTGATTTCCTTATTCTTGGGAATACCTAGGTATGGTTTCCGTTCTGGGAATTTCGCAATACATTTTGATTGGGCCTATGATGAAGCTTTTAATACCCAATTTAGGTGGAAAGGATCGTTTCATGAGATGACTCCAGACTTGCCCTCGCCACAATTGAATGACTTGTGTAATAATTCTAAAGTATTTTTGCTCCATTACTTTGGCAGCACTTTTCTATAATATTTAGGATCTATACGATTGATTAGCCGACTCTCGACCAACTAGGAATGTACTTTTGAAATGTAAATGCGAGCCTCACCAATTTCGAAGCAAGTTGGCATCACTTTAATCTTAACTCTTGATAACTTAACCCTTGCTATTTTTAACTAGCTGTCGATCCATTTCAGGGAAACTCTGTAACTCACTTGTTATTTTTGACTTGGCATCACTTTTTAGAAACGCATTGGTTTACTGACGAGCCAAACGATCTTAATAACCTTAACTTTCGAAATAATTAGTGTACTTTCATTCAATAACAAAAACTCAACGAGAAGGAGCAAAAGTGTCACAATTCATTTTTATATGCGACAAATGTCATCTGTATTTATGAAGCGCTTTCTTAAACCTTCAATGCGAGGGCGAGCAAGTTTGTCCATTTAATTCGGTTTAAAGTTAGTTGCTATGACAAATTTTCAAAGCGGGTCAGATTAAGATTCTTAATCAAAAACGATGTCAACAAACGTTACTTATGAATTGTTGGCAGCACTTTTAAAACGAAATGTTTATGTCAAATATTATTTCATACAAACTGTCAAGCGTTACTATACCCGATGCCAATTACTGACAGAAAATTTATTATTGGCAGCACTTTTCTATAATATTTTGCTGTCAAAAATGATTTTTTCCTTCAAAATAATGACAAAAGGAACTTCGCGAAGTCTAATCACTGACATTTCGAGAAAATTCTGTTTTAGTTAGACGAATAGCATCGCAAATTGTACACAACTTGAATTTGTTTCCACTCATTTCGCAATTGTCATGACAATTTTCCAAATTTAATTCGTCTGTCAGAGTTGCTATCAGAAACGCAAACTGATTAGCGAAATAAAAGCCTCCCCTGCATAAATAAACAAATTGGCACAAGAACCTACATAACTTTGCAAGCAAACGTCAGTCAACATACAAAAATTTGACGTAATCCCTTTGGAACAGGTCGATAACTTTTATACACACTGCTTCGGGTCTGTTCACAACTCAGAAAAATTAAAATTTTATAGTTAATAAAAGTTCTACTGCAGGCAGCCATTTCCAACCATCTGGCGGCTCTATTGGTCAGCATTCGTTTATTATTTATTACTGTGGAGGAATGTACTAAAAACGGTTCTGCCTTTTCCATCGTAAATTCTTTGAAAACAACAGACAAATGGCCCATCAGTGATGCTAATGCAACAGTTCTTTAGAGTCAAATAATTATTACGAAAAACCACCATATTTTCTTCTGCGAGTGCTGCTTGATTTTAGGTTATTATTTTGCACACTCCGCCGGAAGTTTTAGCGCTGTACTTAGCTGTTAATAACTTCTTGAATGGAATTTCTACAAATATGTTTGCAATGCACATCGTCTCCGTGCCACTGATTATGTTTAATGTATATATTTCGAAAAAGTATTGAAAATAAATGGAAATTCAAGGCACAGCTCCGGTGATATATCGGCATGATTTTTGAAAAACTGTCTTCCGTGTTCGTCAGAAGGTGTGATCGAATTTTGTAGGCCAGAAGTCAGAACTCTGCTCATCACAGCTTTTAGACAAAATGAATTTCGGGGCAACTACCAAAATTCGACACCATTTTCCATCCTAATTGACAACGTCTGTACGACAACCTTCCTAGAATCCCCAACATTCCCAAGGCGAAAGTAGTCATTCAGCACAGAAACCTCCAGCTAAAAAGGAGCCAAAAACTTCCTCTCTGCAGAATAAAGGAAACTACCTACAGGGCAAAAAAAGAAAAACGAAAAAAAAAATGGCTATTCTAAAAGCCGCAGGTTAAGCATTCGTTGAACTTTAAAACGACCATCGCCATCATCATCATCATCAATATTAGACTCATGCATGGAATTCAATTCGATCCGCATGTATCGATCGGTTTCACCGCGCGATCACTACTTACTTATATATACCATATACCAGCGCATTTATTCCGGTATATGTGTACGTTCGAGTATATTCCCAAAGGTTTCGGTTTTCTTCGATGCTTTTTCGGTTTCTTTTCCCTTTTTGTTGCGCTGTGGTTTACAGACTCTTTTTCTTTTGTATCTTCGAGAGTATAAGAAGTATATAAAAACATGTATAATGTGGAATAAAATACACAATTTCTTTCGAAGATATTTTTATAGACATGATTTTCCTCTTATACAACGCGCGCGCGCGCTTGCGCTCAAGTCTGTTGCATTGGCGCTGCTAGCTGCTATACGCCGCGCTTCAATGAAGTCTAAAAACTGGGGATGCTCGAAGCGTATAGAGCGGGAGAGCAGCACAAAAATAAAATAAAACACCATTCAACCGTGGAGAGGAAGAAGCTTAGAAGAAGCGCATCTTGATGATGTCTTCTGAAACAAAAGGAAACCTGATTTAAAATCGTTTCAATGGAATTTAAAATGGCACCGCTTCATGGCAGACAGAGAAAGAGAGGGCGACCAACAGCACCAGTCTGGCATCTGGTTGGTATAGGTATGCGCCGCATCCCATATGCACATACCTTACCTCTGATGATAGTCAATGGAGGCAACGCCAGCCGTATGTATGAATTAATTTTTTGGGAGAAAATCTGATACGAACAGACATAATATTCCTGGAAATTACTGTTAATCTTAATAAAAGCACGTCATCAATGGTAATGGACCCTGGCACAGCCGAAGAAGTGCCAAGATTTCCAGTTCGCAATGCAACACTTTCGTATTTCGTACATATCTACCTACAAAAGACGATCGCTTCCCAAGGACTGGGAACTGCTGATCTTGTTGGCTGATTGCCACCATTTTGAGGATGTATTCCTCCTGCTGTGGTTATATGTGTGTGAATATGATTTAATGTTAAAAATGCACCTACCCGACTTCACTGAGCAATGAATATGCGCTCGACTCTCATAGTAGACCCAATCGAAGCCAGCCTCCACGGCCAACCTCGCCAGCATGCCATACTTTGTTCGGTCACGATCTGATGTTGTGATATCGACAGCACGTCCTTCATAGTGCAACGATTCGCCACCATGCATATTATCCTCATCCCAGCTTTCGGTTACCCGCAATCGTATCATCGGCCACTGATTCATCACAGACACGGCGAGTGTGTTTAGTTTCTCCTTGCAGCGCTGTAAATATACAAACGGAAACACAAAACAATGTAAAAAAGCAAACGTATATAATTAATCAACGGAGAGCAAATAGCAATGAGTCAGTCTCTCTCATTAGCGTGAGACATTACTCCTAGTCGCGTCTTGTACCTACAGAGGTCTAATTTGAATTCAATGAGTTTCGTTTTGGGGCAAACTCCACCTCCCTCTCGTAACCACACACACGCACACCATACACACTTGTAGGCGTGGCCCTTATATAATTTATAATCTCCAAACAAACTGGTTTCGTTTCGTATACCCAAAAAAAAAAACCGACTTCCCAAAAGAGCGCATCATCGCCGAGAGTTATGGAGGCAGAGAAATAGTTCCAATTGAATTTTGATTTTGCACATTTCGCTCGATTTGTTCTCATCAGGCAGGACCTCACATCGAACCGAAACCAAAAGCCAGCAAAAAAAAAAAAACAGTCTGCTCAAAATTGCTGTCCAAATGTTTTGTGAAAATTTAAGGTAATCAATTTTACGGTAGGCGGGTTCCCTCCACATCACAACAATTGTTGCGGTGGTATCTTTTGGGAAAACATATAGATTTCCATCAGGGTCAGGGCTTTTGTTTTGTTATTTTCTTATTTTCGCAACAAGAATAGGTATACGAGTGCGCACAAAAAAAAAAGGAGTCGTATTCGTTACATCAAATTGGCAGCCGTGAAAATCAGATTTGCCTGCCTCTGTCAGTGGTTAAGTGAAAATGTACATCGATCTCCGTAGATAATTGGTATCGTTTTGCGCCCAAATGCTGTTATTTTGCCATCGCCTACTTTTTTCGGTTTGTCCGTCTCTGGCATACTGATGTTTGTCCTAGAGAGGTACCTAGATTGGTCCTGGTGCGGCACTTATCCTTTGGTACCTATTTATTTATTTATTTATTTATTTTCCCCCGATTTCCACTATGCTGATTGAATGGGAAAAGACAACAATATAACACACTGTGGAATTCTTGCATTGTTGTCCAAGGATTAATATTTGTTTACTCCTTTCGGCGTGTGTGGTTGGTGGCTGATTGCGAGAGCAAACTAATCTAGCCAGTGCACGGATTCTACGCGCTGGAGGACTCTATGCAAATAGTAGACGCAATGAAAACAACATCAATTTATTCTGTTAAAAGGCGCAACAAGTGATCTGACGCTTTCAATGGACTGATGATGATGATGATAATGGTGGTCGGTCGGAGTGGACGGTGATAATCACACGATAATGATGCCGCATTCTGCGCCTAACTCCTTTGATTCGAAAGGTGTATATTTAATAAGAGAAAAGAGTAAAACTAAAACAAACGTGTCCATCGTCCACATATGCCGATGATGGGTATATTGTATTTTTGGGCTATTCTCTTTTTTGTATTTATTCGGAGCAAATATTTGTCATATTTACGTTTGCATGGTGTGCGCGCAATGCACTGACGGGCGAGAACAAGTGTCGGCAGGCCGCCTTCATCGTTTGACCATTTCCAGAGAAATTTGTATTCAAACATTCTGTGGGGCAGGGGAGCCCAAACGTTTTGAAGAGAATCAGGAATGAAAGGTTCGTATTAAAGGTGGCAGCCAATTCTATTAGGAGACTTTAGAAAAAAAATACTCCACGGGGAAGGATAGCGAATTTTAGAAAAAAAAATATCCAGTTCGGAGGTGAACTCTTTTGTTTTAATATAGGTATAGGGTGGTGGAAATTGCGTAAAAGAGACTGAAAAGCGGCGCTTCTGACTGATTGACAATTTTTTTTAGTAAATTTCAGTAATACATAGGTATTTGAAGTAAAACACACCATATACGATTACACCTATCAATGCCCATCAACCAAGACCGTCCCACTCACCCACTGGGAGCGATTTAAACAAGTAGAGCTGAAATATGTTCCCATCAGGACAGGACGAGCAGTATTTCAACGGATTATAGTGGGCCCATAACCAAAGGCCTTTGGAGCTTATTATCCAAAAATGCAGTCGTTAAAGGAATGCCGCGCCTCGGTGAAAAATGCTGCTATAATCGTCACCAGATTGGCTGGTTACGAACTTGCTTAGGAAACTCTATTGTTTGGGGCGGATCAAGGTTGGGTTACTCGGTAGACTGTTGTGAAATGAGAGAATCTGACAGCTCAAGTAATTTTAAGTAATTTTAAGCGATGTCTAAAGCAAAATAAGAAAATAAGCCACCACAAACAAACTGATCGACAATAAAGAAAGCATGCCTGAACAAATTCATTGAATGGGATACCACAAGGTTGGGTCCTCGTACCATTGCTGATTTTTGTGTTGGCTGATTATTGTTGCCTCGCGTAAAAATACGGTCAGCATATTCTTTAAACCAGGACAGGGACAAGTATTCTGAGTGCCTCTTTTTAAAATATTGACCTCTTGTTCTTAGAGCGGATTTGCGCGTCAACATTTTAATGTAAGAAAGTGTTACGGATAAAGGTAGGGGGTCATAAACCTCTAGGACATCACAACGGATCTACATTGATCTAAGTGTGGAGCGTACAGGTTTCTCCTGTCCCACCAACCCCACCAACCTTACCAACGGAAAGATATTCTCCATGTAGCTTTTCCCCAAATCTTTCTTGATATGATTCACACTCACTTTTAGTAGGTATAACTAGTTTCTCGATTAACAAAGTTTTGGTTGTTAATCTTGTGCAGAAAGTTGACATTAGGTCGTATGAATAAAAACTAGCATTTGCTTTGAGCAAAAGGTTTAAGCAAAGTAAAAGCCCTTAGGAAATGCTTGAAACCGATATGAATAAAAATCTAGTTTCTTAACTGTCAAACTGTCAAAAAAAAAAAATGTTGTGGGAAATTATCAAAAGTGAAAAAAATTCAAATGAAAAACTGAAAAGAAAAATATATAACAGGTATAATGTGAAAACTTATCGCATCCATATTTTGTTTGGTTTTCCTGCACGAACAAAACTTAGTTTAACTACAGTGGAAGTCACTTATAACGACCAGTTGCTTATAACGTCAACTTTCCTTTGGTTGGTTCATTATACATATTTTAAGCTATTCAACCGTCGGATATAATGCTATCGACTTGTCGTATATAACGAAATGTCGGATATGACGACCAATTTTTCGGAAAAAATCGGTCCTCGTCGTCGGCTATAACGACGAAATGAGAGAAAATAAGAAAATGTTTTTGTTAAATATTATGGCAGTTTTTTTTATGTGTCGTGAAAGCTGCTTTTCAATTAGTTGTCTTTAAGAAAAAAGTTGTCACTTTATGTGATTTTGTTTGATTTATTCCTGAATATTTATGGAAGGCAGTCTGATATAGCGACCGCCGGATAAAACGACCTTATTTCATCAATCCCTTCACCGTCGTTATAAGCGACTTCAACTGTATTTATAAACAAAACATCGACAATTCACAAATCTTAAATTGTTTTATGTATAAAAGTTGTGTACAAAATATTTAGCAAAAGGTCTTGGATAGCATTTGCTTTGTCTGATAAGCTTTATTCATACCGATACCGGTCTGAGTAAAAGGTCAGTGTAGCCGCTTTTCGAACATGTCAAAAGTTGGAACTACTCAAATTGGTTTTTATTCATACGAAACGCAGCAAATGCTTCGATTTTGACATTTTTCTTGAGTAAAAGCAATTGCTACGCTTTATTCATACGACCCATTGAGTGGTGGGATGGATTGCAACTGATTACAGTCTTCTTTTGAACGAATGTAAGTACTGAATTACTGAAACAACTGACTATATATTCTATGCACCTTTTTATGAGATGCATGTCACTTTGAATACAATTTCACATTCATTTCTAGATGCAACTTTTCACTGCTTTGGTCTTAGGGCATATTCTGGTCCATGTGCCTCAAATACGTATAAAATTTTAAATAATCACAACTATGTAGCGGAGAGGAGCGAGACGGATATATAGATATAGTTCAAAACATAGGAAGTAGATACATCGAGGGCAGTTGGAAAGAAGTAAGGAAGGAGAGCGGTTGATTAATGCCTGTTGCGAAAGAATAATTTCATTAATATTGTATACCGATCTTTATTCTCAAATATTACTCGTACTTTTCTTTTAAACTTTTAGATTATATTACCAAATGTATTGATTAAATAAAATCAACAAAATTGAAGAAAGATTTTATAATTATTTCTACAAAAGCCTTTTTTGGTCATTAACGTTCCGGAAACGACGTCGTTTGGACAATCCTCCATATGCGATCTACCCGAAGTTCTCATGCGATCATCGATCAATTCCCCATTAGCCAAAATTTTGAATATACAGTGTTGCCCCAGGTTACATGCCACTCTTGATTTGAATAAAACACACACCCTCAGGCAGTTTGCGCCAGTTTGGGATATACAACATTAAAGCGCGTGGGTTGATTACAATTTTCAGTGGCTTAACCTTGATTGCTTTTACTACTGTTGGCATTCGGTCAATCGAAGCAAATTGAGTTGTTCCCAATTGAAAAACTATATATTTAAACAAGTGCAGAGTACATTTCCCTAAAAGGTAAACTCTTGGTTTGGTTTGTCGGTGCATTTCACTCTGGCTGCTTTTTTCTGCAATTTGAAGACCGGAAACTACATCCTGCTTGATATTCGAAAACGCTTGCGATTTATTTATGGTCGAACTGAATTTTTGCGATCATCAATCAATTTTTCATTCTTACACATCCCACCAATTTAAAAAAAAGGGGGGAAATAAATCAATAGCGGCAGGTAAACCGAGTAACTTTCGATTTCCTTTCGAGCTTATCGTGCGCGCTCCATATAATATTTATTGGCCTTATCGAGTCATTTATTGCTTTATAGCTTAAGTCGTAATAGATAGCAGAACGTGCTGTGCATTTATGTCCACACGACAAGGTTAATTAAACAACCTGCCAAGTGCTTGCGCGGTGCTTAGTGCGCGATTAATCATATTAAACGATTTATCACTCGTTCAAGTGCAACAATTACAAACAGCGACAAACTTGGCAAATTGGTTGACAAGTGTCAACTGCCAGTAGGTTGTACACCACCGACTTTGACACCCCACTAAGCAAAGCCGCCTGGAAGACCGCACCTCAACCTCAGTATATTACACTCATCATTTGGCGGACGGCGCGCGCGCAGCCACCATTGCAGAGTATTAAATTGTTTAATTTGGTGTCTGGCTAAAACAGAGAGAAACACATCGGCCGGCCTAAAAGAACGACCAAATTGAAGCCACAAGAGGAAAACATTAATGTATCAATATTGACCAAAGAACGGGCATCGACAATTCTCAAAATTAACATGCGCTCACTTATAGTCACTTGCAAATGCATTATCAATATTGATATTGGTCACTCGTCATCAACAACATCATCATCATCATCATCACCAGTCAGAAGCACATCAACAGCAGCAGTAGTATATGACATCGGCGATCGGCATCGGCATCGACATGGGCATCGGCATCCCCATCATCAGAGCACGCACGTCGGGGTACATTAGTATTTAATTTCATATTTGTACAAACTGTTTTAATGGACACCTTGGCTGGGTGTATATGGTCCGGACTGGACACGGACGGCATACTGTTTGCATCTCACTGTATGCGGCACGGTTCTACTTGAACAATTAAACTCTGGCTAAGTGCAATCATTCTCGTCGTAGTCGTCGTCTTAAAGGATCCATATAAAATCGCGCGTTGTAATTGCGCGCACTTTATACTCTACTCATCACCATTAGCATCATCATCATCAGGCATAAGTACCCGCACAGGATCACGAGATCAATGGTTTTCTACTGCGCGCTGTAACAATTATGCAGTTTATTTTAATCGCATTTATTTATACGAATTACGGTTCAATTATTGCTATAAGCGCATCAGTTGATGCGCTGATGGATCCAGATGGAAAGTGGTCTTGCCTGATGGTAATTATGCATGAGAAGCCTGGCAATTCATTAATCATCTTCATCATGTTCGCAGGAAAAATGCGCAAAAAAATGAAGAAGAATGCTGAGTTTCACTGGAAACTGGCCAAACAATGGAAATCGAAATGTTGGCATTTTTATATTTTGACTTTTGCCCGCAAATATTGTGGCTGGTTGTTTGGATTGATGGCTAACCCTTTGGGAAGAGTCGCACAATATATACAAATTTGTGGACAATAGAAGACGGACTACTGTTTGGGTTTGCAGGGAATTCCCCAGACAAGCCCTGTGCGTGGTTAATTTGAATGGGACTGCGTCTGAGGTTTGTATTTATAAGTTGGGATGCTGAATGGAGAGCCGAGTGATTTTTGCTCTTCGAAGCTGGCAACCCTGTGGACTTGCTTCAGATGGCTGGTGAAAATGTCTACAATGAAACGGGAATCAGATGCGGATTCTTCGTAGGAATTATTATATTATAGAATCACATCAAAGCTGCCTCAGTATAACATAGAGAAAGGATGGCATCTTTAGCACGAACAACATTTAACAACCGATAAATGGGGCAAGTCTGCAAGGGCTATTGACGGTCTAACCTGCTACTACCCAGAAACAAAAATAATTCAACTTTGGCTGCTTTAGCATGTCTAATTCTACAACAAGGAACAAGCTCCTCAGTAAGACGACTGTGCGTTTACCTACCAAAGACACCAACAAACAGGGGACAAACAGTATTCCGAAATAATCAAAAAAGTAGCAGAAAGTAGCAGCTTCCCTTAGAAAAAGAGCCGTGGAAATGATAACTGGAAAAAGGTTACAGAAGATTGCGCCTGTTAAGACCCTAAAGCTCAAAGTAATGTCAAGGATTCCAGAGAAAAAGATTTTGTACGTTTAGCTAAAGAAGGGTCTACTCACAGTCATAAAGGAGAATAAGATCCTGGGAAAAATACGAGGAAATTTAATAGTCCAGCGAACGAAAGAACAGTCAAGAAAGCCAAATGACTTGCTGCTGGGACTGGAAGTCACTTCCTTTGCGGGCGCCTTTTCTGGTACAAAAGATTGGTACAAAACACACGTAGACAAGTCTCCCCGAATGCCACTTTCAATCGGGTATTTATGGTTTTGCGATCACTAAGCAAGTGGGACTCCTAAGAGACGAATGCAAATTCTCTATGCGGCCATAAAAGTTTGACAAAACGTTGGAGTTTCATTTCATGCCTCCGTTCGGCAGCTCTAAAGAAGCACCTCACATATTTTCAGAGGTCTAATTGAGATCTAAAATAAAATAAATAAATAAATAAATATTTTGGCGCGACAGGTCTATGGGACCCAAGGCCTAGCTTCTCACAACCGTTCGTTTTGTGTGAGTTTTCAATTTTTGGGACGAATGGAAGGGATCTTCAATTTTACGCCGAGTACTCGGCTGTTTGTCAGACGTTCGCGAGAGGTGGCGCAGTGGAGAAAAAACCTAAACATGTAATTTGGTTCTTTCGGGATTCGAACCGGGGACCCCTCGCTTAGTAGTTCAACACACTAACCACTAAGCCACTGCTCCTTCAAACTTCGCCTATCCCAAATAGTCCTCCCGCTACCGGTATCTGCCTTTGAAAAACAATCGAATTCCAATAAAAAGAACAAAAAAAAACACCAACCACAACTTGATCTGTTGCAAGGCCAACGCACGCATTGTGCTCGCACACACCGTCTCCGTCACCATCGCCATTCAGAGTTCGCCCTAAGCCAAAAAAAAAAAAAACAACAAAAAACCCACCGGATACCACTTTGCGACTCTAATTGTTGTTCAACCACACAGTCAAACAACATTGCCCACCCTCGGGAAATGATTGCGCGTTGCCTGCGCTCTATCTCGATACAGTAATCCGATATCTTGCACCTGTTATCCCTGTGTTATTACGAAATAACAACCCCTAACCATCAATCACCACCACCATACACGAGGAGCAGGACTCTCTTGCCTCGATCGGTAATTACACGGTGTAATTCATTCATAATTGGGAATCACAAGGATAAAAAGATATCGATATCGAATTCGCCCCTCGTATATCTCGTATGTGTGTGCAGTGCGGTTGTTGATAATAGTATCCGCAGCACAAGTGAAGTACAGACCGACGCGACGACGTTAGGATTGCCGATTAAATTCTACATTTCTGCAAGCGGGGCCACTTTAGTTGCAGTTTTTGCGCACTTTTTACCGAATCGATTTAATCGACTGACTAAACAAGTGACAGCGATGTCGATGAAGACAATAGCGAAATCGATATCTCATATCCTCTGTGGAGCGCACTGATTTTTATCGAAAAGGGAAATCTTACAACTGAGGAAGTGGCCTATTCGAGCGACCACAAAAAAAAAACACACACAGAACCCGACTATAACACCCATTGAGCGGTAATGCATAAAAAAAATGTAAAAACGTATATAACCGTACATAGTACATTAACACTAAATGTCAGTTCCGTCGTTTTGCGTGTAAGATGATCGTTTGGAAGGAACTTAAAACCGTCAGACGAACTGCAGGAAAATGAGAAACAAAAAGCAAAAAGAAAAAAAAAAACAACAACGCGCAATGTCATTGATCGATTGGAGCTTTGTAGGGCAGTAGAATCGTGTCCTCTATTTTGCATCCGCTTCTGGAACATTTGCGCGTGGGATGATGATGATCCCCATCATCAATCCTATCCAAGATAAAGATAATAAATTGTTTTCATTTCTCGTTTTGATGTATCGGTTATCTATACTGTCGTGTGTCGGTATACTTTGACACTGACTCACGTCGTGTGATTTGTTGCCTTTGGTTTTATATATATTTTGCGCACTGAAAGTGATTCATTCAGTTTATTTATTGGCCCATCCGCCGGCCATTGTTGGTGTTTTTGTAACGATCCTGAATATAATGGGCGATGTTTATTTTACGTATCTAATTAAATAGTCTCACGTCTATTTGCCCGTTGGCTGTATAGTTGCATTCAATGTTTGCCAACAAATAGGGGATTTCTTAGAAAGCAAAGCGGGGATTTTCGCAAAAGTCATTAGGGGTTTTTAGTCTACAACAACTAGGTACACTGATAAGCATTACAGATACTCAAATTAGCACATTTTCATGCGAATCAAAAGTGCTAACAGCTTTTTTCCATACGAAATCTGACAAATTAGAGGGTCGTGCGCATCGCACTCAATGTACCTAGTCATTGTTGATTTATCCTGAATTCTAATCGAATATTTGTGATATCATTATGACGAATTGCCTATGAAAATAATTATTAGTATTACACTTGCGAGTCCGGAAATCGAATGTGTCGATAAGCTCAGATGCCCTTGACGTTGCCAGGGGTCTGGTTTTAATCTGGTTTTATGTCATCAGCTGCTCACTTTTGAATTGAAACACCCGAACATTGCAGTCCTTCATCTTTTGCAAGCTGACCTTGATTAGTATCGACCCTAAAAGCCCTCACGACACGAACGAAGATCTCGAGGAAGTGATGAAAAATGCCATAAAACGAGCCCGTATGGCAATCGATTGTGACGGCGCCCATTTGGTCGATATCATCTTCTCGACTTGACCAATAAAATTCTAAAGGTTCAAATAAACATATTAAAATAACAGAATCGAAGTTTTTCATTTAGAGAAAAAAATTAGAGCCAAACAACATCGGATGACTTCTTTTGGCCCGCCTTGTATTTAGTACAACTGACAGCCTTATATTTAATAAACAAATTGATGTCCTCGCGGTCACTCACTCACATTCCATGCTTAGTGGACTAAGTGTTAAAATTTTAGAAGACCTATCCTTTTCCTCGAACTTTTAGCCTTGTATTATTTGACTGTAAAATGCACTTGTGTAACAGTCATGTTAAATTTTAACGCACAATTTTTAAATACAAAAATTTTTACAACTTTTATATAATAAACAGCTTTTGGAGCTTCCTTCAACTTCCTTGTTATTTAAATAATTAACAAAAAGTGATAAATTCGATGGAAAATGGATTTTTTAATGGACAATCTGCGACATTCCATCATAACCTTCTGGCAACACTGACTCCGAGGTGAAATCGTTAGAAAGTTTGATAGTAAGCGGCAGGTTTGGTTTTGGCGTCTAAATCTTAATCTTAATCTAAATTTACACATATTTTATTTTTAAGGAGAGTTGTTCAAAATATGACACTGATGACAATCAGCAGCCTGATGTCTGATAAGGCACACAGTTTGACGTAAACAATCTGTCACGCGTCTCAGCTTCATTCCAATGTCAAAAGTGTGACACTGAGTAGTTTCACTATTGACCTTGCTAAATTCCACTGACAAATAAAATCGACTATAGAAAGGCACACGCCACCAGGAGTCAATATTTACCCATACGAATGTCCTTGCTACCGAGTAATAAATGGAAAAATTCGAAAGTAGCAACATGTCCCCATGACCTTGCTTCCGCATCAGCAATATCAATAAAATCGCACAGAATCTCTCTCGCCTCGATGGACCCGACCCAGTCAAGGACACCAATCGACAAAAAAAAACACATTCACCTTGTTTCTACGAACATTCTACCATCGTATACGTCAGCCAACGATCGATACGCCTTATTACTACTAAGTAGTAGCAACAAACTCTGTGTCGCAAAACAATAATTGTTTGTTGCCCAAAACAATGGCATTCGTCCTTGCGGCACGGTATGCTACCGCGTTTTCTATTCAACTGTCAACAGTTGACGGCGTTCTATTGAAAGCAACACCGGTTCGGCGACTCAAATTGATGGCCAGCCATAAATTTGTAAACAAGGACATTGCGGCACTATATAATATTCCACCCTCCCATCGAGAGTGTTTTTGGGACGATTTACCAACATCCGAGTCCGAGTCATGCGGAGAGCGCACCTAACCGATTACACCTCTGATGCGCTCTGCGTCTAATGGGGAAGCCTATCGAAATGCTTTATATTTTATATATAGTGTGACGACACAGCGATAGGCCAAACATTCAATAGTTTAACATCTTCACGGATAAATTTCATTATCAGGACGCAAACAAAGCACGACCAACAGAATAGAATTCCGCGCAATTAACACATGGCCCGCTCGTCGATATATACAGTCTTCTGATGCTACATAGCAATCCATAACCAAATCGTAAACGAAAGGATTAAAGTAAAAAAAAAATAAAGGAAAGAAAATCCTCAATAAAACGATTATCTTGAGTAGATGGTGTGTTTAACATTCCAAACTCGGTCATATAACCGTGATGGGTTTTTAAAGGAACACAATGCTATATAATACCGCGGCGCGCTCGGTGGCATGGCGGCTGGCGCGGTTTGTTGGCATAATTTATTGTAGAATCCATTTCGCACTAATTTGAGATTTAATGATTGTTTATACCGGTTCGCTGGATGTTATGACAGATAAAGGAATATAATGTGTACCCAAAGATTGCCAAGTGATTAATAGTCACCGGTGGGGTCGCACACAAATTTTGTGGGTGTAGTTTGTGGCACACTGGCATCTGGCAGGCTGCCTTGTAGTCAATTACTCACCTTTTCACATTTCGTGATTAATTGCTACACCAATCGGAGAGGACACTATGCGCGCGGACCCAAGTTGAGCTTTTTGACGCGCACAGCGCACACAACCGCATTCAAACGCTTTGCCCAGCTTGAAGTGATGATCATGCACGATGCATATGAGACCTTATGTCCACTTACTGTCAGTCTAGATTAATTTGTGTAATTAATTAGAACATAATGCAGTACAGGCAGGCGATCAGGTAAATTCCTTCTTAATCCAGTCGCACCATAGTCGTTTGGTTGCTGCGGTTGTGGGTCTGTCTTTCTTTGACGTCGTCGCTTTGTTCATTGTGTCTGTCTGTGCACATGACGGCGATGAAGATGATGATGATGATGCCACTTGACACTTGATGAAATTTCTAGGTTTATTGTGTGCGTGATGTGATAGCGCCGGTTGTTGTTCGGCGCAATCTGCCTATTTCTGACATTTTGTTGTGGCAGCAGTCACTCCGGCATAGGGTGTGAGGTGTTTTGTTTGACATATGCGGGTTTGTTCATGCAGCGTATGAGTGTTAAAAGTGCCGCTTTCATTGTCACATCGGAAAGGATGATGGGCCAGATTGATTGGTTAAAATTGGCAGGACTGACAGGCATTGTTATTTTCTTTGAAATGATTGCATTTCTTTGGCCATTACCTTTCGCAGAATCGCCATTTTGATTGCCAGCCATTCCTCCTTCTGTTACTACGACACACGTGCTCACAGTGTAAAAAATCCACAAGTTCGAGTGGCGTCATTTTCAGTATAAAAATACGTCACTTGCAGACAGCTTAATAGTTCCCCCTTAACACTAATCCTAATTTCGATGGTCCTCTGTCCTCTAGTGATTGCAACAAACATTGGAGTATCACTTCAAGTATGAAACTAATTGCCGGATAAGAATAAACAATTATTACCTAAGCTTAGTGGTTATCGGAGATATATGGAGGCATTTAGCTTCTCTGTGTGTTTCCGAAGCCACTTTTGGGCTATCTCTCTATAGTAACCCGATCCATTTGGGCTAATTTTTCACCACAAACTATATTGCTGACAAAATGTGTGCCCGCCAAACCGTGGCACTAATCTGCGCGAGAAAAGGATTTATTTACACAACCGTGCGTATGGGTATCAATATCACACGCGGAATGTCCGAATTCGATATCTCTAGGTTTTTGCGCAAAAATCAATCTCTCTTCTTTTAATCGAAATGTGATAGACGTGATAGTTTTGCGCAGAGATATTATGTGCGCTGTTCCCACGGCCCCTTGCATTTCTAGTAAATCAAAACAAAACCACAAATCCAACATGACATCATTCACAACTGCGCCGCCGCCGCCGACGTCGTCGAAGAAGTCGATCAGTGTGATGTGAGATGATGACGACCAAAGAGACGACGACAAAGGCGATGATGATCTTCTGATGCTGCTCCTCATATACGGATGGTGATCGTGAAGTGAAGAAAATCCTCCTCGCCCGAATTAATTCCATCTTCCCTAATAGGATCCCTCCGCTCTGTGTGTATATACTCCTCGTGTGTGTACAGCGCACAGATCGAATTACAATTATTGATGAAATGTTTTGTGCGATGTTTAACATGATAATACTACTGGAGTGGAGATGGTCAGTAATCATCATCATCATCATCATTCTCGTCGTCGTTGTCGTCATCCCCACATCAAAAGCCAACATCACTTAGAACTAAAGCAGAGACAAATAAACCGGAGGATTATCTTCTCGCATTCGGGTTTACCGTCCGCGATAAGGGATCCATTAAAAAGCTGAGCTCTCCGAATAATCTCTAGCGCTCGCCTCCATATACCTTGATGACGGTTCCTCTTTTGGCTTATTAAATTATTAATAAGAAATTCATTACGATTATGGGAGTGAACAAACACCAGTGTCACGACACCATGGTATTAAGATGGAGGCGCTTAAATATCACAGCTTTTGTAGATAAGATTCGGAATGCCTTGAGGGGTATATTTTTTTTCCCCCATATATAGCCGTGGTCTTATTGCTGTTTTTGTCGGAACGATATCAAAGGGGATTGGACATTCGAAAGTTGTAGTCATCAGCGTGTGATTTTCGCAGCAGATATATAAAGCTCACAGTTGGAGATATACTTATTATCAGAGTGTTAGATCCGAATTTATGAGTGCATTCTTTGGCTATCGCTGTTGGTAGTTAAAGCTGGTATCTCTGCGTGGAATCTAATTCTAGGGAGAACCAAGTGCTACCGCGGAGTGATGGATGGTCCGAACGGAACCAATGCATGCGTGGTATAAAAGTGACAGTTTGACGTCCGTATACAGGCGTTTAGTACTGTCTTTTAGCCTTGGTTGGCAACGGATTTTAATTCAGCAATCAATAGATCAGGGAAGGCGATTGTAAGTATATTTCACATCAGCACTGATTGTGTAAGTCGTGTCAAGTGGATGTAGATTGTCCAATCAAGTTGCAAGTTGCTACTGAGAAGTAAATTCTCAACAATTAAATGACGTGGCCATCTTTGCTCACCCTGTAAAATCGACCAAAGAAGTCGAAAATGGCAGTCAATTTTCCCGCTTGGAGATAGAGAACAAGGTTTAGGATAATGAAAATAATACACTATTTCGTGTCCTTTCAAGGAAAGGAAAACCAAAAATAAAATTGGGTCCTCTACCGGGCGACTGTTAAATAAAAAAATAAATATTTTGGCGCGACAGGTCTGTGGGACCCAAGGCTTCTAGCTTCTCACAACCATTCGTTTTGTGTGAGTTTTCAATTTTTGGGACGAATGGAAGGGATCTACAATTTTACGCCGAGTCCAAACGGCTAATTGAAAAGCTCTTTCATGACAGTTTTACTCTCGGATGTTTGTCAGACATTCGCGAGAGGTGGCGCAGTGGAAAAAAGCCTTAAGATGTAATCTGGGGTCGAATCGCGTCGTCCGTGAAGGAGCATTACTTTCACGACATTAAGTTCATTTTACATATGAAACAAAAACAAATCCCGTCACGTGATGCTCGTTCACGGATGACGCCAATCGACCCCTGGTTCTTTCGTGACTCGAAACGGGAACCCCTCGCTTGTGGTCCAACACACTAACTCTAAGTCACTGCGCCACCGGGCGACTGTTATACGACTAAATAAACTGTTTTAAAGCCGAGTTCTACTTTCCTATCGTTCGTGCTCCATTATTTAAACTATTTCGCAAATTGGTAAATAAGGATTTAAAAAAAGCGCTATCAGGACATATTTTTAAGACCTTTTTAAGTCCTTAAACCTTATCCATTGCAATATAATTGATTTACAATAGAAAACAATAAACCAGCATGTATTTGTATAATATTCTAGGTACTAAATATGTAAACGCACACACTCTGTGCGCAATCCCTAAATGGTGTGCGATAAAAAAATTTCATCCGGTTGTACATATTTGAAAGGTATTATTTAAGTTTAAAAGAAATAAAAATAGCCACAGTCAAACTTTTGCCTATTAAAAAATAGTTTTTCTGACTACCTACAATTCGAATTTTGCCAAAAGCAGAAGGCGACCTTTTTGGATTTAATACTGTGTTTAATTTTTATAGGGAAAGGACCAACATAAGAGCCTATGGAATTTTCTGCAGCAGGTGATAAGATCTCCACTTAACTTGTAACTCCTGGTGTTACAGCAATGTGTTGCAATAGTGGGAGCTCATTTGTGATAATAGCCACTTGAACTGAATTTCAACTCCAAAATTGGTCGTATCACTACTTGAAGTTTTTAAATACTCTGAATAGTCATTTGTATTAGACTTGTGGACTTTTGTACCCAAAGTAATGCCACTCACTGCAAATTGGCCACGCGAAAATGTTTCCTATCAGTTTGCATTTCTATGCCATTGAGAGCACTTTAAATTTATTGCTGCTCAGGAAATGCGACCATAAACTACTACCCATGACTATCGTCGATATACGTGCAGAAACATGAAAACTAGATCACAAAATTCTACCCGATAAGGCGAAAACTATATTACTCACTTGAAATATAATTTTTCGACAAACTTGGACTTTGAACTTCCAAGCCCTCTAGTTGCTGATAGGCTTTCGTAAAAACAAAACTTTCCAAAACCCACACTTCCAATGACATTGCAGCATATGTAGTCACTCATTGGCGTGTGCTCACTTTGTGACTAAATTCATATCAATCACGATAACTTAACACCCAACCGTCCTTAGTTTTGATGGGCTTCCGCTGCTGCTGCTGAAAACACGTAACTCTTATCGGCGCCCGCAATCGATCAGGTCGGTAATAAAAGTCTTCAAAAGAATTACATTGGTTTTCGGTTTTTCTGAATTAATGTCAAGCCAACTATTTATCAATGGGCCCAAATCGGCAGCAGCAAACATATCAAGATAAGCACAGCCATATAAAAAGTTGTTTTGCACATCGATTTGCGGCTTATCGATCGTTCGATAACGCACGTGATATACCATATCCAACCCATTAAAAGGCCATTTCGATCGTTTTTATTTTCTTGAATTAAAAAAAAGGTGTGCTAACTATTATTGCTCCCCACACCGATAGACAAGAAACTGGATTTTTTTTTTCTCAATGGATATCGGACGTGGGGTAAAACCCGACCGAATTCGAGTTGGGAATTATATCTTTGGGCCAAAGCGAGACCAATAAAATGACAGCGACTACACGAAGACGAAATGAACGCAGTCGTCGTCGTGTTGGCCGCGTGTTATGCATTCCATTGGAGATTATTGATAAACACGGTTGCGGTTGATTGAACGTTGTGTTTTTCTACAGCTCACCTGCGTCTTATCACATCGATGCAGCGATAAGGCGTACCTATGCGTTTTATCCGTGTCGTATGTGTGGTGGTAAAGGTGAACTCCCGCCCGAGGATAAAGGGGGGGCGGCCGATACATTCTAGAGTGAAAAAATGTCGTTGTTCTATTCGTTCAAATATTTACTTTGATGCGATAATAATGTTAACGATTGCGGACAGCGTGTTACCATTATTAATAGCATTTAGTGTGTTTTTTTTTTTTCATTCGATAACGAGCAGCGTGTCAATTGGAATGGGGAGGCTTAAGTTTGGATTGCCTGTTGATCGTAGATAGCAATAGGCTGTTAGTTGGTAATCAATAAACATAAACCTTCCAACTGTTGTAAAATTGTTTCACAAAAGCTTTATGAGCGAGTGGTTGGTTGATTTGATCGAAATTGACTTCCGTCGCTTTGATGGGGTGCCCTCTAGCAGAGCGAAAGGGAGCGAAATTGAGGTAATCTGTTTTAAAAAACCAGTAATTCCCCGATTTGATTAGCGTGAAAAGTGTGCCCGGCTGCCATGTGTTGAACATGATAAAATTCAATTGATACGATTCATGGTTATGGCTAGTTAAACTTAATTTCGCAATACATATGGCTATAAATATATTTAATAAATAAATTACGTATATGCGTTGATAAATACGAGTACAAAATGCTGGGCTTTTTTTATTGTTTGCACTTGTATAGGTTCGATAATCTTGTTTTCGATGTTCTACAGGATGTTTTGGTCACTTTATTTAAGTACTGGTCGTAATTACTTTGCGTACGAAATTAGGCGCATGATAAGGTGATTTGTTAATCAGATGGCATTTTTGAGATTTGATACTTGTATTTTTGGTATAAGCACTTGAATATAGGTGTAGATTTTCAAGCGGTTTTTGACCCCTGTCGAGTAATAGATATAGGTAGGCGAAACAGCTGAGTAGTGATTGATATTGGTTTGGCAGCACTTTTACATGCCAAAATGACAAATTTTGCTTAAAATTACATCACCTTCATCATAAAAAGTTACAGTAAGTAAGACTTGAGTTGGGAGATCACTGTTCGCATTGGCCGCTAAATAAAAGTGCTGCCAATTTGTATTTTTTTGTCGAAGATGTTGATAAATAGTACTAGTTTTTCTTAATTTGATTGAAAATAGTGTCTAAGTGATGAAATGTTATCAATTTGACAGAGGTTATTCTTTCACTGTTATCGCTGCGACTTAAAACTTTCCCAGATGTTAAAATTTCGGCTTGATATGCGTCATTTTCTTGCATTTTTTTAAAAACATGGACAAATTTCGATATAACAATTTAAAAATAATTGCTTCTAAAAAATTATTTTAGTGCCATAAAATTAAAAATAGTACTAAAAACATTAAACTTTATGTTACCTATGATTTAATTTAATAAAAGTGTCTTTAGAAATTTGTTGTATATAATATCCTAAAGTTGACACATTAGGCTTCACTTACGGCCATATTATTCACTCTCTTTGACAGCGATTAATCTGATTTAATTTAAACTGCACTCCGGAGACCAGTTTAAGTAATTTAACTCGGGTAAAAAATCAATTTCATAATGTTCACTGGTTTTTGTTTAGCTTACTTTTTTGACATTTATTTGCTCGCAGGAGGCAGGAAATAAAAAAGTGATATAAAAAAAAGGTTCCTATAAAGACGCTGAACAAATGGATATCATTGGTGATATTCACGAACTTTGGATATCTTCGTTGATGAATTTATTGCTCAAATGCGGAGAAAGAATATTGGCACATAACAAATCAAAACAATTAAAAAAAAAATTATAAACAACAAAAACCAAATGTCATTATTTGCGAAATTTGATATTAGGTACATAGGTTTTAAACAGATTAAAAACGGTTTAAAGTTTTTGAAATCCGCATATAAATCCATCTTTAATCCATCGGGTTTAATGCATGTTTTTTAGTGAATAATATGGACAAAGGCTTAAATTATCGGATTTAAAAAATGCGGATTAATGGACGGGTGTAAAATTAACTTAAACCTGAGTTACACCCGGAGTGAATAATATGGCCGTTACTGGCCATCAGTGTAAAATACGAATTTAAATTTCAGCTTCTGTCTTATAGAAATCTTATTAGAAAAATTTAATCTTTGATAAGTTACATATTTGTCACATAAAATGAAATTCACTAGCAGATTGAAATTCATACATCGTTGGAGGCTTTTTAATAGTTTTTAACGCGTCAAAATCAGTGAGTAAAAATATTTATTTGCAGCGGACCAAATTTAGGTAATATCTCACGCGTGAAAATGTCACTTAGCCGTGGGACAATGTTTTTTTGCTCGGTTATCAATTAATTCGTTAATTCTCGTGAAAAAAAAAACTGAGAGCGATAATTTAAGGCTTCTTGTGCCAGATGACATAATTTATTTTAATTTTATGTTGACTGGTCAATAGAATTTGAATTATTTCTCAAACAAATTTTATTTTAGTCTTAAATATAAAATACAGTAAAAGCTCGTTAATTCGGAATGGAAGGTCATTCCGAATATACGAATTTTCCGATTTAATGAGATTTTTTTTATGCACTAAAACGCGTTCCTATTGATGGAAAAATGCGAACTTAAAACGAAAAATTATTTAATTAAAACAAATTCTTTTTGTAATTAAAAACATAAAAAATATATATAAACATTTAAAAAAATGCAAAAATTAAGTGAAATAAAATGAAATCGGGGAAATTTTTTTTCGAAATAAACGAGTTTTCCAAATTAAAGAATTACAAATTAAAGGGCTTTTACTGTAGATATAGCATTACGTACATTAAAAAAAAACACATACCTATATAATGTGACCATAAAGTTCATATCGGGCCCCAAGTTTCTCATTTGCATTTTTAATTTTAAGCTTTAGGTATTCTGGGGACGAATTAGGGGCCCAAAAATTGATTTACTGTATCCAGTCGTTTGAACTGAAAAAACCTCTTCTTATGTGGTTTCCAAAATTCGTTTTTATTCTTAAGCTTAGTGCCCTGCTCGAGCTGAATTTTAGCTCGCATACAAAATTCTCTCCAAAATTTAGCTGACCTAAATTTAAGCGGAGTGTCGGCGCAGTGGCTTAGTGGTAGTGTGTTGGGCTACTAAGCGAGGGACTCAGGTTCGAATCCCGAGAGGGCCAAATTACATCTTAAGGTTTTTTTCCACTGCGCCACCTCTCGCGAACGTCTGACAAACATCCGAGAGTAAAACTGTCATGAATGAGCTTCTCAATTAGCCGTTTGGACTCGGCGTAAAATTGTAGATCCCTTCCATTCGTCCCAAAAATTGAAAACCCACACAAAACGAATGGTTGCGAGAAGCTAAGCCTTGGGTCCCATAGACCTGTCGCGCCAAAATATTTTTTTTTTTTTTTAAATTTAAGCGGAACCCTTTAGCCGAGTGGTATACGCAGCTCTAGCTAAAAATCAAACTTTTGTTTCCGAATGTCCTTCATGTATCTGTCAAAATTTAGCGCACCTATATAATGGGTCAGAACATTTTCTTCAAACTAAATTTTGACAGATCACTGTGCTCTGTTGTTCTGATGTGTTTAAAAAGATGATGAATTTAATGAATACCTCGACAAAGAGTACCTGGAGCTAGAGTCTTTCATTGAAATGACAGAGAAGTCTTCAAAAAAGTTGGCGATGCTGGTGGAGCAACATCCATCGACATGAAGCCTTGCAGACTTTAAAAAAGCAGCTGTTTTTTGTGATACTTATCCACAGCGCTATCTATGTCAAAATTTAGCTAGGATTTTAGCTGACTTTTGGAGAAAAAAAGTTGGAGATCAGCTAAAATTTAGTTTAGCTCGAGCACCGTACTAAGCTTTAAGATATATTTAACTCTTATGTTGATACAAATTTGGTCAAGTTGATCGCTTAACTTAACCGATCATACAGAATGTAAGCAGCTTCA
The DNA here is from genome assembly GCA_936431705.1 of Cheilosia pagana. Taxonomy (NCBI): domain Eukaryota; kingdom Metazoa; phylum Arthropoda; class Insecta; order Diptera; family Syrphidae; genus Cheilosia; species Cheilosia pagana. The sequence continues at coordinate 114,781,466 of OW386166.1, forward strand.
TAAGAAGTGCATTTTTCAACAACAAAAGTATCCAAGCAATAAAATTTAGTAAGTTAGATAATTTAACAAGCATTGGTAGGCTAAGGTAGGCACTCTATGAGTCTTTTTCAGATCAGAATAAAAAGTCTATCGAAATTCAGTTCAGAAAACGAGGTAGTTATACAGATCCAATTCATAAATTAAACAAAATCAAACGTCAAAAATTTAATTCCCGCAGCAACCTAAATTTTTATAGGGTTACTCAATACTAAAGTGTCATTAAATGAGCCGTGGATAATAATTTATTTATACCAATTGCTTGCGAATAAGAACCTAACTTCCGTGGTGACTAGATTGCCACCATTTCGCTTCTGTTCGTCTAGATGGTTGGATATTTTTAGGTATAACAATACACTAAATAATACTAAATCGATTGGTAAACCAATTCAAACGCTGCAAAACCCCCGCATATTTTTTAAGCACATTCCAACAGCTGTCCGATAAATATGTAGATATTCCTTTCTACTCAGAGGCAATTATAAATTCGTTTACATTGCCAATATGAATCGACGATGGCGATAATTTTGTCTGTCAACAATTGCCATTATTGTTATTATACAAATCTGCCAACAATATTTATTTTTTCGATTATTAAACAACAAAATAACAGAGCATAGGACGCGTGCAAAAAAATTGTGCTAATTAACACCCGCTTTCTCACGATTGCGTGGTGAGAAACAAAACAAAAAAAACTCACCACACACGCTCTATACGCTAATTGATTCAAAACAAAAAAAGACAACAAACTATTAACAATCGAGCTGTAAACTCAGAACTCACCTGTGTCATGACGCGATCGGCGCCAGTGCCCTCCTCATCCTTAAAGATAATATCCTGATTGTAATTTGGTATTAAATCCTTGAACTTGGAATGATCCCGTTCGATGCGACCCTCCAATAGGCCCGACGCTCCTAACGTATTCTCCGACATGTTTGGCACATGTTGCTTGAAAACGAGCGGCGTTAGCTTGCGATTCTTGCGCGGACCACCAATGCCCCGACCCGGTCCGCACGAATGCACCGATGTTGAGAATACTGTCACTAGGATTAGAATGGCGAGAATTTGTTTACTAGATGGCAGCAGCAGTAGTGTGCTGGATTTTTGTGAAATTTGACTCATTTGATGCATTTTTTTTATAAATTTTTTTTTGTTAAATAAATTAAAAATTATTATTATTATTTTTTTATTCAGATAAACTTTGTACACACTTTATAAGAATTGTAAAACAAAAAAAAAAAACACCGTTATATGCACATATTTGCTTTCTTTGCTTTCGCGGCACTTTTACGGTTGAGTTTGAATTTTTATTTTCGAATTTGGACACCTGTAGGCAAGGATTTTATTTTTATTTAAATCCACGAGTAAAATTTCAATTTAATCGTATATCCTTTTTGTGGAGAAAGTATGGAGAAAACGGCGACCTAGTATAGGAAACGACGACGACAACAACGAACTAACAAATTAACCCTCGTCCGTACGGAAGAATAATGTCCTGCGTGTCACTCGTGGTGTGGTGAAGTTTTGCGTGTGTTTAAACCTCGCTCGCGCCCAGCATTACAACTGATTGACAAATGACATATCGTCGTTCATATTGAGTCTGCAAGGGTGCCAATCTTTGCTATACCTATATAAAGTCTTCGACGGCGGTATACGTACGACAGCGGTGTGTGTAGACTGTGCATACGACACGATATACCTTTCGTTCTTTCCGCTTTGCCCACCTTATCTGTTGCCTCTCTTCCACTCGCATTTGCTTTTGTAGTTTGTCGATTACCTGAGCGCACCAGCGCTGCACACAACCAGCAGCAACGATCGGAGAGACAGAGCACGATCTCTGTGTGTAGTATTACTTCTCCCTCTCAGAGGCGCACTTAACGAAATTCACCGATTCGTTTAGTTCCTCCATTCATATTGGGATGGAGTCTGCTGGTGTTGGTGGACTGGAGGCGTGGCGTTTGCCGTGGAATGGTTGGTTGTGAATGAAACTCTGTTATATACAAAAAGTAGACGCAATAGGCGACTGGAAGCTGGAAGCTTGATTCTGGTTCTGGAGTTGAGTACCATTCTTGTTTCTGGATGCGTGTAGTGAGTGCGTTTCTTTTTCTTTTTCAATACATAGGCAGGAAGGTTTTGCACGCGGCCATATGCATGAGAACGTGAGCTGCCTGTTGCAAATGTATGGTGGATAATGAGGCTTATTACTGTGCCATTCGATGTTAATTGGTTTATTGGTCTCTCTTACTCGCTGGCGATAGCGATGGCGATGGCGATGATGATGATGATGACGATAAGTGATTTGGATTTTTTTTCCCCGTCTCAGATAGCAGATGCCGGCTGTTTAAATCCATTCATGCAAATGCCAAATGGAGTGTGATTTCGTCAAAGAAGCTCTTACCACCTCTGGTGGCTGCTTCTTCGGCATCCAGAGTCAGAGAGATCGGAATGAAAAGAGGTATAGGTAGGTGTGTACCTATGTATTGATGAACAAGGAACATGTTATTGTGTTCATCACTGAGTCCCACGATGGCTATGTGTCGGTGGCTTAGGTGGAAGACATGAAAGGTGCCTACTACTAAAAAATGGAAAGCGCTGGAATGCCGGTTTTGAAGTGTCCGGAAGTCGTTAGATTCCTTAGATACCTACTATAAATAGGTACCAGATGAATTAAAATACATAAAATCGAAACACAAAGGAATATTGGAGACGCACATATTGCATGGGCGGGTGATCAATGAGTGTGAGTTGTTAAATTGTCAATCGCCAGTCAAGCATTCAGATTTTTGACCAAATTAGTAAAAAAATTAAAAGGTGTGGGATTGCTTTCGCACTTTTTATAGATAGGTACCTACCTATCTACGTTCACCACTGAGTATTAGGTAGAGGAAATGGGGGCTCGCCGACTTGTATAGTGATCTTTGAATAATAGGTCAACAATTTTTGGGGTCTCAACCGGATTTTTACACAAGAAAATGATTGAGACTTGTTCAAGAGTTGCTCATGAGCTTTAGGGTCGAAAATAGACGCAAAATGTTCAAATATTTCTAGGAAATTGGCAAGAAAGTTGACTAACGAGTATAGATATAGAAAGGTAGGTAGGTACCTACTCCAAAAAGTTGCATGCGATGGAGAGGAACAAGAACCTGATGTTCCTTATCATGTGGAGACTATGTTACCGCATTCCGCGCAGCACACAGTTGGATGCTCTGCCATACCATGTTAAAGGTAGATTTGAGAAAAGATTCGGTATGAGTACGGTAACTATTCGCACCAAAGGTAGCTTCGAAAATATAAGTTTCTAACGCACTCATACCTATAAGAAATAAAATAGAAAGACGCCATCAAATACTAAAGAGCTTCTCAGGAAATATCCCACTTCTGAAAATATTAACACGCGATAATAGATTGGACTGCGCGAACTCGCCAAAGCCCTTGATAGTCAGATAGAACTTCGATCTTAACTCAATACGCCTGACTCACTTGACGAGCTGCATTGTGCAGTCCTACACTAATACTTCCATACCTTTGAACAGAAGGGATTTCCCTGATCAGTGAAGCTGTACCTGTTTTACAGTGTCGTATAACATATAGTTATGAAAACACAGAGATCTAGCTCAATGCTTAAACGCGGATCGGGTATCTTTGTAATGCTAAAATCAAAACGCGGCATTGAACGCGTTCGTGTGTCGGCGCGCTTTGACACGCTTTATCGAAACTTTACGACTTCAAATGCCAAAGCGTGCGAGCAACAATTTGGTAAAACTGCTTTGAAGAGACTGCGCGTTGAGAGAGTAGAGTAGCTATGACATTTGACATATTCAAAGTTCGGTGTGGTTTTGGCTAAAAAACACAAATTCAGAGCAGAATTCAAATTTCAAGTCTATATACTCTCCAGTGGCGTAACAATAGGGTGGCAGGGCTGGCAAAATGCCAAGAGGCCCAGCTCAAAAATATTTTTTTACATTGTATTTGAAAAGTATAAAAGTATACTGTATACCTATTAAGTTCCAAGGTGAGACAATCGTTAAGCATTTCAACCAAAAGTTGATTAATTTTTAGAGATGTAGGTATACGTTACCCGTGACGAGTAATTTTACCTACTTATGACCGTCAAAATACCGGTAATTGCACATATCTATTCATTTTAGAACGCATCCATTGGTTTTTACATATAAAAAGCTACCTAAAATTAGTCAGTACTTGAAAAATTATGACTTAAATAATTGATGCGCTAAAAATCTCGAAGTTTATTAAATTTAAACTGAGTACAACGTGACGATTTTTACTGATAGGCCCCTTCAAAAGACATTTGCCAAGGGCCCCAGATGGTATAGTTACGCCACAGATACTCTCTTTTTTGTGTAGCTGCAATTTTTGTGCACGAATTGGAAAAGGATTCGCCGAAAATCATAATATAACAGTATAAAAAAGCAAAGAACGACCTCAATGTGGATACAAGGCCAATGATTAATATTTTTATCCCAAGAAAATCTAAAAAAAAACTAGTTGCTCCACAAAAAAAAAACAGGGAGCGTGCTTGTGACCACACGCCAGATGTGAAACTTCTCTCTGGATGTTAAATTGAACTGTGTTGTATGTAGTTGAATTTCATTAAGAAATTTAATTTAAAAACCAAATCTTTTTAATATTATAATCTTTCTTAATCCGGCGCAATAGATAATTAAGCTCATTAATTTAAAAAAAAATTCCATAATACAATCCAATCCAAAGTTTTCTATTTCGAGAGTTTTTGTTTACATTTTGTTATCATATCTTTAACTGATTCAGTAGTCTAGTGTCTGTGTAAAACCTAGCTTCTTCAGTTCACTCCAGCGTGCCCATACAATACAAGTATTCACATTGAGAATTAAGTTGAAAAAATTAAAAAAATATATCTTTCCATATAACCATACAAACCCACAAGATTTCATAAAAATCGGTTAAGTGGTTTAGAAGATCGGCAACAGCGCCACCTATCGGGTCCAAAACTATCCTATCCATCAAGTTACAACCAACCATACCCACCCACAAAATTTCATTGAAATCGGTTGAGTTGTTAAGGAGTTTTAGGCGGCGGCATAGTGATGGCGACAGGCCAATTTCCGTCACGCACTTCCGCTAGGTCATTTCCGTCTTAGAAGAATCGATTTTACTCCCAAGATGTTTCACATCAAAAATAGAATACGTCATTTCCACAGACTTTATTAATTAATTGGCACTGAAAAAACAGAAAGGTAGCTCTTAAAAATAAACATTTGTGGATCTATGCCACTCCAACTAAGAGCGGCACACCCTATTATATCAAATCGAAAAAAAACTGTCAAACGCGAGTGATAGTAGGAAGTAGGTCTACTCAGGAGTCACGTTGAACTTTACGATATATTTACGATCTAAAGTCCATCCTACGCCTGAAGTTGTAACGCTTTGTTTCTACATAATCTGTCAACGCACGCGCGCTTCAACGCGACATTGTGAATTGGGCATAGGGGCTATTCTAAAATATATCCAGTAATCTACTACAATTCAAATACCCAGTTACACAAGGCAAACTGAAAGTCAGTCTACATATACCTACTTGTTCTACACCAAAGATTTTAAATGCGTAGCAACAAACGCCAATCAGATCTTTTCACTTGTGGCAGCAATTATATCTATAACTTCAACGATGGAAGAACAACTTACCGTTATATTTTGACAGAGAGCCACAATTTCGATAAATTTTGACTTGGAAAGGCAGCAATCACAAACCCCTCGGTGACTTACCAAAAAGTTGTATAAAGCTGCAGCAGATAGATGCTAGGCGCAGTGGCATAGTGGCGTAGTGGTGAAAGAGCTTCTCAACTATCCGTTTGGACTCGGCATAAAATCGTAGATCGCTTCTATTCGTCTAAAAAAAACTCACATAGGAGAATGGTTGTGAGAAGCTAGGTCTAGGGTCCCACAGACCTGTCACGCCAACTATTTATTTATTTATTGTTTAGCTAGATCAAAGGATACAGTCCTTGCATTTTCCCACCTCTGCGAGTAGGTATATGCGCAAATAATGTCAAGATTTCCCAAAGTCCAGATGTCAATTAGTTTTAGTTGCACCACTAAACAACTCTTCAAGCAAACAATGACATATGACAAGGTTATGATCAAAGCTTCTAAAAACCACATCAGAACCAACATCTCGTGGTTTGACTTGATTTTAGAGGAACCCAAGTGACCGTCGACTAGGCCCCTGACGGACTTTGTGAAAATCAAATGTAAGTTTCCCTAGACGTCGGATATCTTCGAAAGCGTGTCAGTAAAGGCCTTACCCAAACAAACAGAAAAATATTTAAGTAATTGTTGAGCGCTTAAGGACATCTAACACATCGCCGCAAGTAATTGTAGAGCAAGTGAATTTCTACAAGCACATAGCTTCTACTTCTACCTAGAGCTCAAAGGTAAAGGGTCTGCCAAATAACTTTTTTCTTTTGAAAATGCTATAAAAAAAACAACTGAATATTTTCTCAAATTTCTTTTTTTATTTGAAAATAAATCCTTCCGGTTAATAATGGAAAATAATTTTATTCAAATGGCTGCCTCGGCTGGTCATGCAGCAGCCTACACGATCGGTCCAATTTTTAAGCACATTATCGATTGAGTGCAGCTGTATTTCACCAATGGCTTCACGAATATTGTCCTTTAAAGCGTCAATTGTCTCTGGCATGTCGGCGTAACAATTATCTTTTACGGCACCCCACAAATTAGTCCCGTCCTGTTGTAACCAAATGTTGCCAATATCCTCCTCTTAAATTTTTGTGAACAAAAATTCGTTCAACATGGCCCGATAACGATCGCCATTGACTGTAACGGCCACTCCTTGCTCCTTCCCAGCGTTGTTCAAGCGTATACACACCCATATTCGTTCAGCGGAAGGATAAAACTAATTATCTGTCAAATCAGACATGAGCTAAATAAGCACGAGTTAAAAAAAAAACGTTAGATGGCGGACCCTTTATAAGTCGACAAACCATAGATGTTCGATGCTTTAATGCTGTGCCACAAATATGTGTTGCACTTGTACAACAACCTGGCATTTATTTAAACTTAATGAAGAGAGAGAAAAAAAAACAAAAAAAAAACTGTACCCATTTGTCTCTATTGTTAATGTCTAATTGCAACTTAAACCTGCTAATTTTAAAATCAAACACCATCTGTCATAGCTGCCGAAAAGCCATAAATCAGCGAATCTGTTCAAATCTGTCAGTCTGATGTGTTGCGTCAGGTAACACAAAGCGCTATTGTGACTGAGCTCATAAAACGTCCTCGTACTGTCAGTGTCAGTGTGCGACTCTGACTGATTGAAGGCAACGCTTTGATTGATTCATAATTAAGTCATAAAGCACAGTTTCCGAATGAGCAAACCCAACTGAATTTTTAAGGCGCGGAATGCGCGGTAAATTTCCCCACTCCCACGCGCAGCATATAAACAAACATTTGCATAATCTCGCATCTTGCAGATTTTCAAACACTCAAATCCGAGCCCGATTTTATTACCTACACACACACTCCCATGGTCGTTATACAGATGAAGATGACGAACATCAAAAACCGCTTAGCAATATTTCATAAATCAAACAAATTGCTTACGAAATAACAACAAATCACGTGTCTGATGCGCATGAGTGTGAGAGAGTGTGGAGTTCAAAATTCGAACCATAAACCATCCTAACTACTAGGAAAAAACAATTAGTAATCGAATGACCATTTAATGCCATTGTTTGCATAAACAAATTCCGAATGTGCCCTCGTACGGATCTCTGCCAAAACGACCGACTTAAAAGTTTTTAATCAATTTTTTATGGCTGCTATATCAATAAATAGACGACGACGAAGGAGCGACGAAAAAAAACGAAAACAATTAACATAAACAAAGTCGGGACGGGAATGGGCGATAAAATCGCGAGACTCATCATCGATCATCATCGGTCAGTCGAGCTATTGGAACGGAATGAATGCGGTGCATTGAGAAAACATTCAGCATCACCCCAGTCCATCTTCGATGTCACATAAACATAAGCGCAGCGCAATAAAATTTGATTTCCGTCTTTGGCGATCGATTAGGCCAGCACGGTGCGTCTTGCGGCCCAAACCAAATGAAAATAAACGCGACCGTGCGCAGTCAAAGTGACAGTAAACAAAATTATTATAAATCTACGAGAGCGAATTTGTCATAGTCGTTGTGTCAGTTTCAGTTTCAGTTTCAGTTGCAGTTGCAGTTGCATCTGCGTGCGACTGCCGCCTGGGGGAGTTACATATTAAAGCCATAAAATGTACGCCTGCGGTGATTTCAAGCACTCGTTTGTTGTGGGGGGAATTTTTCACAACGCGATGGGTATAGGTACTGGTAGTCTATACAAATGGGCAATTACAGTAATGGCATCCTAACAAAAGTTATTTGTCAAAAGTAAGCACTTGCAATAATGAGTTAAGCGATTCTGGTAGCTGTAGCAGTTTAACTTTCATGGGAAAGCTGCGGATGTATAATTGATTTGGGACGAAGTCAGATTTAGTTACAATGAAAGAGAACAGCTCATTTATGGTTACAGTTACAGTATAGGTAACATTTTTTTAAAGGCACAAAGTACAGAAGCTTCAAGTCACGGACAAGTTCTACCAGGTTGCAGGGCTAAATGAGCTCTTTGAACCGACGTTTGAGTGTTGTTGCCAGGAAGCAAAATATCAAACTTACCTCCTTTTGGTCAATGGAATAAAACAGCTTTATAAATATGTGTGTCCTTTGAATTTGCGCTCTATTTTTCTCTTTCTTAAACAGCGTTTTGGTCGCACAAACATTCACTTCAAAGGCGTTCGAGGAGTACATGAAGTCAAACGGCATAGAACACGTGTTGAGTAGGTAAAGGGTTTTCCAATAAGAGGTGTTATTTTGATATTCAAAGAAAAATGCCATTTTTGAGATAAATGATCGGATATTTATTTCATAATAAAGAGGAAGGTATGCCGTTGATAATGAAAAACAACATTAGCCAAATGGCCACCACGACCACGCTTACAGGACCATATCCTTTTCATGAAATTTTCCATAACAAAATAGCAAAGTGGCTGCCCTTCCAACTTTGAGCTCTTGAATCGACGCTGGGCTATTGGCGTAGACCTTATCTTTCACGTGGCCCCAAAGGAAGAAGTCGCAAGGTGTTAAATCACAAGATCTCGGTGGCCAATTGTGAACGCCTCTTCGAGAGATAACACGGTCCGGAAATTTTTCCCGTAAAAGATCAATGGTTGCGTTGCCTGTGTGGCACGTAGCACCGTCTTGTTGAAAGTAAACGTTGTCCAGTTAACTTTATAAGCCTTAAGACCCAAGTCTTTATGCAAAATACGGTGTAATGACGTTTCTGGAATGGACAAACCTAGGTTTTCTTCAACACTTTGGGCTACAGCAGAAATATTCTCAGTTGTTCTTGAGCGACGTGCTCACTTCTTCACATCACTAACTTGTCCCAACAGCTCGAATTTGTCCACCAATTTCTGTATTGCGGTCCGACAAGGTGCTTCACCACGACCCAAAAATGCTTTAGTTTTGCGAACTGTGACTGCAAAATGTTCACCATTTTTGTAGTGAATTTTTATAATTTCAATGCGTTGTCAAATGTCAAAAAAAATAACAGCTTCAAAAGTGACAGCTACCGAAATAGCGGGCTATTCAAAATAACACCTCTTATTGGAAAACCCTTTACAACAGGCGTTGCAAGGGGTAATGGCCAACGGCCAAGTATAACGAGTGAACAGGTCAATTTTATCAATAACATCGAAGGTGCAGCAAGCAATCAACGCATGTGTCCACAGTTCGACAAAAGTATCCCCGTTTGAACTGATGTTTGGAACTAAAATGAGGAATGAATCCCAACAAATCGCTGAATTTCAAAAACGTTTGAAAATTTTGCCAAGAAGCGATATAAAGATGCGTAAAGATGAGAAGAGCCAGATACAGTAAGCGCAAGCAATATATAAACAGAATTACGACCGGAAGCGCAAGGGTGAATACGGTTACAAAGTTGAAGACTTAGTCGCAATCAAACGTACCCAGTTTGTCACGAGCAGGAAGCTGGCCAGCGAATACCTTGGTCCGTTAGAAGGCACTAAGGTCAAACGCAACGGACGTTACGATGTAAGGAAAGCAGTGCAAGTTGAGGGGCCTATCACTACAGCAACGATTTGCGATAACATGAAACTATGGAAGTACGTCAAAGAAAACGAAGAGCTTTTGTCATGTCGGGGTAAGATGACGAATATCAGGATGGCCGAATGTAAAACTAAAGCGGTATTTGCTGCGGGCCACTGCCTACGCTGTTTGTATATGAGCGAGCTGAGAGTGAGTCCACGTGCAGTTGTCATTGTCAAGTCGTCCAGTTGTCAAGTCAAATTCAGTTGTCCAGTCGTGCATCAGTGTTGTTCCAACACACTTCATAAATTTTTTTATTTAGATTTAAACTTAAACTTACATTAAAACTTAATCTTATATTAAAACGTAAGGTAAACATAAATAACGGTGTTTTCCTTATTTTCATATATTATGTCCAACGTATCTAGCACCTTGACACTTTGTAATGTATACTAAAGCCTTCTCTCCGTGGTCTGATAATCGTGCTGATGCCTATTCGAAGAACCCAAACCAATTTAACTTCCTGCCAGGAAACAAGGACAAATGTGTTGTCAAATTAGACTTTGATTTTAGCTGTGAAACCGAAGAAAGGCCAAACTTGGTAGCAAATTAAGATCAGCAACCGGTTTTAGGCCAGGAAAGTGAATCATCAGTCATCACTGAAAAACCTTATAAAACGCATTTTTAGATTTTCAGATGTAATGATGAACGAATCTGCTCGCTGCTCTGTCAACGTCCAATAGCACACTCTTTGAATCCTTTGGCGTTGAAAAAAACACCACTTTTATTTCATAAGAAGAAATTGCACAAAACGCTCTAGCTAGGTAGGGGAGACCGGGATGAAAGTAACACGTAATGAAAGTCCATTTACGTCGTGAATAAACGTGCTAGTGAAATTGCTTGTATGCAGTTTTGTTAACAATTTAACTATTCTCTTAACTAATCAGTTTTTCTCAAGCGGTAGTGTGATGAGAACGTGCCACATTAAAAAAAGAAAAAAGTCCATAATTTGAAATGTTTTTGCCTGCCGGTTTTTTCAATAAAAACAACATAAAATCTCGATATTTTGAGGTAAATTTTTTCCCAAGCGTTATTTAACATATTGTTTCTCGATCTCTGTTCGTTTTAAATAAATTTAAGAAACTGAGTGAATTATTTAGGTTTTTGAGGGCATGTTGACAAAAATAACACGTAACATGTTACTTTCGTCCACAAGAAGTTTCTAAATTTGTATCGAAAAGTTTTTAGGGAATGCATTTTCTTTTTATACCTTTTAAGAATGCCTCGTACATCGGTACCGATCCCTTTTTCACCTCAAGAAGTCCTTTCTTTTCCTAAAGCTAGACCAAGGCTCAACACAAGGCGGTGAAGAAAGAAGCGCAAAACGGCTATCCTTACAGATACCCCAGAAAAACTAGAAATCGAGTTTGAATTCCAAAATCGAAACAAAAGCTAAGAAAGCTGTTCTTGCAATGAAAAGGCCGAGTGGGCAGACAAAAAAGAATGGGAAAAATATCCAGGAAGACTTCAGAGAGCGACACTTCTTCAAGTGACGATAAAAACGCTTGTTTATGCTTGGTTTATTTAGAGTGGTTTAGTAGAAATTGTGGAGGTGAAAAATGGGTCCAATGTCATAAAGCTTGCACAAAGGATGATGCTTTTTACATGTGTCACAACTGTTTTTCGGAATGAGAGACTTCTTATTTTAAAGAATTTTGATGTTTTTTTTACTAAAGTATATACCTATTTGAAGTTTATTTTTTGTTATTACTCCTCTCGTAAAGAAAATTTCGTATTTCAAAATGCTCTTATGTTTATGTATAATTTATGAGATGAACTGAAAATAATTTGAAACGAGTATCGTCCAGCAGCTGGCTGAAGGGGCTTGTTGGTTAATGTCGTGGTCCGTTATAGACTGCAAGGCTCCACGCAGACTATATTTTGACGAATTTCTTCGCACAAATCGAAAAGGCCGTCCTTGAATCGAGAATCTATGTCTCGGTTCTGACTAGGACGTATTATTTTCATTTACTGATCACATACATCTTACTTAAATTGATATTTTCAGCCACACAAAGCCCATTTGAAACATCATCTGCCATTCAATTTCTGTTACACAATTCGCCTTCTGTCTGACTTCGCTCTGACAACCAACGCGACATTTATCTCAACAAAGAAAATCACACGCATTTTGACCTTCATTGCATAAAATGTAAACATACCTGTGTCGCTGTCGACAACACTGACTTTTTTTTGGCTCTCCCTCTCTATATCTGGTCCATTGATACAATAAAAATGTGTTTGTCATTGTGTGCCCATAGCCCTGGTGGTCCACACGTGTGTTACGGATAAATCTGTTGAAAGAGTGTATTCAACTTTTGTCCGAATACCTACTCTCATAAAACCTGGAGAGGGTTAATATTTGCTTTATAGTTTTGACTTGACAGTCAAGTGGCGCTTGGCCCCGGAGAATACCTCGATTTACCACCATCATCAACATCGCCGTCATCATGATCATGATGTAGATGCATCCGCGAGAGGGTCATACGTATACAAATCTGTATCTTTATATAAAAAAAGGAAATCGTTACCTATCCCAGCATTGGAATTTGTTACCGATTTAGCTCCGAAGAAATTCTATCGAATACCATCGAAACCGGAATTTCACTGTCTATACTTTTTGGTGGGAAACTCTCAAAAGTAAGAGGTTCCTAGTCAGCCAGCGAGTGGGAAACGTTACAAAAGTCTCACTTAAAATGTTTAGTGCGGCACTGGTAGAGCTTCAGTCGCCTCTAACTAATTATTTGCTTGAAAGAGAAAAGTTGCCACCTCTCTACATCCATTTCAATGGTTGAATTTATTTTCCCTGATATCCTTCGCATAGAAAAATGCAAAAAAAAAAACGAAATGCACATCACTCCCCTTGCGGAACAAATGCACTTCAGAGAAAACTGAGCCTAATATTAGCCACCCAATTCCGGCATAATGAGCCATGAATGTCACTGCAATTTACCACACCCATGTGAATAGGATCAATTAGTTACTGGTCATTCTTGGCGAAACTGCCAGCCTTGCTACCACCTTGGGTAGCGCACATACACCATCACCATCACCATTCAAGTCGAAGAGAAAAAAAAAAGTAGAAATTTTCATTTTTGCGGTCAAAGCAAACAAACGAAAACAAGGTCCTAGTGTTTGCTAATACTCGGCATGAGGTCCTTCCCCTTCTTTCTCTATAGCTGAGACGCAGGACAATTTACAGGAGATGCACGAACAAAGGCCCGAAACGCATATGCATTTGACTTTGAAAGGGCCGAACTTGTTGGGTCCTTAAGCGAATGCCGACAAAGATGTTCTTTTGACTTTCGAGCGAATCGCTTCAATGACATTTCGAACCTTTTGGGCAAAATAATATATTGCAAAGGGAAAAGGTATGTGGATTGTTTGTATAGAGGCGAAAAGGAAGTGTTTTGATGTGTTCACCAATTATTTATTGTATTTATTGATTCAAGGTTGATTGCCGATGAGGAAACGGGAGGTTCTCTCTAGAGAGAAAATGTGGTTCTAGGTTTTGTAGTCATGCGTGCGTGCGGGGAAAAAATTTGAACCATACACAGTTTTTCGCTTAAAAATCGAATAACGATACTTTTGAAAATTGGACATATCTTAAAAAATACGATTTTAACAAAAATACATTTTTGAGGTAATATGGTCAGTCCTAACATGATTGCAAACTCAGTTTTTTTTTTTCTAAACTATCTACAGGTAATGGATTTTTGAAAAAAGTCATATTTTGAGAATTTGTTTTACTTTGGTTTACCTATATGAAAACGGCTAAAACGATTTTGACCAAAATGCATACTTGGATTAAAATTTACGTTTTCAACATTATTGCGTCCTTCATTTTCGATTCGAATCACCGGAAACGATAATTTTGAAAACTGTTGAAATCTCGAAAACGCCATTTTCGATTTGGATAAAACTTTAAAAACCAAGTAATACTAACATCCTGAACAATACCTACTCTATACTTAGTTTTTAGCTAAATGTTGAGCAAATTTAATTTTCGAACTAAACATTGCAATATTTGTTACTATTTTGTACGCTTTATTTTCCAAAATCAGCTCTAAATACTTTGACTAAAATACTTATTTACGATAACATAAGTATTTTTAATAAAACCCCGTATTTAGTTATTCTTAGAAAAATGCAAATAATGCCGTTTTTTAAACATACCGCACTACCAGTTAAAATGTAATCACAACTAGATACTAGAAGCTCCTTTTCAGCAAATATTTCCCACTTCTTGTTTTTCAACCATATTAATCATGAACCTTAAAATAATTGCAACCAATTGCAGTTTACACTGTTAGAAACCCGCACTTCATTTGCAACCCCCAAACACGTCGATTGGCGTGCAAATTCAAAAACATATCTCTGAAATCTTACATAATAAATCTATGTCAAGATATCGGTATATAACAAACCCTAATTCGAGTCCACCTACCAGCATCACCAATTTGAAAGATCTTGTTTTATAGCCTATAAACAATAATAAAATAAAAATAAACCAACCAAACTGATTATATGAACGAGAAAGTTTCGTGCGATCCAGTCATGCACATTTTTGTTTAATGCGCTACTGATCCCTGAATAAAATTTCCTATCGCCAACTTTTCCGAGCTATTCGGTCCCGCTTTCAAAAAACTAGCGGCACTATAACTTAAGGTTATGAATGGATTAGGACATCGGGTAAATGGCCTTCACGGTTTTGCTGGCACATATAGGCAGTCTTTAAGCATATAGATGCGGATGTATTTCCTTGATACAGAGCTTAATGTGTCGCTTCAGGCTTTAAGGCGTGGATGAAAGTGAACTTCTTGGCATAACTTAAAAAAAAAACTCCAAAGGCTTGATCGGAGCTGCGGATTCTGGTCCCCAATTGTTGCTGTTCCATCATTTATCAAACGAATTCTCTACTCTCAGTAGACTTCAGTTCTTCAAGCAACTGTAGTCTGTATTTTTGATTCACGAATTGGCAAATTCGCAAAAAGTTACACTTTTTCCCCCGAGTTTGTGTAAAACGTCAACTAGATTTGTCTGGACTAGGTAAACTTACGCGTGAACTAAGTATAAGTTAAGTTGTTGTTGTAAAAGTGTGGTTTATTTATGAATTTTGTCAACTGAGTATCTACGCAGCCAGGATTTTCTTAACTAGATTTGTCGGCTACCCTCCATAAACGTCAACTGCAAAAACTTATCACGTGATCAATCTGGGCCAATAAAAACTCAAACACATGTAGTCAGTCAGCTGTCAGACTGGGCACATTCAAAAACTTAGTTAACTTAAGTCGACTAGTTTGGTCTGGAAAGGATGTAACCTGAACGCAAAGACTAAATTGGTCGGGAACGTCACTTTTCCTACGTCACCCTCATATGCGAACTGTCAACTTAGTACTCAGTCACAAATTTCTTGACTAGATTCATCGGCTACCCCTCCATAAACATCAACTGAAACAGCTACCCATGTGACCGATCTAGACCAATCAAAACTGAGATACATAAAGTCAGTCAGCTGTCAGACTTACTAAACTAGATATTTGAACGTCCCCACTTACTAAACTAGGTATCCGAACATCCTCATTTTTATATGAGTTTCTTTTCTATTAGATAAAATGTCAAAACAAGTGAATGCATTTAGATACAGAAAAATTGTTACGTAGACGTTCGATGGGTTGTTTTCTTTTTTATATTTAGTGTAAAAATTTCGTTCTGAGTAAATTTTGAAATTGATTTGTAATGGAAATGCGTTTTAATTTTACTTTCAAGCAATTTAAGTTTCCAAGAGATTTTCAGCCGTGATTTGTTGATCTAGAACCACTGGACCACGGTGCCGAATTTATTTTTCTGGACTCACAGCAATACCTACGCTTAAGAGCTGCCTCGTTGTTTTGTACTGAACGAAGTGTGTTTTAGACCAGTATTCGGTTCAGTCTTACTGAATTTTCAAATCAATGTCTTCACAGTTGACAAAGTCAGACACATGCCGAACACAATTTGTATGGAAAATCGTTGTTATTTTTAAAATATTACTCAACTATAAAAATTAATTGCTCTTTTACGTGGCCCTCTATTTTAAAGAAAGCTCATCTGTCAACTTTCACATTGCATCATTTTTCCTTATGTTGGCAGCACTTTATTTCAATAGTTCGATACTACTGTTGGTTTCGTCTAAAATGTCTCTCATACTTTCAGGTCGTCCACGTACAGTAGCGCGACCGCCTTCCGAGTTCTTTTCTCTGGGTTAAAACGATATTCCAGCGTGAACTTCTGACTTAATAGATGATTTTAAAAGACACCTTGAGTGCTTTTTATACATATGCTTCTATAACGTCCATATACGTGTAAGCTTCGCCCACTCCTTGTGTCAGCCTTTGTGTAATCCCAGTCCAACTTCCAACTATACAAGAGGGTCAAGCTTAATGACGTTTCTTTGACAGCTTGTCGTCGCTAACACCCAAATTACCTAAATTTACAAGACTTAGTACACGCTTACAGCTGTCAAATTATTATCACCATAAACATGTCACACGTACCGCATAATCCGAAATATCTACAGAGCCTATGGCGATTTTGTTAAATTTCTCGTTTGCGAATATTTCATAAATTAAGTGCGAAAATCCGGCTTAAGCGCGTTCAGCCGTGATAACCTACACAGACCACACCTAGTTTTGCAGACTAACGGCTGCAAGAGTATCCATTGAACTGCTTCCGTAGCGATGGAAAATACCGTTCCGTGGAACCCTTTCCGCCAATTATCATCCCCTCTCGCTCGGTACTCGTATACCAAACAACCGCCCAACAAGAGCAAGAAAATCAAATGTCCAACTGTTCGCCATCGAAGAGCTCTTATCTAAATTTATTGCAAATTCCATTACTCATGTTGCCAACGAGAACATCTAACATCGCGACATGTCTATGTCCATCGGCCATGTCCCCATATAACCCAAAACTAACACATACAGGAAAATGCGACGCGAATAGTGATTCTGGCTTTTATCTGCGTTGGCCATTTCTCATCATTGGTGGCGGAGCGCGCATTACAACACGCAGCACGGCATGTGCAATGTATGCGGCTCTGGCTATACAGCAACGTAGCCCATGGCCCATGGGACAAAACAAACAAGCGGCCTCCTCCTGCTGGCTCTTTCTATCGCATGAACGGCAGCCCCAGCAGCCACTAGCGAAGATAAATGGGCGAGCCATACATTAAGGTGACGTAAAACTCCTTGTTTAATGTCACCGCAGTCAAAACGATAAAAACACAAAAGGCAAATCCCCGAGACCCGACAGCATCCGACAACAACACCGACAGCCACAGCACAAACCGGCACAGGCACACCGGCAGCAGCAGCAGCAGCCGGGATCTGGGACCTGGGACGGCAGACGGCACAGCGACGAAAAAAGGCGAAGGTAACAACAACACGGGGCATTAGCAGAAAATTGCGAAACGACCCTTGCAATTCGCCTGGTATATCCTCAGCGCTGTCTTGTAATAGTGCAGCCAGGTAGGAGGAGAGACGCAGAACACTCAGGAATCAGGATTCCTGTTTTCACAGGCGGACCGGTGCTGGTGCAGTTCGCTGCTAATATGCCATGTGTCCAATGTCCAATGTCCATTTATGTCCGGCGATAGGTCCAATGCATGGTGCACCACCAGCAGCTACGGCAGCGCATCATCACCGGGGATATAGTGGAAATGATAATGGCAGAGTATCGCTTACAGTCCGCTGGTGTTGCCTCGTAAATAAGAAGACTAGAAGCGGGGGACACTTACACGCCAGAGTTCCAGATTGGTTCCACCACACCAGCTACGGCTACGACTCTGGTTCGACTTGTGTGGGGAATGCTTGTTTCATTGTGGTTGGACCTTACGAAGATCGAACGACAGCAAGACTAATCTGTGTGTACGTATTGAAATTGAATTTGGTTTGTAACTCGACACGAGCTGCAGTAGTGGCCTAGAGCGAGCCGTTTTGTCCGACTGTAATTTATTAGAGACCAACGAGAACGACACCAATAAGCGCGCGATGAGATCGGTCAGTGTTGTCCGGACTATGCGGTAAGCGGATTGGTTGAATTGATTGATTGACAGGCTGGCGCAAATTGGAAGTACCAAAAGTTCGTCTAACACGGTATACAGTCGAGTTCGTTGCCATTGGAATATTTTGCCTACGATTTGATGATTCATATTGGAAACCATCTGTCGAAAAATAAAGATTTGGCAAGGTGAACTTGCTCATGACTGCCAATAAATCTTACTATTTTTTTACTCCCTTCCGAGGGGAACAATCTTTATCGGGATGTCGTTTGATTTAAGCAGCGTTTTTTGCTTCATTCCTTTCCTTCTTTTCAATGGCGTCCTTGATATGTGAATGTGCTCAGATGTACAAAGACTGCACGTATTACATCTTTGCCATACCAAAAGTTAAATATGTCTCCACAAGACTGTTAAAACCCTTAAGACAAGATCAATTTAGTCAATGCCCAAAACACATGTGCAGAGTTTTTCTTGCAGAGGAAATAAAATACACACGCTTAAATGGGAGAGACCACTCGTGTAAATTCAGCAAGCGTTGCAGTAGGTTTTTCAAGCTGTCTCTATTTCTAAAATCACTGCGAAAGACAACGTCACCACAACACAGAAAAATAAAAAAAAAAAAACATTTTAACGGGTTTGGCATCATTGTAATTGACGTTTATTTCGAATTCAAATGTTTTGCGTAGGTACAAATAATAACACCGAAATGGAGGAAAAATTAATAGAATTCGTGAAGGACAATTTAATACAGAAACAGTTATGTGAAGGATAAAATAATGAAAGGAATTTCACTTTATACCCAGCTTTAAGCAAAATAATGAAGTTCAGTTATTGTACGACATAAAGATTCCACGGCAAGTACGTCAAATAAAAGTTCTGTGCGTGTAGCTTGCTTGCTGTACTGCGAGCTTCACTGCATCCAGATATTCTGCAGTCCGCACATGTATTTTGGGCATTAGACGAAACCGAACATATTTGGTCGATTGACCGTCACCGCGGTTTAGAGGAGAGTTTGCTGATAGTATCAGCTGACAGGTCCACAAAATGGCCGCGTTCCTCTGCCCGCTGTTCATCTAGCACAAAATATCCCAGATGAAGGAACGATCGCGCAGCGGCAGCGACAAATTTTGCAAACGTTTGAACGATTTGCCTTTGACTGGTTGTTTTTTTCTCTCTCTCTTTCAATGCAGCGCGATATTTCACAAAAAGTGCTAGATGTCTAGCGCCTATGGTGATATGTCAATTTTTTTTATATGAAGTTTGACATGACGCTGTTCATCTAGCGGGCAGTGGAACGCGGCCAATGTCCGCAAAAATGCAAATAATACGTAAAAGTTGTGTCCACTCCGCTACTTTTCGTCTGACAACTACGTCATCTCCTTCTTAAAATTAAGGGTCCTTTCCATTTGCCCAAAAAATAGATCCCAAGTGGTTTGCAAGAAGCCATGGGCTGAGTTCATAAAAGTAAAAATGCGGCAGTACTGCAATTTTTGCGTTCATTAATGTAAAAGACCTGCATTATATTTGCATGACGGCAGTTTTATTTGCGTTCATAAAAGTAAAATGACAGTCAAACTGCCATCAACTCTGCATTGCATTTTATTTTGTTGCCAAGTTGCAGGTAGATGGTAGGAACAAATATGTAAGTAAAATAAATGAAATTTAAATAGATATATCCAAAATAAATGAAGGTTTTTTTATTAAAATGTTAAAATATATTATTTGTGTTTTATAGGAATGAAAGTGAATAAAAATTGTGGTCGGATGCTGACACCAAACTGACACCAAAGTCGAAGCTGAATTTATAGCAGGCCGAAAAAAAAATCTATTCTTTGGGGAAAATATTTTACGGAAATGATTTCCTAAAACATCATCTGGAAATTGTTCTATGGTTTTAAGAAAACTCTCAGTTTTTGGAACGTTTCTTGAAATCCTGTTCATTTTTATCAAAAGAATCTTCCTTTTTCTTTGAATTTTGCTTCCAGGTACACCTTTCAGAAATTTTTGCCTGAACACTTTCAAAATTAGATCCATTTAAGTGATTAAGAATCAGTCCTAAAATGATTCTTCTAATTGACATTATTAAAGTTTCTATAAATAACAACCATCTGTCGCTGAAAGAAGAAAGAAATTAAAAATGTCTGTCTTCTTTTTTTACTGCCTACTGCTTATATGAACTCTTTTTTGGAAACGCAAAACTACTGCAAACTTGCAGCAGTGTTTCTGTTCATAATTGCATTGAATCAATATTTTTTGCATGGCATGTGCAACAATGTTGCAATTATGAACTTGCCCATGCTTAGTCTTACATGGACCTGTTGCGCAGACCACTAAACGTTTTTTTCTTTATGTGTGTCCGTCATTGTCTTGGACATACGACATTTTTCACGTTCTCGTTTAACTTATAAAGTTCACTAAAAGCCTTTCGATAAGATTTTTGACATGAGTGCTTCTAATGAAACTTGTTGAAAAACCTAAGGAGAGTCTACAGAGGACATTAGAAACCAAGTCATGCTCTACTTCGCAGAGGTGCTCCATTGGCGTAAAATCTAGCGGCATAGGACTGGTTTTAAAGTCGAGAATAGGACATATAGGTATGCACAGTAACACCAATTCTCCAGGCCAAATACCCTTCTATTCGACAAGAAGGGATAACGTAGCTAAAGGGGATACTTCCCTAATTTGTACGTTCCATTCTAAGAGGACCTCACTTTGTTTACGAGAGCTTAGCTTGACAAATTCCATTTACTGCCTCATAGTTAAAGCTTTCTATTGTGACAGTCTCACAGTTTAACGTTTGTATTCTGACATTTGACAGCAGGTCGAATTTAAATCGATGAAATATAGTGAGCATGAGCATTCATTCCCACTTCTTGTGTTTTTCCACAATTTGTCGAAGTGTATAAAAATTAAATGGACGGTTGTTTTTTCTTATCTATACAACCGCGCACTGAAACGAACCAATCTCGTACAGGGCAACACGGTTTTTGACTTTTGACTTTGTGTCTCTAGTTCTTTCAGACACTTTGGCATTGTAACTTAATCTTATTTACTTTGAAAAATTGTATTCAAATAACTTTAGAAATTAACTTTGGACTGGGTCTATGCTTGTACATGTTATGGTCCTATACCGCTAGATCGCTGTAGCACGTTGCAATTGTAATGTAATGTAATAGGCCCTCTTGTGCAACGCGACCAATAGAGGTCTATTGTGCTGGCCTTTATTTTCTTAACACAGGGATATACTTCAGAGCTCAGAGAAACTCTCTTTGCATATGGAGAACTCTGCTTCTTGCCACAGTTGGATATTCACAAAGTATATGTTCCGTCGTTTCCCCATCCTCCCCACAAAGTCGGCAGGAGTCGTCGTCGGATAGTCCCATTTTTTTTAGATGGTATCTTATTGGCCAGTTTCGCGAAAACCCGTTTAGAGCCGTAAGTCTTCCTGCGAGCTGGGTTTATAAATTTCTTAGCCTGCCTCTGGCCTTTTGATTTGGTCCAGTATACAGCCAGATTATCATCTTTCCATTTCCTTATATTTGAGTGTATGTGACTCAAGGATACCCCAAAGAAGGGTTCACGACCGGTGAGTGGCCGAGAGGCGCCCCTTCTCGCCAGGCAGTCCGCACGCTCGTTACCCTCATATCCCTCATGACCTGGTATCCAGGTAACTGTGACTATATTGTCTTACGCCAGTTCCTCGAGGAGATTGAAACAGTCCAGTACTTGTTTAGACCCGAACGAGTACGAACGAAGGGCTTTAAGTGCTCCATGATGCGGGCACCATTAGTGCATCTTCGTGAGCAATCGCGAGCACATAGCTCTATAGCGTGCACCTCCGCTTGAAAGGGTGATTTTCCCAGTGCTACAGCTCTTTGAAACCTAGGTCCATATACTCCAGCACCGGTAGCACCATTTTCCTCATCTTAGAACCGTTGGTGTAGCGGGTTTGTGATCCTGGAGCTATTACGAAATCATTTGATCTCCAAGTTTGCCGTTCACATATGACTATCTTGAATTTTCTGAAAACATTGCAACTGCGAATAATATTCTTAATAAACTGAGAGTCGGAGTTCAAACTCATCCGGTTTATTGATAAATCTTGCCGGCTAAATTTTCAGTTCGGTGTTGGTCTCTTTTGTTTTAAGTTTCTCACGAAATAACGACGGTGCTTGTTCCGCTATTTGCACCCACTATCCACATCGTGAAAAGTTTGGTACTTTGTATAACTTACGTTTTGGGTGCCAACTCCAACTAAGAAGGTACAAATAGACATTTAGCCTTAACTCTTGAATAAGTTTTAAATAGGACGACGGAGACTGCGCTTTCTGCTGAAACTCATTCTACTTGTATCAGTTTAATATGCATGAACCCCTTTCTTCCTGCTTTTCTGATGTAAATACATAGGAAGCAATTAAATAAAGCTAAACGTCTAACTAGCCCACGCATCTGTCAACAGCCGTCAGGCAGGCCCCAGCTATGCAAAAGAAAACACATATTCAACTTCTCAGCCTCACACAAGCAAGTAGACTTCGCGTCAGCGCTGAAACAACACTAGGCGTCATTACACTCTGTAAGTACTGTTAATGCCATCCAGATGAGGATGATAATTCCATAAATAAGAAGTCCTCACTACTCTGCGCTGCGCACACCGGTAAGCGCATATACGTGGTGGTGGTGCAGGCACAGCCACACTGCACCATCAGCGAGCTGAAGATATACGCCACTTAAGGAGGCGGCTATGACTGCTGAGTGCACCCTCGAATTGATGCTACGTAGTCAGTATCTCAACCACTTCTCGCGCTCGATTTGAATTTTATATCTTTTGGGCACATTGTTGTTCAAAGTTGGTTGTCTCTTCAGGTGGCTAAGTGATGGGATTCCAGTTTACAAATGCCCGGCACTAACTTGTACTCGTTTCTCCACGTTCCATCAACGCGACGCGACGTGTCTTCGTGCGCGAGGAGAGTTGAGTGAACATGCGCTTTAGCTTTATGCAATGGAGACTTGTCGAGTTAAGGAATTAATATCTATATACGTATGCGATAAGCGCATGTGGATGCGTGTTGCGTGTATGTGGATCGCAGGTAAGTAGATGTGATTAATTTGAAGTAGATAGGCTTAGCTCAATCATTCAACAAGAAGTGCGCGTTTAAGTTTTCAAGATATCGCTATGGCGAAGTTGATATAGCAAGTTGGTACGACTATCTCGTGGGATTTTGATGCGATGTCGCATTGGATGCGAACTTTGTCCGTCATCACCAACAACTTTAGAACTGTAGGTATATTAGTAATTTATGGATCGGAAATGCGATTGACAAATTTGTTGACATTTTTAATAAAACTAGTACCGCCCGTGGTCGGAATTCGACCAATTTTGTCTGTAGATAAAGTAACGAAAGCCAACTTGTTTTTTACATAATTTATTTATTATTTATTTTAATTTATTTATATGCTAAATCTTAATTTATATACCTTTCCTATATGAAAAAAGAATGGAAAAGCGCAAAACATGAATGTTCGTTTCCATAGTAACACCTCGCAGATAACTCTGCAATGCCCCTGAAATAAGATTTTATGATTGCTTACTTTTAGGGGTAATTAAATTGCATACCTTTATGGGTTAATAGGACTCTCCAACAGTTTATAAGATGATTAAATTCGTTCCTATGGAAACATGACGGCGACAAATTGAATGGCAACAAAATGCTTTCGATTAACTGCTTAGCATTTTGTATGGGAAATTCTTAACTTTATTCTACCAGTCTTAATGGTGACATATACCTACGATTTTTTGTTTCTGCACATCTATGGCACAGTATCTTTCGAACGATATAAGTTTCATTCCCCTCATTTCATGATAAATACTTAAAAAGTGCACGGAAACAATTTTTCAATACAATTTTCGACTTAATGAAATTTGTAACTGACAAAAATCCGAAGAATGTTAAATTTCTCTTCATATTTTTAATAAGAATCGCTGCCAAACTTCTACCTATTAAGACGGTTAATCTTATTTTAATAAATCACGGATATTCGATTTAACCAATCTGGTTCTGGGGTTCGGTGCAGAGAGCAACTGTCAATGATTGTTTTGCTAAGTTTTGTGGTTCTTTTAACAATTTGTTGTGCATAAAGAGAAGTCAAGAAATATTTAACAAATTATGTTATTTAGAAATAGCAGTCTTATAGCTGGAGTCTTCGAATAACAAAGCTCTCTTTGTAAATCAGATTTTGGGTATTGATTTTTTATTCTGCATTTTAAGCGAATTGGAAAATTGCAACAGTTCTTTCATGATACAGAAAAACAGTCCGCAAAATCAGCACCAAATTATTGTTTGCATGAGCCTTCTAAGAGTCTCAAACAATGTTTCCTAATTGCAGTAGAAGAATGCCCTCGCACTCACAGCATTTCCAAAATTTCCTTGTAAAGCTCAAAGTTTTAAAAATTCCATTCTTCACATCAGAAAATGCATTAAATTTTCAATCAAATTTGAATTGCATTACACCGTTTAATGTGCAACAAAATTCCTTTCAAGAGGAATCACCACCACGGCAAAAGAAACTCCACATGATACTTATCGTGTGTCGATGTATTTGTATACATCTATACCCATGGGTATGGCCTTACAGAAATTGAAGGCAGGCATTAACTCAGCGTCCAGTATCCAGTATCCATGCATCCAGCATCCAGCGCGCTATCTATCCAGATTCACGAAGCACAAAATTTCCCACATTAAATTCTTGTCTTGGACTTGGACGCAAATAACACACACGGGGGTCGGCGCAAGCGCGTCGAGCCGAGGCGAAGAAAAAGAAAACATTCCCAGAGACATCATGGTTCTCGACTTGTGCAAGCCAAAACTCAAATTCATAACAAACAAACGAGTTTTCATCGAGAGTGGGATATAGTTTATGCAGATACGTGTACATATGTATGGATGCGCGGTTATGGATTGACTGCGGTTTGCACTGCAGTCTGTTGTCTGCATCTGCAGACATATAGCATTTTGCTGAATCCCGAATGATGGGACTGGGCATATACATCGATGCTGCCACAAATAGTCTCAATGCTCGTTCATTTCGCCTCTCTGGCCGTGTCGCCAATTGCCTTGAATGTTGAGTGATTTGATTTTTCGCTCTTCATTTGCCAATAAGGGTCGAAAGCTTCACAGTTTGAGATAGCTAGAAATGTGACTTTTTTGAAAGTTGGCTTAGAAGAAATTTCAATCAACAAAAGTTTTTCAATACCCCAACGAATGCCAAATCTAGAAGCCTAGACCAACAATGAATTAAGGTAGCTTATGAACTTATTACATATTTTTTAGCTCCTAAGAAATGAGTAGAATTGTGGAATTCTGGGATACTAGTGAAGCTCGAAGGGCGGGTCTACATATATTTTGTGCCGTTTGGGTTGAAAACCTCTTTTGAAGTCAGTCCAAACCCCTGGTAGTGTGTTGGGCTACTAAGCGAGGGGTACCCGGTTCGAATCCCGAAAGAACAAAATTACATCTTAAGGTTTTTTTTCCACTGCGGCACCTCTCGCGAACGTCTGACAAAGAACCGTCTTAAAAGAGCTTCTCAATTAGCCGTTTGGATGGACTCCCTTTGGAGATCCCTTCCATTCGTCCCAAAAATTGAAAACTCACACAAAACGAATGGTTGTGAGAAGCTAGACCTTGGGTCCCACAGACCTGTCGCGCCAAAATATTTATTTATTTATTTTAGACTAGCTTCTCAACAAATTTCGACGAAAGGGAAGCAATACGAATGAAACAACTTGACACACGAATCCCACCAGCCCATTTCCAAACTTATCACAATGAACAACACCCGAAAATGTGTTCAACCTGAATGTGTGCGCTAAAAAGAGACAACTGCCTACTCACTGCTGCATGACTACTGGCAGTGGTATCCAGTGAAGGAAAATTTTGGGCGATGTTTTGAATAATTGTTTTGAACATTGCTAAGCTTCAGGACAACGCAGAAGGATGTTTTATATCTTAAATGATTCAGGTGAAAATTTACTAAATTCACCTACTTTATTATTTTTCAATCCGATAAGCCATTACTGAGCTAGGTCTGTATAAACAGAATTTTCCTTACGTATATCCGGGTTTTTGACTATTTTGTTAGAACCAAGTTATATTCCGGGTTAAAAAGTATCCTAAGTCCCGACCCAGAACATAAGCAATCACTATGCCAAGTTTCATCAAAATCCGTCCAGTGGTTTCTGCGTGATGCGTGGTCCAGCATTTCTTATTCTACAGTTTTATTATATGTATTAATTTTAATAGAACACGTATGCCGTGGGCATAAATTCTAGAACTAATTTTGAAAGTAAACTGTTAAACTTGTTCAAATAACAATGACATTTGATTTGGCATTTGGGTTTTCCATCAGTTTCTATGGATTCATCTCTCAAAACAATGCCTTTCAAAATGATAATAAAACACTTAACATGTGCCTCGTAAAGATTTGGTTTACCCCAACGCGCAATTGGGAAATAACAGAATGCAAATATTTAACAAATGTTACTCGTCTTGAATTAATCTTCGCCATACACGCGTTCAATTAGAGTGTCAAAATTCCCGTATTCTAGTTTCTAGGTGACAAAACCGTCCCAACTTGTTCCGCACACACATTTCAGATAAAACCAATTCGCAATCGCCTTTCCCATGACAGCTATCCAAATTGAATTTTCTACCCGTTATGCCGTACTAAATTTGGCAAGTCTATGAAAGATCTGACTTAATTACGGTTTTTCCAAGCTGCTCTGACAGCAACGAAATTTCCATGACAATAAACCAAACGAATGTGAAATATTGGCGGAGTCCAAAGAGCTCCAGCTTTGATAACGCCTTCGCTTGTTAGGTGATGATTAGAACTTGAAAGCTAATCGAAGAAAAACCCAAAATCATAACACAAAAAGAAGAAGAAGAAAAAATTATGACTTTTACCGCATCTGCGCTGGCATTTGCATGTGTCATATAATACTCGCACGAATACGTTAGCCTGAATTCAAGTTCAAAGTCGTCGCGTCGTATGAGTAAATAACGCAAATAAACCGCTTCTGGCTGTCATAAATAAAATGAATACATGACACTAGTGTGACTACGCTAATAAAATCAGTTATAGAGACATAAACGCCAACGTATTTTGATGTTACGTTTTTTACGACTGTTCGAATCAATTAATTCACAATCGCTGGAATCAAGTAATAACAACATTATGTATGTAAACCGACAACAAACAAGTAATTGAGAGATACACGAATGCGAACACTTTGCATAAAATGTGCGCTAATAAATAACAGGTATCTAATTGTTGACGGACGATTGTGAACTTTGACTGTAGGTATACATTTTGTGATTAACAAAATTAATGAAAGTGCGCGACTTTTGAACACGGCCCTTAAGGTGCTGAATTTTTTGAAGTTTATGTAGATACCTACCTTTTTGTTGCCCAAGCCGATATTAAATTCCTTGCTATAATTAGTGTGATATGAAGGTACAAAAGCTAGACGAAATTGTTGGCCATAGCTATGACAGAACTTTGACAAACATTTTGTAAATATGTGCTGTCAAAAATCGACTTAAGTTAAGTCAAATTGCTGAATATAATCACACATTGGTTTGAGCTAAATTACTGCCATTGTTCTTCGCTTAATTTGACAGCTGGGTGACGTCTGACGTGATTTTTTGTCAGCCTAGCGAGAAATGTGGCCAGTCAGTACCCAATAAACGAATTTCAGTAAGTTTTCTTATTCCGTAACGAGATGTGCCAATCACTGCAAGTGAATGGAGAGATGGCTGGTATTAACATCAATTGCAACAAGACCAAAGTAATTCGCACCGGCCGCTCAGCACATCAGCCGATTATTCTGAGACATATGCCCATTGAGGAGGTTAAACAATTTAACTATCGAGGCAGTTTTGTATCGTTGATGGAAGAACGGATCTGGATGTTAATAGCAGAATAAGTAAATCCCGCAGAGATTTTGGAATGTTGTCTTCAGTATGGAACTCCAGTCAAATTTCCCAACGCACCAAGTTAAGGCTCTTCGAATCCAACGTCAAATCCGTACTGCTGTATGCCTGTGAAACTTAGAAAGTCTCTACCTCCATCTTGAGAAGATTACAGGCATAGGTATGTATACCGCTGCCTTCGATACATTCTTAAGATCCGATGGCTGTAAATTATATCGAACCAGGAATTGTGAGGCAAAACGGGTCAAAAGCTTTTAAATGTCGATATTAGACAGCGGAAGTGGCGCTGGATTTGCCACAACGAGGGGTCAGGGTAAATAAATAAATATTTTGGCGGACAGGTCTGTGGGAACCAAGGCCTAGCTTCTCACAACCATTCGTTTTGTGTGAGTTTTCAATTTTTGGGACGAATGGAAGGGAACTACAATTTTACGCCGAGTCCAAACGGCCAATTGAGAAGCTCATTCATGACAGTTTTACTCTCGGATGTTTGTCAGACGTTCGCGAGAGGTGGCGCAGTGGAAAAAAACTTTAAGATGTAATTTTGTTCTTTCGGGATTCGAACCGGGTACCCCTCGCTTAGTAGCCCAACACACTACCACTAAGCACTGCGCCATCGAGTTGGTAGACCAAAAACAACGTGGAAATCAACCGTTTTGGCCGAAGCAGCAACACAGCATAAAACATGGCCACAGCTGAAGTATCTGGCCGTAGATCGAGAAGGATGGTGGAAGGTTGTCGACGCCCTACGCCCCACCCGGTGTTGAATTATATTCTTAATCTGTCAAAAAAAAACGATATTTAACGATTGTCCAAAAATCCACCAAAACTCTCTTTTCAATCAGTTTTGAACTCTTTACTTTTGTCTCTTGATTTGTCGATCTAACTCTAGATTGAAATAAATAAATCGAACTATTACCTTCGCGCCGAGTTTGCGAATACTTAAGGCGACCACACAACCCCTGTGTATTGAACGATGCCGAGTTAAATAAATCATGTCACCGATGATAGTAGCTGGTGGAATCAATGCCTTAATATTTCCAATTCGTAGTTAATATCAGCAATCAAATGTCGGCTACAAATGGAATTTATAAAGATTATAAAAACAGGGGACGAAGAACAGAGCCCTGTGGAACATCGATCCGAATATCTCGACTTTAACTATTTACTATCTTTGAGAAAAGAAGCGAACCACTTAAAAAAAGGCCCCTAGGGAAGCCTTTTCTAATTTAAGCAACAGCAGATGATGGTCCGTGGTATATCAAAGGGGTTATGGTGTCTATAAAAAGAGCATACAAGAGTCAGAACACAAACATCATTGACATATTATACATGGACTGCTAGTGAAATGTCAGTTTCATAGAAACCTGCAATAAAAATGAAGCAAACATAAGCACTATCCCTATTGGCTCAGTGCGGTAAAAGTATGAAACCTCTGCGCGTCATTGCTATTTTTTACATAGAACACACTGCCATCCATTGTAGAAAAATTGCAACTGCGCCATATAACGTTTTATTCAAATTATTTCCAACTTTCTACAACAGATGGCATACTCAGCACTTAAACAAAATCGCACGAATTACTCGATGACATTTGAGTTTTTCCGATTCTCTCCGCCGTGAACTAAAAGAGATAGTGCTTATGTTTAATTCAACGAAAAATTGTCAATTTCCCATGGATTTGTATAGTATGTCAATGACAAACATTAAGAAGCGCAACGTCCGCCTATTTGGCAGCTCTAAATCCGTGTTAGTTAGTGCTAAAAAATAAACTCTTCGCAAACTTAGCGCGTAAAGTTTAACTTTATGTGCAGTAGAGGATATGAAGTCCTATCTCACGTTGTTAGGTATAGCAAAATTAAATAAAAAATTAAGAAAACTAAAACAAAATCCAAACTGTCCGTTTCCAATTAAAAAACACATTTTAATTAAATTCCAATTGGATAAAACCAAGTTATAATGTAAACTGTAAATATATTAATTTGCTTTCAGTAATAAAGTGAATAGATGCCTGAAATTCGTGTGACTATGCTAATAAAATATGCTACGAAAGTATACACAACAGATTCGTTATTTAATTGCTCCCGACTTTTATTAGTATTTATACTACTAATTAATATTTATTCAACCATTTAAGTAATTAATATTTGCTAACAAATTTAATGGGTTAGAAAATAAATTGAGGTGAATAACTGCGACAGGTGCCCATGAAAATTTAAACACTAGGTTACGCACACCTCGCCACATTAAAATGTAATTAAGCGTGCGATTGTGGTGACCTGTTTGACAAAGAGTGATTAAATTCACACCTGCTGTCGCAATAGAAATCATAATCAGTAAGCTTTGCACATACCTACATTATATGTAGTCACTATTTTACGTTTCCCGTGACCTGATCTGGATCAAGTTTTAGCAAAAATGACAACAACTGAAATCAGGTTTTAAAGTGAATGCATTTTAAAACATCCAATTGACAGTTATTTCTTTCGCTGGTAGATGTCGCTAGTGTATCACCAAAAAAACAATGGGGACGTTCAAGTATCTAGTTTAGTATAAGTCTGACAGCTGACTGACTTGATGTATCTCAGCTTTGATTGACCTAGATCGGTCACATTGGCAGCTGCTGCAGTTGACGTTTCTAGAGGGTTAGCAGACGAATCTAGTCAAGAAATTCGTGACTGAGTACTAAGTTGATAGTTCGCACATGTGGCTGACGTAGGAAAAGTGACGTTCCCGACCAATCTAGTTTTAGCGTTTAGGTTACATCTTTTCCAGACCAATCTAGTCGACTTAGAACAACTAAGTTTTTGAATGTGCCCAACGTGCAAAACTATGGCCCGCTAATATTTGTCTCAGATGTTTCTCGAGCTTACAGTCATCATTCAAGCAACAAATGTTGTTCTCCCCCTACATAAGCAAGTTTCTAATTAACTTTTCCCTACTTAAACTTTCAGCCTCATTTATGTACCTACCCTTACTACACTTTTTTTTAACCCCCTTCCCATCCAAGCAAAAGAAATAAATAATAAATCCACTTTATGACACAAGAGCCCTTCTTTTTTTATTTTCCTCACATTCCCACTCGAAGAATACGGTCCTTAATACTTTGCTGCCGCGCACAAGAGCAGAACGTGAGACCCAAAAGACCACACAAATACAGGCACGCGTTTGCTGACACAATAAAAATTGTTAGTTTGGCGTATTAACCAGCTATCGAGGAGCGATTATCATGCATTTTAAATTGAACAAAAACCCCCGGCCAGCGGAAGAGCCCGTGAAAGAGCAATGAATACAAAACCAAACGAACAAATAAGAGGAGCAGCAAGAAGCGAGCGAATGATAGGAGGAATCTCCTCCCGCAATCCGCACCTTTTGTATGCGGCAACGTAGCCGTAGTCGTATAGCCCTCATCATCATCAATAAAAATGCATTCTGGCCGTGGTTCGCTCGCGTACCATACTACGTCCATTCGCAGATGGATACACCCTCCCTCCTCCTCAAGCTTGTGCGCGTTTTGTGGTCGCGTCGGTTCTTCCCTTTTTGGTTCCTTTGGTATTCCTTCCGTTTTTCTATTCATTTTGTGTTTCGGCTCTTTTAGGCCGGACGACCGCCGCCCCACAGTTGTTGTTGTTGTTGGTTATTGTCATTATGGTGCACTATCTGAGCACAGCAGCAGAAAGCAGCTCACACGGGGAACGAAGTGCCAGATAAAAATCATTTGTGTCGGTCTTCAGAGAATGAGAAGATTTTCAGATTTTTGTATAGCTGCGAGCGCATGTTATGTGACCGCTTAAGGTGCCCAACGTGTAAAGCGTATCTTGCAATTACCAGCAGGTTATGTGGCGTATAAAAAATGGGGAGGACCAAGGAAACAAGATAAAACTGATATATTCACCTGGACGAAGAGGTTTAAGTGGCGGCTTAATTTTGTTAGCTTATTAAATGGGTTTGAGGTTAATAAAATGAGCCTTGCGCAGATCTGTCATATGGTGAAGAGTCAACCAAAAAATCGTGTGCAGCGAACCAGCAGTACTGTAGTTTCATATATGCAGCCAAAACCGCCAAAACCACCAGAGGAACCGTCCTCATACCGGCCAATATGCCTATTAGATACAATGGGGAAAATCTTAGAACGGATCATATACTGCAGACTACTCGAGGTGGCAGAGGAAAAAGGAGCTTTGTCAGATGACCAGTATGGATTCAGAAAATCGCGTTCTACCGTCGAAACCATTGAGGCGGTAGTAGATACAGCGGCTGAAGCAATACGGGGAAAAAGATGGAGAGGTGGGACGAAGAAATATTGCGCGGTTGTGACTCTTGATGTTAAAAATGCCTTCAATTCGGCAAGCTGGTCATGCATTAGGAGATCCTTGGTCAGAATGGAAACGCCTTACTACCTGCTGAATAAACTACCTTACCGACAGGAAGTTAAGGCACCATACTGACGATGGCGTTAAGTACTACAACCACCACAAGGGTCGGTTCTTGGACCCCTCCTGTGGAACATTATGTACGACGGGGTTCTCCGATTAACGCTGCCACAAGGAGTTAAGGTTATAGGCTTTGCTGACGATATCGCTGTGGTTACTGTGGCCAAACATATCCACGAGATAGAGTCCGCTACGGATGAAGCAGTAGCCAGAATCAAGAATTGGCTAAAGTCTGCAGGGCTAGAACTAGCTGACCACAAGGCCGAGCCAGTGTTGATAACCAGCCGAAAGACTGTACATTTTTCCGTGTTGGAAACCAACTAGTTAGATCAAAGGAGTCATTAATGTACCTTGGAGTAATGCTCGACAACAGGTTAAGCTTTAAAACGCACAACCAGTACACCAGCAAAAAGCAGCTCTTTCCCGGATTATGCCAAACATCGGTGGCCCTGGATACGCCAGAAGGATTCAGTTTTCCAGGGTGGTCAGCTCAATACTGATATAAGCTGCACCGGTCTGGGCAGGGGCTATTACAACAAAGGAAACAAGAAGGAAGCTCTCTTCAGCATACAGGCTCTGCGCAATAAGAACAATAAGCGGATTCCGAACAATTTCGGACGAAGCAGTCTGCATTATTGCGGGAATGATTCCCATCGACATTCTCGCCAACGAAATGCAAAGGATCTACCTTAGACTAACTGTCAACAGGCAAGAGTTCATCATTAGGAAAATGATAAAAGATGAAGAAAGGGCAACTGTGGCAAGTCAGGTGGGATAACACGGCAAAAGGCAGATGGACCCACAAACTGATCCCAAACATCGAGGTCTGGACAAGACGAAAAAGCTGGGACTGCAACTACCACCTCACGCAGTTCCTGTCCGGGCACGGCGGCAATCGAAGTTATCTTCACAGATTCGGCCACGATAGCTCGCCTCTATGCCCCGAATGCCCAGATGAAGAAGAAGATACGGAGCACGCAATGTTCCACTGCAGAAGATTTTCAGGAGGAAGAGTGAACTTACCCATTCCACAGCTTCTCATAGAGCGTATGTTGAGCTCAGAAGACGACTTGCTGGAAATATGTTCATACATAATGAGCGTACAAAACGAGCTAGGAAGAGCCGAAAGAGAGTTTCTAACCAGCCCCGCGAAGTAATACCTAACGGCAGAGCAGTCCCACGAGAAGAGTGGTAGAAGAGTACATGGGTGTGGTTTAGTACGTAAGGCGCGAGGCACTGGAGAAACATATCCCGCTAATAGTGCATGCTAGTAGCACGGGCAACTAGTATCTTTCGAAGATTACACATCCTTTGGACGCAACCAAAAAAAAAATATATATATGCAGCCAAAATCGCAGTCAATGCTGCATCACAGAACTTCCTATGGATAAATGAAATGGGGAAAGTAAGGCACATCAGAGTAGTTTGCAATCATGATACCTAAATGACGAAAAGATTCTTATAAAGAGGAATAAAACCAGGACCATTGCGGCTTCAAACCGTGTGTCCAGCATAGTCTTCTGGCCTTTTTTTTTTAAATAAAAATACATTTTTCTCCTAGCAGACCTGGCCTCGCACAACCACTCCCCTGCTTGACTTTGAGCTTTTAACTTTTGGGACGTTTTTTTTTTAAAGCAACAGCAGACACCTACTGCAACTATACCTAACAAACATCAAAGCACAAAATGTAAAACCCACAAGTAAATTCATTCCGATGTGCCTGCTAATCCGCACTCAACTATGGGAAACTTGGTCTTCGGTCTTTGGTCTTCAGCACCATCCCGCAGTCGTATATCCGTATGCAGTTGAAAGCGAAACACAACAAGACTAAAAGCCAAACAGAGGTGGAAAGACAGAAAATACAGAAAAGAGGTAATGAATTGATGGTTTGTGTATAATCGGAGTGTCTCAACATGCCATCAAATGGTTAAACTTATGATGCTCCTTTTTAAAAGATGGGAACGGACGATTGCGCCAGTTCCTCGAGATTATGTACGACAAGACGCTAACAAGAGGCCGCTTCACACACTCACACACAGCCATATACACATGTGATCACACTACTTTCAGTGATCATCGGCAGAAGCAACAGCAGCAGCAGAAGGCAACCACCAGCAGCCACACGGTCCACGGTGACGGTGGTGATGATGATCATCGCCGGCATAATGGTCTGATTGTCTGACAACGATGATGCTCTGCGACTCCGTTCGAATTCGAAGCCATTCGTCGCGTCGTCGTTCCCCTCTTCGTTGTAGTCGTCCTCGTCGAGTCCGCCAAGTGCCGGTGTGGTGTATAGTGTTAGGCACATCCCAAAAGCGAGAAGTAACACATTTTATTCAATAAAACTTATTGGACCACACACCAGATGGCACGCGTTGATTTCTGGGTGGCATTTTTTTATCGGCAGCAGTGTAGCAGTGGACATAATGGACATGGGCGCCGGACCGAGCGATTCGGAAGCGCGCACTGCTTAAGTGAATTTAGTATGTTAAATATTTTTTTTTGAGCAAAGAGGGGCGATCTTGTCGAAATGCTCTGAGTGATTGTTTCGAGTGAGTTGGGAGTTGGGACTTGGGGATTGGGGTTGTCGTTTCGCTGTGGTGCCACCAAACTGTTTGTTTCCGAATGATGAATGACGAGGTGGGTGCGATGAGTATTTTTGTGTCGTTTGGTTGAGAGTATGTGGCGGTGAGTTGATTCCAGCGTGTTGTGGGGAAAATGCGATTTATTTGGAACTCTTTGATGGTAGAAAACGGTTGGATTGTTATCGGATAAAAGTCATATAATGGATAAATTGCAGCAGATACTTTGTCAGTGTTTTGTTGAAGCAGATGGGGACTTTTTTTATGGAGTTGACTGTAAATTGGTATGGCTGAGAGCAGGCAAAATATCG
The DNA here is from genome assembly GCA_936431705.1 of Cheilosia pagana. NCBI lineage: Eukaryota > Metazoa > Arthropoda > Insecta > Diptera > Syrphidae > Cheilosia > Cheilosia pagana. The sequence goes on from OW386166.1 coordinate 114,817,071, forward strand.
TTTACAGGAATAGACAGGTCGTTATGAAACATTTGGTTAGGTGTACATATTCTGATTGTGACACAATTCGAATACAAACGAAGGCTAGTATATTTTCTTTGACAGGTATGTAGATAGAGTAGCGTCCCGATTATTTGAACACGCGCTTTTACGCTCAACTGTGATAATATATGTGATCTGTAAAATTTTTACTCAAATGGGTTTATAATCAGGTGGGGCTATACACCGGTGCGGGATCTGGGCCTCAATTTGTATGCCTCTCCGGTTAGCGCGGTCTTTGGCTAGCATTTTCCAGTTGCGCACTCTTAGATTAACGAGGTCCGCTATAACTTGCGTGCATTGCCTATGACGCGATTACTACCTAACTATTTTTCTCCAAATGCACTAACGTCAGACTAGAAGCCTCTTTGCCCTATAACGTTAGAGGTTTTTCGATCTTCATATCAGTCTTAAACGGCGACTGATTTGAACTTTTCTTATTAGCTCAATGTCGCCGTAGTGCTCTAGAGTTCGCTTAAATCATGGTTATTTTGAGATTCGAACGAATAGTCAACTTTGTGTATTTTGAGATTCGAACGAATTAAATTCACTATCGAAAGTGTCATAAAATGAATCAAAATAAATTCAAGTTTCGAAATCAGCTGTTTGACATTTTTAATTTATAATGTGGTGACCATGCTGTTGTTTTTTGTTGTTTTCATTGTTTTATTAAAATTATATAGGTATACATTTAAAATTTCAACTATTGAATGGAAGAATGTTAGGTGACAGTCTTATCTCAAATATGACGAGGTGTAAAAATGTTAAAATGTGTTATTGGTAATATATTTGGACACTAAAGTCTGAAAAGTCTTATTTATTCAACTCAAGTCTGTTCACACTACTCGTACCTTTGAAACAGTTTTACTATTCAAATCAAAACAACAATTTTCTTGATTGTGTAAAGTCGATGAGCAATATTAAACGACGAAAGAAAATAATGGATGCCTCGAATCCACTTGAGCTGGAAAATTCCAAGTCCGTATAAAAAGTAATGCAGTTTATTTTCCAATCCCTTAATCCATTTATTTTTGGAAGGTTTGTTTTCATCCCATATGTCCAATTTTAATCCGTTCTATATAAAGGAAATCAACACAGAGAATTTTACTTTAAGTAGGATGTTTAACTTAAATTTTTGTATAACAATCCGCCAGGAAAATGCGGAATAACCACAATCGCTTTCTATTAAGCGTTAGGAAAATGGCGACGAATAAAAAATGACATTTATTTCGAACGATTAGAAAGTCAAAATACAGTCAACATTCGAATGAAAAATGAACTTTCGATTAATAGAATGAATTTGTCCTCTGTTCGAATGTCAAAATACAGATTCTACGAGTTCGACACACTTTCGAAAGAAATCGAATCTCAAAATAAGCATGAATATGTTCAATGTTCATCGCCAGATCTTATCAATGTAAACGAGGTCGCCTACGGATCGCTCTTTCGCCTTCGCTAATGTTCACGATTCTGCGCCTTATAGCAGGAGGTGTGATAAAAGGTTTTGTTTGATTCTTGACAAGGTTTTAGTACTCAATTACCTTCTTTTAGATAAAGGAAGTAGCAATTGACCAGATTAGCCTCCCTCGGTTAATTTCTGACTTTATTCAATCACGACATTGAAGAAGTTACAAGATAGCCCACCAACTTGTCCAGTGACATTGTCATCTTCAGCAGCCTTTTTGGACAAGTTTTGATCGAGGGAATGACCATCCTGGCTTTCATCGTCTAGACTCTAGATTGAATGGTTCGTTCCGTCTATCCGCGGAATGTCAGTCAATTTTGTCGTTAAACAATTTGCAGAAACAATGCTTCCTTACTCGCCTTTACAGTTTACATGTCTCTGTCCGGGTGTTTAATCAAATATGTATCTAGACAGTTAACTGTGCCGAATTCCATATATACAAAAGAAAGAACATTTTAAGGAACGAAAAACTAAAATTGTTCCATCTTCACATTCTGCATCGATTGACGACAAATTCTCTAAAAACAAAACAAACCATGATTTATTACTTATTTAATTTAATAATCAATTTAAATATTTTTTATTTGTTTGTATATTTCATTTCCATTTTCATTGTCTTTTCTACAATAACGTTTTGCATTATATAACTCCCGCTTTACATTATGCCTAATATTCATTTTAGGTTCATTTTGTAATCAATTTGATTTTAATATACATAATATAATATCTAGTACTCATTTTTATATATCAATATTTTCAATTTTGTTTAATTATAATATATAATGTATACCTACATTTTTGATGAACATGTTTTTTTTTGTGTTTTTTTTGTAATTTATTAATAAATATATATTTTTTGTAAATATTCATATTAATAAATTTCACATAGTTCAATTATTTATTTGATATTCTATTTGTTTTTGTTTTAAATATATATATGTTTATATATATACTTCCTTTACATAGAAAATGTCTATTCTTCTTCATGTTTCCTGCTTTTCTGTCAAATTTAATTAGTTATTTAAATCTAGAATACTTATTATTGTTTGTTTTGTTTTGTTTTTTTATTAAATGTCGGGATTAATTAAATTTACCTGGAAAGAGAGAATTCGGTGTAATATTGTTTAATTCACTTAAAAGTTTACAGTTGTGTGTTTTCTTTTGGCCCAACGTATCCATCTGGTGGAGTTTATTTTGCAAACTCAAACAGCAGTGGAAAGTGCAACAATGGAAGCTGCCAGTAACAAATAATTTGTTATTTTTAACTGCCTAATTGAAACCGTCCGGTCCCAGAAAACCAAAAGTTTGACATTTCGTTCACCTCGAGATTTCCATGAGATTTTGTTTGCCAAAATAAATCATTGTTGCATGTAAACTGGCTAACGTCAGGGAGATTGCCGTTGACAGAATCGGTTGAAATTCGCCAAAACGCACTGGGAAGAACAAAATACGAACAAAAGGAGAACTGCTGGACTTTATTTAAGAACCTTACATTAGCCTGTAGGTTTCGAGGAGGTTTTTTTTCGAAAACGATAGTATAAACGACTGGTGTTTGAAAACTGGAAAATGTGTTGAAAATTTCGAGCGTTTTTCGTTAAAAATCTGGGGTCGAATCGCGTTATCCGTGAACGAGCAACAAGTGAAACAAAAACAAATTCCGTCACATAATGCTCGTTCACGGATGACGCGATTCGGCCCCTGTATTTTTGAGGGATGAGAATGGGTTAGATGTAACCGGCAAAATTCCCTCAGCGCTCTTGATCATTTTAATACGCAATGCAACAATACATGTCGACGTGTGTCATCTCACAAAGTGTTGTTCGAAAAGAGTGAATTTGTGACACAAATCCTATATAGTTTACAGTCCTGAGAGAGCTTCCCAAGTCATTTGGATTCTCCATAAAATTAAAGGCCCAAAAAAGTCTGTCCGATTTTCCAATTATTATAAATATTAAGTTGTAGGACGACTTAAAATAAAGCCGACATTAACCGCCTAAAGTATAAGCAACTTCCATTGATGCATTTCCCTTCATTCGGTTGCATGATTTGTTTTCGTATTTTATTTTTTTAGTGATATAAGAATAAATGAATTACTTTAAATTGATTGGGTAAACTAACTACTTACACTGCTAACGTATTGTTAAATTTATTAATCTGTCCGTTTACTAAGCAAACGATATTTTAAAATGTATGAGAATAACTTCTTTTGTTTCTTTAATTTGTTTAACATGATTTGCAAAATAATTAATTACATATTGTTAGCTATAATGGAAACTATTTAACTTGTTTTATGCATTTATTTTATATATATGCTAATAATAAACAGAAAATTGATTTTCTTTGTTTTTTAGTTTTATAATTTATTTTATGTATATGAATATATATTTCATTTTATATATGCTCACATATATGTAGATATATATATATTTTTTTTGTTATCTATATATATATTTTAAAACACACAGTTTCACTTTTGCTCAATATTAATCACCAATGAGTTTACTAACGCTTCTGAAAATTGAATTAATTTCATCAAATTTGAGGTATATTACTAATTCCGTCTTAAATTGCTTATAAGCTTCCTTAACATTTTTTTTTCTTTTGACTTGTTTTTAAGAAAAAATTATATTTCAATTATTTAATGAAATTTTATTTGTTATTCGCTGTTTTTAATCACAAATATTTTTATTTGATTTTTTTAATTTTAGTAGGTAATGGAATATATAATAGAAAAGAAACGCTTTGGGTTTTGATTGGAAATTTATGTTCTACAACAATTTTATCGAATTTATAGCAAAATTAACTGCAAGCCTGGGTTATCCCAAAAATTTGAACTATTTGATCGAACTCATCAAAAGACGATTACTGATTAGTTGTTATATAAGGTCTGTTCCTTTACTTTTAAATCTTGGGAATTTTTACGAATTAACGCATTTTACTCAATTGTCGTGCGGCTTCGAGAGAGCAAATACTTCCTCTCTTACTAGTTTTTACTTAAAAAATTTCTTTGCGTAAGAATTGAAACGAATGGTTGTGAGAAGCTTGGCCTTGGGTCCCATAGACCTGTCGCGCCAAAATATTTATTTATTTTTAAGAATTGAAACAACTGTCAGTCGCCTGAAAATTGACAGCTGATTTTAAATTTTTGTTCTATTTGGCATTTTGGGTTACTACAAAAGCGTTCCTTAACTTTAGCGTAAGTTTCCCTCTCTGAGAGAGATTTCATACCCCCCACTGTCGTTTTGACAGTCTTTTCCATTTTTTTACAAAAGTAAACGAACAGACCTATACCTAGATTTGTTTGGGCCATCGTAAAAATGCATGAAAATGTTCGTGCAAGAAAGTTGGTTCCTTGACTGACAGGCGTGGCTGTCAAATCTTTGAAATGACAATTTGCAACAAACTATTTATTGGATTTTACCTAGTTGTTACATTCATTTTGCATTAAAGTGTATGCAACAGAGAAAAGAAGCTTTTAATAAACAGGTAAGCAAAAGCAGTTTGTTGCAATTTTGTATTGAAGCTGACAGTTCCAAAACAAACTAGAAAATGGAGATTTTTTCTCCATGGGGTTCAATAGATAACTGAGAAAATTGGTATTGATTTTTAGAGGTCCTTGGACTTTTAATATTTTATAGTTAGGAATTGTTGGGCTTTGAAAATGTAATAGATCCTGTTTTTCTCATATCTGAGTAAATACTTCTGTTAATTAACCTGGTACAGCCATGTCGGCTGGTCATACAAATAATAAGACAAGCCGTCTACGTTTTTAAGTTGCCCAATAACGGTTACATTACAAGTAAGATTGGACTGCATGCTAGCTAACTTTTGTTCAAATTGCCAATTTCTGACAGTTCTCGCTGTCAAAATTAAGTCAAGCTCTGTAGGTAGTGCTGATTTCGACAGATGTCTACATCTTTGTAATGGCATTGCTGTCATTTTTGATAGTAAATTAATCAGTCATTGTGCAACGCAACAGTCCGAAAAGAATTTGGTTAAGAAATCAACCGTATAATAAGCACGGCCATTTTGATCAAATTTGGCAAGCAGATGTGTACCAGCTCGACAACAATAGTTTTTTGATTATTTGATCATTCGGCACGTTCTTGTAAATGTTGGCAGGTGTATGCAGAACTTGATTTGGTTCGGCTGGGCTAGCTGGGGGCTTGTTGTTGTTGGGTAAGGACTAGGTCCACCGCGGAATGTAAGCACCATTTAAAGCAAAATTAAGTTAAGTAAGGGCTTATAAACGCGAGAAGATATAGCGCATAAGCGTGGAAGCCAACATATTTACAACCAAGATGAGTCACGTACTCTTTACCACGACAGGGTGCACATTAAAAAACTTTGTTATCTTAAGTCGACGCAAAAACTAGAATGATCGGGAACGTCACTTTTCCTACGTCAGCCACATATGCGGACTGTCAACTTAGTACTCAGTCACGAATTTCTTGACTAGATTCGTTGGCTACCCCTCCATGTGACCGATCAGGCCAATCAAAGCTGAGATACATCAAGTCAGTCAGCTGTCAGACTTACTTGATACTTGAACGTCCCCATTTATCTTGTTAATTTTCCTTAAAATGCAGAACATAATTTCCAACACAAAAACACCAAAAAAAGGGAACATAATTTGCTTGTGCAGCACAAATTTTGTCTGTAAAATTTAGAAAATTTAAAGGAAAGACATTTTTTGAACATAAACAAAAGTATGTAGGTATATAGTGTAAATTGCTAGAAAATTGTAAAAAAAATATCTGTGAAGTGTTTTCTTTTATTTTATACTTCTTTGTTTTGTAATTTATTTTTTGTATTGCGTTAAAAAAATAGTTGATTATATGCTTCCTTGCAGGATTGTGGTATCGTTCCATGTAGTTTTGTATATATAGTTTAATAGTTTGATCAGTAAAAAAAAATCAGTCATTAAGTTACATTCAACTGTTTCTCAAGATATTTTTTTATTTTGCTTTTGAATTCATTTTGTTACTTTTTGGTATTCGCTTGATTTCTTTATTGTTTCGTTAATACTTTTCCTTTAGTCTGAAGGTGTGGTGGTTTAGTTACAAATATATTTTGTGGTTTATATTATTTTACATCGGAATCAGGTTTTAGTTGATGATAGTATGCTATTCGTTTAAGTACAATTCAATTTAATTTTGTTAACAATTTACCTAAATGAATAACGAAATGCAAAATGCAAATGAAGATTTAGAGTCACTGCCACGAATTTTGCCTATGACGGCGCACAAAGAACCAAAGAGTGACAGATGGACGACTACCAACTAATAAAAATGCGCCTCATACACAAAATGGATAAATTTAATGTTATTTTTAACAAAGTTTGACATTAAGCAATCAATCAATGGATTTTTTCATTCATATTTTCAATGTTTACAATTATGTATTTGCATTTGAAAGATATGTCTCATTATGACGTTTAAATAAATAAACAATACCTACAAGTTTGCAGATAGCCATTTTTCGTGGTTGCATATTCTCAGTCGATTACAAAAATGCAGGACCACAATAAACGACTGTTGAAATGACAATACCAAAATGAATGACAAGCGATTTTTAAATCGACATCGAAGTAAGGGGACTTGATTTATAGCTTGTGAAATCCAGGGGTCGAATCGCGTCGTCCGTGAACGAGCATTTAGTGACGGAATTTTTTTTTTGTTTCACATGTAAAATCAACTTAATTCCGTTAACTTAATGCTCTTCATGGACGACGCGATTTAACCCCAGGGGGCCAACTAACTATGTAATTGATTCGTCTTTCGACTCTATTCAAAAGTTGTTCTGCTTGAAAGTTGAATCGGAACAATTTTCGAATAGAATCGAATTACATAGTTGGCCCAAACTTTGGTTCATTACTGTGACGCAGAGAAACATCAATAGTTTAAACAGAGGCGAGTTTTGTGTTGTACCATTACTAGGGTGGAGCACGGATGTATGAAAAAAAAATGTTTTTAGAATTCGAAATTCTAGTAGTGGGCAAATAGTGCCTTATGTTAAGAGAAAAATAAATGTAGTTTTTCGATTAATTTGGTTAAGATCTTCTGCCTGCGCACTGACTTCAAAAATCAAAATTTGACACAAGATTTTACTAAACTGATAGGTATGGCTAAAAATAATATAAAAGTAAATAGATAGATGAAAGTGCGCAAAATTTACTATTAATGTTTAGGAATTCAGTATAAACAAAAAATAAATTCATTCATTGTCTTCCGTGATTCTATTTTCGACTTTATTGCGCCCAGTCAGCACTTTTTTGTCTACTGAGAAGTGGCAGCCTCCGTCTTTATCTTTACAGCTCGTTCAACAGCCTGGGTATGGCATGAAAGCCTTAAAAAGAACACTTTACCTTCATCACCAGATTCCACGATGCTGCGAATTTCTTTGTCGCACAAGTTTTGCATAATCGGTGGTTCAAAAACCTTTTCTTGCCAATTTATTAAATCGATATACGTTGATGCATTGAAGTTAATAAGCGGCACTTCAAACAGCCTATTTGTTGAAGACCGAGGCATACTACGCGCTTTTTCTGTGCGCTGATCTGCCAAGTCTCTAACCTTTGGTTAGAATGTTTTCAGGATGCGCAAAATAACCATTCCGCTGAATGACAGGATCGATTACGTTCTTAAGTTCTTTTGGAAGATATCTGGAGGCCATAACTATGTTGAAAAGACGATTGTTTCTTTTTGACTGAGAACCAAGAAAGCGCATAGACCTTAACAATAAAAGTTTCCAAAGCGAATAAGTTTCCCGAAGGTATCTCTGTTGTTTATATAAACGCATTATGCGGTTGGGCCGTGACATAATCTTGTGCAAGTACAGTGGATCTGTAGTTAAATTTGTAGCCATTTCTGGTAGAACATTTCCTTCGATACCTACGTCGAAATGTTTTAAAAGGTAATTGTTCACAGGTTTTAAGTACTTTTCCCAAAGATCCAGTGTAACCCTTAGGATCCGAAGTACATCCATCAAGTTGAAATAAGTGTTTTAAAGGTAGCTCAGTCATATGTAGTAAACATTATCATCCATTGAAGTGGTTTTTAATGTTCTGTCTTAAGAAGTCTTATAACACCGCCGTACTTTCCTGTATTCAGATTTGTACCGTCACAACCGCTAGCCATAAGATGATGTTGAGGAATCTCTTCATCTGATAGAAAACTTCTTATTGCAATTTGTACACTTTTGGTCGAACTAGTCTAAGGAACTACTTATCACATGTATATGGATCCTGGCTCTTGCAGCAAAAATATTTGTTCTTCAACAATTGTAGTAGCCATAATTTTCTATAGCTGCAACTTCTGGAATGGTGGGCTCTTTTGTCTGCAGTTTTCAATTCAAATTTAAGTTGATGTCTCCTCCATTCATAGTATAGTTATTTCATCTTCATAAGTAAACGTTTTCTTTTATATCACAAGGATCATCAAATATACTTCGCGTTCCTTGCATGTTCTTTTTTTAAAGAGTTTAATATTTGTAAAAGAGACGATAATATGATTGATGCACACGGAAAACGATAGTTAACTGATATGACACAAAAAGAGGGGCTAACTAGATATATTTAAAAAAGTGATTAAATTTTATAGCGCACCGTGTCACTTGATTACGAAAAGGTAGATTTTTGGCTTTATTACGATTTTTTTGTTAATCATGCAATAATCTGGGAAAAACTAAATGTAATATGAAAAAAGGATATATTGTGTTTAGGAATTAAAAACGAATATTCGGAATAAGAAGTTTTATGATGATTTTCCCAATTAAGTCATAAATTAAGTCCTTATTTTGAAACCCAAGTTTTTATTAAAAGTTTCAGTGCGTCTGCGCGGACAGTTATCTTTATCCAAAGCGAATAATATTTTGCATATATATATTTGAGCCTATAAGGCACCTTTTTTCCACTATTAGATACCAAAAAACAAAACAAAAGTTTTTTCGCTCCACCCTAACCATCACCTGAAACTGAAAGTATCATTGCAGAAAGTCCTGGGGGCCAACTATGTAACTCGATTCTACTTTCGATTCTATACGAAAGTTATTCCGATTCTACTTTCAAATAGAACAGGGGCCTTAGCACGTAACTTGATACAATCGAGTTCAGTCGATACAATCGAGCTCTGGCAGCACCTAATTTGTTTCAATCGAGGATAATCGGTTAAAGACAATCGATTGAAACAAATTAGGTGCTGCCAGAGCTGGATTGTATCGACTGAACTCGATTGTATCAAGTTACGTGCTGACACCCCAGTTCTCTTTGAAATAGAGTCGAGAGTAGAATCGAATTACATAGTTGGCCCCCTCAGCTCTGCTGCACCCAATAAAAAAACACAAAAACAATTTGACGACTAAGTGACATGTACTGCAGCGCTTATCTATTCCACATTGACGACGTCAACACATTAGTAAACACAAATAGTGCCATGCAAAACAAAGAGTAAAAAAAACAAACAAAACACACAAACACAAAATAAAAGTAAAATGATTAATTTGTTATGGAACTAGAATTTATTAATTAAAAAAAAAATAAAACTATATTTGAGGACAACTTATGAGCCTAAATTGTGAAATAATATAATCTTCCTGTTGAAGGACCACTTAGAATTTCATCCTAATTTTCCATTTTAATATTCAATATCTGTAGAGTCCTCTTTCAATATACATTTTCTCATTAATCTTTATAAGGAAAAACATAAAATGAAACTAAAAATTTCGCAAATGACATTAGAAACTTTGTGTCAACCACTACTGCAATGGAATAGTAACTAAAATCTGTCTCTTAGAAATGAACTGGTTCAAAATTAAATGAAAATGACTATAAGGACTTCTTTCGCTTTAAATACTAAACTATAAGAATTTTGTTTTAATTTCCAATTGTATACACATGTATATGTAATCATTATTAATATCATCTTTCTTTTGTTTTTGGTTTTAACATTAATTTCACAGTTATTAGCGGTATTCTAAATAAACGCAGTATTGTATAATAATTTTAATAGATAATATTATTTATGTTGCCTAGAAGTGTGTATACACCGTTAATGTATATGTAGTACAATAAAAATATAGTAAATCATGACTTTTAAATTATAATTATAGATATTATAAGTAAAAAAAAAATATTAGAACAAAATATTAAACACAGCTGCTTTGAAAAATAAAACAAAATAAATAAACACATTAAGTTGCTTTTGTTTTTTGTTGTTTTTTTTACCTAGAATTCTTCACATATCGTTGAGTTATTCTATTTGAAATACCTTCTGGTCTGTAGAAAGGAGTAGGATGTAGTGATGTGCCACTTTAGGCCTGTGATGTGACTGGCGTTTGGCAATAGGGACACTCTGTCACCGAACGTGCACAGGTGTCGCACACAATGAAGTGATTGCATGGATCTAGGGTTATTGTGCGATTGTTCTCCTCGCATGTCATGCATTTGGTAGCTGTCTCCGAATATAATACTTTCTCGACCTCCTCCAGGTCTGTGCGTAGTTTTGTCTAAAAAAAAATAAATGAGAGAAGGAAATGATTTTAAGTAGGGCCGACCGATAATGTTGGGAGGATGTTAACTGCGATGTTGCGAATATTGTCATTGGTATTTGTTTCCCTAAAGAACCATATTACATCCTAAGGTTTTTTTCCACTGCGCCACCTCTCGCGAACGTCTGACAAACATTCGAGAGTAAAAATGTCATGAAAGAGCTTCTCAATTAGCCGTTTGAACTCGGCGTAAAATTGTAGATCCCTTCCATTCGTGCCAAAAATTGAAAACCCACACAAAACGAATGGTTGCGAGAAGCTAGGCCTTGGGTCCCACAGACCTGTCGCGCCAAAATATTTATTTATTTATTTTATTTATTTGATTGGTTGGTTGGTTGGAGAGGGTGAGCTTTACGCTCTTCACTGAGGCCTCAGATGGGCCCGTTGTTTCCCTCTTGTTTTATTTGTTAGGAGTAAAAGTACTGTTTGTTCGTTAAGAGAACTTCCACGGTTCTGAGGCATGTAAGGTCTGCTATCAAGTGTACTTCCATGATTTTTTTACGTAACCTCGCTGTAGCTGGACAGTGGGAGAGGAATTGTTCTAAATATTCCTCCTCCTCTTCCTGGCAGTTCGGACATATCGATGTTTCTGAGTCGCCGATTCTATTTGCATGTTTGTGAAGGATGATGTGTCCTGAAATCAGGGGTCGAATTACCGCACCCGTGAGCGATCAATACGTCACTGAATTTTGTTGATTTTACATGCAAAACAATAACAAATTCAGTCACGTATTACTCGATCACGGATGCGGTAATTCAACCCCAGTCCCACCATCGGTCTTAGCTGCGCTCTTCCAGAGTTTATCGAAAGGGGTACTGCGACCTTTTGGTCTATTATACCCCATGCCTACGCCTCAGAGAGGTATACTCCCTCATAAGAGATCCCCTCACATTATAATTCCTTTCGGAATCATTTTAGAGGTTTTTTGCTCTTGTTTATCTTCGGCGGGAGAAATCTTTCTTATAGCACTCTCTCTAGTCCAGTTTCCTTTAAGAATCTAAGGATGAGAGCTGGCTCCAGTGACTGTATTTCCTCATCAGATAATTGGTACTTGCCCAAGTATTTCAGTCTTTTGTGGGTCTGTGCCCCACATGATCCCAACACATGTTCTGGGATTTCACTGGACTCATCGCAGAGACCTTCTTCAGATATACCCAGCTTCCTGAGGTGTTCCTTGAGTCTACAATGTCCCGTTAGGATGCAGAGGTTATTTTTACTCATGCCGATGCAAGCTTGGAATCTTTTCCGATTGTATTGTCCCAGAAGTTTCTTCCTCATGCCTTGAGTGCCATGCCAGGTTCTTGCCCTATTTACTTTCTCTATTTTCCTGAATTCTTCTTTGAGGATGTGATCCCCTATTCCGCACAATGGTTCAGGACCTTTGAAAGTTTCTGATGCTCCCTTTCTTGCTAGGGAGTCGGCCATTTCATTACCCTCTATTCCCACATGGCCAGTTAACCAACAGAGGGCTACTTTGTTTTTCCTACCCAGTTCATTAAGTTTTCGTAGGCATTCCCACACAAGTTTGGATTGATTTAATGATGTAGGAGTGTAGTGCTAGAATAGCAACTTGGCTGTCTGACATTATGGCTATATCCATAGTTGGTTTTGTTTCTGTCAAGGTTGATTTGGACACATCTGTCTATGGCATAGATTTCAGCCTGAAAGATTCTGGTACTTTTTCCCATTGGTTCAGAATATTTGGTTCTTCACCCATCATCAGTTTTTCACCCATCTGTGTACCACTTTGCTCAGCCTGTGAATTGAGGATTCATTGCTCCAGCTTTTCTTGTTGCTGAGCCTGATAACAAAGTTTTTTTGAAAATCAAATCTTTTGATGGTATCGTCTCCAGGAAAGGCCAATAATGGTTGTTTCAGTGTGATACACTTTCCTCTTCTTATTCCTTCCTATTCGTTTTCTTTGCACATTCCTCAACTACGAGGTGTAAAGGAGTCAGCTCCAGTAACACTTCCATAGCTGCAATTCGGCGTTCTCATGGCCCATGTAATACATAGGCATGTCAGTCTTTGGTGGATAGACTGGTTCTTTTTGCCCATGCAATCGCTCCATACGTGATCATTGGTCTCACAATGGAAATACAGTAGTGTCCGCTTATAACGAACTCGAAGGGACTGACCAAATTGGTTCGTTATAACCGAAGTTCGTTATAAGTGATACGCTAAAAAAATCATCAAGTTTTGTTCTGAAAATCAAAAAAAGATTTTTGTCTTTTAATGTGAAACATTTTCTTTTATTTGTTTCCAAATCTCCCATTTTACTTAAATGATTTTTAAGCGCGTCACTTCACTCAACCTTTCATTTGTAAACATAAGGTTACTCGGGGAAGTACCGAACAAATTATATTGAAGGAAAAAATGTTGACGTTTGAGAATGTTGGTTCGTACGCAGCTATCCAGTTTTCGGGGAAGTCCCGAAAAGTTGGGAAAATCTGAATGACAATGTAAAGTGACAGATTTTTGGTTCGTTGTAACCGGACATTTTCTTTATTCCACGCACAGAATGGGTTCGTTATATGCGAAAGTTCGCTTTAGGCGGGTTCGCTATATGCGAAATTAAAAATCATAATTCTCATGGGGCATTGATTGGGACTTCATGAAATTGTTCGTTATAACCGAATGTTCGCTTTAACCGGGTTCGCTTTAAACGGTTACTACTGTATACATCCATCTGAAGATTTTGGGGCATAAGTTGGTGTTTCTAATATTGTTTTTGCCACTCAGTATTCAATATCTGCTGAAATCAATTACTCTTTGTTGATTTAAAGCTGTTTTAATAGTCGTCAAAGGTGCGCCTATTTCTTTTACGGGTGGTTGTTCTTTTGTTACCCGTTACACCTTCGTGCCCCGGTATCAAAATTAGAGAGACTTAATTTTTACAAGCTAACACGTTCACGTGACGGGGTTGCTAATAGCGCTTATGGTTGCTTTACTATCTCAGCAGATATCTATTTGTCTCCCTATGATGTGGAGCGCTGTGAGCGACTCGACTCCTTTAAGTATGGCAAAGACCTCTGCTTGGAACACTGTAGTAAATGTTTCCAAATGGGTTAGCACTATATATGCCTGCCCCCGATTCCCCTGCTCTAGGGTTTCATGTACTGCTAGTTTGCTTCCAGTATTCCCTTGAGGAAAAAACAGTTGCGAAGTGTTTTTCGAATTTTATGGATGCATTGACTAAGTCACTGGATCGATTGAAAGGAGGTGTTATTTCTTTTGTCAATCCAATGGTATTTGTTTAGGTTAGCAAAGAAGTTTTTTGTCATTTTTGCTGATGGTTACTTTTTCCAACCAATTCTCAATTGACCAATGCAATTTCGCCATAATCGCGTGACCTTAAAAATAAAATTCACTTAAGACTTACCTTCAATTGTTTTAGTTTTGATATCGATAGACTACGCAGATCTGCTGTTAGGTTTATTTGTGTTTGTGCTAAATCGTAACGCTCCTTCCATTCTTGGGCGTCTTGCTTTGCCTTGTCCCTCTGTGATTCGGTAAGGCTTAACTGAAAAATTCAATTCAAATTTAAAAAAAAACCCTAAACCACACCGGAGGGGATAAAGCGCCCACTCACCTTTCTATTACTCTCGTCCATTTCCAATTTTAACGTCGTTTGTAATTTAATAATTTGTGCTGTCTTATTGGCTAAATCATTATTAAGTCGAACCATATCTGAGTTAGTTGTTTGTATGGATTGTAGGGAATAGGCGGCTGGCTTACTGTTCTGCAAACTATTGTCAAATAAACTATTACCAACGGAACTACTAGTAAGGTCATCACGTATTGAATTCAATTCAGTTATTCTGCCAAAGAAATGGAATTTAATTTGTGAAATGCAAATGTGAGTTACATGGTCGTCGCTTACCTAACAGAAGGACTAATTGATAGGGGGTCGCCAAAGCCTGGCGATATGATGCGCGATTGAAAAAATAAACTACTATCGTTTTGGTTGGCTGTCAATGAATTGCTAAGTTTCGAACCAGATCCGCTATAATTGAATACATCTGCTACGTTAAATAAATTCGAATGATTTGTAGGACTATAGTTGAGTGAGCTTCCAGGAATGTTGACAGAGAAACCGCCCGAGTTGAAATCTGCAACGAGAGTAAAAGAAGACGTATAATGTCAAATGAATATTGATTTGGATTATTGTTGGTGGTTACCTGATATTGAGTTAGTTAATTGCGAATTAGGAATGTTAATAGGGGCTGAAGAACGTTGCAATAGTCCAGATTGAGCAAGTCCGGCAGAGATAGGATTATCCCTCTGATTAGGTACAATATCTCTCATTTCATCTAAAGAACATGAAGCTGTAATTATAGATGTACGTACAAATATAATTGAAAAAAAAACATCAGACAACAAGCTGCTGATATTTAACTACATACACTTTTTTGAAATAATAAAGAAAGGAAATTAAAAACAGTGCCGGTCGGCCCAAGAGGCTCAGTCAAAAACAGGCAACGAATTAAATTTGGAAAGTAAGGCAATCAAAGTTGGATGCGTCTCGGATAACTGGCGGTTGTTGCCCTTAAAATGTGTAGAAAAGGCAATTAGCTTTGGGATTGAGTGCGATAATCCACCGATAAATGCCGACCCGAAGTCGTAAAACAATTACAAAGAAAATACACGTTTGCGGGCTGAGTACACTACGAGAGGTGACACGCGTGCTTCCCAATCTTAAAGGTATCAGCAAAGAGAATTTAGGGATTTTCAATAAGAGGTGTTATTTTGAATAGCCCGCTATTTCGATAGCTGCCACTTTTGAAGCTGTTATTTTTTGACATTTGACAAGTAGAAACTACGCCATTACTAAAAATGGAACGATACACGCTTCAACAACGCATTGAAATTATAAAAATTCACTACAAAAATGGTGAAAATTTTGCAGTCACAGTTCGCAAAATCATATTGACTGATGAGGCCCATTTCCACATCGGTGGCTACGTCAACAAGCAAAATTCTCGCATCTGGGGCTCGGAAAACCCAAGTGTTATTGTTGAGAAGCCTCTCCATCCTCAACTTGTGACTGTTTGGTGCGGTTTATGGTCCGGCCGGGTCATTAGACCTTACTTTTTCGAAAATGAGGTTGGATCAACAGTTACGGTGAATGGATTGCGCTATCGAGATTTTTTATGGTCGGAGTTGGATGGTATTGATCTGGACAACGTTTACTTTCAACAAGACGGCGCTAAGTGCCACACAAGCAACGAAACCATTGATCTTTTGCGGGAAAAAGGATATGGTCCTATAAGCGTGGTCGTGCTAGCCATTTAACGGCATACATTCCTCTTTTTTATGAAATAAATATCCGATCATTTATGTCAAAAAATTACATTTTTCTTTGAATATCAAAATAACACCTCTTCTTGGAAAACCCTTTGCCAATTACATATCTTAGAAGCTGCATTCAAAATGAGCTTCCCGTAAAATCAAATCTATACAAATTGAAAGACTCGTAGTAGGCAAAGAGCAGAATCCCACAATTCCTTAATTTCTATTCTTCCGGTATGAAACCAGAATCCACCTCGTAACGCGAATAGACTTGCAAAATGAAAATGTCTCCAAAGCGATATTTAAGCAGCAACGAAAGGAAATAGTTTTTATCGAACGCATTCCGATGATTCCTGCGGACATGCGGCTAGCAATTCCCACGGCGCTTAGCTTTATCAATAATTTATATGATAGGAGCAACTGCTTACGTGAGAGAGATCTGGGTCGGCATTCTGAAGGCACGAACGATTTCCTACGGAATTCCGATTCTGGGTTACCAAAAATACCACCTACGGAGGTTATACGTACTTTCACAAGTAAGTTGCAAATTTATAACCCGTCTGCAAACACCTAGCTGTAACATTCGCAGGCGTAGCGCTTGGGCAGCAGCTAGTGTTTAGGTTAGGTTATAGTGGCAAGCTACACACAAGTGCAGCCACACTTAGGCCAGAGTTGGCCCATTGTGACACCACAGGATCTAATGATCTCAAGCTACCCGTTGAACCAACGGAAGCTCAAAGTAAAGCGGCGGAGGCGATTGATATTAATAATATCGAGTTCACCAAGATTGTCAAAGAAGTATTCTCCGAGATGTAATCTTCTTCGAGCAGAACGAGCAGGGCAGGTGCATAGGAGGTGAAGAATGGAATCTCCTCCCCGTCTATGCAACTTCTGCAGAAGTCATTAGTGGGAAGACCCAGCCTGAGGGCATGTCTCCTTTTTATGCAGTGCCCTGTGATCACAGCCACCAGTGTGCTTATGACGGATCTCTTTAATCTTATAGGACTGCTGGAGCGCTTGAGTTCCAAAAAGGGTCAAATATGTTTCGTGATAGAGCAAGTGGTGCAGTCTGCGGTTAGTAGAGTTTATAGCGTTTTGTTTGATTAGGAGTTTGCAAGTAATGAGAGGCATGCAGAGATTCTCCTTTTCCGGTAGAATCGAGGCAGTTGTGCCATGTCTGGCGAGTTCGTCGGCCGTACAGTTGCCTGGAATTTCCCTATGGCCCGGCACCCAAATAAGGTGAATTTTGAATTGTTGCGCCATCTCGTTGAGAGATAGGCGGCAATTGAGGGCAGTCTTGGAGTTAAAGGTGACCGATTCCAAGGCTTTAATCGCGGCTTGACTGTCGGTTAAAATAGTGATGTCCCTTGCAGATATTACATTATACCGCAACCACGACAGGGCCTCCATTATCGCCATAATTTCCTCCTGGAACACGCTACAGTGATTAGGAAGTCGGAAGGAGATCTTACAATCCAGATCTTGGGAGAATACACCACCCCCCACTCCGGTTTCCGTTTTTGACCCATCTGTGTAAAAGCAGATGGATTCCCTTCGAGAACCTGCAACTCTCTCCCAGTCAGCTCTGGAGGGTATACAGGTTTCAAAGTGTTTGTTGAACTGAAGTTGCGGGAGGGTGTAATCAGTGTCCTTTGGTATACATCCTATTTCATTCAGAATGGACGAGTGGCCAGTTTGTCTGCTGGTCCACAGATGAATTGCCTTCAAGCGGGTGGCCGCGTTTGCTGCCACCTGTTTACAATAGATATCTAACGGTAGCATGTGGAATAAAATGTCCAGAGCCGCCTTTGGAGTGGTTCTGAGAGCTCTGCTAATACAGACACATGCAGCTAGTGTTTACATTTGACCGTATTTTCGAATTTCTTTGTTTATTTTATTTAAGCGCGAAATTTGATGGCCCACCTTCTACGATTAACTATTCAATTAAGTGATACAGAGAACAAGAAGAAGAGAATATTTGTGCGAATTAACTCTCAGATGTAAATGGTTGGTTGTGCTTCTAACGTAAAATTTGTAAGCTTCATACATTTTATGCCAATACACGGAGAACGATAACATCTTGATGTTGAACTTTTGGAAAACAAAAAACAGGTAATAGGCTGTTAAGAAAGGCGTTCGTATCTTAAGCATTCTCGCTTAACTTGCTCACTTACTTGGTTTAACAAAAATAACTCGACTTGACATAAAGAAACGAATAGTTCGAACGACATAAGGTCCCGCACTAGCTTCGACCCTACAGAAGACTAGTCGCTGATCTATATACATATGATGCACTTCCAATACTCAACCTGCGCAATTAAGAAACACTATCCGACAGACACCTCATAAACATTAAAAAAATGCTGATTGGTTATCATCTAGGCAGTGCTTCTCGATATAAGGTTACTTTTAAGGGGTTTTGCATTCATCTCTGACGCTAAACACACTCTCTGCAACCCTTACTTTTAATCTATTTCCTACTTACTACAAACAAGAGTGGTAGAAGGACATTGCTAAGGAATTAGGGGCTGACGATCCACATAAAACAATTCACTACCACGTACACAAGGTGTACGCGAAAACTGCGAGTTTTCAGACATAACTTGCAACAGTGCACCTTATTTCGATTAACAGGAACGTCAAATGGTTTGTTTTCATTTTGTTTTTTTAAATTTTTCTATTCGATTTGTAAAATATGAAAAATAAATATCATATCAAAATTAATTTAAATTACTCAATCCTGATAGCGTGTGTGTGGAATTTTGAAAATGCGAAAGGCCAAAACGCTTCTAATCTCTATCAGGTTTAAGCAGTGTCATTTGGTTTGTTGATTTTTTGACTAAAAATTACAATTTGTTATAGGAAATGCAATAATACTCACATAGCCTTTCCAATGGTAAAGTGAAATTTAGAAACTTGCTTTGACTTTTGTCTAGTGCATTCATTATACTATTTGAATCATTTTCAATTCCCATTAACTGAAAGAAAAACAAACTTTAGAATGAACATCTAGTACAGTTTGCTGTTAGGTAGGATACATAGAACATTAGGGGTTTGAACGTACAGAGAGAAGGATGCAGGGTGTTGTGTTTATGGATATTTAAAACATTTAAAATTGTTTTGTTTGTTTTGTAATTATGTGGAGTATGTGGACAGAAAATGTATTTAATATATAATATATTATGTGAAAGGAGGATGACGTGAGCGGTAAATAGTAAGACTGTTTCTTGTGTGTGTGTGTGGTTTTTTTTTCAAACTTACTTTGGCCATATCTAAGCTCTGAAAATGTGATTTCGAGTATTCGAGTTGAGTCATCTTATTCGATGAAAACGGGGAAGATGACGCCGTTCCGCCATTCATATAACAGTCATTGCTATTTCCATAAATGCTATTCTTTTGCTGTAATTGTGCACCAGGTGCTTTGATATGAGAATTACTTGATCCTATTGAAGAGGTACTTGCTGATTCACAGCTCTCACCGTTGCCATTGTAAAATAGCTGTGATTTTGCGGAAGAAATATATCGAAAATAAATATGAGTTTGAATTTAAATGCATATTTTGTGTTCTTATTTATCCTCCTCCTCCTTTTTCTAATGAGAAAAACAATCAACTAAACTTACATTTTCAGTGACTGAAATGAGTCCTTGTTTGCTAGGATCCTTTTTAATGTCTGGCAATGCGTTTGATATTATATCACTAAGAGCTAAATTTGTTGATGGGCCATCTAAATCACGTGGTTTATCCTCTGCTAAAATATACGCTAACGGATTTCATATCGGGATTTTGTTTTTTTGATTTCAAGAGAAGAGGCATTCCAATTCAGCAGGTTGTTATGTGGAAAAATATATGATTTCGTTTTAATAATGATAAATGGCAGTTGTTTTACTATTGTTATAACCTGCCAAGTGTGTTTTTTATATAAATATATTGTTCTAATAGCCTAATTCATGATAATGGAGTATTTTAAATGATACTCTTTGACTTGGTAGTCAACTTACAAAAAGATCTGTACATCTACTTAAAACATGATACATATAATAATGAATTTTGAACTGCTATAGTTGGTTGGACTCTTACATTTAAAGGTTTAGAAGCGTCTGTGGCGGTCTTACAACAATTGCTACAAATTATAAATGAAAATGAATTATATACGTGATTATTGCAGTCCTTATTCGCTAGGAGAAACGGCGGATCTTCTAACTACAGAGCACAACTCTGGTGAAAGAGCTATTGTTGCGCTTGATGTTTTCAAAAAAATGTTATCGATAATATGTACCTGTTTGGACATTTAAACCAATAGGCTTTAGACTTTTAAGCTATGTTCAGACGATTGCCAGATCTGACAAAATTGTCAGGTCTACAAATGTCCTGACAATGACCTGCAAATGACCTGACAATAGCAAACTACCTTACAATGCTAAATTGCCAGTTCACACGGTTGCCGTTGACAGGCATTGCCAGGCAAATTAAAAATGTTTTTTTTATTCGGGCAACTGAAGTTTTTGTTGAGAAAGGTGAAATAATAGAAAAATAAAAACGAAATGAAACAAAAAGATGCACTTGAAGCAGGGGTTGAATTACCGCATCCGTGATCGAGCAATACGTGACTGAATTTGTTATTGTTTTGCATGTAAATTCAACAAAATTCAGTGACGTATCGCTCGCTCACGGGTGCGGTATTTCGACTCCTGTTTTGACCGTACGTATTGGAAAGCAGCGAGGAGGATTAATTACCACACAAACGTCGACGTGTTTGGACGAAGAATTTGGTGGCCCGCCGAGAGCAGGAGGTACAAACAATTCTATGTTCTTCTAGCTTTGGGCACTATACATTTATTCAAAAGCAAGTCCACATATTCGAATAAAATTTGTTCATACATTTTGCACAGATCTACTGAAAACCTTAAGACAATTGCATCGAAACTACGATTTGTTCGTTTAAATATGAAAATGAAGTAAACTCCTCAAAAATTCTTCACCACAAAATCGTTTTCTTTTAAACTTTCTTCTTCGTCGAAGTATTCGAAATTATTTAATTTATTCATTTTTCACCAATTTACAGAAAAATGTATAGAAATGAGCACGAAAAAATCGTTTATTTCAATGAAATAGAAACGAAATTTTTCTGGCAATGAAAAATTTGCAGATGTGATAAGAACAGCACATCTAAAAATAGCAAATGAGTCTGCAAATGTCCCAAGCGTCTGGCAATGGTCTGACAATGATACAATTGTGTGTTCAGACGATTTGCAGATACCTGACAATTTCATTGTCAAGTGGCAGTCTGACAACTATCTGTCAATGACTTTTCTGCAAATATTAGGTCTGTTCCCTAACGATAATGCATTCGAACACATTAGTCAAATTTAGTCAAACTTCGTTCCTTTACGCAAAAGTTGGGCAGAAGAGAGCCACAAAGAGAGAACAAAACATTTCCCCTCCACAAAAAAACCTGCAAAGGTTGTAGTCCAAGAAATTTCTTTTTGCTAGTTTGTTATAACTGACTTTAGCTGTCAAATCTCTCAAAAGACAATTTGAATTGGCAGTTTATTTCGGTTTGCTTTGTTATGTGCTAAAATTTGTTATTAAAAATGGATAAATCCTCAAAAAAAATAAATATTAAACTGAATCCGAATGTTTTTCAACGTCTGCAAACTGTTAATTTTGTTTAAACCCACTGACGTTTATTTTTGAATTTCTCGCATATGTTTTCAACAAACGTCATGCCAAACTTTCGTTCCTTGACTTTTTGGTTACATTCTCTTTTTCTGAGAGAATATATCCCCACTCCTTGATATTTGACATTTTGCCGAAATTGGCCCAAAAAGTAAGGGAACAGACCTATTGTTAGACTAAATTGTAAGTAAGACATTTGGGACACATTTTTCAATGACATATCTGGCAATCGTCTGAACATAGCTTAACCAATATTGCTCGATGGTGATTTACGATACAACTCACAATTGTGTAAAAACAATGTGGACATGGAACTCGAATCAACACTTTCATTGGTGATTATCGTTCGTGTTATAAGAATATAAACCTCGTAAATTATACAGAATACAGAACTACCCAAGTCAACTATCCCTAGATTACAATAATGAAAAGAAAAATAAGAAACTTGTAACACCGCGTTGCCATAAATGTCAATTTTCATAGAGAGGAAGAATGATACAGTGCGACCTCAATAAAAGCAACTACATAATAGAAATTTGTGCAGTTGCTTTTATTGAGTTTGTTGCAATAATCGAGTCAAAAAATTTTATAGGCGCCAAAAATGAGACAAAAAGTTAAACACCTCATAATAATCGAAAAATCGTGGCTTGCACTGATTAACAGACCAAAACTGATAACTTAATTCATGTTTAAAATAAACAATAAGAAAAAAACAGCTAACGAAAAAAAGTTCTTGAAACAATAGTTGCCTTTATCGAGTCACCTTTTTTGAGAAGTTGCAATAACTGAGTCAACAATCATAAGATGTGTTGCTTTTATCGAAGATTTGCACGTATCGAGGGTTGCTTTTATTGAGGTCGCACTGTAGTATGCACACAAAAGGTCAACCTAATAACCAAAGCCCATAGAAAACTAACCATATCACTTTATAAGCTATGAACTGGGCAATACATATAGTGATACAGTCAAAATCGGTTACAACTACCTTCAAGGGACTGACAAATTTGGTTGTTATAAGCGATAGATCGCTGTAACCGATATCAAGGTGCATACGTAAATTAATCTGTTTTCTCTTCAGTGGTAAAGATTTTTCGTTTCTGACTCATTTTCCAATATAACTATATGCAAACGGGATAAAATCAAAACTCTTCGACCACTCGTCACACAGAAAAACTTGCACAACACAATAAATTTCCCCACCAGAAGCGCAAAACATAAAGAATTATAATATCTCAACAAACGGTGAGCTGTAACATGTGTCTAGACAGATACATCGCATGTACAGACCCATAAATTCAGAAAAAATGCAGTCGCCCTAACAGCTGCGTCGATCTTAGTCGTTGTAACCAATATTTTACTTCAAAACAGGGAAAAAATCGGTCGTTGTAAGCGATGCCGTTGTAAACGATTTGTTATGCAATGGGTTTACAATGGAGCTCAGCCGGAAACTAAGAATTTGTGCGTTATAACCGATACGTCTCTCGATTCTAAATGAAAAGGAGAATCTCTGCATGTCTCTCGCTACTTGCAAACTCCTACTCAAACAAAACGCGATAAACGAAACAAATTTGGCCCATGTTGGATCTCAAGCGCTCAGTGCAGTCTTATAAGATTAAAGAGATCCGTCATAAGCACACTAGTGAGTGTGATCACGCGGCACTGCATAATAGGGAGACATGCCCTCAGGCTGGGTCTTCCCGCTAATGACTTCTGCAGAAGTTGCATGGATAAGGAGGAGGAAGAATCCATTCTGCACCTCATATGCACCTGTGCTGCTCTTTCTACTCGAAGAAGATTACATCTCGGGGAATACTTCTTTGACAATCTTTGTGAACCCGATATTATCAATATCAATAGCCTCCACCGCTTTACTTTGAGCTTCCGTTGGGTTAACGGGTAGTTTGAGATCATTAGATCCTGTGGTGTCACATTGGCCAACTCTGGCCTAAACAAAACGTCGTTATAACCGATGTCGTTTTAAACGATTTTGACTGTACTTTTTAAAGAATCCTATATGAAGGAAGGCACCCGCCGGGTAAAAACACTAGATCACTAGAAGGTCAGCTATGAAATGTAGTGTTTTGTAGGACCAATTTATGTCTTTCACTACCCATACCTACGAATCAAGTTTTAAATAAAATAGGGAAAGCATCGCAATAGGAATAGAAATTCAACCATGGTGTTGCATTCTTTGTTTTTACATAATAAACAAAAGTGAAGGGTAAACCAGAATGGAGTCACTGTCGCTGACCCACATGACGAGCTTATAAGACGCGAAAAACGAAATGTACTTATGTTTGAACGCACGACGCTCCAGGAATAAATTGATCACAAGTTGCTTAAAAACGTATTGCTCAGAAACTTGACGAAACAGATACTACCTATACCAATTTTAATAGAATGAAGCAAGATTCGTGCACGCAAAAAACCCTTTTTAACAGCATCAATTTTGAAACCCATTTTAAAATTGAAACCCAGAAGACAGCAAAGATTTTATAAAGTTTTTACCACGTGACTGGTGCCGTAAAATCTTTGATGTAGTAATTGCGAAAGCAACTGACAGCCAATGTGTTAAATTATCGACCAAAAAACCTGTGTCTTGACTGCTCGCACTTTTGCATTAAGACTATAAAAAACAAACTAAAAAATGAACAAGCAAAATAGTTTCACAACTCATTCAGTGCATATACTTACGTTCTACATGAGCAAATGCACAAAACACACTCCTCGGGCAGTAGCCGGCTTGTTGAACATCATTGCATTTGGTTGACTTGTAGATTTCGGGATGAAATTGCTGTTCGGTCCTAGTGTGACAGTACTGACAATTATCACCGGCCTCACAGTTGCCGGGTTCGCCCCATTCTTCGCCGTGCTTAACATTAGGACAGGGAGTTGATCTGCAAATAAATGTTGTGTCTCCTCAACTATTTCAGGGTAAATATTCATTTGCACGCACCTGTACTTGAATTTCCTTGGGCTACGACGTTTGTCTTTGCTATTGTGATATTGGGGACAGGCGTAGCCTTGTCTGCATAAGCGTGGTGGTCTTTTGCATGGCTCTGTCTTGTAATTAGCTAGAACATAGTTTGTATCCTGCCATTTGGGGTCTTCGTTCATTAAGTTCCTTTCTTTGTCTAGGGCGTTTTGTGCGTTGGTTCCGTCTATTGCATTTTCCGAATTTTGTAAGGATTCTAGTTCTTTGATATCATAAACCGGTGGACGTTGATCTTGCACACCATGTGCGAATGCACAGTGATGGCCGTTTTTAACGCAATATCCCCTAGAATCTGTGTCGTGTACACACATACAGGTTTTGTAGTATCTTAAGTGATAGCGACGTTCTGTATCCCCTGCCGTACGGTGTAAAAATGGACAGCTGTGAAGTTGAGAAGTTTGTTTTAGTTTTTATATAGTTTTAATAGAGTATAATGGAAATAGTAGCTCATCGCGGTCGTCGCAGTCATAACCAAGCCTGATTGGATACAATTATTGCGTATGGTATACGGAACGTGAATCATTGACTTCATATTTCGATTTGTGAAGCAAGAATTTCATCATTTATTTATTTATTTTCATCAAATGAGTACAGTTTCTGTTCTCGTTAGATTACCTAATACAAAAATACAATACTTAGATGCTACCACCAAAGCCTAAAATCAAAATTAGCTTCTTCTCAAACGAATCCCTACTAAGATCTATAAAAAATAAACTGCTATAGTTATTAGATGTTCTAAGGCATCGTTTTATTGGTTCATTGCAACCATAATTAACTCTTTGATGTGGCACAGAGAAAGAAAAACGATTTCTAGTCTCATACGAAGGCATTTCAATATTCCAGCGTAATTTACGCACGACGACTCTAGTTAAACGCTTTTGAATCTTCTCAATCCATCTAGAATGTACTTCACAACAAGGATTCCAAACTATACTACAGTATTCGAGATAAGACCGGACAAATGCAAAGAGTAGACATATAAGAGGATGAGGATCATGAAAGTCTTTAGACATTGAATTGCCTTTAGTAACCAAGAAGTCAATGTGCTTACAGAAACTTAGTTTATTGTCAAAAATGACTCCTAGGTCTTTTTTTGGAGGATACAATGGACAATGGAACACTACTAATAACGTACGTAAATGGAACTGGGGAAAGATTACAAACGAAAGGATAAGCTATGACATTTAGAGATCATGGAAGCCAAAGCTGTATCAGTTGATTGCAGCGATAGATCTTAACTTCAGACATCAATCGGAAAATGAAGCATCGGAATCACTGCATCGATCTATTTATAGTCAACTAAATTATGATTTGGGGGATCGGAATTACTTCAAAGTTGATTACAGCGCCGAGGAAATTTCACTGGTAATAAAACTGCGATCTGAACTACTTCCGCTAAATTATCAACCTCATAGAGAAGATCTACCGATATTGTGTAATATATGTAACATGACGGAGAGGGAAAGTTCTACCAAAGGGTAAAACGATCCACCCAAGGAGACAAGGCCCGAACAGAAGCATGCAGAGATGAGCATGGGAATATAGTAGTAGATTCACAGTCGGTGCTGAGGATTTGGAAAGAACACTTCTGCAGACTGTTAAACGGCGGAGACAGCCAACAACCCGCTGTCAGGCAGAATGATCTGTTCAGCTTGGACGATGATAGCCAAAACTTCCGTCCACCCGACCTACACGAAGTGAGGATAGCAATATCCAAACTTAAGTCCAACAAAGCTGCTGGAGCGGATGGCCTTCCGGCCGAGCTTTTCAAAGCAGCGGGAGATGGCTTGGTAAGGAGCATGCACCAACTCATCGGATGAAAGCATGCCCGATGATTGGAACCTCAGCATCGTGTGCCCCATCCACAAGGAAGGAGATACTCTGAACTGCGCCAACTACAGAGGAATAAGTCTCCTGAATGTCGCGTATAAGATCTTGTCGGCTGTATTGTGTGAACGCCTAAAATCTTTCGCCAACAACCTGATCATATCAGTGTGGTTTTAGGCCAGGAAAGTCAACCATCGACCAAATTTTCACACTTCGACAGATCTTAGAAAAAACCCAGGAATTTCAGATCGATACACACCATTTGTGCAGGATGACGATGGAGAAATCCCGCTGCTCCGTCAAAGTCGGCTAGAACAACCGAATCATTTGATGTCGAAAAAGGTTTAAGACAAGGCGACGCGCTATCATGTACTTTCTTTAACATCGTTCTTGAAGCAATTGTACGAAACTCGCAAGCCAACACCAGAGGTACAATTTTTCAAAAGTCCGTTCAACTACTTGCCTATGCCGATGATATTGACATTATTGGGAGAACGCGGCGAGCTGTCAGTGGCGCATTTGCAGGCATTGAAACGGAGGCGACGAAGATGGGTCTGGCTGTTAATGAGGACAAAACGAAGTATATCAAGCGAAGAATCACTCTTGCCAATCGCTGTTTCTTCGGGCTAAGAAGGCATCTAAGAAGTAAAGCCCTCTCTCATAGAACCAAGGAGGTACTATATAAGACCTTAATCATCCCGGTCCTGCTGTATGGTGCAGAAGCATGGACCTTGTCAAAAGCGGATGAAAACCTTCTGGGATGCTTTGAGAGAAAGATTCTTCGAGTGATATTCGGTCCAGTTTGTGACGATGGAATGTGGAAAAGAAAACTCAACGACGAACTCTACGGGCTATACAGCGACGCTGACCTAGTCAAAAAGCTGAAAATACAACGGCTGAGATGGCTGGGACACGTGGAGCGTATGGACAACAACGCACCAGCCCGACGAGTCTTGGAATCCACCTCTGTGGGACAGCGCAGCAGAGGAAGACCCCACCTAAGGTGGCGCGC
Organism: Cheilosia pagana; assembly: GCA_936431705.1. Classification (NCBI taxonomy): domain Eukaryota; kingdom Metazoa; phylum Arthropoda; class Insecta; order Diptera; family Syrphidae; genus Cheilosia; species Cheilosia pagana. Next base: position 114,844,925 of record OW386166.1, read on the forward strand.
ACAAATGAAGAACGACCTAATCCAACTTGGTGTGTGTAACTGGAGGCAGCTGGCGAGGGACCGAGCTGGGCTTGTTAGTTGTTTGTAAGACAAAAACTATAATAGAAGAGTTTTAGTGGAACTCTGACCACAAATGCTATTTGACATTTTCTAATGAAGCCAAAAGTACTTGCGTCTTATTTAAGACAGAAACAAGAGACCTTTGTAGCACTAAGCGGCATTGGGCTTTAATTATAATGTGATTCTGTAGTTCAATTGTTAGTAATATGCATAAAGATGCTGAAAAGGAATGGAGGGCAGGCCTAATTCAAGTAACATACATATAATGCAGTTGCAATTAATAACAATTATAGAAATATCTGTGCCAGGACATACGAAGGAAGCATTGTTGTACATTTTGGATAGCGTTACAGGTACACACATTTTTAATTATACTTTGCCAAGTACGATTTTATCCTGCAGATTCTACAAAAGAAAATATTGGGACATTTAATTATCCTTACAACAGGCAGTAATTTGTAAGACATCCCATTTGTTTATTTTGAAATGAAATGGCCACAATTTTACATATTACATATTTTTCGATCCCAAAAAATCTTCTACGCATTAACATTCGTTCTTCCATGGCCATCTCCCACCCCCACCATTCTGGGGGGGGTTGTCTTTATTACACCATAAGCGAAAGTGTTGAGCAACGCAATTGCCGAGGTAGGTACCTACTCGAAGACCAAAAGTTACGGCCGGATCCAAATTCATTCATGTTTCGTAGGTATGTATATTACTCGACTCGCACAGGCGCACTCACAAAAACGAGAGCGATAACAGCAAAACAAGCAGAGCAATCAAAACAAAAAGAAAAAACAAACGACAAACGAAGACAAAAGTGCCTTTGCGCAACATGTCACCAGCACTACTCCGCGATAAACAATGGCCATACGAAAACTAGAGATTACTTGAAATGCGTTAACAAGGAATGTGTGCCTTTCCGAAAACAATAACAATTGCTGTCTCACAACAATTGAATACACAATTTTAAGCAATTCATTAACAATTACGACAAACAGATAATAATTATCCAATTTAAAACAAATTTTGCGAAATTTGTTTGTGCCGCCATTGATTAACCAACACCACCGGACAGGGCCATATTACTGTTTGATAAACAAACCGCATACATACACAATTCAGCGCGCGCACTACACTATACGTGGGCTGTCGAAGCCCTGAAATTCTGTTTGTACACAAAAATATTACTTTCACTGTGTTTACGGTGCCAAGCATATAAAATAGCAACAAAAAAAAATGTATGATACAAAACACTTCTTTTTCTGGGTCCAGAGCAATTCAAACCGCAAATTTCGCACAAACAAAAACACAGGAGCAACGTTCGTCGGGAACTGTGATGGGTATTTCCAATGGGAACAATTTTCTTTTGCAGGATGAGCGCCAGATTTATGTGTTGGGGGGGTTTTGGTCTAGAGCACTTACTCGTCTCCATCGGGACACAATCCAGTTGTTTCATCATATTTAGTGCAATAATTGTCGGCACTGTAATTAAATGTACCATCTCTCTTTCGTATTGGGCGTCTTCGTCTTTGATTTTGGAAATGCCAATTGAAACAAATAAACGGCCGATGTTGATTACACTTGTGTTGTAGAAATGATTGACACTGTTCGACACGGAATTCCTTTAAATATCTGCAAGTGAAGTGACAAGTATTATATATCAGTATGAGCGGAAATATTTCAGCTTTCGTTTGATGATATTTTGATTATTTAAAATGATTTCTACTCACGTATAATGATTCGGTTTTTCCTGTTGTGTTGCTAACATAAGTTTATTCTCGTTCGCCATTTTGTGTGGAAAACTATTGCGTCTATCCGACGCTCAAAAAACACTTTGAATGTGGTTTCGATTTTATCCCGTGTAGCGCTGAGGTCGACTTAGAGGTGTGGTAGATAGGCAAGTCAAATATGGACGTGGGGTAGGTAACTTTTCTACCACTAAAATGAATTGTTCGTTTGACACTTCTTTTAACAAGTTATGGCAACCGTTTTTTTTTTTTTTTAATAAAAGCCTGATACGCTGTTTCAGTGAAGTGAAATTTTCACTCTCGAAAAAGTGCTGTGTAATTGGAAGTGAAATTTTCACGCCGAAATGTCAAAAAATTTAATGCGACGGACAATAAAAGCCAAGTGAAATAGCTTAAGTAGCGCCCCATTCAAATCACTTTGAACAACTATTTGTCACTTGAACAGCGTACTGCCTGGTGAAATCTTCACGTGGAAAGTACATTTTGACATTTCGCAGTGAAAATTTTGTATGAAAAATTGGATTTCACTCGAACAGCGTACCAGGCTTTAAGTCTGACAGCTGTCGACGTGTAGTGTCTCAGTTTTGATTGGCGGATTGAATTGGCGTTTATGAAGGGGTAGCTGACGAAACTAGTCAAGTGACTGAATGGGAACGTTCGGATACGTAGTTTGTGTAAAACGTCAACTAGATTTGTCTGGACTAGGTATCCGTACGCCTTAACTAAGTAAATTGAGTTTTTCTTGTAAACGTGTAGTTAATTTTTGAATTTTGACACTTTAAAATGTCAACTGAGTATGCAAGCAGGATTTTCTTGACTAGATCTATCGGATACCCCTCCATAAACGTCAACTGTAAAAACTAATCACGTGACCAATCTGGGACAAAAAAAATCTAGTTAGTCAGTTGTCAGACTTACTAAACTAGGTATCCGAACGTCCTCAATATTAAAATGACAGTTCGTACATGTGGCTGACGTATGGAGAGTGACATCGCCGACCAATATAGCTTTTGCGTTCAATGTAAATCTAGTCCAGACGAGTCTAGTCGACTTTGGAAAACTAGATATTTTGTTTATGCTCAGTAGCTATTATTATTTGACAGACGGATGCGGCCTAAAAGCTCTCCCAAACCCACGCGACTTATTCGCAGCTACAGAGACGACGACAATTTCGACTTTGAATGCGACAAGGAAATTCGCAAACCTTCCCAGAACGAAGCGTCGCGTCAGTATGTGTCAGTTACCAGCTCAATCAACTTTAATGGCCTTCGCAATGGCTTGATCGCGTCAGTTTGGGTATTCTCATATACTGCCATGTTTATACAATTTGACAGGCGAAAGTTTCGCTATCGCTGCGCATAAGTCGCGTGAGTTTGGGAGAGCCTAAAATTTGCATCAGCTGTCAGACAATTTCAATGGAGGTGTACTCACTTCAATTTCCCCCCAACCTGTCATTATTCTTATTGAAATTTTATTTCTATGGAAACGTTTGCTTTTGCTTTAATATCCAAAACTTATGAGAAGGGCTTTATTGCAAGCCGAAAACTGACTGTGTACTGGAATTGAATCTGATGGCTTTTAAAATGCTAAGATTAAAAGGTTTTTTTCTGACAAACCCGAGAGTAAAACTGTCATGAAATAGCTTCTCAATTAGCCGTTTGGACTTGGCGTAAAATTGCAGATCCCTTCCATTCGTCCCAAAAATTTAAAACTCACACAAAGCGAATGGTTGTGAGAAGCTAGGTTTAGGGTCCCACAGGCCTGTCACGCCAAAATATTTATTTATATATTTTTTAGAGTTAAAAGTGTTGAATAGAAATTCAACTGCATCTGAAAAATGCTTTTTAATGTGAACGTAACCTTAAAGTGCATACATATTTCTCGTTGAATGCAGCCACATTTTTCTTCACCTTTGACAGTTTACTCTATAAAAAAAATCATATGGCGACCGCCAGGTACACATGTAAACATTGGTTTTGAAGTAAATTGTTTAACTAACGTGAAATTAGTTTAAATTAATACAGAAGCAGGCCAAAATATACAAGATAAAATGGAAGACAAACAAGAAATAGAAGCCGAACCCATAGAGAAATGGTGTCAACAATTAAATTCCGCAAATACCCAGGATCTGATCAGTGCCCTGCAGGTGTGTGTACACATTTATAAAATTCCTTGTTTTTTGTTGTTACACTTTCATGTTAAGTTCCTTTATTTCATAAATCGCAAAGTAGTTTAATTTAGCATTTGTTTCAATCACTGTCTGTACGGAAGGTCCTTTATCAATCGCCTACAGGTATTGTTAAGGAGATGCGTAGGTACATATTTTATTCATAACCTTGTGTGCATATAGATGTATGTATTTGCATTCCTACGCCGATGACGGAATACCAAATTTAATTAGTGGGATTTAATGCCCAATGCCCACCTTCACCTTCGTTAATTGTTATGAGTAAGTGAACTTAATATGATTGAACAAATTCGTTTATTTTATCACAAAGATGAACAAACCTTCAATGAAAATAAATCCGAAAAAATAAAAGACTCCGAAAGTAGGACTCATTTAAAGGATATGTCGATTGCACATGCTCAATTTGTATCACTAATGGATGATGCTCCTTCGATGCTGCAATAAAAGTGATTACTGATAAGCTTTGGGTCTTTTTGAGTTAAACAAACCGTACACCGAATAACGATTTATGATTTTTGAATCCATTTAATGTTCCGGAGCTGTTTCTATACCTTTTTTCTAAAACGAACCTATTTGAACCTCAAAATTGTTACTTATACTTCCTTTCAGGATATTTCGAACAACTACCGACCCGGCGGTGCCAAAGGATCCGATGAGAAACTGCAACAAAAGCTGCGCCAACTTATCGCTCGCTCAACATCTGAGCGTAGTTCCCGACAAGTTCTTCTAAACTCTAGCTTGCGCACATATTTCCATATCCTGCATCGCGCCGGCGTTGTTGATGACTACTATCAAGACTTGGACTCCAACCCTAAGGATGCGCCCTTCGTTCTGTACGCCATGCTCAGTACTGACTATCACAAATGTCTGCAGCACGATTACCTACAGAGCAAATGTTTGGAAGCCCTCTCAAGGGCAATTGAATCCAATTTCTCCCATCTGGTCACCGTGCTGCGTGCGTTGAATCAGCTGTGCAAAAAATATCGTGTTTCCGCGATGGACATTCCCCTGGAGAAATTCTACTCTTGCCTACAGAGCAATCGATTCTGCGCTCGAGATGAGGCACTCATACTTTTCCGCCATTGCACTATGGATTTGAAAGAAACGGTCAAAGTTTTCAATTTGATAATAAACTACTGGCCATGGACGAACAAAAACAAATACTACCTGCTGTCGGTGATTCTAACCAATCACAAATTGGAATCGCTATCCAAGAAGTGCGAGTTCAATGTCGACGACTTTTTCAACGGTCTGCGACTGGGACTCAGTTACAAGAGCACATTCTCGGCCAGTCAGAGTCTTGTGAGGGCCCTCTCGAAGCAGCACAACCAACAGCTGCTTAAACTGTCCGTGGAAATTCTCAAGAACGGCACCGAGCGGGAGATCGTGAACTTCCACACCCAGTGGTTTACACACATTATTCAGAAGGATGATCTGTATCGCTTAATCGAGCTGCCAGATCCGATGGAGGTGTCGTTTCATCATGTCTTCTTGGTGTATGTATTCTCCAAGCAGTACAACGTCGACCCCAAGCGGGAGTTTAACGACACTGCTAACTTCCTGCGCGACATTTGCTACGAGCTGAAGATGGACACGCAGATGTGCGTGTTTAAGTTTTTCGTTGACAACCTGTCGTCGTTGAAGTTTCCCTTCTGCTTGGAGTTTCTCAGCGACTTCATTGAGATGCATAGGTGCACCGAATGTCCCCAGATTCGGCATACCATTCTGGGAAAGTTTCCGATTATCTTCAACTTTATTGCAAAAGTGTTTTGCACACTTCAAGAGGACTCCTTTCCACCAGTCAGAGCCTTCTTTCGGCGGCTGTTTCAGATGATAATCAGCGACATGCAGACGTCGACCATGTACCAGCCGTTGATCTTCTCGCTTAAAGCAATGGACCGTGTTTTGCAAATTCTATTTTCCTCGAGCAGCAAGAACGTTTCGAAGGCCTGCAAACTCGATCAGAATCAAAAGCTCGGCCAATACCTCGTGCAGGAGAGGATTTTCGATGTACGAACTGTAAACAGGACCGCGTTTGAGGTTTTGAACTCGACAGAGTGCTATGACGATGCTAGAGAGTTGGTGGTGAACATTATCAAACAGCTGAAGGTGCAGAGTCTGCGAGAAGCATCCCGTCGCTGTGGCGAGTGCAGTGAGAGCGTCGAGATCGATCAGGTGGCACAGTGTCCGATATTCGCCAGGCTATGCATCCAATGCAGTGCGTACAATGGCAAGAAGGGCTACTCCAGAGAGCTGCTTGTCTATAGCATTAGACGGGTTCGAGATATATCAAGGTGCTTGGAGAAAGACCCGTTGTTTGTGTGCAAGAATGAAGGACACATCTTTGGACACATGAGTGTTATAAACGAGGTACTCAACGAGGAGAACAGCTCACTGGGTGTTAGGTACGATAAGGTTCTAAAGTTGGTTGAGCACGTGATCGGATTGCATTTGAAATTGTTGAATGCGGCCGCCCAAGAGGGAAGCACAGCGGCCAGTTTCCAAGTCATGGACGAGAGTTTGCAGATGCTGATTGAGCGCTCAAGGTATGATTGCAACAAGAACGAGGAGTGCCGAAAGTTTCTGATGCTGTCCTTCTGGATGGCATTGAAGGTAAGCTTGACATTTACGACTGCCAACATCCTCTCAATTTTGTGTCTCAAAAAATAGGCATCCTGCGAAGTTGCCACAACCATAGGTCGCATTCTGATGCGCAAGGCAGAATCGGATGGCAAAACGCTGAAATTAGTCGAAAAATGCGTGAGCATGAGCGTTAGAGTTCTGCTGCGTTGCCGCCACAAGGGAGCAATCGAAGCGGCGGGTGTTTCCCTGGGTATGTACTCCACTTTGCACAATCGGACAGAAATACTCACGTCCCCTTTTCAGGTAAACTCATAAAAGAATTGACAAACCACTCGGAAAACTCCAACAGCTATGCCGTCGTTTACAAATGTCTGGACCTGCTGTTTGAGAATGTCAATAAAATAAGCACAACTCGCCGGGGCGCCGGCTTGACAATTATGTTCTTACATCTTGTGAAGAACGAGGTGCTCCACGAACGTCCGCTGTTTCATCGGGCTATTAAAAGGCTTCTTAGCCGGGTCGCTAGTACGGACAATTTCGCAGCAACCAGCGCAACTCAGACATCATCGAATCCTGACGAGAACTTTGACAGCGTTCACGCCCTGGTGTTGCATTACCTTTGTGTGATTGTAAAGGACACTGAAATACGTGACACAGTCGCCGAGTACTACGACGAGATCATGATGGTGGCCATTCTGCGCATCGACAACCCCGAGTGGACCATATGCAATGCCGCGTTGCAGTTGTTTGGAGCACTTGTACCTAAAATCGTGGGTCAGAAACAGGCCACCGAGATGATAGAGCCTGTCTGTTGGGAGCCAACCGAAGTGACATTCCTGGAGGTGACGCTTAAGCTACCGCGCACTTGTGAACATATTTTGGACATTTTTGGCAAGCAAAGCGTTTCGACAAGAAAAGTTATCCTCTTTCTGGAGTTCCTCTCGAACGTCGAGCACCTGTGCAAGGGAGAGGAATCGATTTCGCCGACTCTGGTGCGCTTCCGCGAACTCTTTTGGTCACTGCTCTCCCACGAATGTGAGAAGGTTCGAAAATTAGCCGCCATCTGTTTCGTAAGGGCTCACGAGTTCCGCGAGGATCTTCCGGTAGTTCTCTTGCAGTTGGCCAACATCATGTTTGACGTCACCAGTGAGAACTTCTTTCAGGGCCTGCTGTTCGCCATCAACGAAGGTATACACAAGATTGACGTCGAATGGAAGTACACCAGTGCACAGAGCGTTGATGATTTCCTGGAAATTCTGCGCAACACATTCCGCACTTCGTACAAGTATCGTTCGCTTAGCTTTTACACGCGTGCACTGCTTGTTGACTTCTTCCTGCTCACCGGCTTGGATCTATCCGAAGAAATGGTAATGGAAATCGTACAGAAGGAACAGCAAATAACCGAAAAGGAAAGAAACTCCTTTGGTTTCGATTTGTGGCATGAAAAGGTCCTGGAGCACAAGGCATAACAGTGCATATCATCGTGGCGGTCGGAGTATAAAGAGCTTATGAGTAAAACAGAGTGAAACTCTAGTCGTAGTTTTAAGGAATACAACATAATATATTTACTTTTATTGGTGTAACAAAATGGGACTCGATTTACCTTATTCTAGGCACAACTTTTATGCTTGATCAACTGATGGAGCCATCCTGGTCCATGCTGTGGACCTCTTGATTGCGCGACATGTTTTGAATCGTCTGGCTGAGGATGTTCCTGAGGATGTGCGGCTTGCAGTGCTCCTCCAACCAGGGAATAACTCCGGTGGTCAGTTGCTCGAAATTGTCCATTGGGATGTTTTGGAACGTCTCGAACATTTCGTCCATGATTGATTGGAACTAGCAGGGAGTAGGCAACAGTTGTAGGGTTAGATGAGTTATTTTTCGGTTATCTAATGACAAAGATGCTCATTTCTGTGCACGACTTTGGCAAACGTGAAGATGTAGGTTAGTTTTGCAAACTTTCCACGCATGGAAACATGTCAACACGAAACCAGCAATCTCTTTATTTATTCTCTACGGATTAATGACCTGATGCCGATATTTTTCGACACAATTTACATTTCTAAGAATACGTAATGAGAGAAGGGGCCAATCAGGAGCCAAACAAAGACCGCATAGCATTATTTGCACACAGATAACAGCATATTTGTAAATAACCAACAATAAATACTATTTATTACATACCACTTGGAATTTAGCTTCGTCGGTTAACCGCGCCTCAGCTGGACCAGGATTTGATTGCTGATGCTGCAGCATATGTTCGTAGCTATTTTGAATTATACGCAATGCCATAACTTCTTTATGTAATGCGGCACTCTCGTCTTCTTGTTTTTTTTTCTGCTGATTCAGGTAGCCAATGTAGTCGATTGATTTTTGCAAAATCAGCGCTTTACTCAGCTTATAGCCGGACGAGTCATTTGGTTGGCATGATGGCACGAGCTCTTGCAGGCTATCGTAGCCCTTTTTAATGGCATCGCGACGTTTCTGTTCAGCCTGAGTGTGTGCCTCGCGGCGGCGCTCCTTGTAACTTAGCGTAGCACTACGATTTGTATCACTATCGTCTTCGTCATCTATTCGGAAAGTTCCCATATGGTACATGGGGCTATTTATGCATGTATATAATTTAAACAATTTTACCTGTGTTATTTGCCGACGAATTTGGAGTGTGTGTACTTCCTGCGCTGCTGCAACGAGAATATAGGCTATTGTCTTGTTCCTGCGATCTTTCGGGCTCTAATTTGATGTCATCGTGTCGTGGGCAATTGTAGTCGGTCGACATGTTTTCTGCCATTTTTATTTTGAATTGCGTTCTCGATAAGGAACAGATTACTGTATAAACTATAAAATTGTGAATTTACAACACTCAAATGTCAAATCAATAGATTACGAATTTCTTTTTTTTCCATCGGTGATTATTTTTCTATGCAAATTTAGAGACGTCAAAAACAGGTGATAAGAAAATGGAGTAGTTCGGAGACATTTTTCGACTGGGGATGTGTTCGTAGATAGTGGCGAACACAAAATTCAAAACATCGCATTTGAATGCGATTTCAATTTTTCAGTTTGTATATCATAATTACGTTGGGTCACCGTTAATTTTCAATTCTGCAATGATTTTTTCTCTATTTCGCAATTTGTCATAAACTTTTGAGCAATTTTGCTTGTTTTAACAAAATAATGGCCATTGTTGTTTGTTGAATCAGTATTTGGTGTGTTTTTTGGAGATTCTACCTCAGCAATGCAAAGTAAAGGCCTCATCAAACAGAGCGCGTTTTAACATACTGAAAAATTGTGAAAAATTACAGATTACTTTATGACGCAATGCGTTTGAAATAATTTTTCATGATTTTATATCCTAAAAAACGGAAAAAATAGTCAAATGTGTTTGAAATTACCCATATTTCTACGTTATGTGTGAGAATTTTTTTTTTGTAAATTTCGTGCACTTGAATCCTTTTTCTTTTTCGGGAATTACATATCACGACAAAAAAACAATAATTCTTCCTTCGAGCTGCTAGGAATTATTTTAAGACAATGGCCGCGTTCCACTGCCCGCTAGATGAACAGCGGCATGTCAAACTTCATATAAAAAAAGTTGACATATCACCATAGGCGCTAGACATCTAGCACTTTTTGTGAAATATCCCTTTCAGGGAAATTTCTCAATCTAGCGCAAAACTACGCGCTGCATTGAAAGAGAGAGAGAGAAAAAACAACCAGTCAAAGGCAAATCGTGAAACGTTTGCAAAATTTGCCGCTGCCGCTGCGCGATCGTTCCTTCATCTGGGATATTTTGTGCTAGATGAACAGCGGGCAGAGGAACGCGGCCAATGAAAACAAAGAGTCATGGACATTAATGGAGATCTTTCTGTTTGACGTCCTCTAACGCGGCGCGCGGTTAGAACGTTGCGTCAAAATAATCTTACCGTCGCGTAAATTAATCTCACCGGGGCGTTAAAAACGCGTTCTGTTTGACGAAGCCTTAGACGAATTCGAAAAAAAATATCGGTTCCACGTCACATTTGTGCTTAAATGGTATAAAATGCTATAAAAAGTTGAGTGTCTCGACTTTTAGTTTGCAGTTTGACTGCAATTTCCACCCAAGTCACCAGAAAGATTCCAACATTAGCTGTTGCTGTCAAGTCACTTTCACCAATTGTGAATCTCGGAAACGTCAAGCACCTAATGTTGGAAATTGCCAGCGTTTTTTTTTTACTTTTTACCTTTGCCAACCGAATATCTTACCTATTAACGTTAAGTACATTGGTATGGTATGTATCCAGTATCTGCGCAGAGTAAAAGAAAAAGTTTAACTGGGGACGTTCAAGAGTTTAGTAAGTCTGACAGCTGACTGACTTGATGTAGGTATCTCAGTTTTGATTGGCAATAGGTCTGTTCCCTTACTTTTTGGTCCAATTTCGGCAAAATGTCAGATATCAAGGAGTGGGGATATATTATTCTATCAGAAAAAGAGAATATAACCAAAAAGTACAGGAACGAAAATTTGGCATGACGTTTGTTGAAAACATATGCGAGAAATTCAAAAATAAACGTCAGTGGATTTAAAAAAAAATACCAGTTTGCAGACGTTGGAAAACACTCGGATTCAGTTGAATATTTTTTTTTGCAGATTTATCCATTTTTAATAACAAATTTCAGCACTTAACAAAGCAAACCGAAATAAAATTGCCAATTCAAATTGACTTTTGAGAGATTTGACAGCTAAAGTCAGTTATAACAAACTAGCCCAAAGACATTTGTTGGGCTATTATTTGCAGGTTTTTTATGAAGGGGAAATGTTTTGTTCTCTCTTTGTGGCTCTCTTCTTCCCAACTTTTGCGTAAAGGAACGAAGTTTGACTAAATTTGGCTAATGTGTTCGAATGCATTATCGTTAGGGAACAGACCTATTATTGGCATATATCGATCACATGAGCAGGTTTGTCAGTTGACGATTATGGAGGGCCGACGAATCTAGTCAAGAAATTCGTGACTGAGTACTAAGTTGATAGTTTGCATATGTGGCTGACGTAGAAAAAGTAACGTTCCCGACCAATCTAGTTTTTGCGTTCAGGTTAGATCTATTCCAGACCAATCTAGTCGACTTAATATAACTAAGATTTTGAATGTGCCCATTGTTTCGAGCATTGTTTATCTTAAGGCGCGTTTTATTGAACATCTTTTATTTTATGTGTCTCGAATTTTAGTTTGATTGTTCAATCTATTAAATCCCGCACTTTGACTGGCAAATGATCATGAACACATGTAGCTGCTGTTGTAAAGCCACTTCCAATTACAAATAAGTAAATTTTCTTTTAGCAAAGACGTAGAAAATGCAAGCGATCATCAGGACTGTATTACCATACTTACTTCAGCTGCGAAGATGAGTTTAACAACTTTTCGGTTAAAAGTAAACTACATTTCTATTTAAACAAAACCAATCATTTAGTGTCATTGCTATTCTTAATTTATTACCCACAATATTTAACAAGAATGATTTTTCCTTATAATACAATTTTTGTTTGCTTTAATATCTAATGTTCCTAAGACTAGTTTAATATGATTTGTATGTTTGCACAAACTCTGTTGTTGTTGTTTTTTTGTTCAAAAACACTTACGAAATGAACACTGTCCACTGACTACAATGTATAATATTATTTGTGTGAATAGATAACTCACTTAAAAATGTGTTCGCTGTACTCACTCAAAACAAAATACACACTTAAACAAATTACAACTTAAGTTTAAATACGTAAAGTATAAAATTATATTTGCTGGTGTTCTTTACAAAAAAAAAACTAATTTAAACAACATGAATACTGCATTTGTGTACAAACAAGTCTGCGACATTATGGAACAGATGATAAACCCACTCACTCTCTACCTACAATTGTGTTTTATTTGTTATTCTCATTTAGTCTAAATGTTCTAAGATTGTCGTAAAGCTTATAATGTCTTTCTCTTAGAAAATAATCAAATAAAAATGTCTGTCCTCCCACGTCAACTTGTATGATTCAGCTAGGATCTTACGATAGGTAGTGTTTTTTTTTTGTATTTTTTTTATTATAGTTTCTTGTTTAGTTTTTAACATTTACATCAATTGTACAACACATTTAACATTAATCGTTTCATTTGTATATAGGTATGTGTATATATGTACACGATCTCTTACATAGCTAATAACATTATGTAAACTGCTTAAAATAAATATTGCTAGATTCTCACATCCTTAAAGTAAGGACTACCATTTTATGTTATACTTATTTTATTTTTTATTCAATTTTGCTATTTATGCTGAAAAAGACTTAAGCAGGAGCATTGTAAGTTTTAGCTTTTATTTCTCATTAAGTTTTTTTTTTAGGTTAAGAGTGAACAGACTCTAGAAATTGAGTATAGAACATAAAAGTCGACTATTTGGTAGAAAGCCAAGGCATGCTTAGTAAGAATTTTCCCTTATTTGATGTAGAATTAGAAAGTTATCTAGATCGAGTTCCTGTTTGAAACACATCATTTCGAAATTAATAATGAATAAGTACCTACAACAATTTGTTCACTTGAGTTGGAATTATAGCTATACGACCAGTTCATTATCAGACTTATTTTAAGTGATTGTAAGATCTCTTGAACTCTGACAATCGAAATAGAATACTATTCTTCTTCTTCCATTGTTAGAAGTTAACTAGACCACTAGTAAAGAAGACTTGGCTATCGGTTGACTAATACCATGCTCCCACCAAGGTGATTTAGAAAAATCCGCTTGATCTAGCTAAATCTCCTCATTAATGATGTGATTTACCATACATTTTCGTGATCACTAATTACGTGATTTGTACCTGTTTAATTTTTAATTACGTGCAAATTCGCGCAAAATAAAATCGAACATACGCTAAATAGAATCGAACAGACACAAATAAAATCAAACAGGCCTATTATCGACTTCAGCTGTTCACGCAAAAACAAACTGTCAAAAAATGAAAACTAAAAATGCATATAGTAATTGTTTATAATCTTCTTTTTGAATTTATTCTGGTAGATTTAAATTCTATCCAAAGCATTTAAAGTCATTTTAAATTGTTGCGGGTTATTCTTCTTTTGTACTTTTATATGTACGATATTGAAAGTTTGCCAACTAATTTCAAATGTCACACTTAAACACTTAAAAGTTCGGTGGAAACGTCTATCGTGATCTGTAAATTACTTCAGCTAAATCACATTGCTGGGAACATGGTACTCAATTCGCCCTGGTACTGAAAACCTGTATTCAACATGACTTCTATGGAGCCTTAGTTGTGCTCTGAGCTGACCCCAGTTAATTTGTCGGGGCAAGAATTTAGTGCTGAGTTTCGCTGTCATTAATTTTTCAATGAAAACTGCAGAGCAGCATATTTCGCGTTCGATAAAGAAGACGAATTTTCAGGGTTATGCAGGGTTTTGGGCAGGCGGGAAAATTAGCTGACACTTCTCAGTGCGCACTAGTGGGCACTAGTGCTAGCCACGTCAAATAAACCTATTGATCGGCGCCTTTACGAACTCACAATGGCGAACATTTAACCACACGGTTAGCAATTGTGACCCACTACGTTTTTAAGGTTAAACAAGATGCAGTGCATAAGAAAGGTTCTTTGAACGGTAACTGTCAATCTCAATCACTGTTAAATGTCGGTCTCATTCTTTTTATTAGGCATCAATTAGAACAAACACCGATTGGAAGGCCGAAAACATAGCTCTAAATATAAGTTCGATTCTCCTAAAAAAGACCCCAAAGTTAAATCCGTTTTCGAGTGAAGAAAAGAATTGCCATTTCTATGAAAAGTTCAAATCTGCAAGTGCTCTTTCTATGTTTTCCATGTTTCATTGAAAAATAAACTTCACATCCAGGTCAATCCTTAACACGAAAGAAGTGTCCAGAATATTTTTAAAGAATCGTCCTGAATTCACCAACACACACTAGCAAAATGTCAGATTGAAATGTTTGTTGTGCAATTAGAAACAAATTTTTGCGCTATGTGATCGGAGAATACCAAATTCTCTCGGATCTTCAATGGAAAACGCGATAAGACTCCCGAATTTTTCTTTACCCGTTTCAATAGGACTCTACCAGGATGAGCTTAACAAATAGGTACCTATTATTGAGACAACAAACCTCATAAATGAGTTGTGTCTTTTCTGGTAGCTTCTATTTGAGGCACAAGCCAATGGGGACGTTCAAGTATCTAGTTTAGTAAGTCGTACAGCTGACTGACTTGATGTATCTTACTTTTGATTGGCCTAGATCGGTCACATGGGCAGCTGTGTCAGTTGACGTTTATAGAGCGGTAGCCGACGAATCTAGTCCAGAAATTCGTGACTGAGTACTAAGTTGACAGTTCGCATAATGTCGCTGACGTAGGAAAAGTGACGTTCCCGACCAATCTAGTGTTTTCGTTCAGTTTACATCCATTCCAGACCAATCTAGTCGACTTAAGATAACTAAGTTTTTGAACGTGTCCAATTGCAATATTTCAGAAAATATTCAGAATCTATTAAATGTGTTGTTTGAAATATATAGGTATATTTTTTATAACACTTTAACTTCTATTATTTATTGCTGAGACCTTTTATGTTCTCGACTTTTAAGCTCAGCGCGCTATAAGTACATTCTCGTAAGTAACACAGAGAACAAATTGAGCTGCACTTACAATCATTTGAGGTTAAATTTTACGAACTCAAAATTGCGAAAATGTCCACATAAAATTATTTACAACATATTAAAGTTGAAGGGAAAGATGATTTTAAGTAACTCCCATAGGGTTACAGACAAATTTAGAACTAAACAAAATGCGCCTATAAAAATAGGTTAAGGATGGACTAACAACCAAATTTTAAAATCCAAGTTCGACCAAACTGTTTTTAAAAAATATTCAAGCCTGGTTATAAAAATATTAATAAGTACTTAATCAATGTAAACACCGCGATTGTTTTATTGCATTCCTCTTGGCGATTAATATTTTTATGTACAGTGGGAGAATACATTTTTGAAAAAAAAATAAAGTAACTTGGCATTCTAAGCCAACTTGAAAAGCTTGAAAAAGACCTATGCCTACTTCTCACTCTTTGTAGCTTAATATGTACCTACTATTTTGTTATATCCCACACAATGCTTCCCGCCATCTACTAAGTCAAAATGATCACCCCTAAGCTACCTTTCATGTTCAATAAAAATTAGAAATATTAATCTTACAATGTTCTTGTACAAACTTACTCAAAATGGCATAAAAATCGTATCAAACATTACCATGGAAATGGAAGCTGGGATTTGACTACTCATAAAAAAGGTTCCTTCATAATATCTCTCGTTTCCTCTCTCCGGTCATATCCTATACTAATACACATGTATATAAAGTCAGCCCGCCTCGTGATGTAAAATTTTAAATAATTATCTTCTTTAACAACTAATCTAATAACTATGCTATACGTAGTACGCGTTATATGGATTCCTCTTCTGCATGCACGGCAACACGCATTCCAATGTATTTCGGAATGCTTCTCGAAAGTCTCTATTGAAGTATGCGTAGATTAGAGGATTCAGCGTAGAGTTAAAGTAGCCGATCCAAAATAGAACCGCCACTACGATGTCGGGACAGGGGCAAGCAGCGCCGCACAATGACGTAATCACATACCTGAAATGGAGATTGTCTTTAGGTTCCACAAAGGGATTTGTTTGGGAATACTTACCATAGGAAAAACGGAAGCCAACATAAAAGGAACACCCCCATTATGATTCCTAGTGTCCTGGCGGCCTTATGCTCTGCTCTCCAACCTTTGCCCGGTCGAACGGAACCACCTGCAATTGAAATCATTTCTCATGTCAAAAATTTGCTTATTCTTTCTAAACACTTGAAGGTCTCTAAAATAAGTAGGGCTACCAACCTGCAAATCATAACTGACTAATGTTTTGTTATTTGTTAATTTAAAAGCGTTTGCTTGTTCATTTTAGACTGTTTTTTTTGTTAAACATGCTCGTAACGAAATTGCAATACCAACTTAAGGATCTAGTTATACTTCAGTGAGAATTCAGTGAGAAAATTTATCGAAAGCGTTACTGTAACAGTAACAGTTAAAAAATTTAGAAGTGTATTTCCGGCTACTTCGAAAACAGTGAAGAAAGTTGCTATATAATTGGTGCATTAGAAAGAGGTGGTTTTAATGTTATTGGTCGGAGTTATTTTTAACATAAGTATGCCGGTCTTAAGTTAAGACTATTCACGGATTCGGTTTCTTTATCCTTTTTGATGTTCAATTACAGATGTTTTCATTTGATTATTGTTAAATTCGCCACCGCCACAAGGTGAGCAAGTACAGAACGAAAGAGAGGAAAGAAGTCGGTGACCGACTTCGAAAGGCTTGGGAAATATTATGATTTAGATAGTCGCCCAATTAAAATTATTCATAAGCAATATTTTCCCAAATTACATTCAGTACGTCGAAATGACTATTTGACAATGGAACCCGTAATCCCGATGAAAGAATAGTTGGACCCAGTCAAGGAAATTTCAAGGCAAATGGGGAAGTATTTTGAAAAGCTGGGTCTTAGTTCCAGAAAGACTTTGCCAAAGTCAAGGTTTAAGTTAAGTTTACTTGTTATTTGGCAGAAAAAAAACGCGGAAGGATTGTACTAACATGCGATTCGCTTATTTTCACACAATTTTGACAAGCGTCTTAATTTAAGCAAATAAGTCAAACCAATTCGAGAGAAACTCTAGGAAATGAGTAAAAAATCCGAAATTTTTGTGTTGCTACTTTTCGAAAAATGTTTGCAATAGTTAAAAGTTATTCCAATATGTTTTTCAAAAATGTTTAGTGTCGTGACAGTACGAAATATGAAGATCCGACAGAATTGCTCTTTTCAATGAAATTCGTTGGAGAAGTTTTGCAATAGTGGTATATGCATATACAGTGGGTTGCCAAATTAATAGGGACATTCTAAATTTTTACCAGTTTTAAGGTTTCAGTGTTCTTTTGAGCCTTTGTTTTGGTTCTAAGTGTACGTGGTGATTTTTATATCACAGCCTTATGTTAAAATTTAGCTAGGACTTTAGCTGATTTTGGGAGAGAAAAGTTGGAGAGCAGCTAAAATTTAGTTTAGCTCGAGCAGCGTAATAGGCTTTAACGGTTATTTTTCATTGTCGGCGGATATTCAAAATGGTTTTATTCTTGAAGTGCAATCAAAAGCAGAAGTCAAAAAAAGTGTTTTTCTTTGAAATTTATTTGTGAACATTTCTTAAACTTCTTTTAATTGAAACGTAAGTAATGCACTTTATTTTGTTTAAAACAAAGCTTTTCTCTAAAAGACAACAATAATTTCTTAATGATTTTAGCCATTTTTTCGAAACAGAATGGGTCGAGGAATCGATATCACTCCAAGAAAAAAAAAACGGAAATAAAAACATTATTAATTCATTCGAGTCATTTCTATTACCTACGGGTGTTTAAAAATCTGTTCTTAACAGGTTAAAATTGAATTTGGACTAAAAATATTCCAATATATTCTTAAAATCTTAAAATCTATGACTGTCCCTATTAATTTGGCAACCCACTGTATATGCATATCATTGTGAAATTTGGTTTTATTTTGCTACTTTTTTTTGCGTTGTATATTAAATATGAATGTTTCCATTGGCCAAACCAATATATTTCATTTGAAGTTTACATTTGCACTCATAATTGGATATTTTCCGATCACATAGCACTAAATTTGTTTTTAATAGCTCAACAAACATTTTTTCAATCTGACATTTTGCTTCTGTGTGTTGGTGAATTCAGGGCAATTCTTTAAAAATATTTCGGACACTTTTACGTGTTGAGAATTGACCTGGAAGTGCACTTTCTTTTTCAATGAAACATGGAAAGCATAGAAAGAACACTTCTAGATTTGGTCTTTTCATAGAAAGAGCAATTCTTTTCTTCAATCGAAAACGCCATTTAGTGTTTAAAATAAATACTCCAGCTGTGTTCATTCAATAGGAACTTTTGTGCGATGGTAGTAACGAGCATTATATTCACGGAATTAAGTTTATTTTACATGTGAAACATAAGCAAAGGCCCTCACGGACGACGCGATTCGACCCCAGATATGTATAAGACTTGCCACACTTTTTATTTTAGAAGAAACCGCAAAATGTTAAGCAACTATCATTAGCTGTGTTTCTTTCGTCCCTATCAGCGTCTCTATCAAGGATTGCCGAAAAAAACGGACATCGAAGAATAAAACCATAAGTTGGCAACGCATCAATCTGATGGTGAAATTGACATTGACAATAAAATACACATTTGAAAAATTAAATTTCATAAAATTTTATTAACACATTGACTGCCAAGGCAATTTTGGGTAAATTTCATTGGGTGCCAACACAAAATATTTCATTATTTACAGTTTTGGACAAATAAAACAATAAATAGATGCACTATTATTTATTGGCAATGCATCCCTGACATCTAGGACGAGTTTAGTCCTGGCTATCAAATATGATAGCCATGGCACCTGAAGACATTTTAATGCAAATTGTTTCACTAGGGGCCATGGCTATCATAGAGCTAAGCTCTTCAAATGTATTGAATTATATTTTTTTTTATTACATAAAAGTTTATAAAGTTTTTATCTTATAAAATTGAGTTTCTTTTTTTTTAAATTACAATAACTTTTAGTTTTCTCTTAACTGTGGGTATAAAACACTAAATATTCCAAATTTGCTCAAACCACAAATGTTTATCTCATCGTATGGTGCCAAGCAATTTATTCTCATACGGATTTGTTCGTAGTGGCTACCGTTTTTGAATGCCACAGCTTAAAGTGAAAACATATCTGGCTTTCATATTTGATAGCCATGGTGCCCACGGAACTACCACTGGCTACCACATAATGATAGCCATGGCAGTTAATGTGTTAAAGGAAAATTCTTCTTCAAAACATATTAATTCAAATGAAAACTGAATCACTTGAGCACAATAACATATTGTATATTGTTTCAGACATTACATTTCTTAGTAATTAACGTTTTTTCGTCGTTTATTTTTGATTTTAATTTTTGTCAACATGTCAAATGTCATTTATGAAATTTCCATACAAGTTATCGATAACATACGCAAATTTGTGTTGGCTACACTTTTCTCTATCCCCGCGAAGCTGCTAACCCGGATAATTATCCAGGTTAAGCATTTGTTGTATTTAACAAGGGATTTTTTTTTTTATTTTGCTTATCCTATAGCCGGGGACGAAAGAAACACAGCTATTAGAAGGTAAGGAGTCTTTTCAGGGAGAACCTAAGAATTGTTCAAAAAAGGTTAAACAAATATTTTAACACAATCCTCATGATCTGGTATAATTGGTTCTTTAAGAGACTATTAACAAACGTTTGCTATTGTGGATGGAATTTATCTAAATGGACATCAGGCAACAATCATACGTATTTTTTTGGCTTAGATTATTTTTTTTTGGCGAAAAAGTAAAAAAAATGTCTGTCAAAAACCTGCAATTTGTATTCAATTTCAAAGCTGACTATAATACTCAAAAATAAACGACTAGTTTTTTTTAACTGCTGCCAATTTCTTTAATAGACGAATGCCAACGATTTGTTTCTAAAAATATGTATTGCGAATAATAAATAACATCTAAAAGTTGTTCAGAAATACTCAAAGTTTTGGCATGTTTGCATTTTCAACGCAGGTGATAACGGTGTAAGAACGCATAAACGATCACACTAGAAAATCGGTATCCTTTCCAATATCATCCGACGCTTTTTTCGGTTCAGTTGTAATTAATATAAAGGCTGATGCTATTCGCACGTAGTTAGGGACACTGCTACGTAAGAAACGTCAAATTTAAATCGCGCCAGGTAGGGATATGTGGCTCGCTTCGCTCGCAAAGAGGACTCTTATACCATGTTCCCACCAAAGTGATTTAGCCGAAGTAATTCACAAATCACGTTCCCACCGAACTTTCAGGTGTTTAAGTGTGACATTTGAAATTAGTTGGAAAAAAGAAAAATCACCCGCAACAATTTTAAATGAGTTTAAAGGCTTTGGATATAATTTATAACTACCAGAATAAATCCAAAAATGATATAGGTAAAGAATTACTATAAGCATTTTTAGTTTTAATTTTTTGACAGTTTGTTTTTGCGTGAACAGCTGAAGTCGATAATAGGCCTGTTTGATTTTATTTGTGTCTGTTCGATTTTATTTTATGTGGATTTGCACATAATTAAAGCTTAAACACGTCTAAATCACGTAATTAGTATTCATGAAAATGTATGATAAATCACATCATTAATGAGATGATTTAGCAAAATCCCGTTGGTGGGAACATGGTATTAACTCCAGTATTTCATTTTCGGGCATGATCCTGTACGATTTCAGGCCCAACTTTTTCTTAAAACACTTTTTTTAATGAAAATACCATTACGTTGCGTCAAATATAGAGCCGCGCCCCGAAGCCCGATAAACGTCAGTCAGTACAAAATGTACGTGCGAATAGCCACTTCGTTATATAAAATGCATCCTCCTTACCTTACATTAATTACGTAGTTTTTCAATTTAAATTTAGGGTTTATATAACGAGTTACAACGTTACAAGTACTTTTTTACCAGAAAACAGAACTAATTAAAATGGAACGCCGACGCTTAGCCGATGAAATATTTTGTGCTTCTGCGTGTTTTTTCTTATATAATCAACTGCTGACTTATATATAAAAATATTGAAAAAACTTCCCCAATATTCTAAAGAAATTAACTAAAAATATGTGACAGTTTTAAAATATGTTGTTATTTAATTATTTATTTATTAATTCCTAAGCAAAATAACCTGACAACAAATTTAATTGAATAATATTCACGCAAGCATTTAAATATAGTTATATAGCGTTTAGTTATTAGGTACGATTTGAACCAATCTTCAGCTATTGTTGCATTCCACATTAAAACGCATAGCCTATCAGCAAGTCACAGTGAGCAAAATAATAAATAAACCAAGCGTTAAAATTACATGCTCCAACGAAGTGTTTATATATTTTTAAATATTTATATAGCAAGAACTAAGATGAAGTGCGAAGTGAAGAGTTTTCGAAAAATGTCATAACAATGAGTTTGATTTAATTTAACAAGATACTTTGTATGCAGATGAACGTCTGATTGTCTGCAGTTTAAAGATAAAGAAGATCTCATGGTAAGTAAAAGTAGCCAGTCAAGAGAATTTCAAGCACATTTTCAAAGAAAACAAAGTCAAAAATTATACAAAACTAGAAGAAAATCAAAAGAAGAAGAACAAATTTAATAATTAATAATCTATTTTCAAAAAAGCCAGCGAATTGGGTAGGTATAGTAAGTTGCTGTTTTTTTTTTGTTTTTTGCTTGCGTGCTACAAAAGTGTACCACTCACCACTAGCACCACAATGACATCCGGCGCGGTGATGCTCCCGACGCCTATGTTGCCAGCGGTTTTTGTGCCAAAACATTTTCCGCTTTTTCGAATGCTCATTGGCTGGCACTGGCCCCTCATCGGACGAGGCTCGCGAAGAGCATGTGCATTTCGCTTTGAAGTGTCTTGCCTTGGTCTTCTTTTTATGCTTTTTCTGACTACCAGTGACAAAGTGGTGAAGTTTACTTTTAACAGGAGCACTGCAATTCAAATTATTATCTATGGCCGTGTCATTGGCTTCGTCTTCATCTAGTTCGTCTCCATCTACAACAATGCATATGCCACCTCGTCGCTTTAAGGACGATTTCGATTGATAGCCTGGAGCTAGTATGTTTGGATATATGGATATGTGTGGAATGATAGGAAGCAGGAGTAGATAGAGAGAGAAAGAGATGAAAAGACACAGAGACAGAATTTCCATTAAATCAATAAATTAAGCCGAGATATTGTTGTTAATGTTATAACACTAATAGTAGCACTAAGTTTATGAGGGCCAAAAAATATAAGCGTAATGCAACATTTTTATTTGCCTAAAAATGAAAAGGATGGGTTTGGTTATCCAGCAAGTACTCGTATTCATACGAGTTTTAATATAATTCAAGAGAAGAGTAATGTAAACAAGACGAAAATATATTCTCACAATATATACAATAAGTTCGTGTAGTAAAACAAATAAGTTGGTTGCCACTTGCCGCTAAATTGACGCAAGCAAGCAAAGAATTTGAATATACAGTCGTTATTTGTATGCCAGTACTAGATCAGTGAATTTTAATGATGGCAGATAGTAGGTTTGTTTGAGGTGGCTAGCACTAGTGCCCACTAGTGCGCACTGAGAAGTGATAGCTTATTTTTACGCCTGTCCAAAGCCCTGCATAATCCTGAAAATTCGGCTAACTTATCGAACGCAAATATGCTACCCTGAAGTTTTACATTGAAAATTAATGACAGCAAGCAAAATGTCGGCGCAGTGGCAGTTAGTGTTTTGGACTACTAAGCGAGGGGTCTCCGGTTCGAATCCCGAAAGAACCAAATTACATCTCAAGGTTTTTTTTCCACTGCGCCACCTCTCGCGAACGTCTGACAAACATCCGAGAGTACAACTGTCATGAAAGAGCTTCTACGTAAAATTGTAGATCCCTCCCATTCGTCCCAAAAATTGAAAACCCACACAAAACGAATGGTTGTGAGAAGCTAGGCCTTGGGTTCCATAGACCTGTCGCGCCAAAATATTTATATTTATTTATTTATTTTTTATTTATTAAGCAAAATCACAGCGAAACTCAGCACTGAATTTTTGCCCCGACAAATTAACCGGGGGAGTTTAGGGCACAACTAGGGCGACATAGAAGTCATGTCGAATACAGGTTTTCAGTACCAGGGCGAGTTCAGTGCTATATCGAACACATTAGGGTTAAACCAGTGCGCACTAGGGCTCACGTCAAACAAACCTAATGTTCATTTCGTCGCAGAGTAATACCGACCTTTCAGAGACAGTGCTGACGACATTTCATACTTTTAAGAAAGAAATTGCAAGATCACACTTTTGGCAAAAAAAAAAACTGTGGCGATTACCAACCATGGTGCAATAGTAATAAATTCCGCAACTGAGGAATTGGCGCCACCGATATCAGAATAGACATCGCTATAAACCCGTAACGGAGGGCGCCCTTTTTTTATGTGGGTATGTAAACATATAACTTTGACATTTGTCAACCGATTGACATGTTTTTGAAATACCTACCAATTCAGTACAATTTTAGTCATGGATCGCTTCACTCGGAAACAAAGCGCCGAAAAAGTGACGCTGTACCTACATTGAAAACAGTCATTCAGTTGCGTCAACTCAATGCACATATCTTCGAAAACATCGTGGCCAACAACCACCGTCTGACAATTCTATTCGTCGATTGGTATCGAATTTTGTGTAGCACGGGATGTGGCAAATCGTCGACATTCTGTTCATCAACGCTTAAGATATTCACCAAGACGGTGTGTCACACTGCAAATTAATCATTGAAGTTTGCATTTTTGCAACGAAAATTCTTTGGACGTGTGCTGTCAAAAATTGTGAGGTGGACTTTTTTTGGCGGGGCTATCTAAAAAACAAAGTGTAAACCTCAGACCACTGACGAGCTCAAGGCAAACATTTGTCACGAAATCATCGCTATACCTATCGCTCGAGGTGCTCCAAAAAAGTGATGCAAAGCACAAAAAAGGCACCACTGCCGTTGCATTCGAAAACTTGTCCAAAAAAAGTTAAATAAAAATGCATTATATACGGTACTTAATGTTTTTTTTTGTTTAAATTATTCAATATTCACATACCGACATAACAAATGGCGCACCCTGTATATTCATAAAGTATATATTTTTTTTGATCTTCGGGGTAATTCTTCAAAGTTTAAAGAAAGCTGTCATTCAAAATAATAGGCGTACTTATTTAAACGTTGTCGCTTATTATTTATAGAATTAAATAAAGACTTTAAATTTGTTTCCCAGTTCTATATACATTAGTATATTCGATAAAATGAACCTTATACGTAGCGTAAGGAAAAATTCGGAGTGCTTATTGTTTGAAAATTAAAAAAAGTTGGTACCTTTTCCAATTCGATCGGAAAGAAGGCTTCGGTTTGACTGCCATTTGGTGACCCTCAAAATTAAAGTATTTATTTATTCTTTATTATTGTTTAGAGATCGAAAAAAGTGGTAATCTGGTGGCTGATGTCAATTTTCCCAAGCAAACTCAGTACGGGGGTCTTCCATGATGGGCGTTTGTGCTTAATTTATGTTCTTAAAAATTAGAGTGAGTAAGACAACTATAGTAGCATTAATCAGAAACAATACTGAGACCCCCAACTTCGACCGATTTACAGTTATTTGCCTATAAGTTAAATTTTTACGCAGCTGACAAGATTAGGTGCGTTAGTATTGTCCATAGAAATTCGTATTGACAAATGTCACGAAGCTTCAAACACCAACACACACGCAGCTAATTTTGCAACGTCAAAAGCGGGTAAAGCGTTCATAGAATTTTATCCGTTGATGTTTTAAATAATTCGTTACATGTGGTTAGTATTTTTTTTTGTTAGGAATAAATGCACATTTGCTTAAAATGTTTATGAAAAATGAACAATGCAATATTGTTATAAGAAAATAGTAACATTTTGAGCCAACTTTCATCATTTTTTTTTTTAAAGAAACATGTAGGTCCACATGCAGTCGATGTTAATAATATCGAAAAGTGGTAATAACGTAACCACATTTGTCCTAAATGTGTCAAATATGTAAAACTTCTCCTGTAGATAGTTTTATTAATCAAAAAATAAAATTAAGCGCCATTTAACAATATATGTAATTACTGACCAAAAGCATTTATTGTTGTTAAAAGCTAGTATTCCCGAACTCCATCACATTCCACAACGGTTGGTAGCATTTTTTTTATTTTTTTTTTATGTTTTTCCATGTCACACAGATTATGATTGACATAACACCGATAGGAAGCCCAACGGCTAAAAGCTTGAAAAAAAAAATGATGGGACCAGCGGCAAGAGGATTGCGAGTTGGGGGTCTGGGGTCTCAGTTTGGTTTGTCTCTAAAATTAATAGTTTGATTTGACTTTAGCAACTCAAAGTACAGTGGAAGTCAAATTTATTACTACGCATTGAAATGAATTATGTGGTTACAATCGACAGAACTTTTCGTTTTGAGTGATTTCCGTTTATAGGAAAGGAAACATTTTTTTAAAGAAGATTCTGAACATATTTTGAAAGACCACAAGCCCAGCTGCTTGATTAACAAATAAAAAAAAACAAAAACAAAAGTTTATAACTGAAAATGAATAGTGTACCATATCTTTCCAGGCTGCTTAGTTTGCTGATTTTTGTCAGTTAATACCATCTGGAATTTTTTCAAGTTTATTTCGGATAAAAGCTCACCTCGCGTAGTTGGCGCAAGTTCTAGGCGCTCCATAAATTGATGGCGAAGGAGAGCAAAAAATAAGGTACTTCCCAAAGAAATGTACGCAGAGTATTGACTCTCAGAATTCAGCCACCAATTAAAGCAGTCTGATGATGAACTATTGGTATATTTCGAAATAGCTGTGCTTTCAACTAAAGTCAATTCTTTGTCGTGCGCTAGAAGTGCAACTTGGCTAGGGCATCGGACCTACACCGTACAGGCGTACAAGATCCAACTGATACAGCAGCTTAAAGTTACTGACCATACCCAACGCCATTTGTTCGCTAACTGATCTTCGGATCATTGTGAGGAGGACCCCAATTTCGGCGCATTTTTGGATGACTGGCTATGTTGACAAGAAAAACTGCTGTATATGGAATGACTCCAACCCACACCAGGATCCCGATGGCAGTGCATCCACAAAAAGTTACTGTTTGATGCGGATTTTCGGCCGTACTTTTTTGAAAATAACGTTGGTGAGGACACTACCGTCAAAACGATATCAACGGATTTATTTTGGTCCAAATTGAACGATATGGAGGTAGACACATGTGTTCCCAGCAGGACGGAGCTACGTGTCACACAGCAGACTATACGATGGACAATCTGCAAGAAGAATTTGCGGGTATGGTTATGTGAATTGGCCACCGACGTTTATTCTACCCATCGGAATTCATTCGAATGTTGTGTTCGAATTTTGACTTTCTAGTCGTTCGCAACAAATGTAATTTTTTAATCGTCTGTATTTTTATAGTGCTTAACAGTAGAATAACAACAATTTATTCTACATTTTCCTGGCAGATTCAAAAAAATTTAGGTTGAATTTCCCTTTAAAGTAAAATAAAATATGCCAAATTGGACAAAAAGGCTGTAAAGAACTAACCTTGACTTTTGTAAGGTAATAAATCGCTCTTCATAAATGGTGCTCATTATTTAAGGCAGTTCTGTAAATAATTAAGCCCTCTGTTCAAACTTCAAAGCACATTAAGCCAGCGAATGCAATGACGACATTTTATACAAGGACAGGACTGGGGGAAAACTATATGATTAAGGAATAAGTGAGACACCAATTTTTGTATGAAATGTTTTAGTGAATGGAGATGAATCGAGAATGAAACCTCGCTCTATTTGACATCTTCTGCTTTAAAATGTTTGGCTACCACTCACCGCATAAGGAAACTACAAACACGACAACCCGTCTACGAACATTTCAAGACACTCACTCAAAATGTACTTAGGATGAGTCTTTTGAAGTTTTTCTTAGGCTTTCTATACACTGAAATGTCCGTAGAGGAGCAGTCCCCTTTCAAAGATGTAGTTATGGTAACAAAACATACACAGCATTCACACTAAAAATTGGGTGAAAAAAACACTACCAGAAACTGAACTCACTTGCTGAACTCGTCGACACCCGCCCCATCGGTATATAGCTGCGACTGTCACTATTATCCTGGGTGAAGTTTATCACATTAACATCGTACGTAACCACAGAAGCCTGCCGCTTGCGCACATTTTGTATGCCATCCAAGTAGAATCCATGCTTTCGTGAGTCGTCATCTGGGCGCCGATTTCGCAGAGGTGACGTAAAGTCATTGTCGTCAACTGATATGTCACCACTTTTGACAGAGTTCGGCGATAGCGTAGAGTCCAAGATGATTTCCGGCTTTGTGGAGAAGCTGTGCTGCTGGCTTGGCAGTGTGGTAACCACATCAAGCGATATCGTCGACGAATCGCTGATAATCTGATTGCTGTTCGATGAGAGACCCGCGTTTAGGGGCGATAAGAAGTAAACGTTTTGCGGACTCAAGGGCTGCTCCAAAAGCGCGGGAATATTCTGTCCCGAATTTGGCGTCGTAGGTGGCGAAATCACAAACTTATTTGGCGGCAACTGATCGCTGAGCGTACTCAGTCGCTGTCTTATATTATCACTGCTGAGCATGCAACTGCTATAGTTCACGTCGTCCTGATCCGAAGGCGGCGATCCGATGGAACGAAATATGTCCTCCAGATCATCGCTGTCGGATATTTGGTTGGTTTTATCACAAGTAGTCGGGGGAGTGTCGGTGTCAATGAATAGATTGTCCGCATCGATTATGGATGCCGTCAGGGAGGGTGGAGGTGTCGCTGGCTGCAGCGGTGACATCAACGGCGAGGAGTCTCTATTATTACAACTGCTACTGCTACTGTTGAGGCGGCGCTGTGGCGTCGTTTCTGTGCTAAAGTTAATCAGCTCTTCCACGCTGTTCTGAGGCGCTAGTTCGCCATCGTTTTCGCTGGCCAACACATGCAAGTCGAGAAGGATATCGGGCGTTGTGGACACGGGCTTCGGCCTCTCCGCTTCATGGCCTTCGCTCAGCATTCGTGGTAGGTAAATGATTCCGTCCGAATCGTCTGTATCGCTTGGATTCCGCTGACGGTGACCAGCTACCTTGCCGACTCCGTTGTACGAATGTGACAGTTTCCGGTTGCGCGATCTGCGAAAGATGCTCGACCGACTACAGTTGATCTCCTCTTCGGACTTTTCGGTCTTCTTCTCCAGCGAAAGGTAGTCACTTGTGCGCTTTGTTTTCGCCAGAAGATTTTTCAGCACACCCTTTTCGCCTTTTAGGGAGATCTTCTTCACCGGCTTGCCGTTGAATGAGAAAATGAACTCCGAGTCACTGACGGCGAAGAGTTTTCGTTGTTTCTGGGCGATTTGCTGCACGTCACCTGGCGACTTGTTCTCACCTTGGCCGCTCTTCAGTTTTATAAAATCCGTTTCGCTAAGAGCTGAACACTTGATGGGGGGTTTCTCGACAGAGTTTGTGGGGGCGTTCTCGGCGGACTTATCGATTTGCTGCTTGAAGTAGAAAAAATTATCCTCAATGAATCGTTTCAGCTGCTGGTTGTCCTCTTCGATGGGGACCACTGTTTGCTGGTACTTTCGAAGGTTCTTTATGCTCGAGTAGAACTCATTGATTTCGTCCTTCGATTGCACACCGATCAGGTGCAAACCTTTCTCTTTCTCGCTCATGATTCGTTTGCTGGAATCACGAATGGTGTGATCGGCGGAGTTGGGTGGCAAAAGGACCGAGTTCAACTGCAGCAGGTGGTGGCCCTTCGATGGCGACTGATCTTGAGATTGTTGCTTTTGATTTTGCAACTGCAGTTGCTGATAGTGCAGCGCAATCATGGAAGGTGCACTATCTGTGTGGGTGACCTTTTCGAATCGCTCCTGCTCCAGGTCACGTAGATCAATACTGCTGCGGCTTAAGCGGCGTTGAGGTGGTGACGGTACTCGAAGCTCGTCGCAGTCTTCTTTTTCATTCTCATCGGGCGAGGGAAGTTCCTGAAAAGGAGGAAATTTAGCATTATTTGTCAGCTGTGACTGTGATTGGAATAATTATATGGACCGGGGTATAGAAACCTGCTACAAATAGTGTCGCTAAAATATGTAAAATTGAAGTTTTTATCGATTATCTATCACTGTATTTGGAAGTCCGCTCTACGGTTGATGTCTTCCCCTGAAAGGAGTTGTGAATGTCTGAGCTTATTCCCATTTGTAACCCAGTAATCCGAGATATCCAGGAAAAACGTATAAAGTACTTTAAAAACAGTCAATGTAGGTAATTACTCAAACAAAATGAAGCGAAGAAAATTGTCCCCGCTTCCTTGTTTGAGGACGAAGTTTCCCGTTTATCGCAATTTTTATTTACACCTATACACACCTATACAACATCAACCAACAACCATTGCGAGAATATCTCTATTTGCATTCCATTTGGAAATTGATAAATTGCCTCAAATCACGACTAATGCAATATGACAGCAGCTCCAGCTGGGGATAACACTCCAAACTCCACCACTGTCAAATTTCAATTGATGCGTGAAACAAAAAATATAATTTGCGCTTGTGCGGTTCTATATTTGAAAACATTTAGTCTCCATTTGATGCTTGAACAAGCTTACACGAAGCTATCAAATACTTGTCATATTTATATTCGATGGTTCGTTTGCCGGGTCACTTGACATGAATTCATTCATCACTTTTCAATGCGACAAGTTCAATAAATAAAGCCACACCAAATAAATCGCATTTGATTTTCTTTTCCTAAATCGTCACAGTGTGCTCTTTCCACATGAGTGCTTAAACGGTATATAAATTCTTGAATTTCTTTTGATCGGGAACCCAAAGTGTGTCCTTTAAATGGGCATCCTTCGAAGAGATACATAACGAATTGTATTCATGTGGCCAAATGTTTTTGACAACTGAATTAGCGGCAGGGAAGTGGATGGATACGAATGTCTGTGAATGAATCTCAGTCTTGTCGGTGCCATTAGGTACTTGTCTGCCGTTCCGTGATAGGTAGGGAAAGTTGGTGTTTCCGTTTAAAGAGATAAGTTGTAAGTAGCTTCAATTATTACAGATTTATTATGGGTTTTATTTTGTTTGGGGGTTGAGTTTCGGGGTCGTTTTCCAATACGCAAAAGACGAAAACAACACGTCGCGTCGTACATAAAATAAGTAAATGGGTTTCTTGTTATTTATTCAACTATTCAGGAATCTTAAATACCTGTTTCGTATCTACCCACAGAAAGTCAATAAGTTTGCAGTAAAATCATGAAAGTACATGATTACTATAGCTGCTACTTTTGGTAAAATATAATTCGGATGGTACGTAGCTTAAGCTTTAATGCTTGCTTCCTAAAAGTGGTTGAAACGTTGGGCAGCAGGTATAAATATCGCTTGAAATTTAACCTCATGCCGGGTGGTTCCATAAATTTAAATTCTACAGAAGAATTTGTTAAAAGTGTCATTTCTTTTAGTTGGAAAAATACACATTTGATGTAGTATATGAAAAGTAACGAGTAACGAGGATTGTCTGCATTTTAATATTTTATCTGACGTTTATAGCTCAGATAGAAATGGCTCTAAGTGTATGCAAATGAACATATTAACCACACGAAATCTCATCAAATTCAGAGAAATTAAGATAATTAGTAAAGTAACGAGTTTGGTCTGCCATTTCATTTATTTCTAGTTGACAGTGAGTGCTTAAATTTTATCAGATCTCAGAACAAGAGAAAAAAAAACACATATTTGATCGGCTACTTGCATAAAAGAAATGTAACGAGTAACGGGCTTTGCCTAAATTTAAATTTTTTGTCTAACAGTTTATCGCTTATCTGAAAGTGGATCGACATATATGCGAATTAACCAGTAACCCATAAGAAAACTAATCAAATTCACAGAAATTAAGACAATTAGTAAAGTAACGATTGACTTGTTTGGCCTGCCATTTTTATTTAACAGTTAAGTGCTCATATTTTATCAGATCTCAGAAAAAGAGAAAACACACATTTGATCACCTACTTACCTAAAAGAAAAGTAACGAGTAACGAGTCTCGCCTGAATTTTAATTTTTTTGCCTAACAGTTTATCGCTTACTTCAAAGTGATCGACATATATGCTAATTAACCAGTAACCCATAAGAAAACTAATCAAATTCACAGAAATTGAGACAATTAGTAAAGTAACGATTGACTTGTTTGGCCTGTTATTTCATTTGTATTTGACAGTTAAGTGCTTAGATTTTATCACATTTTAGATAATGAGAAAAAGCACACATTTGATCAGCTACTTATATAAAAGAAAAGTAACGAGTAACCAGATTTGTCTGTATTCAATTTTTTTGCTGACAGTTTATCTCTTATCTGAAAGTGGCTCGACATGTATGCGAATGAATCAGTAACCCATATAAAAGTCATCAAAATTATAGAAATTAAGGCAATTAATAAAGTAACGATTGACTTGTTTGGCCTATTATTTCATTGGTTTTTGACAGTTAAGTGCTCATATTTTATCAGATCTCAGAAAAAGAGAAATAACACACTACGATAAGCTATTTACATAAATTAAAAGTAACGAGTAACGAGCGTCGCATGAATTTAATTTTTTTTGCCTAACAGTTTATCGCTTACCTCAAAATGATCGACATATATTCTAATTAACCAGCAACCCATAAGAAAACTAATCAAATTCACAGAAATTGAGACAATTAGTAAAGTAACGATTGACTTGTTTGGCCTGTTATTTCATTGGTTTTTGACAGTTAAGTGCTCATCCTTTAACAGATCTCAGAAAAAGAGAGCAAAAACACACTACGATCAGCTATTTCCATAAAATAAAAGTAACGAGTAACGAGCTTTGTCTGAATTTTAATTTTTTGTCTGAGGCTAGTTGATCACTTAGCTAAAAGTAACCCATATGAAATCAAATTCAGAGAAATTAATACAATTAGTTAAGTAACGATTGAGAGCAACACACAACGATCGGCTATTTACATAAAATAAAAATAACGAGCTTTGTCTGAATATCAATATTTTGTCTGACAGATTATCGCTTGGCTAAAAGTTGTTTTTTAGAGAACTCAGAGGGTCCCTCAAATAAACCTCGTGGGTATAAGGATATCGCAAAGATTTCTATCTAAGGTTGAATAAACTCAATACGAATGCACCAAAGACAAACTCCATGATACTCAAAGTGCAGGACAATTTTTTGAAGAGTTCTTCTGAGAGAATCTCTCTGCAGAATTCCATTGCCATATGGACAAAAGGGCGAGGTGAACTTTCTTACCCTTGTGAAAGAAAACAAACCTAAAAAAAACCAAAGCATTTGCAGAATTTTTCCATGACTGCTGTGCATACCTACTCGAATAATGTTTGCTTTGCAAAATATGCAGTTTATTTGATGAGTTTCTAGTTCAACAATGAACTGATGCTGTCCACATCCAATAAAGCATACAGATAGCTGTGAGGCTGTCATATCTCTCAATAAATCAGCAGTAGATTGAGCAAATACCAATGGACCGATCCGTATTACATTTGAATTACACAGATGTGACACTCTCGCATACACACACAACCATCGAAATGCTTTCACCAACCATATACACTTTTTCAATTATTCTCATCCTTATTGTGGATCACCGACAGAAATGCAATTACCCTCATCACTCTCTTGTAACATTTTTCTCGAGGGAAATACAATCCCTCCAATTGATATCCGATGTACAGCGGTAGATACTTTTACACTGTATCCATCCTGCCAATCATACTTTAAATAAACACTTCCTTCCCACTCCGACCTGGGCTCCAAGTGGCACGACCGAACTTTGAAAAGTACGCAAAGCGAAACCTTCCTAATCTGTACAATATCTACAAATTAATTAGCAGCGAGCATCTTGGGCAATTATGCACGCTTATCTGCACTTGGCACAAACTCAGTCTGCGAATAACAATTAACAGACGACCAAAGCGCACAGGAGCATGCCCAAAGTGCGTGGAACTTACTGAAGGCATAAAACTCATTGCATACGCTCAGGCTCACCGCCTCCTAAACTACAGACATCATTGTCACCTTGAAGGATATTTATTCCCCGTAGTGGGACACTTTTGCCGCCATCGCACACTGATTATCACCAATTTTAAGCCGCCGCCCCTTGTGAACGCTAATTGAGAACCCTAATTCGGCACAATAATGTTCTCATTTACTATCACTTAGGCGCCGCTTAATTATTCCTCCATTTGGTCCCCATAAAATATCAAGTAAGTCAGGAAATTTGTACATACTATGTTTACCTCCAAATTGCTTATGGCGCTGTGCGTTTCCTCCCTGGTCATGGTTAGATTGAGTTCGCACTCACTCGGATGCATGTAGTTCATGTGATGGCCGCCGATTGCGTGCTGCGTATGCCCCATGTGGACGCTGTTCAGCAGGATATTCGAGCTCGTTCGACTGAGAGCCTTTCGCTGGCGGACCGCTTCCCTGGAAATAAATCAAAAATAATAATTGCGGATACTTGGCAAGCCATTCAACTCACTTGTAGATCCGGTAGTACATGACGACCATAACGAATCCGGGAATCCAGAAGCTCACCGAACTGGATATCAGAGCGTACGAAGTGTTCACCACAAACGAGCAGGAGTACGGATTTTTCGACACTTCTTGAAGGTGTTCGGTCGTCGTGTACCATCCAAGAAATATCGGGGTGAAGGATATCAGTGCGGGCAGCACCCACACATTGGCCAGCATGAAGCACACCGTCTTGTGTGTCATGTTCAAGGGGTACTCCAAAGGACGGACTATCGCATAGTATCTATACACGGTGGATTGTATAAAAAGAACAAAAAAAAATCACCTTGTGACCAGATGCAAACCTTAATTGACTCATGTCGAATCGGTGGTTCTGTTGTTGCAAGTGCTGACAGCAGCACTCCCATTCGAATACGACTCACTTACCTGTCGACAGATATGCAACACAGATGCAGAATGCTTGCAGTGGAGAAGTACACATCCAGGCTGTTGTAAACATTACACATGAACGGACCGAACAACCACTTGCCACCCGAGAGCTCCACGGATGCATTAAAGGTCATCGCACACAGTGCGACCAGCATGTCGGCCATGGCCAGCGACACCACGAAGTAGTTTGTTATTACCCTGTAAGAAGGAGAAAACCGACATCGACATCAGTGATGGCAATTACGACTGCTATATGTGCGAAGTTTGGTCTGTTAAGTTAAGCAAGACGGATACAAATGGTCGAAATGTAAATGGGATAAGATGGCTCGTTAGGGTGCGTGCACAAAGTTTGGCAGTGAAAACTTTTCCATTTCCTTTGTGCATTAATCGCACAGCACGGACAGACCCCCCACCCTTGCGATCGATGGCTGAAACAAATCTATGTACGTAATTTCCCATCCATAGGTGACCGTTTAAGTCGTAAAAAAAGTTCCCTAACGCAATGAAAGCCTTGATAGACGTATATTGTTCGACGTGGCTATTACTGGTCATGTAGTGGGTTGGCCCATGCTCATGGGATAATTATTCTATAAGCAGTATGGAAGAAACGAAACGGTAAGCGGATTAATATTATTCTGCAACGTTTGAGAACTTTGGCCGGAGAAGCGTGAATTGTTAACAACGCTGTTAACTAGGGTAATAGAGGCGGCCCGGTACCTATCTACGTGTGGGTGGGCTTGATTGGAAACAGATTAGATAAAGTTTTTATGTAGTACAGCTTTACGGCCGGTGGCAGCAAGGTACATTACTTGTCTGTCTATTTGGTGAAGTGTGTGTGTTTTGTACACCCGCACCTAAGCCAGTTTAATCAAACTTTGTTTACGAACTTTTTTACGGACGAGGTGTGAAATGTCTTTCAGTGAGTCGTAGGATGTAGTTGGTATGAAAAGAGTGTCCTTTTACGTTCACTATGACTCGTGTTAAATATTTTAAACGCCGGGCTTTTGAGTTTTTAAGCTATTGTCTTGCGTTATAGCTTATAGCATTGGGACAACTTGTTATGGCAAAAACTAGGACAAAAGGATTAAGAGTCTTTTGTGTGGCGATAAATTTACTCGTCTGAATTTAATAATTTGCAATTTTTCTTAAACCGTTTAATACGCCCAATAAAATCGTAGTTTTTTCAAAAGTTTGATATAAGTCTGGGTAGAGTAACCAACTTTTTTGCCGGCATTATTACTCATGTAAGGAGTAAGCCTGTAGATCTAGGATGGAGATCTAGGATGGAGAGGTCTGCTCAGGATGTGAGCAGCGTTTTTATCCGTTGTTTTGAGCAAGCGTGTCCAGTTACAATAAACTCCTGTAGAAAACCGGTACCCTGGTGGAATACCGAACTGCAGCGTATTCGCAAAGTAACCAGGAAACTCCTAAATCGGCCTCTAAAAACCAACTTAGAAGAGGACTGGAATATGTATCGATCGAAACAAAAACAATTTAAGAGACTAATTCATAAATCTAAAAGTGAAGCTGATAGGAAGTTTTGTAAGGAGGTCGAATCACTAAGTGCAACCAGTAGACTTGTTACAGTTCTCAAAAGGGACAGACCAACTAAACTGGAATCGCTTTAAAAATCTGATGGTACCTTCTGAGACAAAGGCGGAGACTTTTAGTCTCCTGCTGGAGACTTACTTCCAGGGAAATCAGGTCACTACGTGTTCTTCAGTGGTACCGGCAACGGTGGCCACATCTGAATCAACTAACACCACGCGGCGTAACTGGTATATTGCTTCCAGAGTGGTGACTGATGACGCTATCAAATATGCAATTGCATCGTTTGAGAGTTTGAAAGTTGTGTTCATACCAAAAATTGGTAAGACCAAGAGTTTCAGACCCATAAGTCTGTCTTCCTTCCTGCTGAAAAGTTTGGAAAGACTGGTTGAGCTGCACGTGCGCAAGGTTGCTCTTCGATCGCATCCCCTTTCTGAGATGCAACATGCCTATCAGCGCGGAAAATCCTATGAAACTGAGCTTCAGAACCTTGTTGGTAGGATTGAAAGTGCTCTTGATCGGAAGGAGTACACGTTGGGTATTTTCGTCGATATCGAGGGTGCTTTTGACAATGCGACCTTTGATAGCATGTGCAAAGCAGCCGGACACCATGGTGTAGATGAGACATTGGTGTTGTGCATTAAAGCAATGCTAATGCACAGGACGTTGATTGCCGAAGCGGATTGTGGAAAATGCGTCATGACAGGGGTAAACAGGGGCTGTCCTCAAGGTGCCCTCCCCTTTTATGGTGTATGGTAGTAGACTCTCTGCTAACAGTTCTCAATCTTCCTGGAACCTACATACAAGCCTACGCGGACGATGTCGCCGTTCTGTCTGTCGGTTCAGACCTAAGGACTGTCTGCTCTCTGGCGCAGAGATCCAGAGAGATTGATCGATGATTGGTGCACAAGAAATGGGCTTTCAGTGAATCCTCTTAAAACTACGGTTGTTCTCTTTGCGAGAAGGAGGAAGGTCACTGGTCTGACTCAACTTGTGCTTAAAGGTGTCACTATTCCGATCTCTGATGAAGTCAAATATTTGGGAGTAATCCTCGATAGAAAACTTCTTTGGTCCAAGCATGTCGAAGCAAAAACTGATAAAGCGCTGTCCACTTTCTGGCAGTGCAAAGGTGATTTTGGCAAGACATGGGGCTTATCTCCTAAAAGGGTCCTTTGGATCTATACGGCAATGGTAAGACCTCTCCTCTCGTATGCATCGGTTGTATGGTGGAACAGGCTTTCGCGGAAACGTGTTACTGCCTCTTTTGCCAAACTTCAAAGAACGGTTTGTCTCGGCTGCACAGGGGCCTTCCCCAGTACTCCGGGCTCTGCTCTAGATGCTATGATGAACCTCCCCCCCCCTTGATATTTTTATCATGGGGTGTACGCTGAAATCCATCTCTCGGTTAAAAAGAGGCGGCTTTTGGTACCACGCGCATTGGAATTTTGATGAACTTGTGCGAGAATTATCCTTTGACCAATGTCTTATGGATATGCCGTCTGACGCAATGACACCAGAAATCCTACTGCGACAAAACTATCACGTCTACTTTCCTCAGGCAACGGAATGGCTTCGGCAAGACTCTGAGCCAGGGAAAGAATGCCATCCTGTATTCACGGATGGCTCCAGAACCGGACAGAGGTCAGGTTCGGGAATCTTCGTGGAAAGCGAGAACAGACTACACTACCCCTTAGGGAACCATGCGTCTGTCTTCCAAGCGGAGATTTTCGCTACCCTTATGGCTATGCACTATATTGTGACAAACAGGTATTGGGCTAGAAGCATTTGCGTTTTCAGTGATAGCCAAGCTGCACTAAAAGCTCTGCACAACCCTCTTACCTCGCCCAAGTTAGTGCTTGAACTCAAGTTTTCTCTAAACTTGGTCGGTAGGCTAAACTGGTATCCAGGGAATCGAGATCGCTGATGAGCTTGCCAGGCAGGGTTCCGAAGAAGCTCTCTCAGGGCCTGAACCTGCGTTGGGTCTGCCAGCATCTGTGGTTAGGTTATCCATTGATTCTTGGGTTTCTCGTGAACACGAGTGTCGGTGGCGTGACTGTGCTGGATGTAGACAGACCAAACGACTGCGTCCGGACATCTGCAAAAGGTCAGCATCTTTCCTTCTGTCTCTCAGGAGAATCGACTTTCGGGCCACCAAGCTGTTGGGCTTTAGCGACACCACCATCTGCCCTGCTTGTGGAGAGGATGACGATACAGCGTGGTTAGTGCCGAACATCTAAGCTCTTCATCACTGAAGCTCCTTCTCATCTTTCTTCGAAAGACGGGCAAACTAAGTACAGCAATATAAGGTGTCTGTTTTGGCAGTAAAATGGACCAGTAGTTGTGTCTGAGTGCTCCATCGGATAGTAGCAACCTCCAACTCTAACAAGACTCTAACAGTAACATATGACGAATTTGGATGCAAAGAGATCGCACAATGAACATTTTCAGTAAATTTTGAGGGAACTTTCATGTCGAATAGAGAAAAATACCTTCCTTCTAACCGCTGAGTTAGATCGTTCGGCAAAATATACCCACTACGAGATCCATCAGTAATTTTGTCAGTAGCTCAAGGCTGTCTTCAAGCTTGTTTACTCCGGACTTGCTCACACCAGCACAGCGCTGGGGTCGCGACGCAACCTCTATTTAATCAGTTAATCAGTATTTCGTTCACATGGCCAAAGCAAATTATTTAAAAGCCCACAACCGAAAAATAATTATTTCTTTTCTCACACAGACAGTTCATCCGAGGCATTACCCTCTTATCGGGGCGATATTTCAAAGAGAATAATTACTTAGCAAAGAAATACAAGAACGCGGATTAAAATTTGATTTGCCAGAAAAAAATACGAAATTCCAAAGGTGCGGCGAAAACACTTTACTAATCTTTTTCCAAAACCCCATTGGCGTGTGGTGCGGGTATACGCAGTATAAAAAGCTTTACCATTAGATTATTATAATTCCCTAATAATACCGTTCTGGTTGATTTCATGGAAAAGCAGCCGTACAGTCTTGCTTCTTATGCATATTAAATTATTCAAATTACTGAAACTCCTCAAAGTGTGCGGCAGCAACTGGAATCCTAAAATAGACATCAAAAGGAGTTGAATGGGAAAACAAAAAAATAAAGGTTGGTAAATAAAAACTAAGTTATAGTACGGACTACGGAGGATCCATTATAAATAAGCCAGTTGGTTGTTTTTATTCGAGGATAATTCTTATTGTGTTTGTGGGATTCCAACTGTCTGGTGAATTTAATAAACAATGGCCGACTAGTGATGTGCGTGTGTATATGTGTATTCTTAGTCTTATTGTATGCGTAATGAATTATGCTGTAAGGCATTCGGTCAATTGAATCTTTAGCATTGAAACTCATTGAACATATTTGTGCATGTTTATTCATTTTCTTAAAAAAATTGAATACAAATGCTCCAAGCGGTACGGAAAGAAAAAACGATTTCTTTCGGATTAATCTATTTGAAGTACCTAACTGATGCCAATTGCGTTAT
The DNA here is from genome assembly GCA_936431705.1 of Cheilosia pagana. Taxonomy (NCBI): domain Eukaryota; kingdom Metazoa; phylum Arthropoda; class Insecta; order Diptera; family Syrphidae; genus Cheilosia; species Cheilosia pagana. The sequence continues at coordinate 114,884,255 of OW386166.1, forward strand.
GCAGCTTGAATAAATATTGCGAACAAAAGGTCCCCATTTGTTTGCGTGAAACTCATTTTTGAAACGCGACCTAGAAACGTAGAACATTTTTTTTCGGCAATCCAAATGCAAATGGAACGTCTATTGAGCCAAAATAGGCTGCCCATGAATAGAACCGACAGAGCCAGAAAAGAAACTTATGGCACTATTTTATCAGTGCAGTTATGAAATTTCGGGTTCCAGACAACCATTCAAACAAACCCACACCTACTCAAAAGGAGTACCTACTTACTTAACTGATTTGTTAAAAAAAATACTAAATAGTGTGCAGTAAGTTATTTTTTAAAACTATAGAAATGCGACAGAAGCGTCGAAGTGTTGTATGGGAAATTCTTAACTTCATTTTACCAGTCTTAATGGCGACATATACCTACGATTTTTTGTTTGTGCACATCTATGGCACAGTACCTTTCGAATGATATAAGTTTAATTCTCCTCATTTCATGATAAATACTTAAAAAGTGCACGGAAACTTTTGATGTTTACGTATTAATATAATTATATTATTTTTAACTTTGACCTTATATTTTATGTATGCAATTTCGTATGTAAAATTTTATTGTGAGTTCGAAAAATTTCGCATGGACACTAAAAATGATTTAGGGGGTTTAGTGTTTGGTTAAGTGATTATTTCTGACCAAAAATTGACAGTTTTTCCGATCGACAAGAAACAATTTTCATAAATGAGTGCGACCTTTTTTTTTTGTTGGAGGTTCCGATGGAGCACTCAGACACAACTACTGGTCCATTGTACTGCCAAAACAGACACCTTACATTGCAGTCTACAGTGGATTCTCCTGAGAGACAGAACGAAAGACGCAGACGGATGACCTAACTAGCTATCTCGTTTCCCTGGCTACCAGTGTGACCTGGGACCCAGACAAGTTTCACTATTATGTATAGCCTTCGGACCAAGTTCAGAGAAATCTTGAGTTCAAGCACTAACTTGGACGAGGTAAGAGGGCTTTTAGTGCAGCTTGGCTATCACTGCAAACGCAAATGCTTCTAGCCCTCCACCTGATTGTCACAATTTAGTGCATATCCATAAGGGTAGCGAAAATCTCCGCTTGGAAGACAGACGCATGGTTACCTAAGGGGTGGTGTAGTTTAATGTTCTCGCTTTCCACGAAGACTCCATAACCACAACCCTGTCCGGTCCTTGAATAAACGACGGCATTCTTTCCCTGCCTCAGAGTCTGGCCGAAGCCATTCCGTTGCCTGAGGAAAGTTGACGTGGTAGTTTCGTCGCATACGATTTCTGGTATCATTGCATCAGACGTCTTATCCATACGGCAGGGGTCAAAAGATAATTCTCGCACAAGTTCATCGTCATGAGTGCGAATTTAATTGTTTGTATTATTTTTAATAGAACAAATGTTCCACATACGCCACAGTATGCAGCGACGATCCATTGCGGATAAGTCAGTTTGCTGTAGCCGATTTGTTCCAAAAATAAATAAATTAATTAAATCTGATGCATCAATGTCTTTGATATTTCAAAGCAGTTTCCGTAGCCATGCTGCATGTGAAAGTTTGAAATCCCTATATATAAAAATGGTGTGAAAAATGTATAGTAATACATCAATTGAGAACGACTGGGCCGACTTGGCTCATATTTTTTTCAGTTGTTCGTAATTGCCAGGAGGAGGTTTTTACGAAAGAAAATTTTGGGAAAACCGCTTGGAAAAGTCGGAAAATTGGAAAAATCGAAAATGAATTTTGTTTTTAGGACATTCTATGTGCAATTGTTCCGGAATGGCTTTTAAAATGAAAAAAATAGAAAGTTCTTAGTGAAAAACTCGGAAACGCCTAAATAATTATAAGGAACTAATTGGCTGGAACTAGAACTAGTGCGCTTTTTGACTCGATAGGACCACAGTCAAATATTTACACTGCGGCAGTATTTCGAGGGAAACTAATGACATCCAAACCGAAGCCTATCATCCTCTTAATTTTTGACTTTGAAGCTCAGCGATGCCATTTGTGGGGATTTTTCCCCATTTTGGGGAATTTTTCACTAATTGGGGAAAATGGGGAAAGGTTCTATTAAAATAGGGAAAAATTAAATACACGCATGCTTATTAATTTTGCATAATTTAAAAACAGAAATCGTGTAGTAAACTTATCCCGAACATAATGACATCACCGCGTTTATGGAATCTAATACCATGTTCCCACCAACGTGATTTAGCTGAAGTAATCAACAAATCACGATAGGCGTTCCCACCGAACTTGTAAGTGTTTAAGTGTGACATTTGAAATTAGTTGGCAAACTTTCAATTTCGTACATATAAAAGTACAAAAGAAAAATTACCCGCAACAATTTTAAATGAGTTTAATTGCTTTGGATAGAGTTTATATCTATACCAGAATAAATCCAAAAATGATATAAACAATCACTATCTGCATTTTTAATTTAAATTTTTTACAGTTTGTCTTTGTGTAAACAGCTGAAGTCGATAACAGGCCTGTTTGATTTTATTTGTGACTGTTCGATTCTATTTTGTGTATGTTCGATTTTATTTTGTGTGGATTTGCACGTAATTAAAACTTAAACAGGTATAAATCACGTTATTAGGTGATTAATGAGGTGATTTAGCTTAATCAATAACGAAAATAACGAATTTGTATTCTATTAAAAATGGCAAAAAAAGTGGGATAAAAACGGATATGAAATGGGAAAAATTTTCAAAAATATTCCCAAAAATGGGGAATTTTGTAAAAAAAAATCTTGCATCACTGTTGAGGCTACATAATTACGTCATCATTTAAAGATGCTTAGACGGGAGTGCATACCTTTTGTGTTTATTGATTGGGATATGGCTTTATGGCTCACGTTGAACAAGAAATGTTACAAAAATACAGAAATCGGTGTCTATCTAAAAATAAACCCCGACCCCCTATTGATCTACACATTGAGGAAAGGACTATGCAGCGCCATCTGGTTCAATAAATCTATATGCTGGACCGCCAAAATCCTATGCCCTGTTTACTATGCCAATAATGATGATATGTCACTCATCTTTAAACGCTGCAACATAAAGTCCAGTGGAGTTACAAACGTATGCAGTCTATGTGCCACGTAGCGCTTGCTGAAACCACAGTAAGCTCATCAAATTTCAGTTCCTCAATTTGTGGGCAAACTATTTTCATCTAAAACGAAGATCAAACAGTCCTACGCTGATGATAAACTTGCCAAGCGCAAAAGACATGTACGAAGTTCGCTTATGTTGTCAGTGAGTTTGGTATTTTCATGAACTTTCTTCAAAAACTTACTCATGGTTTGATACTGTGTTGCTGTCCACTGCCGGTATCAAACCAACATATAACTCGACCACTTTTGAAATACACAAACTGAATAGCCACAACTTCCGCGCGAACACAGCATACCTAGTTCAAAAGAAACTAGGAACTGCAATATGTAGTTGTCTAAAATGTTCTGCGCGGTTATGAGTCACTAAACAAAACCACCCACCACTATCGCACTATTATTTTTGACACAACACAAACGACCATGTCAAGTGTTGACAATTTTTTTTGTTTCCCTCTGCCATGATTGTTATTATCTCTGGCTGTATCGCGGCAATAAATCTCGTCAGCATTGTATGCACTCACTTCCACAGTCTACCATGGACGATAGGTCCAATTTAAAACGAAACGAAAATCCTATTATCACTTTTGCAACAGTGGACAAAACAAAGTTCTGCTTCACATCCAACAGGATATGGATCAAAGTTCATTTCCACATAGCCGCTGCCACTTCAGTTCCTGGTGATGTGAAAAGTTATCCTCCGTGACAGCATAAAAAAAGAGAGATCCACCTACATAAAACGAGTATAAAAGCTGTGCAAAAAAAAATCTGCTGCGATTCAGGTATATATCGCTGACTTAAAAGGAAATCGCATTAACCCTTTTTTTGTACTGTCCAAGGATGCGACCGTAATTAGCAACCCAAAAGTTTGGCAAAATTTTGTGTTTTGTTGTACCGCTATAAAAGAATTAATGCCCATGCCTTTTGGGGATTTACTCAGCTTAGGCACATCCGACAAATTGAAACACGAAATCGCACAAGTAAAACGTGCCTAATACCCACACACTATTCCGGCTAAAGGTGTCGCCAGTCCAGTCCTTTAAGGACAACATGACAACCAGCTGAAACACGTGAAAGCTATTAATTAATACGCGGAGCACTTAGCGAGTTCAAAGGATCGATATAATATCCGGGCGTTCAAGATTTATTTGTCCTTGGAAACATTCGTCATCGCTATATAGAAATCATAACGACGTGCTGGATAATAACTATTTTTAGTGACCACGGGTATTGTGATATTCCCCTGAATGGATGTTAAACTCATTAAAGTGCTCTTCAGGCCCGACCTCAAGGACATTTTTGGTAGGAATTCAATAAACTTCCGACCCAAACCACCCCCTTTCATAAATCGATCACGATTCAATAGATTTTCAGTTTAATTAAATATGATTGATGCCCTCCGCCTGTGTGTCGAGGCACAGCCACAAATTAAACGTGCAGAATGCATAGCCTTGGGGTTGAATGACAACCCAAAATATAACCGAGCAATCATCTTCCGCCACAGCACTGCCGCACACATGTGAGCTGATATATCAAGGCCAAACACACAAAGGACTCTGTTAAACCCTCTGAATTGGAGTTTGAATTCGGATATGAATCCTTTCAGCGTGCAATAAGTGGAATCATCACTTTGTGAAAATATTATTATAGCTATTGGTGGCGGAAACGAATTCCCTGCCGGAGATGTGATAGCAATCCGCCTCTTTTGCGGTAGTTTTCAATTGGAATATTTAAATGCTCATTGCTCAACTGGCAGCAGGAGAGCAGTCACTCAGTCAGCTTTTAAAAGACATATGTGAAACCCTGGGGGGCATACGAAAAAAGTCTGTCGCACTTACCTCAATTTGCGATTACGTTGAACCGATATTATGACGAGGGCATTTCCCAGCACAGCAGCGATTATGATGGTGGAGAAGATGAATCCCTTAATTACAATCAGGGAGAACTCGACCCAATTCTCGTCGATTTCTCCGTTGGGAAGTGCACCACCCGCATCGCCTGTGATTCCACTGCTGCCACTGCCACTGCCACTGTCTTCGGAGTCCTGTACAATGCTGGTGACATTCGCTAGCAGAATGCTCTGGGTTGTGCTCGTGTTCAGGGGATACTCTGATGTCGAGGTGGTGTTTAGCGCGGCAAATGTATCTGTTTCGGTGATGGCGGCAGCGGCGGCTACTGTCTGCATGAAGTACATATCTTGTGTCATACCGATGGCATGAAACGTTCATCCAGCATCACATTATTCATCAGTGCAAGCAGTCCCGGTTCGCTTTTGTACATTTTCCTGTCGTCCTCGTCGTTGTTGTTGTTGTATTCGAAGTTGTCACAGTAGTTGAAGACATAATACAAATACGATGTCCTCTAGTTGATTAGCGCAGATTGTTATCCTCCGGTGGGAGACCGCTTCACTTCACTGCGAACGAGAGGAAGAAATCGAAAATTGTTAAAGCACTTTTCAGGCAGGCAAACTTTCTACTTCTACAAGTTGTTTCGAATTTGAATAGCAATTTGCATACCATATACGACTATACGTCCAGGGTGAAACTTCAATTGAAATAAGTTTTTCCTTGCGGCAATTTCAGGGGATTTACATTCTAAAATGATATGGTTTCCCTGGTTAAAGGGGCTAGAGGACACGAGCGACGTAACTCCGCGAATTGAAAGTCATGAGGTGTAACGAGAAACCGTCGACCTCATTTCTGAAGCTGAAGATGTTAACCGCACGTAACGGTATACGAAATTCGCAATTCCATGCAAATTGATTTAAGCGTTTCGCATCCATCAAAGTAGGCCCTGTTTAATGGTGTGTGTTCGAGATATGGGTTCCTGTTGCGAGACTTTTTTCAAAGGTTGTGCCCACCTGAGTTGCCTTTAACTTGAACGAGGTTTAAACACTGCCTTCAATCACCCAACTTGGTGAATGAGAATTTGGTATACACATACACACGGACACACATCGATGTCGATGGTATTGCCATCATTTATAATTTTAATAGCGTAATGTTGTTATATATGAAACAAATGGCAGGAGAACGCATTTTGTTTCAAACTGAATTGTCGAGAACTGGATAAAGGACAAAGGAGAAGGAGCCCTTCGAGCACTCAATAAATGTCACATTAGTTTGTTCGTGTTTGTGTAGCGTTATGTAGGCATGAATGGGCTTTTATATGGTTGAGTATGTACGTTTATTCATGCGTTACGTTGTGCCAGATGAGGGGCGTTCGATATTAGTGCATCTGTGTAGGGATAGGTGCATCCGAATCATTTTTGACTCGCACAAGCGTAGTCGAGTCGAGTTTGCATAAGTTGGTTTACTTTAAGGCAGTATCTACTTCTACATATTGACACTTGTATCGGAAAATGTAGATCTTATCGAATCTGTCGACAAAAGTTATTTGTAGCGTTCAACTGGAAGTGGCACACTTGAAATAGGGGTATGGAATTAATCGGTATTTCTCTACCTCATTTCAAGTTTAACTGGGGTTGGGTTCCATCTCCAGGAAGAGATGAGTTCCGAAAAGGATTGAATATTGTGGTAAAGGTTACAATTTACATCTGACTTTGGATAGGAGCTTTAGTGAAAGTGTGGGTACAGGGTTTTTCGTAAAATTGTGCTAAATACAGCAGATTTTTGAACAAAATTGACCGGATTTGATTTTAAATCGAAAGTTGTTATTCTAATTTTTTTATTTGTTCAGTTTTAAACACGGTTTCAGTGGAATAAGGCCTGCTGGGCTGTTTTCGATGAAGCACGTCCTAATGGTCCCGTTTTGGGCCTGATTTTCGAACACTTTGGGCTCTTACTAACCTACTTATAATGCGCTGAAAATTAGATTTACTGTTTATTAGTGCACATCAAATACTCGTAACTTAAAAAGCAGAACAGGAAGTTTCGAGTGGCGTTAAATCATTGTATTTCGGTGGCCACTTGATTTGTTCTTTTTTAACTTTCTCGTATACATACGATACGTAGTAAGAGAAAGGTATTGTAATCGTACAAAAAATCGAACTCGAGATTTTAGTCAAATCTAACATTACGATGATAGAGGAACTCGAAAAAGTGGGTCTCGCAATTCTGTCCGTCTGTCCGTCAGTCCGTCCTTTCCTGAGCTCCACAGCGCAAACGGCTGGACGAATTTCTTTCAAACTTTGGATTTGGAGTTTGTGGGCTTACAGTTCGGGCCACTTTTTTTTTGCATGCTAACCTTATTATTAACGGTACTTCCCATATAACGGGTTTAAACAAGTTTGATTTTTTCAAAAAATTGATATTTGGGCTTATGTGGATGAGGTTAACATGGCTGCATACCCAGTCTTTTGCAGAAAAATCGAATAACGGTAATTTTGAAAATTGTTCATATCTCGAAAACGGTTAAAACTATTTCGACAAAAATTCAAAATTCATATTTAAGGTAATGCGGTCATTCCCAACATGATGGCAAACTCAGTTTTTTCCTAAATTATCGTTCAACGGACTATTTTGGAAAAGTGTCGTTTTTTAAGATTTTATTTAATTATGGTTTACTTGAAAACGGCTTTAACGATTTTAACCAAAATGTATACTTGCACTACCATATATGGGGTATACCCAGTTTTTGGCTAAAAAGTCGAATAACGGTACTTTTGAAAAGTGGCCTTATCTCGAAAACGGTCAATACGATTGCAACAAAAATTAATTTTTAAGTTAATATGGTCATTCCTAACATGATAGCAAATTCAGTTTTTCTCTTAATTGTCTACCTATAATGGATTTTTTAAAAAAGGCATATTTTGAGAATTTGGTTTTCTTTTGTTTTACCTACATGAAACGGCTAAACCGATTTTGACCAAAATGCAAACTTGGAGTAAATTTGACGTTTTCAACATTATTGCGTCCTTCATTTTCGATTCGAATCACCGAAAACGCTGATTTTGAAAACTATTCATAACTCGAAAACGCCATTTTCGATTTGCAACATTTGTTACTCTTTTGTACGCATTATTTTCCAAAATTAGTTTTAAAGATTTTGTCTAAAATGCTTATTTACGATAACATAAGTATTCTTAATAAAACCCACTACTTAGTTTTTCTTAGAAAAATGCAAATAATGCCGTCTTATAAACATTACCGCACTACCAGTTAAAATGTAATCACAACTACTATGTAGAAACTCCTTTTTAGCAAATATATTTCTCACCTCTTCTTTTTTAACCATATTAATCATGAACCTTAAAATAATTCCAACCAATTGGAGTCTACAGTATCAGAAACCCGCACTTCATTTGACCCCAAACACGTGTAAATTCGAAAACAAATCTCTGAATTCTTACATCACAAACCCTACTTCGAGTCATGGCCACCTACCAGCATCACCAATTTGAAAAATCTGGTTTTATAGCCTATAAACAATAATAAAAGAAAAATAAACCAACCAAACTGATGATATGAACGAGAAAGTTTCGTGAGATCCAGTCGTGCACTTTATTTTATTTTGAAATAGATAACTAATAACTTATTGACCCATAAACTGAACAAGTGGAGTGCAATATTTTGTTACTGGAAATATTATTCCAAAGCATAAATTCCTCTTCTACATTTTATTCTATGCTATAATGTTTTTTTTTTCAGAAATTGTAGAAGTTGTCATCAGAATGTTGGTGTGGCAGATGATCGAACTTCGTTGTGAATTAAAAGACGCTTGTAAGCTGAGGTAAAATGTTCAATATAAGTGTTATTATTTAACCCTCCTTTTGAATGTATACTTGAGAAAAATAACTCTAAATGGTCTATGATAAAATGAAGCTTAAATATTTTTTCTTTTCAACATAATTCTCATACATACATTTTAAGTTTTCATATTAATTATAAAACCCATGAAACCTTCTTTACTTCTAGAGTTTACAATTTTTCCATTTTGAAGCGTTAAACCAGAAAGATATTTTATGGATTTTTTGAAGAACTCAAACGTTTCCGGTCTGTTTTCTTCACATGTTCCTTTTACTATAACCACCCGTATCGAGGTATCCGTTCGGAACGGAAAATTCTCCGCAACCCATACTCTGTCGGAAGCTCAAATTGCATTCGAGGTATCGCATTTCGGAAAAGAAAACACTTCACTCCAAATCGTAAACAAATTCCGCAACCAATTTCTGTCGAAGGATATCGGAACCTAGCTGTCAAAAATTGAAGAAAAAAATGCACTTCATCGTACTTCAACGTAATTCGCCGATATGCGTTACAATCTGTCGGAAAAATATTCCGAATTGATGTTCCGAAGAATACCTCGAAGCAAAAAACCTCCGCATCGTATAAAATCGGAGAATTTTCCGTTTCGAACGGATACCACAGAAACCGTTTGTCGTTTTATCTCTGCACCAGAGGGTTTATTGATGAGCCTATAAGTATGCAATGTTTTTTTACCACCATGCAATTTGTTTCGAGGGTCCGAATCAAACAGAAAAAAAATCACCAAAAACAATAAAATGATTGGAAAATAGCAATCGTTTAATCGTCGGAATTTGACAGTTAAACGAGTTATACGAAGCAGACGTTCAATCGTCCAAAACGACGTCGTCCAGACGATTCAGCCATTTTAGTGTTACACGAACCAATACAATCGTCAAAACGACACCGTCAGACGTCTTACGCGATGAGAGTCCTGGTTTCGGTGGACCCCCTGCTGCTACATTTTTACCATATTCCCAAAACTCGTCAAAAAATGTGAAGATTAGATTTAACGATGGAAAACAGACTATCTTCTCCATATGCCAGCCTAACTGAACAAAATTGTCGAAACTATTTTTTCATGCCAACGTAGACCTTAGTCGAATCTTCCGTGGGCACCAGGGGGCCCACCTGGACCACTTTGGGAATCACTGGTTTAAGGAAACTGCTTTTACGCTTTGGTTTCATTAAGCTACCTGTACTTTAGTGACTTAAATTCACAAAAGCTTCACTGGCAGTTAGGCCTCGTTCTGCTTATTGCGTCCATATACCATATTTGTTGTAAATGCAAAATAATTGTTGAATACACTCTCAATATCATGTTAATCCGGTAATATTCCAACAGACACGTTGATCTAAATACAAATTTTAGCCCGCTACAACTTATTACACCTACTGGGCAAGTTGCGTCCTAAACGTATACAGCGAATAATCATTTTCCCAACTTTCCTGTTACATATTGAAAATATTTGCAACATCCCCACTTCTCATGAATTGATATTGTTTTTATGTATGTATTTGCATGAATTTAATCATTTGGGAAGTAGGGACACCAAAAGCAATCTCTTTGAGGAATATTTACTCTCACAGGCCTCAAGCAACGGAAGAAGCGCACTATTTTTAAATTGCAAAAATCACATGTGCTTGCCATTCAAACTTCAGGCTAAACACGAGTTCAACGTAAATGGAATCAATGTTGCCCAAAACGGGTAAAAATATTTCAGCCTTTTATTATTTACAGAAATCCCTTCATGGGATTTTTTGTATTGAATAAAATTTTGTTATTATAATGCAAACATAAATAACAAAAACCCACCTTTTGTTGGCTAAAAATTTCCCAGAAACCGTATGCTAATTTGGATTTTGAAACAGTTTTTGAACTGATGCTTCTGAGAAGGTAATTCATTATAAATCAGATTTGAAGTAACTTTCGACCAGATTAAATTCTGTCTCTATTATGCTTCTCTCTGCCAATGGATTACAATTTAAATTGAAGATGCTTCACAATTTACAAGTTTACCTCCCTGAAAATCTCAGATGACCTACATAAAACAGTACAGATTGGGAGCGGGATTAAATAAAGTTTTCGGATTATTGGGGGTGGTCTTATGTATACCAAAGGTTAAAGATTGAAAAAGCTAAGAACTATTCTTTGAAGATTTTTCAGATGGACTGAATGATGAAGTGGCATGAAGCACGTCCGAGTTAGGCACATGCGTTTAGAAGAAACAAATCATTCGAACATGGAACGAAAGTAGTCGATCGATATTAAGTGCCTCACGTCTTCCGATGTTATTCACACGATTTCCCCAGCAATAGGAAAGTCTGTGCCTATCGATTCCAATCTAAGGGGAGCGTCAATTGGTGGTAGGTACACAATGGGCGATTTAGTGGGTTCGCATAAAATATTGAACTGAATAAAGATGGTCATACAACGAAAGTAGTGTTTGCAACGAATAGAAAACCCTATTCTAAACGAGGTCTTCCTCTACAGTATACTGGATTCGACTACTCATTTTAAACCAGGGGTCGAATCGCGTCATCCGTGAACGAGCATTACGTGACGGAATTTGTTTTTGTTTCACATATAAATCAACTTAATTCCGTGAACGTAATACTCGATCACGGATGACGCATTCCTCTCAAAATAGTGACAAGCGATTACAAAACGAAACACATAGTCTGTTCCTTTACTTTTAAATCTTACGATTTTTTACGAATTCTTACGCAATTTACTCAATTGTCGTTCCTTAACTCGAAAAATTCGTAAAAGAGAGCCGGCATTCGGGTGGAATATTCGCATCTGTCATTTTTCACAGGTTACTACAAAAGCGTTCCTTAACTTTTGCGTAAGTTTCCCCTCTCTGAGAGAAAATTCATCCCCTCCACTGTCATTTTGACAGTCTTTTACATTTTTACTACAAAAGTAAAGGAACAGACCTACAATGACAGCAAAATATTTCCAAATATTCCCGGCTGTCAGCAAAGTTCTACACTTACTACTGACAGCAAAGGCAATTAAAATCGCAACTTAAATTAACAACTTCCCCATTGGCTCTTAAATCTACCTTTATTTCCTAGAATCTACCTTAACTTAATAGGTTAACAGCGGTAGCTTTTCGGTGTACAAAGAGCGTTTTATTCCCGCATCAACTTTATGCGCGCCAATCCATTATGTGTCATGTTTTCGGTGATAACGAAATCACATTCACTGATTACGCCTACTTAAACGTCAGCTGCTGTAATAAACTTCCCGACATCACATCTCGCTTTATGTGCTGTCATTTTCATTGTCACGGATGTTTCATATTTTGTTTGACGGTTTATTTAATACTTTGTGGCGCCTCGCCGATTGAGCGGCATTATGCTGTATGAATCTTAATCAATCTGCCCGGATTTTTCTATTCATCGTCCTTCACACAGATATGAAGGACTTTGCATTCGGTAGGTGTGGCTAGAACAAATCTGTCAATTTATGAAACAAGTGAGGTCATAAGAACCATTTAAATTTAACTGCCATATGTCTGCTCAGAGTTGCGGTATTCTCAAGTTCAGGGGGGAAATATTGTAAAATTGCAGAAATGAGTTTATCCACCCAATGATGGCTCGAATGATTGTATCAGTCAGTATAAGTACGTACTAAAAGCCAGCAATAAAAAAGAAGAAAAATATCTTTATGTATGCTCTCTGGCCATTAGGTGGTTTGAATGCTCTTGAATTGAATCCTCCGCACACATTCACATGGACTTTCAACTTTAAGTGGAACTTTTTCAGTAGGTGTGCGTCGCATTTCTGTCCGTGTGCACTTGTTCTTGGCTTTAACCTTCAACTGTCGTAAAAATAGTTGAATTTGCTTTGATTTCCAGATGAGATGCTTCCTGCGATGGCTATATGGATGAGCGTTTAAATCAAAACTTTGAATGCAGAACTTTGTCACAACAACTGCCTCATTAGGGTGGATTTTATATTCCATTTGCAAGAGCAAGGATGTGTAAAAGGCTGCAGCGAAGCGCATTTAAAGTTTTATGCTTGAATTTAAGTTCGGTCGGTTTCGTAGAATTGGCTAAATCAATAGAAGAACGGTTTGATTAAAATGTAAGAAGTCTGAAGGAATAAGCCGATTTGCAAAAGTCAATTGGAAGGAGTTTTATTTATAATTTTTCCTTACACACCGCCATTCGCGTAAAGGGAACACGATTTTAATGAAATAAAATGTTTCCTTGGAAAAGCTTCACGTTTTGGTTTATTTTTTAGTTGAAAAGGTTGCCAAGGAGACAAGGCACTGAAGAAAATCAGTTCCATCTGGGGTTTATTGAAACATTTATGAAGGGTGGGTTTATTTTTCTGGTGCGAATCACTCTGGGAAGTGCATTTAAGTTCTATGTTTGGGGGAATTTTGTATTTTATTGCATATAGAAAATAACATCGAAAGGACATACAGTGTCGATATGTTGACTGACTCTAGCAATGTGTGTCACATGATGCATGAAACTTGACCAACTATTGGAGTGACCAAAAAGTAAAACTGTCAAACGCTATCGACTCTAAATTTAGGAGGAGTAGTCGCATTGAGAACCTTACCTATTTTGGTGTTCTTCACACGATCTTTCCGATACACTCCGACAAGTGCAAGAACATTGGACAAATGTCCGCAACGTTTCGACGATCTTGGTTGTTTAAGGCCCCAGAGTAAAGCGAATAGTTGAGGCATTAGAGTAAGGCAAGGCTATATATCAAGCCCCACGAGGTATTGCTTTATACGGTGGTTTCGCGAGGCTAAAACATCGGTTTGTCCGGGAAAGGAGGTACTTAAGATATCGGATAAAGTATTTCAACCTTCAAGAAGAGGGCGAAAGAAGTTGAGGGAGTACGGATAGGAAAGAAAGATGCGGCGTAGGATGTTAAAGGTAACAAATTAAGGGGCTACTTAGGGGAGTATAGTAGCCAAGGTAGGGAGGGTAGAGAAAAACTTCTCGCAGCGTCAACATAACCTCGATGCAAAAGACTGGCATGGTTCTTTTTTGTTGCACCACACTTACTGACGAGCTAAGAGAGAGAACTTGCATGCCAGCAACGACCCGGCGGCAAGAACGGTCACTTGTCGCAGAGTCACCAAAAGTAATACTTTTGTATATGATAGGTTTGATGTTCATACATAAACCCTAGCTAGTAGCTTCTCTCCGGTTACTTCCTTTTTTTGCAGAATGTACCATTTCATGTCATTTCTTAAACGTTTCGAACTCATTACATAAGTAAGTGCCTCTGAAATTGGGAAAGATCTACTTACTAAGAAAACGTTCAGTAAATTCTTAAGTAAGACTGGACAGCACGAAACTTTATGTCAATTGGTAGGTAGCTAAGAAGTTCAGAAGTAATCTTTCTTAAAATGTTAAGATAAAGTGTTAAATTAAATCCAATTAAGATTTGACAGTAAATAACAAATTACAATCTGAGGTTTTGTTTAAGTTAAATCTTTTTTTGAAGATCTGGTTAGAACGTTTTAGACGTCAAATGTTTATAAGAACTTACACTTTACAAGTATTTTAGTACAATGACAAGTATATCAGGAATAATCAATTTTAATACAAGGATGAATTTAATCGTTAGAGCCGTTTTCATGTAAACGAAAGAAAACCAAATTTTTAAAAACATTACATTTTCCAAAAAAAGTCCATTGTACCCAAGATAATTTACAAAAAAAAACCAAGTTTGCTATCAAGTTAGAAATCATTACATTAATAAGTAAACATCAAAAGTTTCCGTACACTTTTTAAGTATTTATCATGAAATGAGGAGAATGAAACTTATATCATTCGAAAGGTGCTGTGCCATAGATGTGCAGAAACAAAAAATCGTAGGTATATGTCGCCATTAAGACTGGTAAAATGAGGTTAAGAATTTCCCATACAAAATGCTAAGCAGTTAATCGAAAGCATTTTGTTGCCATTCAATTTGTCGCCGTCATGTTTCCATAGTTACGAATTTAATCATCTTAGATTAGAACCTGTTGGAGAGTCTCATTAACCCATAAAGGTATGCAATTTAATTACATCTAAAAGTTAGCAATGATAAAATCTTATTTCAGGGACATTGCAGAGTTATCTGCGAGGTGTTACTATGGAAACGATCATTCATGTTTTGCCCTTTTTCATTCTTTTTTCATAGCGGAAAGGTATATGAATTAAGATTTAGCATATAAATAAATTAAAATAAATAATAAATAAATTATGTAAAAAACAAGTTGGCTTTCGTTACTTTATCTACAGACAAAATTGATCGAATTTTGACCAAGGGCGGTACTAGTAACTTTAATTAGCCTAGAAATGCCTTTTTGTTACAATCGCAGAACCGTTTTCGAAAAAGTCCAATTTTTAGATTTTTTTTAGCGAAAAACAAGGTATGGAGGCAGCCTTACCTACCTTAGCTCACCTCAAATATTTAATGTGGTTGAAATCATAGTACGGGAAGTAGGTACCATAAAATGAAAAACAAAGAACGACGCTGAGCTGTAAGCCAACGAACTCCAAATCCGAAGTTTGAGCCGAATCAGCCAAGTCGTTTAGGCTGTAGGCCTCAGGAGCATATGGACAGACGGACTGATTTAGGAGACCCACTTTTTTGAGTTCCTCTTTCATCGTTATGTCAGAATAGGTTAAAAAATCGAGTCCGAATTGAATGAAATATTTTACTGGTTTTGCAGAATTAACAAAAAAAAATATTAAATTCGCCCTTTTGGGACCAACTAAAGCTGTTAAATGAAAATTACAAGACACACCGCGTCGCCAGGAAAATGAATCAATCACTAATTCCATAAATAACAGCAATTTTCCTTGACAAGATAATTGCGTTTGAATGACTTAACCAATAAATATCTCATTTGGATACATTTTGGAGGCAATGATTTCTAATTATGTGCGAGTACCTACATTTGTCATTATTAGCTGTTTCACTTGGTTGATGTGTGCTGTCAGGAGGGCCATATATTTGACATTTTCCCCACAATCACTAAAATTTATTCAAAGGTCAGGCTACACGGAGGGGACATTACTGGCAATTGTTCCCAGAGATATGGCAGTTTAACCAGAAAACTGACAACAAATAACTTGACGGAAGCGGAATCTATAGCATCCCCTCAAGTTGGCATACAAATAAAAATATAAAATATAAAAGAAGGTTTTAATCATAGTTTTCCTTCAAGTGTAATCTAAAATTTAAAACTATTTTAAAATGTTTATAAAATTTTTCAGTTGTTAGATAATGTTTAAATATCAAATCTCTGAGCAAGCACAAATTTGTTAAAAAGGCCTTTAGCCATGAAAAATAAAATATCTATCTATCTTGTAGGACTTGACATGCCTCAAGACCTTTTGCGGACTAATGGAAAATATAACCAGCGTGTGTTTTAGCCTCTGAAAATTTAAAATTTAAAATATTTTCAAAAAGCTGCCTTCCCCTAAATGTTTTAATTTTTTTCTACCTTCTCCCCCACCAAACAAATCAACAAACAGCGAAGAAAAGTAAACATTTTAGAAATCAATTTTCCAAGACACCCACACTCCTCGAACGCTGGCAAAACGTGTTAATAAAAGTCACTCTAAGCGTTTTAAGGAAATCATTAATAACGATTTACTTTGTATAATAAATGTGCCTACATAAAGTATACACAAAAGCCTGATGGAGAGCCAAATCCCCTCAAGGCGAAGCGACACACGCCGGCCTTAAAAATAAATTGTAAAGGAAATGCGAACGATATCCAATTCCTGAAAACAATTAAAATAAATATTACAAAAAGGTACACACAGTGCCCTTCCGAAAGCAGAGATAAAGTGAAAAACAAAATTCTTTAAATAAGGTCGGTCAACGTAATAATCGCAACGCTACTATACGAAAAAGACCAGAGTCGCCCGAAGGGGGACTTTTTATGTTTGTCTTAAATATTATTGCCTATAGAGTGGGATATCATTTTAAATTGCCGAATAAATGAACTTTTTTATGACTCAATATATGACTCGAATAAAAGGCAATTTTAAAGATGTACTCGTGTACCGTGTAACCAAGTTAGACGAGTAGATACTTGGGGTGATCGTATAATACGAGCAATAAACTTGTAACTGAAACATTTATTGGCAATTTCGTCATGCAAGTGTTGTACATTGTTTCTTTAAATGTTGTGTTGGTTTGCATAGAACTTTTGCGTTAGACAATTAACAGCATTAATTTTTATTTTTATTTAACAATTCAAGGCGAGTAGTCAAATTTAATGTTGGCATAGATAGTCGACTTGGGAGAATTAGTCTGGAATCGATTTTTGTTTTAAACAACAGTACCTAGGTTATGAGTTCATTTCTGTTGAGTTGAAGGTGGGAAAGGATGAAACGAAAAAGAGCAAGTAATTGTCTCTCGATTATTACTTAGAAGGAGTTCTTATTTTGAATAGACCAGCAGATGTGAACAGTCATTGTTGTGATTACAAATGAGGGGCACAAAGATGAGAATTCGTTCATAAATAAGGACACCTGGATAGGTATATAGGGCCATCTTGAGATGACTCTGCGAATGCGACGAATTTGGGATGGTATTCTTCGGAATCTACATCAATAGCTTCCGTTGTCTCTTTGTAGGTTTAAGTGCAGCCACATATCTCCCACTATGTAGACAGACCTAGGACCTATAACACAATACAACAAGTGAAATTCAACAACTGCTGAAAATTTGTCTGCGAGCGCTTCAACAATTATTTTAAAGCAATTTAACAAGTGGGAAATTTAATAATTCTACCTTTTCTGTACTTGGAAATAACAAGTGTTTTAAGAAAAGAGAATGCATTTGTTAAAAAGATGCTTAATTCTAACCGATGGTGACCGACTTTTTAAACATTTGCAACAATTTTTGGAAATTGATGTACAGGAAGCTCATTTTAAATTCATTTAGTGTATACAATTTGCATTAAAAATGTTTTGTTTTTATTCTGAATCGGACAGTGACATAGAGAATTTACAAAATACAAAAGTATTTAAATTTCGAAATAGATTCCAATTTGTTTGTTGAATTTCATGTGGCAGTACATGTTGTTGATTACCTGACTGAAAGTCTCTCCCACTGGATCTCAGTAATATCGTATAAGTGACGTTCACGGTGTAAGCAAAATGACAGTCTGTCGGTGTGTAAAAGAAGTCACTTTTGCAGTAAATGACAAAAAAACTTAGTTTGCAGTCTTTAGTTCCTCCAGAACTGGTTTTTTCCTCGGTATCTAACTTGGCCTAGCAATAATTTTCCCTTTTTCATTATATATTTTCGACAGTACTTACCACAGCATATTTCCTAAAATTTTGCCGAAACACATCCCTGATTTACGTCCAGCATTTTTTTCTGCAGGAACTATATTTAAGCTTTGTGCCAATGCAAATACTTAACGTCATTTATCACTTTTATTTGTTTTCGTTAATAAATCAAACAGAATATATGTTTGTTTTCTCTTATTTTAGATAGGAGGCTTATTTTTTTTTCTTCTGAAGGACTGACTTGTTAAACTGATTCAACAAATCGAGAAAAATTTTCGTTGTTAACAATTGTTACGGTTTTTGTTGTGCTACAGCTTTAAACTACACTTCTCAAATAAACATAAATCGACAAGTGCCTATTGACGTGTGGACTTGTTGTTCTGTGTTATAGGCCCCGATATACCTCATCGTAAAAAGGGTTTTTTATCATTGCTTCTTGGTGGAAAAATCCGGAAAAAACGAAAAATTTGAATTTTTCTTCGACGAATTTTTGCATTTTATTGCATGATTGGACGATTTATAGCTTTTGGTGAACATTAGAGGCCCTAAAACCTTCGATTTCCTGCGTACTGTAGATGGTATGTTGTGCACCACTTTACGGGAGGCTTGCCAACGTTTGAGTTTGCTCAAAAACGATTCACATTGGGACTCAACGGTCGCCGATGCAACTGTTTCTGCGCAAGCTAATCAAATTCGTACATTGTCTGCGATCATCATAGCCACATGTCATCCGTCGAACCCGAGCGCATTGTGGAACAAATACAAGGGAGCGTAGCGGAATCCCGCTTTTTGAAATCCAGCTTTTCAAAAATCCAGAAAAAAAAGTTTTAAAATCCCGTCTTCTAAAATCCCGCTTTTTTAAAATCCCGCCAATTCCCGCTAATCCCGTTTTTTTACAAAACATTGTTATTAAAAAAATAGATGTTTTTTGCGTCGAAAATATACACTTGAACTAATAAAATAAAAAAAATTGTTTATGGTTTGAAGTTTTTTTTGTCCCCTTTTGCATTTTTTTTTTAATTACTGAAGATTGTCATATTTAATACTTACAAATTTATTTTGATGCTATTTATGCATTTCAAAAAAACACTCATTGATTAATTTATTTTCATTTTCTTATTATCCCGCTTTTACAAATCGCCGCGATTTTTTAAAATAAAGCAACTACTTTTGATTGTATTTGTATTTGTATTTGTATTTGTATTTATTAAATATAAATTTGCTGTACAATAAGAAATACATTCTTTATGAGTGCACAGTTTACAAAAAATACTCAGAACAATTTTAGTAGAACTTACAGTATAGTAATAATAATAATATATAACATAAAAACAGAAAAATATAGTACAAATTAAATTAGAGGAACAACAAAAGAAAGTAAAAGAAAAGAGTTAAATGAAAATGAAACTGAAAATGAAAGTTATGACTTTAAACTTACGTTACTTTAAGCGGGGGAAACATCAATGAAGCGTACAAAGGTGGGAAAAGACTGAGGACAAAAAACTTCTGTGCTCGATCCTGGTTCTTATACTAAGGGGAAGTTCATTATAAAGACGAATGGCATGAATGAAAAATTGCCTGCGTGTTATCGTGCATGTATAAGTATTCGGTCGGATACCATGAGAACGGAGGGACTGTGAAAAGGCGACTTTATTAAGCAAGTAAATAGGCTGTTTTTTATTTATGATTTTATGGATCATGGCGCAAGCTCTAAAATTTAAAAACTGGTCAAGACTGCATCCTAGTAGTTGTCGAGAATAACTTGAGACATGATAGTATCTACGAAGATTGTATACAAATCTTGCAATTGAATTAAACGCAATATTCAATTTAATAATTTATTGACCGTTGTCCACTTAAAGATGCAGAATATCTAAAAAAAATTGACATATCCTGGTAACCTGGTCAACTTGCTGGCGACTGACATCTTGCATAGCGCGAAACGAACGATTATAAATAACCCATTTACATTTGGGTTCCTGTCGTGTTTTCTTTTAAAAACATAATATTTATATTCGAATGTGCCAGAATTACAAGCTTATAAGGGCGGTTATGGTTAACGTTGTATCGGAGGACCTCGCCTGAAGTAGAGCGGTAGTTCTCCCATTTTCCACTGTGTAGCATTTCTGACTTGATTTTAATTTAATGATAGGAAAGTCGCAATGTGAACTATCGGTTGCTTTTGCTTGTTTTTTCCTCTGCAAGTAGCCTAAGAAATATACTTTGTCTAACTGCCGAAAATACTTCCAACAGTAGATGAACAATTATTTTTCACAGCGTATAGCCACGGGCTTACTGTTTCTATTCCTTGTGCAAAATTGTTTGGAATTGTTGGCAATAACGCAACATGAAACTCTCATTGTTAGAGCTTTAATATTACAAGCAAAACAAAACTCAATTTTTCATGTAGACCTTCAAGACCTTGAAATTCTAAATAAAATCAATAAATTGCAATTGATTGTTCGCAGTCTGTGACACGCTCCTACATAAATGGTCTATTAAGTTGCAGTCACCTTTAAGAATTCTAAAAACCATATAGCCCAGCTGCGAAAGTCAGCAACTTTTCGGGATCATTTTTCAACGTTTAACAATGAGCACGGACCCCCTGCCCTCAAGACTCACACGTTCATATCACAAATCTTGGTGCCAAAAGTTTCTCCCATTTTAAATCGCTATCAACAAGACGTGCCAAAATATTCAGACCTTCATCGTCGCATGTAGGTACAATTAAATATATGCCAGGAGCAAAATTTTGCGCCTATTCGAAAAGTAACTTTTCGACCTTTTTGAAGAATGCCATGCAAATTTTGTTGTCTGGCATGTCTTTGAACGCATTTCGTGGGCTGAATTCAATTCTATTCGAATAATTCCTTTCTGCTCATCCATAAGCTGCCACCAATGACCTTCCAAAATAAAGTGCACGACTGGATCGCACGAAACTTTCTCGTTCATATCATCAGTTTGGTTGGCTTATTTTTCTTTTATTATTGTTTATAGGATATAAAACCAGATTTTTCAAATTGGTGATGCTAGTAGGTGGCCATGACTCGAAGTAGGGTTTGTGATGTGAGAATTCAGAGATTTGTTTTTGAATTTGCACGTGTTTGGGGGTAAATGAAGTGCGGGTTTCTGATAGTGTAGACTCCAATTGTTTAGAATTATTTTAAGGTTCATGATTAATTTGGTTGAAAAAAAAAGGAGTGGAAAATATTTGCTAAAAAGGAGTTTCTAGTAGTTTTGATTACATTTTAACTGGTACTGCGGTAATGTTTATAAGACGGCATTATTTGCATTTCTCTAAGAAAAACTTAGTACGGGGTTTTATTAACAATACTTATGTTATTGTAAATACGAATTTTAGTCAAAATCTTTAAAGCTGATTTTGGAAAATAATGCGTACAAAATAGTAACAAATATGGGAATTTTGAGTTCGAAAAATAATCTTGCTCAACTATTTAGCTAAAAACTGAGTATAGGGTATTGTTCAGAATGTTAGTATTACGTGGTTTTTCAAGTTTTATCCAAATCTAAAATGGCGTTTTCGAGATTTGAGCAGTTTTCAAAATCAGCGTTTCCGGTGGTTAGAATCGAAAACGAAGGACGCAATAATGTTGAAAACGTAAATTTTACTCCAAGTATGCATTTTGATCAAAATCGCTTAAGCCGTTTTCATGTGAGTAAAACAAAAGAAAACCAAATTGTCAAAATATGCCTTTTTTCGAAAATCTATTATAGACAATTTAAAGAAAAAAATAGTTTTCTATCGTGTTAGGATTGACCATATTACCTTAAAAATTAGTTTTTGTTGGAATCGTATTGACCGTTTTCGAGATAAGGCCACTTTTCAAAAGTACCGTTATTCGACTTTTTAGCCAAAAACTGGGTATGCAGCCATGTTTACCCCATATATGGTAGTGCAAGTATACATTTTGGTTAAAATCGTTAAAGCCGTTTTCAAGTAAGCCATAATTAAATAAAGTCTTAAAAAACAACATTTTTCGAAAAAAGTCCGTTGAACGATAATTTAGGAAAAAACTGAGTTTACCATCATGTTGGGAATGACCGTATTACCTTAAATATGAATTTTTGTCGAAATAGTTTTAACCGTTTTTGAGATATGACCAATTTTCAAAATTACCGTCATTCGATTTTTCTGCGAAAAACTGGGTATGCAGCCATGTTAACCGCACCTACATAAGCCCAAATATCAATTTTGGTTGAAATCGTTAGAGCCGTTTTTGAAAAAATCAAACTTGTTTAAAACCGTTATATGGGAAGTACCGTTAATAATAGGGTTAGCATGCAAAAAAAAAAATGGCCCCGAACTGTAAGCCCACAAACTCCAAATCCGAAGTTTGAAAGAAATCCGTCCAGCCGTTTGCGCTGTGGAGCTCAGGAAAGGACGGACAGACGGACAGACGGACAGACGGACAGACGGACAGACGGACAGACGGACAGACGGACAGACGGACAGACAGACAGACGGACAGAATTGCGAGACCCACTTTTTCGAGTTCCTCTATCATCGTAATGTCAGATTTGATTAAAATCTCGAGTTCGATTTTTTGTACGATTACAATACCTTTCTCTTACTACGTATACGAGAAAGTTAAAAAAAGAAGGGAAAAGATTATAAAACCCAATCCTCAGTCAATGTTCGACACACCCGGTGTTCCATATATACTCCACATGTCTACCCTTTGACTTCTCTTCCTCTTTTCTTTTTTTATCGTCGTACCAGAAACTTTGATTTTCTTTTATCGATTATGCCCAAAGTTGGGAGTTTTTCAAAACCTTCGTCCTGTGATTTACTTATCGGATTGGTAGAGAGATTATATTCCCCCCACAGTTGAGTTTCGTTCGACAAATGTTTTCTCTCAAAGCAACCAAGTAGCTTTTCATATGGCCTTCGGCTAAATGGAGTGAGTCTACAATTCTGATTGTCGTTTGCATCCTTATAAGTTGAATGGAAGCCCACATACCTCCTCCTGGACATTGTTTATGTATCCAAAGTTCACTGTGCACTTTAATCGGATCGAATTTCAAATAAACATACTCTAACCTACATGCACACAGTCATTGCCAGTGCAATTTGTTGGACAATGTGTGCAGAAGGTCAGTTGAAGACTGTTGCTGTGGTGTTTTCTCGAAAAAGTACATGTGTCTGTCCCCGCTAATCCTTAAAGAGGACTCGGGTACATATCGATGAGTCTTAGAGTCGTTTAACAGTTGGACACACAACTTTTAGGGATTATGTCACCTCATTCCGAGATGGGATCGCGTTGTTGCGTTACATACGATACCGTACCGTATACGTACTCTAAAAACAGACATGTCGTAATGACGTTATCTCCATCCCTGACCCCAGCCCCAGTGTAGCAAGACACAAAGTCATCCCAATCCCATCAGCGTGTCATTCTTAGACATCGCACTTACAAGGAAAACCCCTCGGTTCAAGACGGCTCCATTATTATCACTCACAGAAATAGAGTGAATACATATTTCAAAAATAACGTACGAGTATGATTTATGATTTCCCTCTGCTTTTAGTACAAGATACACTTAACGCATTATCTGTATTCAATATGGTTTCTAGGGAAATGTGAAAAGTTTTACCTTAGACACACAGGTTGCTCTTGGTATAGGAATTTCTGTTTTTAGGACAAAAGTTCGTCAAAGTTTCACAAACAATATTGGAAGTCATGTATTAAATATTTATTAATGGCGGAGCCATGTAATTCTCACCTCTTAAATAAATAAAATACCAACTCGAGAATGTTGGCGTCGATATGAACGTTTTGTATGTGTGTAGTTTCTTCGGCTCAAAATAGAAAATTATCGAAATATGTTTTATTTTAAGCAAGGGTCAACATTATGCGGTATCCGTATCGCACTATAAATGTTTAAACATGAATTTCAATAGTTTTGATGCGAGCTTTAGGTATACAATTCATTCGGCGGAATGGAGTTTTTCTTGTATTTATCATCGGAATTGGAATTGGGGAAAGGAAGCTCCTTACAACCATTCGTTCTGTGTGAGTTTTTATTTTTAGGATCTACAATTTTATGTCGAGTTTGATGTTATATTAATATGTTCGCATTTAATCGAGTAAAATACAATTTGAATTTATTATAGCTACAGGATGAGCAGAAGAATAGATCACGACTTAAAAGGAGTGGAATAAATTTACTCAAAGCATTTTTGTTTTACAATTAGACAGCAATAGTTGAATTAGGGCTAGTGAACCACTTTTAATTACGAATTTATATCACCTACAGACTTTCTCATTTATTGCAATTTTAATTTAAGTTTTAAAAAATAAGTAGAACATTATTTATAAGTTTTAATGAATACAAAGCGTTGTACCTAGAGAAAAGGCAATTTTAAAGTGCGGTTAATTTCCTAAAGGTTAATACAGTTATAAACGAGACGAAACCCACTTTCGCATTTCTTAAAACGAAAGACATCATGCGAAAACGAACCTTTGCTCATGGAAAACCTTTCGTTTTTTCCTTCTACAGAAGACGAAGTGTTCGGAATTAATTTAAAATTATTTAAATTCACTTAATGTTTCAATGTTAGATGTAAATGACGTCAATCTTTTTTATTCAGTTCTCCATAAGTCAAATGTCAATGTTAGCGCAATTTTGCATTAAATGTCATACTGTTTTTGTATATATAATACCAATTTTGCAACATTAAATCGAACAAGCTAGCTCGCTAAAATAAAACATATATTTTATAACGTTGTAGAAAAACGGAGTTTTATTTCAAAAAATTTGTTAATCGGTACATTATTAGATACAACATATAACACGAAGTGTGTTTGAATTGCATAATTTTAGGATAATGTTCATTGTTAAAATTGTTAAATAGAATTTTGGCTTTCGACAGCAAGCTATAATTGAATGTGTCTTTTTTACGCCTTTTTAGTTCTTTTTATAGTCTGCGGTTTTTTTAGTTTTTAAATAAAGTTTTTTATTTTTAAATACCATTTGATGATAATAATCTATTTTGTTATTTTTACATAAAAAAAAAATCTATGGGACCCAAGGCCTAGCTTCTCACAACCATTCGTTTTGTGTGGGTTTTCAATTTTTGGGACGATTGGAAGGGATCTCCAAAGGAAGTCCATCCAAACGGCTAATTTGAGAAGCTCTTTCATGACAGTTTTACTCTCGGATGTTTGTCAGACGTTCGCGAGAGGTGGCGCAGTGGAAAAAAACCTTAAGATGTAATTTGGCCCTTTCGGGATTCGAACCTAGAACCCCTCGCTTAGTAGCCCAACACACTACCACTAAGCCACTGCGCATATACAAAGCATTTTATTTATTTTAAATTGTTCAATTTTCCACATTAAATAGAAGCAACAAGAACCAAATTGGCATAGCAACGCCGATAGCAGCCCTGACAGATACAGCGCACTTTTATAGAACTGGTTTTTAATGTCTTATGACAAATAATCACAAAGTAAGACCTAAGTCAAAAACGGAATGTTGCTGAGTAGATGCTCCAATGCTACAGAGTATTTTTTTAATTTGCTGAACTTGAAAATTTTGATGTGTTGTTGCGTCAGCGTTACCCTTTTAAAAAAATATCACTTAATAAAATCTGTTTTTAGAAATATGAATATTTAATCACATAACAACCGCATTATTCCTTTCAACATTATACAGATAATAGAGAATGGACATGTTGTTACTAATATTAACATTTTTAGTGTAAAACAAGAGTTATGGGCGATCAGCGGTGACTTAGTTAATGTTATATTTTTCGATTGCGAAAAACGTTCCTTAGAAGAACCATAGTGAATAAGCTTCTTAGTTTTAACTCTTGAATCAATTATATTTTATATGAAAAAAAGTGTAACTGCCGTACTGCATGGACTGCTTGGGCATCTTCAACTGCTGAGAACGTCGCCTGGAGGAAGTTTGGGGCTTAACCTCAATACTTGTTTGTACCAGAGCAATGTTCACATCATTTCGAGCTACACGAGGTCCTCCAGCACTTGGAAGAGCAAAGACAGGTCGTGTTGCTGAAAACGTTCAAACAATTGTTAAATACTGTTGGAACATTGGCGGCATTTCGAACACGAAATTTATAAATGTAACTTAGCTCTATCTTCTGCACTGAGTTTATCCGTCATAAATATCCCACGTTTTTTAAAGTCAATTCAAAAATACGTACACAAAAATATAGTTAAGTCATAACGCTACTAATGCGCCGTATATAGGTTAGGTAGGATCCCTACCTCTCTAAAAAGTGATTCCAAATTTAATTTCCCGCCTAAATACGCCAACTTGTATAAAAACAATAACACCATAATTATCTACATGTTTTTCTTTTTTTTCTTTTATTTATGTATTAAATTTAAAAGTTGTACCCATCTTAAGAAAAACAGAAACAAATTCGTATCAAAATGTCAATGCCTGTAGATGTGAACCGCTCACTTGCAATTTAATCTAATAAGGCAGGAATAAAAACGATTTCGTTCTTTGTTTGTATTTATCCGAAGCAAATAGTTGATAGGAAGTTGTTTTTGCTGTGAAAATATGTATTTTGACACCCCCTTAACGAATCAAAACGAGAAAAAATAACAATGAATGCAAAGCTGATTTCTTTTTCTCCCCCAAAAATGTGCGAAATCATCGCATAGAATACACCCCCAAATTAAATAGAGAAATACCTAGCAAAACGCGAGCATTTACCCAGTCAAGAATGTTGTTTCTTTTTGCTTAGAGTAAGCAAAAGGAGCTACTATAATTGACATTTGTAAATTTCATCCAGTTTGTCAAACACTGCAAATTAAGACAGGGAATTTGGAAAATGTAATTTATTTTAATGAAATTATAACTGCTTTTGTGGCATTTCGGTATGGAAAGGCTGAGAGCAGGAGTCAACGAACATGTAGTCGTACCTATATTTTTATTTAGATATATTCTTGGTTTTGTAGCGATTTCTTGTGTACACTATGGCATGCAATTATATCCGCTATCGCAGCTGTGATGTTGGAACTTTGTCTAGTTCCGCAAGTAGAGTAACTTGATATGGCTCTTTGTGCAACAACCTGTCTCAGAAGGAAAAACATTTTTATTCCGTTGGGATGGGAGGGGGCTTACTTTTCAGTGGGGCGGACGGCTTGACTGTAGAAAACATTGTTTGAGTAAAAATTGATGAAACTTTAATCCACAAAGTTGAGGAAGGTATTGGTTTAAAGAATGTTCTACCAGGTAAAAGCTTTCGGCCTTATATATCGCCCCACGACATAGTCCATCCCAAATAAGGACTCACCAGAATCTAGTCTTTTTATAATAACTAGTACCGCCCGTGGTCGAAATTCGACCAACTTTGTCTGTAGATAAAGTAACGAAAGCCAACTTGTTTTTCACATAATTTATTTATTATTTATTTAAATTTATTTATATGCTAAATCTTAATTCATATACCTTTCCGCTATGAAAAAAGAATGGAAAAGGGCAAACCATGAATGTTCGTTTCCATAGTAACGCCTCGCAGATAACTCTGCAATAAGATTTTATGATTGCTTACATTTAGGGGTAATTAAATTGCATACCTTAATGGGTTAACGAGACTCTCCAACAGGTTCTAATCTAAGATGATTAAATTCGTTACCATGGAAACATGACGGCAACAAATTGAATGGCAACAAATGCTTTCGATTAACTGCTAAGAATTTTGTATGGGAAATTCTTAACTTTATTTTACAAGTCTTAATGGCAACATATACCTACGATTTTTTGTTTGTGCACATCTATGGATAAGTACCTTTCGGATGATATAAGTTTCATTCTTCTCGTTTCATGATAAATACTTAAAAAGTGCACGGAAACTTTTGATGTTTACGTATTAATATAATGATAATCCAACTCGAAATGGATACAGAATTGGATAGTAGGAAAGTTCCACTTGATGGTAAGTCACCTCATAGAAAGTGATCTCTTAAGAAGTTGCGCTCATGGACTACAAGCAGTTGACTTTCTGTTACTCTGCATTGGACTGAAACTATGTACCACTCCAAGAAAAATTAGATAGACAGTCAATCTTTCCTTGTTTCCGTGCAAAATAAGCAGGCACGATTCAAGTAAATCTTGAAGCTAAACTGGAAGCGCAACATAGAACTACGATCGCCCGCAGGAGGATCTGGATAAACTTTAAGAACCCCTGCCATTTATGCACGATGCACGATCCAGGTGGTTCGAATTGGAAAATCGAGTTTCTTTTCTCCAAATTGAATGCTTGGGTTATTTCGAACCGAACTGGTTCGGTTTTTTCCTGACCGCAGAATCCCCCTACTCAGCTTCTAAGCTGCATGCCTTACAATCGCAAATTAGACGGGCGAAAACTTTACCAATAACTCTAGGATGCAGTTATTTAAACGAATGTTTCATAGTAGACTTACAGCCTTATTTATAAACCCAGCGTAGAGTCTGCTTAACTTTACGCACCCTCTACAATGTCCTTACGCGGGAAAACGTGACCGTTGCCTTGAGGCTGCGTTACTTTAAACGCAAAAAATTGCGTTTAGAGGTTGCGTAAAACTTTCACATTTTTTTAGTTTTTGAAATTTCAGTTTAGCTTATGTTTCTTTGGGATTTTACCTTTGGCCAGGCCTTCGATATTCGATATTGGAACCAACAAACATCTGATGTCGATTTCAGAGCAAAAAGTAATAGATTTGGGTGTTTTTTTGTAATAGTTTATCCAAATTCTTACCTATTCAGACACAAACCCCGTTTTCTAAAGTTATTGCGGAAAAAAGTTTATAAATAAAAATTTCAGAAGAGGCACGTAAATTTTTACGCGATAACTAAACAACATCGTAGAGGCTTCGTAAGGAAATCTAATAAATGCGGCTGTTAATATTTGCCGGACTTTTCGTGACCCGAACTCTAATAGTGCTTTCGAGGCGGATTTTCTCGCTTCCTGATTAAGAATCTCCAAAACTTTAACCAAAATATCGCTATCTTTATGGATAATCAAACGGCAATTAAAGGGATTTTTCGACTACCATGTCCTTGAAACAGGTGTAGCAATTTGAGCTAAAATTTAACGAAATTAACTAAAGCAGTTTTAAAGCTATGAATGCACTATACAACACCTTCTAAAGAAGTTGCAAGAACTTTAACGAGAAAGAATCTCTCTAAAATTTTCTCCTGCAGCTGTCCGTTCGGGAGGACCCTGGGGAGGACCAAACTCGGTACAAACTGGTTTAAATTGCATCAGTTTTTTTACGCCCTCTTAGATGAAGGATTTTGCACAAGTCGAAACAGCGAGTCCTACCGCTTAATGGGTTCGCATTTTCTTTTCAAACCACTCGATCTACTCCCACCATGGTCACACTGGGAAGTGTAGTAACTTTTGGGAAAGAGTACGAATGGCAAACTTTTTTGTAATTTTAGCAAGTTTTCATTCGAAAGTGCACTTACTGCAGTAGTTAGTCTTCGGTGTTAAATTTTGTTGCAAAGTAACAAACTCCATCATTTTTACCAGTCCTCCTTTTTTCTTTGTCAAAAGTAAACAAAGTACCAGAACTAAAATAGTAAACGGTTCCCCTTGCCAGCACGACAATACAAAAAAATATGATTTACATCATTTCACAAAAGATAAACTTTCACATATACACATTACACAAGCGAACGCCTATACACACCCCCATCAGGATGGTAAACCATTCCTGCCACATTACTCAGAAACTCAATAAAATAATCATTCTTTATCAAAGTCGAACCCTTTTCTTGAATGAGGGGTTGGCAGTTGGCACCGAAAACAGAACCGAACTAAAGGGTTACGAAAACTTCTGCACCCCCGCCAGGTATAGTCAGAGTCACGTCTGAAAGGTGTAGTCGAGCGTTTCTCACTACTAAATCAGTTCTAAAGAGGAACTTTTCTCTCCTAAACGATACGAGATATTACACTTTTGAATTTAATTAAAATCGCAACCGGCACTCAAGTGGGTACGCCTTCACGTATGTGGAAACCTGACTTGGGAAAGTTTTCGAACAGGCGCTCCTCATGTGCGACCGACGACCGTTGAATAAGGTAGTGCGGCACTTCCGTGTAAAATGTATTTTACGTCGCTAAATCCCGGGGCCAAATTTGTGTAAAAAGTGTTGTGTATTCACATGGGACCCAGACCCTTCAGAAGGTGCGCCCAAATGAACCGCTTCCAGCAACAATACACGGCATTCTATACATACGAATACCAGGGGGGTTGGCTGTCTTTTATTTGTACAAACGGATTTGCTAATTTATTTATAAAGTGGATTATCCTGCTTTGGAATGATTAACGGATGATAAATTGCCACTAGAGGATACGCACCAGCACTAACACCAGCACCATCGACGTCATTGTCGGTCCCAAGTTTATTTAATCAGTTGGAAGACAAACAAAAACAAGGATCACGAGAAACGGAAATCAGTCAAAGTATGCAAATACAAGAAGTATCCTTTTAGCTGGCTGATTGTTCGTAGCCGTCAACAATAAGCTGCCTATCCGCCGGGGGTAGGTAGGTGTACCATGTGCCGTTTCACAGCATCTAATGAGGATTGATGGTGTCCAGTCGGAGGAGCATTGTTAGCGAAGTCTGAAGGATCATCGCACAGCAGGTGCTGGACGGAACAATTTTCTATAAAAATGAATTCTCCTCGCTGTAGAGTTCAGTATCTCCAACAGTTTCAATCCACGCTAACGATACACCTTACTTTGGCAAACTATAGACGACCTGAAAGATGTTCTTCCCACTTGTGCTCTTGGTGTTGACCTGCCTAGTAAACAACAGCTGTTCCGAGGTAATTTGAAGTGACCACTTGTAAAGCGATGGTTATAAGGAGTTTCTCTGTCTCGATAGGCTTCTGGATCTGGTCAACCTCTGGGAAAGCAGAATCACCTTCAGTCACAGAGCGCGGACTATGAGAGCCGGCAAATTCGGCTGAGGCGCGACTTGAACGACTTGAAAGAGTCCAACGACATATTCGATGACAGTTCAGCTATGCGGCCCATGGAGCTGGAAGTGGACGCACTACCCCAATCGCTGTTGGTATTCCTGCAGAAGATGTGTCAACGTGAGTATGAATTCAATCGAAAGCCCATTCATTCGTCGGTCCTTATTTGCGCAGTTCAAGGAGCCAAGCCGATGCGGGTGAAAACCCCTCGCCTGGGAAGAACCCTAGACTTTGACAACGACGATGACCGCATGAGGCTACCATTCGCGGCCAGACTCAACAAGAAGAACGTGCCCTTCAAGCCAAGACTCGGCAAGCGGACCTGCATATGTGATGCCAATTAATTGGAGCCCTGCTCCTTATTCGTGTAAACTGTAAAATTTTAAATGCATTAAAGCAACCAAATGAGAGGATGCGATGGATAGTTTCTTTTCAAAAATGCATCTGATTCATCTGATCTCATTGTTGTTGGCCCGAAGGCTTTCAGGGATCCAACCTCAACGTACCAGGGTGCATGTGACTTTTATTGATTGAAAATTCATTGTGTGCAAAGGCCACCGGCTTGTGTTGGAAACTCCATAGAATAATACGTGAGCGCTACTGCTGGCGGTGACACATGCTATACCACCGGCTTTAGAGTGTTCTAATATTAACAAAGGATTTGTGGCGCGGTATAGTGGTGGAGCAACAAAAAGTCCTTGTCATCAATATTTCGTTGTTGAGAGAGCTTTGAAAGATTATTGCGAAAATTGATTTTCGTTGCCACGGCAGTTGTGATGGATATGTGAAAACATGTTCAAGGATGTAACATTCACAAGACATACCGCACTATTCATAGTGTAGGTTGGGAGTGTGTTGTGTGCACAGGTATCGAACAGATACCGATTTCGGTGTGTGGCGAGTTTCGAATGGGATTATCCTAATTAGTTAATTGAATGTGCTTTGATTTCCGACACAAGTTTTGGTTGTGTCCTTTGTCTCATTAATATAACGAAGTTATAATTTATCCAGAGAAAAAAGTTAACAGCACGTGTAGGCCATTCAAATGACCAAAGGAACACCCAATCGTAAATTGACTGTGAAGAAAGCAATTCCCAGGGGTGGGTTTTATTTCGTGTGTTTCTTTTCATGAATTGAGAATAAATATTTGGACTTGTGGCAGACTGTCAATACTGTGGCTTAAGGTGTTGGAGAATTTGTATTCACGCATTCAAGCTCCGGGGAAGGATAATAATAATAAACCTCGAAAGACGCATAGTCTGGTGGTAGCAAATAGCACGACGAGAGTAAGGGTTCGGTGTATCTGTATTGAAATCGAAACCAGGGACGAAGAATTTGTTCCTTGAATTTGTATTCGAGTTATTTTTCCTCTGCGATTTATTTTGAGTTGGGCTGACATGTAGATTTTGTGTGGACCTATTTGTCATTTTAAGGTTATGAGGCAATTTCTGATTGCAAAGTCTATCGGTGTCGGTAAACATCGAGCAAGGGTCGAGGGGATGGCCGCCTATCGGTGTATTTTTTTGGAGTAGAGGCCACTTGAGCTTTCAATCATTCGATGATTCTCAGTTGACTTCACTAAGTGTGTTGGTTTTTTAATTTGTTTCATAATATGGAATGACATTTTTTGACTTTACTGAAATAAAAGAACATTTGGAGAGTTTAACAAGACACATATCTACTGTATCAGTAACCCATAAAAAAAAGTCCTCTGTAATTACTCAGCATTTAGATTTCAGAAAACTTGGCAAGTACAAATTATAAATACTTCTTTTTATTTTTTATAATTCTTTTAACATTATACAATGAGTTGGCTTCCATTTTACCTCTAACAAGATGATTGCATGAACTATAAATTAATTAAAGTTGGTTTCTCTTGCTGGATTTCCGATGGACGTGACTTGCGGTGACTTGGTAGGTACTTTACAATATTGGTAACACTGCAGTGTATTTAACCCATATTCTTGGATAGGGGTCCAAGAACCTTCTAATTGGACGAGCAAAATGTGTCAGATCACAATGGGTACTTCTATTCGCTCTAAACTCGAAGCCCATGGAATCAGAAAATGGGTTCTACACTCGTCTTTTATGCGAATGCGAACCATTCAACCAATAGGTCATAGTCATGGTACATAAAGGTACCTACATAAAGGTGATAAACACGGCGCAATAATTTTAATAACTTTCTGCGTATCTGTCAAATGTTGCAATATGGCTGCCAATTGTGACTAAAAACATTGTTTACAATTACTTTTTCCAGTTTCACTCGTGAACATCGGTTCTATTTTTTATTATTATTTTTAGCTAAATATATTATTTTGGGTTGTGTAAACAATTGGAAAACAATATAACGGGAAAACTAATTTCCATTTGTTCCCAAAAGCAAATAAAATTTGCAACCAGTGGGTGGTTTTGTGTCAAAGAAAACACAAAATAAATGTAAAAACTGCTCGAGTTTGAAATTTCCATGAACAAAATGCTCTTAAATTATTTAGATAAATTGGCAATGCTCAAAAATTCTCGCATTCCTTTTGTTATGAACCCCTACCTTATCTCAGATAAATTCCGTTCTCATAACATTTTTATTTTATTTTCGGTTTGCACGTTTTGCAACCATCACTTTTCTCTAATTGCAATATGCAATTTCCGCTGAAATCGATTCACATAAAAAAAAAAAACTTCTCGCGTTACAGCCATGCGCAGCGCATGCTTTATGCAATCCATGCGCAACTTTGTTTGTCGCACGAACTGCTGACGCATCTTCTTTTCTCCCTTGCTATCGCGTCGTTTGAAATCTTTTTCGTTATTCGTTTCAGTCTGTTTCGTACCATCTTAGTGCATAGAACATTTGCTTAGAATTTCAGAAAGAAAGAAAATTTGTGAATAAAAAGCATAGAACTTTTGCTTAGAATTTAAGAAAGAAAGAAAATTTGTGAATAAAAAAAAATTAAATAAAAAAAAAAAAAAATATTTTGAAAGTTGTAATTTATTTCGTAATTTCTTACTCGGAATCCTAACACTTTATCTGTCATTTCATACGAAAATCTGAAATTTGTAATTCCTGGAAATCCGCATACGAGAATTTCTCTTCTATTGCACTCGTCTGTGTTTTCCATGCGGAATTGTGTTTCGCATGCGGAATTCTGAGTTTGAATAATGTAAACTTTAAAACGTATCACTTCACAAAAAATATAAATTTCTCACTTTTACACATATTCGTCAAGAAATAGGTATTCTAGACTGCACGGCATCTAATACTTGGGTAAGTTTCTCATGCCTACTGACGATTGGCTCATAGGAATATCTATTACAGTTATCTTCACTTAAAATCTGAAAATTTGAAAACATAAGGCTCATAAGAAGCCAAGAAATTGTAAATTCCTAAACCAAGCGCTTATTAAGCGGAAATAATATTACAATATTTGTATCAGATAGTTCGCTTACTCCATGACCAATTGAGCAAATGCTAAATCAAAATCACACATAAATTTTCACTAAACACACAAATGTTTTAATAATTTTTTTGTCAATCAATATTTTCCAACCAATTTGTATTTGAATATGTTTTCGTTTTCGATTTGATTTTTTAGAACCTCTTAATTTGGTTTAATTGACGTTCTGTGCAGCTCTGCCTCAGTCGAGAGGTGAATATAATTTTCGAACAGGTGGACAAAAAAACCGTACAACGTGGGAATACCAATTTGCTTGCAACCCACAAATTTCAGACTCGTATTCGAATTATGCAATGGGGAATTTGAAAATTGGGTCCTCATTAATCGAAGGTAGTCGAAGAGTTTTTTTTTTAAACCTACCGGTAACTTTAGTAGTACGTTTCTACATTCTACATATATAAGTGCCACTGTGTGCATTTTATTTATTTATTTTTTAGATTAGATTAAATAAATAAATAATCTAATATTTTTTTTTGCACAGGAAATTGACTGAAAGGCATTCAAGTCATAAGTCATATAGTGTTTGCGGTTCGGTGAACCAGTACGATTTTTTATTCGCTTTTATTTTTCATTCATTCTTCTATATTTTATTTCGATTATTAAAGAACTAACATAATAATTTTTTCACTTTCAATTTTAAAGCACTTTTTGGAGAGGAGTGAAAATTTCACTTCATCCGAACAGCGTACCAGCATTTAGATAATAAAAATAAGATTAAAACAATTAATTTATTATAAACAATGAGAACTCCATAAAGAGTCAAAAAATTGAGTAAGCCTTAAAAATAAGTAAAAGTAAAATATTCTAAGTAAGAGCCAAGGAGACGCTATACAAAAAACTCATCATCCCGGTCCTGCTATATGTGCAGAAGCATGGACTCTTACCCAGTCGGATGAAAGCTCCCTTGCTGTATTCGATGGAAAAGTCCTACGAACGATTTATGGTCCCGATTGCGGTGACCAAGCAAACAATGTTTGGCGAAAAAGATACAACAGCGAGTCATGCGTACTGTACAGCGACATAAGCATAAAAAAAATCCGAATCAGATCGCTGTTAAGATCGCTGGGGCATGTTGATTGATGCTCCGGCGCGTAAAGTCATCGACGTTATACCAGAGGGAAGGAGACACCAAGGAAGACCTCATCTCCGATGGAGCTACCAAGTAGAAGGAGACCTCCAACTGCTTGAAGTGCGAAATTGGAGACGGCAGGGTAGGGATCGAGCCGGCTCGAGGGGCATTTTAAGTAAGGCCCAGGATTACCACGCATTGTAGCGCCATCTTGAGTAAGTAAGTAAGTATATAATATGGTTCTTAATAAAGATTCAATACTAGCATGATCAACAGTAAATAACTAGTCCTTCATTTTTCGTATATAAATATTATGGTTTTAAATTATTCGAAGGAAAAGTGACTGCTTATTAAATAGCACAGTGGCTATTTAGCTTTACAAAAATTTGCAAAATGAATTGTACGTGTTGAGGTCTCTTTCGATGCGTCCTGTGAAGCTGTAAAAATGAAAAACAACATTAAAAGCTGTCCCTTCTTAGACGACATGTGTCTTAAGATTTTGGCTCCAACTTGTGCTACAACTGGAGTTTTAAGGTGTCTTTAATTTTGACAACGCCAAATTTTATGTGAGCCTCCATAAACAACTTTATGGACCACATAACAAAGGATTCATCGCTATAATACCCAATGTGACAAGGAAAAGCAAATAATTGTGCGCTGACTGCCATGAGACAGGAGGATAATGCATATTTTCTGGTCGTGTTTTAATTGTAGGGCAACGCTCTCAAAGGGGAGCCACTTTCATGAATAAATTAATAATTCAACAATCCTTCGACTTAAAATGGTTCGGGGACTATAAAGAAATCCCCTAAAATTGAAGCAATTTCATCCTTTTCAGCCACGGAGAAAAAAAAAACCCCTATACGCCGACATTTATTTTACGTCTTTTCTCTTTTTTTCCTGGTTTCTCTCGCAAGGATATTCATAGTATGCATAAGGATATTCACAGCCCCTCGAGCGCGCGCAAGTTATGTAATTATATAAAAAAGTTAAATGTACCGAATGAACAGTCAACCCACTAGTTTGAGGTTAGCTTTGCTGGTTAACGCATAGCGGAGGAGTAGGAGGGTATTACTTTCTCGGCTGCTTCCACGATGCGAGCGTAAAAATAGTTATAGGAATCTGAATGAGGAAAAAATCCGTACTATGATCCAATTTTCACCTACAAAGTCAGTATAAACTTATAGCTGAAAGGCGGCTTGTTCTTATGGAATTTTCCATTACCTACCGCACACACAATGTGCATCCAACTTTGCCACACTTCCTTTTTGCATATGCGGTATCGAGATGGAGTACCCATCTCCTTTTATTTTTAAAAGCGGTGAAGTAGGATTATATTCTGTTTTTTTCTCGTATCAGGACACTTCAGATCAGCAGCTTTTATATGTCTTTAAAACCTTTCAAAAAATTGGTTTTAAATTGCAGCACTTTTTTTTTAAGGTACCAGCAATTGGTTGAATATTTTATCGCACAACTAAACAGAAACACATGGAACACTTGAATGTCATTGCCATTTAAAATCTTTATTCAAATTCACAAAGCGGAAGTTTCCACATAATGTGGTAGTAACTTAAAATGCAGGAATATGTTTTTGTTTTTCCATAAAATATGCATAAACATGAGTGACATTTGACATTTACTGGGTAGTTTCTAAAGTCAACACACCCTTGGGTTTTGCATGCCCGCACTAACATCAATTGAATTTTTTTTCTGGAGGGTTTCACTTGAATTTATTCCTCCAATTTTGTTCAATGATTTTATGAGCTAGGTATACCTATAGTTTCAGTGACGGAGAAAGAGACGGTAAATTTACACAAATTAAAGGGAGAAGTAAGTAATGTAAAATATTGTTTATATTAAACAATAATAAAAAATAGTTTACAGTATAAAAAGTTATTGACAAAAGAAAAAGACTGGGGATGGAGGTTAGAAGAGCGCGTCCCTTTACCCTTTTATAAGAATTTTTATATTGAAACGTCAAAAAAGGTAAAAAGATATTAATGGTATTCATTAACAGTGTTGTCAGTCTTTTTATTTGTGGATATGTAACGAGCGGTTAAGAGAGTTATGGATACTTTTTTATTCAGTGCACAGCAGTACTATTTTTAACTTGGAACCTTAAATTAGACAAACGCATAATCGTCGCAATTAAAGAGGCCAACCCAGAAAATCCTTCGCGTCTGTTGGGGCAACGTATTCGACTGACAGGTTGATAAATATAACACACGGAAGCTTATGGAAGGTGATGGATAAAGTAAGTTTGCTTTGTACTTTTCTCTCCGTCGCACCCGTTGACAGTTGGCACAGCGTGAGTGGAAGCACTTTCATTGGTGGCCAATGGACATACTGAGAGAAAGCCAACTGTCATTGAATGGAAAAGCTTCACATAAAATAACACAATATTGGTCAACTTATCGTCCTTATTTTTATTTAACAATTAATATTCGATTTGCAATATTTTAGCTCGAAAAAATCACACAAAAAGAAATGGGAAATTTCCTATGTCATCGGCTGTCAACGTGTGTGACGTATTATATGAGACTGTTTGATGAATACGATTTTAGATCTGTTCCCTTACAATAATTAATGAAATGATAAATAAATATAAAAGCAGACACGAACGGTATTCGCATTCCATTGGGATATTTGTTTTCCCTCCGCTTATTGCAAAAATTCCCATTTATTAGTCTAGTAAAATTCTTAACAAATTTCCCAAGAGTCGTGACTTAGCGTCTGTGGCATAGGTAAGGATAAGTTCCTTCGGGCTGATGTGGTATGTAGTAGTATGTCTCTTAACAGATAATAAAAAAGTCAATTCGACACGTTTTCAGACGTACCTAGTTTCCCAATAGCTGAGAGCCGCTGCTTCTTCTTCTTCTTTTTGCACGCTTATTGTTTAGAACCAATGCCTAGTCTAGTGATATTTTCCCCTCACTATCGCACCCGCCGTAAGACAACGACGTAAATGCAAAAAATTGATTTTATGAGTTAAGTATGTCAAAAGCATCAAAAATTTTAGATATCTTATATATATAAAAATGGATCTTGGTTTGTTCGGATGCTTAAAACTCGAGAACGGCTCAACCGATTTGAATGATCTTTGTTTTGTTTTGTTTGTCTTACATCAGCGATGGTTTAGAAGAAAAGAAAAGTTGGAAAATTCTCAACAGGTGGCGTTGTAGGCACACATTACATTTTTTATGGGGAAACGCACTTTGAAAAAAAAAAAAAGAAATAAACTGGATAGAAATCGAGTAGTGACACTTCAAATATAGAAAAAAAATATTTTCAAAATCACAGTTTGTTGATCTTTTGTGATAGAAACACTTTACTGCTAAGTGCGAGAGAATCAACAGGTGGCGCTGTGGTCGATCTTCAGAGCCGCTCAACCGATTTCAATGAAACTTGGTGAATGCGCATGGTTGATTCCAACTTGAAAGATAGTATAGTTTTGGGCCCTAGTTTCCAATAAAACAAAGACCTAGGTACTTGATAATGATAATAACTAATTTTGCCTCTAGGGGGCGGATGCGTCTCTGTTCCGTTCCGGTCTAATACTTCGTCATTGAAAAAACAAATTCAATATCAATGACATACACATACCTATCAGTCAGTTGTGTTTTAAATTTCGTAGGTGAAACAAGTCAATCTGTTCAAACAAAGTCTTAAGTGCAAATTCGCTCGTCTTTTATTTTTTGTATTTTCGATATTTAGTGTAAAAAAGACATAAGTGTTCATTATGTCAATGTTCTATTTTTAGTTATTTTTATTTCGTTTTCAGTGTAACAACGACATAAATGCTTGAAAAAAATAATATCATCCCGAGCT
The DNA here is from genome assembly GCA_936431705.1 of Cheilosia pagana. Lineage (NCBI taxonomy): Eukaryota > Metazoa > Arthropoda > Insecta > Diptera > Syrphidae > Cheilosia > Cheilosia pagana. Next base: position 114,923,684 of record OW386166.1, read on the forward strand.
TTTATGAACCATTTTTTAAAAGCAAAATTCTTAAAAGTTTTAAAGTCAAAAGTTTGACCAATTTTTTTTTTGGTTATTTCTTTGTTTAGTGAATATTTTTTTATGTTACAACTAACTTTAATTAAATTAAGAATTTTGTTCCTTTCTTTTTTAAAATAAAAACGACTTAAAAAATTTCAAATGCTTTTTTCTTCGAATCAACATTTTTGCATTTACGTCGTTGTTTTACTGGAGGTGCGATATTAAGAACATGTAGATTAACAATGGTTATCACTTATCACTAACCTTTATCCTACATTACACATTCTTCGTGTACCATATTTCTAAGCAACAAAAAAGACGGCCTTAAGAGCAAGTTTTTAGTGTTGCTTGCAGTGTGCTCTGCTTATTTAAAAATACGTCGCTTTCTGAAACAGACTCGGAGATAACCCACTTGGGCGTTTCTAAACTCAGTCTTACGGTTACATACGGAAAGGTTAGTTAAAATAGTATACTAGGCAGAATCACCTATTTAAATAAGAAGTGTAAACAGTAACACGCCATACTACTGCGCTTAAACGAATTAACTAGTTAAAAGCAGACCTTAATTTACTTTTTTAAGTATGTGGGTTCCTTTTGTGTCAAACGTTTAATTTGAAATACCATTCTATATTACAATCAAGCACTCTTGCTTTTGATGTCCTGCCATTAGTTGCAAGATTAACCCAAAACATAGATGCGGTTTCCGAATCATTTTAATTAACATATCATAAATTACTGCGCATACCAAATCAATTACCGACACCAATTGAAAGTAATTTCCATGAAATAAATTCAAAATTCATGTCCTTCGGTAATTGTCATTTATTATTAACATTTTGCAAACCCTTCCCATAAGTTTAAACATATCCGCACCGTGTGTACCACTCAAACGAGCAAGAGCATCCCCTTCCCCAGCATGGCAGTGTGGCTGCATGGCAATTACTCACGTTACATAAAACATAACGTATCTCGTCATATATCACTTTCGCATTACATATTTGTATTTGGATCTAAATTGCGTTCGGCGTAATGTGGTGTAACATACTGATGCGTGCAAAATGTTAATTAGAGCTTCGAGGAAGCACCACACCATTTGTGGCTACGCGTGACGTTCCAAGTTATTTTTAAACGTCATCATGACACCACATTTAGAATGGTAAATATAAAACTCTTATTTTGCCTACAACCGCGAATCTGTGGGATTTTAACAATTAACTGCTTCTATAACAATATAATATATATCTAAGGAGTGAAGGGTGCACCAACAAACAGCTGTTGACAAGTTTTGTAATTTGATGTCAAAGTTTAAAAGAGGGTGAAAGCATTCGCTAAAGTGCTGGCGCGGTCTGTCCAGGGAATTGTGTTCTCTGCACAGTGCTGTCTGCTGTGCCCTAGAGTGTGTGTCGTGCTTGAGTGTCAAACAACACTTAAGACAAAATGCCAATGTCGATTGGTACACTTTGAGGTGGTTGCGGAGTAAACTTAACAAATAACACTTGGCGTGGACACTTTGGTTTTACTAAGGATTTCTAAGGAGGAGAGGAAACTCTATATAGGGTGAATGGAGTAACCGTTGTCTGTATAAATCTGTCGGTTAATCGAATTGACACGGTAGGTCAGGTGCTTGTAGTATATAATTATAGAAAACAGCAGCCCGGCTGAAAATTAAGTGCAAATTAAGTTAAATAAAAGCAACGCTTGTTGCTTGGTTAGTGAGTGGAAATGGGAGCGAGTTCGAGTTTACGAAGCAAGTGGATTTAGGATTCAGATTGGTTAACTAAATATTGTGGAAGGAATTTCTTTAAAAAAGAAGAACTTAATGCTGGAATGACTATATATTGACAATTGGATTTGTGAGAAAACTATTGCGCTATTATTAACTGTTCCAAAGCACAAGTTCAAATCTATTTGATTTATATTTATTTTTTTTGTAAAAAGATTTTTGCGTTTTTTGTGATTTTTTTAATTACTTGAAAAATTATCTATCTTATTTCAAATATTCTTTATTTAGCATAGAGTTGAAATATAACCAGACAAATAAGTCTTAGTAGATTTTCTGATTTTCTGCTAATTTTTGTATTGAGTTCAAAGGCTTAGAGGTTTGTTTGAATTATTTTGCAGGTGACTAAAAACATATAGAGGCATATCCGTTGTGTAACAAAACCTGGCAGCACTTAACAAAAAAAAAGGACGTGGAGAAAATTTCGCGCTAGCTGTCATTTTTATCTAAAAAAAAAACGAAACGACTAAGCACGCCATTTTCATCACATTTTCCCGCAATCCACCCAGAAAGACCTTTGTAAGTAATAATAGTAAAATGAATTGTAATACATATGTGAACAATATTGAAATGAATTTTAATGTTTTTGTACACAGGAAAATAAAAGTTTCGCGTAACATTACGAAGCTTGTTTTATTTCGAAACTGGGACAGCGGCAACACGTTGTATGGAAAAGTTTATATTATCGGTCAAAGTTAAAATACTTTTCAAACGTCAAAATTTCAAATTTTTTTATTTTTTTGCCAGAGAGGATGAGCCAAAATATACGTTTTTTTCTTCCTTAACTTTTACCATCAAGGCTGGTATGTTGTACAAATAAAAGGAGACTTTTATCATCGGCTGAATTTAAGGCATTTAAATACCTCCCAATAGAAAAGTTTGTGGTAGGTCATTAGCATAGTAAACAAAAGTTTTAGGGACAGTGGAATTCGATGGAAATATGTACATTTCAACTCGATCGCCTTGAATGACTAAGCGTGTTTACTCATTTAGAGTGCAGTTATAGCGACACGAAAAACCAAACCGTAAACATGTTCTTTCGCTTTTTTTAACCACCTAAACTTAATGGTTGAACTCAATCTTGGTCTTAAAATGTTGCTTAGGAATTGTTAAGTTTATTTATCAAAAGAAAAAGAAAAAAAGGAAATTAGCTTAAATTTTTATAGAAAAAGAATTCATTTATTTTTGCGAACGAAAAAAATTTTACGTACAGAAAAATTAATAAATTTTTTTTTTCGAAAATTAGATAATTTGCCTATTTGTTTTGATAAACTAGCTTTAAAACTCATAAGAAACATTTTAAGGCCAAGATTGAGTTCAAGCATTAACTTTAAGTGGTCCAAAAAAGCAAAAGACATTTTTTTCGGTTGCATTTTACGTATCGCTAAAACTGGCCCGTTAAGAGTGCGAAACTTGACAGCATGAGTGAAGAGGTAATAACAGAAAGCTGAAGGAGTAGGAAGCTGAAAAGTAAAGCAACAAAGGTTAATGTGCGAAAAAAAACCGTGCGAAGAGTGCAGATAGCTTTCAAGCAGATAAGTCAAGCCTTTTTGGAATGAAGATTTTATCTACCGTCTAATTCTGGTTAACTTTTCGCAAATGCAAGTCTGTTTTCGTATTCGGTTAAAGCCTGATAATACATGGATTAATGAAGTAGTATATCGTCATACGTGACCCACCCAGGTGCTGGTGCTTTTGAGGAACAAAGTGGAAAGTGTTTACCAGAGACAAACCGTACTGAGACCCCCGCAATCCTCTTGACGCTGGCCCCCTCAGTTTTTTTTTTTTCATTTTGGTAGTTGGGCTTCCTATCGGTGCGATGTCAATCAGAAACTGTGTGACATGTAAAACATACAAAAAATTTAAAAAAAAATGCTCCCAACCGTGGTGGAATGTGATGGAGTTCGGGAATACTATCTTTTAACAAAAATGAATGTTATTGGTCAGTAAATTACATATTGTTAGAAGGCGCTTAATTTGATTTGTTTGATTAACAAAACTATCTACAGAAGAAGTTTTACATGTTTGAAACATATTAGGACAAATATGGTTACGTAAATACCATTTTTCGATATTATTAACATCGACTGCGTGTGTACATTTTTCTTAAAAGACTGATGAAAATTGCTTCAAAATGTTACTATTTTCTTATAACAATAATGCATTGTTTATTTTTCATAAACATTTTAAGCAAATGTGCATTTATTCCTAAAAACAAATATTAACCACATGTAACGAATTATTTAAAAGATCAACGAATAAAATTCTATGAACGCTTTACCCGAAGTAACGTTGCAAGATTAGGTGCGAGTGTGTTGGTTTTCGAAGTTTCGTGACACTTGTCAACATGAATTTCTATGCACAATACTAACGCACCTAATCTTGTCAGCCCCGTAAAAATAAAGTTTGTTGACAAATAACTGTAAATCGGCCGAAGTTGGTCGTCTCAGTATTGTCACAGGTGTTTACACAAATTCAGCTTCAACGATGATGATGTTGGCCGCTTCCTTATTTGTCAGTACGTTATCGTAGCTCTCATTGTTTTCTCGGTACAGATTGTATACCGAACACATGTATTTCAAAGAGTACATTATCACAAATACAGCTTTCAGAGTCCGATTCCATTTACATGATCGTATTAAATCAAGAAGATTACCAAGTATGGCAGTGAAAAAGACTTAAGACAGCAGAAAGCAACAAAAATGCACTACGGTTGTCAAGTCTCAAGTCCTCTGTCATATTCAATAGAATTGGTGGTCCAGTGCTCATTTCGCTAAGTTAAAACAAGTGCAATTTGGCGTTGACGGTGAGGGCAGTTCGCTTCCTGACAGGGGAAAAACAATAAAAACAAAGAATACCTACACGGAAATGACAGGCACAAGTTAACAGTAACAGGAGACGCTTTCTATTATTATTATTTCGACTGGCTACAAAACATCCTATGTCTTAAAGAATACCAAGTTTAATTTGTTTCATTTTTCAGACAAAACATACAAAGTCCATTACAAACTTCCTGGAAACGGTCAGCATTGTCTTCCTCCATTGATACGAATTTCCTCTCGAAATCTTTTTCACTTTGAAGTGAAGCATTAAAGTGATTACTGTACAAGAATTTCGCCCGGCTTATCGAGGAGATTAGATAAAGGTTACAAACCCATCTACCAGAGGTTGACAATTTAACAACATCTCTGTACACTGGGACAGGACTAATCGCAGAAGTGCTTCAAAACTGAAAAGATCATTATCGTGCTGGTTTGAAACAAATTACCAAGAAATCGCACCATGGTTTCGAACAAGGCCACCAGAAAAAAGCCCAGAGAGAATTATATTTTCATGATACTGCCTGTCAGAGAGATTATTCCAGCAATAGCCTTGTGGGAGATGCGTGCGCCACACGGTGTAGTTCGCACACAGTTCTAGGAAGTGGACCCTCATTCATTCTAATCGCCCCTAAGGATATGATTTCTTTCACAGAAAATACAGTAAACAGTTTTACCAATCCAATCCAACCGAAACAAGCGTATACCTTTTCGAACAGCCCCGTCCCGTATAATTAACCAAAAACCATTAATTAATAAATTGATCAATCTGCTCGGTGTTCAGTGTTAAGGTCTAACCATTAGCGTTATTGCCGAAACGTGTGCGCCTCTCCTTCACCGGCACCTGCCTTGATTTATTAGAACTGAACCCCTCCGGTACGCAATATCCTTCCGAACTTTCCTCTATAGTGCGTCACACAATGTATCACACAATAACCAAACAGCCATAACACACAGAATAGATATCGGCGATGAATCACGAACTCCAACTCATTGTCGTTCCGATTTGGGGGGCGGGGGGTATCTTCTGTGGCCAATGTAATAAAAGGCCTCATCCCCTTGGTCGGCTTTTCAATTCAATTCTTTGAGAGCTTGTCGAGCTTTCTTCGTATTATGATTAATTTTGACAAGTCGAAGGCAAGCATCTATAAATCCTCCAAGTAGATAACACTTAAAAGCTTTTACTTATCATTTTACAAGCCTCCATAAATAATCTGCTATTAGCTATCAATTCAACAATTATTGTGACGTGCGCTCCTTGAAGAGGCAAAACATCATACATCAGCATTTTTCTGTTTGTGTCATTAATTTGGTTATATGTGTCTGTTTCATTTTTATTTATTGTGTAACTAAGCCGCATTGATGCGATTTACCATTTTCAGTTTTTTAAGTATCTCTGAGTCTATGAGGACTGTGGGTATGTTAAATTTCCCATCCATATGCGTTGTTCTCACGCACTTGGGGATGGGGTATGGGGTGGGATGTAGAGGTAAGCGGCTCATTTGGGGCGGAATTAATTCGACCCACCACTTGGGTGACGTTTCTCAATATTGAAATGAAAGATTCAAAGAAAATACAAACCAAAGCAAATATCATACTCTTGAGGGAGGACTTTGTGACTTTGTGAAGGGTTGGTTTGCTTTTTTTTACTTTGAAAATGGAAGAGTGAATAATAAAATTTGCATTTCAAAACAAAAACCGCCTTCATAATTTTTCAAGTAGGTGCACCATGGCTTTGACAAAAAGGCTCGCAAGGTTAGTCTTTTATTCAGAGGCACTCGGGTGTATCTGTACATCGTCATGTCATCATGTAAATAAATAAAGTCCTTGCTTTGTCTCTAACAGTTGACATTCTAAATGATATTGGGTGTGGAGTTGTACACAGTTGGATGGGAGCTAGGGTAGATTGGGATTGTGTGGGCGGATTAAGAGGGATGGTGTGTCACCGCCATATATCTGTTGGATTTAGGGATCAGTTCTGGGAGTAAAGTGGTGTGTGTAACTCTGTCGTAAGGAGGCTCATGGTGGCCCCAATCACTTCGTATTCAACCAAATAAAAGGCTGGGGACCCGGTTTATCTCGAAACCTTTGGCCTTTTACCTATGTGCTGTGTAACGATGCTTTCGTTACATAATTATTTTCCTACTCCGCAACGAGGTCCTATGCCCCACTGTGCGACCTGCCACAGCATTTTTGCTATGCCCCACTGTGCCACCAACCGCACTAAGTCCCAAGCACCGATTACTGCGCCCCCCACAATCTGATTCACACGATACACCTCCGCGGTAGCCCAGTATCCATTATTTGTTTTCGCACAGAATCTCCATTACAGTGCATATATATTCGGAATAGAATTCACACCCGCTTGGTGTCTGGGATTCTATGAGACCACCAGTGAGATCGCAAACAAATCGAGAAAAAATCAGAGTTGACCATTACCAATCTCGTGTACCGCAGTTTGATCCTACGGCAGTTGTCCAAACCGCTTGAAATTTTTGGTGCTAGTAGGCCTACGGGTAACTAGCGAATTGCCGAGGCCGCCGTAAGGAAGACTTGAAGACCGCCGGGACTGTCGCAAGACGGATCTGAAGACTGCCGGGACTGTCACAAGACGGACCTAAAGACTGCTGGGACTGTCACAAGACGGATCTGAAGACCGCCGGGACAGTCGCAAGATGGACCTGAAGACTGCCGGGACTGTCACAAGACGGATGTGAAGACCGCCGGGACTGTCGCAAGACGGAACCGAAGTCCACCGGGGCTGTCGAACGACGAACTCGTAGACCGCCAGGGCCCCCACATACGCCCACCATCTATGAATTGTTAAAATTAAATAATAATAATTGTAAACCAATTTAAAGTAAACGATAATAAAGTTGAATTATACCGTGTAAATTAGAAATAAGACAAAAGGGTAATAAAGAAAACTCCTATAGACCTGAAGTTCGTGTTTCTATAGTTGTTACAAGTTGTCTATATGAGTATATGAAGTTGTTGAACAACGGTTACCATTGGTTCTATCTTCTGTAAGCCTCTGGGGCAAAATATAACATATCCACCAAATTATTAGCATAGCTGGCGGCTGCGTGTGTTTCACTGTTCTAGCCGCACCACTCCGCAGCATTGCCGACATCTCACCCTGCTCTTTGACCGGCAAACCTTCCGACGAGCCACGTTTGATGAGCACCTGATGGTATACCGACAGTTATTGGACCTTAACACTGCCGGGTATACAGCCTCAAGTTTTTCCTCAAGAGTTCGCAAGTGGGTGCAGGTTTTTGGATGCACGCGTGGTAAGTCACACTGGTTTTTGTTGCAAAAAGAGGCAGCTTTGGATTGGATATCGGTAGCAGGTGCTACAAACAGACCCTTGCCCTGCAAGTCTGAAATGAAAATAAAAATCCAAACAAAGCGTGTACCGGCTTCTTCGACAGTATTTAAGGCTAAATATAAAAAAGCTACTTTACGACCGGGTTGAGAGTAAATTTACTATCGACTTATGCAAACTCATGAAATCCTTTCTGTGGCAGAAGATACAGAAACCTTGACACCCACAGAAACCTATAAATTTGCCAGCATCGTAAATGAAATTACAAATTTCCCGCCAAAGCCGATTCGATGGCGCTAGGGCGTAAACCTCTAAATAAGTTCATAACTAATGCAGCATCGAATTTATATCCCTCAGTGATTCCTATATGTGAATTTGTTGCTTTAAGGACACGTTGGTCGTAATCGTAGTCTTCCTCCAACCGAAAAGGGTGAAAGTTGACATCCCAAATTTAAAAACTGTTTGATTTAAGATTTGCGAACAAATATTCTCATTTTCAACAAAAAAGGTTAAACTTCCTTCTGGGGTCAGTCAATAAATCGATTATTTGAATTTAAAAGCTCTCCAGGATCGCCAGACTAAAAATAACAAAATTCTTCATTAAATATTAACAAAAGAGAAATCACTCTCTAACATTGTCTACGAGTTACGCCTGTCATTGATTAGGGGTAGGTTTACAGTACGAGACTGTATAGGAACACGATGAACAGGATTTCATTTACTTATTCATCAGTGAATGTTGCCGAGGCCAAATGTCATTATGACGGACAGCGCAAGGAAAGTGTGACTTTACTTTCTGGTTGACTGTCTGTCAAAAGAACAAAAGTCAAAATGTAACAAAAACAGTCTGAAAAAGTTGACAAATTGACAGTGTAATGACAGGAAAAAGTAAGAAAGAAGTAGCAATGGAGAGTTCATCCCTTCAAGCTCAGTGGCAAGTCATTTGATAGAGAATTGCCGACCAGTGAGAGGAAAAGATAAGCAATGTGATTGATTGTCCAATTAGTATATAGTTCTCTCAAATTCGTCCTGTGCTTGGAATAATTGAATAGCAAACGACCAGATAAGCCTGGAATGCTGAATTAATTAACAAACATAGCCAAGGCGTTATTAATCGATTTGGAAGTTTATCAACAATTGATTGGTAAAGGACTTGCCGTAGCCTGGAAGCGGGTTGTGAATTTCACCCTGAAGACATGGATGGTCATAGTGAGCTCTATATAAAGGGCGGAACGTGCGACTAATAAAACTATTCGAGTCTGTTTTATTAATGAATCCCAAACCGGAGAAGCCTCGTTTTTGTATGCCTGGACAGTAGCAGATGAAAAGTTCCACATACTCCCCACATGTTTTACAAATCTAGTCTATGTAGTGTTTATTTCGTTCCATCCACAAGCACTTGGATTTATTTCCTATATCAGAGGCTGTTTGGATATTTGTCTCATAATACTGCTGGGTGGCAATGTCAAGGTCATATAAATATCTACGGTAACTTAATGATCCATACGCACCACCTTGATTCAACCCATACATCATACAATCTCCCAAAGTGTTTAATTATAGGTATAGCAGGTCGTCCGTAATAAGCAGGATATCCAATTTCCTAATCGTTTCACTCGCATCAGCAATAGTATTTAATTTTGAGACGTTTTATGGCTTTAACTCTGCTTGGATTTCAACTCATGACGAGTTGACTCTTGCGTCGAGTGGGTGAAAAGTGACTTTTTGTCATATTGCACTTATATGTATACTTCCAATAGGACCTCCTTTGAAGGAAAGTAACACACAACTCAACACTAAACTACTGTCCGTTATGCCAACTTCTCTAAGACCTGTTGCGTGTCAGTTTGACAGAGTCGTCCAATATAATATAGCACAGGGTAGTCCACCGAAATGCTTAAGTCGTCCTGACTTCTTCCTCAACAATGAGAAAAACTGCCAAAATAATTGATGGACATAATCAGGGTGAGTGCTCTTCAAAAAAAAAAAAAGATCAACATGAAAGCAAATAGAGGCAATAAAACAACACTCAATTGACATGCCGAAGGTAGCCAACTGAAAGGATTTCCTTCCCCCCTGGGTTTTACTACGTGGTTGTCGTAATAAAACAGGTGATAACAATAAGCAGCGGAGACCACTTTGCGTCCAAGGATAATGTTGTAGATTTTGCGGTGAAACACTTTTCCCCAAGTGATTTAATCCCACATGTTGACTGATGTCGTTTCTAAATCTTAATTCTAGAAGAACCCGTCATTTTCACTGAGGACTGAACATATATTGAAAAGGAAGGTTGTGAACTTATTGTTTTAACTTTGGATAAAAGGCAGACAGGTTGCTTAACAATTAATTGTTAACCAAATCCAAACAAGAGTCTATAATCATTTTTAGTGTCCAGGGTAAATTATTCGAACTCACAATGGCGAAATTTTCCATACAAAATTGCATATTGGGACCTACAAAATATACAAGTTGAAGGTTAAAAATGATTATTAGTAAGGCGCTATGGTTGTAAATGAAGAAACTCAGTGTGACTGGAACGGGGCTTGCGATATATAGAGTAGCGAGTAGCGCATATTTGGATGTGGTTTTGAGAAACGCGGAAGACTTAGGCGACAGACTGGCATCACCGGCTGTTATTCAACGATAAGGTTTCCTTGGCTGTGGCGCATAAGTCCACAAGCCAAAAGTTCGTTTAGACTGTTATCCCTGCGTCGTTCGTACCGCTTTCCAACTACTTCTATCGTGCTTCTATGCCTTTTATTTGTCTTTATGATTAACCACTTAAATTCCAGCCTCTTTTGCTAGTAGACCGTATTAGGCCATTTTGACAACCCACAATGTCGACAAGCCAACGTAGTAAACAAGAGGCGTATGGAAATGAGCCTCATCGTTAAATTGCGAAATATAGCTGCCAAACCTTCATTGTTTTTAAAATATTGTTCAACAATCAAGCCTTTATATTTTAAAGCCGTATAAGCTCGCGCAGCTATCATGCTGGGTTTGTTTTTAAATAGGGGAGCTTCAACGCAAAAAAGGTGTCAAATTAAAGATCTTCCAGGACTTCTGCTTAGATTTTGGCTATAGTAACTCAAAAGTTAAAATACCTGAAGCAACTCCGCAACGGTCGCAAAAATAAAGACTCATTTAAACAGTGGTTGTCTAGGGTCTTAGAGAAACTTGCTGTTTTTGCAGTTGACAAGTTAGCATGAGTAGACAAACTCGACTGTTGCTATCAAATTTAATATCTATTTTCTCTATCTCTTCCTTCTCTTCTCTACTCTACATATAATAAAACTGTAGAATAAAAATTGCCTGACCTCGCATCACGCACAAACTACTTAACAGATTTTGATGAAGCTTGGCATAGTGATTGCTTATGTTTTGGGTCGTGACTTAGGATACTTTTTAATCCCGGAATATAACGTGGTTCTAACAAAACAAAGGAAAATTTCTATTTATACAGACGTAGCTCAGTAATGGCTTATCGGACTGAAAAATAAAAAAAAAATGGGTGAAATTATTACATTTTGTCCTGATTCCTCCTGCGTTGTCCTGAAGCTGAGCAATGTTCAAAACAATTATTCAAAACATCACCCACAATTTCCTTTCAGTGGATGTCAGTAGTTATGCAGCTGTGAGTATCCTTGCCGTAGTGTGTGTGTGAGTATATGGGCGCGCTCTAAAGTGATCATATGTTTTGCACTTCAATGAGCAGTCGTCTCTTTTCAGCGCATACATTCAGGTTGAACACTTTTTCAGGTACTGTTCATTGCGAAAAGTTTTGGAAATGGGCTGGGGTGGGGTTCGTGTGTCAAATTGTTTCATTAATTATGTTTGAAAATCCGCGGTCGAAATTTAAAACATATTCTGTTGCAAAACTGTGTTAAACTATGGTGCCAAATTTTTTCGACGTACTAAGCTTGTTAATAAGCTTAATTTCCGCCTTTCAATAGAGATTTTGCAGTCTCCAATAGATTATAAGCACTGTCGGACCTTATTTCAGCAAATATTGCACCTGAAGTTTAGTCAACGGTCAAAGGAGATGTTTAAGACGCCAGCGCCAAGATAAATTATTTCTCTTTTTTTAAGATATGACTGCCGACAACCCGCACAATTTTTTCCAGGAGGAATGGAACACTCAAAGGCGAGTGTATTCACATCTTTAGGTTATTTTCTTTAGAGCTACGTAGTCTCTAATTTATACCTTTCAAATACGTCATTGTAACTGCATACGTACGATATTCGTGACATACAGCCGTGAAAGAAAAAATGCCCCAAAATTGAAGGGGTATACATTAAGCTGCATTTAAACGAGACCGAAAATATTTTCTTCTTCTTTTTAACCACTTTAACTTAATGGGTAAAATTAGGTTTAACAGCAGATGGCTTAGCCGTCGAGCTGTTCAAAGCAGCAGGCTATGACTTGGTTAGGAGCATGCACCATCTCATCTGTAAAATATGGTCTGTAGCGCCATCTTAAGTGAGTAAGTAAGTAAGTAACTTAATGGTCGCACTTAATCTTGGTCTTAGAATGATGCTTGTGAATTGTTATTAAAAAAACATGGCAAATTATCTTTTAATTTTCCGCTCGAAAACAATGTCCTGTGCGGAAAAATGAATAAATTGAAGCAATTTCCATAAAAAAAGTATGTTGGTTTCTTCACAATTTAAAGTGCAATGTGATTGAAATTTCTTTCATTCCAATTAACCCCCATACACAATTGTTCTTCAGTAAATTTAATCAAAGGCCTGACATTTTCTAGAAATGGAGCTGAAAGGGAACCCCCTTTTCCTTTTATCACCTGTTTTTTGGTTGATTGTAAGAGTTCTACTGACGTATTGGTATAAATCGCTACTCGAAAAGTGCTGTTCGCACAGAATGTCATATAGGTACTGAACCAAAAACATTCCAACAATTATCCTTAAATTTAATACTTTAGTAGAAAATAGTAAACCAGTTGCACGGTTTAAATATTATAAAAACAATTTAGTCTGCGTCAAAATAGAATCATTTTCGAGCATCCTCCTCCAGCCTCAATATTTAAGTACAATAAAATGCTCCACCGAACGCCAGTCAGTTTTCCATTAACTTGCCAACAATCTCTCAGCGTAAGGAATTTTCCCCGAAATTCTACACTTAGCCAGAACCCAAATCCGGAGTGGGTGGCTATGTGTATTTACTGTAGCTGGAGGTACCTGAACTGGAACAGTACACCCCTTTCAATGGGATGTACACACTCACAAAATGATACATTGTTTGCAGTTAACATTCCTCTGGTAGCGGCACTTTGTTGAGTGTATTCTGTTGCGAAAGGGTTAAAAGTCTCAAATGTCAAAAACATGCAAGGATGTAACCGAAATTTATCATACACCCAACCGCAAGGATTAAATCATTGAGGATACAACAAGAAGAAGAATAAACTAATATGGTAAAGTCCGTTTAAGTCTATACGGTAGTGGACCGGTGGATTGTGGTTACGAGGACATGCAGGTAAAGGATTATGCATTTTTGGTTTCATTGGAAGGGAAAGGAATTAATTTTCTAAAAATACTCAGCAAAATTGGATGTGGAGAATCGAGTGAAGTTCTTTTTTCCTAAATACTTGCGGTCAGCGCTGTGGTGGAATTTCTTTTATTATTTGGAGTACGGCCATCAGTTGCAGTTCGGTTAGGGACTAAAGGTATCTCATTTCATTTGCAACCCATTTTCTCCCCTTGGGTAACTAGTTCTGTTGGCATATCCATCACTTGAGAGATATTCGTTGACGGCTTAATTGAATGCACAAACAACAAAATAGAAATCTAACCTGATGTCAGAACAGCCACTCAACCACTCAAAAATACAGATAGCATTTTAGTTGCCGTATAGCATTTACACCTTCAGAGGGACGGACATTAAATCTGACAGCCCTGGGTCTGGTATTCCGTTAAAAAAAACTGATTGATCATAGTAAGCAAGGTAATAATTATAACACATAAGGTCCTTTACTTTTGTAGTAAAAATGGAAAAGACTCTCAAAATGACATTGCAGGGGATGATGAACTCTCTCTCAGAGAGGGCAACTTACGCAAAAGTCAAGGAACGCTTTTGTATTAACCTGTGAAAAATGACAGATGCGAATATTCCACCCAAATACCAAATAGAACAACAAATTCAAATCAGCTTGCAATTTTTGGCGACTGACAGTTGTTTCAATTCTTACGCAAAGAAATTTGTTGAGTAAAAACTAGTAAGAGGGGAAATATCTTGCTCTCTGGAAGCCGCTCTCTTTTACGAATTTTTCGAGTTGAGGTTTGAGGAACGACAATTGAGTAAAATGCCTAAGAATTCGTAAAAATTCATAAGATAAGGAACAGACCTAAAGAAAAACTGACTTTTACTTTTTATTTAAATTTTTTGTTGGCCTACGTGTTGGCTGTTGGGTTCTGTGAGAATAGAGTCGTTGATTAGAAAAAACCTTATGTAGTTAAAGTCAAACAGGAACATAAGACCTCCTACATCATCCCATTGCTGACCAATTTTCGATCCCCTTCGCATTGTTGTCAAGTTCTGAGGGAGATTTAACATCGAAAATTCAAAGTGACATTAATCGGGTTCGAAGTGTGCCCCAGTCTCCTTAAATGTTTGGAACATGTAGAAAATGCATCTCACAAATCATCAAGCGTAATCACAGGGAATGGAGACCACTGCTCCTGCTAGAAGAGTGTTCGATTAAAAATCATTGGAAGAATGGAACTCAGGTACCTTATTGGATGAAGACCTCATTAACTGCAGAGGCTTATGCGTTGAGACCGATGACCAAATATGCAGTTAGAAATCAAAACTATCGGCACAAAATATTGATACTTCCTAATTTACGGTGCGTCATATATCAGAGTTTTACCAGAAGTCTTTCGATGTTGTTAAAATTGGATACATTTTTTAAAACGAGATTCAGAACCCGGTTAATAATGTCTGAAAAATCCTGGTGATTTTTTGCGGAGTTGCAAGTAGCAACCTTGGATTGAATTCGAGTTTTACCGACACTGAAGGCTTCGAATCGCGTCGTCTGTAAACGAGTGCATTCTGTCGCTGAATTTGTTTTTGTTTCGCATGTAAAATCGACCTTATTTCGTGAACGTAATGCTCGTTTACGGACGACACGATTCGACCCCTGTTTAACTGTCATCCATTCAATGCTACTCTTTTCTTTTGTCTTTTTTTTTCATCTGAATGTTTACTCCAACTGTTGCCAAATGCATGCTCCATCATACCGCTTTTAATACTAACTAAATTTTACAAAAACGGATCCTAGAAAAATCAGCTTTTTACAAACTATGTGAAAAAGGCTCCCTGGGTGAACAAAATTTTATATTTCGTAAGCTACTAGCAGCAACAACTAGTAAGTAGTTACAAGGAGCAACAAAAAAAGTAGAAACTATGTGTTCCAACAATGGATATGAAAGTAGGAAGAATTTTTCTTTTAATATTTACCTACTTACCAGCTTTTACAACTACAGCTACAGGTAAGTATGCAACATCTCGTCAAGTTGGCTTTAATATATTTTTCTTGAAACTTGAAAGAGTTTATATAACATTCGGAAAGTGTAACCCGTATTATTCTGTAAAAGTTATGCGGCTTTTAACACAAACATTTTTATTTAAAGAGCTTCCTATTTCCGAGGCGAAAACTTATGACAAGACAATACAAACGAAATTTTATTAGTGGAATACTTTCTATTACGTTCTTATGTCACAATTATTCAAATAATTTTCCAGCGCCTGCCCGCTGACTACGATGTTTTTGAATGAAATTTTTTTAAAAAGTTTGAAGGCTGTCTTTTTCGCTACTTAAAGGCTTTGTCAAACAGAACGCGTTTTTAACGCTGCGGTGAGATTAATTTACGCGGCAGTAAGATTATTTTGAGGCGCCTTTCTAACCGCCGCGTTAGAGGACGTCAAGCAGAAAGATCTCATTAATGTACCTACATGACTCTTGGTTTTCATTGTCTAAAAAAAAATGTCAAGCAGCTCGGAGGAAGAATTATTGCTTTTTTTGCCGTGATATGTAATTCCCTAAAAAGAAAAAAGGATTAAGGTGCACGAAATTTACAAAAAGAAAAATTCTTTTAATATTGCCTCCCATATCCCAGCCTTTAAAACTGCATTTGTATACGATTCTCACACATAACGTACAAATATGGGTAATTTCAAACACATTCGATTCATTTTTCCGTTTTTTAGGATATAAAATCATGAAAAATTATTTCAAACGCGCCGCGTCATAAAATAATCTGTAATCTGCGTTCTGTTTCACGAGGCCTTAAGGTTGGTACGCTGTTCAAGTGAAATTATATTTTCACTCTTCCCCAAAAAGTGCTATGAAATTGAAAGTGAAATTTTCACGCCGAAATGTCAAAAAGTTAATGCGACGTACAATAAAAGAAAAGTGAAATTGCTTAAGTAACGCCCCCTACAAATCACTTTTTGAATATTAAGTCTATTCGCGTACTTTCCCGAGCTAAGCACTAAACATCGGTCAAACTACAAAAATTCTCTCAGAGAGTACGTGTATAGATTTCTAGCTACTTTGAGCCACTTACATCTTTGACATCTACGTCAAAAAAAAAAAACATCACAAATAAATATATAACTTACCATTTTGCAACAAATGAAATGTTCTGGGAGAACATTCTACCAAAATGGAATTTTCTTTATTTTCGCACATTTTTTGTGCGGATGACGTTTGTCGGACTTTGAATTTGTGCCAAATTTGTGGATTTGACATATTTATCAGAACTTGCCGGCTGAAATCCTCAGAGCTGGTTCGAGCTAAAAGAGGAATTGCTCGTTACTCGTTATTTTGCTAATTTTCTCTTTTCCTGTCATTTTTGATGAGTACGTGTATGTACTTTGTGCGATTGCGATCGATTTATATCGATTGCGTTCGATTTAAACCGTGTACGCGAACAAAACTATTAATTAAATGTTTACCCAACTCCAAAAGAGCGATTTTCAGCGATTGCGAGGCTGAAATTGCAATCCTCACCAACTTAGGTACCACTTTGATAATTCAATACGAAAACTCATTCCATTGAGAATTTATTTCTTTGATTTATAAACCCTCTTCAATAGATGTTTACTTTTTCAACATTCTTTTACAAAAATTAAAAACTCGTGCGACATTCAAAAACTGCCATAGGGAAATCAATTTGTTACCGCTGTATACCAATACCAATACCAAGACAGCAAAACGTAGATAGCTTTGTAGTCGAAAAGTTTCTTTTTAAGAAAGTAAATTAATTCCACGCGAATGTCCTGTGTAACTTTTGAAGGTTTGACAGTTTTCAAATTATTCGATAATTTTCATTCGCTAAGTGCGGGCGGGCCTCAATGAAATCAGCGATGCCACCGCCTCCCGAAACATTAGTTACAAGAACAAAGAATAGAGTACCAATGCCGACGACACAGCACAGACATAGGTAGCACATTTCAATTCAGCTCATGTACACTTTGACAGTTTTTGTTCGTTACTGATTGCTGGGCCCGGCGCGGCGCCGGTATGAGAAGTTTTACTTTGCATAAATTAAAATGATTAAAAACAGGATGCGACTCCTACAACTATGAGGATCTAATACAGTTGATTACAGTCAATGGTAGGTGGTTCGAAATTCAATCGCATAAAAGTCACCAGGAAGACAATGGAATTGTAAATTGTTGGAGGAACATAAAAAGAAAAACGGCTATAAAACTCGTCAATTCCATTTAATGATGACAAGAAGAAATCCACATGCAAAATGTTTGTTAGCTGAGCAGGAGCGCTGCGAAAACACACGTTTGCGTGTAATTTTTTAGCGCTGCAAAATTAGTGTCCCGCGGGCCAACACAAAATCATTATGCCATGTCGAGCAGAAGGAGGGAACATCAAACAGATTCATGTCAACATCACTGACAGATTTGGAAATAAATAAAGCATCCCGAACCAAAATTTAGATTGCTGTGTATAAAAAGGGAAATTGCAGGCGGTAACAAAAGTCGCAGGATTTTTGGAAATGTGTGCTTGCAAAACGTGTGCCAAACTTAACCATGTCGTTTATTGATTATTTTCGGCTATCGGGAGAGGAGATAATGAATGCCTCATTGAAAGATCAGTCTCATTCCATTGAGAAGAAGGTTCCTTTTTTTTTTAGAATCGAGCTAAGCTATTTATATGACTCTAATTATAAACAGTCGTGACAAGCTGTCCTTGTTTTCAATTAGTATCATCTGATGTGATACTTTAAGGGTGAACGAACTGTTAACACATTTGTCAGAGTGCTATGTCTACTGACTTGAAAGCAAAGGGTTTTTCTTTTGTATGGGGGCGACTGTGGTAAACCGACATACAGCATGTACAGGTTGTGGCTGAGTTTGTTCGGTCAGAGATTTATATTTCAGTGATTTAATTCATTATAGCACTATCTTTCCCTTTTCCCTTAGGATACACTTTGGAAATAGCTTCTGTGTATGTCTTTCGAACAAATTGAGGCTTATTGATGGCTTGTAGCTATTGGCGATAGTGCAACTTCCTTTGCCAGCTTTGTGATTTAATACTAAGCTTATCTCTCTTATTGACGTATGAGGCTATTTCGTAAAAGAGATTATTTCATTTCATTTAGTTCTGCAAATTATCAAAATACTACTAAGTAATAAGGAAACAAACCGAACTGGGGGATTGCAAAATCAGACGCAATGCCCAAAAGCATTCAAGGGAAATGAGGATTTGACTAGATTTAAGGAAATAAAGTTTTAGCAAATAATCAGGAACAGATTACAGAAAACTCTCATTCAACCAACATCCCAGAGAGAAGGGAAATACTTGCCACAAAACTATACCTTTCAGTAGAGTCACTTGCCTTGTACCCAATTTAATGGAAAGGACAACAAAGGATCGAAAAAGTAAAATATGAAGAAGATTACCGAATTAGGTGAATCAAGTGGTGTTGTCTTCCCAACATTTCTTTGTCGATTCGAATTGTATCCTTGGAACTCTGTATAATTGCAGGAATATCACAGGACCACAGCTTTTAATTCTTCGGCTTATACCTTGCAAAACTATTCACCATAAAGCCCTTAACCCAGTCCAATGTCTATTTGAAATTTAGGAATGAGTACCTACATTAAATAAATAATGGTCGTTCGTTTAGGTACCCTGTGCTTAGCTTCTTTACAACCATTCGTTTGAGTGAATGCCAGGGACCTACAATATTATTTCGAGTCCGAAAGGCTGAATTATTAAGAAGATCTTTGTCAGACGATGCTTGTCAAATATTCGCAAGAGGTGGTGCATTGTAAAAAACTTTTCGCGTTTTCCAAAAATCGAACCTAAAAAATCGCAAAACGCCCCCAAAATGTAGGCGTGTCAATGAACAATGTATCCAGCCTAAATTATTTTCGGAAGCTTTAGAATCATTCAAGAAAACTTTCAACGAAATCTGTCCAGTTGTTTTCATGTCAACCTGTAACAAACATGATACCCTCAGATAAAGGTTTTATATTTGCCCAACTAGACAAAATTCCCCCTGTATTTAAATTATAAATATCTTGTCGATTGTTGCGATCTGTCTAAGGCACTGGTTTTTTTTTTTTAAATTGTGACTCAGGAGGTTGTAAGTTCGAAACGATTCCAAAAAGTATGATGATAAAAAATGTCTATCGAGAAAAGAACAAAAGCTGAGAACAAAAGTCAGTCTGAAGTTGAAGTTTTTTTTAATTCGGGGATTTTTACTAATTGACCCAACATTGAACTTGAACTGTGATTATATATTTACGGACAATATGACATTTTTACGAGACCTTTGATGTCAAAAAAGGATTTAGACAAGTTGAAGCGCTGTCATGCGAGTTATTCAACGTCATTCTTGAGAAAATTGTGTCAAACTCGCAAGCCAACACTAGAGGCAACATTTTTCACAATTTTACGCAGATGACATTGACATAATTGATAGAACACAGTGAACTGTCACTGGTGCGTTTGCATGTAGAGAAACAGAAGCGGAAGCGGCAAAACCAGTAAAGGGTTTTCCAATACAAGGTGTTATTTTGAATAGCCCGCTATTTCGGTAGCTGTCACTTTTGAAGCTGCTATTTTTGGACATTTGACAAGTAGAAACTACGCCTTTACTAAAAATGGAACGATTCACGCTTCAACAACGCATTGAAATTATAAAAATTCGCTACAAAAATGGTAAAAATTTTGCAGTCACAATTCGCAAAACTAAAGCATTTTTGGGTCGTCGTGAAACACCTCTTTTAAGACCCCAATACAGAAATTGGTGGAAAAATTCGAGCTGTTGGGACAAGTTAGTGATGTGAAGAATAAAACCCGTGCACGTCGCTCAAGAATAACTGAGAATATTGCTGCTGTAGCCCAAAGTGTTGAGGAAAACCCAGGTTTGTCCATTCCTCGTCGTTCTTTGGAATTGGGCATGATTAATGATTTTTTATGACCGGAGTTGGATGGTATTGATCTGGACAACGTTAACTTTCAACAAGACGGCGCTACGTGCCATACAAGCAACGAAACAATTGATCTTTTACGGGAAAAGTTTCCGGACCGTGTTATCTCTCGAAGAGGTGATCACAATTGGCCACCGAGATCTTGTGATTTAACACCTTGCGACTTCTTCCTTTGGGGGCACGTGAAAGATAAGGTCTACGCCAACAGCCCAGCGTCGATTCAAGACCTCAAAGATGGAATTCGTGAGTCTATCGAGGACAGGGCAGCCACTTTGCGATTTTGTTATGGAAAATTTCATGAAAAGGATATGGTCCTGTAAGCGTGGTCGTGGTGGCCATTTGGCTGATGTTGTTTTTCATTATTAACGGCATACCTTCCTCTTTATTATGAAAAAAGTATCCGATCATTTAGCTCAAAAAATGGCATTACACCATAAGACCCTTATCTTCCCAGTCCTGCTATATGGTGCAGAAGAATGGACATTATCGAGGGCGGATGAGGATATCCTTGGACGTTTTGAACGCAAAATTCTTCGTGTGATTTTCGGTACCATTTGCGTAGATGAGATTTGGAGAAGGAGATATAACAGCGAACTCTACGAGCTGTACAGCAACATCGCCCTGGGCGGAAAAGTACACATCAGCCGTCTAAGATGGCTGGAACATGTAGAGCGAATGGACACCAACACTCCAGACCGAAGAGTATTCAATTCGAAACCGGAGGGACAACGCAGTAGAGGAAGACATCGCCTTAGGTGGCGCGCACAAGTGGAAGGGGACGTCAACCAACTGGGGCTAACTGGAGAGGCGTATTGGCTGAGGCCCAGGTCCACCCCGGACTGTAGCGCCACCTAAAGTAAGTAAGTAAGGACATTTTCGCTATTTCGAAATTTCAACCGCAAAATTTTAATTGTTCGGGAACGATAGGGGTTCCACATTTCACATTCTGAAGGACACTGCCCTAAATACTGGTCAGTTGCTCTATCAAGCAATACCCCTTATTTGTAGGACAAACTCCGATATCCCTTATCTCCGTTTGGGATCAAACATACGATTGGCAACAAAATATCGCCAGACGGAAGGGATTATTCGGCTATGTCAAGCAGAGCCCTTGTACACTTTCTTAAGAAGAAGAATTTAGAATTTGTAAGATGTCACAAGAGTTTCTAGTTTCTCACAACCAATGGTTTTCCGTTTTCCATTTTGGGGCGATTGGAAGCGATTTACAATTTTATGCGATCAGTTTCCTTTCCCGATATACCAAATATTAACAATTCATAGTCAAAAGAGCCCTCTCCGTCATTGCCACTGATATCCTCATCCTAACATCAGGACTGAGAAAATATTCAAAGCATTTCCGCAGTAAAATCTGATGAATCAATAACTCAAGGAAGTCCCCCCTCCCCCCCCCCACAAAAAGATCCATTTCCGATAAAAAATACAAAAAAAAAATATTAAAAACCATTCGTCTTATCCGCACTCTCAAAGCCAACAAATTTCACGCAAAACAAACTCCATTCATTTTAGATTAAAAATTAAGTTCCATAAATCTATCAACGCGCTGAATAAAAACTTAATTAAGTCGTCTTCTGCAGCACAAAATCGACACGAGATACACTTTATCCGCCCTTAGCCCTTGTCGAAAGAATACGGATGAAAGCGAACGAATATAGCACATGCCATAAATAATAACAACGTCCCAACGTCCCAGGTCCAGCATAATCCCATCTGGATATCCTACTATGGTGGCGGATGCGATAAAATCGCGCGCGCGAGAGAGAGAGAGTCATTGATAATTAATTTTTAAAAACGACATAATTGCAATTATGCTTCCCAGTTCGCTTCATTTTCCATCAAACTACATCCGCAAGGACACTTACAACGACCCCCGCCAAGAGAGTGCTGCACTATCGTCAGTATACAACATTAGAGGGGTACATTAAGAACGCCTTAATGAGGGTCAGGGAGAATGTACATTATACACACTTTGCCATCGGATGGAAGCTTAACTTTATACGTTCACTGATCCTTGTGATTGTGTGCGCCTCTGTCAATTTAGGGATATTTATGGCAAGAAACGCTTTCGTTTCACTTTTGGATTACAAACCCGTACGCAATTCTTTTGTTTGCATTTCGGCTTTCCCCCTAAATCGCGTCCCTTGTAAATGTAACAAACAAAAGATTACCAAACATGTTTCTGTGTCTGTGGGTGTTATGAAAAATTTGATGAACCACCATGCGCCCCACTATCGTGAGCCTATTCGGCTGGCAACATGCATTTCTTATTTGGCAACATTCCAACAAACAATTTTTAATATCCCGCAATGAGTCAAGACCAGATCCACCAGCACCACACCAAAGAGCGCACAAACAACTGCGACTGAACTATATGAAAGAAAACTACAAACTAGGCGGCATGGTACAAGGGCAGGGAAGACACGCTTGGAACAAATCCAAAATCAATACCAGCCACATCAATTCGATGGAATGGGGTGGGCCTTCTTTTTCCTTTCTTCAAGCCCCCTCCTTCTATAGGATACGGCAACAAAAGAATTGCAATCGAGATGAAGTAGAAAAAAATTGTTACCTACCACAGGACATCGTCTACCCCACAACGAGTGCAAGGAAATTAATTAGAAAATCTTTTCTCTTCAGCACTGCGTCGACAGGACCCTGGAGGAAATTACTTTACTACCGGCGGCGCGCCGCCACACAGTGATTGGCGTCAAATAAATGCGAAAACGAAGAAACACAACCCAACTCAAAGGACTATTCTCGAAATGAGCAGCAGCAGCTTGAGCAGCAAACCAATATGTATATTATCCTGTTGACACCGAGTGTTGTCGCCCAAAAATTGCCTGACATTTTATTTGGCGCTCCCTTTCGATCTGTGTCGTTGCCTTTGGCAATTGGCACTATATGTGCCTGTCAATGTGAGTGTAGCAAAGCAACCTTTCTATCAATTTGGGACAAATGGAGCGGGGCCCAGGCGGAGGGAGAATAAAATGAATAAGCCCCAAATCCGTTTCACGTCCTATCGCCACCTATCCGAATGGCAACCCGTATGGCTAATTTAACCGAGACTGCGAGGAAATCCTTTTTTTTTCATTTTAATTGAAATCCCCAATACACAAACACACCCATACAAACACAATCACGTCGGTCGTATCGCTGGCGAGTGACATATTCTCACGCACGCTTATGTACACAAAAAGGAGCCTTCCAGCAGAAGAGCGATATCGAGATATCTCGCGCGCGTGTACAAGTAGGCACAGCCTTGCTGAGCGAATGTGGCTGTTTGTTGTGGTAGTGTTGGCCTCGCATATATGATAAACATTTACCACATTATTCACATTTGAAGGAGATTTGCTGTTGCTCTAGACGTCGTCCCGTCCGTCGGTCGTCGTTGTTACTACTTTGGTCCTTCGAGCTTCATCAATAGGTACACTGCAGCAAAATGTCGATAGCATTAATCTCAGTAATTCATTCACGGTGAAGGAAGAAGAAACCGATATAGCTTCTTCGAGTGGAATTCCGCACACAAATTCCACTTCAATTTCAATTTCAAGGCTTCTTTGGTGGCGAAAATCCTTTTTTTACGTAACCCAACACTTAGCCCAGTGCCATCACTGCTGGGCTGATCGGTGAATTGTAAAGGAAATACTGGAAGCACACTCTTGGACGAATGTCCTTTCTGTCAATTGTATTCTTTTTTTTCTTTCCTTTTCTTTTCTTGGCTAAATTCAATTGGAACTCGACCTCATGTCCCTTTTTTGTGGGTATCTTTTTTGCTTTAATTGCTATTCAAACGACAACACACTATAGCACACACACACACACACAATAACACAAATAACACAGACGAACCTATGATTCTTTGAAAATAGCGAATATCCTCGTTCGGCATATTTTTTCTTTATTTTTGTATGTTCGACTCAAGGATGAAAGAATGGGTGATTAACACTGAACTTGTGGTAAATCGATTAAAAATTCAAGCAAAAAGGGTAGCGCAACTGTTTCGCAAGGACTTTAGTGTATCGAACCGACCGTCTTTGCGTCCTGGAGACAACTGCTTTTACTGTGTTGCTGTGCTGGTGCTCCGAACTCTGGCCCGAGAGCGCGTGTATGCGTTTCGCATTGCGCAGGTATCCTTTTTCGCCATGAGATACTTGGTAGGTGGAGGTTGTGTTTGACAGCACAAGAGAGAAGTACACAAATTGGGACTTCCTCGAAGGAACATGCAATACCTCTGCTGGTAGCAGAATGGCATTGGTCGTTGCTTTGAAACAAGAAGTATGACGGTCTGGTTGTCTTGACGCTACATTTGAGTGGAGTGAAGGCTATGGAATAAGTTTAAACTATTAATGAGTAAATGACGTTTGTAAGGTCAGGGAAAAGAACAAGGCCAACAGAATATTGGCTGTTTAATAATTCATATCGCAGAGTAACGTGCGTTTGGGCTATTTTTAGAGCGGGGTTTTTTGAATTTTGAATGGGAGTCGTGACTTTTGAGCGAATGTCACAACCACATTGAGCTTTTTGCAAGCTTTTGAGTTGTTGGGTTATGGAATGGATGCTGTTATCCGTTGGTGGATTATAGCAAGTTTAAATTTGAAAGAAGAAAACATTGGCAGTTAACGAGGCGTATTTCAGAGACAGGGCACTGCAGATTTCGGTGTAAGTTTTATGTCACTGAAATAAATGTGAAACTGGTGCACTGACTGATTTGAGAGACGTCCCTTGTTCTCACAACCCTACTCAAGCTAACCTAACGCACTCTTGTATGTTAGTTGGACTTTCGCCAGAGGTGGCGCTGCGGAAAAAACCTAAGAAGTTTGTGGTTTGCCATGGTTTGAATCTGAAATCCCTTACTCAGTAACTGCTCCAGTATGGCAGTAAAAACAGAACTTGTCATAACTACTGAGGCACTAAACCTTCCTCCAACCAAAACGTCGGACTTCTCGAACTAGAGGGTGCGGCAAGTAGACTTGCTGATTTTCAAAGGAAATAAAGCCAAAAGTAGTGGACATACCGTTGTTTATTCTTGTTACACACGATCTGAATTTTCCAAGTGATGGCCTCTTTTTCGATACACTGAGATACCCGATTTTCGAAGCTCCTCTGAACTATTTGAAGCATATCGATGCGTATGTTCGCTATTGCTTCACGAATGTTGTAATTCAGATGATTTAACGTTCGAGACCGATCGGTGTAAACGATAGATTAAGCCGAAAGTGAGCCGCGTCGCTAAAGAAAACGACCGCTTCACAAGCATTTCGGCGGGCTACAAAATCGCGTTCATGAAATTCCTTCGCCAAAGCGAATTTGTAAGGATGCGGAATTGAAGATCCTGGTGAAAAATTCGTCTCACAGTGCGATCAGAGATGCCCAAAGCAACTGCATGTTTTCGCGCCGAACAGAAACTCTCAACCTCTCAATGGTTTCCTCTGTTCTGATTCTCCGGTGTGCTGAATGGGATTTCGTCACGTTTCCGCTCTCCCTGAATGTTTTCACCCACGAAACAATCGACTGCCGGCCAGGAACGCTACCTGCGGGATGGAAGTTGAAGCGAGTACGGAAAGCACGTTGAGTGGAAATCATGGAATGACCGTTGGAAAAGTAAGCCTCGCAGGCAAATGCGCGTTGCTCTTTCGTCCAATGCATGATGTAGATGAAACTTCAGGAAGTCCCCTAAAAAATGAGACACTCTATACCCACATCCCACCACTTGACGCCAAAATAAAATCAGCAAGTTTTCTTGCCGCACCCTGTATTAGTAGGCTCATATACCATCTGAGGAGATGGCACTTCTTGATAGAAGATGCCACTTACATGCAGACTGTGCCCTAAAAACTTGAATTTTCTTCTTCTTTGATGCCGGTACAGTTTGGGGCGAGGGGTTCCTATAATGCGATGTCCCTCTGAATTGGAGTGGAAGTCTCTTTGCACCGTAGCATTTGTGTCCATCTGCTTTTCATGTGCTAGTTATCTTAGACAACTGATGGCCAAGTTTTTGACTAGATCCATGTCGCCTGTATAGAACGAAGTTGAATCTCCTACTCCAAGGCTACTACTCGTCAATGCAAACGGGACAGAGAATTTTTCAAAGTATATTTCTTTCGAATCAAGGTCTTATAAAGAATCTCCTTAGTTCTACGAGATGTGCCTTTACTACTCAATTGCCTTCTTTTTCCAAAGAAGCAGCGGTTAACCAGAGTTATTCTTTATTTAATTTCCCAAGAGATGTCGTTTTCAGAATTTATAGAAGGGCCGAGGTGGACAAACTCCCTTACCTCCTCAAAGTTATAGCTGTCAAATGTGACGTTCTGTCCAATTCGTCAATTTTGCTTGTCCCTTTTTATTGACAGCATATGCTTCATTTATCGCTAGACCGATTTCGACAGTTTTTGATAAAATCGTCGGTATATGCTACATGTTATATAGTCTTCTGAAAGATTGTCCCGCTGATGTTCACTTGTGAGTTTCGCATAATCCTTTCAAGTATGATATTGAAAAAAATCGCATTCACTTTGTCTGAATCATTTTTTGACATCAAAAGTTTCGGTGAGGTCATTATCGACCTTGATGGAGCAGCGAAAGTTCTCCGTCGTCATCCAGCGCAGGCGAACGAGTTAGGCAGCGATGCCGTAGATAGAAAACTTCCATACGAGCCAAATTATATTCGTAGTAGAAGGCTTAGCGTAGTTTTAATAACAAATGCGGAGGCCTGAAAAGCACTAGTGTACGGTCACCAATGTGGAAAAAAGCAAAGAGGTGAATGGAAAGGAACACAGAACAGGGTGTAAGAATGGATCTTCCGTATGAGAATGCCGATAGTTGGCAGCCGAACTTGGATACTGCCTTTTTCACTTTCGTCTTGTAATGTAAACAAACTATTTGTAGCCAACCCATCATTATTGGCACATTTACAAATATCTGTCATGTTCTTAAAAGTTCAGTAGCAAAGCAAATGTAAATAGTGATTGAAACCATTAACAAAACATATTAAGGACCTTAAATTGCTTCTACTGACTACAAGCAGATATTGATTGATATGACTTTAACTGTAACCAGATTAAGATAATGCCCTTTAAGCTCTATGACCGACACGATGATTGAATACTGTGACATGAAAGCAGTCATTCCCATCTCTATTGACACTGATTCATTTGACGTAGGTAGTAGAGCTGATGTGTGTGACATCTGGCATCTGGCATTCAATAAAATATTGCATCGATTTGATTGAACTCTAATGGTGATCAATTAGTCAATTAGGGTCACCGCATCAATTCAATCAAAATGACACTAACGACGAACTTGGAAAATCTCAAGTGGTCTATTTATTGCATTCAATCAATAAAGGCGTCCATTTGGGGCTTCAATTTTGATTTGTGGCTCAAGTTCAACGTGTTGCAGTGGAGCTACATTTTTAAGAATTAAGTACGACAAAACGTGATCAAGCTAACCAATTTTGAAGATTTATTTCAATAGGTAGGTAAGTTAGGTTTTCTAGGACAGAGTGGACCTTACTGCAGGATTTGTAAGATCAGAAAGTTTGTAAATGCCTTTGTAGAGGTAAGTTTTAAGTGTTCTGCTCGTGAAGATACAGAAAAGCGATGGATTGGAATGATACTGGACGATCAGAGAATTAAAATTCGTGAGATGGCTGAGGCATCAAGCATTTCAAATGAGCGGGTACATCATATTTTATATGAATATTTGGTCGTGAGAAAGCTATCCGCGCGATGGGTGCCTCGATCGATTGCTCACAATTGACCATAAACGCAACAATTTAAAAGGACTGTTTAACGATGTTTAGCCGTAATCGTAACCATTGACGAAACATGGATCCACCACAATACACCAGAGAAGGAACAATCAAAACAGTGGGCTTCTACAGGAGAACGTGCCCCAAAGAAGGCTAAAGTGGGTCTTTCTGGCAACAAGGTCATGGCCACACATAGCACGCGGTATCATTCACATCGATTAACTTGAAAAGGGTAAAAACCTCGCAGTTCAGTGAAATCCGCATCCGGGCAAAAAAATAATGTGACTCGAAGCGGGCTGTGCGACAAAAGGAAAAAAAAAACAACTGGCTTTGCATAAGTGTGAGGTTAAATTCTGATATAGAAGAATGTGACATTTCTGAATATTTATTTGGATCTTGTTACAACAACCGCAGCCTCAAAATAAGTCGTCATTTTTGAGACTAATGTCGTGCGCAAAAAGAAGCCTCCTGCAGAGTCCGAAATGGAAAAAATACTCTTCTGATGGTTCTGAGAAGGGAGTTTCGCTTCTCAATTTGAAGTCAGAATCCACCAGCAACAGGCCAGCTGACAGCATCCGTAGATTATTTTTTGGCATTTCACCAATACATTTGTGGATTCAAGCTATTTTCTTGTTCTATTGAATTTCAAAATAAGTCGATCGCCGAGTGAAACCAATGGAAAACGACATTCAGAGCATCTCATCTCAAGAATTATACATCAAATGCGAACTCGACAAAATTTCCTAATCGAAATGTTAGAGGCTGCTCTCCCCCAGTCTAAGCGAGAAACATTTAAACTTCTCGTTTTGCCAAATTCAAGTAATTCATCAAAAATATCCTCACTTATATCAAGCAATGATTTCGGTTGCCCGATTTGCTAGTCTACTAAGCGTTGGTTATTTTTTAGGTTCAACATTTATTTGTGCGTAAGTCTGACAAACATCCGGGACTATATGCCTATCCTAAAAAAGCTTCTAAGATCAGGTGTTCGTCCTGGGGTCGAATCGCGTCGTTAAGAATTAAGATAGTTTACATGTGAAACCAAAACAAATTCTGTAACGTAAAGCTCGTTCACGGACGACGCGATTTGTGATAAGGCACGGCAATGATCAATTTATGCAGGAGACGCAGATGAGCAACTATTTCATTTTTCCAACATTTCTCATGTCGATTAACTCAGTGACGTTGGTGATCTCATGACACGGTTAAGTATGTGCAACATGCTTTTCACAAGTCGGTTTTAGTTGAATCGTAAAGCCAATCTTGGAAAAATCTTCAACCATTTAACGAGCTGTCCTTCATGCTTCTGTTCTTTGACAGTGTCACAAAAAGCCATCCTCTTACCCAATATCGTTAATCATAATACAAGGTGGCACAAAAATCATCACCCTATCGGAAGATGCTATAATTTTTGTAAATGGGGACAAATGTCAATTCCCTTTTTGACATTTTTTAAGTAAACAGACACAATATACACGACAATGAGACATGAATCGCCATAGGTACTCACTAAAAAGAATTATTTCGAATTTTTTGCGGACGAGGACGACTACTGTGGACAAAGATTTCCCTTTTTTAAGTGAATTGGGACTAGGGAACATGTGGTTCCAATAGGATGGAGCAACGGCGCATACTGCACGAACCACATTCGAAATTTTGAAGGCTGGATTTCAGGTTCTCCTATTTAATTATTTGGGCCATATGCACTTGCTGGAAAGATCACCTGATATAACAATTCCAGACTTCTTTTAAAGCGGTTTCTTGAAGTCACGGGTCTATGTCAACAAGCCTCACATCCTTGAAGCCCTAGAAAACAGTATCCGTCAAGCATGCGAGGACCTATCGCCGTAAGTTCTGTCAAGAGTGATAGAAAATGCCATAAATCGGGGCCCGAATGGTCATCAACTCTGGCGGCGGCGGCCAACTGGCCAAAATCATTTTCTCCACCTAATAGAAACAAATTTAAGACATCAAATAAAAATAAATCCAAAAGCAGAACCAACGTTTTTTACTCATAACAAAATTACGCCAAAAGAACATTGGGTGACAATTTTTGCGCCACCTTGAATATGTTAATGGGGACGTTCAAGTATCGAGTTTAGTGAGTCTGACAGTTGACTGATTTGATGTATCTCACTTTTGATTGGCCTAGATCGGTCACATGGGCAGCTGTGTTAGTTGGCGTGAATGGAGGGGTAGCCGACGAATCTAGTCCAGAAATTCGTGACTGAGTACTAAGTTGACAGTTCGCATATGTGGCTGACGTAGGAAAAGTGACGTTCAAGACCAATCTAGTTTTTGCGTTCAGGTTACACCTCATTCCAATACCTACTCAACGGCCATCTCTAGGCCATCAGTTATTAAGTGCTCCAAAATAAAATCCGCCAAACAATAAGTTCTTTTCTATATTTCTTTTATTTGATATTATTCTCAGAATTAGTTTTTCTTTTGATTGCATTGTTAACAAGTATTAGTTTGTTTTCACGTATTGTTTTTTTTTTGTTTTTTCATCAACAGAGTTTTTAGAGCAGCTTACATAGAATTTACTACTGACAACATATTGAAGAATAAGTTAACATTTCTCAGTTTGTGTTCGATTTCGTTTGCATTTTTTTTTCTATTTTTGTTTTATATAAATAAACATTTCCCTCCTTGATTTTTGTCTGTAAGTCTAAATTTAAAAAAATAAATTAATTTGTTTAATATTAATAGTTTTTTATTTGGTTTCTTTTTGCTAAAATTAAAATTAGTTGTAGTCACACACACATTTTCGAATACAAAAAATTATTCAATAAGACTAGCTTCAGTAGAACATAGATATATACTCTTTTTTTTGTCTAGAAAAATTATATATATTATACTATTTATTCTATTATATTATATTTTTACATTTAACACTTTTTACACTACGTAATATGAATTGTATATTTATATATCAATGCAGTGATTTTCCACAGAAATATACAAGTAAATTTACAGAGATTTATTTTTTTTATATTTTTATACAACAATTTGATGAAATGACAGAGTTAGGTAATTTGCTAAATTTTATTTATTTCTTATGTAGCAATAGAGGATAATCTAAAACCGTATAGGAAAACAAAATTGGAAGCTTTGGGATATATATATATTTTTTAATTTAAGTTATCTACAATTTCCGATAGCTAATAAAAATAAAACAAAAAAATATTCACACTTTCACCATGAGCGGCATTTTGTTGAATGGATCTGAGGCTATTGCTGGAATCAAGTTGCTGACTTACGAAAATGCATAAAGCTCAGAAGTTGGCCACCCAGTCAACTTAATTCCAGGAATTGCAACGGACCGTAAGATTTCAGCCACTGTCGATTTCACTGGGTGTATCGGATTCACTTTGGAAGACAAACAAAAATTTAAACTGAAAAGTTTTAGATTTTTTCTTCTATAAACATACAAAATCTTATGCAATCGGATGGAGTTATGTTTTTATTGCTTTTGGGTTAACAACTTTATTTAAATCTTACTATAGTATTTTTTTTTTGCGCTTTGGATTGTCTAATATATATTTCATTTGGTTTGAAAACAAATTTATACATTGGCACTTAAATAAAAAAAATGTTACTAACGAATTCGAAATTAAA
This sequence comes from Cheilosia pagana, assembly GCA_936431705.1. Taxonomy (NCBI): domain Eukaryota; kingdom Metazoa; phylum Arthropoda; class Insecta; order Diptera; family Syrphidae; genus Cheilosia; species Cheilosia pagana. The sequence goes on from OW386166.1 coordinate 114,955,499, forward strand.
AATGGCAAATGGTCACTCTATTTTTTTTAAACTTAATTAATCTTTCCCTAAAAAAATGCATTCATTCGGATTTCGCTATTGTTCTTGTTTTTTTTTTTACAAAATGTAATGCATTTATGTAATGTGTGTCTGCGATTATTTTGGCTTAATTTTATTGTATAGACATACAAAGTCTTAATGTTAGAAAAATGTTTACAGATACATATAAATATATTTACAGGTATGAAATTTTCACTATTCTATCGCTGTTATTGCTTAAGATGTTCTCTTTTTATTTTTTAAAACTTTACCATGTACAATATAATTAGAACCTCAAGTGGTGTAATATAAATTATTTCACAATAAGAATAAAAACAATACTTTATACATAATTACACAAAAAAGAAAAAAGAAATTCTCTTAAATTATTCGTTTAGTAGATGATTTAAATTTACAAAAATAAAATAGGACTAACGATTACTAACACAATGTTAATGTACACAACGAATGGCTTAAACAAAAAACAGTGCAAATTGATGAATTTAACATTATTATAAACTTTCGACTAGCTGGCTGGTTCTTCGTTGGGCGTGCGTTGAGTTTAGGTAGCTCTCCGAATATACACTTTTCGCACGATTGTCATAACGCAAACTGGACCGCCGGATGTCGATGTCTAATGGAAGACGCTGATTACGCCACCACGAACAGAATATACAATTGAGGGTGTTGCGGAATGCCTCCCGGAAGTCCCGATTGAAATATGCATAGATCAGGGGATTTAGCGTTGAGTTGAAGTAGCCAATCCAAAAGAGGATCGCGACCACAATGTCTGGTACTTGACAGGAAACACATAGAGTTGTTATTATGTACCTGAAATTAAAGAGATCAGTTTTAGAAGGGTTAAGATTTAGAAAATTCAAATCAAATGCATGGCTTATAAAGAAAATAATTATTTGTACTCGCGCCTAAGGAATACTGAGACCCTGGTTTGACACTAGGTTCCCATACTGTTCATGGGATTGTTCCATAAATGCTCTAAGTAAGGGAAGAATGCTTTTGTCCTTTTCTTTATAAATAGCCAATGTTAGTACATCATTCAAAACCAGAAACGTCTTATTAAATCATTGCACGAAATAAGCGTCCTTTCGCAGGAGCATGCGGTTTGCACTTGGGGAATCTTAACGTGTTCCGTAAAACATGCAATGGTACCAGAAGGACATGAATCGGGAGATCAAAATGGTTCATCCCTCTTGGGTATAATCATAGTAAAACGGTGCGGGAGTGTTCTGGCATTAAAGGGCCCAACCCATAGAATCCATCGCGTCCGTTTTGGCAACGTATTCGACTGACAGGGTGACCGGTGACCCATAGGCATCGCAAGTGTCGGATGCGACGGATGAAGTAGGTTTACTTTCTACTTTTCTGTGTGCGTCATGCGTTGACAGTTGGCACAGCGGGAGAGGAAGCCCTTTTCATTGGTGGAAATATTAAGAGTGAGAGAAACTGTCATAGTCGTTCGGAAAAATCTCTACATATAATAAAACTGTAGAATAAAAAATGTCTGACCGCGCATCACGCAGAAACTACTAGACGGATTTTGATGAAACTTGGCATAGTGATTGCTTATGTTCTGGGTCGGGCTTTAGGATACTTTTTAACCCGGAATATAACTTGATTTTTACAAAATAGTAAAAACAAACCGGATATATATAAGGAAAATTGTGTTTATACAGACCTAGCTCAGTAATGGCTTATCGGATTGAAAAATAAAAAAAATTAGTAAATTAAATAAATTTCACCCTGAATCATTTAAGATACAAAATATACTCCTGCGTTGTCCTGAAACTGAGCAATGTTCAAAACAATTATTCAAAACATCGCCAACTATTCTCCTCTAGTGGATACTACTGCCAGAAGTCATGCAGCAGTGAGTATCGTTGCAGTATTGTGTGTGTGATTATTATGTGCGCGCTCTAACGTGATCCTGATCATATGTCTTGCACTTCAATGTGCAGTCGTCTCATTTCAGCGCACACACTCAGGTTGAATAAATTGTCAGGTGTTGTTCATTGGGAAAAATTTTAAAATGGGCTGGGGTGGGGTTCGTGTGTCAATGTCAAGTTGTTCCATTCGTATTGCTTTTTTTCCGTCGAAATTTGAGGTGGGAAAAAATAACAGAACTTTGCCTAAATATTTTTTGTGTAGACTTTTTAGTAGTCTTTATAAAAAAACTGACCGCTGTAGTTAGTTGATGAAAATACTTTTTGTCTAAAATATAACCGGTGGGAGAAGCAAGGCGAGCACGGGTCAGCTAGTTATCAAATAAAAATCTGAACAAAAATTGTGCTTTAACTGGTATTTTACCCTTTTATAAAAACATTGAATTTTTTTGCTTTGCAATTTCAAAAACGTTCATGGTTTGTGTGTATCCAATTTCAAAAACCCCCCCTAAAAGCACATTTATGTGCTGTCCCCGCTTAATAGGAATTTAATTGAAAACCCGCTTATAAGCAGTAAATTGTACACCCACTTACATGTGTTATTATCCCGGGGAATACTGATAAAATGAAAGTAAAACAAAATCTAGCCTTTGGATGTACTATATAGTCTCAAACTACACCGTTCAATCTACGTTGAGCTTAATTTTTTCAAGCAAAAAGTTTAAGCGAGACAATCCACCACAACGAACACTCTTCACAGAACTGCCATACAGCTTTGTTATGGACTAGTTGTGAATGCGGTTTGATATGTGCATGTGCAGTGCAGCCCACTGAAATAAATGAACAAAAATAATTTGACACACGACTACCCCCAGCGCGCGAATAGCACCCTGTGAGCTGACACCATAGTCAGACTGTAAAGCTCGCGTGAATCAGCATGGGTTGCTCAATGTAAAGGACTACATTTTTTTAGGAAACCCATCAAATTGGATGAGCAACCTTAAACGCGATAGGTGTACAAAGCCACATACAAACAATAAACAAATAAAATAAATAAAAAAAAAGGAGGTTGCAAATTTACACAGAGACAATCATTTTCTCACTTGCCCGTTTTCGATACCAATACCCATTTTTCTCGATATATCTAAATCCGTTTAAATTTACCTCTTGCCCAAAGGCATGATTCGACAGAATGCACTTAACCGATATAGAAATAAACGACAACTAACCCGAGGCGCGAGGTTTAACAGATACATGCAGCTCAGCGCATTAATCCGATTTCATCCACCCCAGCCTCCAGCGAAACCCCAAATATCCTTCAAATTCATTCCAGAAATTGAAGAACTTATTTTCACCCCCGCCCATTCATCATTTTATTGCGAAACGTTAAATTGCCTCGAACCGTTTTACTTTTATTGGCAACTTTTTTACGACACCAGCTGCCATATAACAACTCTTTAAGCAATCCGACTCCAAATCAAGCAGCGTTTTCTCTACAAGGAACAAATATGTAATAAAAACTCGAACCGCGTGGCCACCGCCAATAAAACATTGCATTTCGACCGATTGATTGAATTGCAAAAGTTCATGTGTCCATATTTCACACATCACATCAATCGGTCATGTCTCACTGCATAAACATTTAGCTGTTTTGCTTTTCCCGCCCAATAGATAGCCCGCATCGCATTTCTACATCCATTTCACTGGAAGATGGATCCACGAAATTATTCCACAGTGGAAAAGATAGATATATACTTTTCCAAGGCAGGGTCCGAAGGTACTCTCCCACGGAAATGCGTCCAGGCCCGCCACGGCGCGCCACAGGCTAAAGGATAATAAAAGACAATTCATTGCCACCCAGATTTTTCGGTTTCGCCCCTCGCCATCTGGCAGGTGTTGCTCCACTTAATTTCGATGTGCGTATACACGATTCACTTGAGTTGAATTAAAGCAAATGAACCAATGTACTATATGTACCCATGAAGCTCGAGTATAAAAACAAATAAATAACCGCCGGCAGGGATCTTCTCCGGACTTTAAATCTCTCGATAATTTGTGCAAGTATATCCCGGTGAAATATGTAGCTTATGCGCGCAGCGCACACCGCCCCACTGTGAGGGAATAATAAATTCCAGACTGACTCCACCTGCCTTGGTATGCGGAAAGAGGTTTTCGTCATAAAGTTTCCCACATCCACCTGGGTGTGCCTGGTGTGTAGGGACTCATCCATGTTTAATTAATTTCTTTACAAAATTTTGCGTTATGCATTTAAATCGAAAGTTAAGGAGCAGGTAATTTGCTATGCAAGTTTGCAAGAACTTGGGACAAGCAATAAGTTCAGAGTTTGGGATGCGTTTTTATTTATGGTAAAATGTTTTCGAATCTCAAAACTTGAGGATGCACCCAAGGCGAACGAAGTCTGTAGGTACCCACTCACAAGGAGTGTTCATCTTCTTAATATCTCGGCAGGATAATGAATGATTGGAATCAATATTGTGAAACTTTGGATAGGTTATCGCACAAGGGGCTTACAGGAGCAAGATTGTGAAAACTTGAAAGTACTTAGCTGTAGGTGGGTAATGGCTTTCACTTATAGATTATCTTTGTGTTTTTAGAACATTAACTTGAACGCAATGGAGTGTGGTCGAGTAGGCTAATGTTGCAGAAAGGAAAACCTTTGACAAAAATGATTGTTCGCTCGGTTTGGTGCGGGTGGGGAGCAGATGAGGGGTTCTATTAAAACCGCACAAATTTATAATCAGGCTACCGAAAAGTTTTAATCACCATACATTTCGGTGGCGATAAATGCTGTTGCAGCGAACTTTTCCCCCATTTAAAGTTTTCAAAGTTGTAAATTCGGAGGGGTGACTCTGGGAGGGTTTGATTTAAATTTAAGTAGGACAAAGCACAGTTGTTGACACAAAAAGGACTATTAGATAACTGAAATGCGGCGGGGTGGCAAATAGTAAATTACGGATGCTATCCGAAAATTTCAACAGGGTACCCGGCCATTCGTTCGTGCACCAATCTTCTCCCGGGTTGGCTTTCATTTAATTTTATGGGAGGTTTATGCTTAATGTAGTTGCTGACCGGCAGAGTTTATTTGGCGAAGTGGAGGTCCGGTTTAAATAAATTGCTACCAAGTTGCAGTCGGTTCGTTGCAGAGGGGTTTCCTGAATGGCCGGGTCTTTTGTTGGAGCCATATCGGATGACAGACTTTATGGGGTGCTGTCGGAGAGAGCTGTTTTCAAGTGGTGGATGGTGATGCCATTCCACAGAAGATGTATTATGTTGGAGGAAACCGATATACAGTCGGGTATTAAGTGCGGTCTTCCAGCTAAGTGAGCTTTGGTCAATACTGTTTTGGGGTCTTCCGCATTTTCTATCCCCAATGTTCTTATTTCCGCCTGAAGGGAAGTTAAGATAAGATCTTTTTTTCTTATGAATAAATTGAATACTTAAACAACAGTTGGGCAATGTTTGTTTTCTACGAAATCTCACAGTCTTTAAAATGACGGATGCATGCATTTCTGACCAGTTTCATAAATTTTATGCAGATATTCACCCTCAAATCGCAAACAGAATGAAAAATTGATCAACGAGGTTCGGCCTTAAAGCGTCCATTTAACATTATTCAAAACTCAAAAGCGAAAAACAAGGAGGACCATCTGTTTTATAGTCACGGAAGCTAATATTTATTTCTTTTTGTAAGAATGCCAATTTTCTACAGAAAAAAGTATACGAAAGTTTACCTCTGTCCACAATTTATTATTTACTATTATAAATAAATAAATAAATAGTTGGCGCGACAGGTCTGTGAGACCCTAGGCCTAGCTTCTCACAACCATTCGTTTTGTGTGAGTTTTTAATTTTTGGGACGAATGGAAGGGATCTACAATTTTAAGCCGAGCTCTTTCATGACAGTTTTACGCTCGGATGTTTGTCAGACGTTCGCGAGAGGTGGCGCAGTAAATAAAAAAAACCTCGCAGATAACTGCAATGCCCCTTAAATAAGATTTTATGATTGCTTACTTTTAGTGGTAATTGAATTGCATACCTTTATGGGTTAATGAGACTCTCTTTCTAATCTAAGATGATTAAATTCGTTACTATGGAAACATGACGGCGACAAATTGAATAGCAACAAAATGCTTTCGATTAACTGCTAAGCATTTTGTATGGGAAATTCTTAAATTCATTTTACCAGTCTTAATGGCGACAAATACCTACGATATTTTGTTTCTGCACATCTATGGCATAGTACCTTTCGAACGTTATAAGTTTCATTCTCATCATTTCATGATAAATACTTAAAATGTGCACGGAAACTTTTGATGTTTACGTATTAATATAGTGATCTGATAGATACTACCTAAAGGAAAATGATAAGTACATTTTTGCGAAGCAAATACGAGCAATCAAATAAGAAAAAGAAATGACTTTTCCAAGAAGTACATTGTTGCCAGTGATTTTAAATTTTGTAGGGGTGCTCCTGTATAGAATCGATAGATACCTGCTGCAAACGAAAATAAATAGATCTGAAGATGAAGGTACGTTTTTGGAGTTCAAAAGTGAATAAAGCAAACAAGCAATTCTTGGAATCCTATAGCATATCTCTAGCTAGTTCAATTCTGCATGCATTTGCCAATAAGAAAAATATTACGAATTCTAATAAATTATGGAAAATATGTTGGAACAAAATGGATACTTTATCCTGCAATAAGGAAGAGGATACAATTTCCTGCAATATTTACTTCAACTGATGTATGAAAGGGGGGTAAATTTGGTTGGGGAATAAAGTACTAGCGCGACTGACTGAACTCTTACATGAACCCCTCAGAAGAAGGACTTAAAGGTCAACCTCAACACATTCACATTCTTATGTTAGATCCTTTGCTTTACTTATTATGAAAATAGTAGAGTTTTCGGAGCACATGAATTAATCAACCACGGCTTAAAAAGTTGAAAGAAAAAAAACTTTATGTGATATATTCGATTGGGCTTCTCAGAGCACTTTCTTTTATGTTCTAGGTTACTTTTTCTGTTCGAATGGTACTTTTTCCGATTTTAGAGCACTTGCGAATATGGATTTTCTCTCAGAGTTGCTTAAGATCCAAGTCCGTTTGAGCTTGACAGCTAGTGGAGTTTGTTTACGTTTTCGGGAAATTTATCAACTGCATCGGGTGGATCTATATGTACAAATCTTTGGGCATATTTCGAATGATTTAATATAAAATTTAACCAGTGAGTGGAAAACGCGCAGAAAAGTGTCGAAGGCTACACAATTCATGTTTCAATCGCACGAGCATCAAGAGAAAAGTTCGATTAGACACACAAAAACTGAAATTTGAGAGCAGAATCTGAGAGTCCCAATCGAACATCATGTCAACTTGGCAGAAGATGATTGACAGATAATCGTCGGAACGGAATATTCTCCGCAACGCATACTCTGTCTGAGACTCAAATCCAAATCGTAAACAAATTCCGCAAACAATTTCTGTCGGAGGATATCGGAACCTAGCTGTCAAAAATTGAAGAAAAAAATGCACTTCAACGTAATTTGCCGATATGCGTTACAAAATGTCGGAGAATTATTCCGAATAGATGTTCCGAAGAATACCTCGAAGCAAAAAACCTCCGAATCGTATAAAATCAGAGAATTTTCCGTTCCGACGGATACCTCGCTAGGGCCGAATATTGTAAGTAACAAAAGGAGTTGCCAGATATATTTATTATTTCCAATTATTGTAATTGCGACGTATTTTAAGCTTAAGCCTAGTACGCTGATGTTTCGCAACGAAATTTTTCGGTGGTCTCCAATCTGACAGCGCGAAACGTCTGCGAAAAGGCAGCTGAAAATAAGATATGGAGAGGCATTAAGGAATGGTCGTTGATAGGGGTTTCCTTGTAAAGATTTTGAGAAAAACTACGAGGATTCGAAGTGAAACAATAAAAATGATCGCAACGCGACTTATTCGCAGCGACAGCGACGACGACAATTTCGACTTTTAAAGCGACAAGTGAATTCGCAAGCCTGCCCAGAACGGAGCGTTGCGTCAGTATGTGTCAGTTACCAATTCAACCAGTTTTTCAGTGTATGCCATCGCAGAAAAATAAACAAAAATGACAGAAACGATAAGCTACTAGACCGCAAAAAAGACAAAAACGCAGCCAACAGCGAATATAAAAAAATCGCTGCACTTTAATCGCCGTCGCACTGACTTGAAAGCTCTCACTAAAAGGAATTTAAAATAATTTTATCCCGACGTTTTCACGAAAAAATCTTCGGCGTGAACTTTGACTACTTTGAGGTACACCTTTCGGTTTTTTTACAAATGATCGGCACTACTAACAATTGCAAGGAAATTATTTTGGAAAGAAACCTTTAAAACTCTCTTGCTGAAGGAGGTCTCACAACAATTTAAGTGCAAAACTAGAGTTTATCTGAAAGCACCTCAAGCGCTGTTGAAGCGTTATAGACTTGCCTTTCTCAAGGGCAGTAAATACAAATAAAGTGCATGACTGTGTCGCACGAAACTCTCTCTTTCAATTCTAATTGACTTCTGTTAAATCCCAGCATCTGAAAAATAACTAATTCCAGCTGAGGATGCTTATAGATTGCAGTTTCAGGTACTTTTATTGTAAAGTAAAATGCATTCCTAAATGACATTCTTTTGCCAAATAAAATGTTTATAAATAAAAGACCGATGGTTGATGAATTGAAAATCAGGGGTCAAACTACCGCACCCGTGAGCGAGCAATACGTCACTGAGGTTTGTTGATTTTACATGCAAAACAATAACAAATTCAGTCACGTACACTCAGGGAAAAAATGAAAACTAAAATGTAATACGATCTATTTGATTTTACGTTGAATTCAATTTCGAAAATAGTATTTGTTTCTACGTTAAAACATATTTGATTTAAATACGCAATGTTATTTTAAATTAAGTCACCCTAGATTCAAAGTGAAACGTATTCACTTTTACTTTGAAACCATTTTTTTTATATACTTAAACTACTCTGAACGTAGTTTCAAAGTGTAAGATGTTAATATTTGTCCAAAATAAAGTTTCGAAATGACATCTACGTACATTCAAAGTGTTGCATAGTTAATTTAACGTTGTTTTTAATCGCCATCCACTTCAAAACGTTTCATGTTTTTTATGCCGAAATTGAACGGTGCAAACAAATAATAATGTACATGCATTTCCTTAACAAAACGTTGTTTCAAATATGGATGAAGGCAGCTTAAAGTGTTGCATATTCATTTTTAAGTGACAACAATCTAGAATCAAAGTAGAATATGTTCATTCGTACATTGATGCTACTCTTTTCAATAACGATCAACGTAGATTCAAAGGGAAAACTATTTACTCGTAAGTCCCGCTAAGTGTCGCGTCTCGACGCGACTTTGAACTCATTGTCGATGTTATTCTTGTTTCTCCTTAGTAAAAAGATGGAGCAAATCAAAGTAGTCGACGAAAATGGACAGCTTATTTATATTTTTGATTTGACTCCATCTCAAAAAAAATCCCTCAAGGAATTTGAAATGGAATACCTGTTTCCAGTGCTAAAATGTGAGTTTTGTATGATTAAATTCAATTCCTGGTTTGTAGAAATAAAATTAAGTGCAATGAATGGTAGACGAAACAAATAAAGTGTAAAGTTAAACATGTGTGGAAATAATTTTGTTAAGAATCATAATTGTGCAATTTAAATGTGAAAAAAGTATTAACTTGATACCTTGAACAATTTTTCAAGCAGTCAACAAGAATGCATAACCAAAAATTATTTCCATATTAGTTGTCGAGGGATTGCACTTAATTTTATTACTTTTAGTTTGTATAAACTTTTAATTTTTTTAACATTTCAGCCAATGACGTAACGTTTAAGGGATTAATCGGACAGAGGGCAGAACTCAGGGTTAAACTGTTAAAGTGGAAAAAAATAGAGGTAAGAATTATTAGCAAAAATTAAAACTATAACCGTTGATTATATCAAATGCATTATAGTATCCAAATGAAGACGATTTCGATCCAATTGAAGTGAAATCATTCATTGAAATTGGCAACAAAATTAACCATATAGTGATAAAAGATATATCATTTTTACGAGCTCACCTTTCCATTTAAACCCATTAAATAATGGGAAAACATATTTTAAAAATAATTTCATTTAGACAAAAATAAACTTAATGGATCATTAGGTAATAATGAATAATAATTTAAGAATTTTATGTTATTATGTACCTACATTGAAAATAAAATTTATGAATTTCAAATTATTGTTGTATTGATTTTTATTTAAAAAAAAAACAAGATTTATGTATCTACTCAAATTTTAAATTTGAGTATCAATTTATTTTGAAAATACATATTTCAAATAAAATCAAAGTTGAATTATACTGCTTTTAAAGTTAAAAGCATTTGATTCTACAACGAACTATTGTCGTATCAAATAATAAACGTGGTAATTTCAAAGTCTAAAGAAGTTATGTCTACGATGCGGCATGGTAAGATTAAAGTTAAAAAATGTTTTTTTCAAAATGGGTTCACTTTGAATCAATACATAAACGAAGTGAAATTAAAGCTTAAACATAGTATTTTCAAAGTTGGATTTGTTTGAATACACGATGCACAGTGATTACTTCAAAATGTATTTGTAGTGTTTTTAAAGTCACATCCGTTTGATTGTACGTTGAGTCATTGTCAAATTAAAGTTGAAGCATAGAATTTTAAAAGTTGAATGTATTTTAATCTACGATGCATTATATTTGAATCGAAATGTATAAACTTTGTTTTAAAGATAGATGAATTTGATTTAAGTATGATTCCACATCAAATCAATGTACATACGTGGTTAGATCAAATTCAAAATATATACTTTTTAGAGTATGAAAACCCTTTGAATTAATGTCATGCCACTTTGATTTAAAAATTTTCGTAGTCGAAGCTAAATCGTTCCGAAAAATATTTAAATCGAAGTGGTTTTCTTTGATTTTACGTTGTTTTTTCTCTGGGTGTATTACTTGATCACGACTGCGGTAATTCAACCCCAGCTTCGTTTGCCCATTAAACTTAAAACTTAAAACTATAGATGCGTCAGTTAAGGCAACAAAGAATACCCCAACCGACTTTCAGTGCGCGACAAAAGCAGCAACCCAAACACTGAGAGACGCATTGGTTGGCCCTATGGTCTACTCTCAAGTGTTGCTTACAAAACAGGAAACAGAAACAGATGGTGTCACCACACTAGAAGACCCCACTTACCCTTCGATGATGTGTTTCATATTTTCACATTCAAACACACACACACACTCCTACTTACCATAGAAAGAATGGAAGCCAGCACAGGATGAAGGTGCCCATGATTATACCTAATGTTCTTGCAGCCTTGTGTTCTCGTTTCATTTTGATTAAGTGTTTGTCCTTGGTTGGAGTGTGATCTTGTTCAACTTCGTGCAGGGTGAGGGTTTTCGATGAACCGGAGCCACTCAGTGCTTCTCCTGGATAACCACCCGCCCACATGCAAGGAGGCGAATTTAATTTAATTTAAGAAAATTTGGCGCAAAATATTATCGCAAGCCTACCGTTTGTGCCGCCTCCGCCGCCACCGCTGCCAGGACCGCCAATATTCGAATGCCGATGCATCAGCATTGCATTGCCCTGGCGCATTAGCATTTGTTTCTCCTGTCGGTTCGCCTCCCGGAAGATGGCAAAGTACGTGAATATCATGATGGTGCAGGGAATCCAAAACGATATCGAGCTGGACACAACCGCATACGACTTGTTCACGATGAATTCACACTTTTCGGGGTGCAGCTCGGCGTCGATCTTGTGCTCCTCGGTGGTGTACCAGCCGGCGAATATGGGCAGAAAGGATAACAGCGCCGGCGATATCCAGGTATTAAGTATCATTATGGCGACAACACGCTTTGTCATACTTATGGGATATTTAAGTGGTTTCACAATGGCGTAGTATCTGAAAGTATGTAAAGTGATGTATGAAGGTGTGTGGTATTAGATTTTTCTTTGTGTTTGTACCTGTCTACGGATATGCAGCATAAGTGTAATATACTTGCGGTGGAGAAGTACACGTCTAAACTGTTCCATAAGTCGCACAAGAACGGGGTAAATATCCACCTATAAAGGATGAAAAATATGTTTTGTATATTAGTCCCCAGTCTTGTACATTGGCAATGGGGTTAAAGTGTGATTTATGTTGTCTGTCTGTCTGTGGGAGTATTAATGTAATGTGGATGTGTGTCGGGAAGGGGTTTCTGATTCAAGTCGTTCTCAGTGTCATCTTTCGTCGTCGGCAGTTGATGTGGAGTGTAACAAGTTGTGGAAGGGAATAAACCCTAGTGATCAGCTGGAGCTAATGACCTCGGAACTTCCGGAACTTGACATGATCTGCGCGGTAACTGACCGACTCTCAAAAATTTTATGCTTTAACAGAAAATTCTCCATGACATTTTTTGAATGCGCAAACCTCATTATTTCTTCAGGTATAAAAGGTGCAAACATCCATATATTCACAGACAGTCAAGCAGCTATAAATCCCCTTAGCTCAACAATCATTGTCTCAAAATCAGTCATGAACTGCCTAAAAACTCACGAGGGTATTGAAGGAAGCGATAAAGCTAACGAACTTGCTAGAAAAGAGTCACAGACCCCTTTTATTGGACCAGAATCTTTCTGCGCCGTCACACAAATCAGCAATTAACTCCATCATAAAAAGCTGGGAACACAAAATGTGTATTAAACAGTGGGAAGACATCGCAGGCCTCAGACAAGCCAAAAGGGCAATACTGCCTTTCAAAAAAAAAAAATGCCAAAAAAATCCTTGACCTCAGAAGGCATGATATCAAACTGGTCACCACAGTTTGCAAAACCACCTAAACAAAATGCATATAGTAAACTCCCCGGAGTCGGCTATGTCTCGAGCCGGCTATGTCTCGAAGAAGACAAAACAGCTGAGCACATCATGCACATCATGAAGGAAATACTTCTTCCGTGAAATACTGAGTCCCGAAGAACTGAGGAATTCCTTTGCTAAAAACATTATCAGCTACATTTGAATAGTGGAAACATTGCTAGCCTAAACTTATTTTTCTACATTTTTTGGCGAGTCAGAAGTTTAAAAAAAAAGTTGTAGAAGGTGCAAGATGGAATATTTCGACAACTGATTTTAAATTTGTTTAAAAACAATAATTTCAAGGAACTTGACCTCTGACTAAGTAGTGTATGAATAGCACTTCGACATAGATCAAGCTCCGTAAAATATTCAGAGGGTGTGACAGCACCTATAACTAATCGGACAGAATATTAGAAAGCTACAAGGTTGGCTTGGGAATTTTAGAAAATTGTGGTCGTAGTTAAATTTAAAACCCCTGAAAGATATCTCCCTCATCTGTAGGTCCAGCGAATTGTAGCCCCAAACGGCTCCTAAGCGCTAATTGTGTTTTCCCCTAGTAGAAAACCGAAAAGCAGCAATATAAAGTAAACCAATTAACCCCTCATCATCAGTATGACTTATTATCGATTTGGTATTGGGCGTAAGCTCCAGGTTTCAAAGAAGACACCGAGAAGTGACCGGTAAGTTTGTATCACTTTTGTTCGTAAGTTTTTCGGACGCATACCCTTGATGTTACTGCAATTTGCAAGTCACTCAAAGATTTTGGACTTATCAGGGAGTTGTTGTCATATTCCGAAAGTATAAAATCGGTCGTTTATCTTAGAAACTTCATGTGACTCTCTAGATCAACTGATTTGAATTTTTGGAATAGGTCAAGTTTAATTGAGATGACTTAGGTTGTCTTCTTAAATTGTATACTTGTTAAAGGAAGGCTCTGAAGTTCTTTGAAGACTGCGTGACTAAAAAACTTCAGTCATAGTATTTTTTGAACTGAACTTAATGTTCTATTTGACATTTTCTGCCACACTTGCGCTGAATAAGTAAAGATTGACATGCGAATAATGACGTAGGTCCAATATACAATTATTGGACGAATACCCAACATTTTACTGAATATGCCCACAAGAATGCAGTTGTACTTTTTTGGCTACTTCCTACAATAACGTTCTAATGAGTTCGTGGCCCAGCGTTTATCTAGGCCTGTCTTTTGAACATCTATCTCTGGAAAGCAAAGCAACTCTAAATCAATTAACTCATATAAACAATAAAATAGAGTGTCTTGCTACCGAATCGGCCTACATGTATGCAACGTTTTTAAACTGCTTTAAGCAGCATTTCCAGCAGCTGCTAAGAGACTGAGAGAGTCAATGAAGAACCAGTTCCACCACCCAGTATAGAAGAAGTGCGCTTAGCTATAAAAAAAGCTAAAGAACAACAAGGCTGCCGGCTCTCATGGCTTACCTGCGGAGCTCTTCAAATACGGAGGTGATGTTTTGGTAGGGTGCATGCACCGAATCATCAACCAAGTGTGTGTAGAAGAAAACATGCCCGATGACTGGACTATCAGCTCTATATGCCCCATCTACAAAAAAGGCTATCCTATGTCTTGCAAGAACTATCGAGGCATATCCCTGCTTAGTGTCGCATACAAGATCCTATCCAACGTGCTGTGTGAACGTCTAAAACTGTTGTGCAACACACTAATCGGCACGTACCAGTGTGGCTTCCGGCCCGGCAGATCGACTATAGACCAAATCTTCACACTGAGGCAAATCCTGGAAAAGACCAACGAATTTCAAGTCGAAACTCACCACCTATTCATCGACTTCAAAGCCGCGTATGATAGCATACATCGTCAGGAGCTCTATATTGCGATGGCCGAATTCGGAATCCCTTCAAAACTGATTCAGCTGTGTCGCGTGACGCTGGAAAACACGCGCGAATGGAGGAGAAGATATAACCGCGAACTCTATGAGCTGTACCAAGATGTTGATGTAGTCCAAAAAGCCAAAACACGTCGACTACATTGGCTCGACCGAATCGAGCGAATGGACAATAATGCTCCGGCTAAGAGGATCTTCCAATCCCAGCCCCCAGGTTCGAGAAGACAAGGAAGAGCGAACCTCCGTTTCAAAGACCAAGCCATCGCCGATGCCAGAGCGCTTGATCTGGGCAACTGGAAGCAACGTGCCTGGGATCGTAGAGGATGGAAGGCTGCAGTGTCTCAGGCAGAGACTCTTCACGGGTCGGGAGCCCGATAAGTAAGTAAGTAAGCTTTAAAGTTTAAACTGCTTAATTTGGTGTATTAACGGAGTTAAAGCCGGGTTCCCGGCTTCCTGGTTTCAGTTTGTCTATTTCTGTCGCTTTATCAGCTTATTTTATAGACATTTAAAGCCGAAAAACGTGTTGGCAGTCTTGTAGGCTTAATAAGTTTCGATAAATTTCATATGTATGTACTATTAGGATTCCAATAATGGGTTCTTTCATTTGTTATATAGAAGCCTGAGAGAGAGAGAGTTTCCTTTTTTTGTAGTAACTATATATCTATACTGAAATAGATCTTTAATATAACCTCAATCTAAACGTCGACCTAATGGCAACAGGAAACCCTGAATCCGCTGAGCTTACACTGCTCTGCTCATAGATAACCATTCCGAAATAATGCACCATTATTCACTGTTTCACAAATAGTATTCCCTTTCACCCTCCCCTTTGTGAAAGCACATTTTTTGCATCGTTCGAAAAACTAAAAGTATCTGTGTAGGTGGCCGGATGCTTATGGTAAAATAAATCGACAGAAAACTATTGTGAGAAAAAGAGAAACTCAGCGTTGAGAATGTCGAACTCGCATCCTATTTTGTTATTCTGAAGGACACGCCACATTCAACCAACACCTTTCTGCTCAGTTTTGTTTTAGTTATTCCAAGCACAACACAAAGCCTCAGAGGAATAACGACAAAAATGCGTTCTACTTCCGCTTATTTATTTTATTTAATACAACTATCCAACTGAAAGTGTAGTACTTTCCTGACACCATAAAGACATGGAACCATTTCTCCTTGTAACGATACAGAGTTTGACTTTGGAGAACTTTGTCTTCTTCGGCACTTCTTGGAGAACATTTCCCAAGATAGACGATAACATTCGCAATTTATGATTGAATTTTATTCCGATATGAAAAAGATGGATATCGCACTGCAAGTGAACTGGCACACCTAAGTAACTTTCCATTTGAAACTATCACGTACCCATTGATAAACGGACTCATCTGGTGCAGTCTTCGTTTGAATTTATTCTCTTTTATTCGATTCGGATGAAGAAAAGACGAATAAAACCAATAAAACCAATAAAACTTTCCCTCAAAGAGTTCTTGCAAAGCTGTTAGATTGTCATAAATTGTGCAGATGACACTTTGTGTCTTGAAGCATTGGTAAAATGCAGTTTTCATATGACGTGTTAGTGCGTCCGTGCCTGATGCACCTATTTATATTTCAGTAAGGAGTATCAAAGACTGTGCAAATATTTTCACTCTACTTATAATGGTAATATTTAATGAGGCGTAGAAGACGTGGTATGCTATGTAGAATTTCGTTTTAGACGAACCTTCCTACAAACTTTTATTATATTTATTCATAAAGGTTTTCCCACTGCTAAACCTCTCGTCATCCTAAGAGTTGAGTTGTCATGAGAAAGCATCTCAATATTTAGCCATTCAGCATAAAATTGTAGCTCCTAATAAAGGGTTTTCCAATAAGAGGTGCTATTTTGAATAGCCCGCTATTTCGGTAGCTGTCACTTTTGAAGCTGTTATTTTTTGACATTTGACAAGTAGAAACTACGCCATTACTAAAATTGGAACGATGCTTTAACAACGCATTGAAATTATCAAAATTCACTACAAAAATGGTGAAAATTTTGCAGTCACAGTTCGCAAAACTAAAGCATTTTTGGGTCGTCGTGAAGCACCTTGTCGGACCGCAATACAGAAATTGATGGACAAATTCGAGCTGTTGGGACAAGGTAGTGATGTTAAGAATAAAACCCGTGAACGTCCCTCAAAAACAACTGAGAATATTGCTGCTGTAGCCCAAAGTGTTGAAGAAAACCCAGGTTTGCCAATTCCTCGTCGTTCTTTGGAATTGGGCATTCCACAAACGTGATTAAAAATTTTTTATGGCCGGAGTTGGATGGTATTGATCTGTACAACGTTTACTTTCAACAAGACGGCGCTACGTGCTACACAAGCAACAAAACCATTGATCTTTTACGGGAAAAGTTTCCGGACCGAGTTATCTCTCGAAGAGGTGATCACAATTGGCCACCGAGATCTTGTGATTTAACACCTTGCGACTTCTTCCTTTGGGGCCACGTAAAGAATAAGGTCTACGCCAACAGGCCAGCGTCGATTCAAGACCTCAAAGATGGAATTCGTGAGTCTATCGAGGACATAGGGCAGCCACTTTGCGATTTTGTTATGGAAAATTTCATGAAAAGGATATGGTCCTGTAAGCGTGGTCGTGGTGGCCACTTGGCTGATGTTGTTTTCATTATTAACGGCATACCATTTATCTCAAAAAATTACATTTTTCTTTAAATATCAAAATAACACCTCTTATTGGAAAACCCTTTAGCAAAAACCCATGCACCCGTCATATCCGGTATGCATTTTTTCACACTTTTAGCACCTTAACCATTAATTCCAGTAAGCTTAAATATAGGGAAACGCTAGCTTTAGTTAGTAGCTTTATTGACTGAACTCTGACGGTGTGTTTTTGGCTCTTTGAAACATTAAACTATTTTTTTTTAATATTCTTTCATTATGCAAA
The DNA here is from genome assembly GCA_936431705.1 of Cheilosia pagana. Classification (NCBI taxonomy): domain Eukaryota; kingdom Metazoa; phylum Arthropoda; class Insecta; order Diptera; family Syrphidae; genus Cheilosia; species Cheilosia pagana. Next base: position 114,973,164 of record OW386166.1, read on the forward strand.
ACTTGAATCAAGCATCATACCATAACGAAAAATTTATTAAATGAGTTACTCAAATCCGCATTAAAAAGTATAGACGAGCGGCGACTCGTGCTTTATTCACTGCAACCAAATTGGCAAACATGTTCATGTACAGTTAACTCGTTTAAAGACTCAAAATAGTATTTTAATTGGAGCTATCCGTCGATGAATTGACGTTGGCAGGTGGGTGCATCATATGCCAATCAAAACTACTCGGGAAGGCCATTGGGCAACTCTAATTGAAAGAATCCATAAATAAATGCAAAACCGAACGTCAAAGACTTTGCTGAAAGGGTATGTATTTCCAATCGATTTTTTTCAATAGGTAGGAATAATTGCCAAATTTTTCCACAAATTGTTGGACTCATTCGTTCGCTCAAAACAAATGGCAAGGCCAGCGTGGCGCAATGTGAAAAGGGGTAAGCCATACAAAACTATTTTTGTTTAAACAACTTTTGCGGTAGCTACCGATTGGCAATAGGCAATTAGGCATAGAATGTTACGTTGGCGCCTTTTGAGGTTTGTTCAGGGCCGTCTTTAACCCATTGGAGGCCCTGGGCATATTAGGATAATGGGGCCCCTATGACTTTGACAGAACACTATTTTTGTTAGAATAGACATAGAAAGTAGATAAACAAGGCTAAATATTTATTTTTATTAATCAATCAAAAGTAACTCTTTTAGGTTTCCATTAGTTGTGGTTTCAAAACGGCGCTCAATGCGCTACTTGTGCTTTTCCCTCGTCGGGAAATGCAGCCACCTAAACCAACCAACCAACTCTTTAAGCTTTTACAGGTTTACATACAAATACAGGGGAATTCCCGTACGCCGAGTCGGTTTATTTAAGTCGTTCGGTCACGTTCAGTTTTAAGTCGTTGTAGGGTGGATTTTAAACATACTCGTACGAATCGTATGATGGTTAGGTACGTTTCATGTTACGCTAGTGAAGACAAATGTCATAGTTATCATAAAGGAAAATGCAGCGTTTTTACACAGATATGATTGTATTTGCGGATTTTGATAAATGTTAGAGTACCTAGTTTTACTCCAAAATACGTCGTAAAATACGTATTTTCCATCATACGACCACACGTATTTGTTAAGTACGAAAAGAATCGTCATGTTCTGAATGCCTTCTCTGTCTATGTTGCGAATGGATATTTGACAAATTATTGTTTTCATGTAAAATATACGGAAGTAATAATACAAGATTCTTAATTTATAATAAAAAAAAAACATTCCATTGTTTTATTAAAACTCATTGTAAATAAATAAAATATGTACCTATTATTATCATTTATATACCCAACTAATGTGGCATAAATTATTCTTGGACATCGATATTCCAAACAGGGCCAAACTTGTATGAAATTCCATTCCACCATCTCCTTAAATATAAAGTCAAACCCGTTTTCTTTCAATCTTTAAATTTCTCAATTAAATTCATAGCTTAATTCAAACTTCATGATTCGCTTCGTTCGCTCAATTTAAATTGAGCGAGTCACACTGATGAGTGTACTACTGATGATTTTTCCTTAAAATGTGCATGTGCTTGCTTAGTACATATACAATTATATATTTAAATTTATCTGAGCATGCTGAAGTCGGAAAGCCTAATTTTAGGGCGAGAGTAGAATAGCTTCGTTCATTTAAAAGTAGTAAGTTGGTATTGTAGTCAGTAATTTATAGGTTCGATTATTTCTTCGAATTATATAAGTTTTTTGGTAATAAATATTGGTTATCGTTTGATGTTCTGACAGGAACTAGGGTTTTTGTATTTGATCTGAGGGGGCCCCTAACGATCGCGGGGCCCTGGGCACTTGCCCACAGTGCCCACTGGGAAAGAGGGGCCTGGGTTTGTTTGTGGTTCATTCAAAAAACTCGAATAAAAAAGATGAACTTTTAAAAATTCTATCCGACATCACACTAATGGTCAATTTCACTGCCAGGGGGTGCTTTAAAACATCAGTTCTGGGAGGCAAAGCGGCAGACACCCTTCCAGCCAAAATCGCGAATTGTCGCCCGCAATGCAGGATTAGGGTGGATGTGGGATCTCTCTAACGAATCTAACCAAAATGGCAACATAAATAATTCAATTAGTGTATTTTGCGATGACTCCTGTCGACTACTATTGCATTCATTTGTTCCGAATGGAATTGGAATCGTGCTTGGATATTTTTAGCCGAAAAATTTTCGTGCGATATTAAGCACTATTTCTGATGACGAATTTTGTTTGGAAAATTATCCTCAACTTAATTAAAGTTGCATGCACTTGAAATAAATCAAGAAGGGGGCCAGTTTACTCACTGGTGTCGAACTCAGCAAACCCTTGACTCTTAAACTAAGTATAACCGCGAGAGCCTTTTTGAAAATAATGCCTTTAAATGATTTTCTTCATCGGCCAATTAACATCACTCAACTTCGTTATTATTAAGCCGGCAGATGATTCAAGTCGCCTACGACAAGAGCTCGATTAATTGGAGTACCGCAATTATTGAAGTGGTACGACTTTCAGTTTGAGTTGAAACTATAATGAGCCTGTTCAAATTGATTGAAGTGGTCTTCCGCAAAATTGTTGAATTCTACTTTCTACTTCTTTTAGCATTTTTAGGCTAACTAAGGCTTTAGGCTTTTTTTATTATTCCCTGCCCAATGACTGACACTGCGACCTAAAAGATCTATTGTATCAAGGAGGGATGGTTTAGTCTAAGAGACGATTGAGAAGGCCAGTATATCCTTAGTAGCAGAATTCCTAATTTCTGCTGGCGAGAGTACCTCTTTGTTAAAGGTAAGTCGTCTTAACCAGTGAAGCAGGTGCTCTGTCTCTGTCTCTGGACACAAATTCAACTTGAGATGGTATCTCAATCCACAGTGGCCTGTTATGAAGTCGACTAGCTTTCTTATACTTTCCTTGTTTAGTTTTAGGATTTCCTTGTAGAAGAAGGGCCTAATTAGTCTTTTTGATTGGCTTAAAACTGTGATATTTTCCCATTGGTTTAGGCGGATTTGTTGTTCCCAATCGTTGATAAGCCCTAAAGCAGTACCCAATTGACTCTGCAATATGGTTCTGGTCCACAGAACGCGGATTCTTATCCAGGGCCCTACTCTGTATTTCGTTCCGAAAGTCCATCTAATTCGAAAGTGCTTTTTCGTTCCGCTTCTATTTTTGTATTCTGTACAAAATATTCGTTTTCGGAACGTAATACAGAGTAGGGCCCCAGCCCTAGCTAGTTCGTCCGCAGATTCGTTACCTGTGTTTGGATAGTGTTTGTAGTGCATCATGGCAGCACTTCACTGTATATGAGTCCAAACTGTTAGACGATAGGGCCTGTTATGCTGCTTGACTATCAGAGAAGATTTGTATTTTAGCGCCCTTAATACCCTTCCTTGAGTTTAGATTAGCGCAGAACTCAATGGCGTGGATTTCAGCCCGAAAAACAGTGGGACTCTTTCCCATAGGTAAAGAGATTGGTGTTGGGTACAAAAACACCAGGACCAACCCCAGACTCCATTTTCGATCCGTGAGTATGCCAAACCAGACTTTTTGGGTCTAGATTCGGGACACCATTGGCCCATTTGGTACGGTCCAATATCTCTACCTCAAATGATTTCCCAAATTTGTATTCCCTGACCATAGTGTCGGGGATGGAGCAGAACATGTCCATATTGGGGATTGAGTTAAGTATTTCTAGGTGACCCACACGGTCAGCCGGTTTATACTTATATTCTAGTTGCAGCTTAATAGCGCATCTTGCTGCTACCTTTTTGAAGAAGATGTGTAAAGGTTAGAGCCCAATTATAGCTTTATATATATATAGTCTTGGTTACTTTAATACATAAGTTTAAAAATAAGTTATGGGGATATTAAGCGGGGTTAGGCGCGTTTTTTTGAGGTTAGGAATTATTTCGTCTTCACATTACTACCAATATCTCCTACCTATCCATTGTAGGCCTCAGATTTTAATCATGATATATACGAAAAGGCAAAAGTTTGGAAGACATACTCGAATATATCAGTGAAAGCGATCTTTCTAACTGAAATTGGGTACCAATGAAAAAATAAGATTCGAGTTTCTAGCCCTTCAATGCAAAATCACTGCAAATCTGATATGTAAAGTTTTTACAAATGGGTCATCTTCGCAATTCCAAAATCCGAAACCCTACCCGACTGCTTAGATACATCTACCGAAGTCCAATAAGGAATATAAGTCTTGCCAAATTAGGCCACTTTAATATTTGCCACTAGTCGACATTTGTTTTATCAGAACAAAAACTTACAGCCATATTTATTAGATTCACTTACGACCTTTTCTGAAATTGTTATTTATAAACATTTTTCCGCAATAACTTTACAAAACTGGGTTTGTGTCTGAATAGGTAAGAATTAAGATAAACTATTACAAGAAACACCGAAATCTATTACTTTTTGCTCTGAAATCGACAACAGATGTTAGTTGGTTCCAATATCGAATATCGAAGGCCTGGCCAAAGGTAAAATCCCGAAAAAACATAAACAAAATGACATTTCAAAAACAAAAAAATATGAAAGCTTTACGCATTACGCAACCTCTAAGCAACCTTTGCGTTTAAAGTTACGCAGCCTTGAGCAAGGTTCTTTTTGTTTTTAAATCACGTCATTGTAGAGGATGCGTAAAGTTAAGCAGACTTTACGCTGGGTTTATAAATAAGGCTGTTAAAGTAAAGTGTTTTCACGGTTACTGTAAGCTAGAAAGTAAAGCGTAACGAAAAGTGAAACCAAATTAAGGGCCTCACTTCCAGCGTAACAAACGAAGAGTGAAGTGAATTTAGCGTGGTTCTTTGTTGGCCTATTTTGAAATAAAAGAGCCTAAGGGAACGCTAATAAAGCCGTCTGTTGAAGTTTAGTATGTTTTAATATTCGCGGCGAGTTAAAACTCCTTAAGTGGAACGTTGGGCAAACATATCGAAACGAAAAATTAGACACGATTAATTGTCACGGAATAAGCCATTGCTGGAGTGAATTCAGATTGTTTTAATATTTATTTAATTTGGCATGCATTCAAAAAAGAAGCGTAACGAAAAGTGAAACGCCCCCTAACGTCACGCGGAAGCCAAATTCTGAATGAATATTGTATGGTTTCACATATTCATCATAAAGTGAAGCTTCTTATATCGAGTGAAGTTAAGAAGACACTGCCACGCAATGCTGAAAACGGTAGAGACTCATCGTCATGTTGCCACACCCTGTCCAATCTTCCACGCGCATTTTTTTTTTCCATGAGCAATTAGAAATCATCCGATTTTTTTTCTGCAGATAACCAAAAAAACACATTAATTTCGTTTTGATTTATGAATGAGTCCAAACATCGACCGCAAACACACAATAAAACAAAAGAACATAAAAACGAAAAAAATACAAAATTTTCCACTCATTTGTGACTATTGAATTTATTCTCGTCTCCTGACAAAATAAGTGGTCCGTAAAATTGAAAATAAAAATACCCACCCATCTTCAAAGCCAAATAAATGACATTAAATAAATAAGCCGTAGCGAAATTGACCCCCCCACCGAAAAAAATGAGTTTATTAAAAATGTCCACCTCCCACAACTTTTCTGTTCTTCAAATTCTGTACAAGTATAATTATTGTCATTGTCATTGTCAGAGACGTGTACGAAAATTGCAGACAAACACTCGTATACTCACTTTCCCATTACTTGAACACTAAAATTAAATGTCATGGCCATTATTGCAACCATAATATCGGCCATTGCTAAGGAGACTACAAAATAATTTGTAATGATTCTGAAACGAAACGGAACAGAAATAAAATTTAATTTTCAATTTAGCTCACGAATAAAACAATTCGCGCGTCAAGTCGATATAGCGTGGGCGCGGACGGACATTTACTCGTATAATCGTATTCTGCGCGAGGATCGACAAATAACAAATTTTACCTTAATTTTCTATTTCGCATCACAGAAATAATTACAAGTAAATTGCCAAAAATAGCGGCAATTATTATAAATATCATCAAAGATGCTTTCAGCGTCAGCGTTACGCTATCGATCCATTCGTTGTCGCCAGTGGCGCTGTCCGCCACGCCATCTGTTGCATTGAAAGCCACTCCGGCGAGATCATCGGGCGCCAGGGTGCCGGTCAAGTGCTCGGCCATTGAGCGAGCGGGTGGTCCCGCTGATCCATATATCGAGGATAGATTGAAGGAGGGCGACATTGCTGCTGTTTGCATTTGATTATAGCTCAGACTCATTCGTTTTTGAAAAATGTTGATACAAAATGAAAATTTGTTGCTCCAAAGGACACGGTCAGGGATTGTCTTGATTTTGTTCTCGTTTCAGTTGCTCGTATGCGGCAGTCAAAGTGTTTGTTTTTCTGTTTTCTGAGTTTTATATATTTTTCTGTCACAGTTTGATTTATTTTCGACAGATGTCCCCAACGGTCGGTGCGCGTTTCTGCCTATTTTTATGATCACCATCCGATCGTCGGCGAGTTCCAAATTTAATCGCTTCCCTAAACGATTCCGTGTGCTCTTCACCTGGTATTAGATGCACTCGACTTGACGACGATGTGTAGTTTAAACACACTGTCACCAGTATGTACGGCTGCAATGACAACAACCAAGACGTTGATGATGACAACGACAGCGGTGGCGGCAATACCAATGAAAGTCCCGTCATCATGCTAAAATTGGCACCGGCCCAAGGTGAACCTAGAATATATAAAGAGTAAAAAATAAATAAATGCGCGAATATATTTATTTAAAAATTACGAGAAAAGTTAATAATTTTTAAACATGAGACGCTCCCCTGCTTGTTCCGATGGCGGGCAGTATCCTTGAGAGCGTTTTTACCCGCCTCTCTATATTTAGCAACATTAAATAAATAATTACCATACAAATGACAATCTATTTATAGTTTAGCGCGCAATAATAATTTATTTTTGCGTGAACAAAAAATCATTTAAAAAATCGGAGCGGTATGTGATATGATGCTGCTCCTGAGAGCGCGTGTCCCACTCCCGATAGCATTTGATTGAAATTAATGTTGTCCAATTGTCGGACGTGTTGCCAAAAACAATTTGCCATCGTCTGATGCAATTATTGTGCACTGCTGTTTTGGGGGACAAACAATTGTCCAAGTATGTGACGAAAAGTAATTAGATTTTCAACTCGGTGTGCTATATGATTTATGTTAGCTCTGAGGGGCCTTACGTCGTTGCCGTCGCGCATCCGTGCCAGATTGTTCTGCAATTGAGGGGAGTTCACACTCATCTCGATGTTATTGTTCTGCGGTCGGTTTGATTGCCAAGAGCGATTTAAATTAATCAAAATTAACATACAGGCCGAACAATTGACTATTTACGCGAAAAGGAACATGTGTCACACAGGTGAGACAAAATATGCAGCCAATGCGACAGCGGTGGGGACGAACGGAAATTGAAAACAAAACCAGCATAGTTGACGATATTGTTTTTGTTTAAAACACATGCACTTACAATGTACATTGTTGTACAACTTCGTTTTTTATTCTTTTCGAATTCAATGAATTTTTTTTCACAGAATAAAAAATAAAAATAGCAGTTTGTCATGTTTCACCGAATTAAAACGATAAGCCAATATCGATTTATGGTTGGAATTTTAATGCCCTTCATTAGTGAAAAGTATTTAAATATCCAAAATTAGCTATTCAAATATTTCGCTCTCGCTGATAATGAATGAGTGGGAATTTAATTGAAATTTTCAACTGAAACGTATTGATTAAAATGGGATGTAACGAACGATAGTGCTGTGGGATTAATTATTTCATTTAAACAAGTGGAAACAAACACAATCAAGCGTGAGTAGGTACTTGGGTGTCCGCGCAAGTGAATGATGGAAAATTATGCATCAGAGGTGCTCACCCAACCGGATTTGAACCGGCCCTTAAACACAAATATTCAGATATTCCGTAAATTTTTAAATTAAGTAAAATAAATTATGTACATATAAAGAAATTGAAAGGACTGAGGTTATTCCTTCCTTATAACAAAAGGTCGTTATAGAAGATAGTCTACAGACAAAAAGAATTTAATTTTCGGGTTCAGCCATACTCCCTGTCCTTGGAGTAGCTAAATAGCTGTGGGTCTACAATTCTCAGTGAAGTCCACAAAAATTATGGGAAATCCAAATGAAATTTATTTACTTTGGTATATGTTGAAGCCCCCGACCTACAAAAAAAACAGTTTTCTTCTTTATTATTACAGTTTGGATTCTATAAGGACTAAGGACTAGGAAGCTGCTATTTGAAACGAATGTTAGATTAGATTGGATTGCAAGAGAGATCTCATGGTGGCTCTGGCCTCTTTTAAAGATGCCTATTGTGCCTTCCCTGGTAAGGTCCCAGAGCCAGCTTTTCACTCCGGAGGCAGTCAGGAAGAAAAGAATCTTCTCTGGGTGTATATCAGCGAGAGTTGCTAAAGTGACGATTTCCTCGCCAAGTTTTTTTTTCTTAAGGTTGAGTAGAGTCGGACATTCCATGAGTATGTGAAGAGAGGATTCATCACTCTCAAGACATAGTCTACATGTTGGATCCGGTGAGACTCCAATGCGTTATAGGTGTTTTTTCATGAGGCCGTGGCCACTGATTATTCCTGCTAAAATTCTTAGGTTATTTTTGTCTAAGTTGGTCAGGAAGTAGGATTTCCTGGGAGAGTATTTGGAGAAAAATTGTCTGGTGCAGTTCTGCATAGGAGTTTTAAGCCAGACTTCATTGGAATCAATATGTGATATCTTTTTGATGAAACTCCTGAAATGGTTTTTGCTGTCACCACAGAAGGGTTCAGGTCCGATAAGCAGAATTGTAGCGCCGATTTTGCCCAGTGAGTCTGTTTCTTCGTTACCAGCAAGACCCTTATGGGCTGGAATCAAGTGGAGAATGACTAGATTTTTCTTGGAAAGTTCATAGACAATCTAAGACAATCTAAGACAATCTTCGATTTTATAACAGATGAGTCCAGAGCTTTGAGAGCTGCTTGGCTGTCTGAAAAGATGAATATAGTTTTTCCACGAGTTTTAGAACTTAGGTTTATTCTAGCACAGTGGTTGATTGCAAGGACTTCAGCTTGGAATATAGATTTGTTATTACCAAGGCTAACTGACAAGTTTACTGGAGGTGATTCTCCATATATGCCAGATCCAGTCAATGACTCCATCTTAGAACCGTCTGTATACCATACGAGGTCTTGAAACGAATGCAGATCTTATAGAAATCTCACAATAAATACTGTATTAAATAGGAATAAATTATAAGTATTTATCTCTTCTCTACATCTCTACTTCTCTTTTCTACATCTCTACATCTCTGCATAATAATAAAACTATAGAATTAAAAGTGCTAGACCACTTATCACACGGAAACTACTGGACGGATTTTGATGAAACTTGACATAGTGATTGTTCATGTTCTGGGTCGGGACTTAGATCACCTTTTATCCCGGAATAAAACGTGGTTCTTCAAAAAAATATGTAGGGAAAATTCTACTTATACAGACCTAGCTCAGTAATGGCCTATCGGATTGAAAAATAAAACGCGTCACAGAAAGGCTTCTTGTCGCAATATTTATTTTAATATTCAATCACCAATTGAATTGGGTCGTATGAATAAAAACTTGAATTTGCTTTGAGTAAAAGGTTGTAGCGAAATAAAGGTACGCTTCGAAACAGAGTGAATAAAACCTACTTTGTTTTTTGAAAATTCGATCTAATGTGTTGGCCTTTATTTTTTAACCTAAGGAGCTAGTGAGCCTCTTTATAAACCTCAGTACCCTTTTTGGTTTCATTTTTCCTATATCTGCAGGACTTAAAAACGCCTTTTGCATATGGATCGCTCTGTAGCTTGCCACACCAGGGCATTCGCAGAGTATGTGTTCCGTTGTCTCCTCCTCTTCTCCGCAGATTCGACAGCAGTCATCGTCGGAAAGTCCCATTTTTTGAGATGGTATCTTAGTGGCCAGTGACCAGTAAGATAACCCTTTAGGATCCTTAGATCTTCTTTGCTTAGCTCAAGTAACTTTTTTGTTTTACTACGAGCTGGGCTTATGAATCTTTTTGCCTGCCTCTGTACTTTCGATTCCTTCCAGTATGCAGCAAGGTGATCATCTTCCCATTTCCTGCATTTTGAGTGGACGTAACTCAAAGGTAAACCTAAGTAGGGCTCAGGACCAGCGAGCAGGCGTGACGCGCCTCAAATCGCCAGACAATCCGCTCGTTCATTGCCCTCAAATCCCTCATGCCTGGTATCCAAGCAACGGTGACTATGTTGTCCTTGGCCAGATCTTCTACGAGATCGAAACATTCCCAAACCAGCTTTGGCCTGATCGAATACGATCTTAGGGCCTCAATACCTGCCTGGCTGTCTGAGAGGATGTAGATGCAGGTACGTTTAGTTCGTTTTCGTAAGCATTCTTGGACACATATCTCTATGGCGTGTACCTCAGCTTGAAAGATGTCTGGTGATTTTCCCAGTGCTATAGCTCTTTGGAACCTAAGCCCATAGACCCCATCCCCAGTGGCATCATCTTCCATCTTTGAACCGTCGGTGTACCACATTCACGTTAAACACATTTTCAAATGTTCTTCATTGGGAAAAAATTGGAAATGGGCTGGTGGGAATCGTGTGTCAAGTTGTTTCATTCGTTTCATTCCTTTTCGTCGACACACTGAGCGTTGCGGTCGTGGACTTGGTCAGCTCTATGAGGCTTTATCAAATGCTGTAGCAAATCACACAAACCTTCTACGGGATTCGAACACTTCGAATTTAGTTTCTGGAGTGAAAAAGACTCCAAAAGGACTTTACTTAAAATAAATCATAAAAAAAACCGACCAGTCGTTAAAATACCACAGCAACGCTATAAAATTAACGAACGCCTCCTTCAGTTCCGTAATATTCCCCATCTGTGCCGCCTGCAGCAATTGCATATAAAAGCCATTGGAAAGCACACGCAGTCTTTTGCACAAATCAATTGGCCGGTTAATTTTTCTTTCGAAAACACTATTTTCCGTTCTACTGGTTTCATTGGCAAAATCACAGCCACAATGGGAAACGAACAAAGCCAAGGAATCAAATTGCATAATGAAACTTTTACTGGCAGATCCTTCAAAGGCCGGCTACGACAACGAACAATAACCAGACCACATATAGCATCTGTAACGAGTTGAAACGAATACTTCCATTGATTGATAGCCCCTGATTGTTGAAGCGAACAAACCTGTGTAACTAATATCCCCAGACGTGGATATGAAGACACGGATCCAATCCTCCAAACATGTAGGTCAATCGAAAAAATCGATTCAGTCAGTTTGTAAACTCATTTCTATGTCTATTTCTATTTCTATTTCCATTTCATTCAATTCGAATTATGTTCCTGAACTTGTGTGGATGGGGCGAACTTAATCCGCAACCCATACTGTCAGGGGGTTGGTGTGCTTAAAAGTTGGAAATCCCTACTCGTCCATGACATTTTACGATATGTTTTTTTTTTTGCGTCTGCCTAAAGCCGAAAGCGAATATTACGCCTATTATTCGCATTATCCGCTTCCGTATGAAATAGTTACAACATAATGTCGGCACGCACAGCTATAAGCCTGATGTACACCACAAATCCCGGTTAGACTTATGTAGCTCCATACAATCCCTACCCAAGGTCGCAGAGGATTTTTCCCAGCCCCATACATTTTAAGCGCTTAGTCAGCGATAACAAATATTTGGACAAAAACTGAGAGCGAGCAACACACACATGCACCTACTAGTTGAAGGGTTCTGTTGGGATTTCCAGGAACAAGGGTCACCAGGTCAATACATGGAATTTTGCGAATAGAATTTGAGAAACTTGTACTGTCACATGCTTAAGTTGGAACATTTATTCGCATTTGCTGTATAATAAATCAGTTGAAGTGGAAGATACAACCATACAAACAGAGGCCGATAATCGAAAATTGAAGAGCCTGCGGTCATATCTGGTCAATCGTTTGATCTCGGAATTGGGACGAGCCAAAGCTGCTTAAATCACTCAAGCCAATCAATAATAGATCAGAAACACCCTCGTAGGCCAATGAAATATCTGCGAAACAATTTCCCAAGGCCATCCCAGGGGATGCATTAAACGTCTGTCTGTATGATATAGATTTATGTCTATACATGCGACCACAAGTGAGATACATCTTGTGGAGCACTTTTCAACTACACCCCGAGGAGCAGGGATTAAAAATTGCCTTGCAGATCGAATTTATGGCTGCCGCAAAAAATGACTTAAATCAATTACACGGCTCATTGCGGATAAAAATATTTTCACACCCAAAAGTCCAATGACGATGAGAGTTCCCTCGAGATAGGTAGCAATTACTCGTAGTCCGGAAATGGATGAAGTTACAAAGGAGCAGGAGTTGAAAATATGAAACCTTTCGTGAGTCTCTTTTTTGGGACGAATGGTTGAAGTGGGATTCGGGTTCTTCACAGATGTTGTCAAATAAAACTTTATAAACTTTATTTGGAAGTAGCTGATGTCATGCCAATGTGGAATGTGAAGATTAGAAAGGGCTTGTGTCATTGGAGGTACTTGGCTTATTCAAAGACAGTTTTCAGCGAATTTTATTAGATATGTACCTCCATTTGGCATCCAAAGAATGAGACATTTTAAGGCAAAAGCTGTTGAAAAATTCACGAGACATAAAAGACAATCCGATTCTGGAATCATTAGCGAATATAGTGTGCAGCTTTAATTTTCACTAAAATCAGTAGACTGCTGCGAACTCGGAATCTGCAATGCCCCTGAAATAAGATTTTATGATTGCTAACTTTTAGATGTAATTAAATTGCATACCTTTATGGGTTGATGAGACTCTCCAACAGGTTCTAATCTAAGATGATTAAATTCGTTAATTGAATGGCAACAAAATGCTTTCGATTGACTGCTAAGCATTTTGTATGGGAAATTTTTAAATTCTTTTTACCAGTCTTAATGGCGATATATACCTATCTGCACCTATATACCTGTTTCTGCACATCTATGATAGTACCTTTCGAATGATATAAGTTTCATTCTCCTTATTTCATGATAAATACTTAAAAAGTGCACGAAAACTTTTGATGTATATAACAAACACCTTCTAGCTCGAATAGAATTTCTCTTTTTATAAAGCCCAAACATGTATAAAGGATAAAAATCTTTATACATGTTTAAATAAATAAATACAAATATTTTGGCGCGAAAGGTCTATGGGACCCAAGGCCTAGTTTCTCACAACGATTCGTTTTGTGTGAGTTTTTAATTTTTTGACGAATGGAAAGGATCTACAATTTTATGCCGAGTCAAAACGGCGTCGGATGTTTGTCCGACGTTCCCGAGAGATGAAGCAATAGAAAAAAAGCTTAAGATGGAACTTTTTTTTCGGGATTGAACCTGGGACCCTTCGCATAGTAGTCCAACACACTTAAGTTTTATAGAAGCCACACACACTTTGTTTTATTTGAATTTAAAGATAGGAAACGCCTAATGAAAGAGGATTTATTTTCTAGCTATAATTCGTATGCGTTGATGGATGGAATTGTAAAACTGACAGCAATCGTATTCTCATAGCCTCACACTTGGCAGTTGTATTTAAATAAAGGTTATCTGTTGGTTTCTTTTTGAATTGCGTATTATTTTTACACTGATACCTTTTTCGCACTATGATGCAGGCAGTGCTAAAGGGAGATTTTTGCAAACTTATTACCACTTTAGAAATGATGGTGTGTATCGAATTTTGAAAGTTTATGGACTTCCATGTAAACACCAGTTAAAGTTTAAGACTGCCGCAGTTCAGTTTTCACTTTCTTACCTTTGATAGTCCCTGTTCGGGTTGGGTTCCATATACCGCTTATTATAAAATTCCGCCTCTTATAATCCCGTTTTTTATAATCCCGTTCCTTATTATCCCGCTTTTACAATCAAAAGAACTTGCTTAATTAAAAAAAAATCGCCGCTATAAGAAAATTAAAATAAATTAAGCAATGAGTGTTTTTTGGAAATGCAGTTTATTTTAACATTTATCATTTTTAGAGAAAATAACAAAATAAAAAATAAGTAAAAATATGACAATCTTCAATAATTTAAAAAAAAATATTTTTAAAGTTATGTTATGTGAAATTCTGCAAAAAGGGAACAAAAAACACTTCAAACCGTTAACAACATTTTTTATTTTATTAGTTCAATTGTATATTATAAGCAATGCGACGCAAAAAACCTGTTCTACTCATATCTTTTCTATTTTTCATAAATTTTTTTATAGCGCGTAACTTTATAACATTATTTTTTTTATATAATTTTTCTTGCCCATTTTGTAATTTTTCTATTTTAGTTTTTAATATTTTAAAATATATAATAATATAATAAAAAAGCGCATATAACCAACATCTATTTTTTTGATAACAATGTTTTGTAAAATAACGGGACTAGCGGTATTCCGATACGCTCCCTCCCTGTTCACCATCAATCCAACAGCTGCCTTGAGAATTATACTGGCTGGAGGAGCGCTAAGTATTTTAACTTCGGTTGGAATGGAATTCATTCAATATGCTTCACTGGAACAGATCTATTTCTAATCTACCATTGACATGCACAAGGAAGAGACCAGTGCACAAAAGTTCTATAGAAGCTGTTGGTGTTCGTGCCCTCAAGAGAATCGCCGATAAAATCCGATATGCAACCCAATTACCATGACCTTCCATTCGCCAATCAGCACAAATCAAAATCGAATACTGTCCGAACAATTGCACTTGTTTGCAGTTGCACATCCGGCAAAAAAAAGCATCTGCCCAGCCCCATATCAGATGATTCGAGGGACTCAGCGACTCTCTGCGATATTCTATGCGTTTTGCCAGCTTTAGGTCTGTGATATATTTTCCTATACTTCATTAAAATAAACTGAAATGGAATTATGAGATCCTGACAGAAATTACATTTATTCCCATTCACTGCATTCGACAAGCGTGTGCTGCGACGGTTGGCGTTAATTGGAAAGGGCTCATGTCAATTAGTGTGTAGGTTGAAAAGCGTACATTTAGCTTTATGGGCAGAGTCCAGGTCATGACCGTACATACACACCCTGACTAAGTCCATGCTGCATATACACACATCCGTGACTGAAGGAGACATTTTGTGCGAAAGAAAAATTAAGAGTAATAAAATTGCCCCATTCGTCCTCCTCCAGCCACCCCACTTCCGCACAAGTACGGAGAATAGTTGAAGAGGCACGTAATAGTCTGAAATTGTGAATGCGCATATAAGGCCGGAGAGCGCACACAGCACTGAAGACGGCAACTACATCTTCGACCTAGGCAGAGGCACACAGCGGCCAAGTACGAGCGCCTCATGTATTCAAAAAAGCAGGAAAAAGAAACGAATTCCAAGACGACGCACGATGTGAGAGATTTTCCTCTTATTGGCACTTGGAGCTGGTAAGGCGGGCGGCGACGCGACGGCGCCACCGCTGCCACCATCGCACTTCCTTCCCGATTTATGGCCATACATGGCATGTTCTCGAAATTACCCCTGGAAGATGACAGGCGATATCGTTAATATGGAAACACGACGTGCATAACAACACACCCTGTACACCTATACACCTAGGACCATGACTGACTCCTGAATAGGCGAACAATTTATTTAGCAAAATAAATTTCCTTCGGATTTATGCTCTCTACGTTTCCTGGCTCTGATCGCATTCATATATGTAATGTTAATTCCATTATTCAAAGCAATTTGCACATCCACTATACGCAGGATGGCGCAAATGTAATTTCGCGCTGAGCATCCGACAAATCGTCGAATATTAGCATAGGTACGTGATGTTGGTATCGCTCGCCATGTCCTTTTTCCTTGAAGTAAAGCTGGTTCGAATTTATTGTTAATTTGCAGATTTCTCTATGCGGGAACACAGTGACCGTTCCGACTGCAGCGACCGAGGTATTGTTGTTAGGGTCAAAGTTAGTGTTGCAAAAGTTTCCTTCTTTCTTTCATCAATCAGATAATGAAGAAGAAAATCCATTTTGCCTCCATTGGGGAAAGTTTCCATTTAATGATGTGGCCATGGTCAAGTTGCATTCAACTTGTAGCAGCTGAAAGAAGTTGCATAGTTAACTTTGAGAATTCATTTAAAAAATTTGCTGATTCGAACAAAGAAATTGATGGTCCTTTGTTAAGCATGAAGTAGGAGTCTGCGGATGGGTGGACTGGTATGGATCGAGGGCATACAATTTGAGTATTCCAGAGGTGAGCCACTGGAGCATATGAACCACAAACAGCTTCCGGATTAAAAAATGATTGAAATGGAAATAGGAAATCGACCAAGGATGGGTTTTGGTTTGGAAAATATTTAAAACTTTTCAGTGGTAGAATATCTTCTGCTTTTTTTTTAAAGAAAAGTGGGTGTGGTACCTATATAACTTTTGAGTGAATGAAGAAGTTTTGGCAGTAGTTCTGTTTGCTGTAGGCAAGACCCTAAGATGAGTTATTAAATAATAAGAGCTTATTAGTTTTCGTTTTATCTAACTGACAAATGTAAAAAGATTAACCCAAAGTCTGCAAACAAATTTTAGAAGAAAAACGCCTGATTGTACTCGGAGAAATCCGACAGTGCTTAGACCTTAACTCTGCGGAAAAATATTTAGGAATTAGGTCTTTTAATAATGTAACAGCATGCTCATTCCAATGTCGAATTTTCAAAAGTTCACTGCTCCTCATCGAATCCCTTCAACACCGAACGCAATCGCAAGTCACCTCTTGAAGGCGACCACGACTTTAATTTTCAGAAAAAAGATGAAAAATATGTTGTATAAGAGTATGAGCTGTATTGAGCATTAAAAGCCATGCTGCTGGTTGTGACGAATTAGATCTTGTGCATAAATATATATCATACCGCCTCCGATGTGACATAAACATAATAATATGAATAGCATCATTTTCTCGTATGACTTGTCCTTGCTTAAGTTGCTTCATCCAATCTGCTTGATAGGCATCTCTTTTATTTTAAGACCCTGAAAAAAATATTGCAAAAGCAGACTTGAGTTTTTTGAGTGCTTTTGAACCCAGTGAACTGGTTTTAAGGAGGTAAGAAATCAAACTAAGTCATTTCGTACGATGAAAACGTTTAAGCATTTTCGTTTTCATGTTTTCATGTTTTGCTTCATAAATCTTTGAAAACAAAAAAAAATTGTGTGAAAGGGAACAGTGACAGCAATTTCATTGACGTTTTTCAAAAAATGCAAAAGTTAAGAAACGCTTTAGTAGTAACCTGCGAAACATGACAGATAGTTCATAAAACTATAAAATAGAACAACAAATTCAAATCAGCTGTCAATTTTCAGACGACTGACAGTTGTTTCAATTCTTACGCAAAGAAATTTGTTGAGTAAAAACTAGTAAGATGGGAAATATCGTGCTCTCTTGAATCCGTTCTCTTTTACGAATTTTTCGAGTTGAGGCTTGAGGAACGACAATTGAGTAAGAATTCGTAAAAATTAGTAAACATTCGTAAGATTTAAAAGTAAAGGAACAGACCTCTCCAGTCACTGACGCCAAATCACCGTGGCAAGTGGCAGACGTGTAAAATTGAACATTGGCACTGGTAAAAAGCGAAACACCTATTCACGTAATCCTAAAAATATGCAATTTTAACAATTTTGGGAATATAGGAAAAAGAAAACAAAAGGAGTTACAGTGGAATCCATTTTTATAACGACCGACCTAACAACTTGTTAGGTTTGCTTAATAATTGCTTGAATGAGCATCAGACCAGTGATGCCAGAACGTGAGAAACCAACCATTTGTTGGTATTTTGCATCTCAAAATAAGCTAAAAGGGCGAAAGTGAATTTTTGTAATTCTCTGAGATCAGACCGTTTTGTGCGTCGTCCGGTTAGAATGACTTAATGTCGCCTTAAGGCCGATGGCCGACAGTCGCTATATCCGGATTCTACTGTATATGAAGAAATACATACTTTCGTTTTTTGCGAAAGTAGTTGGTTTGTCGTTGATATAATCCAACAATCTACCTTTAATCGAAGTTATTCCCTGTTTGAAAGGCGGCGCAGTGGCTCAGTGGTTATTGTGTTGGACTACTAAGCGAGGGGTCCCCGGTTCGATTCTCAAAAGAACCCACTGCGCCACCTCTCGCGAACGTCTGACAAACAATCCGAGAGTAAAACTGTTATGAACGAGAATTGGCCGTTTCGACTCGGCATAACATTTTTAGATCCCTCCCATTCGTTCCAAAAATAAAAAAATTACACAAAACGAATGGTTGCAAAAAGCTAGGCATAGGGTCTCTACGAATCTGTTGCGCCAATTATTTATTTATTTATTTATTTCTGTGTGTGTGCGATATCATCGACTTTTTTAATCACTTGAAATGCCTATCGATGTCAGTATGGAATTTAACATCGTTCAAGTGGCTTCTCTGCGTGGCGGGCATCAGAAATACCCAATTTTCCATGACTCTGACGCATATATTAAAATGAATTTGATCAATTGGCTTTGAGGGCCGCTGTAGTTCGTATGGCTTATTCGCATAAAGTTAGACCTGCGACTTCAGAAAACTCCAAACGAAAAATTCTAACGGTAGCCATTCACATAATATCTACGTGAGATGACCTCTACCTTGATCTCGTATCCTATTAAAACCACATGTCTTTGGTGCCCATATCATCCAATTCAGGTCATAATAAGTTTGCAATCCTCGACCTATAGACGATGATAGTCTGGCCAACATAGTTCTCAAAGAAGAAACCGCCGCGCCGGCCCAAAATCCACACCAAGATCCACTTGGATCTCATGGATATTGGTAACATTCAAAATTTGACAATTTTTTTGTTGACGTAGCCAATCACCCAGAAATGGGCCTCATCGCTGAAGATGATTTTTCGATGAATATTAAAGTCCAGTTTCCAACTGCTTTTGATAAAACAAGTTTATCAGTTGCACGTATTATTGAAAGCTATGTCTGTCCATGGTGATTTGGAAAAACGGACTTAATAAATGACAGCCAATTTGACAGATATACTTGTCAAAGTTCGGAAGGCCCAATTCGAAAACGCTGTAGAAATTCGAATACTAGATCGGCATCTTATTTTCTTTTACAGCGGACAGTGTGAAGGGAAATTTGAACAGAAATCTCAAACTGGAGCTAAAAACGATGCGCAAGGTTTCATAAATATAGAGCCATAGGTAAAGGACGTAAAAATAGAAGCCATTTTTTTTATACGCAGAAAACTTATTCGAATTCAAATGCAATTTCGAAATAATAAGAGCTTTACGTGTTTTGCCGAACTGCTCTTCCAATATTTGCATATGATGAAAAAAACCATCATTTCCATGCCAACAACCATGTAAGTATTTTGTTTGATATAATATTTTCCCAATGAAAATGTAAGTGCACTTCATATTTAATTATTCAAGGATTGCATCGAAACATGCACACCCACGGGGCAAAAAATTATGTTTTACATTGATTTTCCATCCAAAATTACAGATAATTGGTAGGCACATGTTTTGCATCTCCAATTATCATAATGGACGCATCCCAGGATTGATTTTTAATACGCACTCGTTGCTCGTAAAAATTGAATGGGAATATTTTTAACATCGGAGCATCCTGATCCTGAACAAAAAGCGCGAAACGGAAATGTAATAAATCCGGACAGAGTCGCACGCAATAGTAAAGCGGGCTTAGTAATATATATTTTATTTCGTTTCAATTCGATTTCGTTGCTGCAGTAGATTACCAATAAAACGGACTCTCACATAAAATGGGATTTCGAATCAAATGAAATTTCTTCATCTCTCCTCCATGTCATAAATTTTATGTGCGCTTTCAAAGGATAATTCGATTCACCACTGCCAACCCAGGGATATATACAGAAAAATAACAAGAAACCATCACATTCATTTGAAACAAAGGAATAATGCCGAGCTTTATCTTCCTTATATAGATAGGATGCGAAATAGTCTGTGTGAAAGAATTTCCTTCGGGCAAGAGGGTGGCCCTCGGCCTTGGCTGACATGGGAGATGGTGTCAAAAACTACATCCACAGGGATTGCTTTCTGACATCGAAATTTCAAAAAGAACCAGAGTTTATGATTAAATTGCAAAGCATAAATTCCACTAAAGGGTATTTCAAAGTTGCCCTCCTCCTCAGAAAAAGAAACTCAACATCAGACAAAGAGCGATTGCGTCTAATTTGCTGGATGGTAATTTCCCTCAGAAATAAACCACGTTACAGACGTTAGATAAACAACAAAAGCATCCAGCAACCACCTCCACTATGAATACTAATTACACTCTAAAATGGATATAATCAGCTTAATTACATAATTGGCAATAAATTTTCAATTTATCTGGGAAATTCGTTTTTCCTGGGAACCGCTGCAGCCCCCTCTCGATTGGGGCGCGCTCCGTCTAATTTTCATGTGTATTATGCAATCGACAAGTCGCCGAATAAATAAAATCTATCATGAGGCGAAAATTAAATTCGTGAAGTAAACTTCTTGAACTCAAATTGAGTCGCAAATCCATTGAGACCATGGATGGTACTACTCCCATTGGGTGGGAAGGGTCGTGTACATCATTTTGACGGTAGGGGGCGACATTTGAATTGCTAATGAAGGCAAGCCAAAAAGGCTGAAATCGCTTCGACGAACGATGATAATCAGTAAGCGCTGTCCTTATTGGCATCTGGGAGGACGACTTACGAATTCCGCGCTGTGAATCCTTTCATTATACGAGAGATTCCCCGAGCGTTTGTGAGAGGTTTGCATTTTTTTTGTCGTTCATGATGAGAAGGCTGCCATTAGAGACCTTTTCAAGATGTTTTTCCGTCCCTGACTATACGTATGCCTAATTGCGTTCAGACTTTACGGTTTTGAAGGATATTTTTCTTTGCGTTCGTTGCATGGAGAGTCGCATTTTTTTTGGAACACTCTCATTTGGCGCCGCTGTCTACACATTCAAATAATTATTTCTTTTGATGCCAAAGTTTGGAAAGTGATTACGTTATTCCAGGACAAGCCCAAGCAATTACAAACAAAAGGAATGCTCTTCGGAGAGCAAAAAAAAAATGATGGCAATTAGCTAGTGACTTTAATTTGCATGGGATGCCTGCACAGCTAATGATTTGCAATTCTTTTTAAACTGAACGATGCTAAGTGGGGATGGAATGAGAAGAAACATATTTAATGTACAAATGAGTGGGTAGGGTATGCATATTTTATTGCTGTACAATCACGTTTCGCAAATTCAAAGAGTTTTGCAATTGATCAATGTACAGGGTGAGCCATCTTTTATGTCGGTATGTGAGTATTGAAAAACTTGACAAATTGGATTTTTATATATTTTAACAATTTACTTGGAATTGTTTTTAAAAAAGGAAGGCGCGTGAAAAATTGCAACAGAGTCTCGCTCCGCAATATAAAGCACATTTGAATTATTTATACAATTTGTTTAAGACTATTGAGATTTTAAAAATCGTGCAATAGGTTCCTACTTTGAAAGTCTGACAGCGAAAAAAGATTCCAATTATTCACTTTGGAAAACTATAAAAGGCACCAAAAGGCCCAAAACCCCCGCACCGCCAATTAAAATAAATCAGAATGAAGTGGCAATCTTTTTGCCGCTCATCTAGAAGAAACCTTAAGACCGTACGATGGTTAAGCGGTTAACGACAATATAAATAGGATAGAATTACTATCTAACGATTTAACACTCACAAGTGCAACGCTAAGGGAACTAAAACGTGAAATCGAATCTCTAAAACCTAAGAAAGCACCTGGGCTTGATTTGATCACCGGAGAAGTTCTTAAAGTGCTACCAAGAAAAGCATTGATTAAGCTTCTTTATATTAAAAATGCTGCGCTCTGACTAAAACGCGTGCCGAGCCAAAGGAAAGTTGCGGAGGTCATAATGGTTTTAAAACCAGGAAAACCGCAAATAAAATCGTATAGACCAATTTTCCTTCTTTCAGCCATATCCAAAGTTTTCGAGAGAATATTACTAAGGCTATAAACGGTTATAGAAGACAATAATCTTATCCCTGACCACCAGTTTGGGTTCAGAACCAAGCATTCGACAATTGACCAAGTGCATAGAATTACTGACGTAATCGAGAAAGCATTTGAAGAAAAAATGATATTCTCTAGCGTATTCCTTGACGTCTCACAAGCCTTTGATAAGGTGTGGCACGACTCCTTAAAATCTAAATTGCGACAAATTCTCCCCGTATACGTATGCATGATATTCCAGAATCATATCTCGGGAATAGACTCTTCCGCGTTAGAAACGGAAACGAATACTCGGAACTTAAAGAAATTTCAGCCGGCGTGCCGCAAGGAAGCGTCGTTGGGCCGCTTCTCTATTTGTTATACACTCGCGATATACCAAGACAAGATGGCACAACCTTAGCTACGCTTGCCGACGATACTGCTATCCTAGCAGTTGGTAATACAATCGAAGAAACGATTGCAAAACTGCAAATCGCACTCAATAGATAAACGCATGGACGAGGGGCTGGAGGATCGTTCTTAAAGAAACTAAATCTGTCCACGTGAGTTTCACGTATAAAAAAACGAATGACTTGGCAATTTTTCTAAATTTGGGCCGAATACCCCTTGCAAACGAGGCCGAATACCTGGAAATGACACTCGATAAGATTAACAGCGTTTAAATTGCGGAAAGTTACCTATCAAAAGTAATTATTTCGTGATAGAAAAATTGCTTCATAAGTTATATTCTTAGTTGCAGTATCTAACATTCAAACGAAGAGTGGTATTTTTAGTCAGTCAGATTTTCACCTACCCTCGCAAAAAAAAAGGTTTTTGAATGAAAAATCAACCAAGTGTAGGCTTCCTTCTGACCAAAGTGAAATTTGCCCCTTTTAGCTGCGGTTTCCATCACTTTTTAAACATTGCCTTAAGCTCTTTAAAGGTCTGAATTTTGTTGGCGTATACTTTGTTTTTCAAATAACCCCACAAGAAGAAGTTCGGAGAGGGGACGAGTCTGATGGATGTATGGGTGGCCAGTCAAATCAGTGTCAACCATTCGAGCGACTGTTTGGCCGCATTGGAAGCGACGCGGACGGTCTGTCGGAAATATTCTTTAAGTTAATTCCACTCACGTCAAAATGATGAGCACGGTGACGATATGACACTGTCCTACCGCTTCAATCAATTCATTGGAAAGTCTCGGGCGTTGATAAGCAGCATGTCGAAGATCTCCCACCATCCAGTGCTCAGCAAAATTCGAAACCAAACGACGAATAGTACTGTCAGATTGTGCTGATTGGCCACCATATTTTCGACGATATGAGTTATCAAAGCTGATTGACTATTTTCAATGCCATTCAGTCCCATGGTTAAAATTGTACTGAATTGACGTTTCAAAAACATGTCTACTAAAGTTAATCGGTTGATAAATGTCATAATGTTTACATAACGATATAAAACATTGCGCACTCTTTAATATGCGATATGAGATGACAATTGCGCTGCATAATTAGAACTAAAGTTTCACTTCTTTTAAAAAAAATATGCAGCCTGCCACTGACCATAAAGGGAAACGATTAATATCAGGATTTCTTCACCACTACAACTAAAAGGGGTTTCTCTGCTTGGAAATTGTGGAACTATTGACTTCTTGGTCCTTTTTCTTCTTCTGTGCAACACGTCTGCCTCTTTGCCTTTTTTTTTGTAAATAACCGATCTTATGTCCATGGACCTTATTCTACGGTCTACCGCATGTTCAAAGGGTTTCCCAAAATACAGGCGGGATTGTACAAAAGGGCGTGGGAGCAATTTCAAACGCAGGAAAATTGCGAAATTAAAAACCAAGGACTTTTGCCGCAATCAGCAACATTTTTCGTTCGACCGATATCGAAATTATGTAATTTCCCTCTTACCCACCTCAAATGTCGAAGAAAAGGAAGCAACGCAAAGAAAACAACTTGACACACGAATCCCACCAGCCCATTTTCAAACTTATTACAATGAACAACACCCGAAAATGTGTTCAACCTGAATGTGTGCGCTGAAAAGATACGACTTTCCATTGAAGTGCAAAGTAGATGATGACGTTAGAACATTGAACATTGCTTCAACGCACGAGGATGTTTTATATCTTAAATGAATCAGGGGAAAATTTACTAAATTCATCTATTTTTTATTTTTCAATCCGATAAGCCATTACAGAGCTAGGTCTGTATAAATTGAATTTTCCTTACATATATCCGGTTTTTATCTATTTTGTAAGAACCACGTCATATTTCGTCATAAAAAGTATCCTAAGTCCCGACCCAAAACATAAGCAATCACTATGTCAAGTTTCAACAAAATCCGTCCAGTAGTTTCCGTGTGATGCGTGGTCCAGCACTTTTTATTCTACGGCTTTATTATATGTAGAGAAGAGAAGAGTTATTGTCCAAATCATTTAACTCATTTAAAAGTAAGGCTAAATTTTATTGGAACTACTTCCCTGTACGTGAATCCATAAAACTCTATACTTCTTGGGAAAAATAAAAGAAAAGACCTCTTTTCTTAAGGACCAGCCAATTGTGCAGTTAAAAAAATTTAAGACTCTGTAACGCGGGATTAATAGTTATTAAAACTTAACTAAACTATCCCAAAATAAATGTAAGCTAATTACTAAAAAATGATCTCCTATTAACTCTCAAGCTGAACTTAATTCTAAAGTTAGAGTAGCCCCTAAGTCTGAAAATACAATTTCTATTATTTCAAGTTGACCGAAATAACAACTGCCATATCCGATTTGATAAATTTCCTTATAAACTAAGCTGCTACTCGAAAAAGTTAAAAAATTGCTAGTTTTCACTCAAATACCAGAAATTTGTGAACCAGATTCCACACCCCAAAAGTCTGTTTCCACACTATGGCTTCGGTTTTACAAATATTAATAACATTTTTATCTGCAGGATTTAATAAGTTAGCACACTCATTTTTACTTGTAAGTGCGAATATAAATTTTCCACATTAGCAGAAAATACTTTTCGCCCTTTGGATTCTCTAGAAACACCAAATAAATTTCATTTTACTGGAAGTGAGTGAAAAACTTTTCAAAATGTTCACACTCTGCAGCGCTTTTTAATTGAAAACTATTTAAAATCCATAACTTTCTGGCATGCTTCGGGGATGTGGAGAAACGGAGGACCAAAGCACGTTGCAAGGGTCATTTAGATGTTCATAATCACAGACTTCTATTACACAAATTACAAAGTTTTATTATCGAAATGTAAACAGCTTTAATGCCAAAAGGGTGAATAAGCTTTGTAGGCAACCGGTGTCCCCTCAAATTAAAGGAATAGAATTACCATTTATTTCCGGTACGGTTTTTTTTTAAATCGTAAAGGTAATGGCGACTGCAACTTCCAGAGAAAGTCAGCACTGAGCGAAAATAATATGACAGGATGTGGATGAAAGCGTGCTTGACTCGTCAATGTTTGACAGTCTGATTTGGGTTTTCGCTCAAATTATGGCGGTATTTAGCAACGCTTCTGGGCGATGCAATTTTATTCAAATATTTAGGGAATTGTTAGCATTTTAGGGGGGGTTGCTTACAGTTTTCCTAAATTAATTGAGAGGGTTAGGTGTGTTAAAGACCTAGCCCTAAGATTCATACGTAAGTGGAGACGACTGCATGGCGAGATTATGGCAGACTGCTTACGAAGTTTTCCACACTCCTAGAAGAAAGGAAGAGCTAAGCAACTAGGCATATAAAAATACGTAACCCATGTTCAGGGCTTGTGGCAAGATCCCCACCCACCGACGAGCGGAAAAGCGGTCATGCCTGAGCCTCAAGTGTCTGGATACCCCTCTTGTTATGCCGCACGGAGTGCGTCAAGGGTCCTGTGACCTTGGGACATATGGGTGCAAAAAGTTGACCGGAGGTCATTTTAATTCTGGCATGTGCTTTTTCGTGTTTTGGTTGTTAAAGCGCGGTTTTAATTGTGGCTCTCTGGAAGCCGGTCAATAATATAAGGTGCATGTGATTTGAAATCCCAATTTAGTTTTTTTATTTTATTTTATTTTAATACTAATTGCATCAACGTGAGTTAATCTTAATCATATCAAGTACTTTTAGCTTATATTTCATTAAAAAAGCGGTTCAATATGGGACGAAAAGCTAATTGCTCCCAAGAAGAGCGAAATTTGGTTCGACGGCTAAGGGATTCGGGCAAAACATACAAATTCATAGCTGAGGCATTGGGACGGTCTCAGAACTTTGTAACGAATGCCCTAAAATCATTGAAAGGTAATGAGAATCGGGAAAAAATAAAAAAACCTTACCGATCAC
Organism: Cheilosia pagana; assembly: GCA_936431705.1. Taxonomy (NCBI): domain Eukaryota; kingdom Metazoa; phylum Arthropoda; class Insecta; order Diptera; family Syrphidae; genus Cheilosia; species Cheilosia pagana. The sequence goes on from OW386166.1 coordinate 114,999,545, forward strand.
TGACCGCCACATTTTGACCCTTTTGCGTCTTCGAGGACGATTTCCGCACAGATCGGAAATACAGTGAGTGCGCGTTCAGTTCGTCGAAGGCTTCAAAATGCCAATCTGCCAGGAAGAATTGCTAGGAAAGTTCCACTTTTGAGAGGCAAGAATTTATAGTCTCGAAAAGAATTCACTTTAAGCCACAAAGAGTGGAACGGACTTGAAGAAATACAAAAATGGCATAACATCCTTTGGAGTGATGAGACAAAAATCAATTTATTTTGCTCCGATTCTGGACGTAACGTGCGAAGACCAAAGGGGAAGGAATTGGACCCTCGCTTTATAAGAAAAACGGTTAAACACGGAGGGGCAATATCATGGTGTGGGGTTGCTTTTCGTGGAATGGTGTTGGTCCCATCTTTCGAATCAACAACACAATGACCCAATTTGAATACAGGGATATATTGGAGGACATCATGCTACCATATGCTGGGGAAAACTTGCCCCTCCGATGTTACTTCCAACAGGATAATGACCCGAAACACACATAGTAAAAGATTGGTTTCGGGATCATGAAGTGTCTCTAATTCCGTGGCCCAGTCAGTCCCCTGATCTCAATCCAATTGAGAACTTGTGGAATGAGGTGAAGCGGAGATTAAGGGGTAAGTTTTTCACTAACAGGGACCAGTTGTGGGAAGCTGTACAGAAACAGTGGTATTCTATACCTTTGAAAACATGCCAAAAACTGGTCAATTCAATGCCACAAACAATTTATAAAATTCGGGAAAATAAAGGGGGATATTCAGGATAATAGAGCAAGGAAACGAAAAACGTTTATATTTTCAAAAACATATTGACAAATATTTTTAATTTCATTGTTTTAGGTAACACACCTATTTCATTGGCCACGATTATTGCTATATGAATTCTTGTTTAGTCTATGTTAAAATTAATTTAAGTTAAAAATAAATCTAAACTAGTGAAACTCTTTTGAGCAAATCAAGTTTGAAACACAATTTTATCTCCCACCTATTTCTGTGACCAGAAGTATAGTTTAAGCCGATTTAAAGTCGAAAACAGAATTTGTTATAAGCATGCCACAAACGGTTTCTATTTGCTTTCTGTTCTTTTTAGTTTAGCAACGTATTTCCTGATGGAGAAGATCACATTCGTAGGTCGTAGCTATCATTGGTTTATAAAATAAGCTCATTTGCAGCACGTTGTAGACGTCATTTTGAAGGTTATATATAGGTAACCCAATCATACAACCGGAGAATAATCATTTTTCAACGCACTCTTAAAAGACCCAAATATCTTGAAAATTTGAAAATAATTTCTGTGATAGGCAAAGCTTTTTCAAATCTTTCTTCAAGCCTTTTGAAATCTACATGTAGAAATCAATTTACTCCTTCTCAAGTGGAGCAGACACAAAAAGATCAATAATCCCGTGTGGTGATAATTTCTCGTTTGACATTCACAGTAACACCCTTAAAGCACTGCCTACATGAGGCTCAATGTTCAACTGTCTGCCGCCAAGCCTTAGTACCTGTCCAGTCGGTTTTTATGATTAAGTTAAGAGCAGTGCGTTCACCTCCCAAAATGTCTAGACCAAAGTCGTTTGATTTGCCAATGGGTATGGGTATACGCCCTAAGCAGAATGAACCATAGTAAGACAAATACGCTGCCTGGTTGAAGATATTAGGTACTTATCGTAAATTCCAAAGGAATACTTTTTCATCCCAAATCAATCGCACGATTGTGGATATGAAAATCCCTCGATTTTCATTTGCTGGCATATGCAAAGGGCGTAGAAATATCTGAGTGAATATTCAACAAAAATGCTGATTATGTGAACACTATTCAGACAAACTGGCCATATAAAAAAAAGACAACCCAAACACGACCATAGGACACTCGGGCGATAATGCCTTGTGGGACAATAGCCTACTTCAGTCGGTCGAAAGAGGTTGTTCGAAATCAAATTTGTGCCAAAACGAACAAGATGCACTCGTTCAATGTGCATCTGCATAAAACACAAGAACGATTGAAAAAGTCTCTAATGAAATGGGAAGGGAAACTGTTGGCAGCACACCCTGGTATTCCTAAATCGATTTTTGGCTGCCGTTCAAGCAAAGTGGTCCATATTTATCTATTCCAAAGTGGACGCGCTGTTCCACTTTTATTATACGTATTTATAGGTTAGCCAATTGCATTTGGCTATTAAGACTGATTTAAAAATCAGCTGAAATTTAATATTAAAAGAGCACACAGCCAACAATTAATTTAGCTATTGACTGAGCCATTATGCACCTAACAACTCGGAAATTTAATTCATTTATGCACGGCCTAATTGGGAGTCACAGTTATTTACACGCACACACAAAAGATCAATAACAATGACAAAAGGTATATGATTGCTTGTAGCAAATAAATAGCTGACAGCGTATGTTATGCTTAAATCAATAACAATTACGGGGCAAACAATTTTAACTGATACGGGCATGTTTTTTGCCGTGTGCCAAAAAGGAGCGCACTCTCATGTTGCGATGAAATCGAAACCGTTTTACGCCCGAGGCGGACTTATTCGTATCTATACGCACGCAAGCGAATGAAACTATTACATTTGTGTAAGGCCCGTGCGGCTGACCGATTCAGGGTTGTAATGAAAATAATTACCAAAAAGGGCTGCGGCTGTTTTAAGAGTTTAGCTTCCGGATTGTAATCAAAATATCCGAAAGAATTTCTGGATAATGAATAATTCATGTCGCTCGATTTGGAGAAGGTCATAGAAGTATTTGCCTTACCCATGTCGGACGCAACAAGCGCTTGCTTAATTAAATGTTATGCGTCCGTTCTATGTTTCGTGTTTGGAGGTAGTCTACGAGTACATTGAAATTTGCATTTATTTAAATGAATGAGCATACTTGTAGCGGACAGAGCCTACAGCGAGCGACAGAATGAAAAACTCTCTCAAAATCTATGAAACCGCAGACGCTAACAACCCAGAATCACTAAAGCATACTAGCAGCCCAGAAAAAGAGAGATTAATGTGAGAGGTGACGGAAGATGCACACATTAAGACGCTGAAGTCCGATTCCCAAGAAATAAGGAGAACAGGATCCTGTGTGGAAAAAGTAGTAAGTAAGTAACATCTGGGGCAGCACAGGGATCGATTTTGCGACCAGACCTCTAGAATATCTCCTATGACGACATACTGCGGATGGAGATGCCTGAAGAGACCTTCCTCGTTGGGTTCGCAGACGACATCGCGGCAGTGATAACTGCAAGAGACTCTAAAAACGTGCAAAGAAAGTTGAACCAAGTCATGCGACGAACAACATTTTGGATGAATGAGCATAAGGTCTCAGTTTGGCAACAGAGAAAACTGAGATAGTCCAAATCCCGACTTCCAAATTGGCTTTGAAGCCATTAAGAGCAAGGAAGCGGTGAGGTTTCTGGGATTGAGGCTTGACACAAAACTAACTTTCTGGCAACAGATAAAGTTCACAGCGGAACGAGCTTCTAGAGTTACAACATCACTCAGCAGATTAATGGCGAACATAGGTGGTCCAACGTGCCGCTTATTAATGTCGACAACGCATGCAATTCTCCTATATGGAATTGAGATTTGGGCAGACGCGCTTTGACAGGAAAAGCATCGGAAGCAGATGGCGGCAGTGCAATGACGTGTCCGGTGTCCGACATAGGTGTCCGAACCAGCCGTCCTTGAGTGACTCCAATAAGATCTCCTAGCGGCACAAGGGTAGTGCGTCCACGACAACAAGGCGGACATCGGAATGGAAGCAGCTATCGATCAAGCAGAGCAGCAAAGGATACGGAAGTGGCAAGGGCGCTGGGGCTAGCAAAGCAGAGGAAGGTGGACAACGGGGCTGATAAGAATTTTGGCTGAGTGGAACGACCGGAAACACGGTGAGGTCAACTATTTCGTTACCCAGTTCCTCACCGGGCATTGAAATTGCAACGCTTTTCACCATATAATTGGAAAAATAAGCCTGCCAGTACGGCGACGACACACATCACACGATTTTTTGCCTGCAGACGATGAGAAGCACAACGCACAGTCCTTGAAAGCAGCATTGGTGCCTTCAACCCAGAAAACAAGGTTGAAAAATGCTAAAGAGCGACTTGAATTGGGGAAATTTGCCAGTTTGCGGAAAATATTCTCAGAAGAAAAGAGAAGAAGAACAATACCGCGGGAAAGCACGTGAGCTCGAAAGGGTGTATGATTATAGCCCCCTTAAGGTAATGCGAATCAAATCGAACTGTGTAGGCTCTGTACCAATGTTTGAAAGTTTTGAAGTAGCCACCGAAGTTGAAATTACTCAATTCGTTACCAGCCATAAAGTCCAATTCGATAGGTGAGGATGGCTTCCCAATTCGATTTGTTAAACTTATTTTACCAGAAATGGTCACCCATCTCACCCATGTAATTAACTGGTGCATAATTACGTCAACTTTTCCACAGCTTAGGAAATTTGCAAGAGTTTACCTATAGCAAAGAAAACAAATGCATCTTCCCCTGCTGATTTTATACCGGTTAGCATTTTAACTTGTCTATCAAAGGTTTTTGAAAGCAGATAACGAGGCACTTGTCACTGAACAAATTGCTTTATGCTCAGCAATCTGGTTTTAGAGCTAACCACAGTTGTGCTACAGCCATGGTTAACCTTTTTGAAGAATTAAGGCGGGAGTATGACAGGGGTTATGTTTCGTTGCTATGTTTGTTAGACTTTCCCAAGGCTTTTGATAAAGTTAATCATAAAGTTCTGTGTTGGAAGCTCATGAGTTATACTTTGGTTTCAGCGAAAGAGCACTAAAATTGATTAGTAGCTTCTCTCTGGCAGATCGCAAAGGGTTAATTCTGGGGAACGTTTTTCACTGCTGAAAAAAATAAAGCAGGGAGTTCCTCAAGGCTCAATATTAGGCCCAATACTCTTTTGCATGTTTATTAACGACTTTCCAACAGTCTGTACGCATACTTCAGTACACCTTTATGCTGACGATGTCCAACTACATTTAGCGAATCCCACTGGTAACATCAATGAACTTGTTATTTTCAATAATGAAGACTTAAAGCATATAACAAACTGGTCTGTCGCTAATGGGCTACTTCTAAATCCATCAAAATCTCAAATAATACCACTCACAAAATAATTTCGACCTTTGCATCTTTCCTGATGTTTACCTTAATAATAACAAAATTAAAGCTGTGGATTCAGTCACTAGTCTAGGCTATGTTATCAACCGAAATTTGTCTGGTTACAATCACACAAATATGATCGTGGGTCGTATCTACGGATGTCTGCGCAAGTTGTGGATCAGTGCATACTTTACCCCTCAAAAAACATGACGAAAGCTGGTACTGTCTCTAGTCCTACCCCTCATAACATATATGCTGAGGTGGTCTATTGTAGTCTTGACTCTTCATCCCAACGCTAACTGCAAGAGTGCAAGTTGCCTTTAACGACGCAGTGCGTTATATCTATGGCATACGTAGATATGACCATATTTCTGTGTTTGCTAGGGATTTGCTTGGTTGTACATTGGAACAATACATCAACGCTAGAAATTGTATGTTTTTGAATGAATTGAATTGAAAAATGTTTTGAATTGAATCGGCGGTCTCAAGATCCCAAAAAAATTCACCCAGCCGTGCCACACAATGCTGAAAAGCACGCGGTAAGCAGTGATGCCACTAAAAATAAGGAAATTTGTGGTCAAAGCTGACTGTATAACCGATTTTATTTGTTTCAAATTCTGTCAAAAAATCTGGTCAAAAGTTAAAATAAGAATTTTTAATCAGAAATCCAGTCAAAAATAACAAAGAAATCTTAAAAGTAGACAAAAAATATGCAATTCATTAAGAAGCTTTGCATTACAACGTTTTGCAGAAAAGGTACTTTCAATCAAATTCAGGCGCCGCTGTAGTTTTCTAGGATTATCCACAATAAATCGGATTCTGTTTGATAATTTGAGGATGTTCGTCAAGTATGGCAGAGTTTCATTTGAATTTTGCAAGTCTTTCCTTATTTTTAGTCTATAGAATAATATTATTTTCCCGGTCGAAAAATCGGTTAAGGGCCCAACCCATAGAATTCGTCGCGTCCGTTGCGGCAACGTATTGCACTGACAGGTTAATAGAATACACACAGTGACCCATAGGCATCGCACACGCCGGATGCGACGGATAAAGTAGGTCTACTTCCTACTTTTCTGTGTGCGGCATGCGCTGACACTTGACAGTTGGCACAGCGGGAGAGGAAGCCCTTTCATTGGTGGAAATACTGAGAGTGAGAGAAACCGTCAAGGCGGTTTGGAAAAATTCAAAATAAAAATATTTTGTGGCGGCCAAACAACTATTTTTAAGAACTCATGTGAGTATATTGTGTTTTCAATGCAATTCGTACCCAAATTTTTTTGAGAAACATGTTTGAGGAGCATCTCCTTGAGACTATGTATGAAGTGAAGTCATCGGTGGTTAACATGTGCGACGGATTCTATGGGACTGCTCGTTCCGTCGAATACGTCAACATTGCCGGATTCTATGGGTTGGGCCCTTTAGACCGGATTTTAAAATGTTCTCCTGTCAGAGTAAAGAGAATTCTGTCATATATGACCGGAATTCGGTTAGAATGGCAACACTGGTGCAAAATGTTCCAATTCGAAATGAAAAAAAAACCGATCAAAAATTGGGATCCTGTGATTATTCGGAAAAAGAAAACCGATCTAATTTCCTTCCCTGTGTGATAAAACTAAAATTTGAAGGCTTAGAAAACACTCTCACTTTTCAGAACTTCCCAATCAACCGCCTACAGGAGCCATAAATAAACTCATGGAATCCATGCCGACCTCTACAACCTATTTCGACTTCATGCATAAAAGTTAAGGATCAAAGGTCCATCTAAGTGACAAAATGTCAACGGCGGGACTTAAAAAAGTCACAGAAAAAGACACCATAATGATATTTTTTAAGGTTGCATCCCTAGCATCCGAGTAAAGTTCAAGGTGACATCCGCTACTGCTAACTGAAATAGTGAAGTACCAAGGAGTCTTGTCAACAATATCCCCTGATCCACATTCTAATGCTCATATTTTCAAAACAACTCACACTCTGGCCAAATTAATATTTCATCTACACAAAACACCGCAAATATCGTAAACATTTGTGTGGGTTGTTCCCCTGAAAATTCACCACCCGCCACCACCCACTCAAGTGTCTACATCCCTGGCATGTGAAGTGAATTCCTTTAAAGAATGTACCTACTCCTTGGTGAGACACAATTTCCCTGCCAGTTGGTGTATTAAACCATTTATTTATGATCTTTTCGCACGTGGCAGACAATTTACTCCAGCCCCCCGTGTCACAAAAATAATTGTCTCCTGCGTCGCAGCTGTAATCTACGTGCGAATTAAATTTACGAAAATTAGATATACGCAAACATACTCCTATTTCATCGTAATTAGAGCCATAATTTGAAATCAAGAATACAAATTTAGTGTTGGCACCTTGTCACGATACGGTGGGCGGCCGGAGCGGCGCGGCGCTTCGTGTGCCTAATCTGTGCATAGTGTGTATAATTAAATTTGCCAGTTAAACAACCATTAAGTCTGGCACTCTGGAGAATAGGCACAAGCAATCATTATAAATTTCAATGCTCACCTTCTAATTCGTTTTCCATTAACGAGGACGGAATATTTAACTATGAGAGGTGGAGGTCCTTCGAGGAGCAAATAAGGCGGCTTGTTTGTTATTCCCGCACTGCCGAGAGTGGCAACCGCTACAAAAATCATAACGACGACGATGACAACAGAACACAAATTTAATTTAATTTACAATGGAGAGCAAGGCGACGAACGACTACCGACGACGGCACTAATGGAAAAAATCGCATTACGAGGGTTGCGCGACCTCTTCAAATGGAATAACATAGTGGCAGTTATCCGGAACAAAGGAAAATTGTCCTGATGATGATGTGGGTGCTGCTGTGCGGGGATGTCCTCAAAAGGAGATTATGGCTGTCTGTGCATTTGAAGGAAATTGATACCAATATTTCCAGCCAGCCAGCCAGCCAGCCATCTATCCAATAATAATGAAGTGAATTTGCTGTGAAGCTTTTAGACAGGGTCGGGTCTTTGTCTTTCGCCTGTGTAACCGCAAAATGTGATTGCCGTGGAGTGGAGTGTCTTGCTTGGGTGGGTTCGCCTCTGTCCTGTGTTAAGTGGTTCAATCAACGACGGCGAAACGCTGCAGGCGCAGGTGTGTACTGTGTACCTACCAAACAATTTGTGGGACGCTGTGCGGCCGCCAAGGGGTAGAGGCAGTTTATTCAGATTAGAAGGTCTAAGCAAGTTTTAGGATCGTTAATCGCTAAAGTTGATGGGGTGCCTAAAGAGATGTGCGTATTGTTTTACGGACTAGAGGCTATAAAAATGAACGAGAGCCCATTTCAAAGTTTGTTAGGTACCTGCCTGGCTTGGCATGGCAATCTACTTTCTTATTAGTTTGACGTGTTCAATACTTGGTTGGGCTTGTACAAATTTGGACCAACTAAAGTTAGGGCTTTTTGATTTTTTTTATGCATACGGATTGAATCATTCAAATGTACATTTAAAAAGACAAAGTTTTGTCATTAATGGGCAAAAATGTTTCAGCGAAGATGCTTCTGAAACTGCTGACAAATTTGTTTAAAAAAAGGGAGGCATTTTCTGGCTCTATTATTAGAATTTCATTTCTTGGGCAACATTTTTCGCAAAACTAAAGAGAAATACTTATGAAATTTTGACATAAACAGCTTTTGAGCATAAATTAAAGGCCACTCTGTCAAGAAATTTGTTGATTTCATTCCATGGACACATGTTTCGAAAACAAGTTGAATATTCCTCGTTCAAATGTTAAAATAGTTCAATCAAACATCATCATTATATTAATACGTAAACACCGAAAGTTTCCGTACACTTTTTAAGTATTTATCATGAAATGAGAAGAATGAAAATTATATCATTCGAATGGTACTGTGCCATAGATGTGCAGAAACAAAATATCGTAGGTATGTGTCGTCATTAAGACTGGTAAAATGAAGTTAAGATTTCCCATACAAAATTGTTGCCATTCAATTTGTCGCCGTCATGTTTTCATAGTAACGAATTTAATCATCTTAGATTAGAACCTGTTGGAGAGTCTCATTAACCCATAAAGGTATACAATTTAATCACCCCTACAAGTAAGCAACCATAAAACCTTATTTGAGGATCATTGCAGATTATTTATAAAAAAAAATCAGCATACTCGTGTGTATACTTACGATCCTCTTACACGTAAAATTTTAATGGACTTACCTGAAAAGAAAGAAGAAGGTTTGTTTAAAAATATTTGTTTGGTATAAGTACTAAGTGCTAAGATCACAAACAACGAAAACAAAGTAAAGAAGTTTGGTGAACAAAATTTCCCATGAAAGTATTTCCCATTTTTTTAAAAATAGGCATCGGTGATGAATTTCAAAAAAAAAAAGAAAAAAAATCCCCCCTGAATAAAATTGGAACAAGAAGTTGCATAGGTTTTTTGTGCTATAGTGGAAAGAGAAACTGGAGCCAATTTAAAACAGAACAGCAATTGTTATATTCTATAGTACAAGAATTTTTCTTTCAAGTTTTATTTTGAAATTTGTAAAAAAAAAAAATGGACGCTGTCAAAGGCGGATGAAGATCTACTTGGTCGTTTCGAACGAAAAATTCTTCGAGTGGAGATTTAACAGCGAACTCTACGAGCTGCCCTGGTCCAAAAAGTACGCATCAGTCGTCTAAGATGGCTGGGAAATGTGGAGAGAATGGACACCAACGATACGGCCCGAAAAGTCTTCGATTCCAACCCGGAGGTACAACGCAGTATAGGAAAACCTCGCCTTATGTGGCGAGCATAAGTGAATGGGGACCTCAACCAACTTAAAGTGCGCAACTGGAGGCAGTTAGCCTAAGATCGCGCTAACTGGAGAGGCGTATTGGTTGAGGCCTAGGTCCACCCCGGACTGTAATAGGAACTTTATCGGATGTAAGCCGTGACATTTTCAATGGTTTCACCACGAATTGCAGCATTTTTTTATTCCTTATTGCCGCTGACATCGACATAATGATCAGAACTGATTTTTGTTCCCGAAAGTCATAAGGAAAGAACTTGGAAAGAACTCCAGAGAATGACGAATTCGCTAGTCTCTTCTTTCTTGTCTGTCTAGTCCTTGGCTAGCTGTCACTAAATCGAACACGGGTATAGTAAGGACCATTTAATTCACTCGGAATTGAACACAACTTGGCGATTTTTATTCTCAACTTGGGAAATTGTTTTATTATTACTCAAAGTTGACAAGCTCAACTTTGGATATTCCGAAGTTGAGAAAACTGAAAGTTTTAGAGCAAACTTGGGATTTTTTAAGTCAAATGTCGGTTTTTTTTTTTTAAATCTCTGTTTTTGACTGTGCAAACTTAAAATCAAGTGGCGAAAATAATCAAATACCTATTTATTTCTAAAACTTAAACAATGTATCGTTTAAATTATTTCTGGGAGGATTGGCCATCGTCTAAAGAAGCGAAGAAGACGAGCGCAATTTGGTCTACAAGATGCTACCAAGTGTTGGACTCGAAAAATGGGAAGACCGCTACTTTTTATATCGTTTTTGTTTAGTGCTCCAGCTTATAACGAATTCGCTGCTGTGCGACTTTATTTTTTATATGGATATAGGTAGATACTCCTTAAGATTCAAATACAAAGTGACGCACGAAATACAAATTTAAAGTCAAAACTGACATATTGTGTGCCATGTTTCACCAATATTATAGAATCTGCCAGTTAGCCAACTTTTGAATTCCAACTGCGGAGTTAAGAATTAAATTATCGAATAAAAGCAATTTTCAACTTGCCGCTCAACTTTCTCTTTCAAATCAACTCCAAAGTTGGTCAACCTCGGAGTTATCGGGAAGTTAAACAAAAGCGAATAAAACGGCAATAAAATGAGGACAAAATATTACCAAAATCACCTCAAATACGAGCTTAAATAACAGTTGAACTAATTGCGATTGAAATTGGGATAGAATCCCACGATATGAGGAATATTTTCTTTTCCAGGGAACAGCAAATGTTCGAGGAACAATTCGATAGCCCTGATTGAGTTCAGTAACCTAATTTAAATAAAACCGCAATTTGAAAACGACATATCAAAGCGAAACAACTTAAAACTGCCACTTGATAATTTCAATAAAAGTGACTTTTAAGGGCATTGGCATGTGTGAGTTTTACAAAATTCAAAACGCATCAAAAGTTCCTCTAGTCGACTTTTGGTTCATTGATAGTTCTCCCAATAACCGCTCATTGAAATGAAGCTGTTCGTCGAGAACATCCAACCAGAAAGATGTCAACATAAACTATGCTGAATTTAGCTGCTCCCAAGCCACTTCTACCAGGTTGGGATAAGGACTTAGAGTAAATATCAAAATAGTCGTGCAGATTTAAACTCTGAAAAACCTTGAATTTATGTCACTTCACTGACAGAAATGTTTTCTCATATCGCTGTGTTTACTGTGGCCAAACATATCCACGAGATAGAGTCCGCCACGGATGAAGCAGTAGCCAGAATCAAGAATTGGCTAGAGTTTCCAGTTGGAAACCAAATAATTAGATCAAAGGAGTAATTAATGAACCTAGGAATAATGCTCAACAACAGGTTAAGCTTTAAATCGCACATCCAGTACGCCAGCAAAATGGCATCACAGATGAAAGCAATTCTTTCCCGGATTATGCCAAACATCGGTGGCCCTGGATACGCCAGAAGGATTCTGTTACCCAGAGTGGTCAGCTTAATACTGATATACGTGGCACCGGTCTGCGCAGGGGCTCTTACAACGAAGGAAGCTCTCGTCAGCATACAGGCTCTGCGCAATAAGAACAATAAGCGGATTCCGAACAATTTCGGCCGAAGCGTTATTGCCGATTCCCATCGACATTCTCGCCAACGAAATGCAAAGGATCTACCTTAGGCTAACAGTCAACAGGCAAGAGGTCATCATAAGGAGAAGGATAAAAGAAGAAAGGGCAACATCTAAAGCACTATGGCAAGTACGGTGGGATAACATGGCAAAAGGCAGATGGACCCACAAACTGATCCCAAACATCGAGGTCTGGACAAGAAGAACAAGCGGGGATTGCAACTACAGTAAAACCCGGATAATTGCCTCACCTTAAATTCCCATTTTGACAGGCACTTATGCGGGTTAGGCAGTTATAACAAAAATCCGCATTAAGTGCTCCGAATTTTGGTTCTCAAAAAAAGGTACTTATGCGGGTTAGGCACTTAAGCAAGAGGCACTTATCCGGGTTTTACTGTACCTACCCAATCCACTTTTGTTATCACTTTCGCTTCATTGTTCTAGCTTTTATCTACGTCATTATGTACTTAATTCAACTGTATAAATAAAATAAAGTTGCTCAGTAAAAAGAGCTGAATATGTGCGATATGACATGAAACTCTAGAAGCACTTTTAGAATGATCAATTTAATATGTGTTTAACTTGTGAGTCCCTTACCAAAAACCTGTAACTTTAGGATGCATTTACAAAGCCTCTGAAAAATAAGCACATAGTCAACTCGATTGCTTTTTGAAACAATGAAGCGGCATCAATAAACTACAAACCGAATTACGACAGGCCTTGTTGTTCTGCCATTCTCGTTAGTGCTAATTCCTAATAGACTATAGATATATTGAAAGTGTCATTATGAGAGACGAGACCAAATCTGTTACCAGAAGATAATCCAGGCATTAGAACTGCCCATTTATCTTCATGCTAAGGAAAACCAATTTATTACTCGCCCCTTTCCTTTCGTGTTCCGGAAATTAATTACGATCTCCATCAAGCCAACACCATACATCCCTTAATACCTCTTCGGAGCATTTCAGCTCTCTCTCTTTTTCTCTCTCTCTGTCTGTTGCCACTGATCGAATCCACTGCGCTCTGCGATTGTTGGCCCTCGAAAAGGCTATGCAAACCGCAAACAGGTGAAATTGAATACCTTTCAAATCCAAACGAGAGGCAAACAAAAAAACGTCGATAGAGCTTTTTTCTTTGCTTGTTCATTGTCTCCCCGCTTTGATTCCCATCCGCCGGAGAACTGTGGCGGCGGGAGACGGCTGCGGCTGGATTATCATCGTCGGGAATGTGGCTTCGGTGCCTAGGAACAGAATAAAATTCGATCACCCAATAACACCATAGTGAATGAGAACTCATCACGTTTAACCTTTTGTTTCCCCAAATTCCCATGAGATTAATTGAATTCCATTCGCTCTCTTTATTGCCATTGCCTACGTCGTCGTCATCGCCGTCTTCGTCGTCCTTTTATATAGTCATTGTCGTCTTAGTTGTAGTCGTAGCCCTCGTTCGAGAAGAGGCTGAATCTGAGGACATAAATATTTATGAAAATGCCAAGGCAAATCCGACAGTGGTGGGCGGCGAAAGTCATTGCCGGGCCTCCTCGCACCATAATGGGAGGCCATGCCATAGAGCTATTCATCGCACACATTTCTTGGTTGGCATTAGGGGTTGACTCGTCGTCGAAACAAGCAGCAGCCAACCCCAGCAAGATAGAGCGAATCACATTCTAACAATTCTATCCCGAGGCAGCAGATACTTTGTTTCCGAACCCAAGTAAGACGTATAGTGTATTCCTGTATGCCGGCAATAAATAAAACGCTTACGCGAACGAAAAACTTGCCACTTCTCGGAATGACTTCCGACGACGAGATGGCTTCATCGTTTCCCTGTTTCGCCTCTCTCCCTCCATCGGAAGGGGGCAGACAGAAAATACACCGCACCAACTCGGGTAAATTGGAAATTTTATAGTTTGGAAATTGTTTTATGTATACATCGAGAGAGTGGTTAGCATTTTTTATTCATTTGAAGTGGTTTCCGTATATCAGCCCTTGTTCGCCCCGTTCGCGGTGGGCTCAAGTGGCATGGAATTGCTCAGCGTGAATATATAATTTAATAATCGCTCTTGCGAAAGGTGGTTCCACTCCAATTTGGAGTAAAAAAAAAAGTACGTTATTAAAATCAGGATGCGTGCATATATTTCCGTTCTGCCAGGCGATCCCTTTCTATGACAGCCGGCCGTTGATGCATAGTAATGCGATAGCTACTCCGATTGTCCTGCACATAGTCAGAGTCACATCAATAACTCTTGACTTATTCACTTCACCACTTGCCGGTGAATGAATGCTGATGCTTTAACATATTCCAATTCCAACTGAGATCAAATCGATTTTGTGACCCGTCTAGCAAGGACTTTCGTTTCTACATGATGAACGTTTATTTGAGTGGCAGTGACATTCGATGTCGGAGAAATACGTTTTTGGAGCACACACACATCAGAAGGATGTGAACTTCATATGGGGGTGAATTGCCAACGGCAAAGTCAATGTTTGCCGATGAAGAACTAAGGATAACTGATAGCCCAGGTTAAATACCTACCCACCTCCCAACAAACAAGGAAGCTATGAACTCTTATTCTGCCGATATAATGGAAATTATTTCGCTGGATTAACTATTTGTATAGGTATCGTGTGTAGGCATAGGTCTTTTTGTGCGGGAGATTGGAAGAAAATATGATTTCTTAGAAGGGATGATGAAGGCAGCTTAAGGCGGTAATGAATGGGGATAAGGGTTTCGATGATTAAAACAAGGGGATTGTTTGTTATAAGATGGGATTACATATTGAACCGAAACCGCTTCATAAGTTGGCAATAACCTATTGAGAGGAATTGGTTGTAATGTGCTTAGACTTAGGGTGTTTCGAGTGGAATAAATAGGGGAAGTTTGAGGCGCATTAAGGAGCGTCTAAATCACTTGTTTGCGTTGAATGTGACAAAATATGTGATGTGTGATGGTAGATGTCTCTTACGAAGACGTAAAGTACTTGGCGGACCAGGGAATGTAACCAACAATCACATCTCGCACAGTCTCTAGCTTGTGTGGCCCTAAGGCTATCCTCTAGTGCGTTGTCTCTTCGGAGTGGGCGAAAAGACTCGAGCTTGTGATCTTGCATCTTCTACGTTGAATTTAAGTTTTTTGACCTTCTCAACATCGATCTAAAACACACAAAGTTCGTAGAAATGAATCATTCTCTCAAAATAGCCCAAGAGGGTTTCAAAAGTCATCGATAAAGCCCATTCTACTGTAGCGTATTGCATGATTGAGTCCTGCACAATTTCGATTAGGAAGAGTGACTCTGTCACTCGATCCTGGAGGTAGTAGAAGAAGCCAGGGCTTCGTTAAAGGAGCAGGGAATTACATCAAAAGCCGATTTATAAATCTGTTCTTGGATGGCTTGGAGATACCATGAAGCTACTCTGGAAAACAAATTTCAGAGAACACCTCAGATTCTATTGATTATTTTACATTTAAGAAACCTACAGATTAACTTCTATTCTTAGTATCACGCCGCCAGGTTTGGGTGTACCTAAACATGGCTTACTCATTGAGAAGTCATACAAGCCTTGGATATTTCAAAGTTTTCAAATATGAACGACTTTTAGAGGCAAGTCTGAAAGGCAGCAGTTTGTCAAAATTTATATGGGCTGTGTTTTTGTATTGCGACCTTTTGGTCTATTGTACCCGTCCGTACCCCTGCTTAACCCTCGAAGAGGTATATCATAAGAGTTCTTCTCACATAATTCCCTTCGAAATCATTTTAGAGGTTCTTGTACCTACTCTTATTTCTCATTAGCGTACGAAATCCGTCCTATAGACTCCCTCGTCCCTCCAGTCCAGTTTCCTTTAAGAATCTAAGGATGAAGAGCTGGGTCTAGGGACAGTATTTCTTTATCAGATAATTGGCACTTGCACATGCTCAAGCATTTCAGTCTTTTGTAAATCAGTGCCCCACATGATCCAAACAGGTGTACGTGTACTGGGATTTTACTGGACTCGTCGCAGAACCTGCAGAGACCTTCTCAGATATACCCGCAGCTTCCTGGGTGTTCCTTGAGTCTATAATGCCCCGCTAGGAGGCGGAGATTATTTTTGCTCATTTCGATTTCGATGCAAGCTTGAAATGTTCTTCGGTGGTATTGTCCCAGAAGTTTCTTTGATTGCAGTTATGCATTGATTGTCGACACTATTCAAGACAGAAGTTGTGATGTGCTTTTTCTCAGGCCGAGGTTTTGCTCGCTGGATCCAGGTCCACGGTTTACCCAAAGAAACACTCAAAACTCTGGTTTATTCGCCCTACAACTGCGTGGTTCCTTAGCGGCCCAACGACAGCGTGGTTCCTAGGATGAGGAGGGAAGTAAGCCAGCTGGGATTGCTGTTTGCTGGTACTGCTGAATTTACGAGGCCGATTTCCCAGAGGGAATTCAGCCGCCAGAATTTAGGAACAAAGACCGAAGTCACTTCCCAAATGGGAGCTTTATCTGTTACACAAAATTGGTACGAATCACACTTAGACAGGTCTCCCCGAATGGTACTTTCATTCGGCTACTCATGCTTTTCCCACCACTAAGAGAGTGTGACTACGTGACCAATGCAAATTCTTAATGTTGTCCATGGAATTGGTGCAATAACCGCCAGTGGGGTGTCTTTGGCTGGCTGTGCATGGTGAAGACAGTGGCGGCCATAAAAGTGTAACGAACGGTGGCGTTTCCTTACAAAGTGCCCATGAATAATTAGTCGCCTGAGGACAAAGAACCTTGTGAATGTCAGCAGAGAAAATATTGGACATCTTATCGAAATACTTACTGGCCGTAGGTACTCCTATGAAAAAATAGGAGTTGGAAACGTAATTTCCCAACTACTTGCTCGATACGAAAACTAACTACACAACAGACAGGAAAATCGCAGCCATTGCCGACACCAATACCAGTCAAGTACCTACTTATCAAGGTTTCTTCAAAATGTTGAATGCTTCCATCTTCCATGAGTAGGGAACAACAATCAGCTATGTCTGGTAGTTCAATGGACACCTGCTGCGGTCTTAGCGAAATGTAAAGGATGTTGGCCACCTTAGATTCATATAACAATCTACCACCCATTGCGTCCCTTTTGCTGAAGTTAAAATCTTGACAACCCGTCATCCACTTGGGTATCAAGCAAATTTTGATTATTTCGAAGAACACTGTGACACTCAAATCCAAAATGTGAGCTCGACATAAACACTGAACCCACTTTCATTGTGGAAAATATTTCTTTGAAGAGAGATGCTTTCGACAAGCAACTGTGTCGAGCTGTCCATCGTCGTTAATGTTTGTTGCGCGCAGACAAGAGTCAATTTCTCAAAGGAGAATCGTTTAAAAACTCTGCCAGCCGGCGAGACGGTTATTAGGCAATATTGCCAATTTGAAAGCACTTTGTGACACTGAAGTGCTCCCAACCAAAAGCCGAACAAAAACCGTCACAATGGCTTGCTCTCTGATTTTGAATTCGTCACTTTGAGTGTCTCCCTTGAACACAGCCCCTTTAAGCTGTAACTACAATGCGTGAAAATCTAAATAACTTAACCGTAGCAACTCGTTAACGCACTCAAGTGTAGCCAATTCTGGCCTCCTTTCTATAACTGCTTGACCTACGCTTTGCTGGGCACAAATCCTTGTCTGGTTGCTTAAATGTTGACTCATTTTGTCACTCCCATTGGGGAGTTGATTATTTCATGCTTTGACGGACCAAAAGCACTCACTCCGAGCCAAGTCAGGGGAATAATATAATTACCTTTCTTATCTCATTGCCTTGATCGGATCCTGGTCAAAGGGCAAGGATATGCCCATTCCGAATGATGACGCAGTCAAATGAAGTCAATTAACTTAATATAAGGTCGAGTTGAGATCGACTTCGGACTGCGAGAGAGAAACAAAATTAGAAAAATTGCCCAAAGGATGAAAGGCGAAATGGGATTTTTATCTCGGCCTGCCATAATGGAATGCTATCGAACAAAGAGGACTTTTCAATGGGCACGCATTTCTGCCAAAGCAGATGAATATTGTGGAAATGGTTCCGCCATCGTATATCATCGCAGTTCATTGAATTCTGTTATCCATGCAGCCCGCTTTTTTAATGGGGAATGGGAAGCGAAACAGCTGGATAAAGGGGTCATCAGCAGCAACTGTCACAGGGACTTTATTAATGAACCACATTAAACTCAGAGTAGGTATGTATGGTGTATCTAAAGGACGAACCATAACCAGCGTCTGTTGGCGCACACACACAATGTCCATGATGACCTTCGCAGTGTCCAAACTGTTTACCATCTCAATAAAACATAAAACGAAATAGATTTCCAAAAAAATCCATTAATCTTCTCGGGGAAATTTATTTATTCCAGCTTAGAGATAGGGAATGTTGAAAGCTGCAAGGATTTATGATGTCCTGCCGGCTCATGAGCGGAGTGCTGTTTATTCCCACTTTCTTTTATTTTTTCCTTCGTTCTGCTTCACATTCACGATTTAATTTGCAGAGATTCCCGCCGTCTTTTTGCCATGGGAAAAAATGAGAAATTGTTTGAATGTAATGGAATTGTATTTAAGACGAATGGTCTTGCAGCGTTATATGGTATATGGACCGGAGATTACTTTTAAAAGATTGAAACATGAATTGTTTATTGGTGAAAGGAACTCTGATTCCAATTATGTGCACTTTGAAAGAGCAAACAAAGCAGAAGAAGTTCAAGAGTCCGTCATAACAATATTGCAATCATCTTCGGGCACTTCGTTAATTAGAATAATGGGATTACTGTAGCTGGAGGCCAACTATTTCTCCCTGCATAAGGACAGCCTGAGGGAAGTTGCAGTTTCTTCGTTCAGGCGGATTCTTCTTCAAAAGTAATGGTGAAATCAACTTAAATTCCTAACTTACTGAGACCCTGAGAGCGACAAAGCTGATCTAGCTACAACTGAATTAAATATCAAGTCTACCGCTAAAAAGTCATTCAGTAGCCATTTTAGAAGAGCTTTACTACGTACGAAAAAAAAACGCAGAATGAATCTGACTCGTTTTCTAATATTTCGAAGAACCGAAACTACATTTTTGCCGATGGGGAAACTTACATCGCCAACGATTATTTGTTCAAGACTTTTTGTTAAACTGTGAAATTTTTCTGCATTTCAAAAAGGGTGGATTTTGAATGCACGGAAGAATACGTTAAAGCAATAACTATTTTATTTGCTTAAAATCCAGGTATTAACATAAAACAAATTCTAAAATTAAATGTAAGCCATGAGAATGGGACTGAGTGAATTGAACTGAAACTGATACGATAAGCACTTGTTGATTAAATAGCATCTGTCTTTAATTTCTTCTAGCTCAGCCTATGGAAGGATCAGCAAGATAAATGATGGCTTAAAATACTCGGGGAGATATTGGCTAAAGGGTCAGTTCAAGATTTTTTTAGATTGGCCAAGTTCTATTAAATGAAATGGGTTGGGTTCGATATCCCTCTTTTTATAATCCTGATTCTTAAAATCCCGTTATTAAAATCCCGCTTTTTATAACCTCGCTGTTTATTATCCCAATCCCGTTTTTTATAATTCTTTATTTTAAGAAATCGCTGCGATTTTTTTAAATAAAGCAACTAGGTACTTGATTGTAAAAGCGGGATAGAAAGAACTTTAAAGTAAATTAAGCAATGAGCGTTTTTTTTTTAAATGCAGTTTATTTTAACATTTATCATTTTTAGAGGAAGTAACAAAATAAGAAATAAATAATATCAAAATAAATTTTTAAGTAATAAATATGACAATCTTCCATAGTTAAAAAAAAAATTAAGTAATGTTATATACAGTAAAAACTAAAAACATTCGGATGCATTTTCTTCTTGGTCGAGTATTTTTAATATTTTTAAATATATAATATTATAATAAAAAAGCGCATATAACACACATCTATTTTCTTGATAACAATTTTTTGTAAAAAAAAACGGGATTTGCGGGATTTTAAAAAGCGGGATTATAATAGATCTGAATTTTGAACAGTCGGGATTTTAGAAGACGGGATTTTAAAAAAACAGTATTTTAGCAGACGGAATCTTAAAACTTTTATTTCGGGATTTTTGAAAAACGGGATTTCAAAAAGCGGGATTCCGATACGCTCCCAAATGAAATAGCAGTTTGAGTTAGGTAGTGTTAAAATAAAAAAAATTGCTGCCTCTTTTTAAACCTTTATAAAACGAATTTTGAACAAAAAAACCGAGATAGGTATTCGATGATTTTCTATTTTCTATAAACAATCAAAATTTAAAGTTTATAAGACTAACGGTTCGTGAGTAACAGAAAAAACTTCTCTAAAAGGAGTAGGGAAAAATGATCAGCATATTAACATATCTATAGACAAATTCAGAGCTATCGAGAGAGCATTCTGTTAACATTTTCGGGCGAAAAATCAGGACGGCGATCTATTTATTTTTCCCACTTCAGTGGGCCATCATATTAAATTCCCAAATAAATTTAAAAAAAATATCTCACCCGAAATTTTAATTGTCTTGATACATGATCTTTACGAAATTTATTATTTATATTTTTTTTTAATTAATTAATTAGAAAGCTTAAAAGGAATAGCACTTCGCATAAATGACTACTGAAGTACATACACTTTTATTGAGATTGTCTAGAACCGTTTCGCACAAATGTGGCTGAATTTTCTTAATACACCTCCAAATTTCTTCTTTCCAGGCGTGCGTCGGTGTTCGTGTGCTTGTTTACATAGAAATTTGACTTTCAAAAAGCCCAAACAAATAGTACAACGGCGGTAAATCGCAACATCTGGATGGCCAATTCCTATTGCAAAAACGACCGATTGCACGATTATGGGCAGTAATTGATTTGTTTCTCTGGCTGTATGGCATATGGCACCGTCTTGTTGAAACCACATGTCGGTCACATCCATATCTTGTAATTTAGGCACTTAAAACTGGGTTATCATGTCACGATAACGAACACCTTTAATTGTTACTGCCTGACCAACCGCATTTTTAAAAAAGAATGGTCCGAAATCCACACCAAAAGTCATGCGTTATGGATGCGCATCTGTTTCTCAACAATAACTCGTGATCTTCCCTAATTACTCCCTGAATTTTTCAATTATTCTCTTCACAGCTGAAAAACCTTCATCATTTTTAAAATATTCAATTTAAGTGCCTTAGTATAGCAAATCATTCATCCGCTGATACAGCTTCTCTATATTGTCTACGACTACGAATCTATTCACATAAGGTAACGTTTTCTTGGATCACAAACTAGTTTTTTTTATGTTTAAATAAAAAAAAAAGATATGGTTACATAGTTTGTCGAGATCAAGACGATATTAATAGCACTGCAGGAATATATTTTGCAGTCATCGAGTTTGCTATTATTTTTTTTAAGAAAAGTGTTGCCAAATATTACTTCCAAGAGTATTTTAAATCTGGAATCGATCAATAAATGAATAAATAAGTTAACTTTGTCAACTTTTTGATTTAAAATAAATCACTTTTGCTGTAGCCTCTAACCGAAAATTAGTTTGAAGGCTTTTTTCGTAGTTCAATGGAAAAATCACAAAAACCAAACAGTTCGCCTAGAACAGATGTGGTGGTCGTTAAATGGCGAGCAAATTAAAAATCCCTACGAACTCAAATTCCGTCATAATTTACCACAGGAAAGATTACTTTGTATATAAAAAGTTATCCTCTAATAAAATTCACTTCGGGCCATTAGATTTATGCACTATAAAGCAGCAACATAACCACAAAGCATTTCGTTTATAAGTCCCTTAAAAATGTACATTAAAAAGCTCAGCCAACGTTTCACTCTGCAAGGATACAAAAATTCATAACGTTCACGCATGAGTATCTATAAATTAAACTGTTAAAAGGTCCTCCCACAGTAGCATAAATTTAACAAACTCCAACAAGTGTAAAGATGTGCAAGTCCCCATCCAACTCATATCTCTTTAAGCTGAGTTAAATTCACACACACACTCATTCAATTTCCATCATAAAAGGACAAATTTCCTAATATTACTTTCTATTCTTCTTGGGTGTCAACTTTTATTGTCTACATTATCAATGGGTGTTGTAAATTACCAACTTGCTGAATCAGTTGCCCGGGAACACACAAACCAGACATGTGAACTCACACCCTTTACATTATTACTTCGTGGCACGCAAGTCTAACACATTTAACAGATTTTGCCACGCGATATATGAAATATGTGTATTTTAGCGACAGTAAGCAAATGTATCATGTATCTAATATCCCTCGGTATTTTATTAGTCGTAGACTGTAGGCGGGAAGTAATGGGATATTGATTCTCCCTTAACATCTAACAATCCAAAGAGAGAAGATATTTTTCATTCACAAAGGAAACCTTTATGCGGAACGGATTATATTTTTATGGCAACATTAACATGGTATGACTACAACAGAAATTTTGGATTGGGCGTACCTATAAGGATTGTTGGCTAATTTCTTGGCGGAGCTTTTAATTCTCACAGAATTTTAGGGATGGAACAGTCTCAAGGACTTTTGCGTAGCTTAGGGTAGCTGGTTGCTTATGGGTAGATAGAAAAACGGTCTTTGCTAAGAGGGGCTTAGGTAGGCATATTCTGAGAAGCGAGTACCTATAACAGGTTGTGAAAAGACTGGGCTACGAGCACACTTTTTGAAGCGAAGCAAATGCAACCCGGTCCTTGGACAAGCGCCCTTAGTTATACTGGTTATACACTCCAAGTTGGAATCGAAGACTGCTGCCCAAAAGGAATCGGATCGAATATTTCATACAAACAATTTTGCTCCTGATATAGGTTGAAGCTCGTTTAAGTACATCATTTCACAGTCAACTAATATTTTATTTCTTATTTCCATAGAAAGGGGCAGATCGAATACAAAGAAAAATAAAAAGAAACGCGACCTTTATTCTTTGACTTCTGATGATGAGACCATCGAAATCCAGTTAGCCGACGAGTCCGATGGGCCCCAAAGACTTCGAAGAAAATATGTGTGCAGGTTGTAGGGAAGACTACAATGGATGCAGTGCATTATAGATAGCTTTCGGTCCCACGACTCCTGCACTCATTTTTAAAATACTTGTGATAGCTGTGGCAAATCCCAACTGCAAGTAAATCATCACGCCATAGTGCCCACTAGGGTAAGCCATATTACCCCATGCATAGGGCATTATGGTTTTTTATAGAACATTTTTAATTTATTTTTTTTACTTCTTATATCCATGAATTTGTAATTTTATTTTATTTGTTTTGGTTTTATGTTTCCTATATTTAATAAATCGTTTTGTTTTTTGATAAAAAAAAAAAAGAGAGCGTGCTTGTGACCATGACCACACGCCAGATGTGAAACTTTTCTCGATAAATGTGGATGTTAAATTGAACTGTGTTGTATGTAGTTGAATTTCATTAAGAAATTTAATTTAAAAACCAAATCTTTATAATATTATAATCCTAATTCAGCGCAGAAGATAATTATGCTCATTAATTTAAAAAGTTTTTATAACACAATCCAATCCAAAATTTTCTATTTCTATGTCGAGAGTTTTTGTGTACATTTTGTTTTCATATCGTCAAATGATTCAGTAGTTTAGTGTGTGTGTAAAACCTAGCTTCTTCAGTTACTCCAGCGTTTCCATATAAGTATTCACTTTGAGAATTCAGTTGAAAAATTTTTAAAAATATATCTTTCCAAAAACCGTACAAACCAACAAAATCTCATTAAAATTGGTTGGGTGGCTAAGAAGATCGACAACAGCGCCACATATCGGGTCCAAAACTATCCTATCCATCAAATTACAACCAACCATATCCACCCACAAAATTTCATTGAAATCGGTTGAGTGGTTAAAAAGATCGACAACAGCGCCACCTATCGGGTCCAAAATGGTCCTATTCATCAAGTTACAACCAACCATACCCACCCACAAAATTTCATTGAAATCGGTTGAGTGGTTAAAAAGATCGACAACAGCGCCACCTATCGGGTCCAAAACTATTCTATCCATCAAATTACAACCAACCATATCCACCCACAAAATTTCATTGAAATCGGTTGAGTGGTTAAAAAGATCGACAACAGCGCCACCTATCGGGTCCAAAACTATCCTATCCATCAAGTTACAACCAACCATACCCACCCACAAAATTTCATTGAAATCGGTTGAGTGGGTAAAAAGATCAACAACAGCGCCACCTATTGGGTCCAAAATGATCCTTTTCATCAAGTTACAACCAACCATACCCACCCACAAAATTTCATTCGAATCGGTTGAGTGGTTAAGGAGTTTTACGCGGCGGCATATCGATGGCGACAGACCAATTTCCGTCTCGCACTTCCGCTTGGTCATTTCCGCTTTCATGAATCGATTTTACTCCCAAGTCGCGCCATAAGATGTTTCACATCAAAAATTGTTCGTGTTGAAGTTATTTGTTAAAGAAACAAAGAGCGCCATAATGCCCGAAGTTACCCTACTTTTAAATACACTTAGACATTTATTTGGGGCCCTACTGTTTTTTTTCGCTTTTTCGAAAGCAGAATAAAATCTACAACTCCCGGATTTACGATTTCAAAAGTGGAGTTTTGATACCTAGCAACACGTTTCCGACTGTCAAAATCATTCGAATGTGGAAAATTTGTTTCTACAACATATCACATAATGGAAATTATTCAAATATATAGTAAAATGTAAGATTTTGATAAAAATTCCTAGTGATATGAATTTTAGTAATATATTTTCATTTTTGGAAATCTTCCACAAAAAAAATGCATACCAAAAAAGGACAATTCCAAATTTTGGTTGAGTTTATGTGGGCACATCCAGATTTGGCCAAAGGAATTCACCACGGTGTTGGAACGCGGCGATGAAATGCAGCGTTGTGAAAAATTACAGATTATTTCATCATGCGGAGCGTTTGGAATAATTTTTCACATTTTATATACTAAAAAAAGGGAAAAATTAATCGAATGTGTTCGAAATTTACCATTTACGATATGGGTGATAAATTGTTTAAAAATGCAGTCTTAAATGCTGAGATATGGGAGCGGGAGGCAATAGCAAAATAATTTCTCTTTTTGTAAATTTCGTGCACCCAAATCCTTTTTCTTACATATCAAATAAAAGCAATAATTCGTCCTCCGAGCTACTTGACATTTTGTTAGAAAATGAAAACCGGGAGCCATGTACATTTCCGTCAGGGCTGTCGTGTAGTGTCATGTAGCTTTCTGTACGGTTGTACTGCTGCACTGCACTCCCTCTTTAAGTACTGCTTTTTTAAAAGATGCGCTTCTCGGATTAGAATTTTCCAAATAGCTCCTTAAATATTCACTTATCAACATTTTGTAGGACATTATTATCAATCAATTAAAAAAAAAACTTTTTAAGCATCTGAAAGACGGAGAAAAGTCCCATTTTATTCACTCAAAGGTCAATATGAGAAATTGCTTTTATTTACTCCAACTTGAAATTTCCAAAATTAAGAAAACCCGAAATTGGCCAACTATGAACTCCCCGAAAATAGTAGAAGTTAGGAAAGCAACTTGGTTTTTTTTTGTCTAAATTTAGATTTGTTTGGCGGTTTCGACTGTTTTATAAGCAAATCACGTGACAAATGTAATTAAAATATTAATATGTAAAATATTTTAGAATAAGGTCTGTGAGAGATACGAAGACAAGATTAAAGATGTTACCACTTGTCGGACTTGAAAAATGCGGCGATCGTGACTTCATCTGCAAGCGGTACGTAACAATTGACGCGATTTATTGTACGGATGTCCGCATTTTATCAACAATCTAATCCAGACAATTTTAGGAATTGTGACGGAGGGTTTTCCATTAACGTTTCAAATGTCGCAAGTTATCCAAATTTTGAATTTAACGGCAGTGTTGAAAATTAACGTAGTAAATAATAGTAACTTACAACTTAGAGTTCAACTCTCGATTTCAAATCAACTCCGAAGAGGTACTGCTTTGTACTGCTTTTTGTGGACTGGTAGTACTGCTCCTTTTTGTCTTCAAAGGACAGCCCTGTTTTCTGTCTATCGTCCTCTCACGCGGCGGATAGACATCTTATCTTAATCTTACCGCCGCGTAAATTA
The DNA here is from genome assembly GCA_936431705.1 of Cheilosia pagana. Classification (NCBI taxonomy): domain Eukaryota; kingdom Metazoa; phylum Arthropoda; class Insecta; order Diptera; family Syrphidae; genus Cheilosia; species Cheilosia pagana. The sequence continues at coordinate 115,025,641 of OW386166.1, forward strand.
ATCTCACCGCGGCGTTAAAAACGCGTTCTGTTTGCCGAAGCCTTAAGAATAATAATTTTTGCTTTTTAAGTTCTCCACGTACGTATATTTGCTTGATTTTGTTTGTTTGTTTAGACAGATCTTATACGAAATAAATAGAGACTCGATAAAAAGAATTCTTAGGTTAAAAAGGTATTTAGCATTATTTTTTGTATTTCGAAAGTATTACAGAGTACCAGTGTTGTAACTCGTGGGAAATTTACCTTTTCGTGGGAATTTTGATGACAAGAAACCGTCTCGTGGAAAAAAGGGAAAATGTAGAATTTTATGGGAAAATCGTTAGCTTACAAAAAAAAAATTTTATATACTTCAATTTCAACCTAGGATCCTATTTCTATTTTCTTACTCAGTGTTTACAAAACAAGCCGATCTAAATTGCTTGTTAGTTAATAAATCTACTACAAAAAAAAACGTAGAAGTACAGAGTAATGACTCATTTTTGTTTTCTTCTTCATCACAAACGCATTCTGATTTCCCCTTCTCACTTCAACCGGTATTTTCGTTGTTTTGGTATTCATAGTAATGAATTTATTATTTATTTATTTATTTTTTAATACTACAAACTTTGTTGCTCATAAAAATATTAAAATAAGGCGTGTTTCTTTTTGTTTTCTTCAAAATTACTTCAGTGGGAAAATTGTGGGAATTTTGACTAGATGTGAAAGGGAAAAATGGGAAAAAACATAGTTGTCCGAGGGAAAAACCGTCGCAGGGTGATAACAACACTGCAGAGTACCCATTTAAAAGCGGAACGGAAAGCGATTTCGAAAAGGGATTGACTTTCGGAACGAAATAGAGAGTAGGGCCCCTGATCAGACTTTGAAGAAGTACATTCTTGCTATCTGAAGAAGAGGACCTTTATCTGGCAAGGGAAATTTTCCGGTTGATAAAATATCGTAAAACCGCTCTAGACCAAGCCCCTTAGAGTTAAGCTCTTTAATGTGAAGTTCTACCAGATTTGTCGATGTTGAGTGTCCCAGAACGAAACCTACCTAAGCTACCTTTAATTCCACGTGGACTGCGCTGCGCAAGTGTTAAACGAGATGATTTACATTATGTAGGACAGTGACTCCAGTTCAACTCGCACAAATTGCAATAAATCATTTCGAATTACATTTCGATTACACACAGCACCAAATGAAATAAATATGTAATCCCATTTCCTGTGGTGCTTTATTGACTCCCCATCCTCAATCTGAGTGATGAACACTTCCGCTGCCAACGCATCGAACTGCTTCATATAATGGCAACAACAAAATTGACGCAGAAAAAAGGAATACGCCAAAGTACCAGCTCTTCACCTCTACCTATACAGGTTACGAATACTCAGTTCAATGTGACAAATTTTATGAGTTTTTGAATTTCTTTTCAACTTACACGCACGAAATTATTACCCTTCACATATTACTACCCGAGGGCTGTGAAATCAAAAGAGTCTCACGACAATAAAGGTATTTCAAGTTTACAAATTTTCTGCTAGGTTGTCGTATACTCTCCACCGTGATGTTTGTGATGCCTTTGGGGAGACACCAGACACATGACATAGTGCACGACACGCCAAGCAAAGGAAACAATCCACATACGCTGCTGCTCTTCCAATCGGATTTTGGATTGTGGATGTGTATTAGGGCGTAATATAGGCCATGTAAAGTGGTTATTAAAAATGGATGCTAGTCGGAGTAGGGTTGGGATTTTAATAGCAAAAATCCAAAAAAAAACTGTTACCCCTTCGATGTTGGTTGCTGGTAAGGTCCCAGAGGTTCATTTTTAAATATTATATTGGTGAACTTTTTGGAAAAGTACGCAAGATGTTAGACGGCTCCTTGGGGATAACGTTGCTTTTTTTTGCTCCCTACAGTTAGCATGACGAGATTTATCGATGGGCTATAGGAAGGGATGTTGGGCGAAGTTAACATAATTTGCAAAGTGGATGTAGATGTGGAACAATTTATAGAGGTTAGTTCATAACGACCCATTCATTGCCACCTGCATTTTTAATACTAAATTCGCCAGTTAGTAAACCACACTGGAAGGGATGTTATTCAATTGAATAGAAAATTGGTTCAGTTCAGTCAAGTCGACAAGATGATATCGGTCAAATCGACGCCGTCACAATTGATTGCCATACGGGCTCGTTTTATGGCATTTGTTGAATGTTGAATGTTGTCCTTGAAGGCTTCTTGGCTCTCCGGTGTTCACGTAAACACGGGACTTCGAAAAACCCTACAAAAAAAGGCTGAAAGGTTGAAATCGGGCGATCTTGCGGGCCAGTACAAATCGCCAAAACAAGAGATGAGACGACCCGGGAACGCCGCCTTCAGAATATCGGTTGTGGCTCGCGCAGTGTGTGCCGTAGCTCCGTTCTGTTGCAACCACATGTCCTCCAGTCTTAATTCGTCCAATTGCGGCAGAAAAAAATCGGTTAACATGGCCCTATAGCGTCTGGTCGATGTTTTTGGCGCTCCTGGGCCGGGCACTCTTGGCAACGTCTCGTGTGGTCCCATACTCTTCAAGGTTGGTGGCCAAACGGCGCAGTGTTTGCGCAGTCAGTGTCGGATGGCCGTAACGACGAAATTCACGCTGCGCCAATACAGTAAAACCCGCATAAGTGCCTCTCGCTTAAATGCCTAACCCGCATAAGTACTTTTTTTTTTAAAACCAAAATTCTGATCACTTAAGGCGGATTTTTGTTATAACTGCCTAACCCGCATAAGTGCCTATCAAAACGGGAGTTTAAGGTGAGGCATTTACCCGGGTTTTACTGTAATATACTGTACATACGCAAAAAAATGGAGACGATTATTCCACGTTCTTGGGGAGTGTAACGCTTCATGGCTTGTTCACTTGCATTCTACATCTGTCTAGTCCACAAATTTGACAAAACAGATTTGACATTGGCGGCCATTTGCAAAAATAAGAGCATCTTCCAATAGATGTGATCTCTTTTGGTCCACCTTGTAATTGCATATTCCGTAAAGAACGTCGTGAAAATCACCAAGCAAATAGAACGGGACGGACCACTTCAAGTGTTGTGCTAGAAAAACGTCCACTGAGTTGTTGGGTTTATACCCACCTACTGCAACTATCTGCAAAAGATACTTGCACATTTCAAAAGAGCTCATAGACAACATAAAAATAAAAAACCATGAGGATTTCTCAACGTCGAAAGAAAATCAAATTTAATATCACAAGCTCTGCGGCGACTTAAAATATAAAAAGCCAGTGACAAGTGGGAATTACTTTGGGGTAAGTTTCAACACATAACGAACAAGGAACAACGAACAACTCTACCCCAGAGTAGCTATATCTAGAAAATAAAATGTATGAGGTTGGCATTTTACTTGACATGTCATGCTGCATCATTCTGTGCCTGAGGTGCAATTTATAAATCTATCATAACTTCTCGCAAGTGAGCGCGCACCCATATGGTGGACTTTTCTGGGAAAGGACAGTGATACTGTTTTAAGTTTTACGTTCCTGCAGTTGTGCTGTGTTTGTCACATCTTTCAAGTTGTAGTTTTACCTTTCACTTTAATATTATTGATGGGTAAACGATGTACAAAAATGTATTTTGCTGAGAAAGGAGCTCTGTAAACTTTCCAAATTGCAAATTCATGTCAATGTGTTGTTTGGGTGAGTTTCTATGCGGCTATACCCACAATGACGAAGTTTTGTGATGGGAATTAAGTTATTCGGTGGGAAATTCATTCACGGGATGAAGAATTTTGACACCAGGTTGGCCGAAATATTTGTTTTCTGAGCTTTACATTGACAGCAATGAAATATGATGTGCACGACTGGGTCACCCGAAACTTTGACGTTCATTGCAAGTTGTTATTTTTATTTTATACATTGAAACTAGCCCGTGCTTCGTATAAGGTCCCGCCCACATTTCGCAGTGTTTCCTTTTTTTAGTGATGTGCAACGCCGCTTTTTGAATACTGCCACTTTGTGCAGAACGCCATTTACAAAATTTCAATGTACACGCATAGTATGCGTCATTCCCCGTTTTCTTATCCCGCTTATTTAATGCAAAGTGAATAGGGCAATGCAAATCAAAGTTCTAAACTTTACAACATGAGTACCCAGAAAAATCTGATTTTAACTATAAAAACAAATCTTTATAATAAATTTAATAAAAATACAGTTCAGATGAAGTGTATTCATTAATTTAAAAAGTGTTTAGGTTTTTTATATTATTTATAGTTTTTGTTTGCACGTTTTTAACATTTAAACAATTTGAAACCAAGCATACATATCCACAAAATGTTATTAAGTTTGAGCGGTTTCGGAGAATGAGAACAGCGCCACCTCTTGAACGGTAATTGAATTAAACTGAAAAACAAAATGTGCGCCTATACAGCGCCACCTGTTGAGAATTCTCCGACTTATATTTTCTCCTTAACTTTTGCGTAGCAATTTTAAACAAAATGACGATACGACTGCAGGTGGCGGCAAAATACAAAAAGTAACAGCAGCTAGCAGTGCTGCCAGATATTTTCATCAGAAATCGTAATTACTAGCTTTCAAAATCGTGGAAATAAATCAAAATTTGGAAATAAAAAAAACACAGAATAACGCTATTACCTATACTTCAATTTGTTACAACATTTTGGATAACTAAAACATTTTTCTATTTGTGGGCCTACATGTTTTTACTACTGTAATCTACTAGTCTACTTCCTTACACATTCATAATTGAATAATCCTAAACAAAATTTTGACATAGAGTTCTGTGGATAAGTGTTACTAAAAACAGCTTCCTTTATTCAAAATCTGCAAGGCTTATCGATGGATATTGCTCTACCAGCATCGCCAACTTTTTCTGAGGACTTCTATGTCATTTCAATGAAAGACTCTAGCTCCAGGAGTCCAGGTATTCGTTAAAATAACTCATTTTAAACACAACAGAGTACAGAGCAGAGCGATCTGTCAAAATGTAGTTTGAAAAAAATGTCCCGATCCATTAAATGGGTGCTCTATATTTTGATAGATACACGAAGGACATTAGCAAACAAAAAATTTATTTTAAGTTCAAGCTGCGTTCCACTCGGCTAAAGGGATTCTCTTGGGGAGAATTTTGTATGGGAGCTAAAATTAAGCAGCGTACTAAGCTTTACTACAAAAGCAGTATTCAAAAGCATTATAAGCAGAACTACAGACGGGCGGGTTTTACTTCATCTTCACTTTTTAAGAAGACATTTGGAAAATTGCAAATGAATTTTTGTATTCGATAAAGTTGAAAAATCTTAGAATTTCATGTTTTTTAGCTCAAAACTCGCGGAATAAATTTTAGGCCCTAAAATCGTAAAAATAAGCTAAGTCGTGGAATCTGGCAACGTTGGCAGCGAGCGCGAGGTTAAGTTCATCGGCTTGTAGTAGTCAAGTCATCGGGCTTTTGCTGCTCGACTAATGACAATGTTCAGACGCAACAGGTACAAATCTAACCACCGGTTAATTTTTTGTTTAAGCATATTTTTAGAAGCGGTTGTCGATAGCAGTAAATATTTGCAAATTCTCACCTATTTTGTTTAAAAGTTAGGCGCTTTGTGTGACTACTATTTCTTATGACTCTCTATTATTTTCTTTCTGTCAGTAAAAACTACTGTGTCTTGAATGTTATTTTGTGCCGTAAAAGTGTAGAAACGAGTCCCAAAAATATCAGAGTAGATCTTCAATTCAAAAGAAAAGAGATTAGGTACAGAAAGTTACTATTGTTAACCACACATGCTGGAGCTCTGCCGTTTGAAAAAAGAACACGATTTTTTTAAGAAGTTCATCTACAAGAACTAGGTTCCAACCATTGAAACTATCATAAAATGTGATTCTAAAGCTTTCTGGTCGTTTTTAAATACTAAACGGAAAATGTCCAGTCGGCACAAAGAGCCGTAACTATACATTTTAAGAACAAAAGCAATATTTCAAAGTCAGTGGTTTAGGCAAAGTCACAGAGGCGGATGGCGATCGAAAAAGCTAAAAATCGAGACTTATAATCGGCCCTAGGAGGTATCCGTCGGAACAGAAAATTCTCCGCAACGCAACTCCGTCGGAGGCTCAAATCACATTCGAAGTATTCGCTTTCGGAAAAGAAAAGGCTTCACTACGAATCTCTTCTCTATCTCTTCTTCTCTACATATAATAAAACTGTAGGTAGAATATGCCTGACCGCGCATCAAGCAGAAACTACTGGACGGATTTTGACGAAACTAAGCATAGTGATTGTTTATGTTCCGGGTCGGGACTTAGGGTACTTTTTATCCCGAAATATAACTTGGTTTTTACAAAATAGTAAAAAAAACGGATATATGTAGGAAAAATTCTATTTATACAGACTTAGCTCAGTAATGGCTTATCGGATTAAAAAATCAAGAAATATGTGACTTTAGTAAATTTTCCCCTGAATCATTTGAGATATAAAATATACCCCTGCGTTGTCCTGAAGCTGAGCAATGTTCAAAACAATGATTTAAGACATTGCCCAAAATTTTCCTTCAGTTGATTCTACTGCCAGTTGTCATTTAGCAGTGAGTATCCTTGCAGCAGGTGCTGTTCATTGTGATAAGTTTGGAAATGGGCTTGTGGGATTCGTGTGTCAAGTTGTTTCATCAGTGTTGCTTCTTTTCGCCGTCATTTGAGGTGGGTGGGAACAAATAAGAGAACTTTGCGTAAATCTTTTTTGTGTAGACTTTTTAGTAGGAATTAAAATTATGTTTTTATTGTCTTTCTCTTTGCTTTTAGAAAGGTCCAAGGGAAGAAACATATTTATAAAAAAAACGGCGGGTGAAGCAAGGCGAGCACGGGTCAGCTAGTCGTAAATAAATCTCGCAACCGATTTCTGTCGGAGGATATCGGAATCTAGCTGTCAAAAATTTAACAAAAAATTCACTACATCGCACTTCAACGCAATTCGCCGATTTGCGTTACAAATAATCGAAGCCAAAATCCTCCGAATCGTAGGTATAAAATCGGAGAATTTTACATTCCGAAGGATACTTGGCTAGGGCAGAATTAATGTTCCACCCACCTACATATAGATGTATTCCGATTCAAGAACCCCACCCATAGTCAAATAGCTGCCATGTCGGGTTATATAGATAAAAGTTTTAATTATCGACAGAGTAAGCAACTACTTTGCATTCGCGGAACTAATTTCCAGAGTTCCGGGAAACTGAAAACTGTTCCTCTTTATCTAGAAATTTTGAACGAAATGCATTTGCAAATACAAACCCAACTATATACTGATTATTTTCATTATGTGATGCACTCACACTGCAAATCCATTTCAAAACTCATTACATTTGCTGCCAGTAGCTACATCCGTCTATTTGCCATCGTTACACTGCCCTCATTCCAATCGACCCTAAATTAAAATTCTCATTCACGGTTACATATCAAACATGAAAATGGTTTATGGTCACTTCCAGGCACTTCGTAGCGCTCGAAGAACTATAGCTGGCCAGTGCTTTACACTCCATCGCCATCGCCATCATCATCGCCATCATCATCATCATCGCCATCATCATCATCATCATCCTCCTCCGCTAACTAGGTACGCAATCATATTTTTGATTTTATCCGATTTTAATTCAAGTTTACGACCCTTCGGCCATTAAAAGTGATTTTCCGCGGAGACGACTCGTGCAGGTCCCTCCGGACATGTACTCCATCAAACACTTGACTTCCGCCACGCTGCGCTGTGCAATAATGATGCACTCGACGGAGAGAAGGGGCGCATATTGAGGGGTGTCAACGTAAGCTTGTATTATATAGTGTTGTGTGTTCATAAATTCACAATTTTACGATGTGAGGTTTACGAGGTGCTTAGTTAATCGTAAATGTTTTTCAACAGCACAGGCACACACTCGTACAATAGTGGGTATATATACAGCCGTAGGCACACACGCGTCCCGTCCATAAAGCGTCAAGCGTGCTATCAAGCCGTGTAATTGTTTATTTGGTTGTGAGAGGCGATGATGTGCTGCTGCTGCTGCTGCAGTTGTTGGGTGCTTTGGGCTTTAGTGTGTATATATTTCAATTTTATGGCTCTGGTGATGATATTTGCAACAATTTCGCGCTAAACATGAAATATCGTCCGCCAAGCAGGAGCACTGGCGAGAGCCTGTCGAATGCCAATCAAATGAAATTGATTTTCTTCTACAAAACGAGGTATGTTTTACTTTGTAGTTGTAATTGACTGTTTAGCACGTGGTAGGGTGTCTCTCTGTCTGCCTTAAGAGAGAAATTGCAATTTTGAAAATGTCACCTCATTTATAATTATTATCATTATATTAATACGTAAACATCAAAAGTTTCCGTACACTTTTTAAGTATTTATCATGAAATGAGGAGAATGAAACTTATATCATTCGAAAGGTACTGTGCCATAGATGTGCACAAACAAAAAATCGTAGGTATATGTCGCCATCGTCGGCGCAGTGGCTAAGTGGTAGTGTGTTGGGCTACTAAGCGAGGGGCTCAGGTTCGAATCCCGAGAGGGCCAAATTACATCTTAAGGTTTTTTTCCACTGCGCCACCTCTCGCGAACGTCTGACAAACATCCGAGAGTAAAACTGTCATGAATGAGCTTCTCAGTTAGCCGTTTGGACTCGGCGTAAAATTGTAGATCCCTTCCATTCGTCCCAAAAATTGAAAACCCACACAAAGCGAATGGTTGCGAGAAGCTAGGCCTTGGGTCCCATAGACCTGTCGCGCCAAAATATTTATTTATTTATATGTCGCCCATCAAGACTGGTAAAATGAAGTTAAGAGTTTCCAATACAAAATGCTTAGCAGTTAATCGAAAGCATTTTGTTGCCATTCATTCGCTTAAGCTGTTTGTTTATTCAGTGTAATGTGAGGACTGAGAAAGGGATCAATTTGATTCTTAAGAAGTGGTAAAGAAGTCAAGTCGAGCTATCCTAGTTCAGCTATGTTTAGGAGTGGTCCCAGAGCGGTCGTACCATGAGAATAATCAGAGGATTCAAACCCTTTCCCACAATTTGACTCAATGTGGTTCTGTCGTTGCCTTTGGGTGGCACAACGATGCAGCTATATGGTAACGACAATCCGTTTAAAGTCTATGCAATATTGAAAAACTATTTTAATTCTTAATTGTAATATAATTTTATTTAAACTTTAACGAAGGTTTAGTGAGAGGAGCCTGTTGCCCAGCACAATATACTTAGCTGACCGCACAAAAAAGATTAATATGAAAAAGTTTTCTTCGAGACGAAGTACGAGTAACCTCGCGCGAAGACTTGACACAACTCGATTGTCAAAGTGAACGAATCATGGTGATGACTTATGATGGTTGCACTCAGCGCACATAAATTAATGGACGCATAAGGCGAGCCCTTTTCGCTTATTTTTAATTTTTTATTCCAGTAAATCCTCTACAACTCTTTCTTGACAGGTATATATTCGTGATGAGTTAATGTGCTTCTGCTATCGGGCACACTTTCATGTCCACTAATGTCGTCGGACTTCAAAGTTCAAATCTCCTCTGATTGCGTAGCAGTTTATTAAAACTCAACTTCACACGTTATTAGGTGAGATTATGAAGAGATGTGTGATGGAGAGACCTCATCACCTCCACTCGGAGACATTTATGGTTCATTTTGCATCCCCTACCTCTGTTTGAAATGAGACAGAACAACCAAAAAAACACATCGAGTTGCTGGCCAGCTTGGGAACCAGTTGATGTCTGAAATAATCGTGTTAATTCTTGGGCTGCTTGGCGTGCAAAGAACTTTGATTCTGGGATATGTTGCTGCCATTTTTGGATAGTCGGGAAAATTTGACTATACTCTATCCACTAATGGTACGAGTGTCCTGTGATGCAAATTAATGCCAGCAACCTATTTATTTTCTTTTTGCATAATTTCGGTCATAATGTTCGAGAGGTGGGACATTTCTTTCTTTTTCCCAAAACTCCAAACTTGCTTCTAGAAAGATAATATTTAGACTAGTCCGTCCTCCGTTCCCCTCCCATTCAACACGTTGGTTTCAGTCAGCGCTGTCATACTGTTGAGGTTATGTGACACCTTTTTTTAAACAATTTTCATCCAGCTAGACTTTATTTCAGATCATCAGAAGCCGAGGCAATTGTTGAAAATCAACCAAACTCATCGAAGGTGTCTGTTAAAAATTGAATAACAAGTTATGTAGAAGCAAATGAACCGACATCCCAAAACGTTATTGTCTTTCCAAGTTTCTGGAAACATCAATCAATTGTAACCCAAAGCTGCCGACAGACACATCTTCGCGTCCGCAACCAAACATACATCCCTTCTGTTGAAAAAAGTTTTTGCCATCCGAATAAGCACTCTGCGAACATCTGCGGTCGCCATATTGAAATATATACACCCAAATCTGATAAAACGAAGAACACATATAAGTCGGATACACAAGGGTTACAGATTTAACAAGCGCCCGCCACCGGTTATCCAGCGGAGAAAACGTATTTCAGGTGCTTTACAAAATTCTTCGAACTGTCACTGTGGAAACTTATAAAATCAACGGAGGTGTTGAGGGTAACTGTGCTGGTGACATTTTTTGAATGTGCGTCAGGAAGTTGCAGCGAAAATATAGACCGAGTGCCACATCAAGGAAATTTAAATTGGAAGGGCAATTTCGGTCGCGATGAAAGCTGGTTGAGTGTTGTAAATTTTCAAATTGATCCTATTGCACTCGGTGGCATCGCTGTTAACGTTTTCTTTAAACCGAATGTTTAGGGGGAATAAAGGAGCTTTAATTTGATACCACTTATTTATTATGAGATGAGACTGCAATTGACGCTTGGTATAAATTGACAACGAAATACAAAATGACAGAAATGTTTAACTAAGCATAACCGCTCTTATAAAACTCTCCTAAGAATTATGAAACAAAAACTGTCAACGGAAACTCATAACTCAAGTCAAGCTAGAAGCGGTGTAACTCTTGGTTTTCCATTCCATAAAGCAAAATATAATCGTATTGGATTTTACTAACAGAGACAGCTGCTTAAAATGCGACAACTAATCCTTATACTATTTGAAGTGACAACTGTCAGGTTTGGTGATCTAAGGGCTTTAGACACAACTACATCTCTAAGACATTATTGCCGGCAGTCATATGCCGATTGCACAGTAAAATAAAATTGTATAAAAATGAATACTTAAACAAACCTTAAAAAAATAAAAGATGCATACATTTAATTTGTTTTTTAAATTGTCTCTGTGATTGAACTGCAGCGGCAGCGTTAAAAAAGCACTAAAAAATTTGTTTAAACACTAAAAAAACGCCCAAACGCTAAATCTACCTTTTCGGCACTAAATTAAAATGTTGAGAGGGACAACGCAGTAGAGGAAGACCTCGCCTTAGGTGGCGCGCACAAGTGGAAGGGGACCTCAACCAACTTGGAGTGCGCAACTGAAGGCAGTTAGCCAAAGATCGCGCTAACTGTAGAGGCGTATTGGTTGAGGCCCAGGTCCACCCCGGACTGTAGCGCCACCTTAAGTAAGTAAGTAAGGTAAAATAAACGTTAAAAGCAATGACTTGGCAACGCTGCAGCTTACACATAGGTTAACATTCCGTCTCTGCCAAGAAACCAAACCCACCGGAGAGGGAGGTAGATACGTACAATCTACTTCTGAATGTGGCATATCGCTTTTTGGGGATAAGTTTAGTTTTCGAACGGAAAAATCCGACTGCACTTCTATTGAGAAACGGACTTGTAGGTGCACAAACTAAGCACAGTGGTTTTGAAAATCGTTCTTTACATGAAAGAAGATGTTTCAGAACACCCAATTAGCGTTTCCAGAAGGTAAGGATGGAATATCACAGATTGACCTTTAAAAAATCCCTTTTCGTTTGAATAAATGTTAAATGAATCTCTCGTTTCTTGGAACTTCCTGAAACGTAGTTATGGATCGCCCTCAAAAACCCTTCGACATTATTAAGAATTTTAGATGAAGTTTGTTACTATGAAATAAAATCCATTCAATACGTAGAATGTCGCTTTATCCCTCGGACATGTTGAAATTCCAAGAAAATCCCTCAAAAAGGGATAAATTTCTCAAAATGGTAAAAACCATGGCCAAGACTAGCAATATAGGCGACATCCCCCACTCGACTAAATCTGATGCTTAACGAGTGAGATCATAGTTCAAAAATTCTAAATTTGTGGGCTGTGGGCAAAGTTTTCTGGCTCTCATCCCAAAATATCGATGACTCGTTTTGGTAAACTCAAATTTAAAGAAAATCCGCGCGAAATGTGAAGTGAACTTTTCCTAATCAGCAAGATGACCCTTATGACAAAATTTTGGCCACCATTCCGAGGCAAAAAGCTGAAATAAAGGTCAAATCATTAAAAACTCTGATACTCAGTAATAGGTTGAATTTTGCTGAAAAGCCCTGACCTTGGAGGTGGATCTCTTACCGGTTCGATCCTTCCCATTGTAAAAGCTTGTCCACTTGTTAAGCATTGAAGCACTAAATCTAGCTAAAACTTTGTTTGAGCTACGAGTCTTAGAATTCCACTGGCCAGTGCCTTACGATGAAGTCGATTTAAATTTTTTAAGGCCGAGTAACCAACTGACTAAGCAGAACGGAAGACTGCCTTAACTTGGAAATTAGTGTTACCAGAATGAAAATGGCGAAAAGGCGGACATTGCGAGTTTTCTAGGATTTTAGGGGGACAATTATTCAAAAAGGGGGAATAAAATATGTTTTTGAGAATGTTTGCACCAAAGTTAGGAAAATAATGATATTTGGGCTTTTGTAGGTGCGGTTAACATAACTGCATACCCAGTTTTTCGCAGAAAAATCGAATAACGGTAATTTTGAAAATTGGTCATATCTCAAAAACGGTCAAAACTATTTCAAATATTTAAGGTAATACGGTCATTCCCAACATGATGACAAACTCAGTTTTTCCCTAAATTATCGTTCAACGGACTATTTTGGAAATATGTCGTTTTTTAAGACTTTATTTAATTATGGTTTCCTTGAAAACGGCTTCAACGATTTTAACCAAAATGTATACTTGCGCTACGCTACATAGGGTAAATATGGCTGCATAAACCCAGTTTTTGGCTAAAAAGTCAAATAACGGTACTTTTGAAAAGTGGCCTTATCTCGAAAACGGTCTATGCGATTGCAACAAAAATTAATTTTTTATGTAATATGGTCATTCCTAACATGAAAGCAAACTCAGTTTTTCTCTAAATTGTCTATAAATAGATTTTTAAAAAAAAGCTTATTTTGAGAATTTGGTTTTCTTTTGTTTTACCTACATGAAAACGGCTAAAGCGATTTTGACCAAAATGCATGCTTGGGGTAAAATTAATGTTTACAACATTATTGCGTCCTTCATTTTCAATTCGAATCACCGGAAACGCTGATTTTGAAAACTGTTGAAATCTCGAAAACGCCATTTTCGATTTGGATAAAACTTTAAAAACCAACTAATACTAACATCTTGAACAATACAATTTTGGTACGAAAAAGGGGGATGTCTGGTAACCCTACTTGGAATACACATCACAGGTTGTTGCTGCATTTGCTATCTCTCGAAATCGGTTGTTCAACAAAATACCTTGCCGCCAGTGTTGTCGAAATTTCCATCAATTTATCAAGCACTTTCTGACAAAACAAATGCCACCTCATCAATAGCACTTTTACTATTAATTTCCTGCTCATTTCTTCATACAGACAGAGGCTCTAAATCCCCCTCGTTAACAGGTGCTCTGCTCTTTCAAACAATCAGGCTGTCATTTCAATTATCAACGCCAGCATGTGCCAGCTTCCTTCCTTGGCACAGGAATATCCCTCAAAACAATCAATCAGGGTATTATAATTAAAAAAAAGTATATAGTAATGCAAAAGTTATTGTTTTCTTCGTTCATTGCACGAGTACAACTTCCATTTAATTAAAATGTAACCATCCCTCCGCTACAAACGAAAGAACAATCAACCCAGCCTTGAACAACAGTTCTATTGAATTCAATTCAATTTCAATTTTCGTCAATCATTTTGCGCAGCACCAAATTAAACAATTAACCAATTAGCACCGATAGAACATCCGTCAATGAATTAATTCCAATTCGACAACAAAATGCCAGCCGAACAACAAAATAAACTGGCAAAAAAAAAAATGTATTAATTGTCATTAAAACAATTTAATTAACGAGAACACTGAATGAGATTCATGTGGAATACGGAGTAGCGAATACCGAGTGCGGAATACCATAGCGCGCGCCGGCCTGTGTATTTCCAAAATGAGAAGTCAAAAACGTCAATCTGTAATGCTCCGACGAATGTGACACCAGACCAGACCAGAACCGTCAAACAATGGCTCCAGCGACAGGATACCAACGGTGTATGAGGAGGGGGTCGAACGACGACGAACAAACGACGGAAGTCGTTTCCCTTTTCCTGTAGCGCTCTATCTCTGTGAAGATTGCTTAATGAGCATTCCATGCAGCCATTCCTCGGTATCCCAGTTTGTGGCTCAAACGAACTGGAAAGCTCCCACCGGCAGAGAATGTTGCCCAACCAGCAACCACCCCCAGTAGTATCTCTGTTAAATCAGTCGAAAGGGGAAGACAAATAAATTACGCAAACTTGCTCCTCATTGCTATAAGACTCACAGTCACAGGATCCCAAGGAAGCAGAAAAAGATGTCAACCCTCGTACCAAAAGAGCCCGGGAAAAATAAAACACGGTTATGGGTACTCATGCGGAGCGCACCCCTTTGACGATTTACATAAATGCAAATCGGAATTCTTTCCTTCTTTGCGGAAGAGCGCAGAGTCTTGCTGTTTAACATTTCAAAGGGTTGCTCGCCGTATGGAAGACAGGACTGCCTTCCAAATTAGGCCAGACACCGACAAAAAAAACAAGAAGCCAAAAATTCGATGGCCAACAACCCAGAACCTATGACGACTTCAAGGCGGTGAGGGAAACTTTAAATGCTACAACTCAAAGTGCCACAAGCCACCGGTAGATATGCCAAGGGAAGTCGAAACGGAGAAAACTTTCCTTCTATAAAGGGGTGTCCTTCAGTTGCCCACAAAGGACACACTATTCAACCCTCATATGTTGTGTTTGTTTGTCGGTCTGTTTCTGTGCCAAAACCGACAGCAACGACAACGACGACGACGACGAATGACTATGACTACTTCCGCTGCTGGGAGACGGAGAACGAGGTCAACGTGAAGTGCGATGTTGTGGTGCTTGAAAGAAGGAAATCGAGCAGAAACCTCCCTACATCCTTGGGCACACAAATTGTGTTGAAATATATACCCCCTCAAACCAAATTAAGCTAGGTTATGTTTCTTTTTTTTGCGTTTCGGGCTCGTCCCTTTGTTTATTGTTCGAAAAGAGATGATAACTTAAATATCCCAAAACAGGACATTTTATACAGACAAAAAAAAACAACCACGAACAACTTTTGTAATCGAAATTACATAATTTTTTTGTTAAACAAGTAAACGTGCAACATATTGTCCAATGTCCATACATACTATCACGTCCGCAGGATGTGGCGGTGGCGGCTGGCGCGGGTGGACGAAACCCAACCGAAGAAAAGGTATCGCATACGTGTGTGTTTCGTATATGGTGCCGAGTTTCCGTTCGCAGTGTGCTGTGCATCATCCCCCAGGGATATGGGGGCTGCATTTAAAGCAGGCAATGTCAGTTGGGTCCGGTGCAGTCTCTAGTTATTGAACAGTCACGAGAGGATGGGTGTGAATTGCTAACAGAAATGTATGCCTGCAGAAAATTTCTTAAAACGTGCAATTTAAAGAGCTATTATTTCCACAGTAGTTGGATATAATGGATGTTGACATTATTGTGCTGTAACGTCCTTGAGTGAAAAGGACATTCATTAGGACTAACAATCGTGTACAGTATATATTAGAGATGCAGCCGCACGGTGTGTTGGCTACATGTTGGACACCATTTTGTACACAGATTCACTTAAGTGTTGTGATTCTGGAGGTAAATTATCTTTAATAGCGGAGACAGGTCTTTAGTGGTCCCTGTGGAACGTGAAATAACGAACTGTGGGGGTGTTAAACACACTTTCCATCGTCGTCGCCTTCAATTTCCAATCAAGTTGAAGTAAATTGTTAACCCATAATGAAAGTGGAAATGGGTGGGGTTCCTGCGGACTGCGAGCTGTCCGTACTGGAGAGCAAAGTTTCCAAGTGATTTGAGGCATCACTCGCAGTTGCTATGGGTTACGGGAGACGGGGAAAAGGAGATCGATCGTTAGAGTTTAAAAATGTTTTTATACAGCCAATCTAGAAGTGAGTCATTTATTTCTAAGATGTCCAAATCTTTTCTCTACATATCTCTTCTCTTCTCTATCTCTATCTCTACATATAATAAAACGGTAGAATAAAAAATGTTTGACCGCACATCACGCAGAAACTACTGGACGGATTTTGATGAAACTTGGCATAGTGATTTCTTATGTTCGGGGTCGGGACTTAGGATACTTTCTATCGCGGAATATAACGTAGTTCTTACAAAATAGTCAAAAAACTGGATATATGTAAGGAAAATTTTATTTATACACCCCCGGCTCAGTAATAGCTTATATGTGAATTTAGTAAATTTATTCCTGAATCATTTACGATATAAAACATCCTCCTGCGTTGTTCTGAAGCTGAGCAATTATTCAAATCATCGCCCACAATTTTCCTTGAGTGGATACTAATGCCAGTAGTCATGTAGCATTTTCAGGTGTTGTTCATTGTGATAAGTTTGGAAATGGGCTGGTGGGACTCGTGTGTCAAGTTGTTTCATTCGTGTTGCTGTCATTTAACGTGGGTAAGAGGAAAAACTTTGCGTAAACCTTTTTTGTGTAGACTTTTTGGTATGAATTAAAATTATATTTTTAATGTTTTTGTTTTTGCTTGATATTGCTTTCAGAAGGATCCAAGGGAGGGAAAATATTGCTCAAATATTGCCGGAAAAAACTGCTCGATGTAGTTTGATAAAAAATACCTTTTGTCGTAAAAATAGCGGGCGGGTGAAGCAAAGCGAGCACGGATCACCTATTATTCCTATAAGACCGCAGATTTGAACCATAAAATAACGCCAAGGAGCAGGGAGACCAATGAACGATGATAAACTCTGGGCGGCTTGTCCCTTGGTTGTGGATTTTGAGCTCAAGTTTCTCTGAGAGAGAATTCATCCCCTCCACTGACATTTTGACATTCTTTTTCATTTGTAAAGGAACCTATTTTTGTCCGTCTAAGGATGAGTCAAAAATCATTTCGTGATATAGGTAGCCCATTTAAATTTTAGATGGTTCCAAGATTTGTATACTTGAATAGATTCCAAGCAGCTAGACTTGGGATTTGAAAGTATGGCATAAAAAGCACTAGGTCTCTTTCAAAAACTAGCCAGAACAAAGATCACCTCGAGTATGCTTTAGGTAGGATATCTAGCCTGCTCCGTTATCTCTAAACTGAAGTTGGCGAGTTGCAGCATATACTACAAATGGCAATCAAAATCACAATAAAATGGACACAATTAATTTCCCACTCATCTTTCTAATGGGAATCATTGCATTTAATTAGAGGCGTTTTTCTTTTTCTGAACTATCTGAAAGAGTTCGTATTTTTATTTTAGATTACACTTTTAGCAGAACTTTTGAATTTGTGTCTCTCTCTATGTTCCGAACATAATCAGAGCGAAATCCTTGAGCTCAGTCTGTTTAAAAATCCCAAGGAAGCATATTTTTTGAGTCTTTTTTTGTTTTTTTTAACTTGGTCTATTTTTATAGTCGTATGAAAATTAGAGCTCAAATGAGTTGGTTAAGGAAAATATACCTCCGATCAATGCTCTATTTTCAATTAAAAAAATTAAACGCCCATTGATTTAAAGAAAAGTGTTTTATAACTTGCAACTCGACACTTCTAGCATAAATAACATAGGCCCCTTCGTCATATAATCGATTGCCTTCGAACTAGTTAAAAGGCGAAGCAACTCGTCAGCTAGTTAGGGTGCAGTTAAAGAGACACGAAAAATGCAACCGAAAACAATATTTTTTTTTTAGCCACTTAAACTTAATTGTTGAACTCAATCTAGAGAAACATCCTCGGCTTATTAGTCGCAGTAATATCTGGGTTATTGAAACGCGTTTTGTCGTGTAAAATGCTGTCATTTTGTCCATCTCCCATAACAGAAGTGAAAAAAGCCATGAAAGTATCAGCTTCAGCTTTAATCTCGAAACCAGGAATATGCTTCTTTTTTGGCGAATAATGTTATGCGGAGGGGTTCGAACACTCGTATTTGGGGGAACTGTATGCACTCCATCCTTACCAGTCATGATTTCGCATGAACTTGAACTTATTCTTGCACGATTTTTAGAACGGAAAATATCGGAGTACCCAGGTCCTTTGATGTCATATTGGAGAACATGTCAACAAAAAAAAATATGGCTCGATTTTGGAAATTAGTAGCATATATGACGCAAAAATGTAGTTTAGGAAGGTACTAAAAAATCTTAATTTAGTCGGCGCAGTGGCTTAGTGGTAGTGTGTTGGGCTACTAAGCGAGGGGCTCAGGTTCGAATCCCGAGAGGGTCAAATTACATCTTAAGGTTTTTTTCCACTGCGCCACCTCTCGCGAACGTCTGACAAACGTCCGAGAGTAAAACTGTCATGAATTAGCCGTTTGGAATCGGCGTAAAATTGTAGATCCCTTCCATTCGTCCCAAAAATTTAAAACCCACACAAAACGAATGGTTGTGAGAAGCTAGGCCTTGGGTCCCTGTCGCGCCAAAATATTTATTTATTTATTTTTAGTGGTTTCGTTGAAACATTTATTTTTTATTTAAATTACGTTCAGAAAGGTACCTTGACACCTACACAAGGGTTAAGTGAATAAAACCAAGCTGATTCTAGTTCCAGTGTTTTTTTTTAACAAGGAAGAATTAAAACGAAATGGAAATTGAATGTCTATTTTAGAAAACAAACATAAATTTTGAGTTTTTTTCGAAAATGTAAACAATTGGAAACAAATATCATTTTTGAATGTTTTCAACTGTAGTTATATTCATACCCTGCTGTTGAGAATTAACTTTAAAGCCAACTATAAGTTTAACGAACTCATATATAGCCAGATGATATGTTTTCCAAAACCCATTTCAATAAATTTAGGATCAACTAGCGCCTCTAATCTGAGGCAGATATATTACATCTACAAAAGCCATAAATTTCGTCGAAAACACTAAACCTCGTGGGAAACCAAAAATGCAATCGAGCTTCCTAAATATACTCTGTATAAAATATAAATAAATAATGTTTATAAATCAAACTACACTACTTAGAAAAGATTAAACCGTCTTCTAAAAAGGGGTCATAATAACAATGAAAATGTAAAAACGCCTGCCATGCTGGCAGCACAACAACATGAAAGACGCCATTTAACGCCATTAGCCACGTGCCCTGCGAAGCCTAAAGCCTTTATGTGGCTTCATTATATAGTTGTTTATGGCGTGTATCCGAAGTCTACGCATTTCCACAGAGCTTGCCATAATTTGAAACATTTGTCACCCGTAATCATATATAGAGCCTAATATTATGTTAAAACCGCCCGAACGTCGCACACTCAATGCTCATCGTGGAGCACATCCTCAATGCGTATGACAACTTTAATAAATTGTCCAAGGGGAAAGTCTGTCCTTTTTGGGAAAAAAAAGACACAAACCCGCTGGGCACACCGTGCGTACGTGGCACTACGATTCACCCGTAAATAAATGGCGCAAATATTAACTCGATTATCTTGCAAATATCCTTGGGGTCACACGTGGTAATTAGGGCTTTATTGATGGCAGAATACAAATGACAGCTGCTGTGTAGATTTCCCATTACTTGATTCGGAATGTTTTTTTTTTTATTACATTTGACGTATAGTGCAAACAGATAAATTCAATTAGGAGGCATGACATAAATTGAGGATGACAATAATTGTGAAGGCTTTTCGAGCAGGAATCGTCTAACGTAACTGCGAATTGACGATCGCCGGTGGCTGAGGGTGGGTTCGATGAGAAAGATGTACGTTGAATAGGTTTTCGAACTGAAGGTAGGGAATGAGGTGTGGAAATGCTGACCTAAGCACGACACACTCAACTGAGCTTTGGAGGAGGTGTTTTTATTTATTTTACTCGTATGGTGGACCTCAAATATTGACGTGTGGAAGAAGTTAAGTATTTGTCTGTGTTAGGCAACAATCGCTTGTTCGAAGTCGCCTCGTTACTAAGGACAATAAAATTGTGTAGGAATTTGCAAAAAATTAAATGTGCTTAAGGAGTTTCATATTTGATTTCTGCTACTGAGAGGCGTTATAAATAAATTGAGGACCTTGCATCAAAGGGGGGCAGGTCAATACTGAGAAAAAATTGAAAATAGTTTTTTTCCTGACATGCGACTGATTTTGTAGCTTTAGCCTGTTTAAAGTAGCTCTGCGAATGAAATGCAACATTAAAAACTAACCATACAAGCTATTTTTAAAGGACGAGATCGATCTTATCCTGCTCCTGCTCTAATAAGTCGCAAATTGAGTTGATACCACTTTTTGTATCTGACCTGGAAGGACGCCTTTCCGTTCCAGTTCGTTTGGTGCCAGGATCTGTTAAGTGAGTTTTACACTATATAAGTCGTAAGGTTTTGATAACCAGGTATTTCACAGAAAAATGTTTAGAGCATGTGACATTTTCCGGACTCCCTGTTCTTTGGAACCGACACTTATCACTAAGAGTTGGTTGCCTTCTGCGTTATCCGCTCCGTTTTGACACACGCATTTCATAATACTGCTTCCGGGATTGTTAAGGTAGTCTTAAGTCGTAGTTCTAAGTGACTTATGAAACAAAATTTTACCTCTTATCCGGAGGTAAAGTTTCTTTTGGGAGACCTCGGATTTAAATAGAGGTGAAGAAGACATAAAGCTATGTGTTATGTAGGTTATCTACGGAAAACCGTCTTTCCACCATTTTCGATCTATCCACAATCCGAGTCGTTTGTTTTTGTACCTACAACTTATTGGTACAACCAATTTTCCAATTATATCAACAGGAAGAATGAACTAGATAAACTTTCTGAACTTTGGATGCCTTGAGTCTAATTTGAACTACTTTAAGAGAATTTCCTCTGTCTACTTTGGAATCTAGGCTTCTATTTCCGATCTTCAGCTTTCTCATAATCAATGGTAGTAACAGCTCCTTGAATAATCATTATATTAATACGTAAATATCAAAAGTTTCCGTACACTTTTTAAGTATTTATCATGAAATGAGGAGAATGAAACTCATATCATTCGAAAGGTACTGTGCCATAGATTTGCACAAACAAAAAATCGTAGGTACATATCGCCATTAGGACTGGTAAAATGAGGTTAAGAATTTTCAAAACAAAATGTTTAGCAGTTAATCGAAAGCATTTTGTTGCCATTCAATTTGTCGCCGTCATGTTTCCAAAGTAAGGAATTTAATCATCTTAGATTAGAACCTGTTGGAGAGTCTCATAAACCCATAAAGGTATGCAATTCAAATACCCCTAAAAGCAAACAATCATGAAATCTTATTTCAGGAGGGGCATTGCAGGCAGAGTTATCAGCGAGGAGTTACTATGGAAACAAACATTCATGTTTTGCTGTTTTCAATTCCTTTTTCATAGCGGAAAGGTATGTGAATTAAGAATTATCATATAAATAAATTAAATTCAATAATAAATAAATTATGTAAAAAGCAAGTTGGCTTTCGTTACTTTATATACAGACAAAATTGGTCGAATTTCGACCACGGGTGATACTAGTCCTTAATATTTAGTATCCGACGAAGTTAAAGTCCGATCTTGAATTATGCATAGATATTTCGATTCTTTAATAATTTTGCACCGATAGTAAGTAATAGTAACAATAGAAGTGCTTCTTTGACTAAGTCCTGAATTAATGACCAGTTGCTGGTTCATTTGCTTATAGTTTTTATCGTTTTTACCCAGCCAACTGTTTGTAGGTAGACAACTTTTATGTTGTTGTAACCAAATAAGGAAACATTTTTCTTGGTGTTACTCCTTCGAACAGCATTTTCAAAGTTTTAATGAGAAAAGAGGGAAGACTTGTTGTACCGCAATGTATGTGGATCGAATGGGCTAAGAATACCCAATTCAAATTTCTATATTCGTGCTATGAATGTAACTTACAGGGAGCCTATGTATGTTGTCTATAATTCTACGGAAGGACTTGAAAACAACCAAAACAAAATATTTAAAAACTACCTTCTTCAAAAGGCTGTTTGAAAAACTAATTAATCAGGTTAAGTCGGTTTGGGAATAAGCAAAATATTAACATATTTTATAGCACAAATAAAAAATTGGAAAGAACTAGAGTCCGTAAGGAGATGAATGACTTTTTTTTTAATTTTCGAAATGACTTCCCACGTCGATTCGATTTCAATTATCTTTCGGAACTACGGGGCCAAACGGGCCCATTGGGCGTACTCTGCGTCCACAAAATGCCGACTTAAAAACTCAGGCACTTCCCCCTACTCGCACTGCAACCCAAGTAAATTGCATGTCACTGACAGCGTTTATTGTTTAGCAATAAACATACAATTAAATCTCGGAGAACAAACCCCTCTTACACTCTCATTACAAGAGTGTAAACAACGCTAAAGAGTGTAATTATAGAAAAAGCCATTTAAGATGTTATTGACTCTGTTAACCCCCTTGTGGGCGACCGAGCACATACAGCTCGCGCCGCAATCACAATAATCCACATCTTAATTGACTGACAACCATTCAAGAAGCGAAAACAGTATTTCACTTAAAAATGCACTGCCACCTCACGTGGTGGCTGGTTGCGGTTGGTGAGAAAGCGCAGCACCACTACCACCATCATCATAAGCTATATCGTATTCGGCAGCTGAATGAGCACACCCCGAGAACCGACAACCGACAACCGAGAACCGAGAAGACCCGAGATTCGGATGACACAAATGAGCATTGCTAGTGATGTGGCTGTGTACGGTACCACTGTGGTAGTTTCGCCGCAGTCGCCCCAAGTCGCAAGTCGCACATCGTGTTCTCGGGTGGAATATATAGCTGCCGGTGGGTGGCTAAATTTCGTTGTCATCAACCACAGCCAAACCGCACAGCTAGAGTTCGTGCCATAATACTATCGCCATTGCCAAGGACCCAGTACATCCGCAAATTTGTCTAGGCTAACAGCCACCGAGGGGCCGCGCCGGGCGGAGCCGAGGTGTGCGCTGCACTTGGACACTTAGTGGATGTATTTTTAGACCGTCCTTCCATTCCGAGCATTCTGCTGCTGCTGGCGCGGCTCTGTCGTGACGCGAGCTAAAAGGGAAATAAACAGTTGTGTTGATTCCTCTGCTTCTGCTCTGCATCTGCACGCTGCACCCTTCCCACCGGTGATGCCTGATGTCGGCAAAGTGGCATTTATTATTGATATAGTGAAATTGTATGGATTCATCCTCGAGGCGCGACGCGACGCGCACTCCAGTTTCTTAATATTAGTTTTTACCAATATATGAGTGCTCTGCGGATGTGGAATTGTGAGCGCCCAATGACGCATTTGCAGAGTCAGCGCTTGGGGTAAACATTTTCAATTTCAATTGCCGATTGACTCGCGGTGACAGCCGAGTGCAATTGTTTGACTTTGCATCGCTTCGGTGTAGTGGGCGCACAATAATCGTTTTACAAGCGATCTACACGTGCATCTGTGCGCGATTGTTGCCGCTTGTCGGATGCCGAGCGAACGAATATTAATTTCTCCCCACCCCCACCGGCATCCCTGATGGTGCGCGGGCTGTCAATTAGCCGTGTTCATAGTGGGCGGGTGGCGGTGGTCGAAAAAAATCAAAAATTCGTATCCGATGCCAACAAGTTGTGAGAGTTTTTTTGTTTTTGTTCTGTTTTCGTACGTTTGTTTTACAATGATAGGCCAGATTCAAAGAGCTGAAAAAATGCGCCCACATATTGTTTTTTGGCCAGAGGCGACTGTGAGACAGCCAGGTGAAGCAGATATCACATTTCCGGGCGGGTCATCCCCGTCAGTCGGTCTGGAATCAAGTATTTATGGAATTTATTATTTTTGGCCATGGTTAATGTTTTTATTCTCAGCTGGCCTTGGGCGAGTGCACATATATTGTTCATGACACTGTTTGTTGTTTGGTGCGTTTTCGTTTGTATGCAGTTTTTTTTGCATCCAGAAAGAGATTGAAACGAAATTAATGCATCGTGTGCGGAATTTTTTATTTCCCAGACTTGATGGAACATGGTAACTCTGATATTCGGGTGTGATGTGTGTTGTCTTTGAACGTATTTTTTTTTTTAATTTGCGATAGCTATTTCTGTTTAAAAGTTTATATCGTTCGTGGTGTGACAATGGTTGGTGGCTTTTGCGCTGCATGGAAATGGCTTTTTGTTCTTCAAAATTGATCTGACCATTTGCGGGGTGTTGAGAATGAAAACATAGGTAATGGACGACATTACCTCAATTATGGGACATTATGGGCTCAAACAATCCAGTCAAATCTTTAATGAGAAGCTGAATCAAGTTTTAATCAACATGGGCTTGAAGCGCAGCGATGTAGATCAGTGCATATACTATCGACTTTCTGGGACGGAAATGTTATTTATTGCAATTTATGTCGATGATGAAGGAAGAGTTGTCGAAAAATTTTAAAATGAAGCACATGGGCGAGGCGATCCTAGGCATACGAATAACACGGAGTAAGTCGTCTATAAGAATTGATCAATCCCAATACATTTCAGATATCTTAAGACGCTTCAACATGGACCAGTGCAACCCAATCTCGACTCCGGTAAATCTAAATCAAAGGCTGTTTACAAATATGTGTCCCAACGATGATATTGAAAAACAAGAAATGAAGGATGTACCTTATATGCAAGCAATAGGCTGTTTGCTGTTTGCCGCAGAAATAACGCGCCCCGACATTTCTTACGCCGTAATTTTGCTCAGTCGATTTGGAACCAATCCAGGAAAGGCTCACTGGGTAGCTGTTAAACGGGTAATGAGGTACCTCAAGGGAACAATAGATAGAGGCATTGTGTACTACAAAGAAGCGCGCGATATGACTGGGTGCTGTGATGCAGAGGTGATTTAGATGATAGACGTTCTACTACAGGCTGTCGTTGCAGCAATGCAGGAGTGTACTTGGCAGAAGCGTTTGGAACTCGAACTATCTCAAGATTCGCCAAAAACACTGGTACTTGACTGCGACAATAAAAGTGCTATCCACATCGCTTCGAATAATTCCTATTCGCCGAGGACAAAGCATGTGGACATTAAAGCTAAGTTTATCCGTGAAAAATTGGAAAGATCTGAAGTTAAGCTGAATTATCTTTCAACTGATAAGATGTTAGCAGATTTTCTGACAAAAGGCGTGGCTGCGACTAAGCATAAATATCTTGTGGAAGGTCTCAGTTTAAAATGAATTTTTTGCTTTCTATCTCATATTTTTTTGCAAACTGTAGGTAATAGATAAAATTAGTATTTGATTTCCTAATAACTATTAACCTCTTTTTTTATGCATTATATAAATGATTTTTTTAATATGAATTACGAATTAATAGTTTTTTTTTGTGAATTCAAGAATAGTTCTTCAGGGAAAATGTTGAGAATGAAAACTATTTTTGAACACACTCTGAATATCATAAACCATTGTTAACCTTGGCTCAATGTCAACCAACCAAAGTGTCAAATAAATAAATCTTTCTTATTCGGTTTTTCACCTCAACCAAGCGGTCGTGGTGTTGTATCATTAGTGGATTGTTTAACCAGTGTATAAAGTGAAACTTGTTGTTAGAAAGAGTGTTTTCTTGTTAACTTCGTTAGCTTAATCAAAACCAAATTAAATACGACTTCTTACTTAAGGTAGGTATATCAGCGCAAAGTCTTTAGTTTGGGAATGTAAAAACAGACGTCGTTAAAGTCCACATCCCCGGAGACGTTACCACGAAAACCTATTTTTAACTTGAAAAACTGTACGAGTGGCTGACTCTGTTTTCATTTAAAGCAAAGGACAAGTATATCGTCTAAAGGATCGGGTACAAAGAAGGTGCATCTACAAAGATACCACTGCCAGACATGCACAAAGGCACCTTCAAGTTGATGCATCGAGAGGCCAGAAATCTAAGAGAAAAATCTGTAAGCGGACTGGGTCAAAGCGGAGCTATACAATCAACAGGAAATAGAGAGTCCACTGTGGGAAAATCAACAGCAGTAGAGGAAAGAAGTGAAGTCGCCATCGCTGGTCCACAGGGGAAAGAAATAAGAGGGCTACTCGACGCACCTATTTCGTCGCCTAAGTTGGGAAAATTCAAAAAAAAATATATAAATCCGCTTGAGTTATTTCAAACTTTAAGTATGGTACTAGACGACATTAGTTGATAGAAAGTTGTCGCCCATCTTAATTTATTTTGTCTAAATAATGCGATTTAACCGCTGAACATGGTGTCCGCTAATGGAAGATGTTACCTAATTACAGAAGCGAACGAACTACTATACTCTTCACGTAATAAATTAAATTTAAATAATTACGGGTCAAACCAGTGGGAAATGTCCAACCAACCGTTTACAAATAAAATATTAAAGTAGTAGAACTAGCTAAATGAGTTTCAACTCTGTTGTAAATAAAATGGCGGGTGTTTGATGTAAGAGTGGGTCCCAAACTATTTGGGACTTTTAGGAGTCACACCGATAATCGGGAAAATACTCTATTCAACGACAAGGTGGCGCAAAAGTCATCCCCCTATCGGAAGATGCTATAATTTTTTGCAAATGGCGGTAAATGACATTTCTACTGTGACATTTATGAAGAAACCAGACACAAAATACACGTCAGGAAGGCATGAATCGCTATACTCCTAAGGAACGCGAAATAATTAGGTTGATTTTTTTTTACTGAATAATTAGTCGGTGGGAGACCAGCAAATTCTACGTATGGGACAATACGAGATGCTACTAGATATGGCCGGACCGAAGCAGCCATTCAGCTGAAGATGATGCAGTGGAACCCCGAAATAACAGTCAGATGACCGACGCGACGTGCCACGCAATTGGGCATCCATCGGCGGTCCTTACACATAATTTCTCCATACTCAACTGGATAACAGAATGGCGTGCATAAGTACTGCACAACCCACAACCAAAATGCTGAGGGCTGCATTTTCGAGTGGCTTAAAAACGAATGTTCTTCATTCATAAAAAAATTACAGCCAAAGAGCATCGGGTGACAACTTTAGCGCTTGATAGCTTTATCAGTTTCTACTTGAATATATTTCAAAGATTTACACAATTAAAGAATTAGGTACAAACTACTTACATACAAGTTATATATTTTTATCGACCATCAATATTGACAGACTTACCTGAAAGAGAAAAAGGAAAACATTTTTGGTTAATAAAATTAATAAAAAAAATTAAATGCTTAAATAGAAACATTCGTTTAATAGCTTAATTTTTATTTTATAGTCAAAATGAAACCGCTTTTATTTATTCAGTCATTTCAAATCGGTTGTTAAAACTGTGTGCAACGAAAACTAGTTTCTTTGATAAAAAAAAGTATTTAATGACTAACACAAACGTTGGAACAGAAATTCAATTCTTATGGCTTTTGTTAACAACTTTTATTGTGGATATCCTGTTTATTGGCATTTGACCAAAAATCTCAAATTTGTATAAGCTGCCAAATTCATTTAAAAATATTATTTTTGATAAAAATGGATCATAAATCATAATTGGTGTTTAAAACGATGGCGTCAGGTGACATCGAGTTATAGAGGTTGGGTAACCGCATTAAAAAGATTAAAATTGATAGAAAATGCTATAAAAATAAGGAAAGAACACATTGTTTCAAAGGAAATGAACATCAGGGGAACAGTGTTTAAGTTGATAAAGGCAAACTGAAGGATTAAAAACTATTTCTCATAAATATTTTTGAAATGATCCTTAAGATAATGGTACAAAACAATTTTCTAGTGATTGATACTAGAAGTTAACATTATCCAAGTAAATCTTAAAGCCAAACGACTAAAAGGGATAATTTTCACCGCATCCAAAGCGAAAAAAGGAGAGTTTAAGCTGATGCGGATGCAAAAACCCCAGCGATCTGCGGAGTATGTATAGACCTAGATCTACGTTTTATTTTGCAGACAGATCGTTTATACCCAACTAGTCAGCATAGGAGCTCATCAGACTGTATGGCAAAGAAAAGACTATAGGGTTGAAAATGGATCAGGGCTTAAAATATCACATGCGGAGTCTTGCGATTGACGCCATCAAAGTGAATAAATTAATTGATGCGCTTCGCTAATGAAATCGCATAAGACTATATACGAGTCTTAGTAATCAGAACCGTCCCTTGAATTAAATCATCAGCACAAAATCAGCTCAAAATACGGTATCAAACACATTTTTGTGATGCTGGCAAACTTAGGAGTTAATGCAGATTCTGCTTAGACCTGATTGCGTCAGGTAAATTGCACTATCATTCGTAGTTACTGATTCTTGCTCTATGCTGCCCCATAGAAAGTACAGATTTTACGAAGAACCACGAGTCAGTTTAAAGATTTCGACCTCCGATAAGCGAATTTCGAAGAATAGATTTTTGAACAAGCAGCATTGCCAAAATGGTTCCCTCAAAAAATATACACCAGGAGAACGCCTCAACTGCGTTTTTTAAGATTTATTCATTCGATTCATTTTGACTTTGTAAAATTAAAAATACCTTAAAAATAGACTGCTGCGAAAAAAAGAAAATTATAAATATTTCTTATCAGGGAATTAATGGTTAATGATATATTCCATAGTTACCTATTAAAAAACTATGGGCTGGTGAGTCAAAATAAATGTTGGCCGTCTGTCACTATAAACTCCCTTGGACAAATTGTTAATCTCATCCAAGTCGTAAATAAAAAGAAGTTTTAACCCTTCTGTTGAAATTAAAGGTATTCTGAGAACACCGAATTTCAATGGATAACTAATTCAAGATACGCGAAGCTACAAAAGAGTCATAACTGAAAAATAGGTGAGTATTTTACGAGGAATATTCCTACAAACACCGTAGGTATACAGATCATGATTTATAGAATACCCGCTTCTTAGAAAAATATTTCGAAAACTTTGTAAATGTTGAGATATAATTTTAAAGGCTTTAAAAATTAAATGTGATAAAACTATGTTTTTGGCGTCGAGATAATTCTGATTAAATGTTTTTGAATTAGCAACAAAATTTGTATTTTAATTCTGTGTGTGCCACCCCCCACAAGTCGACCTATACTGTAGTTTGGATTCGTCCAGGCCATAATAAACGATTTCTCGAGCAACATAGCCTCAAATGGTACAACATTTTAGTTGTTTTTTGTATTGAAGCAGAATGAGAGCTTCCATTTATTATTCTGTCACTGTACATTTTCAATAATAAAACAATTCGTAAAAAAATTAGAATTTTAGCAAGTGCTAGAAATTATTAAAATGTTTCTGCAGTGCCAACTCTAAAGCTAATAACTAACTTAAGCGAACTGAACCAGTGTCTTAATATTTCTAAAAAGTTGATGTTTAAGTTTAATTCTGTAAAACACTAGTTCCAATTTCAACCGTGTGACCAGTATAATTGTCAGGTCGCACAAATTTATGTCAATTTATGCATATCATACATTTTTCGCTGTTAGACTCCAAGCGTGTGACCAGACGCTACATTGGCAGTTCACGCTTCTCTGTTCATACGCAAGGAGTCGGTTTTCAAATTCAAAATACAGTGAAAGTCACTTATACCGACCTCGCTTATAACAACCAGTTGCTTATAACGTCCACTTTCAATTCATGTGGTTGATTCATTATATTTTAAGCTATTTTAGCGTCGGATATAACGTCGGCAACTCGTCGTATATAATGAAGTGTTGGATATAACGACCAATTTTTCGGTTATAACAACGGAATGAGGGAACATCAAAAAAAATGCCTGTTAAATATTATGGCAGTTTATTGGATGTGTCGTGGTTTATGCGTCATCGTAGTTTGAAAATAATTTCAATGTTCTTAAAATAAAGAATAGTCGTGCAGTAAATTTCAACGCGTTCGGAAAATTATTATTTACTATAAATTCAACAGTTGATATCGGCTGTAAATCTAAGAGCTACACATAAATAAAAAGACCAGCGGCAGAAACATTTACATACAGCAAAAACAAATTTCAAAAACGTTGGCGATCCTTAAACTTCATATAAAAATATTCTAGAACTTATTGGTATATGGTATTCCACCCTTGGGAAAAAACACACATTCCGCTTTCATCTAGCATCAACAAAAAAAGGCCCAATTTAAAAGATGTTCCTTAAAAAACCCAAATCGGTTTAAAAATATGAAATCGCAAAGATTGTAGGCATTGAACATTTCTTTTTTAAAGATGTTCCACCCTATGTCTGGTGTAGGAAGTTAATTAAACCACTCGGGTTAAGTAGCGAAATAGGATTTATACAGCAGGTCACACCAGAGACAACTGCTGAACAGAGAAAGTGTTGATATCCTGGGAACAACTGCACATACATGTGGGATAAAATTTGTTTCACTAATTGAACACATTCCTTTGCATATTTTGGCATTACTTTGTTATTGACAAAATTCTAAATAAGTGTGGGGATTTCTTCATAAATCTAAATCTTAAATTTGATGGGGGTAGTTGGCATGACGTTTACCATTTCGAAAATACCACACAGACTCAATATTGTAGATGCAGACTTGTTGTACGTTTGGCATTCCAACAATTTAATTAGTTTTCCAATGATCTCAGAAATATCTTCTCCCAGGACATAAGGAAGTTTTGCGTCAGCAACATCTCAATCCACGCTCACATCAATCACATACTTCCCTCTACTTTAAACTCGACCAGACAACATTTTTGATGTTAGAAGTGTATTTAAAGATTTCCTTTTGACTTTAAGAATAATATTAAAATATTTTACTGCCATCGTGTAAGTTTGTTTACTCCGTATGCAGCCCAGAATTACCATCCAATCGATTACTTTGCGTAAACGAATAAAACCCAATAATAAGGAAAGTCCCATCCCACCATTACCCAAGCCGTTCCTTATATTGTCATTTGACTCATGAATATCTAACCCCACAACTCCAAGGGCTATTATTCGTGGCCATACATGAGGGGCTGAACATGTACAAGCACAAGCCATTACACAGATTACATTTTCATGCCGAATCGATCCCTCACGGTCTATTAAAATGTCTCGATAAAATCAAAAAGTCAAAAAGAATAAATTTACCCACATCCATGCTAATGGCATCGTATGGCACAAGCCCGAGCGCAAAACGAATCGACTGTAAATTGACCAGCTCCATCGCCTTCGGTAAGTGAATGATATGCTTTTTATAAAGCGGAAGGAACCGAAGCTGCATAAACTGTATCAAGTGTCGTCTGTCATATTTTCCACTACTTCACAACAGTCGCCATAAACACTCGGACTATAACATTTCCCCCGCATTAGTCTGATGAAACAAGATGGCAGTTTGTATGTATTGT
Source organism: Cheilosia pagana (assembly GCA_936431705.1). Lineage (NCBI taxonomy): Eukaryota > Metazoa > Arthropoda > Insecta > Diptera > Syrphidae > Cheilosia > Cheilosia pagana. The sequence continues at coordinate 115,057,256 of OW386166.1, forward strand.
ATATATTTCCAGAGAACTCGATGCGTTCCTGTACACTTATGACGTCCTTTGAACTGATTTGCGTGATCCGCAAAAGAAACCTTAGATGGTAATGCAAACTTACTAGTGATGGACTTGGACAGTTTGGTACACACGAGTGAACGCATTTAATAATTCATCTCTTCCGGTTTCTTGAAGCTGAGAGGTCCAGAGCCTCGCTCCCAGACACAGGGAGGGTGTTTGCAGAAAGTTCTCAAAAGTTCTTGGGTCTTTTTTCGTCTGTTTTCGTCCCCTGGTTTAAAAGTTTCTATAAAAAGTACGGCTACGACTTTTAAGGCCGAAGATTAAAGTTTCAAAAAGAGATTAAAAAACACTATTTTCGAATATTGGCTGCATACAAAATGGGGACTTTGTTTCTCAAGAATAAAATAATATTCAAAAAGTTCTCCAGTATTCAGATGATTTGTAGTGGGGAAGCGGAACTTTTTTTTCAGAAGAACTGAGGCACTTTTAGCTGAAAGTTGGAGTTTAAAGTTTTGACCCGATTGTTGTGTGCTGAATAAAAATTTATTCTAAACTGATGCTTTTTTTATTGAAGAGAAAAAGTCGAGAAGAATGTGCATAGAACTGTGACTAACTGCACGAATGACAGATGGTGAAAGGAACGAGGTACCACAGTCGCATAAGTCACTGGTGCATTTTTATAAAACAATTGTTTGTTGGCCATTTTGCGCATATGGTTTATCTGAAGTTCTACATTACTATGCAGAGAGGAGCCTGTGCGGGTATTCCCGGAAGTATGAATTGCCAATCAATAATGCGGTTCACGCATATCACTTCAGAATTTATGGTGTTTTGTACGATTCTGTAAGCTGAGCGTGGTTATGAGACAAAACGCATGGCTAGATTTAATCTTGAAGCTATTATTGCTCTAGGCGACAGTGAAGGGGCGCCAACTTAAAATAATGTAACTAAGCAGGTGTACTGTCTACTGTGTCGCGTTTATGGACAGTTGGGGTTAGGGTAGGTTAGGTGTCATCGAACGAGACAATAGTGAGCGACGCAGCTTGACTAATTTGGAAGACACAGAACTCTATCCCCTAATAGTATTTTATGTTTGGGCTATTTATTTATAATAGTACCGCCAGTGGTCGAAATTCGACCAATTTTGTCTGTAGATAAAGTAACGAAAGCCAACTTGTTTTTTGCATAATTTATTTTAATTTATTTATATGTTAAATTTTATTTCATAAAAAAGAATGGAAAAGAGCAAAATATGAATGTTCGTTTCCATAGTAATACCTCGCAGATAAGTTTGAAATGCCACTGGATTTTATTATTGCTTACTTTTAGGGGTAATTAAATTGCATACCTTTATAGGTTAAGGAGACTCTCCAACAGGTTCTAATCTAAGATGATTAAATTCGTTACTATGGAAACATGACGGCAACAAAATGCTTTCGATTGACTGCTAAGCATTTTGTATGGGAAATTCTTAACTCAATTTTACCAGTCTTAATGGCGACATATACCTACGAATTTTTGTTTGTGCTCATCTATGGCACAGTACCTTTCGAATGATATAAGTTTCATTCTCCTCATTTTATGATAAATACTTAAAAAGTGCACGGAAACTTTTGATATTTACATATTAGTAAAATGATGATGATTGTAGCTTAGTGTGTTGGACTACTAAGCGAGAGGTTCCAGACTCGATGCACAGAAAACATAAATTGAATCATAAGTTTTTTTTCCACCACCACCACCTCTCGCGAACGTCTGACAAACATCCGAGAGCATAACTGTCATGAAAGAGCTTCTCAATTTGCCGTTTGGATTGTAGATCCCTTATATTCGTCCCAAAAATGAAAAGCTCTCGCAAAACAAAAGGTTATCCCTTACGGACGAATGTTGCTCTAAATATTAATTTATTTATTTTCCAACCATCAAAATAAGCGAATTGTGATTTAAAAATAAGTCTTGAGTTTTATTTTATTGTTTGTGATACTTTAAGCCGAATATAAATCAGAGATGTTAAAAAAAACTTTGAGCAAAACAGTAAATTTTTGATTTTAAACTCAGAATCGCACTGTGGCGAAACGCATTTTTGGAGTAGAGCCACTTGAATGTTAAAACAGTCGATGGCTTCACTAAAGTCTACCTCTATATTCATTTCTTAATTATTCCATCATATGAAAGTACTTTCTGACTCGCCTAAATGCTCTGAGAGATGATTGTTCTAAATGCCATAATTAAAAAATCCGACCCTCGTGCACAGTTCTATTCAAAACGCCGGTTGCTGATGAAAGAAAGGAATTAAAATTAGTAAATGTTTATAAATAAAGAAAATCCAACTAAAACTATGCAGGATATTGATGGACATCAGTCCCGACTGTTCATCATGATAGTCCGCATTCCATTCATCCCAGAGAACTATTTACGGCTTTTGGCAAAAAAAAAGTTGCCGGTACCCATTTAAAGCATTTATGTGAGCAGTCACAAAAATTCCCCATGGAAAAATCTTCATCGAGGAATGAAAAAGAAAAAAAAAGTTTTTGGCTTACAATGTTCCCCATTTTTGTGAAGAAAATTCGAGGAAAATGAATTATTCAAGTTTTCGGTGCACAAAACTATTTGGTATTCCTTAGTAGTCTTTTTTCCTTATTTTTTTTGCATGAATACGATTTGCTTTTTCACGAAATACGGAAGACTCAAAGTTGGAGGGAAATTATAAATTTGAATTAAGAGAGAAATGTGGAAAGAAAAGGAGTAAATTGCATACATTTGGATTTTGAACATGGGATGTACCTACAGTTTTTTCTCTTGAATTCGTTTTTTAAAAAAAATTTTCAAATAGGGAATAAAAAATGTTTCCCTTTCTTTATAAGAGGGATTATACGAGTGTCAGTCACCAGTTGGTGCTTTAGCGATTAAATTTGAAATTTAGACATTTCTGTGTCAATTACTGTAATTGACTTCAATTCCATGTAACTAACATCATCAAAGCCTAACTGGATTGAAAAAAAATTGTCACTCCCCATTTGCAAACAATACCGTCACTTTTTTTGACGCTGTTTCAACTATGCATGTAGAACAGATCATTATTTTCAGCAAATGCCAACAAATAGATAAAACAGGATCTTTTTCCACGCTTTCATTTGAAAGGGCGCAGAGTTGTTAGAGAATGCAATCGGTTGGGAGTGTATTTTTAAAATCGCATTCGCTGATTTGCGTTATGATTAACTGCATTGAATTTACTTCCAGGTTCACCATTAGAATAGTATTATTTACAACATTAAGAGTTTAAAAAATTGGACTCCATTTTTCGCCAATCATTCGGGTACTTAAAAATTATTTCAAATTTTTTGCCTTTGATGTAAAATCAGTATGAAAAATCATGCAAATAAGATGCAAAGTAGGAAAGTAAGATTTTACGCAATTAATGCTCTTGAGGGGGTGTTTTTCGTTGTTAAAAATTTGTTTGACTTTTAATATTTAGGTAGGAATGTGCATAACAGATATTTCTACAAAGGTCTCCAAATTCAGCCCTTCGGATACCGTGTGATACTCTACTTATAGCCTGATGATTTGCATCAATGAACCAGCAAAAATAACATTTTCGCGCTAATTTAAGCAGCGTTAAGACAATTTATTTAAAAAAAAACAAGTGAAAGAAAGGAATGCAATACTGTTACTGGTGATAATTGGCGAATGAATGCAAATGACTGGTTAAACTTTTAAAAATGGTTAAAGTCTTATGACGGTCATCTTTCGATGGGAGAGAAATGATTTCATTCATATTGATTTTAAAGTGAGTCATGACTGCAATCTTTACAATCAAGAACAATAGCAAATTTAATGAATTAAATAATTAAAAAATAATAAAAAGGTTGAAACGATCAAAGGATTGCATTTTTGTACAGCGCTTTCCTCATTTACAGAGTATGCGTGCCAAATCTATCTAAAATCAAAGGAATTATTCATCATCTATTAAATGGACGATTAGGGTAATACATTTTTAAATTCACATTTTTTTATTTATTTTTAAAATAGTTTAGGTGGGGCATTTTGTAAATAGGTTGTTGGGTAAAAAGTCCCTCCTTATTGACAAAACGCCCTTAAGAAAAAATATGAGACTTAGGTGCAGCAGGATTGCTTAAAAAGTCATGACCTTGATATATTTATGCGAAAAATTCTTAAGATTTTCTTGGCGCTGTTTAAGGATTGCGTGTTAAAAATCCACAACGACAAACGTTACCTGCTGATTGATAAAAGAGTGTTTTACGTCAAGACGGTCGGCGAACTGATATGCAATGACCTTTACGTCCTTTCGGTCAGGAGCAAAACCAACATTTTCCAATTCCTTTAGGTATATGGGCAAACAATTTTTCGTCCTATTCTAAACATAGAACTGTTGATCATGCATAGTTATTTTTAATTTTTCTATGCCTCTAAAGACTTCGTGAAGGTATGTTATACTGCCTACTTGCTTTATTTAACAACTCCAATTGATTTGTTTCAAATTTTTTAGCAATGCTTATTTCATGTCTTTTTCAGAACGTAGTACCTATAATCCTTTTGTAATTCTGCGACATTTATATTCAAAATAAGTCGAAGTAAGCAAGTAAATAACGATTAAAGCTCTAAAAAGCAAATTTATCAAAATTATTGGATGAGGCGCTTTTCTGTTACACAACTAGGACATTTTGTAAATTTCGCTGTGCAAAACGCCCCACTAAAATTATGGAAATCCAACCCTTTTCTATGATTTAAGCAAAACTGTACTAAAACTAGCATTAAACGTTCTTACAAAGGACTTCGGTGCAACTTTTTTTGATTCTGAAGAAATCGAATTTTTATTGTGCCCGCCGCAATATGTTTGAGCGCCAAAAAAGTTATCCACCTCCTTCAGCAGTCTTTTGTTCCTCAGAGCATATTAGACCTAAGAAGCTAACATTTGTGGTTATATTTCTTGTCCCCAATTTATTCCAAATTTTAACAACAAAACTAAGAAAATTCCGCCCAACAAAAATGAGAACCTCCTGTTCGCAGGTTAATTTCCTTACTTCATGTAATGGGGTACACTTAATGCCAGCCGGGTATAACAATTATGCCTATAACACGCACTATGTACGACTTTGTCATACAACATAGACAAGTCTCCACTGTAGCCATCATTATATTGAAAGGATGTAGATACGTTTTTGTCGAATCCAATACGTCGGTGTTTCAAATCCGATTTTTATGAAATTCCCGCATATATTGTACGCTCTTTCTTCTTACGCCTGTTTTTGTTTCCAATTGCCAAATACATAAAAAACATTTTAACTTTTGTCTGCACTGCTCTCAAATTTCTGCCCCCGGGTTTTCCCAGTCTGAATAAAATCGGCTCCAAATTTGTACTTCTTCAAACAAAAGGAATACCAACCCGAAGCGAACTCTGAAACAAGACTAGGCACAGCGCAATCCCTTTATACAGTTTAAAACTGAACCTAATTTCTAAATACAAACTTTGCAGACAACATATTACCAGCATGTACAAATTTACCATTATCAGCAGCCGGCTACTGACTGATATGTCTTTCATGTATCTCATTAAGCAGATGGTGCTCCTGCTACAGGATGATACGCGAAAATAGCTTAATAAGTACGTATGTACTTCGTTTTAGACATTTTTAATTACCTCTATATCCGTGCTACTTAAATTGTCAGTGAAAAATGTCGACAATCAGCTGCAGACATTTAAAATGAATCGGCTGCATAAACATACGCCAACTCTGTGTGGTACCAAATGTATTTTACTTGTTCGCTACCACTCGAATTGAATTTCCTCTGCATTCGCAGACCCAGATCCAACAGGAACTGCGCACCGAAAAATACCATTAACCAACTCTCCCATCCCATCCGAGTTTCCCTGCAAAATGAGGAAGGAAAACCTCAAGCATGTGCATTCTGATTTTTAAATGAATATCCGCGCACACAAAAGACAGCCGTAACCCAAAAAGCAGAGCAATCGTTAATTCGGTGAAGCGAGAAATCACAGAACTTCGCTACAACCACCACTGGGGCTGGCTGGCTTATGGCGAGAGGGGTGGAATTCTCCCTCACCGTCTCAAATCTGAATACGAAATTAAACTTTCGCTCTTGAATTTTTGTTGAACCAAGGCTGTCGGTGGGCAGGAACCAATCAAAAAGCTAATTTTCTATGCTCACGAACGAACAGAGCAGTCCGCGTGAATTCAATAACTCATACCTTCTCGTGCATGCTGTTCCATAATTAAACTCCAGAACTTCTGACCCAAGGCGACCTCTCAACGAAAACGAAATTACACATCAACACACAACAAACCACACACAACATCACCGAAACAACAATTAATTCAAAATCAACAGGTTATTGTGATTATTTTTGGATATCACTTTCGCTGCACATTGACTTGCGAGAAAATAAAAATAAATACAAATAAAAACAAAAACCGAGGGGAAAACAAAAACATTCTTAGCATTTGCATAATCGCTTCGAATTTCGAGTTTGAGATATTTTTTTCTGCGTTGGTCTTGAGCGGTCATGACACTTGTGTTATGCTTTTCATCGACATGTTTACACTTAGCATTGACCTCGAAGTATTTCCGTTCCGAATCGTCGGATGCCAACTTTGGGGACGATTATTTCGGATGCTGTATTTGAGGAGCCTTTCGGACACACTAATCGCGTAGCTTTTGAACGCCAACTGCAGGCAGAGTTGAACACTTTGTGCTAACGAATTAGTAATTTATTAATTATGTAAATACAAGCGGACAAAGTGGATCTGCTCAATTTGCATATGGTGATTGTGTTAGTACAGTGGATGGCTGTTATCGCGTCGTGTGCCAGCGCGTCGTCTCGGAGTGTGAGAGACTTGAGGTTCGGCTTCGGACAGACTGCATGGGAATATTGACAAACTAGAAACGAAACTGGAGAATGTTGCAATGCTTTTGTGGAAACCGGTAGACTGATAGTGTCGCACAGAAAGAGCACTTCAAATGTGCAGAGACTGCGACACGTGGGGATTGTGGTATGCGGTTCGATAGAAACGACATCGATAATGTGAAGCACGCCACGCATTTCTAATTGGTCGCCTGTTCGACTTCAGCAGCATTGTGATGCATTTTTTTACGTTGAGCGAGATAATTAGAGAAACGGTCAGTTATCGGGCATACCTGCGTGGCAACAAAGGGTTGAAGTATGGACTGACATGTGGTTGGTTATATAATATCATATTTTGATTATTCAGTGTTCATTAGGTTTCCATCGCAATGTGGGTTTGAGACTTGCAGCAGGTTGGCCGACGTACTCAAAAAAGCATTTTTTTAAAGGCGACACAAATAACCTTTAAAAAGACACACAGTAAAAATCAAACTTCCTTATTTAATACGGAAGCACTCGTTAACATCTTTTTAAATGGACTTTTGGATGCGAGTAAAGTCAGCCTTAAAAATGATGTATATATGCAGATTCGGTTTTGATTTGCCAAATAGACTCAAAAAGAAAGGACCTTTTTCCTAACGATAGAAACAGCCTTTACAATATTCTTTTCAAAAGCCTTTCACTTCATAAGAGTAGTTATTTTAATACAAAATTCGTTATAATAAAATGTTTTTCTTATCATCTTATTATGTTGCGTATACGCCAGAGGTGCATTTGAGGAGTTTCGTTTTTAGTTAAAAAAATCTCTCAAATCTCACCAAATCAGTGAAAGACTGTTTAAAAACGAGGACAAAAATGCGTTAAAAACAAAAACACTTTTGTCTTCACAGCAGTGGAAGGATACGTTGGTTTCTTGAAAATAATTGTAGAAGGAGAAGGAAAAGCTGCGTAGCGTCAAAATATTCACTTGTGTGTTGACTTGTAACCGAATCTCTATATTCAACAGGATGTCCGAAGTCAGGCACACTTTGTGCTAAGTGTTGCGAATGAACTGTTTATTGTGAAAATAGTGCTAAGACTCCGCTTTATTTTTACCACTGTGGCTCCAGTTCCACTGTCAAACAGGAAGAGGAAAGGGGACAATGGAGCAAGTGTGCTATCGTCATAAGTACGAAAAAGACCGTCGAATTGTCGAATTGCTAACCTGAACTACACTCATAGGGTATACGCAGCGCGGGCATTACGGAAATTGAGATAGAGGAGATAGGAGATTCCAATGCACATTGGTTTTAAATGTCTGTAAATTGTACTGAGGAGGAAACACAATTCGTGTTGTACGGCTTATGAAAGATCTCTATATTTCATAGTACGACCGAATGGTTGAATGGTAAACTGATGGGCATTCCTAGCATGACGAGTATTGCGGTTGAATTTTTGAAGGGGCGGAATGCAGCTGGCGATTTCGGTTGAGCACTGTTTGTTAAAAAAGCGATAAAACAGTGAGAGATATGATACGTTTCTGCGATGTTCCAGCGAATTTATTGAATTCACGATATTCGTGTCTCCGATTAGTTTTATCGCCCGATTTTGGATCCTATCCAGTAGGTGCAGTGTGGTTTTTGGCGCACCAGACCAGATATGATATGATATGATATGTATTCAAGTATGGGGTGAATGAACTCCCAAACTTGAGGTATAGCCAGATCAGAAGGGGTAAAATATTTCTTGCACCGTTTGAGGAGACCTCGACATTTCGCAGCGTCCTTGGCGACTTCGTATATGGTCGTTCCAACGAAGGTTGTTATGAACACACATACCGAGAATGAAAAGTCTTTCGGTTTAAAGGTTCGGGTTCCGCTTTAGAGACAGCAGACAGAATTGTGTCTTGAAAGCATTAAATTCCACTCTGTTGGTTGAACCCCAATTTATAATGCTGTCAAGGTCGGAATTTAATGAGCTTAATATACGTTGTCATACCAGTTCTACGTGAGTCCTGGAATGAATATGAGAAACTGAGGGTGCTTATATCAACGAAATAGTGAACTGGATTATAAGTTACAGACAAGAGATCATTTAAAAAAATGAGAAAGAGAGTCGGAGACAAAACGGAGCCCTGGGGAACACCAGCATTGTAAATCCACTGTTGATCCAAAAAGCAGTCTTGTCACGACAACCAGACTGCCGTGAGTTTCTTAAACTGGCAACCTTTCAGCGCTGCAATAATCTTAAAAACAATGTTCTTGTACGTTAATGCTACAAGTCGATCGTTGGTAAGAAAGTCATACAAGAATAAAATAGATAAAAAAATCTAGTTCACGTGAAAATCTACATTTCCGAATTATTAAAATACTTTAGTAATTTTGGTACTGTGTAAAAATTTATTTGTGCACTTTTCAAACGCTCGACGACAGCATTAAATTGCGCAGCAAAGAGATCTGTTCTGACTTAATGGATGACCATGGATTACCATCTTCAGCAAGAAATTTATGAACCACTCAATAAATTTCACAAAAAACCCACGTCAATGAAATGCCATCAAAGTTGTAATAAAATTGAACAAAGGTGCTCCATATGAAGCCCGCTTAATGGCCCCCAAAGCTCTAAAGCCAGACTGCATCCCCAAATTTTATGTCCTTACACAGGAAACGAATACAGACACTTAATAAACCTTACAAGCCTAACTAAACCGACAGATCTATACGATCAATTAACAAAATAAAACTTTCGCCTTTTCTGCATCCCCGACTCTATAGCTAAATCGATTAAACGCACGTCACTCTCGCCTAATGCCACAAATCTAAAATTAAACTCCCGCTGATAGCTCCACATAGCTCTATGGCTCATGAATGAAGCAATAATAATTCCTGTGCAATTAAAATGTCATAAAAACAAATACATTACGTGGTGGGTATTAATTTTCACGACGCCAACTCCCTGCCAGACATCATCATCAGCACTGAATTAATTGTTCCATAATAATCATTGGCCAAAATAAGTTTCCCGCTCCCTCTCACTCCGCCGCTGTCAGTGAGGGAATACTAATTTTCTATCTGTGGTGCTGGTGCGACTGCGATGCGAACTGCGAGCGTAAACAAAAGTGGCCAAGACAAATTGAAGTTCATGAAAATATTTTCGTTTCCTCTCCGAAAAGAAATTTAAATTGCTCATGCTTATAGCTTATACGCGTATAGACACTTTGGGCACCCATTGATGTACGAGCAACTAATTGACGTCCGAACTCTGCGTATCGGCGAATTTATTTATTCAACGCGATGATGGAATGTTTAATTGACCAAAGCGCTGGAACCGAAGAAGCGATCTATCGCTGTTTTCCCCTCCCCTATATCGAGAACACAAAATTGTTTTGTTTCCTGCAAAGTGAATTGTGACGTACCGCGTACCTGGTACCCCTCCCTATACCTGTGGGGGTATACGTTTATGTTTTGATAAACAAAAAAAAAATAACGAAAACCTTTCCCGTACGGCGGAAGCAGAAAATAAAAAATAGCTGAACGCAAATGAAAATGAAAATTGTTCTTAATTTATATCTATGTAGTGGTTTCTTTTTTGTTTTGTTTGTCGCACGGCATACCGCATACCGCATACCGCATAGGGTATAGAGTGCGCCTCCGACATGTGGTCTATTGTTGCAGCGAGCTTTATTAGCCGTTGCCGCTGTCGGACTCCGGATGACAATTAACCGATCGAGTGGGCACGACAAAGCTTCTCAGTCGCGGAAGTGGATGTCACTATTGAGTGCAATTAGCTAATATTTATCTATTTAGCGGGTAGCTGTAGTAGGCACACACACAAACACACTGCAAACAGTGTCAAGGGGTTGGCCTGCACGGCTCAACCGCACCGACTTGCAGTCGCATCACGTTCAGCGAAATTATTACATTGACCCGAACTGGATGCAGCGTTCCCAACTAAATACATCACTCAGTGGTGCGTTAATTTTTATTTGGATATTCTTAATCGGGCGGCGTTCGGCAGTTTACTCGTGGCGGCGGCGGTATTCATAATTGGTCACGAAAAAGTAATCTCGCAACAACACACAGCGTGAAACGGGAACACCAGCGTGACACACAGGATAATTAAGATTTATGTTTTTGCACCAAGTGGGGGATTCTTTCCGCTCCCATCTATGAAAGGATTACATCCTTGGAGAGGAAAATATGAGAGGAAAAAATAAACCTTCTCTGACAGAAGAACACGAATTGGTATTAAAGACAAACACGGGATACAGGAATTAATACGCCCGAAGGAGATTAGAAATGGGATACGGTTTTTTATTTTGCTCTCTGTCTGTGGGCGTGGGGGTGAACGTGCAGAAGAGAGATGTGTTGAGCGCGTATCCTGTGTACCGGGGGAGCCAGCCGACCAACATCTGGGACATGGGGTAGTTTACTTGCGGAAGAGAAACTTTTTTATTTATGTCGGCATCCTTTTTTACATTACTCCGGGACTGCCTACATTTTGTTTTTGGTGTCGAGGAATATGATTAATTAATAACACGAATAGTTGTTTAAGTATTCGCATTATCGTAAGTAATTCCCGGTGGGGAGTAGGACTACAGTCCTACCTACAGTGATGCGTAGGATAGTGAAGTCTTGGCCGAAATTTAGATATTAATGGTTGGCAAGTTTCTACGAGGGGGAAGGGTGTAATTGATGTGTGCTAGTGGTTGCGTATTTATCACACGAAGAAAATTTGAAGATGTATGTTCAGTCCAGTGGTATGAAACTGCCATTAATTCTGAAAAAGTTCGTGAATTCAATAAGCAGGTAGTGGGCGTATGCGATCATTTACTAATTGGAAACACGCACCTTGAACATTTACGCACATTGTGTTTTACATACTAACATAATTGGTTTGTATATGGAAAATAAAACAAGTCAAAGACGAATAGACGAATGATAGGGGCACCACGGCGGATATGGTTGAAGTATCTTTAAGCCGTCAAATAATTAAAAAGGTAGAGAAAGGTGGTAGAGATATAACTGTCAGCCGAGATACTGAATCTTTTGAGTCGCATAAGCTCCTTGGATATTTCAGATGGTTCCATATGTGACTTGCTTTGCGTATTGCGTCTGCGTGAATGATTTTCTTAGGGGCCAGTTACAGCGATACGCAAAATGCAACCGAAAAAATGTTCTTTTGCTTTTTTGACCACTTAAAGATAATGCTTGAACTCAACCTTGGTCTTAAAATGTTGCTTATGAATTATAAAGTTAGTTTTTCAAAAAAAATAAGTGAATTATGTTAAAATTTTCTAGAAAGAGAATTAATTCATTTTTCAAAACAAAACAGATCAATCCACTGTTATGTGTCATTTCTTTATTGTTCCATCTGTCAGAAATTTTTTTCTGATGGACTTTAATCAGTGGTGATTGATTTGCTTGTACTAACAGCAATCAGTTTTTCCGAAAGAATTTTTTCTGCAATCTAAGATCCAAATTTCGCTGGATGCCAGGGATCTGAAGGCAGCCTGGTTCTCAATGTATATAACGATACTCCCGTGTTATACCGTATTAATCGAAAACCACGCAAGGGCCTGACGAAAGCTGTGATTTTGGCTTGGAAGACACTGCAGTGTTTCGGGAGGGAGAAGGTGAGGCCCACATTTAGTTCTTCTGAGAAGACCCGACTCCAACTCCCTGATCCCTTTAGGTCCCTTCCGTGAATATTGACAGTACCTATATTCCTTCATGCATTAGGATACCATTAGGTAAGAGACTTATCTGTAAGAGGGTGTTGGCGATTGCAGTTGATTTTTCTCTCATTGTTTGGCTGAGTGGCTATACGCAGCTCAGCAAGCCTGGCACAAGGCGAAGAGATAAACTTTAGTGACCATCCGGAGTTAATGACCTTATCTCGGAACTTCCGGTACCTGAAATGATCTGCGCGAAAACTGACAGACTCCCAAAAACTTTATGCTTCAACAGAAAATTCTTCACGGAGATCACTCAAAGCGAAGCATGGATTAGCAATAACTCACCTAACTACCAAAATGGCGTAAGGTGGTATACGGATGGTTCCAAAATGGAATCGGGTTTGGGAGCTGGCATATTTCGGTAAAACCATCAGTATCAATACCTATGGGGAAAAACCCCAGTGTATTTCAGGCAGAGCTCCATGCCATTAAGGAATGCGCAATCCTCATCAATTGTTCAGGTATAAAAGGTCATCAATCATTGTCTCAAAATAACTCGTTCACTGCTTCAATACTCTCCAAACTCTCGGCTCCAGAAACAAAACCAAAATATGGTGGGTTCCCGGATACGAGGGTATTAAAGAAACGAAAAAGCTGGCGAACTTGCTAGGAAAGGGTCAAAGACCCTTTTTATTGGACCAGAACCTTTTTGCGCCGTCACCAAATCAGCAATCATCATATGCGAATGCCCAGGTCTTCCGTGAAATACTAAGTCCTGAAGAACTGAGGAATTCCTCTGCTGAAAACATTATCAGCAACATTAGGGTAGTGGAAACTCTGCTAGCCTGAACTTATTTTCTGGAATTTTTTCGGCACAATCGATCTTTTAGGTCGACGTGCCTCTTTATCGCCTTGGAGAGTCAGAAGTTAAAAAAAAAACATTATTTGTAGAGCGGCGGTAAGCGAAGTCATCATCAGTGATTCCGTAATGCTCAAGCATGCCAAGTTGTATGTCTTTTAAGTCTTTTCAAGGGCCTTCAGATTATATGGGTAAGGTAATCGGAATACCTATTGAAGAATATTAAAAAGGGCATGGCTTACATCTTTTTTCTACCAAGACGTTGCATTCAGTTTTAAAAACGAAACAACTGATAATTCTCCCTCCTTAAAAGATGCACAGAGAGTCAGAGATAATGGGTAGTCAAAAATGAAGACAACTCCTGGCCCTACTGCCCTACTGTCCTATGATGCATCTATTCTCTTCTCTATCTCTATCTCTTCTCTTCTATCCTCTACATTTAATAAAACTGTAGAATAAAAAATGCCTGACCGCGCATCACGCAGAAACTACTGAACGGATTTTCATGGAACTTAGCAAAGTGATTGCTTATGTTCTGGGTCGGGACTTAGGATACTTTTTATCCCGGAATCTAACGTGATTCTTACAAAATAGTCAAAAAACCGGACATATGTAAGGAAAATTCTGTTTATACAGACCTAGCTCAGTAATGGGTTATCGAATTGAAAAATAAAAAAATAGGTGAATTTAGTAAATTTTCCCCTGAATCATTTAAGATATAAAAGATCCTTCTGCGTTGTCCGGAAGCTGAGCAATGTTCAAAACAATTATTCAAAACATCGCCCACAATTTTTTTCAGTGCATACTACAGCAGTGAGTATCATTGCAGTAGTGTGTGTTCAATAGGCAGTAGTCTCTAGTCTCTTTTCAGCTCACACATTCAGGTTGAACACATTTTCGGTTGTTGTTCATTGTGATAAGTTTGGAAATGGGCTTGTGGGATTCGTGTGTCAAGTTGTTTCATTCGTGTTGCTTCCTTTTCGTCGACAATTGAGGTGGGTAAGAGGGAACAAATAAGAGAACTTTGCGTAAATCTTTTTTGTGTAGACTTTTTAGTAGGAATTAAAATTGTTCTTGTTTTTATTGCCTTTCTTTTTGCTTTATATTGCTTTCAGAAAGGTCCAAGGGAAGGAACATATTTATAAAAAACTGCTCGATGTAGTTCGATAAATCCGACCGAGCACGGGTCAGCTAGTTCATAAAATGTTTGAAAAAATCTCTACCGTTTTTAAGTAAGCAGAAAATGCGTACCTACCTTCAAAGATGTATTTTAAATCGAAGGAAGAACACCGTAGCCACATTGAGTTGGTATTAGCTCATTCGAGTTTAGCTCACAATTAAAAAAATATTTTACCCATAAAGGGGCCGTTAAAACCCTTTTATGTGGTTCAGTGCGAAGCAACAGCAGTATTGTTAAAGCATACACCCAGAGTGTAGAAGTGTAGTGGCTTAGTGCCAGATGGTACCCAGTGAAAGTATGAATTTCATGTGGCAAACCATACACAAAGCGTGTGACTTACCACAATAATAAAGCGGACCAATATGATCCGATCCAAGAAGAGGTATAAAAAGCGCCTCCCGGTACTGAAATCGTCTAAATGCCACCGCACAATTAAAAATGATCGCAACTAAATTGCGGTCAGATAATAAAGCAAGCAGCTCCACTCACATTATGTACACTCAGATATGGCTACATGTTTTTCTGCGGTGAATATCTATAATTACAAATTGAAATCAACACGCGTCACATATAGAGATGACACAAATCACCCCAATATTTGCTGCCAAATTAATGCCAGATTACCTCGACCCTCTCACCCACCCAAGTGTCAAAATCTCCTTACTTTGAATGCGAAGCACTTCAAATACACCATCGCAACGCTCGATAGCTCGACTATTTGTGTACACTCCGTATAAATTGTTGTCTTCTTTCACTAATTGGCCTCACCCATACCCACCTCCGAATTGCTGGAGCATAACTAATCTTCCACCACCCCTCCCGAAGACGACAAAAAGCAAGCAAAGTGTCTGCTAAGTAATGCGGAAAGTAATTGTAACAGGAGAATGATGAAGGATCGCTCTCCCTCCACTCAAATATATAAGTTCCTTCATTTTATACCCATTTTCAGCGCTGCGATGGATGGAGTAATGCAATTAGACACTTCTTTGCAGTTTTTTGCTCCTCATTTCGTCCTCTCCTTTCTGGGTATTCTGTCTTCTGTGTGCACTACCCATGAAAACCAATAGTCACTTAGCTCCTTATACGTAGGTATATACACAGCACGACGGTTTCAGGTTCAATTTCGAATGCCATTTGCAGCAACCATTAAAAAAATACAAATCAGCTCAATTACAATCCAAGAGAACCTCAATTTGTATCTAATATCTAAGCGTATTAATTAACTGCGAATTTTATTCCGAACCCCATCAGCAACATCGTCAATAAATGTACAACAATTACTTGTGGTTCGGTAAGCGGATACCAAAAATATTCTCCTACCATTTCGGGTATCTACTATCTACGCCAGGACGTACGATGAATTCTAATAAATAAACAAAATATGAATAAATTAGTGCGATGTGTTTACCGAGTTGTATAAGTGGCGTAATGGCTCGAAAATGTGGGCTGCTTATAGCTGAGCTGTTTCAGTTAATTGTTGGCCTGTGACATCACAGCGTGCAAGACGCGACTGTGTTCACAAATGAGTTCTTAACGGCCTTGCATATGAGCATGTTCCTGAAGGTTTCGCATTATTGTTCACGTTCTAATGGGCAGTCGTTTTGATAGTAACTCGGTGACTGTGCGGAGTTGCCTTGGCTTTTTCGGTTGAAGGCAATGCGAAGTTGTGCGGCCGACATTGGGACACACATGGTAGTGATGGAGAAATGTTGTGTGGAATAACTCCGCACAATTTAGAGAGAAATTGTGGAATAAGACAGTCACTCGATGGCGGCATGTGTTACTAAGCGACGTACCACTCATATAGAGATTTAATGCGCTCTTCTGGATTTGTGTAGGCTGCTGTCAAAAGTGTCACATTGGTTGGGAATATTGTTACTCCAGGCACGTTGAAGATGGTTGACATGCGGTTTCGCGTTAGTGAAAGCTCAGCGTCACGTTTATTTAATGCACAAAATTAAAGGAGAGGACAGTCGTTATAGAGACACTATTCGAATGTTGTCAAAATCGATATGATTTCAGTTTTCGGGTGCACAATATAGGATTTTTGTGTGTCATGATAAGTCATGAGCCCTAATCTGTTAACAACACGTGGCGTTGTGGAGATCCAGCACCTGACAGATCTGTCATCACCTTAGGAAAAGATCGCGAACCTTTTCATGATACATAGGGTGCTTTTATAAAGTCTGGAAACCAAAAATGGAAACAAATGAATATTTGACATTTTTTGCACCACACCATCGGTTAAGGACTTTTTCTGGTTATACCAGAATATTTCTACAGAACTGTTCAGACTTCAGAGTACAAAACTTCTCTGAAACAAAAGACGACAGTCCAGTCAAAGTTTTGAAGGTTAATTTGTTGCCTTTTCGATTATATTGGATTTTAGACAGAAAGTCCGTTCGTAAAATTCTTAGAAGGAGGAAAGGAGTTACCAATAATTATTTATAATTTATTTACAAAGTAAATAACATAAGTTTTAAAATCCAATATTGTACTTTCTTAAGAAAGGCGAACTTACAAAGTTTCAAGAATGATTCCCACACGTTCCCAAATAGATGAAACTCCTCCCTCTTGAATTTTTATAAGTCATAGTTCTCTAGAAATATGTTTCCAAGAAACGAGCTCCTTCTAAAAACTCTGTAATGGCTTTGACACGAAACATTTGCCGACTAAGCTTTTGTAAAGGCAATTCGGCGGAAATTTGCGGTCGTTAACATCAGCCTTCCATTTATCTTTATAGCACAAGTTTGAGATTGTTCAACAAAAGCATGCATTAAGACTTATTTTAGATAAAATGGCATGTTATAAACACCCTTCGAAACAAGTTACAGCTACTGCTGAAAAATATATATTAAAACTAAAAAGGCCTGCAAAACTGATCCCTTTTACAGTCTTTCTTCTTCGTTGAATTAGAATTTTCCTTACAGTTTTTTCAATATTTTCTATGAAACACATTATATTCCGATAAGATAAGAAGTATCCTAAGTTACGACCCAGAATATAAGCAATCACTATGTCAAGTTTCTTCAAAATCCGCCCAGTAGTTTCTGCGTGATACGCGGTCAGGCATTTTTTATTCTACAGTTTTATTATATGTAGAGAAGAGAAGAGAAGACAAGAGATGTAGAGAAGAAATAGAGAAAAGAAGAGATGAATGCTCTAATCAGAGTAAACGGTGTACGAGTTGCCCTTGTTTTTGGCAGACATGGTTGCCCTTCAAAGTCGACTCTACAACCTTTGGTGGGCAATTTTTAAATAACTGGTTCATAAAACGAACTTTAGATCCGCCTAGATCCTAGAACATTGCCCCTCCGGTCGGTGAAATCGTACAGGAGAACCCAAGGCAGTCAATACCTAGGTCAGAACTGTGAAGAAGACGCCGATATTTCCGTCGGAACTTGGGCCTATACCCGTACAAGATCAAACTGACCGAGGAGCTCAAAGTTAATGCCATTTACTTTTTAATATTTTCAGCAGACAAACTTTTTAAAGCAACCTTCATAAACCAACCGCACTTGTATTTGCTTGACGATCGTGAAAAAATAACATTTCAGAGCTTTGCAAACCTTGTTAATCATCTCAGAGCAAACAACTTTGTCTTTCCCTCATTTGCATCGAAGACAAACCCTCGCAGTGACTTAAATCCCAGTAGCCAAACCTAAGATACACTTAAAATATTTGTTTTAACATACATCTAGATGGAGGGAAAAACAAATCTCATTCAACTTGTATGCTCATTAAATAGTGCATCTTACAAAGAGCTGCTTACGCTCTTGATTGACATGATTCCATTTAACGAAGCGAAAACTTTGTACACATGTTCTGTATGATAACATACCCGAATGCGAACTTAAATATCTGAGGCGCCAGTCATTCACTCATGGAATTAGAACTGCCAATGGCAAACGTCGTCGTCGTGATAGAATTTTGGAACGTATCGATTAATGGAATAAGTTGGAGTAAGTGCTGAACGATTTGCTGAGTTCCCATTCCTGGAGACGTCATTAAAACTTTTACCAAAATTAAGTTGGCACGAACTTTCCAAAGTATATGGTTATGATGTGTGTTGCGAATCAAATGCAATCCTATTGAATACACTAAGTGGGCATTTGCTGTTTGTCAAGCGGGAGGTCCCTGTACGTATAGGCATTAATTGTGTTCGGCATCGGCAGTACCTATGTTAACCCAGAATGAAGGTTGCCGGATTACTTTTGTAATGTCTCAGACACGAGAAGGGTGGAGAATTATTACGCCCTTATTTATGGAGTTGAAGTGGGTGCAGCTCTTGTCAGTTGCAGGGGACATGAGTTACTTTTAGGACACATGACACGTTGCCAAGTGGTTACGATGGTGTCAACTACAGTTCGGTTTAAGATGAAATGAGTGTTCTTTTTTTTCCATAGCTCTTAAGTGCAATAAACAGATGAAAATTAACGAAAAATGTGATGACATTCAGCTATAGGTAAGAAGAACCATAAGGGGACGGTGTTCAAGCGAACTAGCTACCACCTCTGTTTCTAAAACACAACTAGAAGTCCTTAAAAAAGACATAATCTTTTGTCATGTTGGTTTAGTCAGCTTGCGAAATAGGCAAAGGGACATAAATCCACGTATCACTATTTCATATTGGACCTGTGTCCCATTTCGGTGGAACAAGAGTTGAAAATTTGTCTGCAATTACCTCTCACCAAATTGAAATATAAGTCTAAAATTAACGAGTATTTTTCAGAAATGGGACATAAGTTGAAGAATATCATAGAACAAAGTCCAAACCGCACGTTTTAGGCATTATTTTGACAAAACCACATTCTTAACAAATTAGTGTCATATATTTATAATAATTTAATGTTTATTTTAACGAAAAGAAAAAAAAACAGTTAAAAAATACTAATTAAAAAAAGTCAGTGTTTTTTATTTTATTTTATTTAATTCTCAGAAACTAAAGCTAGTATTAGACGACATGTTGAATTCGGTATGCTGAAACATTTTAAGACCCATATGATTATATGCTGAAAAATTTAAAGACCGCGTTTTGTATTTATCGATTTTCTGCGATTCTGGTGAAATGTACGTGTAGTTAAAATTAGTTTAAATTCATTTTATCGTTAACTTTTAAAAACAACATTTGATCAATTTACTTTCAAACAGGCTCAGTGGATTTGTTGGTGGCTTGGACGGATTTACTGGCGCGATGCTTAGCCAATTTTGTTTTAAAGGAGATTCGAAGATTGGTCCTTTTTGTCTTACAATACACCAACGTGTTTTGGCCAAAACTCTCTGATATTTCCCTCCACATGGGCGTTTTGGGCAATTTATATTTTGCAGCGGATATATATCATAACGTGCCGAACTGCTCGACGGCTTGTATGAGTCTTACGAAATCTTCGAGCGACCAATCTCCCTTTGACTTAGCTCTAATTGGCTTGTATCTTCTTTTTTGGTGCAGTTCTGCGCAGGTTATTTAAGCCATACTTCATTTGATTCGATGCAAGCCCCGTTCATATCATGGTTTTTAAGAAGTCGTTTGCTGACACCGCTGAAGAGTTCAGGTTTTTCATCGCCATCAGAATCGCTGTGGGCTGGGATCCAGTAAAGAATAAGAGGATTTTTTCTAGCAAGTTCTAGCAATGGCCGTGTATGAAATAGCTTCAAGAGCTTTAAGAGCTGCTTGGCTGTCTGACAAGATAAATATGGTTTTTCCACGTCTGTAACAGCAGCAGTTTACAGTACCATATTCTCCTAAACAAAACTGTGTAGCTGAGAAAAGGGATATGCCATTTTGCTTCTAATAACAAAAATCAGGATAGTAGAAACACAAAAGCACGTTCAAAATTTATCGAAACTTCAAAAATATCATAGCCGTATGCTCATATTATGACAGAAATTTCGCTATTACACAATATGTTGTGATTGGGACACATTTTTCAGCATACGTATGCTGATTCAGCATATCATCGAATACTAGCTTAAATATTTTTTGCTTTCTTTCATTTTACTAAACAAATATTTAAAGAGGCACTGCTTTAACTTCTATTTTCTCATTTTTCTGATGCTAAAACAAAAAGCGTTTTGAAAAAATAAATTAACTTTTTTCTAAAGCTAAGTGTGAGTTTACTTTCTCAAAAATACAATTTTTTGTTTTAACTTCAGAAAATTTGAGAACTTAGCTTAATATTTGAGCAAATTTTAGGAACTTGGAAATTAAGGGTTAAAATACTCGATCGTCCAAAATAACATTTTGATTTGATTTCCATTTCAAACACCTTGGGCGATTATTCAATATGAAAATTTATAGAACAGTCCAAGCTTAAATGAAGAATCAGCCAAATGACAATGAGTTCTGGATGCTTAAGAGTCTGACAGGTCAGCTATTAATTTCAAACTCGTACCGCCCGTGGTCGTGAAATTCGACCAATTTTGTCTGTAGATCAACGAAAGCCAGCTTGTTTTTTACATAGTAACACCAAGCAGATAATTCTGCAGTGCCCCTGAAATTAGATTTTGTGATTGCTTACTTTTAGGGGGAATTAAATTGCATACCTTTATGGGTTAATGAGACTCTCCAACAGGTTCTAATCTAAGATGATTAAATTCGTTACTATGAAAACATGACGGCGACAAATTGAATGGCAACAAAATGCTTTCGATGAACTGCTAAGCATTTTGTATGGAAAATTCTTAACTTCATTTTACCAGTCTTAATGGCGACATATACCTACGATTTTTTGTTTCTGCACATCTATGGCACATTACCTTTAGAATGATATAAGTTTCATTCTCCTCATTTCATAATAAATAATTAAAAAGTGTACGGAAACTTTTGATGTTTACGTAATAATATAATGATAACTTTAGCAACTTAACCCAATTCGGTGGGACAAAAGTCCATTTCAGTGGAACATAGACGAAAATAGGCTTCCGGTGACAGAACGCCGTCACCTACTACACTGCGTCACTTTAAATAGTGCTCCCAATTAAAAAATATCCCATCGCCACAATCATTGCCTTTCGAATGTCAGCTATACCTCACGGTCGAAGGCCTATTGTGTGTATCGCACACTGGATTGCACCATTCAGTCACCCATCTAATGACGAATGTCGCTAATCTCTGTATAAACGTTAATTAAAACCAAATTTATCTCCGCGCTCAAATAATTATATTCGCTCTTGATGTGTCACTTTATATGCAAAACCATTAATGGCCACAATTAATCAGTAGCATCAAATAATTAACTCTGCATATTTTAAATTAAGGAAAACCGCGTTGCGAGACTGCAAGTGCAATTAAAAGCCCAGCAAAAAATCGCTCCACGCATCAGCGGTTTTTCCAATTTCTCATCTCCCGTATAGATAGACAAAAAATGTATATAGATACAGGTAAAAAATCAATCGAATCACGATGCCATTGTTCAGCCAATTACTACGAATCTGCAATTAATTTATAAATCGGCTAATTAATTCCATCTAGACATATTTTAATTAACATCCTTGTTGCACATGACTGGTCTCATTATAGGTACACTTCCAACGAAACCTCGCAAACATAAAACACCGCCAAACGGCGCGGCGATTGCGGTTGGCAAGACTTAATGCGAGGAGTGTTTAGCGTCGAGTAATATTCTTCAGTTTACTTGATCGACGTAATGGAGACGACACCAACTGTCAGGCTTTCCATATTGTTTGGCATGGCTCCCCCTTTATGAGATACTCGTTGTTTCTCTGAAAGCCTCCTTAAGCTGCCGCTGCCTCTGCCTCAATATATCGAGGACGAGTATGCGGGAAAGTGTCGGAATTACTTGAACGCTTGCGGTGGGATAAGAGTGCTTAAACTCGAATTTCTTCCCAACTGGGGATCACCGCACAGTCAGCCTCTTGTTTGCCTGTGCGCCATCATAAACCCCACCACTGTGCGAGGCGTGTGGGCCCATGTGTCGTGTCGTGGGATTAATCGAAATTTAATTGAATTCAAGACTAACTAACAACTAATGATAATGTGTCGAGTGGCAAGGGAGAAAAAATCACCAAAATCGTCCTTTTGATGACACAATGAGTGAATGCAAAATCTAATTTCTGACAAATGTCGATTTCTCGTTCAGCACATAAATTTGTAACGTTTTGATGGCGTGACGCCGTTGGCAGTGCCTGCACAAGGACAACGACTGTGATGGTGATGGAGATGCATGCATATTTTCAACACAACTGACAGATATGTCATCCAATTTGACGAATTAACGAACAACAGATTGGATAGTGCATGCATACAGCTGATGGATTGTGCTCTTTGGGTACATCTGACAATCTCACAGCTAGCTAACACAACTTAATGATGCGTCACAGTTACATGTTGTACATTGTCAACTGAACTGGTGATGGAACTATTTTATTATTAAATTTTGAGAAGTTTATTCCAACTGAGAGCATTGAAGGTTCGATTGAATGTTTCGTAATAAATGTGATTGTGCAAAACCAAGTGGTAAGCCTTCTGGGCAGCAGCCAGAACTCGACAGTTGTTCGTAACAACAGCACTCGTATCGTATCGTATTGTTGCAGGAATGAGTATTATAAAGTGCATGTGCAGTGCATGCCGACTCTGGCATTTAATTGGAATCTACAGATAAAACTAGTCCTGCCTTAAAAGATAAACTTATGCATGTGGAATTTCAGTGATTTAGTTTATTATGCAGAGGCCTTAGAAAAGCAAAATTAATTTGTGGAAAATTGAGAATAAGACATCAGTAATTGACAAAAATGCCAGTCGTTTCGGAATGGCATATTATTGTGCTATTAACTTGGGAGGTTGTACAATTCAGGTATTGTGAAAATGGAGGCATTTTTTGACTTTGTGTATCTGCATAGGTTTTGTGAGCTTATTCTTCCTATATCCTTTTATTGTTCCTCATTTAAGCCTACTGATAGTGGATTGGAACTTATAGAACGGAAGACATAATAAAGGTATCTCTCTAGTTTCAAATTAGCCAGAAAGTTAAGTTATTTAGGCCATTTTTGATGTAACTTCTCATAAAATTATATTCGGAGTAAATGTGATGAAACCCCCAGTAAGCATTTTTCGACTCTTTTCCTCTATGAATTGGACTTGTCGTGGTTAAATTTATAGGAAACAAGGAATTTTCTATGCCAAATAAAACACTGTTTCTTCTTAACTCACGATAAGCAGTGCTAGGTCTAATGAAACTTTTAGTTTTAGCCTTGAAACGGACTGAGATAATGCCGGAAAGATATTTCTAATGCCAGAAAGTTGCATGCGAATATTTTGCTCAAAATCTGTTGAAGTGAGGACTCTAATGTTCTCGGTTTAATGGAGTCAAGCTGCAGGCTGAGGCATAATGTCAAGAAATCCAATGAAGATTAGTTAACTATTTTCACTGGGGTGTCTGAATATTTTTCATTGCACACAAAGGTAGTATTATTTCTAACGAGTATAGTTTTGAATTAATCAGACTTCGGTCAGTCGCCGAATATGGCCAGAGGGCAGGGTTACCCTTGGGACAGTTTATAGTGCCAATTGGAGACCTTTTCGATCACACTTACACCAGGACACCTCTTTTTTAAAATCAATGATTTTGGACACTTTTAGAAATTTAATAACACTGGGCAATATTTAAAATTAACGAACATTTTTTAAAAAAAAATATCTCAAAGCAACCGTACCCGTAGCCAATCAATCAAAATAAACATACCTATCTATATCTCTATCGTTCATACTCTCCGTTCAGACGATTTGTATCTTTGTGTTTAAATTCAATGCAAACATTTCTGTATCTGCACGCAGTATGATAGTCTTCAAACTCCAAGTCCACGCTTTTCATGTGTTGCTTTCTGATGGGAAACTTTTTTTTATCTCTTGGACACCTTTTTGGACACTTTGCAAAAATTTTCTGAGGTAACACTGCCGGAGGGGCTTTGGACTAGTGAACGATGAGTCTCAGCTTCTATCCCCAGAAAACAGACATATTACGTCCGACATCCAACTGTCATAAAAGAGCTTCTCAGTTTCGGGACATGACATATTGGCCAAAATTGGCAACACAAATAAACACTCATGCAAAACTAAGTGCTGAGCGAAGTCAAGCCTGTGATTATTTGGACCCGACTATTATTTTTTTAAACACTCGCCACATACCCTTGCCTTCGAATCGTTCATCGTTCCATTTTGAACACTACTGTAAACAAACTCTGACAGAAAATGTAAAGAATTTTTTTCCGTTGTAGAAATGGGTTGAAGAATTGGGTGAAATTGAAAAACCATAGACTGGATAATGAACTGTCCATGAACGTGGGGAAAGAATTAGAACAATATATTCAAAAGTGTGGAAAGATGTTTACGGAAATCAAACATCATGATCATGAAGCATCACGTCAGAATTTTTATTGTTAATATTCGAGTTGTAAAAAAGGATTCAATGAATGCAATTTCGTTTTTGATTGCATTACTGTATGCCATTATAAAACCAAATTCATCAGACATTTTTCTTTGCAAAAAATTAATTTTTTACCACTCCGATAGAAGTGAGTCCCTCCAAAGAGAATTTGTTTGAACGTTTCCTTCAAAACGATTGCAAAATAGCAATCGTTCAATCGCAATCAGTCAGTCGTCAGAATTTGACAGTTGAACGAGTTATACGAAGCATAAGTTCAGTCGTCCAAAACAACGTCGTCCAGACGATTCAACCATTTTAGTGTTACACGAAGCAATACAATCTTCGAAACGGCGTCGTCAGACGATCGTCGTCTTACGCGTAAGAGCCCAGGTTAGTGGAGGTATTACATTAGTATTTATTTTTTTAATGCTCGTGTTGTCACTGAAAAGCATTATCAAATGTATGAGTTTGTTTATTTGAGAAGGGCACACAAATCAAGGCGAGCATGGGTCAGGTAGTTTATGTAACTTACAAAACTAAATTCATTTACAAAAAAACATTCCATAGAATCATAATTAATTACACTTGACGTCTAATCAAATTCGCACTTAGGTGGGTACTCATTTCGCTTTAAATAGCTGAGACACTAAAAAAGGGCTTTGATGTGTACCTAACATGAATATGGCTCTATGTGTTTCTGGGTAGTGATGGGCACTCCTGAATGAACGCAGCTATCGATAGTTAGAAACTACAGTCAAAGTTCTTTATACTGAACCTTTTTAGGGACCAAAAAATTGCTTCGTTATAAAGAAGTTTTATACAAAATTCGTTACATAGAAAAATGTATGGGATATTTTTGAAGAGGAAGGGGAACAAAATGAAATTCTATATAGAGAGAATTACGTTATAATTGATTTCAACTATCAAAAGATTTCATTCATTCATTTTTTAGACATTTTTTTGTCATAATGTAGTCGCTTCAAAAAGTTAACCACAAAATCAACCCCAAGAACAACGCAACAATTGTAGAATATACAAAAAAACAAGCCATAATAAAATATTCTCTTTTTCTATTAATGATAAATAATAAGAAATTAAACTAAAAATTTAAAGATTCGCTTCACAAATGTATCAACAAATGAAATAATACCAAATTCCACTACTACTATTTTAATTCCGAACAAAAACATTAACCTTCAGTCTAAAACCAAAAATCATTCACTTGAATGAACAATAAAGCTAGTATTAGACGATATGTTTAATGAACATACGTATGCTGACAATCATATGCTAAAAATGCTCAGCAAACACGCATATGTTCATCTGGCGTATGATGCCCTATCACACGATATGTTGAATTTGTCCCAAAGTAGCAAATTGTTTGTTGACAGCATATGCTAACAAACAGTTTGCTATCACATTTTTTAGGACATATGAAGCCCTATTACACGATATGTTGAGTTCGGTTTGCTGAAAAATTTGAAGACCCGTATGATTATATGCTGAAAATTGACAGATCGCGATTTTAGTATACGTGCGTATTTGTATTGTATTTATCGATTTTCTGCGATTCTGGGGAAATGTTCATACATGGTATCGTATTAATGGGCATCGCAGACGCGGAGTACAAATTGCTTTACGTCGACGTCGATGATGATGGTGGTGTCTTCAATCGCTGCAACTTTGCACAAGCGATGGATACCAACCAGTTGGGCTTAATAACAACCTGAGCCGCAGCTCGGTTGAGAATTTCCCGTTCCGTACACTCTTGTTGGCGATGGCTGCGAAATAATCAACTCAGCCGTTTTGTTTTTAACAAGCAATCATGACAACAAAATCACAAAAAAAACACGTACAAAATTTATCGAAACTTCAAAAATATCAAAAGCCGTTTGCTGAAAAATGTGGCGTATGCTCATGAGCCTACTTTAGCTCGTTAGCATACACCATACGAGTCGACATACGCCAAAAATTTGTCCGAATGTTTGCAAACGGTCCCAAAAGTGGTATTACACGATATGTTCAGGTCGCCAACATACGTATGCTGACTAGCCAACAAATTTGCCAACAAACAACTTTTAGCATACATATGATGACAAAAATTTCGATATTATACGATATGTTGTGATTGGGTAACATTTTTCAGCATACGTATGCTGATTCAGCATTATCGTCTAATACTAGCTTAATCGTTCAGACTCATACTTTCTAACAAAAATAGCAGTTGAACGAAAACCGAATGAATGAATTACTATTTTCTTCGATATTAGTATGAATGATTTTTGGGCTACTATCGATTAAATGAATTTTCAACTACTATCGAATAAGTCCTCAACACTATTTCTGACGTAAGTTTACAAAATGTACAGAAGGTGACACCAATCACAGTATTTGTGAAGATTTAAATAAAGCTAAAAAACTTTGCATAATTATTTTCTAACAAATGTCGAAAAATAAAAATATTTTATGTTATCCGAACGAGAAAAGAATAACAATTTGTGACTTGGTACAGCTACTTACGGCATTTTTGTTTGACTTACCTGAAAAGAAAAGAAAACAAAAATTATTTAAGATAAGCTGTCAAAATTTCTGATGAAATGTAAATAATAAATTTAGTGGGCAGTTTGTAGGGGAAAGTATCTAATTTAAATTCCAAAAAGCATTTACCAAATTGTTCTATGAATCTGTTAATAACTAAAACTAATAAGTGAATGTATTTATTCCAAAGAAAGTATTTCTTAAAGTGAACTTCTGATACCCAAATTTTAACAATGTTAACGGTTTAGACAGTCACGACAGTTGCGAACTGTATATAGTTATCAAACCTTTATTATTTTTAAATATTGTCCAACGATGAATAAATCATGACTGTCACGCTGTCTTCATTCACAACACTTAACATCACATTTTTACTGTGAAAACATGTTAAAAATGTGCATTTTTTACTGCGACAAATTAAAATAAATATCCGGTGCAAACGGTCAAAAAACAAAGATTCTTGATGAATTAACCTCAAAGCCCATTTGTCAAAAAAAAACGAATAATTGCGAGCTCAACTTCACTATGCAAACCTGGTTATATTCTCTGCCTCCATTGACTGCAAAGCAAAAACAAATTGCTCATTAGACACCACTGTCATGCTTTAAATTAAGCATTCCGGACATGAAGCCAATTCAATAAATAAACACGCTCTATTGGAAAATCATTCACATAAACATAAAATCACCGGCAAGAGGTGAACTGCTTGGCGGGCTGCTGCTTTCGACAGCTCTATCGGTGCGCTTTTCTTTGAGATCGTTAAACGTCAAAAATACGCCACCACGTGGTGGGGATAGCGGCACATACGTCGAATAAACAGCGTGTTGTAGTAGACACAGGCGGCATTCTTTCGACTATTTTGAAGACGATGTTCACAAGTTGAACAATCTAATAGACTAACCAGACAGATCGGACTCATGTCGATGTTGCGAATGTAAATATTTAAATAAACAAAACAGCAACTTGAAACAATGAACTCTTATATTGTTTTCTTGATTATCATCCTCATTATGCGTGCAATAAATTAGGTAATACTTTGTTTCTCATCAGATGCGCGATCAACAGTTATTAATATAACTGAAGTAAGTGTTATTGGTGTTAATTGATAGTTGAGCACCCCCCCCCCGTGTGCAGTTGGGTGATAAGGAGCCCAAGTCGTCTGTATACCACCACAGATTACCCACTAATGAATGCCAGGCACGCATTCAACAGATTCCGTGTGCGAGCGAAGCATACGAACGTCGACCCAGAGGAAAGCCGTTTAGAATAACGCTTAACAATTTCTTATTGCATCTTCCTCTCATGTATAACATTCTTTAATCGAGGTATATGGTTGGTTGCAAAATTTTCCTTAAAAATGAGTCCCTATACGTGCCGGCGGACATTTGCACCTATGCACTACAAATGCACATGCACCCTGATATCTCCCCTGGGAAAATACAATTCCCGAGACTTATCCTGCAAGCGAAATTCTTTCCCTTAAAGGGGGCATCTTTGTAATCTTAATTCTTTATGGCTTATTGCGATCGTAGCGCTCTGCCTGAGGTGCATTTTGTTTTTGCTTTTAACTGGTAGGGGTCAGGTTACTCACCTCGAGCTTTAGTTGAGCTTGAGGGGGGCACATTAGAGTCTGCAATATTTTTGGTACCTACTTGGGAGGGAGCATTTTCCGTATTGATAAATTAATGGAGTACTAATTATGGTTGGGTATACACTGCGGGTCATTTGAATAGGGACAGCATATCTTAGAATCATTTTACCTTATATGTTTCGTTCCTAACTTCCTACTATAAAAATTGTTATACGGTATGAAAGGTTATTTCATTGCCCTCTCACTAGATGTGTTATATTAATACATTCGGAATGTTTACCAATTTCTTTCCACAGTTAACTGTGATGATCTAAAAACCATGCAAAAAAAGTAGGTTAATAGAATAGGGACACAAGCAATATTCTGCTTTTACTTCCCGAAAAGTGACAAAAAAAGTATGCATTTGTTTTTTTAGTAATGAGTACTTCCTCCTTTATTTAAAACTAATTCAAAAATTCTGGTTTTCATAGAATCATATAACGATTTTAAATAATCTAGGGAAATTTCACCCCAAGCAAGTTTGATGGCTTCAGTAAGCTGATTTCTGTCCTCGAACTGCCTGCCACCTTCGTACACTTTTCGCGTGAGCCATCCCCAAACATTTTCCATGATGTTTAGGTCTGGGGAATACGGGGGCCATGTCATCAAATCGACATTTTGAGCTTGGATCCAAGTTTTTATTATGCGGGCTGTATGGATGGGAGCATTATCCTGCTGGTATGTCCACCTAAGGGGGCCGAAAATGTGCTGACATTGCGGAAAAGCTGTTTCCAGAACTTGTTGGTACGATTTTGCTGTCATTCTTGTACTTTGGAAGTTCAATGGTATCGCACCATAGTAGGAGACAGCTCCCCAAACCATAACGCCACCTTCCCTGCTGTTATGCCTCGTCAAAAACCGTTCTTCCTTTCGCAGATCATGGAAATAGTAGTTGAATCCGTCCGGACCATCGAGGTTAAACTTCTTTTCATCCGAGAAAACTACTTTTTGCCACCTCTTTCCCCATGCCATGTGCTGACGTGCAAACTCCAAACGTTGTTCTTTCCTAACCGGATTTAATGGTGGTTTTTTCTTCATTTTTTTAAGTTGCAAATGTGGGGCCCTCTTAATCACTCGTTTAACTGTTGATAAACTTGCACTTACTCCAACTTTTTCCCTGATTTTCGCCACTGATCGAGCCGAATTAGAGGCTTCTCGTAAGATTGCTCGTTTATCTTGAGCAGTTAGCACTTCCCCCGTACGTCCTTTCATATTTTTTCCATAGTTCTCTTTATTTTTTAAATAATTATGCACAACCGATTTGCTTTTCTCAATTTTTCGGGCTATTTCACGCAAACTGTGACCGTCCTCTTTGAAAGCGTCGATTTTTGCCATATCCGCGACATTTAATGGCTTTCCTCTACCCATTATTATTATTATTATTACTATTAATGCAAAACCACAATCTCAAAGCACGCTTGCAAATTCACAAAATTTTAGTTATGCTTTTTGGATAGCACTTTTCGAATTGACGACCGAATTGCAACTGTCCCTATTCTATTGACCCAATTTTAAACGTGCAGTTTATTAGTGAACAAAGAAAAAAATAAAGAAATATAACTGTTCTTAAATAAAACTCTCTTATTTTGCTCAAAATGTGTGAGCAATAAAGTAATCTATCATAACGGAAACTAATTTTTGCTTTTTGAACTAAAGAACTGGAGATTTAGAGTAAAACAAATGATGAAGCGGCTGTCCCTATTCAAATGACCCGCAGTGTATGTGTAAGTATATTCCGCGTTTTATTAAAAGAATAAACTCATGAAAAGATGTTGCAAGCATTAAGCGTAAGTAGCCCTTCGACTTACGCGGTGTTCTACAAACGCATTCACAGTAAAAGGGTGCGATTTTTATTAGTCCTTTTAAGATTTGTCTGAGACGTCCCGTGCTTATTTTTGTATTCAATGGTACTACATATGAATGAGAAGCTTTAGGAACTTAATATCTGAGTTAGCTGATAGATGGTAGAACTCAAAAGATCAACCGGACAGCATTTTTACCCCTTAAGCATTATCTTATTTTTTGTTTTAAATCAGAGTTGCTAAAGTTGAAGGCGGTGAAATAAGAAAAAAACACATTTGGTTAAAAAATGCTACCAAAAAGAAGGCGTGGCAATAGCACCAAATTGCAAAACGTCCTCGAAGCCTAAAGGAACATTTGAAAGAAAGTTTCATCGAAATATCTCCAGACTTCAGTAGTTTTCACGCTTTCAGACTGTCATCGAGCCATATTTATAGTTGCGTTTCAGTCCATAATTTTAAAGACGACTTGTTTAAAAATTTAGTAACTCGATTTTGGTATTTTTCTTTAATCTTCGTATCACTTGTAATAGCGTTGATTGGCGGTTTTATTGTTAGTCCCTTTTTAATGAGCGATAAAAAGAAACGAGATTGAATTTGATTGAAATGTCAACTACGCCCTTTTTGACCTTCAGCTATAAGTATTTTGTGCGCAAGGGTTTTTTCCTAGTCGGATTTATAAGGTAAATTTTTATATTCTAAATTTGTATTTGCGATATTAATTTTGTTTAGAATCTAGGTTTAGCTTGCGTTTATCAACAGCTGTAATAATTCTATTTGCACCCTGTGTTTCGGAAAGTTCAAAGTCGAAATTAGTTAAAAAATTCGTAAATTGAAATTTAGTTTATTCTTTCTTACATTTGTAACGTGTTCCTCTTTAGAAATAAAATAGAATTTTACTATTGGGAAGAAGAAGCCGTTTTTGATCGTGGTTCTCTCAGCAGGCTCAATCTTTATATTTGGAAAATCTTTGGAATACGTTGTTTTCCAAAGGAGCAACACAGACATAAAATACCCTGTAAGTATGGTTGGTTTACACAAGTAGCGCCTGAGCGCCGTTTTGAAACCACAACGAATGGAACCTGTAGATAAATAGTTAGAAGTATGTTATGGAAGCTCAAAACCAGCCAGCGGGTTTGTGAAATTTTATGATGCTATAATAATGGATACCCTGGATGGCCGATAGGTCAATATAAAAATAGACTACCCGAAGCACCGTGTTTGGTTTTGGCTAGAGACGGACAGTCGGATACTCACAAAGTAGATAGAACGCTGTTTCACTGTCGTTAGTGTCAGCTCAGCGCAGCTATGGGATTGAGTGAAGCCCAGTTTGGCTGCGTGAGTTCATGAAGGCCACTGGACCGTCCCAGGTTAACCAAATCTTCTTTGAAATGACTCGGTCATTTAGATTCACCTACTTAGTGATATGTAGTGCAAAAGGATTTTTCCCTTTACGTATTCCAGCGGAGGGCAAAGAGAGCGGAGAAAGGTCTGGCAAGTTCTTCGCCTTTTTTTAAATTCCCCTCTATGTTCTTATGGCCGGGAACTCAGACAAAATTATTTTAAACCGATGACACGCTCTGTCAGTTACCCCCTGCAGTCGACAACAAGTTGGCACGTAGAACTCATTGGATCAATAGCCTTAATCGGGGCCTGACTGTCGACAAACTGTCGGGTGCAGGTTCATAATTGTTCTACTAGTTGACTGAATAAGCTGCCTTTATACACTGTGCATATTGCGGTTTGACCTATAACACCTGTCACTTTCCTAAGCTTCAATGCCATATGCCGGCAAATTAGCTTAACTCTTGTCTTCGTTCGCTATTTAGAGCGACAAACTGACAACTGAGTATTTTGGATGATTAATTTTAACGTAGTTTTTATTATAAATCAAGAGAAGGAATTTTTTTTATTTAGAATTGAGGTAAGAAATAAGCTATATGTGGTCGCATACCTGAATAGACTTTAGCAGTTTCTAGTGATTCAAAAATGATCACTAAAAAACGTTTTTTAAGGCTTATGGAAACTCATTCACTGAGACATTTATTTTATTTTAAAGCACTTAGTATTTTTCGAGTTGGTTATAGGTCATTGCATACTTCAAATACTGACGAGTGTATTTTAAAAAATAATCACGGTGTTATGTCTCACAATACCAGCTTGAAAAACTCCATTGTTTCAAGGAAATTATTTAAAAAAAAATCTTCTTGATGTACTAATCTACAAGACCATTTTGTTGAAAAAAGTCAAATATTGAATTTTCGGTCTTTAACAGAGAAATTTAAGTCCAGCCTTTGTCACGAATTTTTCTATTAATAATTAATTTATTCTGATTTGCCTTTTGCTGTAGTTTATTAATTTTTTAAAAATTCCTAAATGCCCTTAAAAACTCACAATAAGTGCTTCATTAAATTTGAAGAGCTTTTTTGCGACAGCAACGTCTCTAAAACTTGTAACTGTACTTCAGTACTTCTAAGTAACACCGTGCGTACTTATTTGTTGAGACTGAAAAAGTCTCACACCTAGCCGTCTGACACCCTCAACTGGGACACATTTTAAAAACACACACCTCGTTGTATCCTTGCAAAGTCTAATGCCATCTTAGCGAGTTTAAGTGATATCTCCCTGCCAACTGGGTATTCTCCTTTCAGTTCGTCTGACAAAAAAGTCAAGTTTTCTCTTATGAAACCTGACACCAGTAGGGAATGGTATTCCTTATTCACATCTGTAACATTGAAAAACACCGCCTTCCCACGAAATTCCTAAGATTTGTTGAATATCTCCAAAGTGCGTCATTTAAGAAATGTTTCAGCTTCTCCTCTTTCATCAGATAAGACTAAACATAGATTCCATTTTGAACGTTCCTGTTGTCTGGTTTCTGGGCAACGAAATTGTTTTGTTTAAAAAATCGTTAACAAAGGCTTTGCCTGGCTGTGAGGGTGTGAAATTGTCCTCTTTTCTAATCAAAGTGTGTGACATTTCCTAGACATTAAATATAAAAGACCGCTTTCCCGATTTGTTTTGGGGTAAACCCCAATTGTATCCCAGTACAGCGTTTCCTGTGTACCTACATTTCCAATGCTGTTTGCCTTGTCAGATGTTGAATCTTCCAGATGACTGATGGGAGGATAAACAAAATGTAAGTGTCCTAATTTTTTGGGCACCACTTTGAACTTTAAGTCCCTTTGTGCTGCTACGTGATGTGCAATTAAACAAACTTTCTGCCGACACCTACAAAATTCTATTTGCAAGATGTGCAAATTTGCGACAAACAAACCACAAACAAATGGGACCGAAATTCACTTCACGGATGTGTGGGTGCGGAGG
Organism: Cheilosia pagana; assembly: GCA_936431705.1. Classification (NCBI taxonomy): domain Eukaryota; kingdom Metazoa; phylum Arthropoda; class Insecta; order Diptera; family Syrphidae; genus Cheilosia; species Cheilosia pagana. The sequence continues at coordinate 115,091,513 of OW386166.1, forward strand.
TATCACTGAATTTAAAGTCGAGAGGACAAAGCTGGGATTTATTTCACTTTTACTTTTTCTATATGGGTTGGTTTTGTGAATTTGTTCAGGTACTATGCCTGTGCCACATAATCACAACAAATACGAGTACCTAAACCCAAAATAGCACTCATGTGGAAAAAGGGATGGGAAAAGGAGCGGTCTTGTATTTCCATTGTTTGAAATTCGTCTAGAAACCAGCCACATGTTGCTATTGAAAGAAAAGATGTGGTTGAACGAAATTGAGGCAAGGAAAACTGTTAAAACTTGTGTAGTTACCTACGTCGGAAAATGTACGAGATGTTGCCAAGTAAACAAAGGGAATAACAATTGCCTTTATAGCGGAGGAAAACTTGAAGGAAATAATGCCAAGTCGAAAGCTTGGATAGTGGTTATCGGGTTTCCACAATTTTTTATGAATGGTTCCTCAAATGTATTGTATTAAGCGAATAAAATGAAAATTGAGTGACACATACACAATACAGTCGGAATCATTTTTTGACGTTTTCTGGTAGAGTGGAAGTGGTGGAGTGGAGTTATAATTTGTATCGAAAGTTGAAAGGAGTGTTTGTTGGCTCTTGCCACTGCGAGTCTAAAATAAAAATAAATAGTCGACGTAGCTGAGTCATTTGTGTGAATCTAAAACTTGCGATGAATGAAATGCCCCGCCCCTCGAACCGTGTGACAAATATTTGAAAGGGTAACCGTCCTATGATGGCATCTTCTGGTACATCTGCTCCTCTCTATGGAGATTTTATTCAGAAATACCAAGATATTATGGAAAAATCCAGCCCGACCGCGTGTGAAAGGATTCATGGCGTCGAGCTCTGTTGAGTCATATCCAGTCACTTATCTCCATCAAGGTTGGCAAAGAGCTCAGCGAGATCTTTGATATCAAAAAAGGATTTAGCCAAGGCGATGCGTTGTCATATGACTTCCTCAACATCGTTTTTGAAAGAACCGTGCAAAAATCAAACGCCAACGAGGCACAATCTTTCACAAGTCCCTCCAATTACTCGCGTATGCCAACGACAATGGCAGAACGCAGCGTGATGTAAATGGCACGTTTGTGAGTATTGGCACTGAGGCGACGAAGATATTGAATCGCCGGTCAATGAGGGCAAGACGAAGTAGGTACATACGTCTCGGACAGAACATCACCATACACACAGGTTCCGCTATGAACTCAGACAATGACAGCGAGTAATTCTTGCCAAACGTTTTTACTTTGGGCTAAGAAGGCAATTGAGTAGCGAAGCCCTCTCTCGTACAACTAAAAAGGCACTTTATAAGACCCTAGTCGTAAAAGTCCTGCCTTATGGCGCAGAGGCATGAGTTCCTTTAAAAGCGGAAAAGGTTACTCTTGGTTCTTTTGCGAAAGATTCTTCGAGTAATTATTTGTCCTATCTGAATAGACGGCGAATGGGGGAGGAGATATAACGAAGAAATATACGGGCTGTACAGCGACATCTACCTACCGAATACTCCGGCCTGGAATTTCTTTCAATCCATTCCCGAGAGATGGCGCTGTAGAGGAAGGGGACAACTACTAAACAAGACGCTTATTGTGTTGAAGCCCACGCCCATGTCCACCACGAACTGTAGCGCCACCTTAAGTACCTAACTTATCTCTATTGGAGTAGGGAGTGGGTCACTCAAACAATTTTGTTGACTGAAGAAACGAGGGTTTTGAAAGGAACTGAACCGACTTTTAGAACTTTAAACAAGATGCTTCAGACGCATTGCTTAAGCTGTTGTTTTATGGCGATCGTTAGACTCCCATTTTAAATACAAAAAAAAATCCAGTAGAACTTTACGTCACAAACTACTAACAAACACACCGGCCAGCCTGTGTGCTGTGCACCTACCACCTACCCGTATATTCACCGCGCATATATTAACAGAAAATCCTCTCACCAGTGCTCTCAAACAAATTTTAGAAACACTCATGCAACAATGTGCAAAGAAACCACCACGTGTGTTCACAAGGAACTGTCAAAGTCGTAAAGTGCAACCGCGTGCATGCTCATTCCCTTTAATTTAGTAGAGTTACTATCGCACACGATTCTGCAGCGGCAGCTTTAGAACATTATTTATGCACAATGCACTTAAATGGTGGCAGGAAGCAAGATGGAAGAAGGCAAATAATTTAGTTTAAGCTTGTAGGTTGTCTTCCCGAAAATGATGCAAGCGTAGTAAGTTTTTGTTTTTATTGTATTTGCGTGACATTTATTCAAGTTTAATATGGTACAGCTTATGCGAAAAGTTAGCAAAGTCTGAATTATATTGAATTTATTGAATAAAGTTAAATTTCACAGTAAGATTAATCTTATTTGCTGTGATTGGCTTAAAGTTAAACAATTTAAGAATCATACAAGGGTAAGTATAGTCACTTTACATTTATGTGAATCTTAAAATCGAGTTTACAAATTTTAAGGGCGGAAAAATTAAGTTTAAATAAAAGTACATATAAAGATTTACATCCGTAGTTATTAGATACCCTTACGACGCCTTTACGATGTTGTTTAGTTATATATCACGTACAAATTTACGCAACCTCTATGCGCCTTTTCTAAAATTGTTATTTACAAACATTTTTTCGCAATAACTTTACAAAACGGGGTTTGCGTCTGAATAGGTAAGAATTTGGATAAACTATTACAAAAAAACACCAAAATCTATTACTTTTTGCTCTGAAATCGACATCAGCTGTTTGTTGGTTCCAATATCGAATATCGAAGACCTGGCGAAGGTTAAAATCCCGAAAAAAACATAAACAAAATGACATTTCAAAAACTTAAATAAATATGAAAGCTTTACGCAACCTCTAAACGCAAATTTTTGCGTTTAAAGTTATGCAGCCTCAAGGCAACGTTATTTTTGTTTATAAATCACGTTTTCCCGCGTAATTGCATTGTAGAGGATGCGTAAAGTTAAGCGAGCTGAAGGTTTGACAAAGATGCTCTACGCTGGGTTTAAAAATAAGGCTGTTATATTATAAGTTTTCAATATTTAAATGTTCTAAAATTTGTGATTCTCGTTTGTGATCTGCCCTTGTGATTCTCGCGAGGTTTATGGGTAATGAGTTCCATTGGCGGTTGGCATGAACAAAAAATGTACGCTCGGATTATATACAGTTAAATCTCGGCTGTATTAAAACAATTGTTCGTTGAAAGCTAGGAAAATTAAGCCTGTTGTACAAATGGTCGGATTGATGCGATTGCATGATCCTAAAAAGTAGATTAAGTATTCTAAATTTAATCAAGTCTTCTATTCTCAGGCCTGATGTTTTTAACAAGTAGTAAGTAGAAAATAGCAAAAAGCTTGAAAGACTAAGTTAAAAAAAAGTTTTTTTTTAGTTGATAATTTTCTAATAACTGTCATGAAAGAGCTTCTCAATTAGCCGTTTGGAGTTTTGGACTCGGCGTAAAATCGAAGATCCCTTCCATTCGTCCCGAAAATTAAAAACTGCCACAAAACGAATGGTTGTGAGAAGCTAGGCCTTTTAAATTTCTGACAGTATACATACAAAAGTTAAGGCTCCTTTACATGTTTGCAATATGCGCTAGATAACAACTTTGCATGCAAATCTAAGACAGATTGGCGAGTAAAGTATACAGTCAAAATCGGTTATAACAACATCGATTATAACGAAATGTCTCCTATAACAAATTATCACTTATTACGAACAGTTTTAAATGAAATACATATTTAAGAACCTATCGCTAACAACGAACAGTACAAATAAAAAATTAAGTAGGCGTTGCAAATTTCGTGCATTTTGCTGTTTTTTATGCGAATTCTGTTTTTGAGAGGAACTGAAATAGTCATTTCTTATATCAAAAGGAAAGTTAAAAGTCTTAGTAGGTATTTGTTTTGAAAATGAGTTCAAAACGTAGTGTTTATAAAATTCAGGAAAAATGTTTAAGACATAATTTCAAGGCTGGTGTTTCCAATAATACATATATAAGATTTACTAAAATACAAAAAAAAAAGGTTGTCCACTTCTTAAAAAAGAACAAAAAATGGAAAATCGGTTATAACGTTACACCGGATATAACGAACAATTTCTCCAGTCCCATTGAGTTCGTTATAACCAATTTTGACTGTATATATTAATTTATGGTCGTCCAGGCACTCCATGCGTCGTATATCTATTTATATGTCCAGAGATACAAGTTTAAGAATGGCTTTCAATGGTATAATTGGAGGCATTTACATTGTTCTGTCCCTGCACATTTAAGTCTTTGTTTAATTTTCGAATTTGCAATTGGTTGACTTGTTGGGCTCACGACTACCTTATATATCCAGATTTACTGAATTATTTTGAGTTTTGTTCCGCACTTTGTGACAATGATTCGGCTGCATGGATAGAAAGGTTGTAAAACTTGTCAAAAACTGTTCGAAAAGCATGGACTACTGTCTTTTCGTAAATGTGAAGCGACCTTGTTAAGACAGACTTTAAGTATCATCACTGACGTAAAAAAAAGGTAAGCCCTCAAACAGTGCAAGCTGTCTGTAATAGTAAATTATATAGGAAGTAGGGCTAATAGTTAGACGGAATACCTTTCCTATATGCGCAAGATAAGCTGGGGATATTGCCAAATCCTCCCCTACTGCGTGTTCGAGTTCAAGAAAATAATCTAAGGGGTCCATTTCTTTACCCGACTGCGCACAGTATCTACTGTCTTGAAAATATTGAAAAACGTCTCCAAGTAGATTGCGTATATACTGATTTTTCAAAAGCCTTTGATCGCGTTCAGCACAATGCACAATGTTCTTTTCCAGTATTTTAAAATGGATTGGCAATTATTTGACCAATCGCAAACAAATCGTTAAAATTGGATAAGCGTTTTCGAAGGAAATTCGAAATTTTTCAGGTGCCATATTGGTCCTCTTCTTTTTCTGCTTTTTATCAATGACTTACCCTCTTTTGTATCAATCTCAAAATGTCTCAGATGATCTTAAAATTTACTAGCGTTACAAAATGATTTAAGCCGTTTAAATGACTGGTGTGTTCTTAATTTTATTTTGATATTAAGAAATATTTGGTTCTTAGTTTTATTAGGAAAAAGTTCCCTATATTTTGAATTATACAATACAAAACACAACATTGAGTAGAGTTTCAGACCAAAAAGACTTGGTATTGACTAAGTTGACAGAGCTTATCAAATGCTTGGTTTCATTTTTCAAAATTCCAAGGAATGAAAACAAGTAAACAATGTACAAAACACATTTAAGTATAAGTTATGGGCAGTCAGAGACGGAGGCTACACGTATTTTTGTTAGTCTGTGTAGGGAGCCTCCGATTGCCGATTTATTTATACCTGTTTATATCCCTTCAGTTTTTTCTTAGTCAGTCGGGTTTTTAAAACTAAGTTTATATTGTAATGACTGATTGAAATATCTAACGAATTATTGTGTTCATAAACAGTGTAGATGCCCATCAAGATAAATGTGAGTGAAGAAGGTAATTAGTTGCGCAACTGTCCATTAATTTTAAGGAAAGGCATCCTTTTTGACACATACGACGAGTAAAACGCAACTAATGGCTCATACTGCATCACCTGATTAACAAAAATCTCAGCTAGATACTGACGCCATGCAAAATATGGCAACCTCTCCAATGGGCCCAGTCATGGATACAACATAATTTCGTATTTTCATAAACTCGTTAACAAATTAAGATAAAACCACTTAGTACATAAGTAAATGTGTAAGCCTTCCAACTTTTCTGCACCCACATAAACCCGAAGCGCGATAATCCTTCCCTTACGACTGTGAATAAATCCACCCACCCACATTATCCGATCTCACAAATCTCAGTTCCATATAAATGGCACACCCCGAAACGGGTTTCTTTTAATTCCTCATTACATATTTATATCATCTGTCCCTACAACAGACGGAGGTTACTTTAACCCGTTTGGCTGATGCATTTTCCCCAACCACCCTTAGCAGCGACGAGCGTCTCGCGGTCGCAACTCCCCACCTCACTTCTCTCGATCCCACATCGTATTTCGTATGCATAATTAATGCAAAATTGTAGTTTATTTGGTAGCGTGGTAATTTACGAATAGGTACCTTCTATGACTGTGCTCCTCCCGCTTTATCTCTCAAGGTGCCTCAATTTCTGTGTCGCATAGTATACTCTTCAATTTATTCTAATTCTGTGCATTTATTCACTTGAGCCTGTTTGTTGACTTTAATTAGAGCGGGTGGTGTACACACACACAACCGCAAAGAACGAGGGAAAGCAACTTAAATATTTTCTTATCAAATTTATTTCCTCAGTCTCTCGCTGGCTGTTTCCCACCCATTCCATGGCCACCCACTACCTACAAGGATCAACTTTGACATCCACCCCACACTCATGGCACATAGCAGGCGCAGTCGCGTCCACGGGACAGGGGGGTAGGGGGGAGAGATTTTGTCCATAAAACGGTCTATAAAATTATTAAATGCCAGAGCGATGATGTTGGGCCTGGGCTTCGCGTTCGCATTTCGCAACACAACAATAAAAACCAGAACATGATGTAATTTGTGTCTGGGGTAGGTATAAACGCGCGATAATTTTTATGTCGACAAAGCGTTTTGTATGCGGCAAATGCCGAGTAAAAGCATTTAGTTGGCCGCAGATTTACTTACGAAAAATAAGAGGTTTTAGTTTTATTTATACAACTCGATGGGGTGTTTTCGTTTTCGCACTTAAACCGTTTTTAAGATGATGTAATATACAATACGAGTACAAGTGTTGAAACGGGGTCGTATGCGGCAGACGACAGTGCAGGACGTGTAGCTTACATTGGCATTTTTATTATACACATACTCATTGTGCGGGGAAATGAATATTTGAGACGTGATCCGATTACACATCTCTCGTTCAATTCAAATTGTATTGTGGAATACCTTCCGAGAACTATGGCAGTGAAATTAAACTTTAAGTGATGTAGAGAGGTTGCCTCTAATAACAATTGGGTTTGTGGTTGACTCATTTTCTATCTAGGGGTTGTTTAATAATAAATTGGGCCTAGTAATTTTGCATATAAATTGTTCGTTCGCAATTAGGAGGTGATTATTCGAGCGATTAAATTAACAGCTTATCTTGTTTTGAATGGAGGGTTGATATGGTTGGACTCTGCTTTTAAGGTACTCGATTTTAATAAATATTTGTGTCAAGTCAGTTTTGAGTTTCTGAGTCGCTCGGGAAGGTTTGAATATTCTTTATTTTTGTCGATCCCTCCCATTCTGCTAAGAACCGAAAGCTGCGGGCCCATAATAAGGTAATGTATCCCTTTATCTTTGGATCTAAGAGCCACTGAAATTGAAATTTGGGTGTCATTCTACTACGAGGATTCAATGATATCTTCATTAGAAGCAGAATACTTATAAATTTCATCTAAATGGGGTGCCTCGTGGACTTGTTTGCATATTTGTACGATTTCTTAATTTTCCATGGTACTTATACACATCCCCCGATGACTTTCCTCAGATTTATCGTTTGCGTTGTACAAATTTGCTCTTGTTCTAATTCTTTTCGAGATAGAATTCAGGACATCATCCCTACAAACGAATTTAAATACGATAGATATTCGGGTCTCGTAACGTCTTACAAGTCGATAAAAAGGTTTGAAGCCCTTTAAAACACATGTAGCTCAATTTTAGGGCCTTAGGTCCACTAAATCAGAATCCATTTAATAAAAACCGAAGAACAACAAGAAAGGTTTTATAGATACAATCAAACCAAACCGATCTTTAAAAAATTCAACAGAAATAAAAAATTCATACTCGATACAATTTCATCAGATAACATTATTATATTAATACGAAAATATCAAAAGTTTCCGTACACTTTTTAAGTATTTATCATGAAATGAGGAGAATGAAACTTATATCATTCGAAAGGTACTGTTCCATAGATGTGCAGAAACAAAAAATTGTAGGTATATGTCACCATTAAGACTGGTAAAATGAAGTTAAGAATTTCCCATACAAAATGCTCAGCAGTTAATCGAAAGCATTTTGTTGCCATTCAATTTGTCGCCGTCATGTGTCCATTGTAACGAATTTAATCATCTTAAATTAGAACCTGTTGGAGAGTCTCATTAACCCATAAAGGTATGCAATTTAATTACCCCTAAAAGTAAGCAATGATAAAATCTTATTTCAGGGGCATTGCAGAGTTATCTGCGAGGTGTTACTATGGAAACGAACATTCATGTTTTGCCCTTTTCCATTCTTTTTTCATAGCAGAAAGGTATATGAATTAAAATTTAGCATATAAATAAATTAAAATAAAATAATAAATAAATTATGTAAAAAAAAGTTGGCTTTCGTTACTTTATCTACAGACAAAGTTGGTCGACGGGCGGTACTAGTTATTAAAAATATGCCACATTGTCAACTTCGCCATTAAAAATCCTGTAAAAAGTGACAACATCTAAATATCATGAATTTTTAAATGAATTGCGAAAAAATAGCCCCGACTTACTCGTATTTATAGCTGAAATCAAAACGAGGGTAGCTTCCTACCGCTTAGACATCTGTCAGTCAAGTTTCCTTTTTTTACGCTCAGTTTGTAAATGTTTCAGAAATAGCAGATCCCCTTTCCCGAGTGGAAGCATTTGAAATACTTTATGTTACTAGCTATTTAATAGATGAAGCTTTTCAGATTGTTGCCCAACAAATTAGCTTTAAAACCATGATTTGTTAACAACTGTGACGGTCAGTCGGTAAATCGAACTTCATATTTTTAACGACCTAATTTAAAAACACATATATTTTTAGATTTCTTGGCGGTTTTTTTATTTAAAAACCAAGATAGCTCCATGTAAATTAATGTGATGAGATTAAAGGGATATTTTTACGGAATCGAATAGCTCATAATATTTCACGCTTCCTACTGAAAAAGGTTGAAATTCAGTAATTTTTATATAAGCAATTTTGTTTAAGTTTTATGGGTCAGTAGATTGTGGCCTATAAAAGGTACATTCAGTTTTTGTATAAAAGTTTCCAACTGAAATACTTTTAATTGGATATATGAAAGTCTTGTTGAAAAACCCGGGTGTAGAATTTTTCTGAGTTCATATGACATTACAGGAGAAATGACCTACACCTACATATAATAAAACTGTAGGGGGTCTTATGCTTGTTACCTTATGGCGTGAACATTTCTGAATAGTTTTCGTTGAAACGTTTTTCATATGATCCTAAAGACTCCGAGAATACTATAGGCTATATCGTTTTGGCCTAAGAGTGTCGCATTTTTGTCGACAACCACTTCAACCTTTCCTAACTAATGTACTTTTCTTAGGAGCTCTAATCCTCCATTACTCATCTCCAGGAGACTGCTAACTCGTTTCGAAAAATGCGTTTAAAAAAAAGTTATGTACAAAATTCGGCACGAAATCTTGTTTGACACATCCGTATTGTGGTTTGACACATATCATCACCATAAGACGCCTTGATGGAGAGTGCTTTAAAGCTTAGTTGTCTGATCCTTCTAGTTTAAATTTGCAACTCACATCAGAACTCGAAAGGTACTTAGAACTACCGCGCACTCAACATTAAATTGACAAATCTGCTGATTTGATTTCAAATGTATTCAGACATTAGTCCCTGTTTGAATGTACTTCTACTGGATTCAACCAAAGGGTTAATAAATTGGTTTTCCTACATTGACGGTAATTCTTTTTGTATTTATTTAACAGACATGTCACCGTCTTGCTGTTATAGGATTTATTTCACTCGTTGTGTAATGAAAATTGCTGGAAAAGTATGTAGCAACTTGACAAATTGAATTTAGTAATGTAGCTTGAAATCACTCTTCTAAGGGGACGTTGGATGCCCTAAACCTGAAGTGGCAATTTGTATTCTTCTCGCTACTCTTACAAACGCGAAAGGAATAGTTGAACGAATTTATGTGGTTTCGTTTTAAAACAACATTTTTGATGTGAAACATCTATTGGCGCGACTTGGGAGTAAAATCGACTCGATCGAGACGAAAATGACGCTTTTTATGACGTGACGGCGGTAATTGTCACTACGCCGATCGCCGCTCTAGACCGCTAAACCACTTCACCAATTTCAATAATTTTTGTTTGGGTTTGTATGGTGGGTTGCAATTTGAGAGTCAATTTTTTGCAATTCTTCCAACTTAAAGTGAATACTTCTATGGGCATACTGGACCTGGGGATTGAACTGATAAAGCTAGGTCTTTCACATACACTGGACTACTGTATCAGTTGATTAAATTGAATCATTTCGAAACCAAACATCACAAATCCTTTTAAATTCCAGCAGTTGCAATCGATGATATTTTCAAAAATTAATTTGTTTCAATGGCACTTGAGATATGCTCCCTAATCGTAAAGCAATTTATCTGTTCGATAACATTTTAGAAAGTGTTTGAAAAGGGCGCGGGTGAAAGCAATTAAACCAATACCCGTATACGATCAAAGCTTAATTGAAATGTATTGTAACCTACCAGAGAGCAGGCCGATAAGTGGTTGCGCTAAGGCCTATTTTTAACTTTCTCGCATTACGTAGTAAGAGAAAGGTATTGTAATCGTACAAAAAATCGAACTCGAGATTTTAATCAAATCTGACATTACGATGATAGGGGAACTCGAAAAAGTGGGTCTCGCAATTCTGTCCGTCTGTCCGTCTGTCCGTCTGTCCGTCTGTCCGTCTGTCCGTCCTTCCGGAGCTCTACAGCGCAAACGGCTGGACGGATTTCTTTCAAACTTCGGATTTGGAGTTGGTGGGCTTACAGTTCGGGGCCACTTTTTTTTTTGCACGTTAAGTGTTGCCGTTCTAACGGTATTCAGCAATTTTGAGTTTTTCGAAAACGGCTCTAACGATTTCAACCAAAATTGTTATTTGGGCTTAAGTAGGTGTAACTAAGATGGCTGCGTACTCAGTTTTTCGCAGAAAAATCGAATAACGGTAATTTTGAAAATTGGTCATATCTCAAAAACGGTCAAAACTATTTCGACAAAAATTCATATTTAAGGTAATACGGTCATTGCCAACATGATGGCAAACTCAGTTTTTCCCTAAATCATCATTCAACGGACTTTTTTCGAAAAATTTCGTTTTTTAAGACTTTATTTAATTATGGCTTACTTGAAAACGGCTCTAACGATTTTAACCAAAATGTATACTTGCGCTACACTACATGGGGTAAACATAGCTGCATACCCAGTTTTTGGCTAAAAAGTCGAATAACGGTACTTTTGAAAAGTGGCCTTATCTCGAAAACGGTCAATACGATTGCAACAAAAATTAATTTTGTATGTAATATGGTCATTCCTAACATGATAGAAAACTCAGTTTTTCTCTAAATTGTCTATAATAGATTTTTGAAAAAATGCATATTTTGAGAATTTGGTTTTTTATTTTTTTACCTACATGAAAACGGCTAAAGCGATTTTGACCAAAATGGATACTTGAAGTAAAATTGACGTTTTCAACATTATTGCGTTCTTCATTTTCGATTCTAACCACCGGAAACGCTGATTTTGAAAACTGTTCAAATCTCGAAAACGCCATTTTCGATTTGGATAACACTTTAAAAACCACGTAATACTAACATCCTGAACAATACCCTATACTCAGTTTTAGCTTAATAGTTGAGCAAGATTATTTTTCGAACTCAGTATTTCAATATTTGTTACTATTTTGTACGCCTTATTTTCTTAAATCAGCTTTAAAGATTTTGACTAAAATGCTTATTTACGATAACATAAGTATTCTTAATAAAACCCCGTACTTAGTTTTTCTTAGAAAAATTAAAATAATGCCGTCTTATAAACATTACCGCACTACCAGTTAAAATGTAATCACAACTACTAGAAACTCCTTTTAAGCAAATATTTCCAACTACTTTTTTTCAACCATATGAATCATGAACCTTAAAATAATTCTAACCAATTGGAGTCTACACTATCAGAAACCCGCACTTCATTTACCCCTAAACACGTGCAAATTCAAAAACAAATCTCTGAATTCTTACATCACAAACCCCTTCTTCGAGTCAAAGCCACCTACCATCATCATCAATTTGAAAAATCGTGTTTTATAGCCTATAAACATTAATAAAAGAAAAATATACCAACCAAACTGATGATATGAACGAGAAAGTTTCGTGCGATCCAGTCGTGCACTTTATTTATATTTCTCCCTAACGTGTACTTAAATAAATTTAAACTCACTTTTCCTACGTTTGAGTGTTTTTTTTTTTTTGTAGTAGAAAACCGCTCCAAGAATAAATTGGAAACCTACCTATATATAAAGGAAGTCATGTCTATCCACAGTTCGGCAAGAAGAATGTTCATTAAATTGGGTTTTTTTGGGATTTTTTTGTTGAGTTTTGAAAGTAGAATAATAAATTCTTTCACTTACTTAGTATTTTTTAGCTGCAGTAATCGCTGTCAGTGATTGTTGGTTAGGTAAGGGCAGTTTAGTAAGTTGAAAGCGATGGCGGTTGAAGAAAAATACTCACGTTGTTGGCATTGATTGTTATAACAAAGGTTTGAGTCACAGAAAAGTGTCGACTTTTAAGAACAGAAGGGAGATATGTTTCTATAGGCAGAGTTTCCCTCTTAACCACTTAAAACACCAACAAAAATCAAGCATAAAATAAACGAAAATGATTGTTAAATATTTCCCAAAGGACACCTGTCAGCTTATATGTAAAAGGGACAATTTGGGTCGATAATCTGGCTGAATGTGATGAAATGTAATCTAGGTCTTGCTCCATATTAATCCGAACGTTTTTCTGAGAAAACCGGACGGTTTCGGTCAGCAGTTTTAGTGTTATTCGTGAACAAATATACAACATACAAATTGACAAACTTGACAACTTTGTTGAATGCATAGATTTAAATGTAGAAACAGAAAAGCAAGTCGTATTTTTTAGTGGTATCAAACAAATTGCTAAAATTGTATAAGTAGGAACTGTGCAATGACTCAGTGGTTAGTGTGTTCGGATCCGATCGGATTCTAGAAACAAATGAAGAAGCTAGGAACGATCCAAGCTACTTTTATGCTACAGTTTCGCCCTTCAAGAACGACCTCTCTGTGATCCAAGTTTTTCGCGAATCTCAGAACACACTGAAACAGAAAAATCAATGCCGTTTGGATTTGGCAAGAGGGCTTTATGCTTTAAGCAATTAGAAACAAGTCTTAGTTCATTCTTCTTGTGTGAGGGGTTTTACGTTCAGCCCCCGGAGAAGGTTTTTTTTTTCTACTGCGCCAGGGCCAACTCTAGCAAATGACAAATATTCAAGAGATTGTGGTGCTGAGAAAGTTTCGCTTAGCCCTTCCGATTAGGCCTTATGTTTCCATTCGCACCTACGGAATTTGATTGAATTCCCCCCGGAATATTTCCTTCGCAAAATTGCTTGTGAAAATTCAAAACGTAAGCAGCTTCTATGGGAGTTTAAAGTCTTTTGGTCTTTTTATTCAATTTGGTTGATTTGAACCGAGAAAATAGAAGTGCAACATAGGATTGGTTTACTTCAAACAACAGAGAACAATACTTTTCAATCATGCAAGTATTTTTTTTAAAGTCATTTCTTTTCAAGATGCACTAAAACAAATATGGTCAATTTATTCGATGACATTGCTAACGGTTTCACTATGAATATGAACGAAGAAGATGTAAAGATGTTTTGGAATCTTCTAAAGAAAGAGCATGATCCGTTCAAACTCCTGTCTGGTAACCACCTTTTGGAACGAACCTCAAGCATGCACTCAGCTTGACGATGGCAGGAGTGGCGAAAGTTTTTTTTTGATTGTTGACAAATCGTCAGAAAAACCAGTAGATACTTGAACTGCTGAAATCTCATAAAGAAGGAATAGCTAATAACTGAACTGTATTGCAACGCTATTACATTTTTACTTCCAACGCCTTTGGTAACTCTTAAATTGGATTTATCTCTTAAAGTTCTTCTGGTCAGTTCCACTTCATTTTTTCTAAATTCTAAACATTGCGCTGTGCATTTTGTTAGCTTAATACAATTTGTTTTCTATTGTACCGAATCGAACTTTCTAAGCTTTCTTTACTAAAATACGCGGATAAATCCAATTCGCGTCTTTGCAATTGTTCAAATCAACGAAATTAATTGGTTTAGAACAGATATTTACAAAATATTGCCAAATTGACACGAAAAATGCAACCGAAAAAAATTTATTTTTCTTTTTTTAACCACTTAAACTTAATTGTTGAACTCAATCTAGGTCTTAAAATGTTGCTAATGAATTTTAAAGTTAGTTTATCAAAAAAAGTAATTAAACTATCTTCAATTTTTCTAGAAAAAGAATTCATTAATTTTTATGTAAGAAAAAAGTTTTACGTACAGAAAAATAAAAAAAAAAAATACATTCGAACCTGTTTTCGAAAAATTCCGGGGGAAATAAATTTGGGAATCTCCGATAAGTCGTGATTTAGGATACTCCATCGTCTCAGTCTTTGGCCATCGTGACATGGCAGCAGATAATAATAATATTCTTCGTCGTCTTGAAAGGACAAATTTCGAACGATTTTTGATCTCGTTTGCATTGACGGAAAGCGCAGATACATCGATCTGGTTAAGGAAGTGCGAATGAGTCGTCAAAGGTGGCGAGGAAATGTCGAGTGAATGGACCTAAACTTCTTCCTGAAGTGTCTTCGATCCCGGCCCAAAAAGACACGACTGTAGAGACAGATCTGTGGTTTTGTGGTGCGTAAAAGTAAAAATAAACAACTAGACATTGGGCAATCAGATGATCAACTGTAACCCAACTTTTAGCATAAACTTAGAGAACACATACACAAAGTTTCATAGCTCCATTTGCAATCAAACAACTCTTTCCTTCGACTATGACAACAGTCACCCTCTTGACTGACTTACTTTGCTCGCAACCTACAATAAGACTGCGCACCGAAGCCCATCAATGTTTAATTAATGATGCAAATTAATAATATACGACTCATCAAACATGTCCGCACCATTAAACTAAATTAAAAGCACAAGCAAACATAAATAAATTAAATGGCTATTTCGCCCTACAACTCAGTGGGTCATCGCCGTCGTTCGCTCTCATCATAACCACACTCGAGCTTCTGCTGCTGCCAATAGATATTGTGCTCGTATGCCACCAAAGTGCACATGAAAGCGTAATGTCTCGGAACACAAATGACGAATGCAAAAACGCTCCATTCAATAAGTACACACACACAAACAAACAGCCGAACAAAAGAAAGCAAATAGCAACAAAAAAAAACCATCAGAACTTTGTGCACAGTTTTATCTGAAATTCCAGCACGTACTCGAGCAATAAAGTACGAGAGTATCTGGAACTACGACCGGCCAAAGTGTGAGTGTGTCTGAATGCGCACTGGACTGAACAAAAGCCTATACGCTTCTATAGTGCTCCCTGCGCCTGCATTGGAAAACTTTCACCGGCATCACTCTGACTATCCGATTAGATCAACATCCATGCAGGTCGGCCCCCTTTTTGCATTTTCCGGGACACCAAGACTGACAAGTAAATAAGAAACAATCCATCGATTGCTTTTAGCAGCGCCTTCCGGTTATTGTCTTCGCCTGCTGATTTAGATTTTAATCTGCAAGAACACTCTTGGTGGCGTGGGGAGCACCCGAGCATCCGAGCAATTGAGCATCCATCCACGATCTACCCGGTCGTATTGTTGTGTCGTCATGCCCATCGTCGATGGAAGCTACTCTCGAAAAACAGTGAACGACTAGCAGTGGCGTACTTGACAGAATGTGTTTTAAAATTATCTGAAAGTTTGGGGAAAAAGCAATTCCGATGGTCTCGAGAGGACTACTATACACAGCAGCCCCAATCTCGACTTCACTCTGCCCACCACCCACTCGATGGCGTCCGTGTTTGCACTTCTACTCCCCCGAATGGAGACTGTGGGAATTCGGAAGTAGTATCTGCATGTATCTCACTGTGTGTTTGCATTCAAATGAGTGTGCCCCTCTTCTCGGTATATACAGTTTAGTGTACAAAAAAAAAATCAATTGCAATTGCTTTTTATCTGGGCGATCTCTCCCATTCCCCCTCCCAAAAATCGAAATCAGATAACAAAATTGAATTCACCATTGAACAGATGAAGTTTGTTTTCGCACTCAACAATAACAAAAAAAAAAAAACCAAGAGTGAGTGATTTGTACAATCGCATTAGGAAAATCGAATATACAAATTCGTGCAATTCGACAAGAACTGTTATGGCATGGAAAATGAAATCCCCTTATCGGCGGTATTTGTTTCCATTTGCATCAGCATCAGCATCCGAATCGTCGTGTGTACGGAGGTAATCTGATGTCATGGAACTGCGGAAAATGTTGCTGTTTTTTGTGCACCCACCCGCGAAAACGTTTTGTTAAGTTCTTTTTAAAGTCTGAATGGAAATTTACAACTGTAGCTGTATAGTAAGTGAAGTTGGAGTGACAGAGTATCCTTTGTTGGATGAGCTATTGATGGATGAACCAGCACGGCATTTGAAGGCAGATTGGAAATGTTTTGTACCGTGTTCAAAAACTGACAATCATTCTAAAAAATACAATTAGTAAACTGCAGGCTTTTCCAATCGTGACGATCAAATACAAATGCGTGAAGCTTCTTCCAATGGACATGACTTATAACAGACAAAGTTTTCGTTGCAGTCTTCGGACTTCTAGGCAGATAAAAGTCAGGGGACATGCCTTCTGGGTATTGGGGAAGAAGAAATTTATTCTGTTGAGCTCGCTTTTCAGCTCCTTCTTTGAGACCGCCTGAAATGCAGCAGTTAGTGATGGTTTGCCACAAAGCCAGGTGACGAAGTATACTATATCGCTAGTTGGAGTTGGTAATCTGCAGTCTTCGCCGGGTATTCAGACAACTGTTTCTTAGAAAGGGATCTTTGAAACTACTACTGCCGCAATTATTTTGTTAAAAAGACGAGTAAAACGCCCTGGCTTACATCTGTTTATATAGACAAGATGCGTGATCAGCTGCTGAATTTACCTTGTACGAGGCAATCAAAGAGCGTAATAAGTTGAGACTAGTTGGGCAATGCGATCGATAAGGCATGTATACTTCTCTGATCGAGCTAAACTGGATAGAAGATGTCAAGACAGAGTGCCAAAATGACTGAATGATAATGTTTCTGAAAGCGTGCAACAGACGTGCCAAGAAACGATGGCCATGTGGCAGATAGTAGAGGCATCGTCAGAACTTACTGGCACAAATGAGTAGGCATTGCCCCAGTTAATGAGCGCTACAAATCTTTGGTGGGTTCCAGTTGGATAGGAGTAAAATGAATGCAGGCAGTGATATAGATCTATGGAGTACCAACCAGATTTGCGAACAATTCAGTCTTGCGCTCAGAAGCGTCCACGAGGCAACGGACAAAATCAATTCTAAGTTTATAGGCTAAAATGGAAAATATAATCTTGGACAAATGACGAATAGCAACTATCAGAGTGTATGAAACCTGTCGCGAAAGTATCGCATTTTATTTACAAGTTTTGGGGCTCTGCTAAAGATGGCTGCCCTTCGCAAAGATTTAATGACATGCTGATTTTCCTAAGAACCCTCAATGATTCCATAATCTAAACTCTATGCAATTCCAATACACATCAGATGAGCTATAAGTTATAATACAGTGAACCATTCGTTTCAGTGGGTTCTGTCTTTAGATAACCCCAAGTTGAATACTCGCGCTAGGTTAAGTGTTCATGATTCAGGGATAACGACGAAATTCCCCCAAACATTTCTTCTTCCCTGGATAATATTCTTCGTATACCGTGAATCTCCATTGGAATTTAACAAACTTTTTCGAAATTATAGGTCTGTTCCCTTTACTTTTGTTGTAAAAATGGAAAAGACTGTCAAAATGACAGTGGAAGGTATAAATTCGCTCTCAGAGAGGGAAACTTACGGAAAAGTTAAGGAACGCTTTGGTGGTAAAGGCTGGTACGCATTTCACGTGAAATACAATGTTTCATACAAATTTTTCACTGCGAATTGTCAAAATTAACTTTCCACGTGAAGATTTCACTAGGCAGTACGCTGTTTGAGTGAAAAATAGTTGTTCAAAATGCGATTTGTAGGGGGCGTTACTTAAAAGCTATTTCATTTGGCTTTTATTGTCCGTCGCATTAAATTTTTGACATTTCGGCGTGAAAATTTCACTTCCAACTTCACAGCACTTTTTGGAGAGGAGTGAAAATTTCACTTCACTCGAACAGCGTACCAGCCTTAACCTGTGAAAAATGACAGATGCGAATATTCCACCCAAATGCCAAATAGAACAACAAATTCAATTGAGCTGTCAATTTTCAGGCGACTGACAGTTGTTTCAATTCTTAAGCAAAGAAATTTGTTAAGTAAAAACTAGTAAGAGGGGAAATATCTTGCTCTCTCGAAGCTGCTCTCTTTTACGAATTTTTCGAGTTGAGGAACCACAATTGAGTAAAATGCGTAAGAATTCGTAAAAATTCGTAAAAATTTGTAAGATTTAAAAGTAAAGAAACAGACCTTAGATTCGTTCGTGTACTTTTAAAAAATAAAAAAATGAAAAATCTCAAATCTCAAAAATCGAGAGAGCATTCTTACAATTTCAAGAGAGGTACCTGGCCGGCTTGCTTACAAAAATCTTAAGAAATGTCATTCTGACATCTTAATTTGGCTCTGAAGTGCCTTGTTTACTTGTTGAGCAAATTTTTCTTTATATCATTGATTTTTTAAGAGCTAAATATCTATTAAACTTACAATTTTGAATGCGCTTTATGTCCTAGGAGAAAATTGAACTATAACTTCTTCCTCCGACATCGTTGAAGACGAAAATAAATAGAGTTTGACTTGTCAAACTTGTGAGCTGTCACTTAGTTCTCAGTTTTCATATTTTCATTTTTCGGTAAGCCGAAATTCGGCGAGTAGAAAATTACGAAAAAAATGAAAAGAGGGGAAATGAATTTCTCTATCTTTGCAAATTTTTAATAATTTTATAATTTTTTGATGTCGCTTAACAGTAGTTGTCAATCGCAATTAATTCAATAAATATTATTTAAACTTGTATTTGAGGAGATTTAAGAAATATTTTATTCTTAGGTATTAAAAAATTGTGTTAATTTTATTAATCTATCGAATTAGTGAAGTGATATAGAACCTGGCACAGTTTTAATCTGCAAGCTCTGCGTCGAGGACCAGACAGGAGTTGAAAGGATTTTAAGATTATACTAGCACATTTGTCATTCCCAGAAATTCTTTCCTAGGTCCTTACAGCTTTCGATAAAAAATGTTATAATATTTTATTTTATTTTTTTTTACCTATATGTATATTTTATTAATGAATTTCTAAATAAAACTTGAAAGAAAAACACATGACTGTTGGCGAACACAAAAATTTATTTAATAACATTTAATAATTAAACTATTGTAAATATTTAGAAATGGTAACTCTTAATAAATCATATCCCACACTTTGTGGAAAGTTATGAACTGTCAAAAATATATAAAATGTAAACAATATATAAGCTTTTGTGAAACAGTTTTTTTTTACATATAATAATAGAAGAAAATAGAAGTTTCTAAGTTTTTCTTTTAATTTCAATCAACCAAAAGTATATTGATATTTTCGACCCAACCTACAACATGACAGAATTCAAAAACTGCTGTTTTAAATAAACCCCAGATTCTCTTTCCATTGGAGCACAACATACAAACTTATGCAACTTATTTCAATTTTTAGATTCAAAATAATCAATTTACAAACAACAGACTATTTATTCCCATCCAAATTGCTTGAATTTCCACCAGCATATTTACGAAGGAAATATTCCCAGGGGGTATCCTAAAAAATTGCGGGTGACTTTTGTCTTCGATATAAATTTTTTCACTTGTCCGAAATTCATGGGCGATACCTATTTTTCAAAAACTAAAAATATTTCGGGGGGAATTTTGTTCGTGATTCCAAAAGTCTTGGTAGACATCGAGTAAACAGCGCGTCTACAGACAGATGTGACAGATAGCCCGATGTTCCTTTCAAAATCATCCCATATATTCAAAAATAAAACTATTGGAATGGGCGTAATGGGAAATTTGAATGCTGGGCTTCTAAGAGAGGAGTCTCAGATCCAGATCATCCGATGAAAAAAAACCTACGCCACTTCCTCCGAACGTTTGTCAAAATTTCGAGAGCGAAAGCTTCCTAATTTACCAGTTCGGATTCGGTATTTGAAGGTCCATTCTAATAGTCCCAAAAATAGTCCCGAATTCGTCAAAGTACGTACGTGTCCCTGCGGCCTAAAATTGTACAATCTAAATCCGAAGAAGGCGCTTGCATCACTAGCAAATTTAACTCCACCTCATTTGTGGGGACCGACCATTTAATACCTCAGTTCCTTCAACGCCACGTGTATTGTGTCTTTGCAAAACTTCCAGCCACGAGCTGTTGGCCATATCGAAAATCACCCGCCCACTTGGTTGTTGTGAAATTTCCGCACGTACATTTGGACTCATTCCAAATGAAATACACATCTTCCTTTATGTCAGCAAGGATAAGCTCCAGGTATACTAAAAATGTACGTTAATCCTGCAGAGCCATCAGCCAACAAAGTTATTTGCCAAACGCTATACAGCTACAGCACAATAGCTGTAACCATTCACAAGAGCTTCCTTTGTGTAATTCAAGATAAGATATCCTCGCCAACGAAAAACTGTGCTCGTACAACTTTTAATTCACTCTAATCCTTTCGGCAAACTTTTGACGGTCTAATGTTATCTATGTCAATTTACCTGGTTTTGTGTCTACCAAATAGCCAAGTACCATGCCTCCATACCTGCTGGTACGCTGATTTAAACAATGCAGAATTAAAATGGATTTGGCAAGCAGCCACTTCCAGCGCGATACCATCGCAGCGAGTGGAGGAAAGGTCGATCCTTCGGCGGCGTATAATATGCCTATTTGGTGAGTCGGAATAATAATCGCACATAAGTTCCACTCGCAAAGGCTAAGTGTTCCATTTAGACGCTTCATATCGCGTCGGCTGCAGAACAATGTGGGCCAATGTCCTGCGCGCTTGAAAAATGTTTCCGCTGCACTCGTCCTCCATATAATGTTGTCCGAGAGTTATGTAAAAATTAGCTTGTGTTGGGCGGTTTTAGTTCTCCCACCCAATATAACTCACTTTCCGTCACACAGCGATAATAAATATTATGACACATATTGCTATGTCACTCGGTGTGCTCTTAAAGTATGAGAAATGTATTTAGAAAATATATGTTTTTATTTATGGACGATGATAACACGAGTGTGCTTATTCTTGGCGGCAAATTCGAATGTGTCAGCGGGAGAGACAAATGCGCGGAAAGTTTAAATGTTTGACACATCGAAATGGTTATTTTTACACAACTCACACCTAAAAATACAAATTTTGATGATATATTTAGAAAATAAGATACAAAGTGAGATGGCGTTTGGGAAAATATCGGATTCGCATTACATTGCGGACAGATAAGCACGCAACACTCGTGTGTCTATTATGTGCCAACATGCGCGCTATCGGCGGCTCTTATTGATATTAATGCGCAACACACCGCTCAACCCCAAAACCCAACCCCCAACCTCAACCTAATTGCGGCACTGACTGTTGAAATAATCTATATGAGAGAGGAGTGACAGTGATGATGTCGGTGTTGATGTGTCGCTAACATCTGGCACTGAGTTCAGTTTCGCTTATCCTCCGAAGAGTCTTGTGACGCACAACACTTAAATTGAGCTTTTGTGAATGATGATGCTGCGGGGGGAAGAGTGCCTTGACGTGTTTCAAAATTGGTCCCCTTGATGACACGTTCTTTCGAGCAACTTTGCGTTGACATTGGTCTTGCGTTCCATTTACTGGGTTTACTTCATCGTTCATTAAGCATAAAGTGCAGTATCTCTGCAAAAAGGGGGCCCGAAATTTACAACACTGTTCAAGGTCAAGATGGCACTTCATTTACAGTACCTGTCAAACAAAATCTCCCAATTTATGGCACAGCAGAAATTGCCGTACTCAATCAGTGATGTGGAATGAGTAAAGCGCGGACGCAGTGATTGGTTGTAATTGATTGATTGGTGGTGTCACTCAAATCGTTTAGACGAGAACGAAAGCTCTTCCTCAAAAGAGATAAAGTAGAATGTGTCAATAAAGCAGTCACGGGGGAGAATGAGATAGATCAAACAGTTTGAGATATGAATATTGATGCAGGCGGGAGTATTATTTGTGAAACTCGAAATACGAGGATTCAATTTAAATACAGGACCAATGGTCACTAGAATGCTTTGAATGCAAAGGTAGCTCATAAAACCAAGAAGGGAAGGACGTGAAGAAATGGATCATCGTCGCTGAAAACAATTCTTCATATTTACTCTAAGAAAAGTTAAGCAACTATAAATGCTAAATAACAAAATCAAGTGCTGGAAAGACGAGATGTTAACTACGATTGCGGTGCTTTTGTATATAAATATTTCGCCACATTGTAAAGCATCTAAACAGCAAGAAAAACATCAACGAAAGCGAATCTACATGGGTCCAGTGTTGAAACTTGAAGGCATAAGACATATTCTTGACTAACCATCATGGGCATTAAGAGGTAGGAGTCCATTATTGGGTTAAAGCGTTAAAGACTTGACAGCGAATATTTGAATATTTGTAAATTCTGACATTTTATTCACATGAGAGATTTTCTTGGTCGCAGATACCCTCGAAACAGTTTCAATTTTGAAGGTTTCGAGAATAAAGTGTGACAGTTAGCGCAAGAATTAAATTTCGCTGTTTAAATAAATTAAGACTCAGGTTTTTTTTTAGATTCGATGTTAGATCAATTAAAATATAATTTTCGGTTCATAAATACAGTCGAATCCCTCTAAGTCGAACCTCCCTTAACTCGAATTTCCCTCTAACTCGAGTTTTTTGACCCAATTTTTGCATTCCCTTCAATTTTGCATAGAAAAATCATTCTTTAAGTCGAAAATCCCTGTAAATCGAACATATTCTTTCAATTCTTGACGTATTGCGATATTCCTCTTAGTCGAATTTTTTGACTGAAGAAAACAAAATCAAAAAAAAATGTTCTGTCTGTCGCAAATGTTGCGTCGCGCCGATACTATTTTTTTACCTTAAATAAATTCGCTTGAAAAAAATATTGTAAGTCCCTCTAACTCGATTTTTTTCAGAAGTTCCTCTAACTCGAACTAATTTTTATCTCCCATGAAAATTCGATTCAGAGGGACTTGACTGTACTACGAAAGCCAGTATGAAAAGAATGTTAACTCTTAGACCTAATCGTGCGCTTAAGTTGTTCAATGTATTTGAAACACTTTTTCCTATCCAAATCCAATCAACATTATGTAATACAGTTAAACTAGCAGTTCCTCCTCAAAAAATATCCCAAATGTAAATTCATTCTGGAATTAAAATGCCAAGAAATTTACCCTAGGGACCATAATCACTTTTCTGTAACAATTGTAAATTTACGATTCCCTAGGTATACATAATGTCCCAATGAAAATGTGGAACCTTTACATTGGAAATATTTTACAGGATTCATGAAGCAGTTGCAATAATTTATGTAATGTTGGTACTTTTGCTATACACTCAGCTGGGGACTCGTTGAGAAAAAGCTATTTTGAGCATCCCTGCGTATACATGGATTCATTTTTATGAGCCATTTAAATTAATTGCTCTTTTTAATTGCAAAATAAAAAATACGTAACAGGTTCCTGCTCCACGAATGGGTTTTCAACATAAAAGGAATGAAAAAAACATTTTGGAAATAGGTGAAAAGTTGACTAAAATGTTTGAAAAATGACTGGCTACAGAAAAGTTCAAAACTTACTTGCTATAAATGTAGGTAGAATAAATCTCTTACCATAAATTGATGTATTAGAATTTTAAATGATATCGATGCATTGTAAATTTATTTCCAAATCAAGCAACAGGACACAAAAGACCTTTCCAGATATTCTTCATAATTTTCTTAGAGCCATTTCTTTTAAGCACCGCGATCCGAACGCTGGCACCAAAATTTCAAATTTAAACAGATGCAACAAAAGCCAATTCAACCAGTCCACTGCATTTTGGTAAAATTGATTACCATATTTTTATAAAATTTTAGCTACATTTTCAACTTTTACGCGCAAAGAACTTTTTAATTGGTTTAAATATCGATCTTGGAATACCTAATTTTCTTTTCTGACGTTTCATATTTTTTTAAATGTGAATGAAATCAAAGCACGCTGTGATTGGATGTGATAAATTGACAACAGGTTGGTAGTTATTGAAATATTATGAAGGTGAGTTGGTTGTGATTTATATGGTAGACATATTTATGGGTACCTACCTATTAAAATGGCTACTTAAGCAATCTCGGTTAAAGTCAACTTCCGGTTTCACGAACCATTCCAGTTAGCCCGAAAAAAGGTGGACAGTATTTTTACTCAAGGCAGAGTGGCTTACATTTGGAAACAGTTTGCACCATTGAAACCTATATGGAAAAATGTAGAGGCGATAACAAAAGGTCTGTTCCCTAACGATAATGCATTCGAACACATTAGTCAAATTAAGTCAAACTTCGTTCCTTTACGCAAAAATTGGGCAATAGAGAGCCACAAAGAACAAAACATTTCCCCTTCATAAAAAACCATCAAATAATAGCCCAACAAATTAGGTCTGTTCCTTTACTTTTGTAGTAAAAATGAAAAACACTGTCAAAATGCCTGTGGAGGGGATGAATTCTCTCCCAAAAAGGGAAACTTACGCAAAAGTTAAGGAACGCTTTTGTAGTAAGCTGTGCAAAACACAAATGTGAGTATTCCACCCAAATGCTAAATAGAACAACAAATTCAAATCAGCTGTAAGTTTTCAGGCGACTGACAGTTGTTTCAATTCTAACGCAAAGAAATTTGTTGAGTAAAAACTAGTAAGAGGGAAAATATCTTGCTCTCTCGAAGCCGCTCTCTTTTACTTGAGTTTGAATATTGTTTGAAAAAATAAAATTAAATAAGGCGCTGCCACAAGCCTTTGACAGATAATTTATTTAACATTTTTACAATGTTCAAACAACTCTGAATTCAAAAGATCTTAAGGTCTTAATAGTAACTCTGATTTATACACCCACCTACAATATGGTATCCAATGAGATTAAGAAAGAATTAAAAGAAGATTTCGTAGTTGAAAAACCAAAAAACCCGACTGACTGCAAAAAGGACTAAATCATTATATTAATACGTAAACATCAAAAGTTTCCGTACACTTTTTAAGTATTTATCATGAAATGAGGAGAATGAAACTTATATCATTCGAAAGGTACTGTGCCATAGATGTGCACAAACAAAAAATCTGGACTGGTAAAATGAAGTTAAGAATTTCCCATTCAAAATGCTTAGCAGTTAATCGAAAGCATTTTGTTGCCATTCAATTTTTTGCTGTTATAATTCCATAGTAACGAATTTAAACATCTTAGATGAGAACCGGTTGGAGCGTCTCATTAACCCATAAAGGTATGCAATTTAATTACCCCTAAAAGTCAGCAATCATAAAATCTTATTTCAGGGGCATTGCAGAGTTATCTGCGAGGTGTTACTATGGAAACAAACATTTATGTTTTGCCCTTTTCCATTATTTTTTCATAGCGGAAAGGATATTTTATTTTATTTTTATAAGATTAAGCATATAAATAAATTAAAATAAATAATAAATGAATTATGCAAAAAACAAGTTGGCTTTCGTTACTTTATATACAGACAAAATTGGTCGAATTTCGACCACGGGCGGTACTAGTTTTTTTTTAAATGTTCAAACATCTCTGAATTCGCTAAAGGTCTTAAAAGTAACTCTGATTTAGACAGACACCCACCCACATGCCCGATGAGATTAAGAAAGAATTAAAATAAGGTTACGTATTTGAAAATCGTTGGTCAAAAGTCGCGGCTAATAATGCTCCTTGTTCAAATGGCGATTTTATATTTTCTCAAACAACGGAAATAAGTCAGATTCGGAGGTAAGAACTCAGAAATAGGATTTATCTCAGAAGTATCTTAACTTTCCGTCTTATAAGTTCTCTTAGATGTACACATGCCCCTTGAACATATTTTGGTAACGAGCTTACTGCATAACATATTTTATTTCTGAGTGATTTCTATAACTTAACTTATATAGCCCCCGATTTCCATGTCAAAATAAAGGACAATACTCGTTGAGGATTTTCCATTGTATGGTTAGTACCCACACACATGTATTCACCGCTCAAACTATATTTGTTGTATGGCTTCGACATAGACAGTCCTTACGATGTGGTTTAGATGATTTTCAATGGAAAAGTCATAGCATGATTGACGTTGAGGCTCCTAAAGACTCACACAATACTACGACTACTGATTGTATTTTAACTGAATTGTTAACTGGACTTTTCCGAACAAATAGCTACTTCGTTCAATGACTGCCCTTTTGTTCCCCAACTGTACCACCTCTGTATGCTATATGCTCCAGAAAATTTCATTGTTCCCAATACACTGCTTGTTCAACTAATAGCTTACTTACTACTTCACATGTCCATCTACAAGCATTTGCATCTACCTATACCTTTTCGCCCATTGGTCTCATTCATTATGGAGCCTACACTCTTGTGCCATCAATATGTAATTTTATTCGGTAGTTTCAGGTAGACCTAGGCAGTAAATTCAAATAGTTTACAGCTTGTCGTATCCCTTGTTACATGGTCCTTTGTGTGCCTATATCAAGCGACATGGTGTTAATAGATTTAAATAAAAACTGTAGTCTCGTAAACTGAGTCCGCCGTAAATAAATCAATAAACATTTCAATTTCGTTGTCAGTGAAATACATGATATGCGTAAGAGTTGTATGGTGAACCTTATAAATATGTAATGGCGTTTGATTTACACAGTGATATGGCAGATCCAAATATCGCGACACAAATCAGCCCCCACTCTGCCATAATCGTGCGATCTATTCAATCTGAATTCATGACAAATTTCGCATATCTCCCGAGATTTTCAATTACCACACATTCCCGGTGATGTGCGAACATTAATAACAAAGGCCGTACCCTCCCAGGTGTAAGCAACCGAAAAAAAGGTCATAAAGCTCTAAGAGACCGAAAATATGCATCACAATCGAAAGGAAACACCTCAAATAATGGCACATCCGGTAGAGGAAATTCATAAAAACACACACACACACATCAGTAGGTGCGTCCTGTTTCGTCAGATTGTTTGTCACCTGCCACTCAGATTAAGAACATGAAGTGCCTTAAACAAATCACAGAATTATGGAATCCCAACGTTCTATTCAGTGCTGCTGAAAATATCCACAAATTGTGGGCGATGAATTGGGAGGATTTCCTTTATTTTTTTTTGTTGTATCTTCTCAAAAGATGTACGAGATGTAAATATAGAAAATTAGAAAAAAATACGACGCTGAATACACGCATTAAATAAATTAAATTGGTGGGTAGCAGCATTTGAATGGCCTCATGGGGCTGAGGCTGAATGCCTACATGTAGCGGGGGTATTCGTATATTAAATCAAAGATGAGATGTAATCAGTATACAGATTCATTGGTAAATGTGTACATTTATAAATAAATAGGCAGAGTTTAGTTGCCCTACACTCAGTGGTCAGTGTAGTCAGTAACGTGTGTAACAGTTTCGGAATGACGTGCTCTTTGATCTGTGGGTGATGTTTTGAAATTGAGGCGATTGCCCGTGTCGACAACATCGATTTGAATAGGTATGTTTTCGGTTCGCACAAAACTGCGGTGACAAACAGAATTAGTTTTAGTGGGCAAGTTTTCCCAGATGCTTTCTGTCATTTAACTATGAAAAATGTCAGACTTTTGCTGAAATTGATGATGAATGACATGTGATTCAGAGTTGACCACCAGTGAGAAGAGCGAGGCGACAAGTAAATACAGTCGAATCCCTCTAAGTCGGATTTTCATGGGAGATAAAATTTGGTTCGAGTTTGAGGGATTTCAACTTGGAGGATGACATTTCTATGCAAAATTGAAGGAAATGCAAAAAATTAGTTCGACAAATTCGAGTTAGAGGGAAATTCAAGTTAAAGGGGGTTCGACTTAAAGAGATTCGATTGTATATGTATGTATATGTATATGAAACAACGAAAACGAACTTTGGTAAGCAATAAATCAAGTTTAGGCTTTTAGTTAAATATAGTCACAGAGACTTGCCAATTATGTCTTGAAGGGTATAGAATTGCATTATATTTTTTTTAGAATTCCTATGCGGGACAATAGTGGATTTTGTAGGCATAAACTGTCATTATAAATAACTATTGAAACTCAAATCGCCTACCATATGAAGACCCTGGAGAAAGAAAAAGCAATAAGGACAAAAATTCTCTCCCAACAGTCAGTCGAAAAGAATTGACTTTTATGTCAAATGTTGGCTCAATGATTAGTGTGATGGACTGTAGTTAAAGTAACAGGGAAATCACAAATAACAGCCTGCCACTACAGACAAACATCCAAAAAGGAAAACTGTCTCGAGAAAGCTTCTAAATTAAGCGATTTAAATTCGGTATAAAATTAAAGGACCCCTGCATTCGTCTGAAGAATAAAAGCAAAAAAATGGTTTTAAGCCAGTTTTGTAAATTTGTGGTTTAATGCATTCTTGTTCTTTCGTTCTCTATCGACTCAAATAGCTCTTTGGAATAGAATAAGAATATTTAGCAGCTATTGGATCATTCCATGACATAGTTCCATAAAAAAGTTACGACAACAGAAACAGTTCAAGCCACTGGTCTGAAGTTTTGAAAAGAAACCATTTACTAAAAAAAAAAGTACTTCAATCTTTTTTAAAAATAAATCTCACAAATACTAAAAATAAAAGAGGTGTTATTTTGAATAGCCCGCTATTTCGGTAGCTGCCACTTTTGAAGCTGTTATTTTTTAACGTAGAAACTACGCCATTACTAAAAATGGAACGATACATGCTTCAACAACGCATGGAAATTATAAAAATTCACTACAAAAATGGTGAAAATTTTGCAGTCACAGTTCGCAAAACTAAAGCATTTTTGGGTCGTCGTGAAGCACCTTGTCGGACCGCAATACAGAAATTGGTGGAAAAATTCGAGCTGTTGGGACAACTTAGTGATGTGAAGAATAAAACCCGTGCACGTCGCTCAAGAACAACTTAGAATATAGCTGCTGTAGCATAAAGTGTTGAAGAAAACCCAGGTTTGTCTATTCCTCGTCGTTCTTTGGAGTTGGGCATTCCACAAACATGACTAATAATTTTTTATGGCAGGAGTTGGATGGTATTGATCTTAACAACGTTAACTTTCAACAAGATGGCGCTACGTGCCACACAAGCAACGAAACCAATGATCTTTTACGGGAAATTTTTCCGGACCGTGTTATCTCTCGAAGAGGTGATCACAATTGGCCACAGAGATCTTGTGATTTAACACCTTGCGACTTCTTGCTTTGGGGCCACGTGAAAGATAAGGTCTACGCCAACAGCCCAGCGTCAGTTCAAGACCTCAAAGATGGAATTCGTGAGTCTATCGAGGACATACGGCTGCCACTTTGCGATTTTGTAATGCAAAATTTCATGAAAAGGATATGGTCCTGTAAGCGTGGTTGTGGTGGCCATTTGGCTGATGTTGTTTTTCATTATTAACGGCATACCTTCCTCTTTATTATGAAATCAATTTTCGATCATTTATCTCAAAAAATGGTATTTTTCTTTGAATAACAAAATAACATCTATTATTGAAAAACCCTTTATTTAAAAACCTTGCAGCTATTTCGATCGAAAATAACAGATCGTATTTGTGCAAATAACAACATAAGTTTTGATTTCCTTTCAAAAGAAACAAATATTTTCACCTTGACAGGAAGTAAACCACGCACTCTACGGCTAATTTTCGAATGCAACAAAATTAATGATGGTCCTTCAAGAACTGGGATGAGTCGCAATGACAATTTTGAACGTAACTAAGCTTCTCACAATCACTCATTCGCAAGAGGTGGGATAGTTGTCAATATTTTGGGTGTTCCTTCTGTTTTTCCGGGGGTTGAACCTGGAACACATCGCGCGGTAGTAAAATACATCACAAACTCTGTTAAAAAATACAGCCCGCGTTTCCCGTGACGAAATTTAGTCCCATAGAAAATATTCCAACATTTTTGAAATATTTGTCACAAATTAACGAGACCGCACCCATCCGAGTATGAAAATAAGTCTGATTATTAAACTGGATGTATAAGGAGGTACTACTCTAATTTTGGATATATAATTTGGATATTTGTTGGTGGAACACCTCCTTTGTGTAGCAATTTCCTTCTAATTTGGGTCTTGAAAGAAACAGCAGGTAGAGAAAATAAAGGAAACTTTGACAGTTAAATGTCAATTTTTAGTGGACCATATGGTGAATTTCCTTCTTCTCATTTGGATGCCTCCCAGATGGGCAAATCGCCAACATAATCGACACGTGCCTAGCAACATATGATCTGAACAAACAAATTTGACACAGATATCGGAACTACGTCTTGTGCGATATAGAATTACCTGACGAATGTGGATTCCACCAGCCGGTAGTTACCTAATGTGCGCAGATAAACTAACTACCACACTTTGGAGAAAAACTTATTTTGGTTAAGTTTTGTTAAAAATTCACGAACATTTTTCAAACAACAAGTGATGCTGATATTAGGTACCTACAGCTGTTATACCTCGAGCTATGTACCACGCCAACTTGTTAAAGTAAATTATTTAAAATTAGCCAAAGTATCTAAATCTTCTCGGTTATAATTAGCCATCCAAATAAATGTGAAAAATTACCTTTTGGAATTTCTGCCAAACTTCTTGGTAATGACAAGCAATTAGTGAACTATTTTTAACCGAGTGCATTCAAGCGTTTTCATTTGGCTACTTTCAGTAACGATAAGTCTTTTAATTTTCCACATACTATTTTCTAATCTATTAAGTTTTCTTTAAGAAAAAAAAATCAGAAATGAACAACTTCCTGTGTGGCGCGATTAGTGTTCGCGACTACTTGACGAGTGCATGCTAAATTATTGAAAATATTCAAAAGCCTACCTCTCGCGCTTTTATTCCAGAGAACGACTGCAGGCAGACGCAGAGCAGACTGGCCTGTGAATATTACTCGATTCAGCCGTTTGAATGCATTATAAAACTGCAAGTCGCTTCAATTTGTCTTTGTAATAATTATTATGCAACAACAATATTAAGAAAATTTACAAATTGTCCTTAAATTAATAAACACAGTCTAGACATTAAATTAAATAAGAATTGGTCATCTACCGATTAGCCTTCAAATCATCCGACAAAAATTGCCTTTTTAAGACAGGAAACCACTTGAAATTCTGTTAAGCAGCAAATCATCATCCTCTTGCCCCTTCTTTGAAGAAAAAATATATTCCACTTATTTTAAAGCAGTCTGACTTAAAAATGTAAACAAATCTGAGCATCTAATTATGCATATTGCCTTACAGGATATTTAAAATTTCAATTATGCGATGTTTTTAGGAAAATGGTTTTACCCTTGCACAATGTTCCAGGAGTTTCGCACCCACTTCCGACAGACGAAAGAAGCCTAATAAACTATGCAGTGTGGGTGCTCACAGCTTTCCTGTCATGATGAGAATAATCTGATATTTCAATTAAGTTCGGGAGGGTCTACCATCTACCTCCTTATCTATGCCACAGAAACTTTTAAAGTAGCTGGGTGTAAGTTTCTGTGGAAAACTTTGGTTATTTCGTGTAACTTGGCCCAGCCTCAGCTCAGCTATTTAAAATGGCTTTTCTTCTTCCATTGTCTGCTCTTCAGTTTTCACTCGGATGTGAAGCTGGGCTGAGTGATGGGCTTTGTAATAATTTCGAATTGAAAGTCCCTATTAAAATGTATATTTGTAAAGTGCTTGGTCATGTGTATTTTCTTCTAGTAATAATAATAATTATATTTAAGTCCCATAGTTTTTATTTTGGGAAATAAGACCACGGTCAGTTTCTAGCATTTAAACAGGACAGCAAAAATTACTATTAGTCGTGTCCATTTTACTTTACCGCATTTTGTGCGTGGTTAAAAAACTATAAATTTTATTAAAACATTTAAAATTTAAATAACCGCTATAAATTTAAAAATATTACTTGACGAAACTACAATTAGTACTTAGTTAATTGTAAGTAGTAGACAAAATGGAGGAGTTAGCGTTATGTTATCTGTCGTTTTGCAAGAAAAAAATACAGAAAAATATCGAGAAAAAAAGGAATTAATAAAAATAAATGCACAATTGCAGTAAGATTATATTTTCTATATGAGCTGATTTATATTAGGCGTTTGACAATCATATTTCTTCTATTCATATTGTATAATAAAATTATTTAGTAGTAGGTTAGAGCCATATTTTTATTAGAAATCTGTTTGTAACTACTAGTTCGAAGTTAAGCTATTAAATAAGGTTTAACTTTAATTTCAGAAATACTATACCGATTACTTGAGTAATATGTAGGTCGTATTTTTATAAAATAAAACAGGGATAAAAGCTTATATTAAAGCAGAACTATTTTCATAGGTTCCTACTTACGTAGAAGTGTCCCATTGCTTTACTACGGTTTCTTACAAAGTGGGGGTCTGTACAATAATTTTTATGAATATATTTATACAATTTTTTATTCGTTACTTAATTAATTTTGTTCTTAAAACTTTGTTTTTTTTTTGTTGTAGATGTTAAACATTTAACCGTGTAAAAAACTGGATGCGCGATCAAAATTCCTGCCGAATTATAAAAGGTCACATTTGCGAAACCGCTTGTGGAAAACATGAACTGGTTTGATTTATACTCGCGAATCAAAATTTTATTAGAAAGGCGAACACCAATTTGGACCAAGTAGACATTTTAAAGAAAGATGCTATAAATCATCAACCAAAGATGTCCCTCTTGACCGATTGGGATACTATTATCTTGTTGTGTCCCTGGAAGCATATATACGGTTCTAAACTGACTCCTTAGGACATGCAAAGCAATTAAATTTCGACAGGTGTTTTGAGCTTCGGATAAAGTTATGCGTCGTAAATAAAAACCACTTATCTAATGAACATAGGCGTATTAAGAGATATGTATTTTAAAAAGATGAAGAATTTCGACTATGAAGATGAACACCTAAATGAAATGACTCCTTGCAATAAACCAGCAAGCATAACCAGTTACTGGCATGCACTGTGTCATACGCAATACTCTGAACGACAGTCAGACTAAAGGACCTGAGGTTGAATTACCGCACCCGTGATCGAGTACTACGTAACTGAATTGCTTATTGTTTTGCATGTAAAAAAGACTCAGATTAGCTTTCTATAGCTCACTGCAGTTTAAAAAAAAAAGCCTTTAAGAGATAGCGTTCCTAAAATATTCTTTCTTGGAAACCTGCTATCGAGATGTTAAATACCCATCTACCCTTGCTACTTTCAAACTCACCCTCCCTGCTCGCATCTTGCTCATTACCAACCTTCTAAAACAAATTAAGAAACAATTTCTTTGATACCTCAGCAGCCTGCTCTTTTCCCGCGTAAATTTCTTCTGAAAACCATTTCCAACTATGTATATGTGTGTCTATACTCTTCGGATTGCCTGCCAGTCTTATCACAGCCAAACTGAGGAACAACTTAACGAATTTTCAATAACTTTGATTTAGGTTAATACTTTCAAAGATCCCTTTAATCGGATTAAGTGCGGTGAGAGCAACGTGGACGGGCGAAAACAATTCCTTCGGCAAAAAGTGTGTTGTTCATTGAATAGACTTTGGTTTAAGCCTTTAAAGCGAATAGTGTAAAGTTTCTTTAACTGGAGCTGTAACTTTGACAGGATACTCAAAGTTCAAAAGGAACTTTATTTACTTCGTTTTCTGTTGCTTTAAAGAGAATTCAACTTTCGTCAGCGTAACCATAGTTGTAACTACATAAATAGTACAGTTTATTTAAAAGCTAACCCAATTAGACCTTATTATAACCCATCCAAGCACTGGCATCATGTCAACATCCAGCTCATTACTACGAAAATCGTTTCTCCTCGTGATCCCAGCCAGCGAAACCATATTACCGAGAGACCACTTTAAAATAATTGCCGTCGGAACGATATTTAATTTCTCAACATAAAAAAAATGCTCCTCCTCTCGTTGATGTGTGTTTCAGTGACGACAAAACGATTCTCCTTCCTTGCCTGCCAGGATTTTTCAACTCCACATCCATGTTGCATTCTGCATGGAAGAATGCCGTATCTATCTGACTCTTTTAATTATTTATTTTGCTGCTAAAAATAGAATTAAACTCATGCTCTACAAAAAAGGATCACATGAAGTCCTACTTCTACTAGTGTCTACTTTGAGACGACACGAAGACGCACCACTTTGAACAGGGATTAAATGAGTTTTAATTTTATCAAACTCTTTTAATCATATACAAAATAATTTAATGGCTCATTTATACATACACAATTTGTGTATTTCTTGCAAGGAGTTGTAAAAGCCCCCATAAAACTTTGAATGCAATTTGAACAGACTTAGTTACAAAGTTATCCAGCTTCTCGGGTGAAGTTTTGTAATCTTAGAAATTTCTTACTACCAGTGGTCGCTTGCATTAATTTAAATTACAAGAAGAAAGTTTCTGAAATTATTTATACTGCATGCAAAATTGAAAATACGGAAAACTTATAACCGATATTGGAAAGGGAAACCATACAAGTATTGGATAACAAAAACGCCACGAAACTACAGCAAGGATTCTCAATTTTAAATCTGATGTTAGTGCTGGGGACATGGTAGATCCTTCATATCCTGAACAGAGATGGAACACACAAATGGATTAGAGAAATTAAAACGAGGCGAATACGTTGCCAGGGGGGATGCACTTGATTTCGGATAGGAAAAAAGGAAGAGAAAGGGATTACAGAAAAAAGGGATTCGACGTTCATTTCGATGTTAAGAATCAAAGTGGCTATATATGTCTCTTGAACCTTTTCTCTTTTTTTTGCTGAGGAAAAGGACCTCCGAAAAGGAATTCCGTTAGAAATCGAAATGTTAACTTTGGAACGTTCGATATGAGTATAGCATTTTATCGGAGTGGCACACAGGAATGACAAGAGACAAGACAAAAATGTGTCCCAAGTGTTCGAGGTGGTGTTAGTGTAACAGGGGCTTAGTGCGATTGCTTTGTATTTATAATTGGGTGCTACGGCAATTGGGTACTGGATGGATGCACTTAAAGGGAGAAGAGTCTGCTAAGTAATTGGTTAGTTCTTTTTTTGGCAAATATAAAGCTAGTCCTTTAAAGAATAGGAATGTGCTAAGGGTTAGGCAAGTTAAAACATCTAGAGTGTTAGTCAATTCATTTTTTAAGGTGTTCAAAAACAAGAATATTTCACTGTTGTGAGCTTCCATAAATTAACAATCTGGGTTAGATTTATTAGTAGGATAGACCACATTTGATCTTACGTATAGCCAATTTTAACATTTAACCATAAATATTTTGAAATCACAGAGGCAAAATTTATTTGGTTATATATGAAATTCTAGAATCATATCTCGGGAATAGTTTCTTCCGTGTTAGAAATGGAAACAAATACTCGGAGCTTAAAGAAATTTTGGCCGGCGTACCACAAGGAAGCGTACTTGGGCCGCTTCTCTATCTGTTATATTCTCGCAATATACCAAGAGAAGATGGCACTACTCTTGCTACGTTCGCCGAAGACACCGCTATCCTAGCAGTTGGTAATACATACAATCGAAGAAACGACTTCGAAACTGCAAATCGCACTGAATAAGATAAAATCATGGACGAGGGACTGGCGGATCGCCCTCAAAGAAACTAAATCTGTCCACGTGAATTTCAAGTATAAGAAAACGAATGACTTGCCAATTTTTCCAAACTTGGACCGAATACCCTTTGCAAACGAGGACAAATACCTGGGAATGACACTCGACGCGAAGCTGAAATGGAATTCGCACGTGAAAATGAAACGCAAAGAACTCGATATTAAATATAGATAAATGTACTGGCTACTTGAAAAACATTCCCAGCTCAGTGTCGAAAACAAACTGCTTTTATACAAGCAAGTGCTAAAGCCGGTACGGACCTACGGTATACAACTTTGGGGTTGTACCAAGAAAACGAATGCAAATATTTTACAAACTTTTCAAATTAAAGTGCTTAGAGAAATTGTTGGTACATTAGAAACGACGATATCCACAGGGATCTCGGAATTCCAACAATCGAAGCTGAAACTATAGAAGCTTCGCGAGAAAGCATAAAAACCGACTAATCGGACATATCAATAATACAGTCCGACAAATTTTGGATGAGAGCAATTAACTGCGCCAACTACAAAGAACGAAACCGCTCGACTTGGCTAGATAAGATCAACCGCGTCTAAATTGCGGAACAAGCAGGACCTTTCATTGGAAAGTAGCCTGCCAAAAGTTGTTATTTCGTGATAGAAAAATAGCTTGATAAGTTATATCTTAGTTGCAGTATCTAACAT
The DNA here is from genome assembly GCA_936431705.1 of Cheilosia pagana. Taxonomy (NCBI): domain Eukaryota; kingdom Metazoa; phylum Arthropoda; class Insecta; order Diptera; family Syrphidae; genus Cheilosia; species Cheilosia pagana. The sequence goes on from OW386166.1 coordinate 115,128,113, forward strand.
AATATCGAAGGGTGGTGGTTTTAGTCAGTAAAAATCTGACACTACTATGAGCACGCGTTTGCTATTCTCATAGTGTCTTTGGAAGATTTTCACCTACCCTCGGAAAAAAAAGTTCACAGTGGTGATTTGGGTCCCTAAAATTTAATTAGTAAACTAAAAATAATTATTGCAAAGTTTAAGTTTAGTTTGGATTAAAAATGCATTCAGATTGGACACTCAATGTTGTTATAAGAAGACCGAAAATAGACGTCACAGAAACAATTTTGACTTCATTCAGCAAACACAATTAATGGCATGGAATGACTGTATTCAAGCATGTGCAGAAATTTCAGGTAAAGGTTGTTTCGCGGGCGGTTGTAAACTGCGCCAGTCTCCTTACATTACATTCAAGATTGTGTGACACCAATTGAAAACAAACTGATTGGAGCCGGCAGTTAGGTAAAGATCGCAAGTTCTCAACAGTTCATAGTTTAATTGTTTATTATTGATGCCCGAGTCATTAAGTGGCTTGAGAAAATTATTCGAAACTCGCACTCGTCTATAGGTCCAGAAATACCTCATATGCGGAAGACATTGATTATGACCTATGCAATGGACACCCGTGCTTCTACGCTATGAGTATTAATATATTAATTTACAGATTTAAAGGGACAACCCAGTGGATGCATCGAACAAGTCGAAGTGGACCTCAGCCCCTGTAGTAAGCAACGAGAAAGGGTGCTAGTTGAGGCACGGATCCACCCTGAATTCAAGATTAGCCTATGAAAAGATTTGTAAATAAGTACCAATTATAAACACCAAAAGAGCTTATACGTTATAGAGTAGGTTTTTGTTAAGTCATAGTTATTAAAACCCAACCAAGGCTGCCTGGGTCAGAAAAACTGGCCAAAACTTTAAGGGTACCTATTAGGGTGGTCCTTATTTTTAAAATTTTGATTTTTTTTTTGAGTACCCTTTTTTTTTGTTCCTTTACACCTAAAAACATTACTCAATTTTTTTTTTTTTTTTACGACCACGTTAACACGTGTCGCACTGAGCTTAAAGTAAACACAGCGTCAATGCACAGCACTTGCACACGTAGATTACTTCTTTTGCACATCTTTATTTTGTTTGTTGACTCTTTTGCTTTGTTTATTACATCACAGCAAGCGTAGGTGTCAAATTAGTTAAGTTCGAAATCTGTCAAAAATAAATTGGAATTGTAATTGTGCTCCCCGGTAAGTTTACTTGAACAAAATGCCACGGGAAAAATTATTTTTGGTCGGTTCTATGAAAAATCAAATTCTCGGATCTAAATTGCCTTCAAAACGCGATGTTTTAAGTGTTTTATTTTATAAATGAGAAAAGTGAAGTTAAGTTTACCGAATAGTGTTACGTTAGTCATAGACGAGTGTACAATATTTTGGAAAAAGGCAAGAATTCCTACTCGCGATAGATGCAACTGCTTAAAACAATTAAAAAAACTTTACGAAGAGCTAAGAAGCATTGAAAAAAGTAAAAACAGGAACACAGAGACATCGAAAAAAAAAGAAAATGCTTTCGAAGAAAGCTTAAATGATTTATTCGACATCGCGCATGCAGATGCCTTGAACTTAATAAAAATTAAAGAAGACAAACAGTTTTTGTTATTGCAAAGAGAAAAAGGTCGACCTGGATGCATGCTTGGAATGGATCTTAAACTTGCTGCTTTGGAGAAAAGAAAGGAGGATCGTGAGTTAAGAATTAAACAACGAAAAGAAGAACAAAGTTCAACAATTTCTCACGAAGGTAAGTTGTAATTGTTTTTATTATTAATAGTTGACTGGAAACAAATATTTTACTAGTGGAACTTTTTTCAACGTGCTCGTCTGAGGGAGACGAACATGCAGCTCAAAATGATGGTCTGAACTCACCAGTCCCAGGACCGTCAGACGGTCACAATGGAAAAACATTGATAAACAACAGTTCACAGTGTGGTCAATTGACAAGAAGGTTGTGAATATACTATCCGATGTAAGGCAAGAAATTCTTATATTTGCTATGAAAAAGCTTGAAGATGATTTCCCTCGAGATGATTACAAGGAGTTTCTTCAGCTAATTGTAATTTTTTTGGGGGGAACTCCCCCAGGTGGCATTCGATTTCGGGCACCAGGAGCCTATCATCTGGCTCGTTGAATGGCAAAAGCAATATATTGCCTAAAAATAATATTGTTCCAGCAGCAAATTAAATTGAACGCCAAGAACAAAAGATCTTTGTCGACGATATGCTGCTTTATTGTCCATTGCTACACTGAGACTTGGTTTTCTGCCCCAGATGCCTTGCAAGCACCGTTAAATGACATAAATTTTTTGAAAAAACTTCATTCATATAAAAAGCATGATAAAACTATAGCTGATATCGCACTTAATAAATTTTTGAACCATTTATGGTACTTAAATGAAGAATGTGCTGCTTTTTCCTTTTTCGACAATAGAATAGATGTTGAACAAAAAAGAAAAATGGCTTTAAAAGTTTTGGAAGATGACGAACAAAAGGAAGAAGAAGTCAAAAAGAAATTGCATCTAAAACCAGCTGAGGTCTCATATTTTATTGAAAAAAGCCTTCCATCAGAGCTTTTGTCACCTAAATCAATGAGATTGTTTGAAAGGTTTGGCTTATCAACAGGCTTTTTGCATTTAGATCCAATTCATTGGGAAGACCAATCAGACTACAGGCGAGGAAAGGAAATAATTGGATCGCTTAGAGTAGTCAATGATACAGCTGAACGTGGAGTTAAACTCATGGAGGAGTTCAATGATAAAATAACAAAAGACGAAGACCAAAAGCAATTCCTACTTCAAGTGAGTATCTTTAATATATTAATTTAAAGAACCTACCACGTTAACTAAAGAAAATGTTGCTAATTTTTCACCAATTTGATATTATTTTTTATTATTAGTTATTAATATTTGCTAATCAAATATAATTTTTTTCAGACAGTGCGAAATTATCGCCAAAAATATCCTCGATGTAGCCGAGAAAGTCTCAAAATGCGTTACGATGACTAAGTTTACTTATTAATTATTATTATGTATTTATAAAAAAATGTCTATCACAGTGTTTAGTATAATAATTATACTGTTTGTCTATTACTAATTAAAAAAAATTCACTTTGAAAATAAACGTCAAACATTGATAAGCTTTTTATCTTATTCGTTCTGCAGAGGATAAGTTCTTTGGATTTAAATGTCATTGCGGCACGTGTTAATAAATTCCGATATAAATTAAACTTGTTTTGTATGCGTTTTTAGCCCAAAGGAACAAAATAAAGGGGTACTCAAAAGAAAAAAAAATATTTTTTTTTTCTTCATACAAATAAGGACCACCCTAGTACCTATACTACATTTTGTGATCGATTGTGTTTTTCGGCAGGACAGGATCACAACTGACTAGTCATTTACCTTCCGAATGATACTCGAGAAGCCTTGGAAGCAGCGTTCACTAATAAGTGTTTCTGTTCCACAATATTATATGCAAATCTCACTTTGCACTACAAAATATTTGCAAAGACTTTGCGCTCTTCTGCAAAGTCTTTGCGCTATCCTGCAAAAATGACTTCGGTCTCTATAATTTCTTGTTTTAACCGCGTCTTAACTATCGTCGCACAAAACTCACAATAAGAATTTCCGATCGTTTACCTTGCAAACTTTTTACAAACTTATCAAAATTTGCTTTGCAAAAATAGAGTTTAAAGTTTTTATGAAAAGAAATAGCATACATATTTGGAAAGTCTTTTCTTTTTCAATATTTAATTTGCAATCTGTACAAGAAAATGTACGTGGAACCGAAATTGCAAAGAGAACATAAAAAATGCAAAGAATTTGCAAATTACGCTTTCAATTTCAACTTTGCACTTATGAAATTTTATAGTTCTGAGAAACACAAAGTTTTGCGAATTGACGTAAAATTTGATAATTGCAAAGCGAAAAGTTGATAATTTATTTTGATAAGTAAATTGTTTCCGATTTATTTAATTTATTAAATTTATACTTAAAACAGTTCGGAAAAACGTATACCTACTCAAAAACTACAAAACACTACAATTGTAGAACGGGAGGGAATCGGAGGGAAATGCTTGTGACTTCCTCATCACTTGTCCTATCAACGCGCTCTTCATGTTAGAATTCCATTTAAAACAGAAGGAAAGGAAGGAAAGGCCTTTTTTTACGAAAGTTGGAGGAAGCGATTCTCTAGACTGGCTTCGTTTTCAAACAGCTCAGTCAATACAGAGCAGTTCTCAGTGTCAAAGCTAGGTAGTTTATCAGCATCAAATTTTGGGATTTGTTCCCACTGACAGTTCTCATTGATCTGATTTTTTTAATTAAAAAAATAACTTAAATTTCAAGGTACTTAAAGGCCCACTGACTTAAAGAAACTTTCCTAACCCATTCTCCCCCAGATTTCTTAAGAACGAATTTCAAAAATTATTCATTCCACGCAGAACGGGTGACTCGCTCTTCAAGTGGTTTACGCTAACACGTTTCTTCGCGTTTTAATAAGTATTACAATACCTAATTATTCTACTTCATAACAGATGCCTACCTATCAATGGAAAGTCAAAGACTATTCTGACAAATTGCAATCAACCCGAATGCGTATAAACATTTGCATGGCTATCAAGACCAACCGACGCATTGTTTAATGGTGAACAAATAATGGTTTCCACTGCAGGCCAACTTTAATCAAAATTTATGTCCACGCAATAATTTTTAAAAATAGTTTCCATCCAGAGATGGCCTTGGGACTTCATCCTTTTCCAATTTCCTATTCAAATTTTCTTTCAGAAAAGTAAACAACTTTTATTTCGACACGGGAATCCAAATCTCACCTCTCGGCAGAAGCCGATATCAACTATTGGACCATTGAAGCATGAACTTTATTCACTTCCATTGGGATTGAAAATAGGGTCAGAGAAAAGCCCCGTTTCCTCATCGAATTTGCATTCCATTTTGACCTTATCAGTCAATTGCAACCTCGGGGTTAGACTTAACTCGCATTCATTGAAATCACCATCGGTTCATATCACTCAAAAAATAAAGACCGCAATTGTTTAAATTCTCTCCAAGTATGGCTGTGCACAGCTACTCTTCCGCGTTCCACCCGATAACACACAAAATAGTTCAATTAGCTGATGAGCAGCAGTGTACCTACTCTCAGTAATTAAAATGCCCATGGAAGTTAGCGTATAAAACTCAGTGCAAACTCCACCATCAGTTGGAACAGCAGCGACTGCTGCAGTGTTGCAAAATAAGCCGTAAGCCCGCAAGAGCAAATAAAGATCGCAATCATTATGACGACGACAAGGAGGACGCGGATAGAAATGATGCTGCTGATGATAGCTCTGCTGTAAAATTATGCAATTTGTTATCCACGCCACTTGAACGCGGCCAAACCCTACCCATGTAGCCACCCTCACACGACTTACTCTCATTATGTTGTTAAATTCCACATTCTATCCCTGCAGCTGTAGTTAGTAGTATCCTATCCTCCTCCTCCTCCTTCGTGGGTGTTTGCTCTGTACTGTTGTAATCCAAATACAATGCAGACTATTTTACTATTTAAAACTATTTAAATTTATTTTTTCCCACGGCCTTTTATGATGCGCCCTGTGAGATATAACCTTGCACTGGATTCCTTTTTTTCTCACACAAACTTATTGCAATTCATAACAGTGTGCGCGCACTGCTATCGAAAAAGGACACGAAAACTAAACAAAACTACACTTTAGCCTGGCATTGGCAGCGGCCACCTTTCACGTTGTTGTCGCGCGATGCGAATTAACACGACCCGATGCGCTGCCGTGCACCCCCGGATGCAGTGATAAAGCGGATCAGCGAATACAAAACAAAACCGCGTCCACACAAGTAACAAGAGCCAGCGAAATGAGCACGATTGCTTCGTTTATCATCCAATTGGTGGCCTCTTCAAAATTAATTGCTGCACTTCACTCGCGATACGAGTCGAAAAGTAAAGCCACACACAACACAAACAGAAAGTGACGAAAAATTAAATAAAATAAAAAACGCACAAATATGAAAAAAATCAAAACAATTGGGTTCTTTTTTTTTTGAATTTTCAAAATAGTACGGCAGAGCGAAGAGTGTTTTGCGCGCTGCGAGCTTTCTAACTGCGAATATGCGAATGCAGTGATATCCCGAGAAAAACTAGGAAAATCATCCGAAGATACTAAGCTTCAGACTGTTGTGCTGTTTGTAACCCCAAGACTTGAGCTTTTTTTTATCGGCTGTCGCTATACAAGTGTACCAGTATCAGCGGCACATTGAGCGCGAGAGTCGACAGCTGAGTGGAAGCCGAAAACGACCCCTAAATTCGAAGGGGCAAAAGCCAAAATTCATCGGCGAGACCAAAGAATGAACAGAGCTTTCAAATGAGAACGAGAATGAGAACTTATCCCACTCAGAGTCGTAGTCAGAGTCAGAGCCAGATTATGCTGTATGAATTTCACTCACTCGAAGCTCTCCCACGCTGCTGTTCTGCAGATTGTACAAGTGCGAAAGCAAAGTGCCACAACATTGAGCATACCGCCAACAGCGAGTGTCAGTCAGATCAGAGTAAGTTTCTGTTCTGCTTTCAGTTAGCGCGATGGGTCTCTCGTCTCTCTGTTGGCGTATGGGTGGCGTATATGGGTGAGATGAAGCTTTGGTATGAGCGTTTTGAAGGTCGTCCCGTGACACTTAATAATTTCTTCTTCTTCGCCACCCCAGTATAGACGGACGGACGGCGGGCGGGCGGGGGGTGGCTGCCATTTGCATGGGTGGATTTATTTTTTATTCTCCTTAGCATAAGAACATAAAAATATTTCGGCATAAGCTCGTGTCGTTTTTTATAAAACAAAAAATAAAATGTATTTCGAGTTGCTTGTGAAATTTATTTCTCATTTTTTGAACGGCCGGTATTAAAAATGAAATTCAAATATTTTTACGAGTTCCAATGGGAAAGAGTTATGTATGCCAAGCACGCTCAATCCATATGTACGCCTTGGCATCAGCATCAGCCATTGTAGAGCATAAAGGGGGCGCGTGGGCAGGCTGTACACTGCGATGAATGTAACTGCACTGAATGGGTGGATGGAAATGCGAAGGTGGGTAGCGTGGGAATGCATCTTGTAGATACAGGTGGGGTTTGGGGTGGGTAGTGTGTGTACTTTAGAATTGAATTGAAGCTTATAGCATCAAATATTGGATGTTACCTCCGTTCGCATTGTCAATATGTGTGTGGTTTTATTTTCGAATTATTGGCTGTAGTGCAGGAAGGCGGGTTTGATTCTTATTTTTTCAAAGCAATATAGGTACCCACGAGGCAGATGTGCGCTTGTGATCTATAATGCATGAGCAAGCTAAAATTGTCATCTTTGAATTGTAAATCAGAGGAGGAAACCCTTTTTAAGCTTCTCATCTTTCTGGGTTTTCTTTTTTTCTCTCTAAAGGTTTGCAGTTTTTTTTTTCTTCTTCTTTATAATCTGTTAATGTAAGCGGATGAACATGAGAATATTTATTTTTTATTCAAATCTGAAGAAATGTTGAGAATGACTAGCTGACGAGTTTTTATTCACGGATGCAGGCTCCTCACTAAATGGGCTCCGAAGCGAAGTTTCCTTTGCATTTGAGGGGACATTTTGGTCACCGCTTTTCATTTGAATGAGGAATTGTAAACGAAAAGGTATCCCTTTGAAGGCAGTTAAGGACTGCTACCTTTGACGATGTGAATGTGAACGGCGGGGAGGTTATCTTTCTCAAAAACTCACTGTTTTCCAACTTATATTGCTGTTCAGCAAGCCTTTAATTTTTGACAAAGGAAATGTCATCCTAAGTCGAATATATGTCAACGAATGCAGATTCTTACAAACTGAGTGGCCAGGGTCCGAAACTTAAGGTATTATTCGAAAATGACAGGAAAAAAATCGAAGGTGTATAGTATACCACGAACTAAACCTAATTTAACCTCAAAGCAAAGCTGTATCTGAAAGCTATGTTCAGACGATTGGCGTTGAAAAATTTGTCCCAAAATGTCTTACAACCGTGCGAACTTACAATTTTCTCTAACAATATTTGCAAAAATGTTATTGCCAGATAATTGTCAGACCTTCACTTGATTGAAATAAACGATGTTTCCGTGCTCATTTCTTTTCATTTTTCTGTAGATTGGTGAAAATTTATTAAATTAAATAATTTCGAATACTTGGACGAAGAAGACGATTCAACAACGAAAAGAATCTAGAAAAAATTAATACCCGTTACTTGTTTAATGATGCTTGTAAAAAGGGATCTAGAAATGTTTATGATCATTTTTAATCACTTTTTGTTTTATCTTTATTTCCTTGTTTAATTTTTACATATCTCTACCAGTCCGGAAGTTCGATTAGATGCTTTAATGCTACTGGATGAAGTAAAAGTAAAATAATTTTGTGGTGAACCAAAGGGAAGTTGGTAGGAGTTTTTGAGAAGTTTGCTTCTTTCTAATATTTAAAAGAACAAAACGAAGTTTCGATGTTATTCTCTTTAGGTTTTTTGTAGATTTTTTTTAAATGAACTATAATGATTTTGAATTTGTGGACTTGCTTTTGCTTTTGAAAATGTGGAGTCACCAAAACAAGACGATCATCGAATTCTTCAGAGTCCATATACAAAACAATTGGGATACAATTCTGGCTCTTCAGCTCGCAAGTGCATATTTTTGTTCGATTTCGTTTTAATTTTTCTATTTTTACACCTTTCTTAACTAAAACTTCAGTTGCCCGAATGAAAAAAAAAACTATTTTTAATTTTTCTGACAATGCCCGTCAACGGTTCTGCAAATTTTTCGTAAACAAACATCTGGCACCCGTGTAAACTGGCAATTTTCAACCTTTCAGACTAATTGGCCAGAGTTTGGGACAAAATCTGGCAACAGTGTGAACTGACAATTTACCATTGTTAGATAGTTTTTTGCAGCTTATTGTCAGAACATTTCTAGACCTGACAATATTGTCACAAGATAGTACCATGGATAGTAGCCAATTCAATCCTCCGTCGAAGCTGTCAGAAAGCCTATGACTACTCTGGAGTTCCATATTGGCAGAACAGTTTTCTGTGTACACTAGAGTCAAGAGTTTTTCTTGGCCCCATCACAATCAGAGAAGGTACCTCACGAGGTCTTCAAAATCAAGACGTATAGGGAGAGTTTTAGTAAGACTTGTGAAAAAGTTCTATCGAAGAAGATGAAAAACAAACAAAAAATTCCACAAGTAACATTGCAATTACAACAAGGACCCTGGAAATATCACGTCAAACCAAAATGTATTAACAATTACGAACAAATTATACATAGGCTGTCATCAGCAGCCATAAAGTCTGGCGCAATCTCCAAGCTTATCGATTTCTTTTAATCTCGAAAAAATGTCAAGGACAGCCTACTTTTGGGCTACCCTGGTGTGTTTGCAGAAATGACTCATATTAAACTATTCCTATCAGAAAGTTAGATAATTAGTTTATCAATAAGCCACTTGAATTGCTTAAGTAAGGTTCAGTGCAGCACATGGGCAAAATGGGGCATCTGTTGGCAAGATCTGAGAATATGTCTCATTTTCAATAGGTAGCGAAAAAAACCCAACTGCATTCTGAAAGCTATTGTTAAAAACAATCCACAGACGCAGACTTTTCAGAAAAAGCACTTGTAATGTGCGTTCACAATATGAGGAGCTACTTAAGACAACCAGGAAGAAAATCGTTATATATAAATTATCAAGTTGAACAAATTAACAAGCTAAACTAACAAAAGAGCCAAAGGAAAATTGGTTCTGTGACATACTAGATTGATAGTCAGTTGCTTGGACAAGAGCTCCTTAGGGTTGAGTCTACAATCTGCACATGTTCGGTTGCATAAACAATACAGTGCTGTTTGCAGTATCGGCTCATGAAACATGAAAGTGCGACGTAGATAAGTGTTTCATTACACACTCGCCAGCCAGTCTAAATAAGAACACTTACCAATCGAAAACAGCTCTGAAGCTTCCCAGCTCGTTAACTCTGATAAGTGATAATCAGCTACTGAGTTCAATAGTGCCAATCAAATATTTACAATTATCTACATGTTAGCGCCATCGTTTTTAGAAGCAACAAAAATATTGACGGCATTTTTTTATCAAATGTTTGCCCACCCTCAGCTCAAGCGAATTCTCATGGAGAGCCACTCAAGCTACGGACAAATTGAATTTATACCCTACCCTTCCTCGCTTAATATTTAAATAATGTGAGTCATGAAACAGTCGTCTAAGATAGCTGGGACATGTAAAGCGAATTGTCACCAACGCTCTGGCCCGAAGAGTCTTCGATTCCAACCCGGAGGGACAACGCAGTAGAGGATGACCTCGTCTTAGGTGGCGCACACAAGTAGAAGGGGACCTCAACCAACTTAGAGTTAGCCAAAGATCGCGCTAACTGGAGAGGCGTATTAGTTGAGGCCCAGGTCCACCCCGGACTGTAGCGCCGCCTACGTAAGTAATTAAGAGTCATGAACAAATCAATGAGTATATCTATGGATAAAAGTTGTTTTAAATTTGGACATAAAATATAGTCCTGATGGCGCAATGGCAAAACGGGATCACAAACATTTTTTTGTATATATTGTATAATCTCAACCACGAGGACTTATCCCTACCTAAACTTGTTTTGCAAAAGATTGGGATAATTTAAGTGCGGAACCATCCACTGCCTTTAGGTAGCCTTAAATGGATTTATGTTGTTGTAAATTAGCATTTTATGAGTGAAAAACAATTGCTACTCTGTCTCTGATTGTCCAAATGCTTTTCCAAAATGATTAATCGATTCAAATTTCCTAGCTTTATAAAGGCGTTTTGAAAACGCAAAGTTATTCCTTATCATCTCCGAACTACTGAATATATCAAAATCACGACTATAGCAACGACTTCCCAACGGAGGTCTTGGATGTGACAATGACAGGCTCCTCTAGAAGCAATCAAGACTCAGAAAAAAAGTTTGAAGGTTGTAAAACGCTGTCGTGAAAAGATCAAGGTGGTTAGAAACATATGTTGATCCGCTGTGACAGAATAAAACCGTATTTTAGGCAAAAAGAAATCCGATGAACTAGTGAGACAAGACTTGCTGTCAAAATAATCTGACCCTTCTGTGACTATGGCGCTGCAAGCTGGAAGACAGACCAACACTAGAAGGACTTCTGTGACTAATAGAAACTAAATTTGTTCTTCTCCCTAAAAGAAGAATTGAACTTGAACTTTCCATAAAAAGAACCCTAATCCAATTGCTCAGATTCAAAATAATGTACACCTCCTCCAGGACTAAGAACACTACCATACGATCAACTGCATAGGTATACGTACCCAAAAAAATATAGTAAATTACTTCCATTTATCTATTCCGACTCACATCGCAATTTTGTCCTCACCGACTACGACTATATCAACTTTATAATAGATTTGGTCTCTCCTTCAAATATGTCTGTCAATACTTCTCGCCACATCTTCGTTGAAAGTTGCAAGGTTATTGAAAGTCTGGAAGCTGACAAGCACGCTTTTTTAACACATTGAACTTGAAGAAGAAAATTAATAAGGACTTTCCCATATACCTACGCCAATTTGCTGAATTAAATTGATTTCATCAACACAAATAGAAAGCGGATTTTTTTGCACTCAGACGTAGACACTTTTCAAAAGACATTGTAGGCTGGAGTAATACTTCAAAAATGGAAAACTTTTTAGTATTTATTTTGGGCTGCGGGGGATTCCACCCTAAAAAATTGCTTAAGTTATCACACACCCTTCCCCATAGAAATATTAACAGCTGTCAGTTGACTTAATGATCATGTAGCTCGTCTGAAACTTATTGGGTCCAGAAAATTAATAAAGAGTCCGTTTCTGCCAATTGTTCTTTATAAATTACAATTTGCATGATGATTCCTTTCGCCATTAGAAGAAAACCTTTTTAGCCGTAAAATGTAAATAAATATGATCTGTTTTTGAAAACAATACCTTTACATTTAACATCTTCATACTTCTCTTTTAAAGGAAGTCTTAAAAAAAATCCTCTGATAAGGAAACACTAAAGATTTGTTTTTACAACTCGAAAACCCGGGCCTATCAAAATATAAAAAATTCGACAACTCGCAACAACAATTGATTAGGTCATAAGGAACATAAAAATGTTTCCGTTACAATTTCGTTCTTCTTTCTCCAACAATACCAATAAAGATAAATAAAAGATAAAAATACCCTCCAAAAAAAAAAAAAAATTATACATTTCCGAGTACCTTCGCCATGAGTAAGGGATGCTCCACAGTTGTGCGCCCAAATCAGGTCAAGGATAAAAACAAAAGTTATCAGTAGCAATGGCAATGGCAATCGAAGTTTATAGTCAACGGCTTGCATAAAATTTGAGACAAATTCAAAAGTTTTCATAGCACAATGATAGCGAAAGCTTAACGAAGTCAGAGAAGGCTAACATTTTATCTTTGTGTGTGTGTGCAGGTACCCAATGTATATGTGCGTGGTTGTGAAATTATTTAATTAGTGAAATTGTGTACCAAACAAAAACCAAACTATTTACATATGAAAGTTGTGTGCGAAAGTTTTTCAAAACACTTGCATTGGCATACATGCAGCAGGGAGGTGACTTGGAAAACCATAAAACGCTTCATTATATTGAAGAAAATGTCGTAAATTAAGAGACAGTGGACAAAGTTAGAAAGGGATTAAGACAGTGTAATGAATAATGGTGTGGGAGTATATGTTGAGGACAATTGAAGGGCCTAAGCAATATGAGAACAAAGTGGACATTATTGCAGAAACTGCACATGTTGGAACTACAACTAAGATTTAAATTAAATGCGTTGTTGCAAAATGCGTTGTTGCAAAATGAGTGGAATAAAAAAAAGTTAAGAAGATCGCCTTGTCTCTGCATGTGTATAAGACTACTTTATTACAGCAATTCAACATTTCATCAATAAGGAAGAGTAGATCACCAAAAACTACTTTAAAATAAGAAACGTTGCGTATACGACCGAGTGTGCAAGTCTTAAGCAAATGTCCTTTTTTAAGATTGTTTTATTTGGATTTGAATAAGTACATCAGAGTTATTTTTATATTTTTTAAAATGACTGTAAATATACCTATCCTTAAAAGCCCCTTCAAAAATAATTACCTAGTGTTTAATGGCACTCGTCTTTTGATGTTAGAGATATCCCCAACAATTATCAAACGGAGATAAAAACTTAGCACAACCAATTTTCAGAAAGAACAGGATTTTTCAATATGTTGGCGTCTTAACTTTCTTATGATGTTGGTTATTTCGGACGTGATAACTTAAGATTATTATTATTTGGGGGATGAAAGAGACAACGACTTTTTCGAAAACGCCCGTTTTTAACAAAAAACTCTCTCATTTCAAACCTGATTTTATTTGCAGATTGACCAGACACGTCTTTAAATTTTTCTCAAGTTTACTTACTTACTTATCGGGCTCCCGACCCGTGAAGAGTCTCTGCCTGAGACACTGTAGCCTTCCATCCTCTACGATCCCGGGCACGTTGCTTCCAGCTGTCGAGCTCAAGCGCTCTAGCATCCGCGATGGCTTGGTCTTTGAAACGGAGGTTCGGTCTTCCTTGTCTTCTCGAACCTGGGGGCTGGGATTCGAAGATCCTCTTAGCCGGAGCATTATTGTCCATTCGCTCGATGTGGCCGAGCCAATGTAGTCGACGTGTTTTGGATTTGGACTACATCCACATCTTGGTACAGCTCATAGAGTTCGCGGTTGTATCTTCTCCTCCATTCGCCCTCCTCGCACACAGGACCAAAAATCCGCTGAAGAATTTTTCTTTCGAAGGAGCCCAGTATCAGCTCTCCCTTCTTGCCTATGGTCCAGCACTCGGCGCCATAAAGCACAACTGGCAAGATAAGGGTCTTGTAGAGCATACATTTCGTCCTTCGAGTTAGGAGTTTTGAACCCAGTTGTTTTTCCAAACCTAAGTAGCAACGGTTTCCTAGGTTAATTCTTCGCCGGATCTCCACTATGGTGTAATTCGTGGAGATTATGTTTACTCCGAGGTAGGTAAACTCCCCAACTACCTCGAAATTTTTGCCATCAACAGTGACCGATGATGTCAATATGGTCCGCATAGCCCAGCAGCTGGACGGACCTGTTGAAGATAGTGCCTTCCGTGTTGACAACTGCCCTGCGCACTATCTGCTCCAGTACGAGATTGAAGAAGTCACATGACAGCGCATCTCCTTGCCGAAATCCGGTGCATGTTTGAAATAGTTCGGAGGAGCCACTTCCAAACTGCACGCTGCAGCGCGTGTTTTCCAACGTCACGCGACACAGCTGAATCAGTTTTGCCGGGATTCCGAATTCGGCCATCGCCATATACAGCTCCTGACGATGTATGCTATCATACGCGGCTTTGAAGTCGATGAATAGGTGGTGAGTTTCGACTTGAAGTTCGTTGGTCTTTTCCAGGATTTGCCTCAGTGTGAAGATTTGGTCTATAGTCGATCTGCCGGGCCGGAAGCCACACGGGTACGTGCCGATTAGTGTGCTGCAGAACGGTTTTAGACGTTCACATAGTATGTTGGATAGGATCTTGTATGCGATATTAAGCAGGGATATGCCTCGATATAGTTCTTGCAAGACATAGATCGCCTTTTTTATAGATGGGACATATAGAGCTGATAGTCCAGTCATCGGGCATTAAGTTTTTATTTCCGTTTCTCCAAGCACGTGCTGCTGACTTATCTCGAGCCCCACCGGAGACAGCAATTTTTTGTGCAATTGTTCCGGAATGGCTTTTCGAATGAAAAAATTGAAAAATCTTAGTGGAAAATTGGGAAAATTCCGGAAAAACACGAGAAATTTGAATTTTTTTTCGACGATTTTTTGCATTTTATCGCATGATTTGATGATTTATAGTTTTTGGTGAACATTAGACGCCCTACACGCTACACCCTTCGATTCCCTGCGCACTGTAGATGTAGTGCTGTGCGCCACTTTTCGAGAGGTTTACCAATGTTTAAATTTGCTCGAAAACGATACACATTGGAACTCATCTCCCGCCGATGCAACTTTTTGTACGCCAGTGAATCAAATTTGACGACATTTTGCACAGAGTTTGCACGACAACTTCGAATTTCGATCTTGAAATTAAGGACGAGATGCGCAACGAAGCGTTAGTTCTGATCGAAGACATCTGCGGCAGTCTGCTGTCGAAATTGGGAATGCCAACGCCAAAATGTTCGATGCCGATGAATTCAATATCTAATTGCAACGGCTGGCCGAAAGAATCCAAACAAATGTGCATAGCTGTTGAATGCCGAGCAGAAAAACGTGTACGATTCGCTGATGAAGGTTGTTGATGATGAAACTGGAGGCATTTACTTTCTCGATGCTCCCGGTAGGATAGGCAAGACATTCGTCATTTCGTTGATTCTGACAACAATTCCGTCAAGATCTCAAATTGCGTTGGCTGTTGCATCCTCTGGCATTGCCGAATCACACATTCCGCTTTGAAGCTGCCGATGAATCTTCTCACGGTTTACAAGCCAACGTAATTTACTGCTGCTGATAACGCCTTTTTTGTGGAGGCATATCGCATATCAAGAAGTTGAAATTGACCACGAACATAAGAGTCGCAATGCAGAGCAACCAATCGGCTGCTGAATTCTCCCGGCATTGCACAAAACTAAAAAAATCTCAATGGATTAGTGAACGGGCAATACTAGCAGCGTAGAATAAGGACGTTGATAAATTCAATTTGATTATTCAAAGTCGAATCGCTGGAGAATTGCATTCCTACAAATCCGTTGACCGCGTGACCGACGAGGATGAAGCGACGAACTATCCGACGGAATTTTTGAACTCGCTTGATGTGCCAGGAACTCCGCCGCATAATTTAGAGCTGAAGGTGGGATCGACTATTATTATGTTGTGGAATTTAATCATCCGAAATTGTGCAACGTTACACGTCAAGAAACTGATGAACCATTTGATTCCAGCGACGATCATCAAGGGCAAATTCAAAGGAGAGGAAGTCCTTATCCCACGAACTCCGATTATTCCTACTGATCTTCCATTCCAGTTCAAACTGATTCAGTTTCCCGTTCGATTGGCTTTTGCGTTGACAATCAATAAATCGCAATCGTTGAAAGTCTGTGGGATTAATCTCGAATGTCCATATTTTTCGCATGGTCAGCTGTATGTTGCCTGTTCGCGTGTTGGCAAACCGTCTTCGTTGTTTGGTTTTGTCCCGAAAAACATCAAAAACATTGTTTATCAAATCGCTAAATTGAAATTTTACTAATCTGTGCTTTTTTTATTACTCTGGAGTTTATTGGAAGGCGTTAAATTTTGGCAAGACGAAGTTCGCTGGGTCCGATAGTTTATTATAACAAAGCGTACCCAGTTACTGACATATTTTGCGAAGGGGTATACTTTAAACCAAATTATTCAGCACGTAAGTGATAAGTCGTTTTGTATTTCAATTTAAATTCAATTTAGAGTGGCACTTTTCCTTCCTCTATCGACTTGCAAAGTTGCTGCTGATGGAGGTATAATGTTCCGTGAAACTTCAGTTTGCCCACCACCGTGTAGTCTCTATGCATTCTTCACATTATACCTAAAAGCCTTAACAATACGGAGTCGGAGTACCATTCAGTGTTGCATTTTCCCGCTGGGCGCCATTCCTTCTCACCACTTTGTCAGAAAATCCTTCCATTATGCAAAACTGCAAACAAGCATCTTAGTTCAAGTAACCAATTCCTGCAATAAAATCAACATCTAAGGAGTGATTTTCGTGGGAACTAAATTCAAACAGATCCCACCAAATTGCACCCGCCCCAGCAGCAAATTTATTCACACAACTTAACAACTCAAAACCTATATACAGATAAACAAAGGCTGAAATTAGTTTCATCAAAATGCGAAAAACGTTCCTCCAGTTACCGAACAATGGGATTTTTAATTAACGAAACACCAATTGACAACCAAAGGCAGTAGTTGTAGTAAAATTAAATTGCACTACAACATTGGAAACCGACAACGACAACCAGAAGCAGGAAGGTCGGAAACACTTCCGACCCGGAAAGACTCTGCTTTATTAAAATTAAAGGAAAAAACTTTTCTTTTCATTACGATACACAGTTTAGAGCAAAGAAGTAATATAATATCGTGAACTTTGTTGTACGATGTTGGTGCCGTTCCTTTGCCTTGTAAAATAGTTTTGATGATGAACTTTGAAAAGTTCTTTTTGTATTGTGCGCACACATTTTGTAACTGCGTGTACTTGCACACACATAATGGAATAGTGCAGATCGACTTTACGCGGACAGAAGTAATAAAACAGCAGCAAAAAGCAAGACACTTTCTTTAGAAGTTTATTTTTTATTATAATGAAAGAATCACAAACAAAATATAGATATACATACACAAGTTGTATTAATTTATTTTGAGGAGTAGTGCAGAAATAAATAGACCAACAAGGAGCGTTAGCCGGCTTGATATTGCTCGAGGTGGTGTTGCTGAAAGAGAAGTTAAGTTTTGTTAGGTAGTTTGGAGTAATGGAAAATGTTGCTTAGTTTACAAGTCGCAGAGATTTTGTTCAACCAAAAAGTCCACTACTAAAATATTCTGATGTCAAAGTTTTTATGAAAGGGCAGATGAAAGAAGTTTTCAAATTCATAAAAAGTCGGATCGCATAAGCTCGGCCTGCTATTAAATGGAGTTTCCCAAAATGTATCAGTGGAATTTAAACCGGGATTGCAAAATGTACCGTCGGAAGCTAGAAAATACCCTCCTTAATTTAAAAAAAAACTATTTTTGGGGAGATATTTGAATAAATACATTAAAAATCGTGCTAGATGACTGGCATCATGTTTTTAACTCCTGAATATCGTTTTTACAGCTAAATGCTGTAGACTATCTAAAAAAACTTTGCTGTAATTTTAATGTTTTATTTGTCAAAACTTAAACTTAAATTTTGATCGAAAAATTTAACTAAACCACTCCAACTGAATTCATCAGATAAAGTGACTTTAGACTGCACAGTGTTTTGCATTTTACATTTACGTCCATATTTTATTTTTAAAATGAATTTAGAACTCCCTAGAAAATTATGATCAGTCTAATGTCAAGTGTTCTGAGTTCCATGAACCTCCCAACTTTTGAGCCACTTGTACTATTGATATTATTTTTACTTATCATTCAAACCCACCTTAAGTATTCTTAAAAATGTCCTAACATATTAAATAGCAGGAATGCTTAAAGACCGATAGAACAGGATCTCGTGTTGGTAAAAAATATATACTTTTGAACTTATTAAACTGCATAAAAAAATTGTTATACGTACCATTCCTGATGCAATCTCCGTTCACATTATTGAATCCCATACGACAGTTACATTCCCCGAAATAGCATTCCATCGACTGTTCATTGGCGCCCAAGTGGAACTGATAGCAATCATTGTGATCACGACAATAGTCTGCACGAACTGAAATATTTGTTTTTTTAATGGTTTTAAAATTGGCAGATAATAAAAATCTTCAAGTTCAACTCAGTTTGTACTTAAACAGAATGCAATAGATTTTAATAAATAAAAAACTAATCCTTATGAAATAGGCATCAAACTTCTGGCCAACAACTTTTCTCTCAAAGTTTGAAATCAAATCAAAGAATGAATTGAGCGCGTGTTTTTCATTTTCTTAGTTTTAACCAGAGCCTAAACTGTCAAAAAAAATATTCGTGTTCCGTTTTTAACTCAGGCACATTAGAGCTTCGAATTTTTCATAATAGCATGTTCAGAACGCATTTGTGATTAATCAGAATAATTGTACAGAGCACGAGCAGTCTCAGTGAAAATCAGAGCACATTTTATTTTGACAGTTGCCAACATTATATGTAGGTATCAATTCTGCCCAGATCAGGTACAGAGAAAAAAAAATTTTATAAAAAGTGACAGATCGACAGAAATTGTAGCTGACTTAATAACGAGACCGAACGTTGCAAATGGGTGCATTCAAATCGACAGGTTACTAAGTCCGACAGCTGGATGAATGTCTGCATTTTTATTGCACTTGAATATCCACATTCAAAATCCTAGTTGTCTTAAGTCCAGATTAGTCTGGACTAGATGTATACGTTGAACGCAAAAATTAGATTGGTCGGTAACGCCACTTTTCCTATATCAGACACATAAACGAACTGTAGTACTCACTTCTCTGTCACGAAATTCTTGACTAGATTCGTCGGCTAGGCCAATTAAAACTGAGAAACATCAAGTCAGCCAGTTCATTCTTAGACTTATCAAACTACTTACTTCCATGTTATAAAGTATTGACTTTTCGAGTTGTAAGTTTTTGACGCTGTAATAGTCAACCGCGCGCCGCTCTGGTCTTTGAGTTACATCTTCTTTTGATCTAGCTTACCAAATTTTTCATGCAAAATTCCAAAAAAATAAAAAATAACAAAAGAAGACGAGCATTTTTATATGTTTTGGTAAGCTTTTGTTGAGTAGTCATCAATATATTAATACGTAAACATCAAAAGTTTCCGTACACTTTTTAAGTATTTATCATCAAATGAGGAGAATGAAACTTATATCATTCGAAAGGTACTGTGCCATAGATGTGCAGAAACAAAAAATCGTAGGTGTATGTCGCCATTAAGACTGGTAAAATTAAGCTAAGAATTTCCCATACAAAATGCTTAGCAGTTAATCGAAAGCATTTTGTTGCCATTCTTGCATGTAAATGTTTCTAAAGTAACGAATTTAATCATCTTAAATTCGAATCTGTTGGAGAGTCTCATTAACCCATAAAGGTATGCAATTTAATTACCCCTAAAAGTAAGCAATCATAAAATCTTATTTCAGGGGCATTGCAGGTGATACTATGGAAACGAACCCTTTTCCATTATTTTTTCATAGCGGAAAGTTATATGAATTAAGATTTAGCATATAAATAAATTAAAATAAATAATAAAAAAATTATGGAAAAAACAAAAAACACGTCCACGGGCGGTACTAGTTTAAAATCGTACCAGAAATCGTTCAAGCTCTCCGAAAGTATAAAATCTTATACATAAATAGGCGAAGGCAAAAAGTTTAGAACCACTTTTACTGCCTTAAACACAAACTGTTCGCTTTTTTTGTTGTTCTTAAGATTGTGCAGAGACTACTAACGTGGCAGAATTTCTACTAAGAGGCGAACTCAGGCTTCTTCGAGTCATTTTCAGCTTAGCAACCATTTATAAAGACTTAAACTGAAGTAAGAATTCACAATTTGTATTAAATGGAGATAAATTTAGTACTCTTTTTATAATTATGTTATTTAATCTGTCTCTTTTAACCAGCTTTTGGTATTTTTTCGTACTTCTGCATTTGAAAAACTTATCAGTTCATGCAACAAAAAATTCCCTAAGGGCTACGGTGCGCGTAAAAATTAAAAAACGCATTTAAGTGAGAAATATTTACCTAAACTTTCCCTTGAGACATTTTATCTATCTTTGAGAGTATTTCAGAAATATTTTAAAATCTTAATTTGATCGGAAAACAACGAGACTTCACCTTAAGTTCTATACCTCTAATGTTTTACTATGAGATACAGCACTTTAGCCGACTTGACTCTTACCTATCCTGCGTTCGCAAATATTACGCTTCTCTCCATTAGTCTCGTTGATTTTATTCACGAAATGCTTAACGTCACAGGAACACAATCCCATGTAGCATTCCGATCCGGCGCCTAATTTATGCTTGCACTGGTTGTCCTCCTTGCAGGGTTTCTTATAATCCGCAAAAGGCAGGCACTTCAGATCTGATGTCGCAGTAAACCCTTCTATGCAACCGCAAGTACTGCCGTAGCACATTGAATTTGCAGTTTTGTTACGACACTGCGAGTCGTCGAGGCATTTCTCCGTCAAACCTGCGAAAACAAACAGACAATTATTTTGAAACATTTCGATTTGTGGTATGCCAGTCGTGCAGGCAACAAATGCCCCAATGAACATTCCACAGAACCCACAAATGTAGCACTCATAATTACCGACAACTGAAATACAGATCCCGCTGTGTTCGATGAAATTCTTCTGGCACATACACTTCCTGGCGTCCATGTGGCATTCGGCAAACCGATTCAAGCCGAGACATTGAGAGTTATCCTCACAAATTTCGCCCAGAATCAGATTCTCTGAAAAGGCAAACAAACGCAATGAAGCCCGCCCTCAATCAATCAAACGTTAATTTACTCTTAATGCACCTCCTTCGATCGAAACTGGGAACGTAATCCTTTTCACAGTAACATATTGACTGGTCTCGATCGCATTCGGCATTCGATTGTGTACACGGGCAGGTGCCCCCAATGAGGTTGTTCACCTTGTTGTCCTGCAAAATACAACAGACTGTATCTTTCGAAGTGAAATCCATGTTCAAGTGGTAGGCCACTTACCTTTGGCTTGCATGTAATTTTATCTCCATTTAGATTGTTGCAAATACAATGGCCATCCAGGCAGGTTGTGTTGTAATCGGGTCCTTTGACGTGGTTGCAGTCCGAGTTCACATTGCAATCCAGCTCCAGGAGATCTGTGTGCGAGTGTGTGTTCAATTTTGTAATTGAGGTTAGTTATTTGCCCAAAAATTTAATTTATAAATCATAATATTTATTTAGTGCTTCTGGCCATCACTGCTCTTGTTCGCATAAATGAATTACGAATTTATTTTGATTACGAATTTGTTGTTGTTTACGTCAATGGGGTTGATATTGATTTTATCCTTGTTATGGCTGCTGCAGCTAGTCTCTCTAATTAAAGAGCTCTCTGTACAGCGAAAATGCAATATTGTGGTACTCTATATCAGAGTTGTGCTGGTTGTTCCTGTGGATGTTTGTTTAGCTTTAGTGTTGCCAAATGAAACTGCATTGCAATGGCAGAAGAGAGAGACTAATCGCGGTCAATCCTTAGCAGCGGAGTGGCAACCGCTTTTCCTAATCCGACATACACTTTCGCACTGAGAAATTGAATCGTACTACGAGTTTTGTGTGACATGCGACTTTTATTTCGTTGATTTTAATTGAAAAAAAAAATATAATAAAGTAAAGAACGAAATAAGAAAACATCGAGTCAGTCCCGAAAAGGATTGGAAGGAAAATTGATTTAATTTTTCAAAGAAATTTTAGTAAGAACCTAAGAATTTTGCATCAATAATTAACGGCCGTATTATTCACTCGGTTTACCTGGTTTAAGCTTTTGGTTTATATTGGTTTAGTTTAAGTAAAAATAAATAAATAAATATTTTGGTGCGACAGGTCTGTGGGACCCCAGGCCTAGCTTCTCGCAACCATTCGTTTTGTGTGAGTTTTACATTTTTTGGGACGAATGGAAGGGATCTACAAATTTTACGCCGAGTCCAAACGGCTGATTGAGAAGCGCATTCATGACAGTTTTACTGTCGGAGGTTTGTCAGACGTAAGCGAGAGGTGGCGCAGTGGAAAAAACCTTAAGATGGGATTTGGTTCTTTCGGGATTCGAACCGGGGGCCCCTCGCTTAGTAGCCCAACACACTACTAGTTTTTCAATTCATTTTTCGTTGTGGTTTTCATTTTTTTTACAGGAACAATTTGTAAAATTTATAAAATGGCTACACAAAAGGCAATCAAATAAAACGCTTCTTTCTGGAGCCGGAATTATTCAAGGAAATCGACGTCGCACAGTGGGGCAGCTAATACGGCAAGCTCGGAATTAATTCAGAAAATTAAATGAGAGAGATGAGTATGCCTTGTTTTTGTTTTCTGTTTCATTTAACTCTATTACATGATCTAACGCTTCTAACTATTTATTTGAAATTCACCCATTAGGCAGTTGTGTTTGAAATGTGAGGTAAAAAAAGTCTGGTGTTGAAATAGCTGTAACTTCCATAATTACAACTTGAAAGCTAAAAGCTGCCGAAACATGGAATAGAAAGCTTCTGGTTATTAATTTATAATTTTAATTTTAAATTTAGAATTGTGTCAGTATTTTTTTTTTATTTTAACTTCCAAAGCGTGGTGTATTAACAATTAATTGAGTACATTTTTAAACCTCAAGGTTAAAGTAAGTTTCCACACGCTTCCACGCCCAGATTTTAATACAATCATATAACTTGACTTATCGCCTACATAATTCCGAAGAAAACGGGTGCTTATAGGTGCTCCCTTTTTTATTTTATTTTTTATTTCAAAACGACCATTTCGTTAGACATTATTAGAAAATTCGTATATTAATTTTACTTCCTTACGTTTTGGTGCAGGTTCACATTCAAATGACCTATTTTTAACTCGGAAGGAGTTATTTAACAACATGAAGGAGTCTGGAAAGGCAGCATTAGAACAAAAATTTAATTATTTATAATTAGACCTTTAAGCCCGCACACATAGCCCTGTGGAAAAGTAGTGACATCAAACAAAGGAGTTTAAGGATCGATGGGGCTAATTGTTGATCAATCGAGACCTAGTCTTTTCAATTCGAATGATAGCAACACTTCTAGGAGATTTTTTAGCAATGCAGATCTAGTGTCCAAAATTTTTGGTATCGACAAACAATTAATTGAAAAACTGCATGTAGCCATTTCAAGTGGATATGAAATAAATAATCGATATTGCGAAATACTTTGTCGATACCTTACCCTGGTTTTATATACCCCCAACTGTTCACTAGCTTTTGATCCATGGACCACATGTTATATCAGCTGCTCTTCTTTCTATAGGACAATTATCCGAAGAAGCGCAGGAAGCTAAAAGTAGGGATTTTAAGAAATATCACAAAAACTATTCTAGGAAATATTTTTAATTAACTGCTTATAACATCTGATCCCTTGAGCACGAGCTTCAGAAAACATCCGCAAAAACAACTGATTTAATTAGTTGTCCAATTCAACTACTAACATGAGCTTAGAAAGTGATAATAATCAGATGCTCATCAGATGAATTAAACTTTCAGTTTTATTTCAAAACTGCACGCATTACGAAATGACAAAATCTAGGTATCTATAATTTTTTTTTATTTTAATAATAGTATTAGTTTTTAGTTCAAAAAGTGTATGAACATAACATACGAAATAATGTATTTAATTTTTGTTGAAAATCTAAGGAAACATGATTTAAAAAAAAAATAAGTATCTCCTAAAACAGAAAAACATATGTTTGTTATTTTTGAATAACTGCTTCTTATTCAAATCCAACACATGATTTAATTCCAGTTTTCGGCGTATCTTGCCATACTGTCGTCGTAATCGTCGACTTTAGCACGTCTGTCTATATATGCGCTAAGAGCGTCGAACCGCACGTTCCACCTGACGCATGTCGTGAACAGGGCCGGATTTAGGAGCGCCCCCACCATAGACTTTTAAAAAAATTACATTGGTCTTTGACCTGACCGCACAACAAATGAAATTATCGAATATTCGGACGGAAAAGGTTGCACAGATTTTCAACATAGCTATGAAGTAACTCTGCAGAATTCAGTTCTTCAAGATCATTCCCGAGATAGTTCTAACTTTGTTCGGAAATGTTCAAAGA
This sequence comes from Cheilosia pagana, assembly GCA_936431705.1. Lineage (NCBI taxonomy): Eukaryota > Metazoa > Arthropoda > Insecta > Diptera > Syrphidae > Cheilosia > Cheilosia pagana. The sequence goes on from OW386166.1 coordinate 115,152,691, forward strand.
ATATGTATACACGCCACAATACAAATCAGACCGTCAAAGATCGTCAACCGATTCAGGTTTTTGAAAAAAATCGTTTACCGGCGTTTTTACCATGTTGTGGTCATTCTCTCGACTTTGGCTGCTAACTCTTGTCCATCGGCTGTTTAATTCTTTGATTTCGTTTAGAATTTCACAGCAAGTACAGAACAGTACCAAGTTCTGACTGGAAAACTATCGCAGAAAAAATCGGGGACTCGTTAGTCTCATTGTCAATCATTATTCTAAAATAAAAGGAGCTCTAACCAGCATATCTTTTGATAAGGACCGAAAAGATATCGTGAGGAATGAAGCATCGCACATTTTACAAAAGATGAGTTGTTTTGAAACCGCTCTATTTGCTTTTGGAAAGACATCTTTTAGCGATTCGATGCTATAAACAAGATGTTGCCGGTCCCGGAAATGATTCTTGAATCTGCCATGCGTGAGTTAGAATCATTGAGATCATCGTTGAATCGTTGAATCCAAAAAAGACGATGTTGATAAATACAAAAAAGCAGCTAAAGAAATATGTCATACTGACCAATACGTACAATCACGCTCCAGAATTGGAGCACTGGAGAGCGCTCATTTTCAAAAATGATAACTATAAAAAAGGCTTCAAACTACAACGTAACAAAACTGTCTATCAAAGCTATCCCTACTCGGCATTGAAAGCCTGATTTAAACCTTCAGAAAACCTAAGTAAACCGGTCTTGGGAGTGCGGCTTAAAATCGAAGTGGTTTATCTGATAAAAGTTTTAAAAAATTACGTTTATAAGGTTTAAATCGTGTGAATAATACGCAATTACAAATTTATATGGTTTAAACAAAATTTAAACCGCGGTCTAAATTAAAACACTTTTTAAACCGAGTGAATAATTCGGCCGTTTAAGTGTCAAGTGTCATTTGTCTCTAAGAAGAACTAATTCTGCATCCTTTAGAAAATTAATTGCACCGTGTTTTTGAATAGGAAAATGGAAGGCACCGATTTAAAAATTTTGTGAAGCTTTTATTGGGGACATAGCATATCAATTTGTGGTGGGAAATCAGATCTACCGCCACTTTTTAAGTCTGTTTGTATGCAGGATAGAAAACTATGAAATTTACAGCATAACGAAAGGCGGCTTGGTTCCGTTTCATAACGAACAATCATTTCGAGGGAAATTGAAAGGCAGCCTCAAAAAATACCACTTTCAACTTGAAATAATAATAGAGTGGGACTCGTGCCACTTCAATAATTTAACAAACTCTGTGATATTTTTTAAATTGCAAATTCCAAATCGCCTTTGCCATATGAGTGCAACATTCTGTTCTGGTCCACATGTGTGCCAAGTATACACAGCACATAGATACATTTTTGAAATTCAGTCCTTCGGTTGAAGGGAAGAAGATATTTTCGAGGGTATCCCATTAATACATCGACCGACCCACAGAGAGCAATCATTTTCAATATACAACCCCAACCCGATGCGTATAGGGATGCGAGCATTTTCTTTTCGAATTCACTCAGCCAATTTATGGATGTTTGCCGGGGATAATAAGGGTACCAATAAACCGCACCGACCACCGACCATTCCCACTCGTCCTTGATGGGGGGGGGGAAACTTTATTATCTCTGATCATAAAGCGGAAGGAGTTGCTGCTGCGGTAGGATTCGAGAGGAAGCACATTTGAATCGAGCAAAGGAAAGGATCTCCCCGCAGGAATTTAGGGTTAGAAATTTCATCGACTTAAGGCATCTGCCGTGCCAATCAAAACGAATGGCTGAAAGGATGATGCGTCGTAATTGGGTTTTATTTTTCTCAACTTTTCTGTATATGTCGGAAGTGTGCGCTGCTTAATTTAAACATCAAAGCGACACGTTGTGTGTACGAAAAGTTGATACAAATAACAATATTTCATCAACGTAACATAACAACGGAGCGTACAGCCGTATGCCGCAAGTTGCCTCCTACTTAGCATGGCGACGCGGCTACTTGGTGAAAAGTTTTCCCTCGTTTTTCGGTTTTCTGGGATTTATATCTCTTGCCGAATTTATCTTGAACAGAAATTAAAATTAAAACATCATCACCATCATCCAGTCAGCACCACGTCCAGCAGCGATTTAGAATTAGTTTTTGTCTTCGAGAGTGCGTGTGTGTGGGTGTGCGTTTTTTTTTAATCACAAAACACAAACGAAATTATTATTGATGTTTATTTTAAAACTTCAAGTTTTTTGTTTGCCAACATTTTTAAATTAGATTGGGTGGATGAATCTATTATTTGTGTTTTTTAATTTCTTTTCTAATTTTGACGCGGATAGAGATAACGATAATGAAACCGAAAGTGGAACGGCAAATGCGGTGGACGATGATTAATTCGACCATGCGGCTGCGGCCGCCATTGGCGGGCAAAAATCTAATGCACTTGTAAAAGTCTGCACGAGATTGCTATTAATTAGTTTAATTACCTACTATCGCCGCCGAGGGGGAAATTAAGTAAATGCATAACACAAAAGAATGAACAACAAAAAAATGGATCACCTTCACAGAGTCCCGTGCTGAGGTTTACGAGGAGATAAAATAAAATTAATTGGCGACAGGTCTTCATTTTATTAATTTGAACGAATTTAAGAAGCCAACACGCACAGCAAAGAAAATAGCACACTACGGTGGATTGTGAACTGTGGAGGAATGTAATTATGATGAGACGGCGACGACGTGCTCTGGGAAACTGCAACTGAGAGTTGAACCTTCGGGGAGAGGTCGAGATAAGTGTTGGAGAATTTCCGCGGGCGGGGCAATCATCTTACTCAATCATTTTAAGTTGCAGGCAGACGGCGACGAAAGGGACAGAAGTTGTAAAAAAAAAATTACGAATATCTGGTGAGAATAGCGGGACTAGATTTTGGGAACGGGCTGCAATTAAAAGCTTTTATCAGTGGCTTGGATTTTGGGACTGACAGCTGTAATTGCGGGTATTTTTTCTGTTGGGATTTTTTCTTCTTTTGAGCACGTATGTTGACCGTAATTTTAGGGAAATTAATGAGGGGCAATGTAATAGGGTTTTTAGCATTAATTAGCTTGGCGGGTGTTTTCGTTTTGATTTTTAGTTCTTCTGGCAAGGTTCCCTCGAGATTATGAGTTCTTGAACGATCTACATAAATATGAAAAATGGACACCAGTGGAATACTAGCAGATCTTGCATTTAAGAGCAACGTTGATTTGTAACAGTGGTAACAGATCGTGGAAATTTACCTTTTTTGTGGGTATAGATAGATAGAAAGCACTTAAGAGAAAAAAAGAAACTTATTTTGTACTACGTTTTTAAAATGTGACCATTATAAGGAGTTTGATTAACTTCTTTGTTGGTGTGCTGCAGCTCGACTAATTCCTTTCAAGAGGAATTTCCTCCTTGCTGAAAATGTGGGTCTATGGTGGCATAAGACTGGGCTGTTTTTCCAATTCATCAGTACCCTCAAGCTTTTTCTTCTGTTTTTTAATGTTTCAATTGTGGACCCTCAAAATATTTTTTGGCTTAACCTGTGAAACGCCCCAACATACGCCCCAAAAAAATAGTGCCACAAATAACTTCACGAAAAAAACAAAAACCTCATATAACTAAAACCCAAAAACCTAATAGAAAACGTCTTTAAAAAAACGGCGACGAAAAAAACACCGATAAATATTTCTAAAAATGACGCAAAAATGGTTCTTAAAATTACCCTAAAACGACCAGAAATAAGCAACGGAAAGTACCCCAAAAACATTCAAAAAACGAAAAGCTAGACTAACTCGAAAACATACTAAAAATTTACTCAAAAAACCCAAGAGGATTCTCCCAGAACTGCATAAAAAGATCGCCAAAAACGTCCGGATATCTATACTAACCAAAAAAAAATCCGAAAAATGTCAATAAAACAACATCAAAAACCCGAAAATGAAAAATTCGATTAAAAATATTAAACAAAATGGTGCAACATCCAAATATACCCAAGAAACCTAAAAAAAACTTCCCGAAAAATGCCACAAAAACTTTTTTAAACAATTCAATCTTTTCACTTTAGTTATTCAATAATTTATTTAATTTATAATTAAGAAGCCATTCTATGCAAAGAGTATAACAAAAGATTCCCCGATGTTTAACATAACATTAGGCAAGGGTAAAGAAAACTCTGTGGAACACAAAATGTTAGCCTGACTAATTAGGTAGTTCTTAAATATCTTTAAAATTTCTAATCATTAGTTTAAAATTTAAAAAAAAAACGATATTTGCATTTCTGTTAATTTCAAAGTGACGTATTGTAAGCGATTAATCAGCACTAGTACCGCCCGTGGTCGAAATTCGACCGATTTTGTCTGTAGATAAAGTAACGAAAGACAACTTATTTTTACATAATTTATTTATTATTTATTTTAATTTATTTATATGCTAAATCCTAATTTATATATCTTTCCGCTCTGAAAAAAGAATGGAAAAGGGCAAAACATGAATATACGTTTCCCTGAAATAAGATTTTATGATTGCTTACTTTTAGGGGTAATTAAATTGCATACCTGATGAGACTCTCCAACAGGTTCAAATCTAAGATGATTAAATTCGTTACTATAGAAACATGACGGCGACAAATTAAATGTCAACAAAATTCTTTCGATTAACTGCTAAGCATTTTGTATGGGAAATTCTTAAATTCATTTTACCTACGATTTTTTGTTTCTGCACATCTATGACACAGTACCTTTCGAATGATATAAGTTTCATTCTCCTCATTTAATGATAAATATTTAAAAAGTGCACGGAAAGTTTTGATGTTTACGTATTAATATAATGATGATGGATATGAATGATGATGAATATGAATAAGTAAATATTTCATTTTTCATTAGCTTACGAAATATTATTTTTCGTGATATATATTTTAAGCGAAATAAGTGCTGCTGTCCTCGCTCAATTACAATTTTCTTGAACTTCTGATTTGTGAATAACTGTCCTCTTAAGAAAATATCCTTAGCTATTGAAAGATTGTCCTTGAGCTGCCGCCTTAAGAGGACAAATGAGAGGGATTTCTTAAAGGATCGAACGTGGGCTTCGCTTCTGATTTCTTCTCAAAATCGCGTCAACAGAAATGAGTTCAAAAATCACTCGAAGAATTTTCAGTTTAAAACGACGAAGGATCTGTATGCACTTTTTAAAGGGTTTGCAGAAATTTAAATGACAGTCCCGTATAGCAGTCTTGTTGGATTTAAATATTGATATTTCTATCCTTACTTCAGGTTGTTTGGTTTTATTTTGCTAGACAGCAGAACTTTACACCGTTTAATAGACGGAAGATTTGGTTTTTCTATATATCCAACACTTCATCATCAGCTCATCTCCACAGGCCTCCTTTTCGAATGTTGTTGGAGAGACAAATTGGTAAAAATTTCGTACATTGCCTCTGGAGTAGCGCATCTTTATTTCTTCGATCACTCGCCTTTTGTGCATTGTTTTTCAAGACAATATGATGTTATAACCATCTAATAGATCGTAGATGAGTAAATGGGACAACATCCCATGTAATAGAAAGGTGCGACTGTTTCATTATAAGAAAAATAACTATACTGCGCCTGTATGAGATCTTTGGAACTATACTTAACCCTTTCGCTAGTAACTAAACGGCCAATACCATCGCAATTTTAGGCGGTTAAATCAGTAAATCTGCACACTTTGTCCGATATTGGAAAATACAGAAATTCTCGATGCAAAAAACATCTTTTTGCCGACTTAAAGCTTTAAGCCATATTAAGTATGTCGTTATTTGTGAAAGAAGTGTGTCAAGATAATCTGGCTAGATCTAGCTAGCGAATGCGTTTGTGAAAATTGATCTTTCAAAGATGGCTACGCAATTACCAAACATTTAAAATTTTGGTAGATGTTATTAAGGTTCAGAGATGTGATAATAATGTATACTTCTTCGAAGCCAAAAAAAAATTACAGGTTATAGAGTTTAAAATCTCAGTTGTCGAGGAAAGTAAGTGCCAATATGAGGTCTGTTCCCTAACGATAATGAATTCGAACACATTAGTCATATTTAGTCAAACTTCATTCCTTTGCGCAAAAGTTGTTTGTTATAACTGACTTTAGCTGTCAAATCTCTGAAAAGTCAATGGGGACGTTCAAGTATCTAGTTTAGTAAGTCTGACAGCTGACTGACTTGATGTATCTCTGTTTTCATTGGCCTAGATCGGTCACACGGGCAGCTGTGTCAGTTGACGTTTATGGAGGGGTAGCCGACGAATCTAGTCAAGAAATTCGTGACTGAGTACTAAGTTGACAGTCCGCATATGTGGCTGACGTAGGAAAAGTGACGTCCCCGACCATTCTAGTTTTTGCGTTCAGGTTACATCTCTCCCAGACCAATCTAGTCGACTTAAGATAACTAAGTTTTTGAATGCGCCCAATTTGAATTGGGTGCTTATTTCGGTTTGGTTTATTGAGTGCTGAAATTTGTATTGAAAAATTGATAAATCGGCAAGAAAAATAAATATTAAACTGTATCCGAGTGTTGTGCAACGTCTGCAAATTGGTAATTTTTTCAAACCCACTGACGTTTATTTTTAAAAATTATCTTTCTTTCTCGCATATGTTTTTAACATAGGTACGTCATGCCAAACTTTCGTTCCTGTACTTTTTGATTATATTCTCCTTTTCTGAGAGAACATATCCCCACTCCTCGATATTGACATTTTGCCGAAATTGGCCAAAAAAGGAAGGGAACAGACCTTAATATTACAATTTAATAAGTGTAGCGTGCAACAGGCCCCTTTGAATAGCACTCACATGAGAATTAATATTCTGCTTGGCCAATTCCATTTAAAAAATCAAGAGTATCGTGTTATTGCCCCTCTTGACTTTTCATCCAAAAATGCTTTGAAATGCCACCCCATCATTCCTACTTAAACACTTCCAATACTTCAACCGATATTTTATAAATGGCTCCCTCCCATGCCGCAAACAACAACCTCAGAGTCTTCTTGAGAGTTCCCACTTTGTGGTTAAAATTTAAGGAGAAAATCTACACTCCTACGTAGAACAACATCATTTGTCGTAAGCTACCGCACACCACCTCTTGAAGTGGTCGACAACTAATCTCCTAGTGTAAGAACAGCATCAAAACTGTACGCTGGTGCCTGTTTACCCATTCATCAATGTCCCACATGCCTACTCTTAGACCGTATCCACCAAACGCACTCCCCTCTATCAACAATAATACAGATAGAACGGATGGACATGGACGGACACAACGATTGCTGGCCACTTAGTTTTATAGTCATGTTGCTGTTATCTTGTCGGCAGCCACCTCAATTCGCCGCACCCCCATTAAGCAGATCCTTCTCCAGGCGCACATAAACAATTGCCATAAAATGCCCGAATGGTATTCCAGTTTATTATCACTAGCGGAATGCCACCTCTATCTCATTTCCATTTTTCGATTTTACGACGACCACATGCAAAAATCATTTCCTAATTGAATACGCCAAATTCGCCAACAGACGTCAGAATTATTACGCAAAAACTTTATGGTTAATAATTATTATTCCCAAGATGCACGTTTGTGTAAAACCCATTTCAAACAAATAAATGGAAATTCACATTTATTCACGCGGAATTTATTACAGCCCACCGCCCGCCGCCGGCCGCCACACGCTGCGGACGCCCCCCACCAATTTATTGGGAGTGACCATCGTGCCGGTCGCAGTGTGTGCACACCCATGGCCTGTCATAAAGCGCCAAAAACAAAATTATTGGTCGAATGAAAATTTAACAAAAAAGAAAACACATTTTTAAAACATATTTGCGCTTTCTCAAGGTTCAGCGAGCGAGGAGGAAATATTATAACGTTACCCCCACAGACTTGAATGTCAACTGAATGTGTTTATAAATAAGAGGAAAAATGTCGTTTATTTTTACCGCCGAACAAAACAAAAAACACCTCATTTTGACACCCGCAAACATTTCATAAATTATATTGAGAAGATAAGGTATAAATTATTTCACCCGAAATATGCGGGTGGAAAAGTACAGAGCCGCCGCGGGCCTGCGAGTTTTCATTCAAGCAGCGATGGTGATGTAACGAATTCGGCGTACAATTTGGAATAACCATTCTATATAGTGCTAAGGGAAAATATCTCGGGTTTATATGCATTGCAAAGGAAGTGCCACAGGCGAGGTATGGATACTACGGATATTTTTTTGTAAAAAGAAAACAGTATCATTTGCCTTGGGTGTGTGCTTGAAAAGATCCTCAAAGCGGAATGAAAAAGGCCAAGTCGATGGGATGTGCCGAGTCAGCTGTATGCAATCGAAATTAAGGACTGGGAAATGTGATGTAGGGAGATGCCAGAACGGAGCATCCCTTTGAGAAGTTTGGTGTTGCAGAATTTTTATAAAGCGTAGAGAAAAAAACAACAGTGCGGAAAGATAGGTCAGGTGGCAATATTTTTATACGTTCGCAGTGACCGATTTCTCTTTTCTCTGCAGAAAATTTTGAAGTCCGGTCTAACTGTTTTTAACTTTCTCGTATACGTAGTAAGAGAAAGGTGTTGTAATCGTACAAAAAATCGAACTCGAGATTTTAATCAAATCTAACATTACGATGATAGAGGAACTCGAAAAAGTGGGTCTCGCAATTCTGTCCGTCTGTCCGTCTGTCCGTCTGTCCGTCTGTCCGTCCTTCCCGAGCTCTACAGCGCAAACGGCTGGACGGATTTCTTTCAAACTTCGGATTTGAAGTTGGTGGGCTTACAGTTCGGGGCCACTTTTTTTTGCACGTTAAGTGTTGCCGTTGTAACGGTATTCAGCAATTTTGAGTTTTTCGAAAACGGCTCTAACGATTTCAACCAAAATTGTTATTTGGGCTTAAGTAGGTGTAACTAAGATGGCTGCATACTCAATTTTTCGCAGAAAAATCGAATAACGGTAATTTTGAAAATTGGTCATATCTCAAAAACGGTCAAAACTATTTCGACAAAAATTCATATTTAAGGTAATACTGTCATTCCCAACATGTTTTGCTCAGTTTTTCCATAAATCATCGTTCAACGGGCTATTTTGGAAAAATTTTGTTTTTTAAGACTTTATTTAATTATGGTTTACTTGGAAACGGCTTTAACGATTTTAACCAAAATGTATACTTGCACTACCATATATGGGGTTAACATGGCTGCATACCCAGTTTTTGGCTAAAAAGTCGAATAACGGTACTTTTGAAAAGTGGCCTTATCTCGAAAACGGTCAATACGATTGCAACAAAAACTAATTTTTTATGTAATATGGTCATTCCTAACAAGATAGTCAACTCAGTTTTTCTCTAAATTGTCTATAATACATTTTTGGAAAAAGGCATATTTTGAGAATTTGGTTTTCTTTTGTTTTACCTACATGAAAATGGCTAAAGCGATTTCGACCAAAATGCATACTTGGATTAAAGTTTACGTTTTCAACATTATTGCGTCCTTCATTTTCGATTCTAACCACCGGAAACGCTGATTTTGAAAACTGTTCAAATCTCGAAAACGCCATTTTCGATTTGGATAAAACTTTAAAAACCAAGTAATACTAACATCTTGAACAATACCCTATACTCAGTTTTTAGCTAAATAGTTGAGCAAGATTATTTTTCAAACTCAACATTGCAATATTTGTTAACATTTTGTACGCATTATTTTCCAAAATCAGATCTAAAGATTTTGACTAAAATGCTTGTTTGCGATAACTTAAGTATTCTTAATAAAACCCCGTACTTAGTTTTTCTTAGAGAAATGCAAATAATGCCGCCTTCTAAACATTACCGCACTACCAGTTAAAATGTAATCACAACTACTTGAAACTCCTTTTTAGCAAATATTTCCCACTTCTTCTTTTTTCAACCATATTAATCATGAACCTTAAAATAATTCAAACCAATTGGAGTCTACACTATCAGAAATCCGCACTTCATTTGCTACCCCCAAACATGTCCAGTCCATCGATAAACCCCAAAACAAACCTCTGAATTCTTACATAATAATTCTATGTCCAGATATCGGTCTATCACAAACCCTACTTCGAGTCACCACCTACCAGCATCAGCAATTTAAAAAATCTTGTTTTATAGCCTTTAAACAACAATAAAACAAAAATAAACCAACCAAACTGATGATATGAACGAGTAAGTTTCGTGCGATTGAGTCGTTTTTAAACGTTTTTATTTTTAAAACCTTTCTGATATTTTATTACAATGTTGCTAGACAACTTTCTTATATTTAATACAATATTGCTAGTTAATGCACTATTCATAAGCTCTTATATTTTACAAGATTTTGGATAACAAGGACAAGTGCGTCAAGAGTTTCTGTTTTCTTATCCGTTAAAGAAAATGCGCTGGTTACTCCGCTTCAGCTAAATCGGTTTAAACATTTACCTTGCTCCAGCTTTAGCCAAATGCCAGAGAACTTAAACACCTAAACTGGAACTTTGCAAAACCCCTCGCCATGTGTTGGATAAATTTAAAATACTCCATTGGGGCACATGGACTCCAAGCAGGACACGACGATGGCAGGCTATGGTAGGTTACTTGTTGAAACTAAGTCTGTGAAACTTTTACCCGATTGGTGTCCTAGTAAAGTGCAATGCATGTGTTCAGTTCGTGGCGTCTGTTTGTTAATTATCTAAAAAGGAATTCGCTTCAAATTTGCATTTCATGGTGGTTTAGGTAAGAGTTCAACGTTTTCGCTGTGAGTCCAAGCTCCCAGCCCAGTCACGGTGGGTATATATGGTCGAGCAAATGCTTGTGCATTTCAGAACGTTGTTGGTTTGATCTCTTTGTGGTTATGCACTCCGTGTCATTCAGATCCGCAAAATTTCGAAACTATTTCTGTTGTACTCATGCAGTGTGCTCGAGTATTGTGCTGCATTGCCAGGCAAATATGGAGTAGGACACTTTGCTTCCTTTCGGTTTTCACGTTCAGCGACTCATTAACGAAAGCTGTGAATAAACGTAAAACTGAGGTAGGTACCGGTTATTTCTATGACGAGCAGTGCAGTGAATTAATGACCAATGCAGATGTTAATTATGGGATTTGTAGCTTGAATTTGTGATGTGATATAATCAAATGTTTGGGGTGTATAATTGCATTCGAAATGCAAAGCAACAGACGGCCGCTGCAGTGCTTTGATCCGATTTCAGTGCGGGGTGAAGTTGGCGAAAGGTTGGTTTGGAAAACCAGCGCAAGGTGCACTTTGTAGTCATTTGTGGCAAGCTCACAGAAAACTGTTTGTAGGTAATTCAAAATTTCACCAAATGATCTGTTTCCAACAGAGTTGGCTGATTAACTCTTGCTTGCCTGTTTGCATCTACATTTTGGTTGTATTATTTTGTTGGTCGGGTTTGTGAACAAAGGATATCGCGCGGAAGCAGCTATATACAGGACAGAAGAGCTCCCTAGGTAGGGCGCACGCAGCTGGAGCTATCTGCTGTAGGTGGTTAGCCGCAAACAATGGCAAGATGAAAAATCTATCCATTGTGGGGTTGAACTGGAATACTTGTCGGGATAACCGTCGCAGCATGATTTATAGGCTATAACTTATGGCAGATTTTTCTCCTGTATAGACTCCATAGAGGGCTATCTCCTCCTCTTCTTATTTTCTATAATATCTGTGGCAGATCCGTTGTGATTGGCGTGGCTTTTGGTGATGTAGCTCTTCGCGGTAGCGATTTGAAAGCTTTGAATTTATCTCTACGGCGCCTTTGATGTCACTAGTGGTTCCCCAGGTTAGGACATGCAACTGTATAGTGAGGATGTCTAATTGCACTGCGAAGTCTAGGAATTCCATAATAAAATCCAAGCCCAACGTACACGTCCATCCTGGATCAATCTATGTAGATTGGTATAGTTGATTCGATGGAACACAGTTAATCTTCTTGAGTTCATCCCTACTTCGAAAATTAACTATCCAAATCTAGCCAGGGTGTTGTGCAATTCGTTTTGCGTGGCGTGTATTTTATTAGAGCTTGCATGGGACTGCGTTTACAGTTTCTAGTCTGGCTTAGCCGAAGAACGTGTTTGCAGCAGTTTTCTTTACATTAAGGGCCAAAGGATTTTAGGGACGAATGGAAAGGGATTTTAAATTTTACGCCGAGTCCAAACGACTAATTGAGAAGCTCTTTCATGACAGTTTTACTCTCGGATATTTGTCAGACGTTCGCGAGAGGTGGCGCAGTGGAAAAAAAAACTTAAGATGTTATTTGGTTCTTTCGGGATTCAAACCGGGGACCCCTCGCTTAGTAGTCCAATACACTAAATTTTTTTTCATTTTGAATTCATTTTTATTAATTCATAATATAAACTTAATTCTAGACAAAAACGATTAAAATTAATTTTAAAACTAACATGGGTCTTAATTCTAGCTTACTGGCTCTAAGCGAGCGCTCTAAACTTATCATTATCCGTAAAAATATTGCCTTTCGGCCTTAAATCTATCGATATTTAATTTTGTTTGTTTTTTATTTTTCCAGAAATTTTGAAAAACTGGAATTCTTTATAATTTTTGATTTTCTTAAAACTACTTAAAACTAGTTAAAACTACTTAAAACTACCTAATCTACTTAACCTACATTACCTATTATCAGAATGGTGAGCAATCTAAAGGATTGGTCATCATCCTGATCGCGTCGATGGGTGCCTGGCAGTCGCCAATTGGGTTCATCTGCGCCACCGGGACTCGAGCGAGGCCATAGGCGTCGGTCAAGTCTCGGAGGCACTCATCATATTGACGAGCCCGGCCCCTCCCAAAGACCCCCTAACCTAAAACTAGCTTAAAAGTAAGGAGGATGCTACATAAGTAGCGCATATCTACCCTCACCCCTTCCTCAAGCCACCAAAATTCGGTGAATTGCTTTTCCGTATCTAAAATGTCCCGATCCGCAATTGCGGTACTAAATCGGAGGAGCTCCTGAGCATTGCTGAGCCGCTTATCCCTCGCACCGCGGTGGCTGTGGTAAATTACCGGCACACCATCTCTTGTCTGCACTAAGCCTTTCATGTCTGCATGGAGAAATGCCTCAGGCGGGACAAAGCCAGACCCTTGCGTACTCTCGTGGTACATTAAGTTGGAGTAGTAAATCCCTGAGATCAGGCTATTATCGCTGGCCATCGCCCTTGCAATGTGCCTCCGAATCGCCTTAATTAGAAAATTGTCAATCCTATTCAGTCGAGCCCCATTGTATAGGGTCTTGTTGGGATAATAATGCATGTACTCAGATTCGGGAGTTCTAAACAACCCTAGACAGGCCCTGAGGCATTGCCTCTCAAACACCCGAATCTTTTCCATATAATACGGCGCTATATTGAACCACATGGGACAACCATAAGCGATGATCGGCCTTATAAGGGCCACGTAGCAAATGACCTTTACCCTTCGATTTTATAACCTGACCTGTACGCCACCAGATCGCTTGTGTAAATATGAAATATGATCGGAGAATTCACCGCTCCCTGTTGTAAGCCGTTTTTAATTTCGAAGACCCTGCTCCAATACACTAACCACTAAACCACTGCACCGAGAACCAATAATTCCCCCTTGAAGCGCACAATATAATTAGGCTATCTTCGATAGCGGATTTAGTAGCTGCCCAACATGATCAAAAACAAAACAAACATAAAAAGAAATTTTTGGAATTAAAATTTAATGTAGCTGATTTTTATGCCTCTCACAAGTCTGCTACTTATGGAACGAAAAAATTATATTAATCAGTTCTATTTTGTTTATTACCGAGCAGCTCATTCATTGAAAAGGCTTGTAATGAACTTTTCTGAAAACAGAACTCGCAAGAACTCGTATGACAAGTTTTGTTTAGCCACCTGCAAAACACGCTGTGCCACATCATTGCCATTCGATCAAAATCTGCAAGGAATTTCAATTAAATGCGCAATTTGTTTTGCAGTAATTCAAAAATCTAGCTAGGTATATGCCCGGTGATGCAAGATGGCAGTCGGATCGCACAGAGGATTTTTTCGCCGACGTCTTTATTTCTTTCTCGGCAAAGACTAAGAAAAATAAATAGTCCTGTCAAACACATAATTTTTTACAATGCTCGAAAGAACTTTGGTTTATGATATTTGGACAAATTGGATAAAAGAGAGTTTTATGGTTAAGAGGCTGAAGACAGGCTTAGAAAATATTATTCAGCCTCTGCTCCCTCTCATGGAATAGCATAGGAGCACTAGTTTTTATTGCGGTTGTACGAACTCATAAGACGCTTAGCGCCCAGGGCGTTCAAAAGAAATGGTCACCAAAATGCACGGTATTATGTTGGAAGATCGCCCGGTAAAGGTTCCGTAGATAGCTAAAATTGTAGCAATTTCAAATTACACCTTTATTCGAAGTCTGCATAACCGTTTTGGCATGAAAAAAATGATCGACAAAGTGGGTACCGCATTTGCTGACGATAGACCAAAAACGGGTAGTATTTTCAAACGAAATTTTCTTCAAGAGCGTTTCAGGTGAATTTTTGAAGCGCTTCCAGTTGATGGATTCTGGATACATCACTACTCGGAACTATCAAAAAAGTGGAGTTCTACAAACGAAAGTTCCTTAACGGAGTAAAAAAGAGTTCCGTCGACCGAAAAAGTCACAGCAAAGGCGTAGCCTTCATTGACTATTTGAAAATTCGAAAAAGGATAACCGGTCAACACTATTTCAATTTAATACATACATTTTATGCATACTTTTTGGAAAAACGGCCTAATTTGAAGAACAAAATCAGCAGCTCGCAATTTTGGCTATTGTTCAATCCTAGCAGAATTGTTGCCCGGAAACCAGGCACTTTGGACGCAATTCGACAGCAAGAGATCTAGGGATATTCTAAAATTAGGTAGGGAACAACTCAGAACACTGGTAAGAATGATAGTATTCTTGCCTTTTAAGAAAACATGCAAAAAGACTGAGTTTGGCACAAACTTTTTTCAGCGGCAACCATTCAGATGCATTAAGGATATTTCTCTTTCGTTTCGGTCCAACAAAGAAAAAGACAAGCAGTTCAATCAAAAACAATCGTTGATAATTTTGAATTTTTGAATTTTATCAAATAAATCTAATTTCATCACTCTGAATCAGAAAATTGGTTGATCTATATATATAAAAATGGATCTTGGTTTGTTCGGATGCTAAAAACTCGAGAACGGCTCAACCGATTTGAATGATCTTTGTTTTGTTTTGTTTGTCTTACATCAGCGATGGTTTAGAAGAAAAGAAAAGTTAGAAAATTCTCAACAGGTGGCGTTGTAGGCACACATTGCATTTTTCATGGACTGGATAGAAATCGAGTAGTGATTTTCAAAATCACAGTTTGTTGATCTTTTGTGATAGAAACACTTTACTGCTAAGTGCGAGAGAATCAACAGGTGGCGCTGTGGTCGATCTTCAGAGCCGCTCAACCGATTTCAATGAAACTTTGTGAATGCGCATGGTTGATTCCAACTTGAAAGATAGTATAGTTTTGGGCCCTAATGGAAACAAAGTGCAATCAAAAACAATACAAATAGAAAACCTTGGATTAAAAATAAATAAATAAATATTTTGGCGCGACAGGTCTGTGGGACCCAAGGCCTAGCTTCTCACAACCATTCGTTTTGTGTGGGTTTTCAATTTTTGGGACGAATGGAAGGGATCTAGAGCTTTACGCCGAGTCCAAACGGCTCTTTCATGACAGTTTTACTCTCTGATGTTTGTCAGACGTTCGCGAGAGGTGGCGCAGTGGAAAAAACCTTAAGATGTAATTTGGTTCTTTCGTTAACAAAGCCATTTGCAAAAAATAATCGGGATAGAAATCGGGATATGGCACTTGCCATATAGGCAACAAAATAATTAAATTACTATAGGTATCTGGACATTTATGAAGCCTTGAATTGGTGAAATGGTGTTCAACACAATGGGGCAGTAATCAAAAAGGGCGCCGTTGCACCTCCCTTAAAAAAAACGACTCTGCGAATTGTGGCGGGACTTAATACGAAAGGCACGGGCAGCGCCGTGGGAGTACAGCTAGTCGTTGATAATTTTGAATTTGATCACTCTGAATCAGAAAATTTGTTGATTGAAAAAAGTGTAGGCTCCCTTTTGGTATTGTTTAATAAATTATTTGATTGACGTCTTAAAGGCAGTTAGTAAAGTTTAAAAAAATACGTTTAAGTCAAAAATCTTCTCTAAAAGTAGGCGTGACACTACCCAAACTGTCCAATAATTTCGAAAGACTACACTAACACCCATTAGATTATTATCAATTAATTTGTGTTCACTTTATCCCAGCAAATACTCCTCGCAAACTGGTAGCCCTGCGCAAACATTAGGGGATCAAAATTCCCACCCTCGATGACATCAAAGCTCTTTCTCGATTAGCCCCTATACTTTAATCAATAAAGAAGAAACTGTAATTATCGCCCAGCTTCGCAGACCACCCACATAATTGCAATCATCATGAATGTCCACTTTGATTAAGCCCAAGGAAAATCAGCCGACCTACGAGGACGATAATTCGCAATCACAGACCCATCACTACCACCATTATGATTAACATCATCGCTGTCGTCGTGCTCTTTATGACCGCCGACTTTGCAGTCAAAGATTATAGACGAAGGAGGACGACAAAGGACACATACCTCTAACGTTCCCTGAAGTTAATTGAATCATTTATCGAGCACCATACTCCCGATATGGTTTGATTATACTTCCTTGAGCAAATAGAACTCGCCGCCACATCCCGTCCTCCATTCACCCCTTTCGGTTAAAACCAGCGCAAATATTTGCGAGCCGGTCGGGAGGCGGAAAATGTGTGTTTTATAATTGATTCCAATAGAGTATTGCAAACACGACTTCGATAAGCTGGGTAAACAATTCCTGCAAACAAATCCCCACACAGCATTTATTTGCCCCATACACCAGCAGTAGGACAAATGCGAGAGTATACTGTGTACTCCCTCCCATGAATATGGAGCGAGTCGTCCTTGCACAGGCACACACGACAAAAGCTTTTGAGCCCGCCGGCAATCCTCTTCCTATTTTTAATGAGAATAGTTGCTTCTTTCTTCGTCGCTTCCTTTCTTTTTCTCTGGTCCTGTTGTTGGGTTCATTTCGTTTCTCGATTACATCAAAGCAATTGCAATAAAAATAAAAATAAAGAAAAGGATCTGCGAGAGGAGAAAAGAATTTCGGCGCTAAAAAATGTGGAAAGAAAATTCACAAGGACATTTGTGAGATACTCCCACTGGTAGTAATGGGCTCCTAAATTGTTCAATATTTCGGGTGTCGGCGATTGGCCCATCCGCAAATTCTTCGGAAATCTCCGAACTCGGAGCCTTGGAAACTGGATGCGGGAATATCCTCAGGACAGAACTTAATGACACGAAACGAACATCATCATCATCATCATCGTCATCAAAGGCGGGTAAGTAACGAGTGAAATTGATTTAGCCATCACTGCCTCCCTTACACCCACACAAAGGAACGGAAATAAATGAAAGTAAAGTGACGAAAAGATAAAGCAATTCTTACCCTAAAAATGCGAATTAGAGCCTCGCTCTTTTTCCATTGACGGGAGTAATCAATGATTATTGCATTTTCAGGAAAAGGTTTCGTCACAGCGACAGCACCCGGTGTGGCGCGTTTCCAAATTAATGGCCATAAACCTATCCTTACGTAGTACATAATAAATATTGGAAGGACGAATTGATGGTGTTATGTGATATTATAATTGCTGGTGTGGCTTTTAGGTATATGCCAAGCGGTGCTAACCAAAGCCGGTTCCGGTTATCTTTTTGTTATGGACTGCCACACTCAGTGTGCACACTTGTGCCAAGGGATGTGTAATCCGTGATCGCCCCGAAGTGATACGAGGTTATTATATATCGTGCTAAGAAAATTAGTTTGTCATAAAGCAACATGCCGAGTCGCTGCGTCATGGGGCCTCAATCTGCAAAAGAACGGCCCTAGGTCATGCGCCTCGGGGAAGTAGTGTGCTTTCTTCTTCTTAGCATGTTTTTTGATATTAATGAGCAAGATACTGGCAAGGTTATGGCTTTTATCATGCAGTGCTGTATGGCGTTTTATTAATATGAATGAATTGGGGTTCATCATTTGAAGGTGGATATAGTACTAACTTTCTAAGTGGAACACGTAATGGTAGATGTTTTGCGGACTTTGTCTTAAAGGTCACATACATTACCCGGTCTGTTGAATGTGGGTGTACGCATGGGTAGGATTGGCTGGGCTATAGTCACGTACGGATGTCTTTTGGCGATGTTCTTTGTGGACGCTACTCCATTTAATTATGAAGTCAAAACGAGGGGTCGTTCCTCTTCGTCTCCTAACCACAGCCAACTTTTTATAAAGAAAGATGTAATTTTTCAGTGAAACTGGAAAAATTGCAAACACTTTTAATTTAAAATTAACTACGCATTTGACGGTTATAGGAGATTGCCATAAATGGCTAATAGCAAGCTTCCTTCATTTCTTCGTCCAAAACCTTCTCGTTGCCGTTTAGGAAAATGCTTGAGCAACGTTCCATGATACGTTCGGGGGCACCCTTCATCACCAACCGGTAGCGTCGGTCGCTGGGATCTTCGGTCTCATGGATAGAATCCTGGGATTTGTTGGTAGAGTTGAATGGCACTTCGGCAATCTTCTTGTTCCTCTTGGGAATGTTCATCACATCGCCCAAAGCCAATTCCATACACTTCGATAGAGCAGCCTCAGAAGCATCACCACTGACTTTCTTCTTCAAAATTGGAACACCATCTTGACCTCCCTTGAATTTGGCACGGTTGCACAGAGTCGCGATGCGGGACAGAGCTTTGAATCCAGGGCTGGTCCTGTGGTATTGTACACCCGACGATGCTCAGTGGTGTCGGCTTCGATGATCTGATTATCGAATTACATGTGAGCGACAGTCATACGAGTTTGTGTGAGTGTACCAGTTTTATCAGAGCAAATAGTCGATGTTGAGCTCAAAGTTTCCACAGCTTCCAAATTCTTGACCAAACAGTTCTTCGATGCCATTCGTTTAGCAGTCAGAGTCAAGCACACAGTTACGAAGATAAGTTGATTAAACAGATTAAATTGTTCCCTTCGGAGGAAGAATCCTTCCGTTCAGAAAGATTGGTTGGGCTGGTGTCAGGAAACAGACGATTTTACAACACTTTTCAAAAAAGTCGCATTTCGTTAGATCGCATGATATTTATTTCTGGTCGATGCCCTCGAATCTCTCTTGCCAAAAATTGTGTCTTTGCAAATTACCCTGATGTTACAAACCGCCACTGACTAACCTACCTGACTGATGTTGAGCCGTTTTCTTGCTCACCACCGAGCCAGTTCTATCACTTTAGACCAGCCATACTCAACCTTTTTCCAATAGGGGCCACAAAGGCGTTTTAGCTTCGGGCCCCAACGTAACATAAATATATTCATACTCAGTTATACAAATTATATTTCACGGTTTATTGTTATTAAAAAATCTTGGTTTTAATGGGATCTCTGAAATTGTGAAAATGTTTGACAAGGGAAATTATTTAACTGTGTCAGGTGCGCCAGTTCTAAAAGCTTGGTGGGCCACAGGTTGAGTATAGCTGCTTTAGACGATGAAAAAATCCATTGGCGTAGATACCATTTCTTTTGTGAGGTGGGCCTGGAAAGTAACATTCTTAACTTCGACATACAACAGTAACAATCTTCGCCCTTTCTATTTTTTTTCTATTCCGCCCATCGAAAACCCAAGAGTGCGCCTACGTACCGATCCACACCCTTCGACCACTCTCCCCGCAGGACTATCGTTAGGTTTTACTTTCCGGCACTGGTTAGCAACTTATTCTATATCGTCTAGGTTTGTCACTTCAACTCTTCTTAGTCTTTTCTATCTTCTTAGCTCTCCTGCACACTCGTTATGAAATAACACATCTCCATCCCAGTGGCGTGGCGTGAACATTTTAAAATGGGAAGTCGATGCAAAATTATTCTCATACAAATGTAAAAAAATATATTGTACATTTGCTTTCCACATAAACTAGCAAAATTATCCACTAACCACAAAATGATAAAAGGAAAAGTAGAAGAAAATCGAATAAATCGAAGAAAAGCGTGTTATTTTGGTTATAACCCAGCGGGTTAAACAAAGAGGTGTCAAGCTCAGAAGCACATTGCCCAAATAAGAGAAAAATTGTTCTCAACTATCCAGTAAGAGTTTTAATACTGACATATTTGGGATAACGTTCGCTGTTCGCTTTGTCGTGACGATCACGATGATGAATGAAAATGGATACTCCCAAAATACGTGTGTGTACCATTTTGTGAAAATCGAATTCATTCATGCATAAGTGGATGTGGATTTTGGTGGTGGAAATTTGAAAAGGGAAGTCGATAGGAATCGAGTAATATAGACGCCACGCCACTGCCATGCAGTCATCTTCTGACCTTAGAACGCAGCTTATAGCACGCTGGGGGCTCGGTAAGTTCGTTCTTGCCCCTGCAAAGCTCCTACAGTGAAACATTTCATGTTCTGTAAATTCTTCCTCGCTTGGGCTTACGGGACAGAAAGGCGAGTTATAGTGGCCAAATCTGTAAGGGTATTTTTGATAGCCGCTGAGCCCCGTCAGGAACTGCGTATAGTGTTCCTTGTATCCAGATGGTGGGGATCAGTTTGTGGGTACATCTTCCTTTATCCTACCTGGTTCGCCATAATGCAATAGACTTTTTCCTTTCTTCTTTTTTTTATCCTTCTTATAACGCTGACTTTCTGCCGATTTACTTTATCCTTTTCATCTCGCTGGCAAGATTGTCGTTGGGGATCATTCCCGATATAAAGCAGGCTGTCCGAAATTTTTCTTATTGCGCAGAACATTAATACTGACGATGACGAGAGCCTTCTGGCATATCCAGGGCCACCGGCGTTTGGAAGCATGCGAGAAAGACGCCTGTGACTCCTTCTTATTGGCGTACTGGACGTGTGTTTTAAATCTCAGCCTCTTGCGGAACCCTACTCCCTGGTACATTAGTCCTTCCTAAGACCTAATGATTTGGTTCTCATCCCGGAACTTTCAAAATACCAAATACTTTTTATCAAAAGAGCCTCAGTTTTGTAGCTAGTTCTATGCCAGGAGACTCCGACCATTTCTTAATTCCGGCTTCATCTGTGGCGGACTCTATCTCGTTGATGTGTTTGGCCACCGTTATTACTACGATATCGTCAGCAAATCCGATCACCTTGACTCCTTGTGGCAGCGTTAAGGGCCCAACCCATAGGATCTGTCGCATCCATTGCGGCAACGTATTCGACTGACAGGTTGATAGAATACACAGCAGCTTATGGGAAGTGACCCATAGGCATCGCACGTGCCGGATGCGACGGATAAAGTAGGTTTACTTTCTACTTTTCTGTGTGCGACATGCGTTGACAGTTGGCACAGCGGGAGAGGAAGCTCTTTCATTGGTGGAAATATTGAGAGTGAGAGAAACTGTCATAGCCGTTTGGTAAAATTCAAAATAAAAATATTTTGTGGCGGGCAAACAACTATTTTAAAGAACTCATGTGCACAGGACCTCATAATATATTGCCAGGGACCTCATAATAAATGACCTGTTTTATTCAAAAACCATACTCCAGCCTTTTCGCGATCGCCTCTTAAAGTTAGCCGTTCTTGTAACTCTGACTCTACGTCAGGCCAGGAGACACATTGCTCCAAGCGTTCTAGTTCCGTCTTCCGTCCTTCCAACAGTAGCAAGGTCCACCCGTTTTACTAGCTGATCTTCTAGAAATTGCTGCATCGCACGATGTGATGATTGTTTGCGTCAGTCGGTGAGTCAAGGTCTCCGCTTCTCCGCCGCTGAATTTTTATTCGGTATTCATCATTTCCTCGAAGTCTCATTTAATCGAAAAATATCCAAAATGACTGTTCTTGAGCGTTCGCCTGCTTAAGACTAGTGGCCGCACGTCAAATGCACTGTATGTCGTTTTCTCTGTTGGACCGGAACGAATAAGTAATGTCCGATGGTCACTCAACACCAAAAATGATTTTCCTAGAAAATCCCAAGTAACAATTTAGTCCTCAAAAGGGCCAATGCACAGATAGCTTGAGTGGTGGAGTGAAGTATTTTTCCCAATTTTCGTGAAAACAAGTTCCTTTCGCCAGCATTTGTCATTTGATTATCTATAACAGGAGCATATACTCCGACAGTATCAAAAGAAGGTAGAAGTTGCCTGTTGCCTTTTACGCCGTCACCAGTCATCAAGTCCCATCAATATCATGAATTTTTAGAACAGGCAGCTATAAATATAATGAACATGGGACACATCCAAGTAGAATTGAAAGCTAATCCTTACTGGCATATGGCAGCTTCTCGGAAATGCCTAATGTATTTCCCAAAATGGAAAACCCATTTGCTTTGAATAAATTCTCATTGAACTAAATAACAAAATACAATCACAATTCTGTATATAGAAATACCTCCGTGGCTACCCGCTGCAGAAATAAATAAAAAGCCCACACCTTCGAGCTTATAAAGAAGGTTAGCTGCTGTCACATCCGGAAATCTATGGGAATAAATTACACTCCCAAGTATGTAATCCAACAAATCCAAAAAAAATATACCTAGGTACCTTCAACGAAAATACTCGTAGCGCAATAAAATCAAATCTGTACCTGAACTCCCGCCGTCCTATGTACAAGTACATGTGAGAATGTCAAAATGCCAGTCACCGGCGATTATTCACATAAAATAGGACAACCGTGAAATATTTAGATCCGATACGGATACGGTACAAAAAAACGCTACAAAAGGCGGAAGCCATGACTCCTAATATTTCAACATCCTTCCAGCCAACAAGATTCAGCGCGCCCGATGGCCCCATACCCGTTTCCTTTAAGCAGAACTGAGAGCACACAGGAAAATAAACAAATCAGCAAAGCTCGTGTTTTATTTTCTTCATAAGGATTCCGTTTTCATTCTTTGAAATTGCATTACAGTTACACAGGAACAATGGCAACAATAACGGCAGCGAAAAGAGAAAACATCTATAGTAAAATGGGGGAGCTTATTTCCCGCCAATAAGTCAAGCATGCAAAATTAAGCAGAACTCGGCGCGGCCGGCGCTTTTACAACCCCCCAGCCCCACCCGACCGCACCGTGCAGTCAGTCATACAGTAAGTCAGGCATCTAATTTTCCACTCCGTTTGGCTAACTTAGAAGCAGACGAACGAAGCATAACCAAGTGGGAGGTGGAACTAAAAATAAGGACAGACAAAAAAAATCTCAAATACCTAAACCCGACCAGACATCAGTCACTGCCACCAGCCTTCAACGCTGCTGGATTATTTCTGTGATTCCTCGATACTACCACCACCGCATTCAGGGATATTTATAATGCCAGCATTTGTCCCTATATTCAGTCGAGTCGTGTCATCGCGGGAGGTACTGTGGACATGTTGAGCTGGCTGATTTGATAAATAGTGTTGATTAGGGCAGATCACCAAAGTCCACTGCCATAAATTGACACCACGATGAACTGCGTGTCGAAATTTTGCGCTTTAACGTCGCTGGGCGTTAAAGTCCTTTAATGGATGTAGGATAATTTTCCTGTTGCTTCAAACTGTTGGGTCATCGAGTGATTTTCGGTATTGCTTCAATCAGAATATAGGCGGGTGGATTTATGCGGTATTACTGAGATCCTTGTAAGCATATTTAGTGGCTTTCGGTTGTCAAGACCTTTGGTCTCCTGGGAGATGATTTTTTTTTCTTCTGCGGGGTGGTAGGTTTCTTGGTTTGAGTTTACCTTTTATTGAAAATTAAATATTAAGCATACGGAAATGTGTTTTCTTTAAAGAAGAAGCCATAATGGTGATCAATTTTTCTTTTTGTTTTGCTGTATGATGTCGAATAACTTTTAGGGAGATTTTGGCTTTGCAAAATGGCTGATTTTGATGAGGGCTTTTATTCACGGATATACTTAAAAAAATGTTCTTCGTTATGGATTTGAATATTCAGAGAAAAAACCTTTCAACATGTCCTTTCTCTTAATGGATCGTTCACTTTACCTATTGAATTAATTACGATTAAGGTTTCTGCGTTTGTTTCCCCTCTTCAAAGTACGCACTTTGGAATACTGCCCGATTTTCGCATCAAATTCAGAGCGCTACTCTTACAGGGAGGTCTGTCGACCGATTGATGTGTGTTGAATGTACTCAAGTAAGCCCCTTTATCTTATAGAACATATAACAGAGCTAGACCAGGATTATTTGTCCTTAAAACCGCAGTAAAATATTTAATATTCATCTTAGTGGTTGGTTAGAAGTGACTTCCTTGTTTATTCAACTCAGTTTCGTTTACACAAGGGCGGCTTTTCCCTATATTTCGTGAAAAAGGTAGGAAAGCACTATGAATCAAGAGGGCTTTCGATATCATAAAAGATTAAGTAGGAAGTTCAATTGATAAAAAGGCAATGGTAATCACTCCTTTTGTTTTGGTGATTATTCGTCGACTGGACTGACTGGTCTCAAATGCATCCCCTGGAATCACAAATTACACTTCTCACGAACTTCAGACTTATATACGAGATGATATATTATAATATCCTATTAGAAATGAACCTTTTTTCGTAGCATTGAAAGCCTTTTTATCATTCTACTCAAACTATAGGCTACTCCACCATTGATTATGATGGTTTTTTGCTTCACCAATGATCAAAGAATGGTCCAGCAATGAATGGCTTTCGGTTCACCCGTGTATAATACCATTGTAGTTGCTCTAATAAGAATGATACTGGTTAGCATTGAAGCTATCCATCAAAGGCATTACATAATGCTTCACTGTTGCTGAATATTCATGGATAAAAAAAATACTTCAAAACTTGGGGTCAGAAAAGAATAAATTGGTTGTATTTCATGATGAATTAAGCCAAATCAAGTATTCCAAAGGCTAAAAGGTATTGAACAGACATAAGTAACTAATCTCCAGAAACTATAAAGAGTCAGTGTATATCGTTATTGTAGGCGTTATGGGTTGCGTCGTTAGCCCTATCATTTTATTAATACGTAAACATCAAAAGTTTCCGTGCACTTTTTAAGTATTTATCATGAAATGAGGAAAATGAAACTTATATCATTCGAAAGGTACTGTGCAATAGATGTGCAGAAACAAAAAATCGTAGGTATATGTCGCCATTAAGACTGGTAAAATGAAGTTAAGAATTTCCCATACAAAATGCTCAGCAGTTCATCGAAAGCATTTTGTTGCCATTCAATTTGTCGCCGTCATGTTTCCATAGTAACGAATTTAATCATCTTAGATTAGAACCTGTTGGAGAGTCTTATTAACCCATAAAGGTATGCAATTTATTAACCCCTAAAAGTAAGCAATCATAAAATCTTATTTCAGGGGCATTGCAGAGTTATCTGCGAGGTGTTACTATGGAAACGAACATTCATGTTTTGCCCTTTTCCATTCTTTTTCATAGCGGAAAGTTATATGAATTAAGATTTAGCATATAAATAAATTAAAATTAAATTATAAATAAATTACGTAAAAAACAAGTTGGCTTTCGTTATTTTAGCTACAGACAAAATTGATTTTATAATTCGGTGCGATAGTTCAAGACCTTTGCTTACAAACTGACCTCCTTCTATCACAAACCAGGAAGTCTTTTGTAAGAAATCGGCTCTTATATGAACATTGAACAAAAACTTGAAGCGTAGTAGCGATATGAAGCTGAAATTTGAAACCTAGGTAGATCTTATGGAAAAGAGGAACAGAAATGTATTTTATGCTTTTAATTGTATAACCAAGATAACTTTACACAGGATTTAAGTTTTCACCCTGAAGTAAAATAGTTTTGAACTTGTGGGCTAACTTAAATGCCGCCATTGCAAAAATTATTCATCAATTGCGTTGTGACGGTCATACGGACTGTCTGTAGTACCGTAGACATTTTCAACGTACCCATTTGTCGCAAACGCACGGTGCACTATATACGGTGCCCAGAATCTTTTTACCTTTGCAAAGTGAATGGCTTTCTTAAGACCTGTCAATCATTGATCATGGCTTGTGTGGCATTAAGGTAGAAACTTTTGATCCATAGATTTGAAACCTTCCCAAGTTTTCCAATAGATGGTGAATGCATTAATGCTTTTCTGACAATACTCTGAAACAATCATTGAACATTTGCACTCGTAAATACAGGTCCTATATAAGCACAAACTTTTTAATGACTTCCTTGTTGAAGCAAAGACACATTCATTAAATTGTTTTTGTAAATGAAACTTTAATTACTCAAAAAAACCTTTCAGAAAGTTCATGTTCTCTTTTCAACTTCGATTCGATTGGAAATTCACTGAAATCTTTGCACTTATTTGCTCAGAGTGAGACATACAGAAAAAACTCGTCCTTCAGCGAAAGATAATAATTGAATTCCTTGCTCATTAAACATATTGTTAAATGAAAAGTTACTCTTTCTAACCGATTTAAATGATTTCTGGCGAAGCTTCGCTATCTATTGTATGGGGTAGTATGTATTTACATGGCTGACCACATTAGAATTTTTAACTTTCTGGTTAGGCAAGGGAAGAAGAGGCGCATCTGCGATAAAATGGGTTTTAGTGCAGGCTTTTTGTAAGTAAAAACTTGTATTTATGTCTTAAGATTCAACAGTCCTGTACATCGCTAAATAAATCAATATTTGAAATGACTTTTATTCCAAGAATGGAGGTCTTCTATCTTCGACCGAAGATTCGTTTAAGTTCAGTCACTTTTTGACTAAAATATGAAACGCTTTCCGCAGTCATTGAGTAAACTTGTCATCTACTGATGCGCGCATACTACGATATTGTAATGTTCAACAGTTAGTTAGAAGAGAACAAGTTATGGAATCATACCTCTTGTAAAATTGAAGTCTTTATCTTTATTAACTCTAAGTGTCGTCACTTTTTTGTATGAGAGGAAGGCGTGCATTTTTGGTACCTACATAGTCATTCAACAAAAAATAAGGCTTTCAGAGGAATACAAACAAACAAAATTGATCCATGTAATTTATTAATCCGCTGAGTCCATTCTTAAAAAAAACTGCGACTCGACACGTTCATATTTTAGATTCGCGTTTAGGAGGGGTAAATTACACAAAATCTCAGAAATATATTTATCCCATGGGAGAAACACAGTCTGAGATTGATATACGGTTGTTTACGTTCATTTATCAGATTTTAGGTGACACGCATATCTTTGATAGAAGTTTGACTTAAAATTGAATTGTTAAACCAACATTGTTGGTCTTGGAAAACTGATAAATTGAACTACATCAAATACTCGTCTCTTCTTTTCAAGTTCCAACAAAGTCAAGTGCTGTTTGATAGATAATTCAAACAATGGTCGTGGGTGAAAATTAATCATAGTGCAAAATGTTATACAAAATACGCTTGAATTTCGTCTCTGTCTGCAATCGAAAATGTGTAGGTATTATAAAACCACTTGACAAACTATTAGGCACTGAAGAAACACTTGATGCAGCCGCGGTTTATGGGTAACTTCACATAATAATAAATCAAAAAACCCAAAAGGAAGATCTGTAATACTTAAGAAATGGGACACCTGATACCCTACATGCATTTAGGTATAATCACGTTTAAAATATACTGCGTTTCAACGTTGTAAGTGTTTATATAATTTTGACAGGCCAACCGACGCCAACGCCAGAGTGCAATTTATAAAAAAAAGAGAAACACGCGAAATATATCCATCTCCGCTTGTCGTTGGCGATCTTGCTCTACTTTTTTTGATTTTGTACAATTTTTCATTTAATATTGAACAACTTCAGGAAAATATTTGGGGATATGATTTGAAATCTACATGCATAATTGAATTTTATAACAAAAGCAGTTCTAATCCAAAGGCATTTCAAAGTAAGGACCTCGAAGTCGAAGGTACTGCTGAAACATAAATATTTTCTGCTTAAATTTCAGTTTGGATCTCCGATTCTTCATAAGAATAGGGAAAAAATATATCCTATCTTTTAAACGCCATACATTTTGCAATGAAACTGTTAAAAGCGGAGACAATTTTGTGCAGTAGTTATAGTCGGAGAATGAATGTGGCGTCTTTCAAGCTGAAATAGTCGCCATTGACAAGGCAGTAAATATCTACCAAGAATCTGGACCCTTCTAAGATAACAATCTTCGTAGACAGTCAGGCTGCCATTAAAGCTATAGACAACGTTACTATTAAATCAAAAACAGTCAGGGACTGTCAAAGAGCCCTAAACGAAATTGGCGAAAAACACAAGGTCACTCTCTCCTGGGTTTCCGAACATAGTGACATTGTTGGAAATGAGAAAGCAGATGAACTAGCAAGAATTAAATCGGAACTTGATGCATCAAATACCACATCAATAGACATTCCAATTAGTGCAGCAAAAAGAAATATTGACCAAAAATCAAGAGAAACAATTAACACTAACTTTTCTAAAAAATACGACTGTGTTATATCTCGCAGCCTTTGGCCAAGAATCGACAAAAAAAGAACATCGTGTATTCTGAAAATTAATAAAGGAGATGTTCGCATCTTAACGGGTGCACCATAGGTACTACGGCGACGAGACTAGGCATGAACTCACCAGACTACTGCAGGAGCTGTCAAGATGTAGAAGAAACGGAAACCATCAAGCACTTGCTTTGCGAATGCCGAAACCTCCAAACTAGTCGACTAGGTACCATTGACGGACATTATCAGGTTTGTTAAAAGTACGGGTTGATTTTTTAGGCCAACTCCGCCAAGGTTAGGTTAGGTTAGGTTATAGTGGCTATCTCGGCTCCTTTCTCGAGTGCTCAGACTGTATCCACCTATTGTGACGATCTTTTTTGGCTTCTGTTGGCAAAGACTGTGTGATTTGGAGTGCATTTGGCTTAACCTGTTCTACAGGGTGGGCCGAAAGAAGTCATCCGATGTTGTTTGGCTCTCATTTTTTTTAAATGAAAAACTTCGATTCTGTTTTTTGATTATTTTATTTATTATTTTTATTTATTTGAACATTTAGAATTTTTTTGGTCAAGTCGAGAAGATGATATCGGCCAAATGGGCGCCGTCGCAATTGATTGCCATCCGGGTTCGTTTTATGGCATTTTTCAGGCGAGAACTTCGGGCGATAGATTTGTCGAATGTTGTCCTTGATGGCTTCTAGGGTCTCGGGTTTGTTCACGTAAACACGGGACTTCAAAAAACGTTCAAATTGCCAAAAAAAAGGCAGAAAAAGGACTTATTTAAAATCAACCGATTTTCGGTTAAAATCAACTAAGCAATACTGTTAATATAGCTCTTACAGAGTTAATTCATTGTAAATAACTGAGTCAACTTCTTTAAGGTAAATTGGTTGAAAATAACCGATTTATCAATCCCCTCCGAAAGAATTTAACCACCTTACTCTGTTGTATTTAACCAACTGACTTTGTTATTATTAGCCAACCAACATGTTAGAGTTTAAGCTATTTAATCTGTTGTTATTAGCCGCCTCTTGATAGAATTTGACCAACTTATTTTAAAATTAGTCATCCAACTTGGTAGAATTTAACCTTTCTAGTCTGTTGTTATTAACCTATTTAGTCTGTTGTTATTTGCCAACCTTTTTGGGTGAATTTAACCATCTCAATTGGTTAAAATTAGCCAACTTTCTTGGTAGTATTTAACCAACTAAAAGGGTTAAATTTACCTAAATCACTTGTTTGGAATTAGCAGCTCTACTTGGATGAATCACACTTAGACAAATCTCCCCGAATGGTACTTTCATTCGGGTGCTCGAGCTTTTCTCTCCAATAAGACAGTGTGAATTCTACTGACCAATTTAACCAAACAAGAAAATGAGAGTGTTTGGTAAATATTAATACAGCAACTTAATTATTGATAACAACTATTTAGTGTGTTATTTTTAACTCATGTATTTAACCTTTTTAACACGGTGGTTTTTAACAAAAAATACTCATTTGTTTTCGATTGAGACTTGGTTTATTTTAACCCAATTTTTTTTTAACAGAGCAAAAATTGCACTCTGTTATGGCCAATTTTTGTGCGTGCACAATTGGTGTTCATTTTATAGGGTTTCCTCCTAAAATAGACCTTGTATGACTGCTACAGAATATTCTACCTGTTTTAGTGTGATTGGTTTCGCTTCGCATCTGTTCCCTGCTACCTCACTTCCTTCAAACAGGCTTTTATTTTCTATTTGCTGATGTTCCTGTGTTTTTCGCTGTCGGTTTTATAAATGTAGTTTTCAAACCAACATTCCATGTCGTCAAAAACTAGATTTTGCATTCGTAAAATCACTTCTTACAAGAGTTGTTTGATTAAAAGTAGTTTCACTTAACCGAAACCTGCTTAAATAAAATTACGCAAGGACTCAATAGCCTTTTGAATGTAGGTATGTGTCAATCTAAATAAAATCCATAGATTTCTGTCCTTAACTCCATATTTGCTGTCATTCATCCTCGAAACAATAGTAATATACCCTACGGGACAAGTGCGAGATACCATCAAATCGCAGGTCTTCAAAAGCGTTCAGACAACAGCGAACGGCGACTGTTTGTTCGCCTTATTGTGGACAACGTAAATCCGCAAAGTGTTTACCAACCAGTCAACAGAACGCCACTCCAACCAACGACATACGGGTTGGCCTTCTGGCTTGGCGCGCTTGGCAAGGGCGAGTGTGTTTGCTTATCTGCTGTTTCCCACCGCACCCTCCTAGGATTAAAACCAACATCCGACCCGACACGAAAATGACGGCGAAATGTCTGTAAACAAAGCGAAAAAAAAAATAAAACACAAAATTAAGCGTCCTTGTCGTAAAGCGATAAATTTGTCAAAAATCACATAATGAAGTGTTTTAATTGTTCCTGCGACAGCTTCTGACACCCTTTGCTTCACCTGAGCTGGCAAAGGGATAAAGTGGATCGTAAAAAAAGAACATATACCAATTTCCGTTGTAAGCACAACACCCTAAGCTGGAAGCTTTGTTCGCACTCAAAGTGAGTCCCCCCATTGTTAAGAAACAAAAGAATGACGAAACGTGAGAAACCACACAACACAACAGCAGTGGGGAGTTTATTGCTGGCGCAGGCTATAAATCTCCGAATTACTTTATCATTATGTACGGGAATTTTCACCTTTCGCGAGGGGATGGGGGTTGCTTATTAAATTTCATAAAAATCAATTTACACAACGTAATAAAGCTGGCCAAGACCGCGCGCTGTCGCCACCGCGCACCTTTGTTCTATTGACACTGGATAATTGAGCTGTTGGAGGAAATCAGCTGAGTCCTTGTAATTATAGGGGATTACAGCTGGCCAAAAGGGATATAAATTGTGCGCTTTGGAGGTAATTAAATAAAACAATGTGGTCATGGGGGTGGTTGGTGGGATTTTCCCTTTTTTAATTGCCTCTGTCGGGGAAAATAATTCACAGCACCGGGGTCTCCGAAGGGCGCTCGCCAGCCTTCAAACTTGTTCAATGCTACACATGTTTTCAGCCAACCCCCCATCCCCTTGCCTTTGGTATATTCTCATGGAAAACTCACTCGTGCTGAAATTCTTTTTATACCTCTTATTCGTGTTCCTTTTAGTTCTTTTATGTGTACCAGTGTATGTGTTTGACTTTTGCGAGTTTGTCCTTTTTCAAGCACATATACACATGCACACATCGAGCGTGTCCTGGGGTGGGCGAGCACAACCCAGCAATAATGTCACGGCCAGACTGCTGTTAATCGAAATTGTAAAGTTGTTCTGCATAATACTCATACTTACACATGGGTGCTCCAATCTACATGTGCATATCGCAGCTGAGGGCTTTTAATACACGTACGTCGAACAGAGAAACCAAGGCGAATAATAATAATAAGGCTCGCTGCTGCAGTTGGGTTCTGTCCTGATTCCGACCACCTCTCTCCGGCCCGTGGGAAATGGAAATCGGATTCATGTTGTAAAGAGCTGGCGCTGGCCACCCTTTTCAACGCTTTCGAACACCTGTCC
The DNA here is from genome assembly GCA_936431705.1 of Cheilosia pagana. NCBI lineage: Eukaryota > Metazoa > Arthropoda > Insecta > Diptera > Syrphidae > Cheilosia > Cheilosia pagana. Next base: position 115,184,739 of record OW386166.1, read on the forward strand.
GCGCTTGTGTTTTTGGGGGGCTGCCGGGCTTGAGAGGCTTTTTGTTTGTGGAAATGCTCTGGGGAAATTAAAATTTATAGCCTGTAAGTGGCCGAAAATGGATAATGCAAGGATAATGTGTGAGTGAAATATATTTATTTATGGTTGGCTTGGCTTGGCCAGCGTGCAAGGAAACCCTTTTTAAAATGTTGAAAAGACAATGGGAGGGGGAGAGGAAGTCGTCGTTTTTTGTTTGTCGTTGTCTGAAAGAAAAACTTTTGTAAGAGATGAAAAGCATTTCATTTGGAATGATGTCCTCTTACTCTTAGTAGTTGGGGTCGATTTTGTGTGTACTTTGCACGAGAGTATGGTGGATGTTATGTGATTTGTATGGCTCTGCTGAAGGCTGCCTGTTTGTTTCTTTTCTCATTTTTATAGTTGAGAAGGGTAGGTATGTGACGTTTTCAGAGATGAATGATTTGTAGCTGCAAATGGAAGGATATTTATTGCAAAGGTATATGCTGTGAACTGTCTTAGCGCTCTTTAACACAAACGAATATGGTAGAGTAAAATGGGTGTAAGCAATGAACTGTGAATTCCATTCAGGTGAAAAGACAATTGGATGTGAAAAAGAATCCTTGAAATGAATTAGTAAACAAGTACTAGTTTTATGTGGCAATTGACAATTAGTGATTTTATTTATTTATTTGTTTAGTTAAAAAATCACTTACAAAGTTTTACATTAGGTACTGTAAATTTTTTTTTGTTTATTAATAACAGTATTGCTTATAATTTAAAACAACAAGGATCTTTTAAAGTTTGCAAGCCTTAGGCGTTTATTTTGAGTAACATGTGCAAACAAATGGATACAGTAAATAAGTAAAATTAAATTTACAGCTTAAGGCAAAATTTAAAACAGACTAAAACAAATTAAAAAGGGTGTTAACAATACAAAATTAAATATTTTTTACAGTTCAGTGAAAAGATATTTTAATAGAGAGGATTTAACATTATTCGTGTTTAATCTTTCCAATGTTTATGGGCAGAGAGTTCCACAATCTTACAGAGCTAAAAAAAACACTGATTTTCAGAAATGGAGATGATCACGCCCTCAAATAGCTCGTGCAGAATTTCCAATATGGCGTGAGCAAATATGAAATTCTTTCCAAATTCAACAATTTTGTTTGTTGACGTTCCCATTCATCCAGAAATGGGGCTAAAATAGGGTAAAATATGCGAAGCGCGAGTTACAGAAATGCGATGCAGAAAACTTGATGACGGAGAATTTGTGCTGCTTCGCAAGCCATAAAGTGCCAATGCACTACTTTCCTGGCAAACAACTGAAGGCCACATGAAGCTGAATGCATTGACATCGAGTCAGTATGTTTTAGGCAGTACAGGTAAATAAAAGACAAATACAAAACCAAAGAAGATCGTATTTCTTTTGAATATAACTCGCGCGAAACGTTTCCCGAACAGCCCACCATTTTGATAAAACAATTTTATTGTTAGCGCGTGTTTTTGAACGCTATTTTCATCCATGGTGATTTGGCAAAACAGACTGAATAAATTACAGCCAATTTGACAGAAGTAGCTTCAACAATTTGGCCTCTATCAACTGTCAAAGTTGGGAAGACCGTGTGGTTGTGGGTGTTGAGGTCGATTTCCTCTTCTAAAATTCCTATTTATGGAGCGATTGCATCAATTCTACACAATTAAATATTTAAATGACAACTTGGTAAAATTCGGACTCAGTTTGTCGCTGTGGTGAAGATATTTATAAAAATGTCGTGTTAAATAGCAAAACTGTGGGCGGTTTTATGTTTGTTACATAATGGCGTGAAAACCACTGGATAAATATCGATGAAACTTTTTTTTGAAATATTTCTTAGCCCTCTGAGAACACTATAGGATATGTCATTCATTGCCACGCCCACATATTGCTAACGTTTTCTTCTAACTTCACTGACTTTAACTTGCCATTAGTTAAATGGTTCTTTATCAATATAAATTCGAATACTCTAGGAAACCAACACTTCCACAAATATTTAAAACTTCCAGTCAGATTTCTGCAGCATCCTGAAACTGAGCTGTACTCAAAAAAAATATCAACAACGATTGTAGTAGGTACTTTACTTTATTGTGATTCTGCTTTTGGGTGTTGAGTGCACATCGAAAACACGGTGTGTAGTGGTTTGTTCTGATAAAGCGACACGAAAGAGAATAGTATGCCATGTGTGTGGGAATGTAATCAACAGCGACAATGTTTTTGTTCTTGAGAAAATATCCAGATGGCTAATGGCGATGAGACTGTGAATACAAATAGAGTGCAGAAAGTGTTTTGAAACAAAAACTTAATTAAGTTTGAGTAAAAATTGCTTTCGTCAAGTTTTACAAAAACTTGAGCACACATAATTCCGACACTTAATAGTTTTCTCTATTTCGGTGTTTCCTTTTTGCACGTGTTTTCTGTTTTCTCTCAGAAAGAAGGATCTACTAGGGCGGTAAAATATATTTTTTAATACCGCACCAAAGCCACGAGTGAACTACTTTTGTATAAAAAAGCGCAAACCTTATAGTTCCTAAGTGACGATGTTTCACACTGAAGATGTTATCGGATTTTACTTAAATTTCCTCAGTTTAGTCACCAAGATTAGGTAAATATAAACTATGCAAAGATAATCTTATTTTTAATCAGCTAGCATGAAATAAAATTATATAAAAAACTGATAAAAAACACAAAAATTTAGATAACGGGAATAATATTTCCCCCGAAATGTTTCCCTTTTTCACAACATAGGTATCGTAAATAATTTTTGAAAGGGGAAAAAAATACCGGTGGAAAAATCAGGTATCGTGATTGATTTCGAAACTAAACAAAAAATTCCGGCGGAAAAATAATGAATATCCGATTTAAATACCCGAAACATTCCGCTGGCACTTCGTTTGGGAACTTTATCTAAAGTATTTTTCTGCTAAATATTTAGAAAAATAATGCATATTGACAGTTTTAATGAATGTCAAACAACAAATAAATACAAATACAAATATGGAAAAATACCCGGATATGGCTAATAGATTTACAAGAAGAAAAAGAGAAGAGTGGAACAGCTTTTGGAGAACCTTAGAGAAGGAAGTTTCCCACTCCAACCTGGTAGCCGCCTTCTACAAAAAGCGCAAACTTTCGCTTAACGTAATTATTGGGGAAACTCTAAATAACTTTTTGGTTTGCGGCAAAGAATCTATTAGTATCCGTATCCCCAACAAGTATTTAAACATTGGCTTGTTTCTACCGAGTAAACAAGCCAATGTTTAAATACTTTATGGAACCTATGAAAATTAGAAGTTCAGGATTAAAAGTTAAGAATCGTTTTTAGTTTCTACCTACAATGCTTGTGGTAGATCTAAACAATTAGATGCATCCCGTACCGTAAGCTTTTTCTAATCGATCTTTGCCGAGTCCTCTCCAGTCGGACACCTTATTTTCTCATGTACTCGAACACAGCAATGTTTTCTTTGAGTCTCCAAGGACACGAACTGAAAAGCCTTTGTCAGGAGATTGGCATTATCAGTTGGCAGGTGTTGTCATGTTTCGCGTGGGGGCTTATTCGCGGGACCATCATGCGTATTTGGCGCCAGATCACTAAGTACTACAAACAAAGGGCTGACATCGATTAGCGAAAAATAACCGCCGGCCGATAAGAAATAGTATTATCATTTCGGATGAAGGAACAAACTCCCACTTAATTGATGGCCGTTCATTAAATACCGCTTTGTATTTGAATTCCTTTTGTATTCATTGAGATGAGACACATTTTTGTTTTTCGTTTCTATTTTTGTCTATCCAATCCGTATACCGTATGCGTATCAGCAAGGAAGTAAGAAAGATACACATTTCGCTTCTATTTATACTAATGGCACCTACAGTCAATGGGGGAAATATTGTTTCAAAAGGAATTTGGCTCAGATATCTCGACAATACCATCACTAATACTTCTTTGTTAAAACAACGAAACGATTCCTTCCAGACAGATGCGCACATTTCTTTTTGTTTTTATTTGCTTTTGCTGTTTCGCTTTAGTGGAAAACACAAGCCATGTCCTTGAGCACCAAAATATAAAAATGTAAATTGTTCCACGATATGAAAAAGTTCAGCAATCTGGCCAATAAATTCTTTATGTCGGTGATAAGCTGGCTCAATAGATGGATAAGTATAGGTATATCGAGTAGCTATTGCGAGAAGATATATTCGGTCTCGCAGAAGACGGCATAAATTGTTGACGCAAAAAATATACCCAAAAAAAGAGAACGAAAAAGAAAAGTACACAATTTTTTTTTATTAAATTATCTTTTGATGAAGAGAGAGTATTTTCTCAAATAAAAGCTCTTAAAGGCGAATTTTGTTTTCAGTTCGGGGTTCGATGATACGGGACAGAGGTATTAATTAAGAAAAGTAAATTATGAGGACTTTCCGATCAATAAGCAATAAGGGGTGACTCCTGTCTTTGTATTTGTGTAGTGCGATGTCCGATGTGACACAAAAAGTCGTCTGTGGAGAGCATTAGTTAATGAAGCATTGGCATTGGCACATGTATCCTAGTCTACCTTGGGTTCAGGTTTCACCCGTAGATAATGTTTGTCGTGTTTGTGTACCAATTTTTTGTTTTCGAGGCGCGCGTTTCTTTATTTAAAAGTGTGGAAAACTTTAAGCATCGCATGGTCGAAATTTTACTTTTTAACGAAAACTTATGGGCAGTAGTGCTGAACTTTGATGAAACGAAAAAGCAACATGGAGTGGGGAGAGGTAATGCGCGTAACTATTTATCGAGCTTATCGAAGTTTTTTTTACTGCCTAGCTTTCGAGGCTGAACGAGAGGTTCTAACAGACCTAGATTATTAGCGGAAATATGAATAGTATTGCTATATTATTTTTTTACTAAAGCTAGTAGTAGACGATATGTTTAATAAACATACGTACGCTGGCAATCATATGATAAAAATTCTCCTCTACACGATATGTTGAATTCTTTATGGTGAAAAATTTGAAGATCTGTATGATTATGTGCTGAAAAATTTCCAGATCGCGTTTTTAGTATAGTTACGTATGTGTTTGCTTCAAGGGCCCGGCCCATAGAATCCGTTGCATCCTTCGCGTTGACGGAATCGACGGAACGAGCAGTCCCATAGAATCCTTCGCACACGTTAACTACCGATGATTTATTATAATAGGCTTGGGTTGCACTTCATACGAGGTCTTACTGAGGTGCTCCTCAAACACGTTTCTCGAAGAAATTTGGGTACGAATTGTGTTCAATTAAAAACACAACATACCCACATAAATAGGGAATAACGAGTTCTTTAAAATAGTTGTTTGCCCGCCAAAAAGCATTTTTATTTTGAATTTTTTCAAATGACATTTGCTCTTCTCTCGATATTTCCACTGAAGAAAGTGCTTCCTCTCCCGCTGTGCCAACTGTCAACCGCCCGTGGTCGATATTCGACCAATTTTGTATGTATATAAAGTAACGAAAGCCAACTTGTTTTTTACATTATTTATTTATTATTTAATTTTAATTTATTTATATACTTAATATTAATTCATATACCTTTCCGCTATGAAAAAAGAATGGAAAAGGGCAAAACATGAATGTTCGTTTTCATAGTAACACCTCGCAGATAACTCTGCAGTGCCCCTGAAATAAGATTTTATGATTGCTTACTTTTAGGGGTAATTAAATTGCATGCCTTTATGGGTTAATGAGACTCTCCAACAGGTTCTAATCTAAGATGATTAAATTCGTTACTATGGAAATATGACGGCGACAAATTGAATGGCAACTAAATGCTTTCGAATAACTGCTAAGCATTTTGTATGGGAAATTCTTAACTTCATTTTACCAGTCTTAATGGTGACATATATCTAAGATTTTTTATTTGTGCACATCTATGGCACAGTACCTTTCGAATGATATAAGTTTCATTCTCCTCATTTCATGATAAATACTTAAAAAGTGCACGGAAACTTTTGATGTTTACGTATTAATATAATGATTATATGCTGGAAGATGCCCCCAAATTTATAAAGAAAAAACATATATTAAAGACCGAAGAAAATCGGTCACAGTCACAGCAGTACCTTCCTACAACCAAACATTTAAATAACAGACATTGCGTGTTATGTCCATAAAACTATTCATCCAGAACACTCGAATGATTTATGGGCAAATTTTGTGCGTCCCACACAATATGCAGGAACCTATTATAACCCAGAAACGACTCGACTTTTTTTCTAAATATACAATAACGTTTAGAGGCCATCTGCGTCTAGAATGCCCGCCTTTATATTAAATACAAAGATTAAATGATTTAACCAAGTCCTTCACAATGTTATTTATGCCTTTCATCCACTGGCTACTCTCGGCCCCGACTCACTAATCCAATACTGCGAAGGACCCTTCTGCGAACCATTGAAGCAAATTGGATTTACCAGCCACTCGCACCGACTATAATTAATCAACTTTTTACTGATTCATTAGACTTTTGGCAGTTCGGCAGTCCAAATTAATTCATTGCTATATTTCCTCGTTCTTTTCCAATTCATTATTCATCGTCCTGCCTAATAACATATAATACCCAACTATGTACTTCTGTCGAATCGGTATACAAGTCCAAATGCAAATACTGTCAGATCATCAGAGCGAAAAGTGATAACCAACCAAACAAATCTCTTTCCGAAATTATTAAAGGAATTTAATTGAATATGTCCGATTGCCGAAACTCTGATTCCATTTGTGGCTTTGGGGGAAATTCCATTTCCTCGGAGTAATTGCGTTCTCGAAACCGACAAACCAAACTCGCCCCCTCCTGAGCAAAATGGCAGACGTCAGCTTATCGAAACAGGATCCACAGAAAATCGACATCTTCTCCTCGTTGCTCGTTGGTTGATTGCAGTTAAACAAAAACTCAAGATATGCAAATTTAAGCGTGTAATCTGCTCAATTTTCATCAGCATTCGTTGTGGAATTTTATATTGACTGAAGTTCGGCTGCTCGGATATTAATTTGCCCCGAGACCATTACGAATGCACAATACACAGCTTCGGATACTTTTCTTCATTTTCGTCAATGTCTGGCACATCGATTGGATGAAGTTTGAGTTGTTTGCCCTTCGGTGGAAAATTTTAAGGGATTTGCATACCCGCATGCATTTGAAACGACAAACCTTACATACTTCACGTTTATACAAATGAAACAGACTTGTATATTCAAAGCGAATTTAATATGCAAACTGAGTGCGGTCGTAATAAGATTTCGGTGTACGGAGCACTCCAACTTCAAGTCATGGCCATGGGATAGATTATTGTCCTCATCCGCTTAGCATAAAATGCGATGTCAGTGGAGGGTCCTTAGTGGAAGCCATACCTTCTCCAGTTCGGTGCTTGCAATCAATTCTACTTATCGCATCCAAAAGGGTTGCGCATTGAGAGGAAGTAGACAACTGGCCGCTTTTGACTCAAATTGGGGTTTGCATAATTGGAAACAAGTACGGTAGATGGGATACTGGATCCCACAACTATACAAGGTGAGGAACATACCTTAGGATAAATGGGATGCTTAATGTGCGGTGAGGTTATATACCAAGTCGAGTACCTTCATGAGTCAAGTATAACGTAATTTATGTTGGGTGGGTTGCGAAAAGGGTTTATGGGCCATAGCTGGTACAACTACTTACGATACATGTTCGAAGTACGCTCGCCCTGGGGAGCCCAGGTGAATCTTTCATCCGTTCGCATTTACTATAAATTCTCTCTCGTTTCCACGAATATTGGATCGTAAAAGTCGTTTGCAAGGTTCTTTTTTTTTGTGTACGATGTACCTACCTATTTTTGTGCTGTCGTAATGGAAAGAAGGTGGCTGTATGGCTGGGGAAGTCAGTGCAATTCATTGATATAAGAATTTGTTCCTTTGAAATCGCTTGGGCTTTCTCAGCACAAAAAAATGGGGGAGAGAGGCAAAAAAGATAAATATTTTTCCGGATTTTGTATCTCCAATAAATGGAATTCTCGTTTGTTCGCATTTTTTTCTGATACCGCAGATGCTTTTCGAACCATACCTACCTAATGCAGGGGGTAGATGATTCAGCTTTGATTTTCTGCTTTGCGGTTCTGCGTTATTTTTTGCAAATAGATATTCTCAGCAATTAGGAGAGCTCCATGGAATCCGCTTACAAATTACATTTGACAATATGCAAAGATGATGAATCTGTTCTTAGTGTTCCCGAATGAGTACAGTAGTATTTCCGCAAAACCGCATTTGCCTTTGTAAGTGCATTACAAGCCTGTAATGAACTGTAATTGAATTTTACAATAAGTTGACAATTGTTAAAAATAAAACTAGGAAAAATTAAAATAATCATCAGATTTTTCGGGTGGTTTGCTTGAAAACTGTAGGCCAAGTGGCTTTGTGGTTAGTGTGTTGAACTACCAAGCGTGTGGTCCCAACTCCCAAAGGAAAGAAAAACCGAATAAGACGGTAGGCCGAAGACAGAAACTGGGAATATTTTCTAAAATTCTTATACTAATAATTTAGTTTTCAACATTTATTGCTATAAATTCATTTACACGTTGTTTGTTTTTAAAATAAAATCCCTGTGATACTAGTTTATATAAGATTCTTGCCTGATATTTTTTGTTATTTACTTGTATAGTGTTTATGTTAAATGTATAAATTGTATTCCTTTATTTAAAAAATATGGTTAAAGCATTCTAGAATGATGTAAAATGTAGTATCAGCCCAATAAAAGAAAAAAATCCCCAGAAGAAGTTGAAAAAACATCAACGAAACGTCGGGAAAAGAATAAAATGCAGTTTAAGTCGCTTCTAACGACGGTGAAGGTACCGATGAAACAAGGTCGTTATAATTGGCAGTCGCTATATCCGACTGCCTTTCACAAATATTCAGGAATAAATAAAAGAAAATCACATAAAATACTAAAATTGTTGTTAAAGACGCGTAAACCACAACTAATTTAAAAGCACTGCCATAATATTTAACAGAAACCTTTTTTTGATTTTATCTCATTCCGTTGTTATAACCGATGACATTTCGACATTATGTGATATACGACGAGTCGACAATGGTTGAATAGCTTAAAATATAATGAACCAACCAAATGAAAGGAAAGTGGACGTTATAAGCAACTGGTCGTTATAAGCGAGGTCGTTATCAGTGACTTCCATTGTAGTTTTATTTTGAGTAAGCTCAAATATAACTACTTCAATTTATAAAATACCTGGGTTGGTCACCACTTAATAAGAAAATAAGTTATTAAAATACTTCTCCCCAGGCCATTAATTCACAGAGAGGAAAATAAAGAGGGGACATTCATGCAAAATTTGGGAGGAAAATCGGGTAGGTGCGCGAAAGCCGACCGTCTAGTTTGGATAGTCTTTGTCCCAGAGTCTGGAAAAATACAAATTAAGATTTTTAGCACAGCGCCACCTCTCGCTAATGTCTGACAAACATCCGAAACTTTATTTGTCATGAAAGAGCTTCTTAATTAGACGTTTGGACTGCTCATTAAATTGTTGATTCCTTCTATTCGTCCAATAAATAATAGACTCTCACAAAACGAATGGTTGTATCAATTAGGGACTTACTGCGCTACTGCCTCCCAACATCAAGCTACTGCACTTTTGGAATATGTACGAGTAACTTTTTTTTTGTTTATAAAAAGTGTCTTCTAGTCCGTACCTATATATTCAAAAAGAAAGAAGTAAAACCTGGTATCACTTAAATGCAAAGTTAGTGGAATGTAGCCGGCTGGCATTCAAGAAATGAAATGACCTGCAGGAATACACTAATCCCTCACAGTTCAACACTCAATAGGTGTGAGTCAAGAGACATATTAAGGTTATGCACAAACGATTTTTAAAACATTAAAGCAAATAAAGCAGAAAATACCAATAAAACTCTAAATCTACTGCGGAAAGTTTGAGTTTGAGTCCACTGCCCTTTTTAGAAAAATCTACTACAAAAATTAATACCCCAAGTCCGAACCCTGCGACAGTTCCAATTCTTTCAATTTCTGAGGTCTTTGGGCACAGGTCTTAAGTCGACTAGATTGGTCAGGACTATAGTTGTAACCTGAACGCAAAGCCTAGATTGGTCGGAAACGTCACTTTTTCTACGTCAGCCATAATATTCTGACTTAGTACTTCGTCACGAATTTCTTGACCAAATTTGTCGGCTACCCCTCCATAAATGTCAACTGACACATCTGCCCATGTGACCGATCTGGGACAATCAAAACTGAGATACATCAAGTCAGTCAGCTTTCAGACTTACTAAACAAGATAGTCCCCATTGCTGTGATTTTTGTGTCAGTTAGGTTTTGGACATGGGCAGCTAGCCTGGCGGTGGTCGGTGGAAGCTGAATGATGAAACATTTCTCTGATTACGCATCATTGCGACTGCTATGGTTTTCATGAAGGACAAAAATTGCTTTTCCTATGCTTGGAAGCAAAATATTATTAGGTTCGTTCGTGTACTTTCAGCATAGAAAAATGAAAAATGTCAAATCTCAAAAGTCGAGAGAGATTTCTCTCAATTTCAAGATTAATAAGTGACCGGTTTTCCTACAAAAAGTTTAAGAAATATCATTTTGACATTTTCATTTGGCTCTGAAGTACATTGTTCACTTGTTGAGCATCTTTCTCTTTAATTCTATTAAACTTGCAATTTTGAATGGGCTAATATGTTCTAGGCGAACATTCAACTATAATTTCTGACTCCGACGTCGTTGAAGACGAAAATAAATAGAGTTTGACTTGTCAAACTTTTGAGCTGTCACTTAGTTCCTAGTTTTCATATTTTCATTTTTCAGTAAGCCGAAATTCGGCGAGTAAAATAGAAAAAATGAAAGAGGGGAAATGGATTTCTCTCTCATTCTTTTAAATTTTCTCAGTACGTGGTCGCGTTTGCACAGTATCTTAGCAAATTTTTAATAATTTACGTTTGATAAAAAGTCTTCACGAACTAACCTATTATTTTATAGCGCGCTGTCGCGTATTGTTAAAAAAACGTATTTTAAAATATTTTGTTAACTATTTTTATGTGTATTTTCCCCAAAATTATGCAAAAAAAGCAGTGAATGTAGATCTTTTCTTAAACGACAGTGGACTTCTGGCGAAAATGTAACTGTGATCGACGTATAAGTTCATGGCAATGACTTTTGAATGACTGTACGTGTAGATTTGAAAAGGTTGCAAGTTTTTCTGACATTAACACTAATGACTTATCATTATCTAGCTCTAGAGTTCCCCAAAGTCAAATCCAACAAACGATGGTTGAACACATTGTCCACAACGATTAATAAGTTATTGGGTTGGCGCATTTGCGGTCAGCAGGTGTGGTTAGTAGCCGGATAAGAGCCGCAACTCTACAATCCGTATTTAGGAATTCGCAGTTAAAGCATAAGTTAAACATCAAGCAATATGCTGTAAGGTTGCCCATGCCAGGATGTATAGAAATGTATGTAATGTGTATGCATTTTAGGACGATTTGGAATCCGTTTACTCGGTAATGCTGTTTTGGGGGAATGCGGTGGTTGGACAGATTTAATTTGCATATAGATGACGTTAATTTAATTAATTACAGATCAGTTAGAGGTATGTTAAACTGACTGACGTACAATGTAATTGCATTTGAAAGCCCTACTTAAAGAGACATTTCGAAATATAGCACTGAAACAGCAGTAGAAGAAATTAAACATACAATGTACAATGTACATATTTTGAAAAAGTGTGTCATAACATGTTTAGATATTTATTTTATTTTATTTATTTATTTATTTATTTATTTATTTATTATTAAGGTAAAAGGGGGTCCACTATTTTTTGTCGTACCGATTGCGGCATTATTTTAGAACCGAAATTTACAAAATATACACCAAATGAAAGTTAAGGTTCAGCAGTTGTATTTTCGCTTAAATCTTTTGTCATGATTGGTAAATTAACTGATTTGCTGATTTAAATATCTAAATAATAGAAAAATAAATAGATTTGTTGCTTGTTGATTGGTTGCTGCTAAATAAAAATAAAACATGCATTTTTATTAAGAAATGCTCAGTTCCATTAAAATGACGTCAGGGTTATTGCATTTTCTAAGAGTTAAGCATTTTATTAATTTTCATTGCAATAGCATTTCATACGTTTTAACAGTTGGACACAAAAATTGTTTAAATTTTGAGATTTGTTGCAAAAGCGTTATTAACTTCAAAGTTGAGTTTGTTTTTTAATCACTTTACCACAAGTCTTGATAAAAGTTTTTGTTAAATCATATTTTAAAATGGGTTGAAAAGTTCACTGCTCTGCGGAATAAAGGCAACTAGTTCAACGGTTAAGGGGCAAGGGTTAAACCGATAAATTTATAGCAGATGCCCTGGGAAGGTCACAGAACTTAATGCTCTTAAACCAATATTTGAGAAAGAAAATAGAGGAAGGCCGAAGAAAAACCACAGCTAGGTACTACTGACCGCCGCATTTGACTTTAAGCGAAGTCAAATCCATTTGTTACGTCACTGACTCAAGGTGCAGAAATTGAGGGGAATCAGTGCACGCACAATCCGCAGGAGACTACAGAACTTCAATCTCCCAGGAAGAGTCGCCAGGAAAGTTTCACTTCTAAGAGCTAGGAACGTAAGGTCCCAAAAAGAATTTGCTTTAAGCCATAGAATTTGGAACGGACCTGAAGGAGTGAAAAAATGGTGAAATATTCTGACGAAACAAAAATAAATTTGTTCTCCTCAAACTGGAACTCCAAAAATGTTTATTACTTTTTTCTTATTTATTTATAAAATACATAGATAACAATTTTTCATATATCTTAAATATTTTATTCATATAATTGTAAAAACAAATTGAAAAAAATATGAAAAATGTTCTCACACCTATTTTTTGACCAGATGTGTATTAGGCTGTATCGTAAATTTTTTTGGAGGAACTGAACGAAAGACCCCGCAAAAGTTGCATAGTGAATAGCTTATTACGAACAAAATTAACAAAAAGAAATCGAATCACTTAGCAAATGCCTTCTTGTGATTCCAAAGGTCAATTTTCATAGTAAATATTTTGTTTGAGCTCTTTTAACTTTTTCGCAACGTAAAAATAGGGTTAAAAGGCGTCTCCCTTTTTCTTATCAAAATGCTGTTTGTCCCCCTTAAACAAACCACTGTCCTCTTTATTTAGTATTCAATCACAAATTTAAAAAGAAACTTTCCTTAAATATTTTTAAAAAGATTTCTCCATTTGAAGCTCAAAATTATCTCAAAGTATGAAATTTATATTTAACTGATAGTATTCAAGTTCAAGTTTGTTTTTTTTTTTCTGATAAAAATAAGATAAAAGAAATGTGTAGGTACCTACACACAAATATGTGTCTAATGAAACTTATTTTTATTGAGAAACTTTTTCTTGGTGTAAAAATTTGCAAAAACATATTTTATCCCCCTTTTTGAATAATTGTCCCCCTAGAACCCTAGAAAACTCACAATGTCCCCCTTTTCGCCATTTTTATTCTGGTAACCCTATTTAAAAACATATCTTTAAACTCCTTTGTTTGGCTTAACTTTAACTTTAATTTAATAAATCTAGTCAATGAATAAAAATAATAAATTAAAAGAAACAAACATTTGTTCACTTCCTTTAAAAAACTTTAAGCGTCGGTAGAGCCCCGAAAGTCATGTCCAAATCAAAGAGAACTTTTTATACCCCCTCCGTTAAAAAATTCGAGACATTTTTTTAACGACGGGACAGCCTAATGTGTATGTGCCTCCATTAACTGATAAGGAATAAGATTTTAACTTCAAGTTTCTCCTCTTGGGCCACAGATTTTTTGAAAAGATTCTTATAATCGATAGCGGTCGAGCTGAGGATTATTGAAGATCAACTAACCTTCCTTATGGATAGGTGTATAGCAACCCATACATCATTCCTCACCTACCTTACATGACCGATGTCTATGTCTTATTTTGCGTTCGATTTTTGCCAATTGGTATTGCTTTATCATCAAACGCTTTAAATTTTAAATTTTAAATGCATCTTATAGCTGGAAAGGTTCAGAATGTTAGGCCTGAACGCATTTAAGCTCCACCGTCAACTCGAAACAATACTTCGGTGTGTTGCACTTAAAATTCAGTACAATTTTTTCCTTTAATCACTGTAAACCCATCATTATATTAATACGTAAATATCAAAAGTTTCCGTGCACTTTTAAAGTATTTATCATAAAATGGGAAGAATGAAACTTATATCATTCGAAAGGTACTGTGCCATAGATGTGCACAAACAAAAACTCGTAGGTATATGTCGCCATTAAGACTGGTAAAATGAGGTTAAGAATTTCCCATACAAAATGCTTAGCAGTTAATCGAAAGCATTTTGTTGCCATTCAATTTGTCGCCGTCATGTTTCCTAGTTACGAATTTAATCATCTTAGATTAGAGCCTGTTGGAGAGTCTCATTAACCCATAAAGGTATGCAATTTAATTACCCCTAAAAGTGAGCAATCATAAAATCTTATTTCAGGGGCATTGCAGAGTTATCTGCGATTACTATGAAAACGAGCATTCATGTTTTGCGCTTTTCCAATCTTTTTTCATAGCGGAAATGTATATGAATTAAGATTAAGCATATAAATAAATTAAAATAAATAATAAATAAGTTATGTAAAAAACAAGTTAACTTTCGTTACTTTATCTACAGAAAAAATTGGCGAATTTCGACCACGGGCGGTACTAAGTGCAATCAAATAGTTTGATAATTGTCATCAGAAATAGCATAGCTGCCACATTTCACTTCGTAGCGGTATGGAAGGTATATTTCAGCATACCCCCCTAAAATGTCCTCAAAATCGGACAAATATTTGCCTTCAATTTACCAGTCTACATCCCTGCCAAACAGAAAACACCCCTTCCACTTGGAAGAACAAGAACAGGTAGACAATTTATGAGTTCATTCAAATCCCTCCAACTTTAGAAAACAAATAATCACTTTCCTAAGACGGAAAAGATTCCAGCAGCAAATAATCGAAAAGATCACAACCCCAATTAGGATTACACCCACCGTTCTCCAGCGCGCCGTAAATTGTCGCAATAACTCACTCTTAGTCAGTCTTAAACACGTAGTAATTATTATTTTAATAAAACTTTTCCACGGGATTTCCCCCAACCCCATACACTGTGTCTCGGGCAAGAGGAGCGAGGAGCGACTCAACTGCATTTTTATTCTACCGACAATTAAGGGACTAAGGAGCATCATTTAAATGCCAGCAGCAGCAGCAGCCAAGCATAAAAAAAATATATATAAAACGAGCGCCAAAGGAAAAGTTTAACGACTTTCGAGGCAAAGGACCGTAAATATTAGCTAGTCAGTCTATTTATATTTTGCAGTGTACCTATATTTTGTGTTTTTTTTTAAATTAAAATTCTTTACATCGTTGAACTTTCGCTGAAAATTGTGTGCCTAGGCGGGCATTCGGGTCTTCTTCACCTTTTAACTTTTAATTAACCAACGGACACCTTCATTTTTTTTTTCGGCGGGAGCGGAGGGAGAATAAAAGTATGTTTGTGTATACCCATCCCTCGCAGTCCATTTCATTAAACTTTCCACGTATACCAGCTTGGGGAGAAGGCTCTGTCATTAAGCAAATGAACCCAAAAAGGATCTGTTGCTTTGTCTAGAGAATATTCTACACTGTTATTGGGATACGATACAGGATGGTCTCAACGAGAGGAGTCGCTCAATTTGGTGGCGCACTTTGGGGAAATCCCTGGATATCTTTCATTTGACGGCTGTCAGATGGAAAACGAAAAGGACCGCCACCGACCGTTGTCCGTTGAAACGAACTTAAATTATAATTAAGTAGGAAATTAATAAATGGCCAATTTATAGCCGGTGAATGGGGTAAGAGGAACTGGTTGAGTGTGTCATTGTCATTAGCATTCCCATACCCGAATTATCTCCTAATTGACATCGGTCTCATTACCCAAACTGAAGCTGACATTTGCGCTGAGCAGAGGAGCATGCAACTTGGGTCATTACCAGCGCTCTGCGTTATCCCGTTGACGTTAATCCGTTGTGTGCCCGTATTATTCAATTTGGGAGGACCATTTTTTATTGTGGCAGCCAGAGATAATGGGAGTTTGCCAAATATATTACAACTAATTATTCCGGATCGGAACTCGTGACGAGAGACATTGAGAGCATTAGGGACAGGGATGGGGATCCATGCCAAGTTCGAATTTCTTATCAGACAAAACACATCATTAACCAGGAGGTCATGCAGCAGCGCCAGCTGAAGTCTTTTAATAGTCCAAGATTAATCCATCCCATCAACAAGAACCATTTGTATTGTTTTCTCTGGCAGCAGCAGGGGGTTGGTATTTCACTCCACCACGCATCCAGTCGCCTTGGGAAAAATTGCTGCCATTATTTGCTCATGAAGGAACAGGAAATTGGTCCTTATTGACCTTTGCCGATTATAGGCGGAGGTATGTATGGGGCTGCGGAAATGTGATATACCGAAAGGTGTTTTGTTGTTGTCGGAAAAATATTATTAGTTAATCTATATTTGGACGGGTTTTTTTTTCGAACTTCCTTGGAAACGATATTTACTAACGTTGCTGGTGCCTCCAGGAAAGAATCAGTTACGGGTTTGCACGCTGAAAGTCGTATTGAGTTGAATCGTGGAGTTGTTGGTGTTTCACAAAAACCGACCGTTTCCATGGGGGCTATAAAGCGCTGGTGAATGACGAATGTTCCCCTTCGTTTGAATGGTTTTCGAAAAAAAGGCGATTCGATTTCGTAGTCCTTTGGAAATAATTTCAGAATCTTTTTTCATTGGTCGTCTTATATCCGTAGATCTGTTAAAGATGTTTTAATCACTTAAGGAATTGTATTTTTTATTAAGACGAATTGCGCCCATTTTTACATTTTGGCACATTTGTCCGGGTCAATTAGAAATGGCCGCACTGAATTCAGCTTTTGACACTCAATAGACAGCTAAAAGCTGTCTGACGCGTATAAGATCTGATGCTAGCTAAAGGCCTCGTCAGACAGAGCGCGTTTTCAACGCTTCGTTGAATTCACCGCGGCGGTTGAACGCGGCCGTGAAACGCGGGGTTGTGAAAAATTACAGATTATTTTATGACGCGGCGCGTTTCAAATAATTTTTCATGATTTTACCCATGTTTGTACGTTATGTGTGAGAATCATATGCAAATGCAGTTTTAAAGACTGAGATATGGGAGGAAATATCAAAAGAATTTTTCCTTTTGTAAATTTCGTGTACCTAAATCCTTTTTCTTTTAAGGGAATTACATATCACGGCAAAAAAAGCAATAATTCTTCCTCCGAGCTCCTTGACATTTATTAAAACAATGAAAACCAAGAATCATGGACATTAATGAGATCTTTCTGTTTGACGTCCTCTAACTCGGCGGCGGTTAGAACATTGCGTCAAAATAATCTTACCGCCGCGTAAATTAATCTCACCGCGGCGTTAATAACGCGTTCTGTTTGACGAAGCCTTAAGTTAATGTTAAAGCAGTCTTTCTTTTCGCTGATTTTATTAAGTCCGATATGCCCGGTCGCAGAAGCTATATAGAAAAGCTTGTTCTAATATAAACGGCACCTAAAAACGACACCTTTTTCACTGGCAATCGATTTCAACGAAAAAGGTTTCAAAAGAAGCAGTAACGAATTTAAATAAATACCGAAAATATTCGTCGATCTGTAAAAATGAACCTAAAATTATGCAATTTAAACTGCTTCTTTAAGGTTTTTAAAGAGAAGATTGGCTAGGTATATTCAAAAACCTAGATATCTTTATTGCCGATTTTTCATAAGTCAGATAGCCAATCAAAAATGGGTAAACTGTCAGATAAAACATAAACCCATTTTTCAAAAGCAGCTATTCGAAGGATATTACAGCTAACTGCCTCATAAAGTTATCTGCCCGTTTTTGAGACGGATAAAATATAAATCTCTAGTTAAAGTAGGCAAACTGTAAAATTTGAAAATTTCATTTTACAAAGATATGTTCATAAGACTGGTACGCAGTTCACGTGAAATCCAATTTTTCATACAAATTTTTCACTGCGAAATGTCAAACTGAACTTTCCAAATGAAAATTTCACAGGCAGTAGGTACGCTGTTCAAGTGAAAAATAGTTGTTCCAAAAGTGATTTGTAGATGGCGTTACTTAAGCAATTTCACTTGGCTTTTATTGTCCGTCGCATTAAATTTTTGACATTTCGGCGTGAAACCAGGGTTACCAGAAGTTAATTGGCGTTAGGCGCCCAAACTTTGAAAAAGTAGTATAGCCCAATATCGTTGCCCTGAATGTAGCCCAAATAACGTTTAAAATAAAACTCGAAAAACTGTCAAATCCAAATATCATGCAAAAGAAATTGGTTTACGTGCAAGTTGGCAGACTATACGTTGTCACATGAAGGCAAAAGTGCTGCCAAATTTAAAAAAATGCGGGTTAGTTGGAAATTCTTTTTTTTTAAGTTTTGTGAAGGAAAAAAAATATAGCCCAAAATACGATAAAGTGCCCAATCTGGCAAAACTGCGTGAAACAGCACTTTTGGAGAGGAGTGAAAATTTCACTTCACTCGAACAGCGTACCAGCCTATATTGTAGAAATGGAATTGTTCGATATTATTGACGATATAATTATTGGAAAAGAGGAATAAGCAAACAATTACTTCAACCTTAAGGAAACAAATAGTGGAAAGAACGAGACCTAACCATTATGGACAATTTTTTTATATAGTTTTTGATGATTTCTTGCCGCTTTTTATCCATTTTTTTAATGCGCTGTTCACGAAAGGTTGTCTCTCTCTCTCTCTACCTGTCATCGGCGGCTGACATGAGCTGTCATCTTTTTCTTCTTTTTGGCTGTCACTTTTTTTTACACACAGTCAAGGAACACGTGAATTATATATGCCTGCATTTTGTGTTCTCCAATTATAATGTAATATAATAAAGTATTATTTATGGATTTTGACTAATATACTTTTATTTTACATACATAGAGCTTTAGCTTAGTACGCTGCTCGAGCTAAACTAAATTTTAGCTGCTCTCTAACTTTTCTCTTTAAACATCAGCTGAAATCCTAGCTAAATTTGAGACGGAATCAGTTTTTTTTATTTTCTATAGTCTTTTGAAACACTCGCGTTTCTGAAGAGGTAGAATTAACAGACCTCTCCCGCTTTTAAGCAAATAATGTTGTTGTGGTTTTCCATTGTAAATTTAACATTTTTGCCACTAAAACTAAAACGGTTAATGATAGACGTCAAGCATGATTATCTTCTATGCTTAAACACAGAATATTGTCAGTCAATCTGTCTCACTCACACCACTTTACTACCTTCAAATAGTTATCTATAGCTCTTATTTAATAATTGAAAAATCAAAGCTATATCTAGAAGATAAAAGGTCTGTTCCTTTACTTTTGTAGTAAAACGGAAAAGACTGTCAAAATTACAGTGAAGGGGATAAATTCTCTCTCAGAGAGGGAAACTTATGCAAAAGTTAAGGGTTAAGGGACGCTTATGTAGTAACCTGTGAAAAATAACAGATAGTTCATAAAACCCAAATGCCAAATAGAACAATAAATTCAAATCAGCTGTCAATTTTCAGGCGACTGACAGTTTTTTCAATTCTTACGCAAAGAAATTTGTTGAGTAAAAACTAGTAAGAGGGGAAATATCTTGCTCTCTCGAAGCCGCTCTCTTTTACGACTTTTTCGAGTAGCGGAACGACAATTGAGTAAAATGCGTAAGAATTCGTAAAAATTCGTAAGATTTAAAAGTAAAGGAACAGACCTACTGTATCAAATCTTTGTGAAATCAAATGGATCACTTCACGCTTGAATAACGCTTTGAAATATTGCAACTTATTCCCACTTCCAACAGTGCGTGCTGTATTTATTGCGTGTAATTTTTGAAAAGAAATTTCGGTCGAAATAATGCACCATCAACAACGCTCTATGTCGCACATTTGATTGACATGCAAATCGATAACATAAGTTATTTTGCGTTGTCCTTTGCGCGACTGTTTGATGTGGTTTAACGCCGGTGGCATTAATGGCCAATTTTTCTTCGAAAATGAAGATGCCAACATTTTGTATTACTTTCTGGAGGGCGCTAGTAACATGGACATGATAAATGTGATATTTTTTTTAAAATCAGAAATTGATGAATTGGAATTGGACTGCTTTTGGTAACAGTGGAATGACATTACGTGCTTCATAAGCGCTCAAAGTTAAATAACCAAATATTTATCGATTTTGCTGATGGTGCCTCTGTATTTTGTTTGTGACGTTTAGGCAACGTTCAGCATTGACATTTTGACCAAAATCAAACAGTACTCGTTGCGCTTTTCGTAAAATAGAGCTACGAGTCATCGAAAATGTATTGCGAAATTGGTTTAACAGGATGAGAGACTACCTTAAAGTGTTTATTCCATATAAATAATCGGAAGGTTTACTGCTTTTTAACAAAGTTTAAGAAATAATGCGTGCTTTGGCTGCTATAGGTTTCAAATAAATTTGTTTCTGTTTACAAGAAACGTAAACGGCTAGCACACAGAAAAATTGTGTTAAAAGATATACTTTTATGGGTTAGCTTTAAGGCATAACTTTCCTTTTACATTTCCCTAAACCCTGTGTCTGCTCGGTGTAAATTTAGGGTGATCTATACATTTTTAACTTAAAGGACTGAAGTAGATTCGTTTGTGTAGCATAGGTAGTCCAAAGTATCTGCAAATTTTTGTTATATATTTTCCGATTTATCATCAACTAATGCCTCGATTTTAGTGTCGACTGTAAAAAGTCTAGTTGGATATTAAAATCAATATCATCGGATACGCATTAAATTATTTAAAATGCACACCGATGCAGTTTGCACCAATTTCAGTTTAACTCGCTTTAGTCCTAGAGAAAAGTCATTAAATACCGACTGCAATTAAGCTATTGACCAAACGAAAATTCATATGTCCTATCGAAAGACAAACACAAACTGTTTATTTATGAACTATTATCCAAAATAATATCTACATTCGAAAATGCTTCACATGACACGAGTAACTTGAGATATACTTCTGGATATGGATACGCCCAGAATATATCTGCTCATTGAGTGTCGGTATTAGATTGCGTACCATTTCAAATATCGCCTTAAGCACACTTAAAACTACACAACTTCTTGTGCAGAAATCTCGGCACTGTCATAACATCATCGTCAGGATAAGCTTGCTAAAGGGTGCCAAAATCCGACTTGTTTATGCTGATGACAGCAATGACTGTAACAATTCCCAAGATGCATCTCATGCATATTACAGCAAACAAATTGCACCACTTACCATTTAATTTTACGACACTTTTCAAACATTTATTAGAGCACTATTATAGGAGTGAATGGAATCTGACCCCGCACGGTTATTCACGTGAATTCAAAAGTTTTCACTCGCTTCCAAGAGTGACTGGGATGTGGGGTCCTGCAGCAGTTGAAAGTTGTGCGGAAACAGTCATCAAGAGAACAAAAAAAAAAAAAAAACTTTTGCTGTTATTACACATTTTGTGACACCTTATCCTTGATGGGAGTTATTTTGTGCTGTTGCTGTTCCCATCGATGGTGCACAATAATTCGAAAAATTCGTATATCCTCCAGTGCTATTTGCAGTCGCACCAACAAGTAAATTTATTGAGTGCATGGCAATAGCATTTAAGTGGCCGGTTATGGGGTTTTTCGTGGATTTTAATTTCTGTTCCCATATCCCGCGGAAAATCATTTTACGTAAAATAGCCATTGCTATACCTATAACCTTTTTCATTTATACATAAATATAAAAAGGACGTAGTTGGGAAAATTAAAAAATCAGAGCATGATTTCGATTGAAAATATAAAAAGTCAGGTTCCTTTTAACAGGTGTCAGGTAGGAATTTCAAAGAAAAAATGAGCAAATGAACTTTGCAGTTGAAAATGCAAATTGGCGGCTCTGGGCCAGGTAAACAACTTTGAGTGGCTTCTGAGAATCGTTGCGATGCGAAGTACATATTTTAAATTTAATTTTGAAAATGGGATAAATAATTTTTAATGGTGACCAAGGTGGCAAACTGCTCTGTCGTTTCTTGGACCTCGCCCTTAGCGATGTGAAGAAGTTTTGTCAAGATGGTTATTAAAAGTTTTGGAAAGGAAAAATGGAATTATGTAGGTATATCGATAGATTGTACATTTTGTTAAGTAAAAAAAAATGTTTCTAAATATTATAGTTTTCATTAGCAAGTAGCAAGGTCGGACAGCTGGCTTACTTGATGGTTCTTCGTTTTAATTGGCCTAGAACAATCACATGACCAGTTTTTTTTCAGTTGATGAAGTGGTAGCCGACGAATCTAGTCAAGAATTTATTAAGTTGATAGCTCGTACATGGGGCTGACGTAGGAAAAGTGGCCTTACCGACTGAAGCTAGTTTTTGGTTACATCTAGTCGAGACCATTCTGGTCGATTAAAGGCCGAATTTTCAAATAAATCGACTGATTGCTATGCTAACTAACGATTAAATTTGTTTCACTTTTAAGGTCTGTTCCTTTACTTTTAAATCTTACGAATTTTTACGAAGTCTTACGCATTTAGCTCAATTGTCGTTCCGCTACTCGAAAAAGTCGTAAAAGAGAGCGGCTTCGAGAGAGCAAGATATTTCCCCTCTTACTAGTTTTTACTCAACAAATTTCTTTGCGTAAGAATTCAAACATCTGTCAGTTGCCTGAAAATTTACAGCTGATTTGAATTTGTTGTTCTATTTAGCATTTGGGTGGAATATTCGCATCTGTCATTTTTCACAGGTTACTACAAAAGCGTTCCTTAACTTTTGCGTAAGTTTCCCTTTTTGAGAGAGGATTCATCCCCTCCACAGGCATTTTGACAGTCTTTTCCATTTTTACTACAAAATTAAAGGAACAGACCTAGTGTTCTCTTTCTTATTTGAGTGCAAAAAGTACTGTCAATGTCAAAGTGACTTTTAAATTAGAAAGTAACCGTATACATATACAAACAGTTTCTTGTGTCGCTAATTTAGGTCCGTAGGACGTAGGTCGCAGTGTCAGCCATTGGACAGGGAATAATTTAAAAAAAAACTATGAAAGAGACTGTCAGTTCCGGGGAAAAAGAGGGATTGCCTACAAGCTGAATTTGACCTTCGATGTAGCCCAGGTTGAATTCAAGTATTTGTGCCTGTGTTAATCAAAGGGGAATTACACATACCTGAAAAAAAAAACAGCCTACACTTCACCTTGCTTCCGCCATTTTGCATTTTCAAACGTATTCACAGACAGTAAAATTGAGAGAGAGAGGGAGGGGCCGTTATTGAAAAAATATGCGGGTGAAATCGGGGAGACAGACGTAGGAAAGCTGACAGTCTATTTCATACTTAGTTTATGTCCTCCAACTTATAGGCAAAAACAGAAGTATCCTCACAGATGATAGTTACGGGTTAGTAAATTTTTTTTAATTGAAAAATGGTCGAATTTAGGCTTTTGGGAACCCATTCAGGAGGTTAAAATGGTGTGCTTATTCGAGTGCTTTGGGAAGTGCTAAAAATTATATACAACAACTGAAAGAGTGGCTTCATTATTGACTCGCATCCTCCTTGACATGCCATTCACTATAGAAGGAATACGTGGTTCTAGCTCCAGAGCTGTTGCGTTTTCTAATAGCCTTGCATATAAACGCAGAACTGTTTTACTTGTTTGCCAGTAGGTATAGATTCACACTGAAAAGACTCGAAGCTCTGAAAGAGTCTATCAGATAAGCAAAGACAAAGAAGCTTCAATATTGTCTTAATTTAGCGGATATGATCTAGTGTAATATTTACTCACGAAATAAACAGTATAAACCTCTTAATCCCAACCGATTTTAAATTTACTGTGTCATACCTATCTTTGTGCATCAGACTGAAAGTTCATTAAGGTACTTTCTTGCTCCGGGCAGGTGTGTGAATAAAAATTACAGTGCGTTCGGCAATCCATTACTAATTGGCAAGAACAAAAGTGAGCCAAGTAAAGCCTAGTTCTTCAAAATTAAGCTGAGCTAAATTTAAGCGAATCCCTTTAGCAAAGTGGTACGCAGCTCGAGCTAAAAATCTGTCAAAATTGAGCTTGAATGAAATGTCCCGACCCATTAAATGGGTACGCTTAATTTTGACAGATTGCTCTGCTCTGTTGTTTTGTTATATTTAAAAATATTAGTGATTTTAATGAATACCTCGACGAGGAGTAGGTACCAGGAGCTAGAGTCTTTCATTGAAATGATAGAAAAGACCTCGGAAAAAGTTGACGATGCTGGATGGAGCAACATCTATCGATACAGAGTGATTTTGAATCAAGGAGAGTTATTTTCAAAGAACAACTGTTTTTTCCGACCCTTATCCACAGACCACAGCGTTCTCTATGTCAAAATTTAGCTAGGAGTTTAACTGATGTTTGGAGAGAAAAGTTGGAGAGCAGCCTAACTTTTGTTTAACTAGAACAGCGTACTAAGCTTCACGTGAAGATTTCACTAGGCACTGGTACGCTGTTCGAGTGTTACTCCTCTCCAAAAAGTACTGTGAAATTGAAAGTGAAATTTTCACGCCGAAATGTTAAAAATTTAATGCAACGGGCAATAAATGCCAAGTGAAATAGCTTAAGTAACGCCCCCTACAAATCACTTTTTGAACAACTATTTTTCACTCGAACAGCGTACTGCCTGGTGAAATTTTCATGTGGAAAGCTCATTTTGACATTTCGCAGTGAAAAATTTGTATGAAAAATTGAATTTCACTTGAACTGCGTATCAGCCTTAAGCTTTTGCTGTCAAGACACTTCCACTTGGGATAAATACCTAGTGTGAAATGTCGAGTAGAAAGTAGTTAATGTAATTGCGTGTTGAAAATCCTACTTTGCTGTGCTTTGCTTAGGGGCCTTTTATAGCGATAGGTAAAATGCAACCGAAAAAAAATTCTTTTGCTATTTTTAACCACTTAAATTTAATTGTTGAACTCAATCTTGGTCTTAGAATGTTGTTAAAAAAAGGTTCAAATGTTAAAAAAAGCAAAAGAATTTGTTTCGGGTGCATTTTTCATGCCGCTATAACTGCACCTATAGACAAAAGCTCAAACAGGCCTATAGACATAATTCCCCTGGATAGAAATAACCAGGTAAGGTTTCAATCGGTTAAAATATTTTGAACCATATATCGTATGCTAATACGAGAGCAGATGGGGTTTATTTTATGAAATGAATTTAAATAAGAAAAGTGATGAATTATCCACCAATCAAAAATTTGTTAATTTTTCTACTTTTTTTCTGTTACATTTCCTTCAAATATTTAAGATTCCTTTATGTAAGGGTGCCTATAATTATAATACGCCCCGTTGTGCGCTTCATTGTACATTTTAATAGCACAACTTACTGCGAAACTTGTTGCCTGCTTGCGTACCTTTAGACACACAGGTAAGTCGCGACTTGCTGTACCGAAAATAAAGTTTTTCCCAAGCGCCATAAAGTTTTGGTAAACCATTTTAAAAGCAGCTGCCCCTGCTATCAAAGTGAAATAAAGTAAAAACTATACTTAAACTTTCGCCAACCACGCAATGCTTCGCTTTTATGACAACGCGTAGGATATACGAGGTATAAAGTCGAAAAGTCTATCCAAGTATGGCAAACACCCGACCGTGAAATGCAACATTCAGATTTGGACATAAATCGCGTGAAACGCTATTACCCACTGACACCGCTATAAAAGTCGAAATGAATCCGTTTCTGAAAAAATCCCCCAATCGCACATAAAACGCATTGAGGTGGAAAATTAATTCCACCGCAGTATGCACGTAAATGTCATTCCACTTTCATATATAGTTTTATGGCCAACAAAAACTAGTAATGCGCCCAAAGTTACACAATTAACCTTTCAGTTCACACCCCAATTGACCTTTCCCACACTTGTCACGACTACTCAAAATTGAAACAACGAGCACACAAAACGCGCGCGGATGGGCAATTCAAACATAATGCCACGCACGATAGCCCCCAGACAGCCGCAACCCTTTCCCCAAACAGAAGGATCTCTCCCGGCCGAATGAGTGACAAGCAAAGTGCATTACATATCGGGGTACCGTACCGATGCCAATCTTAAGCACGTTCAGCCTTTGAGCTAAAGTCGGTAATCTCGTTGTACGGAATTGATACCTTTGTGCGTCGTGTCGGGAATACATTATGACACGTGTTCAGTGTAACAAAGGGCATCAATCACGACCACTGAAGTCACGTCCAAAGAGTAAATACCAAAAACCCCTTCAACACCAAGTAAATATACGCCTCCCAATAAGAAATCGTTCCAAAACGTTCATGCGGCCGGAACGGGAAAACTTTTAATCGCAAAACTTGGGCCGTTAAAACAATTTAAATGGTCTTGTTCAAACATTTTTGGGACGCATCAATCAGTTCGACCCAACTGTTACAATTTTATATTTTCTGACCTTTCGCACGCACTATTCAAGTGGGCAAACATCTTACCTTCGGTCAACACTCTTGGCAAAAACTTAAAGGTTCGCCAAGAGCTCCATGTCTCCGTTCACCCACACCGCTCCGACCAGAATGCCTGTAAACTGTGTTACCAGTTGGAATGAACTTGTGTTAGCTTTTGTGCCGGTGACCTACTGCAAGTCGATTATGATGACCCACTTTGGCGGCTAGGGGAAGTTCATTTTCCATGCGCTGGGGAGTGAACCGTTTCGCTTTTATAGGGGTAGCTTTTGTGGATGATTCCCCCTATGTCAGTCGTAAAACGGATTACCAAGCTTGGGGCTATTCATTTCTAGTAGGACGTAGATATGTGTGACGTGTGAAGGTGTTCGTTTATAGGCATCAATTGAATTCCGTTGATTGCTTAACAGTGGTTCAATATGCTTCCTACTACATCCGGGGTCCATGACAAAGGTTGCCAGCAGCGAGAAAAAAAAGGACGAACGGCTAGAAGTGTTTGCAATGAATTGGTAATCATGACTATGGTCCATAACTGAAGCTCTTTGTGTGTGTTTGTGCAGCAGAATATGTGAATAGCCTTGCGATAATAGCAGTAGTTTAGTGGGAAGCTTTTACGAGTTGGCTTTCCCCTGATGATATACTATATGGGATTTATCAAATTTAAAATTCAAATCAGGATGTGATGCGAAAGCGACCGTCATCGGCAACGGCAGCATGGAGGGCTTGTAATTTTGTGGCCTGTGCTAGCCAGCATCAACTAAATGAATTGAGGTTTTGTTTTTAGAACGCATCCACTTAAGTGCATCTGATGGTATATTGGAGCGGACTTTGGAACTTTTGTTTTAAAAACAAGCAAGGTTAGGGAGTTGGGCTGGACTATGCTGGGGGTGTATTTTTTAAGTGCTATTTTTGAGTGCAAGTGAAATGGTTTTTTGTTTTGTATAACTTCATGCAGACAAATATAGGGGAGCTTAAGTTAATCTTGTTTTGAAATTCGGTGAATGGTATTTTAGGGTGTCCACTTTGGGGATAGTTTTTTTTTTAATTAATATGCAGAATCACTCAATTTGTCAGCTAGGTACAGGAAGGCTTACATTTCTATGGGTGATTGCGAATAAAAAGTATTTTGTGATAGCGAATGGATGAATGACTCATAAATTTTTAAAGAAAAGGATAGGTAAACACTTTAAAGGATTTTTGCGCTTACCGCTCACTAAATTATGACTTGACTAATCAGCTATAGTTCATAACGCAACCCTTCTCCTTAAGTGGCGCTACAGCTCACGGTTTACCAGCGAACAGCTTTCGGGTATACACTTCAAGTTGGTTAAGATCGTTTCTACTTTGGCAACCTTAACAGAGTTGGAATCGAAAACGCTGTCCTAGCCACTTTCAACATCCAATGCCCAAGTTTAGGGACTATGTCGCAGTCGTTGTATAGTTCATTCAACCCAACCCTTGTAGAGTTCTTATTGGTTTCATCTTCTTTGCACTGCTCTTTAACTAGCGGGTATTGTCAACCAATCAATTAAATGAAATATTCTTGCTTTTAGGTGAAAAGAGGTATTCCATCTCTTATTTTTCGGAATGCTTTTCTAAATAGGTAGTCAAGCTCCTTGCAAGTTGTAAGGTGTATGCATAATCGGTAAGTTTTACAGTTCTTGAAAAAATCACTTAATAGCCGGATCAGAAATCACACAAAAAAACTAGCACACCTAAAGGTCTTCTATATCTAAAGGGCCATAAACAGAATTTTCAATTTAAGTGCCCAATCGACTATTTCTTCGAATTCGATCGTTTTTGATGAACAAATTGTCAGTAAAAATAATAAACTAACAATGCATGTTTTACAGTGGCGCAGTGGGTTAGAGTTAGTGTGTTGGACTACTAAGCGAGGGGTCCCGGTTGAAATCCGGAAAGAACCAAATTACATCTTAAGGTTTTTTTTCCACTGCGCCACCTCTCGAACGTCTGACAAACTTTCGAGGATAAAACTGCCATGAAAGAGCTTCTCAATTAGTCGTTTGGACTCGGCGTAAAATTGTAGTTCCCTTCCATTCGTCCCAAGATGAAAACCCACACAAAACGAATGATTGTAAGAAGCTAGGCCTTGGGTCCCACAGACCTATCGCGCCAACTTTTAGCTCAGGGAATGGAGAAACGAATTGACTAGTAGTGCAAGTATCTTCGTTTTTAAGAATCTTTGAAGTCGAAATTGCAGCTATTCCTAAGCCCGTCGACAGCCAATTTGCCATAAGAACCCTAGGATCCAGTGTAATAACATCGAAAGCGGTGAAATACAGCCGCGTATTACTTTGCGATATAGCTGAAAAGTCTAACCTCACATTTTAGCTGGGCCCTTGGTCATTGCGCCATTCCATGTTACAGTGCATGGAACGCATTGGTCATATTTGCTTTGGATGGTCATTTAAGGCATTTGGTATTTATAACCAAATGTTGTAGTAGGGTAATGCTGTAAAGAAAAACAAAGCAACAAAAAGATTCGATGTGTACGACTTGTGACATCGTAAAGTCCGGGTCGGATCTCGACAGCCGAAATCAATTTGCGGATGAGATCGTCTGACCATTCGCCTTTAATCTGCTTTGTCGGTCTCTTATTCGCCCTGTTAGATTTTACTTCCTCCATAATCCTGGCATAGCTAGCCGCCTCGATTGAACTCCCCAAAGACATGTAGATGTGTGTTCCACAAAAAGAAAAGGAAACACACAAAAGAACTTAAAAAGGTGAAATAACAAACAAAATATACCTACACCAATAAAAAAATATACAATCAAACACCGATGACAACAAAATAATTAAAAAATGCCAGAAATGCCACAACGAAATTTCAATAAAGTGCATATGGCCATATAAACTTTATGCTGGCATTCGTGCTTATTGTCCCATTACACTATATGCCATTTTGGCATTTTTATTTGTCAAAATCAGCCTGGTCATATGTGGCATTTAGGTCATTATGGCATAAGAGATATGCCCATTACATTGGAGACGTTCAAGTATCTAGTTTAGTAAGTCTGACAGCTGATTGACTTGATGTATCTCAGTTTTGATTGGCCTACATGGCCAGCTGTGTCAGTTGACGTTTATGGAGGGGTAGCCGAAGAATCTAGTCAAGAAATACGTGACTGAGTTCTAAGTTGACAGTTCGCATATGTGGCTGACGTAGGAAAAGTGACGTTCCCGACCATTCTAGTTCTTGCGCTGAGGTCACATCTCTTCCAGACCAATCTAGTCGACTTAAGATAACTAAGTTTTTGAATGTGCCCATTGTATGACCATATTTTGACAGAAGAACTGTCAGAAATTGGCATTTTATGACCCCTTGGCATACCGTCTAATCAAACCAATACAAAAATTAATAGCATTTTGTGCACTTGCGAATATACTGCTAAAACAGGCATTGGCTTTGAAAGAGGATCGAGGAGTTTACGCACGCCAAGTTGGGGAGGTGCTCTCCAATTTCGCGCGGCACATAAAGTGAGTTCGTTCTCTGTTTCGCTGTCACTCAATGTCAAAGGCGAAAATTACGTCTATGACGGTGAGCTATTGTGAATACGTTCCACATGACCTTAGCTACCT
Organism: Cheilosia pagana; assembly: GCA_936431705.1. Lineage (NCBI taxonomy): Eukaryota > Metazoa > Arthropoda > Insecta > Diptera > Syrphidae > Cheilosia > Cheilosia pagana. Next base: position 115,214,905 of record OW386166.1, read on the forward strand.
CAGCTGTTGTATTTCAACCTTTTTTTAGCAGTTCACCGAGTCGTTTTATAGTCCCTTTAGTTAATCGTTCAATCTTATTCATCGTTAGAAACTAGACCGAATACCACCCTCATGCTTTTGCAGTACCTCCTTCGCTCTATGAGGGAGGACTTCTTTTTCTTTTTCGTAGCCCAAAGAAACACCATTTGGAAAGAATGGGTTTACTTTTGCAAGCCAAAGGCAAAGTCTTTAACTACTTGAAAACTAGAAGTCGTAGTTCGCGACGTTTTTGACCAGTCGCCGATGTTGAGAATCGCTTTATGATAATAGGATATGGCTGAATTCCAAAACGCAGTACCTACTGCTTAATCAAGCATTCCAAAACGCAGGCGGACTACTATAATGCAAAGCATATTTTTCTAAAACGCATTGTGAACGCATCAACTGCGCAAATAAAAGCAAACAGAGCATCGGGATCGTGAATGATTATGACGCAAATCACATTACAGTTTTAAACCGAAAAATAAAATGGATTCATCGCAGGAGTCGTAAGTAAAATAATAAATTTTGTAATAATTTGCCAATTTGACCTTGATTTGTACAAAGTTGTTAAAAAGCAGCACAAAAGCATTCAAAACCTGGGGTCGAATTACCACATCCGTTATCGAGTGAGTGAAATGCATACGTTATCGAATGATCGAGTAACTACATTGGTATGATCACATACGAACGGTCACGTATCGAATGCACATTTAAAATTGTACCAATTGTACTACCACAATTCTGCTACATTCATGGTTGATCGGTGACTAATGTCAAATGTGTTGTTTTTCTCTGAATGTTTCGAAAAGAAATTGGTGTATTTATAAATCCTTAAACATTTAATTGAGTATTTGCTGTATTTTTCATCTTCCAAATCAAAAGATGGTCATTGTGAGTCCATTTAACGAAAAGGCAATTCTTTGTCTTTACAAAACTCTGCGCACGTATAATCAAAGAAATTATAATTTCCTTGAAAGTTTTAGAGTGAATAAGAGTGCATTCATATTTAAAATGGACAAACTTTATTTTAGTGGAAGTAACACTACCGCCTCCCCAGTTTTATTGAAACTAGCTGCAACTTTGTCCTTACAAGAAAGTGGAGGATATCAATATTAAGTTGGTGTGTTTTAACTTATTCACTCATATATCAATTGTAAAAACATTGAACAAACGTTTTTTAGTTTGGTAACGATTATATATATCGGAATATGAAAATAAAAAAAATAAAAAATCTTTCATTTTCTCTACTGAAAATGCACCCACTCGACAGCAAAAACCCTACCTTATGAAAATATGCTCGATCACTGATGACAGAATACCAAAATTCGATACTCGATACTCGATCCCGTGTGCGATCATACCAAATCAACATTTATCAGTCACGTATGACTCGATAACTGATGTGGTAATTCGACCCCTGGCATCAGAAAAGCGTGTGCAATCACAATGCGCATTTTGTTGACGTTTTGGAATTCAGCCTATATTTTATTTAGTCGACCTTAGCATTCAGTTCCACCTTTTCCCACTTTGTTTCAATACGTGCGAACGGGCCACTGACTGCTCGCCAGGGTTCATTAGTGTTCCTTTCGACTTTGACGGAGCAGCGAGATTCCTCCTACACAGACGAATGTATGCCCCTACATGATGGGAAGCTTTAGATTCCATTAAGAGATGGTGTATATCGATCTGGAGTTCCCTGTGCGTCCCCATGCTTTGCCAGTCTGTGCGACTTGGCTCGCTTTTACTTTAGTATCTAATCAGTCATCATCCCCCACCAACAGTTCAATAACAACAAACCCCCGATTTCAACAAGTTGTAATAATGTATGTATACTTTATTATTTTAAGTTTAAAATCGAAACTCATAAATGTTCTTTTATTTTATACACATATACAATATACATTTCTAAATGTTCATAATGATATTGAGTGACAATTATTATAAATCTTTAAAAGATATTATTTGCTTGTTTATTGTTTTTTGAAAACATTTTGAGTTCTCAACGAGCGAATTCTGCTAGTTGAAAAGAATACTTAAACTGCTCCCGCCGTTAGATATATTGCACGCAATATTCGCATCGGAAAGCAAATGAAAAAAAACACACACGAAAAAGAAAAACGAATTAACAAAGAAACACTTATTAAACAGGTGTCGATGAAGGGTTAATTTTAACAATAACTATAGGGGTTACAATATTTTTGTTGTTTACTACTTGGAATGCTTTATGTAGTGTTCGAAGTTTTCTTTTAATGATAACAAGAGAAAGGGAAATAACAATTCATATTCGTTTATGATTTACAGTGCACACCAAACTATAATGAAAACAATTTCTATAAATTTTTTTATCTTAAATGCTACATCTAATAAAATAAAAAAACACGACAGCTCTACTGGCGGTAGGTTCCGCTTCTGGTCACTGGTGTTGTGTTGGTGTTTTTCTGTTTTTTATTGTAGGACTCGTCTCGTTGTGACACACTCAAGAATTGAAAATTGCTAATAGTATTGTCTTTGGATGTGTGACACAGAAAGATGAAAGACGACTGGAGTTCCCGCCGCTGTTCGTAAATAAATTGTTAAACTATTTTTTTCTTTTTTGTTTAGTTGTCGCAAAAAATCGCATTTAACTTGGCATTTTACACTGTAATTAAATTTATTCCGTTTGCTATAATTACACAATTTGTTTGTTTCTATTAATTATAGGCTAGGTTGGGTTGTTTTTTGTTTTTTGTTTTTTTGAATTAGAATTATCTTTTATTTTACAGCAACTTTAACAAGAAGAGGATGGTTGTTGGTTGGTGATGGAGGTTTTGCGGTGCGCTTAGTGGCGGGAGTCTCTTGGGTAGAATTCCGCGAGAATGGAAGCTGGGATTCGCTTAAGCATCTCCTTGGGGAAGATACGGAGCAACTGCCAGCCGATATCGAGTGACTCGAATACTGTGCGGTTTTCATAATTACCCTGAAAAGAAACAAGGACATTAGTTTTATATATGAATTGGAAAAAAATATGCAAAAGTACATTTCAAAGACATCCCACGGGTTTATATTAAGTTTATAAATAGATTCGGCCCTAGCGAGGTATCCGTCGGAACGGAAAATTCTCCGATTTTATACGATTCGGAGGATTTTTGCTTCGAGGTATTATTCGGAACATCTATTCGGAATATTTTTCCGACATTTTGTAACGCATATCGGCGAATGACGTTGAAGTGCAATGAAGTGCAGTTTTTTGTTAAAGTTTTGACAGCTAGGTTCCGATATCCTCCGACAGAAATTGATTGCGGAATTTGTTTACGATTTGGATTTGAGTTTCCGACAAGGTATGAGTTGCGGAGAATTTTCCGTTCCGACGGATATCTCACTAGGGCCGATTAGAACAATTATGTTTTTATCTGGCAGCAGTGTTCACTCGGGTTATTTCCCTTATATCTCTATCTCTTCTCTTCTTCTCTATCTCTTCTCCATCTCCACATATTATAAAACTGTAGAATAAAAAATACCTGACCGCGCATCACGCAGAAACTACTGGACGAATTTTGATGAAACTTGGCATAGTGATTGCTTATGTTCCGGGTCGGGCTTTAGGATACTTTTTAACCCGGAATATAACTTGGTTTTTATAAAATAGTCAAAAAACCCCGATATATGTAAGGAAAATTCTGTTAATACAGACCTAGCTCAGTAATGGCTTATCGGATTGAAAAATCATTTAAGATATAAAACATCCTCCTGCCTTGTCCTGAAAATGAGCAATGCTCAAAATAATTATTCAAAACATCGCCCACAATTTTCCTTCAGTGGATACCACTGTCAATAGTCATGCAGCAGTGAGTAACGTTGCAGTACTGTGTGTGTGATTATTATGTGCGCGAGTTAAGTATCCATAGCAAAACATATTGAGAAAAAAGATAACATTATTTGTATTCAATGATATCTTTAGTCTCTAGTACAGTCTTGCACACAACGCTACAATGATAACATATGTAAAAGAGATAATATCGTTTGTATACAATGTTGGAATATTATCTCTTCTTCATTATCAAGCAAGACGATTGTACGCTTGGGTCTCCTTGTAGATAGATAAGAAAAGTATATAAATACGACTGTATGATGAATTTATCAACAGTCTTATTGTAACTACATAGTAGCCTTAAGCTCCTTTTAGAATTAGTAAAAAGTATTTCAATAATAAAGGACATAGTTCCAAATAAATATTGTTTAATTTTAAAAGTAAGAAACAAGTGTTTTAATTGGCGATCCTGCCAGGAGGTTAAATATACTTTTTAACTTCAATCGAGCGGACCTCGGGAACAAGTAGTGAAATCTAGTATAAACAGAACACTCGCGTTACCGGTTACAAGAATTACCTAGCATAGCAGGTACAAATATAGCTTCTTCGTACGAAGCAGCAAAGCAATTCAGTGAAAGTGTATATGTGGAGGAAAAAAACACACAAATTCGACGACAACAGACACGAGTTCAAAATGGAACAACTCGCAGTATTAATGGCAAGATTAGAAGCTTTAGAAACCAGGAGCAACACAGTAACACAAACCCTAGAGCACACACGCACAGAGAATGCAAGGTTAGCAGCAATAATAACTAACCAAAATCAAATAAACACTAATTTAGAAACAAAACTAAATGAAGTAAAATCTGGATTAGGCATAGTACCAAACATACCTGTGCTAGAGGAAATAAGAACCACATATACAGATGGTAGTGAAATACAGTTAGACGCATTTAAAAGCCTACCTATTTTCAACGGCGATCAATCAAATTATCGGTCGTGGCGCGAAGAAGCATCCAGATTAATGGACAGCATTAAAAACTTCAAAACACACAGTAAGTACGCAGCAGCATTGACTATAGTGAAAAGTAAAATACAGGGTGCAGCCGCGAATGTGTTAACTAATTATAACACAATTTTTAATTTTGAGGCGATACGTAACAGATTAGATTATACGTACTCTAATCAAGAACCTCTATACGTGCTACAAGACATGATGAAAGCCATCACGCAAAAAAGAAGCACACTGTCTGAATACCACGACGAGATAAATAAAAATCTCAATTTAATAATATCAAAAATCACTATGTCAGGTGATCCGCCGAATATAATCGACAGACTAATTAAAAATGCTAACGACGACGCAGTTCGTATATTCATTGATGGTATGAGTGACAACTTTACAAGAGGATCATTATATTCAGCTACAATAAATGATCTAGAACACGCATTCGCAATTGCTCGCAGAATAGAACATGATAATGTGCACAGGCATTTACATCTCACTCAAGATAAGCACCACAAAAATATGCCACATGAACGCAGAAACGAAAGAAGACCAAATTATTCGAGCCAAACAACGAATTATCAACCCCAGAAGCAATACGATAATATGCAGCAACACAATCAAGGACCACAGCCGATGGAGATAAACTCGAGACAAATTGTACATGCACAGCGACAAAATTGGAATCAATACAAACCCGATGTATATAATCCACCAGCGAAACGTGAACACAGCGGGAGTTTCAACACACACAACAGACCGCAACGATCTTATCAGCAGAACTTCAAGCAGCAGAGAGTAAATAACTCCCGACAACAACGCAGAGACGATGTCAGCAGTACATATGCAGAAGCAGATGAAACGGAATGTATGGTAAATAATAACATAAGAATAGATCATTTAAACTAGTAGACGGGTTGCCCTGCTTAAATTTAACTAGTACTATTTCTAAGGAAATTTATAAAATTCTTATTGATACTGGTGCAACCCATAATTACATTAATAGAAAATGCGATTCTAGCGAAAAAATTAAAATTAAACCTATAAAAATAAAAACAATGCATGGTTATTCTATGGTAGATACAAAGAAAGTAGTTAGGATATTAAAGAAAAATATAACATTTTTTGAATTAGAGGATATTCAGTCTTTTGATATGATATTAGGATATGAAGGACTTAAAGTTCTAAACGCGGAAATAAATTTCAGTAATATGACTCTAACTACCATAAGCAGTGTCGAATCTATTCAGAAAATTAATTACATAATTGGGGAAAATAATATTTATAAAGCAGATATAGATAGACTGATGAAGATTAATAACAGCATAGGACCGTTACCCTTTACAGATACTATAGAAGCAAGCATTAGGACGACCAATGATAATCCGGTTTATGTTAAACAATATCCATATCCCATAGCAGATAACGAATTCGTAAACAAAGAAATACAGAAACTCTTACATGACGATATAATAGAAAAAAGCCATAGTCCTTATAACAGTCCCATATGGACAGTACCTAAAAAAGGTTTGGACGAAAAAGGAAAACCAAAACGGCGCATGGTTGTTGATTTCCAAAAACTTAACGCTCACACTGTAACAGACAGATACCCCATTCCGGATGTCAACATGACAATTCAAAATTTAGGTAAAGCCAAGTACTTTACAACATTAGATTTGGAGTCAGGTTTCCACCAAATTAGAATCAAAACAGATGATAAAGAAAAAACAGCTTTTGCTATAAATGGCGCAAAATATCATTTTAAACGAATGCCTTTCGGGCTCAAAAATGCACCAAGCATATTTCAGAGATGCGTGGACGACATTTTGAGAGACTTTGTAGGTAAATTCGTACACGTTTACATTGATGACGTATTGATATATTCTTCATCTGAGGAAGAACATATACAGCACATAAGTCAAGTATTCGACGTACTCAATAAAGCCACATTAAAAATATCTGATGAGAAAAGTAAGTTTTTTCAAGAAGAAGTAGAATACTTAGGTCACATAATCAGACATGGTAGAATCACTACGAACCCTGAGAAAATAGCAGCTATAGAAAATTTTCCAGTCCCACAAACGGTAAAGGATTTGAGAGGATTTTTAGGTCTTACAGGTTACTATCGTAAGTTTATAAAAGGATACGCAAGCATAGCCAAGCCCCTGACATTATATTTACGAGGAGATAACGGTAAAGTAAACAAAAAACAAAGTAAAAATATTAAGTTAAATCTGAATGATTCAGCATTAGAAGCGATTAGAATTTTAAAAAATTATTTGAAAGAACAAGTCGAACTTTTTCAACCGGATTATAGTAAACCATTCGAGCTTACTACTGATGCATCCAACATAGCTATTGGAGCCGTACTAAGTCAGAATAAGCAACCTATACACTTCTTGTCAAGAACACTGAGTAAGACAGAAGAGAACTATAGCACAAACGAGAAAGAGCTATTAGCGATCATATGGTCCTTACAAAAACTCAGAAACTACATATATGGTATAGCAGACTTAACCATATATACCGATCACCAGAGCCTTATATATTCTGTATCAGAAAAAAATCCCAACACAAAGCTGAAACGTTGGAAGGGAATCATTGAAGACTTTGGAGCAAAATTAGTTTATAAACCAGGAAACCTAAATCTTGTAGCTGACGCATTATCACGTCAACGCATAAATACTTCTACCATAGAAACAGCACATTCAGCTGAAAGTTCTTCTAATGATATAATAAAAACTGTGATACACTCAGTTACCGGTTTGAAACCTAGAGACATTTTCTTTAATCAAAATAAATATAGCAATAGTGAAATTATAATAAATAAACTAAACTCAGCATCCAAAAAAGTGATCGAACGTCTAAATAAAGGAACTCGACACAGAGAGTATAAAAAAGGAGATAAGATAATGGTAAGAATCACAGGTCTTAGAAAGAAATCTAACGCCAGATACATAACAAGAATAGTAGAAGAAGATAAAGGAGACACTGTAATCTCTAAAGAAGGAATAAGAATTCACAAGGATAACATAAAGAATTATCATTTTTCAGATGACGAAAATATTAATATTCCTAACATTACTAGGAATTGTACAGAGTCAAGAAGGGCAAGGAAACGTTCAAATAACTGAGTTACTAAACAAGAAGTTTATACTTACGCAAACAGATGACGTGTATTTATTCAAAGAACAAACTTATTTGTTACATGCCACCAACCTGACTTCGATATTTCAACCTTACGTAAATATCGTAACTAGTAAATATCAACCTACACAAGAAGAAAAAATTTGGTTAAGTAAAATTAAGAATTTAGCAGACCAATTACAAGAACATACTAGGCATACTAGATCAATTAACTTTTTAGGAACAGCTTTCAAATATGTGTTTGGTAATCCTGACCATTATGACTTAGTTAACATAGAAACGAGTATAAATAATCTCATAGAAAACAATAATAAACAAAAAACTATAAATTCTAGATTTGAACAAATTTTGCAACAATTCGAAGGTCAGAGCCTTAAAGAACATTTAGTAATAGAACAAGTGTACGAACAATTATTATTATTGACCAGAACAATTAATGCAGCAAAAAATAATGAATATTTATCAGAAAGCCTAGACTTAGATGACATTAAAAATATTATTCAACATGAAATAATTCAAGTACCCATAATAAATATACTTGAGTACTCTAAAATATTATTAGCTAGAACTGATGAATTCTTCATCACAATATATAAATATCCAGTTCTAATTAAATCATGTAAATTGTATAAAGTAACACCTTTAAATTCAAAACATGGAAAAATCATTACAGATAAAACAATTGCCTTATGTAACCAAACTTATTTAAGAACAAGAAATTGTCAAAATCATCTAAGTAAAAACATTTGTGAAATTAACTTTGAAGAAGAAAATTGTCTTATTCCACTTTTAAAGAATATAACTTCAAAATGCAACATTAAACAAGAATACGATTACGACTTAGAAATTGAATCCGGTGTTATGTTATTAAGCGGTAAGCATAAGTTAAATAATCAAACAATTAATGGTATAAACTTAGTTACTTATGAAAATACTATAAATCTAGACGATAAAATATACAAAAACATGCATAAGCAAATTAAAGAAGTTATATTAAGAAATCATAATTCAGAGTCTTACATCGACCAAATAATTAAAGAAGATACAATGTACAAATTCGATAACATAGATACTTTAAAAAAACTAATTATTCCTTTTGAAGAAAAACCGATATTATCAACTATATACACAATTGTAACACTGATTGTTATTCTAGCATTTACGTACGTAATGATAAAAACTATACAATGTATAACAGATCGTCAAAAACAAAAAAAGATTGACGCATATAACAAAACTTATGAAAGAGAAATGTTAAAAATAGCGTCGAAAAATCGGGACGATTTCGTTTAACAAGGGGGGGAGTTAAGTATCCATAGCAAAACATATTGAGAAAAAAGATAACATTATTTGTATTCAATGATATCTTTAGTCTCTAGTACAGTCTTGCACACAACGCTACAATGATAACATATGTAAAAGAGATAATATCGTTTGTATACAATGTTGGAATATTATCTCTTCTTCATTATCAAGCAAGACGATTGTACGCTTGGGTCTCCTTGTAGATAGATAAGAAAAGTATATAAATACGACTGTATGATGAATTTATCAACAGTCTTATTGTAACTACATAGTAGCCTTAAGCTCCTTTTAGAATTAGTAAAAAGTATTTCAATAATAAAGGACATAGTTCCAAATAAATATTGTTTAATTTTAAAAGTAAGAAACAAGTGTTTTAATTCGCGCTCTAATGTGATCATATGTTTTGCACTTCAATAGGTATTCGTCTCTCTTTTTAGCGCATACATTCAGGTTGAACACGTTTTCAGGTGCTGTTCATTGGGAAAAGTTTGAAAATGGGCTGGGGTGGGGTTCGTGTGTCAGTGTCAAGTTGTTTCATTCGTTCTGCTTCTTTTCGCCGACATTTGCGGTGGGTAGGAGGGAACAAATACAGAAAACCTAACTGAAGTAGAGACTAGGAACCTATTTTTTCGAAACGCTTCTCTTTGACTATTTAAGTTTTCAATGGTCAAGTTGTCTGGGAACACTGTCTGCCTGCCGGGCATTTGTCTAGTCTTACAGTGATGCGCTTTCCGGTACCCAAAAAGCCCCTTTCGATGGTGCTATTCACACACGTCGTCATTTATTTCGTTGATGACGAAGTGTGGACTACTAAACCGACCTTCAATTGTAAGTCGGTAAGCGTAATAATCCGCATTTTTAATTAATAGCCACCGTTTGGGAGTAAAGCATGATTCAGTACGTTGGTTTAAGGCATTTGCAGCCAACATTTACTGTTTATTGAACCTGCAAAACATCCATATCATGAAATTATGCTCTATTTCATAAAATACGAATACATTAAACCCGATGTGACAGTTCAATAATCCGACTTTATGCAAACATTTACAAATGTGCGTGAAAATATATGTGCAACTCATCGCAGCGTTATCAATCACAGTTGAAATGACGGTTTAATAAACTTTACTCGCGGCAAATTATTGTTGATTAATCATTTGTGATGCACAAATCGATATTTTATTTGCTACGCTCGTGAAAGTTGGGAAATTTTGGTCATTTCGATAAGACTCGATTAGTCATGCTGTGCCGCTGGATATAGCTGAAACGTAATTCTTCCGATTTTCAAGTACATGCTTCATTTTTATTTCTCAAAAGCTCAATTAAAACGAGTTTCACACCATCTGCGTGCATCAACATTTCTGTTATCTTATCTGTTGTTCCGTGAAATCTTTTTATATTTAAGATAAAATCTCAGGTGGTTGGAAAGAATGTGATGGCAGTGTAAACAAGTAATATATATTTTAGGATAGGCAACTAAGAGAACTTGTTTTATCCAAGCTTCCGTATCAACTTGATTTAATTGGGGAGAATCTACAAACTGTCAAAAATAGAAAACACAAGCAATGTGTACATTGTTCGTACATGATGAGTAGAAACGTTTGTTTCTGATTCAACACAGCAGCTGAATTAATAATCTTTGTGCCGCTTGATGTTCTGGTTATCTGTAACAATGCGGTTAAATCAAATTTCGTGTTAATAAAGAAATACTTCGAAGCCAACTGATGTTTTGCAATTAGCTCACCGTATCCAGATAACAAGTTAACAACTGACACTGACACGGAATGGGTTCTGAGTGGGTAATAAAAGCGCTTTGCCATCTGTGTTGTCAGCGGAGACATCAACCGCAGCTAGTTGTAGAATAAGTAATGCTTAACATGATGAACAATGAGTTATGTTTGCATGCATAAGAGGTGGCTACAGTTCAGAGTCTAATGGAGCAGCGAGCAGTGTTCTGCATCGCGATTTTGCACGGCCTGATCAGTTGGGTAGGGATGCCATGCTATATACAGCTTGTCTCTATAAATCCTGTCATATGCCCCTTAAAATCGATAAACCGTTTGTAGGTATCGGTCTTAGCTTCTTGGGTTATCTTCAGAATCTGCGGTTTATCGGGTGTAGTCTCGCCGAGGTTCCATTTATCAGGCATGCTTTCTTTACATCAAATATTGGATGGGTGACTGCGTATTGGGGAGTTTTTTTCATTGAAGATATTCCCTTGGATGTTTGTCAGACGTACGCAAATATTTGGGTAAATAACTTGAGGTGTAATCTGAATTTTTGGGGGTGTGGAACCCAAAACCCCTCGCTCAGTAATACAATACAATCTTCTGAGACGTTCGCAATTGTATTTTATTGCTTACTAATTGTGAGCTTGTTCATTCGTCCAGGAGTCGAATGGCGTCGTCCGGGATCAAGCATTACGTTCATCTGATTTACATGTGAAACAAAACCAAATTCCGTCACGTAATGCTCGTTCACGGATGACGCGATTCGACCCCAGACTTCTTTAGTTATACATTTGACGGAGCTACAGTTTTCAACAACACGAGGTCTACTTACATTCGGCATTATGAATGAAAACCCAGCTGGAAATCGGAATGCTAAAGTGCTAATATGTTCCGTGTATGTACCGCGTATGGCGTTTGCAGCGAATTCAACGACAAGACGTCAATCACATGGCAGATGATCTCAGATTTCGCACCTAGCAAACAACGACCCCGGAATAATTGTAAGTGTACGGTTTAGCATCAAATTAACGAATCTGTAGCTGCGATACGTTTAAGGTCGGACATTTCATGAGTTGTCGCGGTTCCATTTTTTTATCTTAATCACCCATTTGCGTGTTTGTTTACAGAAAGAAGCCGTGAATTGAAAACCCGATCGCTACTTGTTGAAAGTTAGCTCGAAACTGGGGTAATTATTTAACTAAGCAGTAAGCACGTCAAATTTCAACGTGACGCTTATACAGAGCGGAGTAACTTCGCATGGGCAGCTAGCTGTTGGGCAAAATGTGTCCAATTATTTTATAAAAGTTATTTATAATTTCCTGTCCCTCATTTAAGATAAATACATGCGACGTACCTTTGGGCGGTCATGTTTGGGGCCTCCTGAAATGATTAAAACGCAGTAGACGTTTGGTGGACCGTAGGTTTTCTTTTAACAATTGAAGCATACGATACATGAACCCAGAAAATTGAGCTAGCTTCCGAGTATGTACTCAAAAATGAGCAGTATGCATAACCACTGGAAGATATCTTATTGTGCTTTCAATACGTGTTCAAGCGACTTTCCGCAGATGAAAAAGGGTCTTACCTTGTATCGCATCATGTCTTAAATATGAATCAAGCGTCTAAAGCGTGTCAAGTGGAACAAGGAACTAATAAATTCGCAGTTCAATAGCAACCAGAGCACTCGACAACAATAAAGCGATCCGCATAAATGGAATTTCTGCCTTCAACACTTAACGTGGAAACCCGGTGTTCTAGAAAGATTGAACTTTCGTAACATGGCTCACAATATTCCCGTGTAATGGCCCGACAAATGCTTTTTAATTAAATGTAAACCTTATCAAGTGGCTCGGTCTACCACAGTTGTGCACCTGTTCCCAAAACATTACACACACAATTTACAAAACACGTTACTCAGTTGAAACCCAATTTAATTTCGGTTTCATGAAAATATCGCCGGCAATCTATGAATGAACACAACCGATACGATCGTCTCATCGATCACGCGCGCCTTTCGCCGAACAAAAGATAGAGAAAACCGAAACACTAAACTATCCAATTTTCACTTACCAATTCAGTCGGTTTAAGTCCTAAATATGATCCTAATTAATAGTACTGATGTATGGCTGGAGGGTTTTTCGATTTATGTCGACGATAGACAAACCACGCGACCAAGAAAATAAAGAGAAGCACAAGCGAACCGAAAAAAATCACCATCAACCAGTCCTTTGTCATTTTGAATGGTGTACGATACTTGGGCGAGAACTTTCTTTAGACTGTTGCGATAGCAATGTGTGTTCACGCTAGAACGGCTGGAATGCTACTGAGTTTTGTTTAAACCAAAATAAACATTTTGCGCGTGATAAGATAAACGAAACCCAGATTACAAAGGGGAACCAAATAATACTTTTTCAGCAGGCAGAGACTTTTAGCAAAATATCTGATAGGAGCTGGAAAGCTTCCAAGACTGTACTGTCAAAATGTAAGTGATTGCTTTATGTGGAGACCGCTCAGTCAGTAATACAAAGAAAGCACATAATATAAGCCTGTTTTTTGTAGCCCTGTATCAAGGTTGTTTACAGTTTATATCGTATTTCTTCGTCTAAGAATCAAACCGCCCAAAAGGGTGCGAAAAAAGCTTCAACATAACAAAGAGCAAACGAACACAGTCGGTCACCATCGAAATCAATCGAAATCAACGGAAGAACTGGCGTAAATGACGTGTTTCCAATGCCGATAAGAAACTTTGTTCTTAGCAGTCGATCAAGCGTCGCGTCATCGATTGGATGTGTCAGTCCCTTTCACTGAATTATAGCATTCCCACCTCGGTAATGCAGACAACAAATCCCCAGCTGGTCTTGTAACAGCACAAGATGTTTAAAAAAAAAAGAAATCAACCCGCTAGACCTCCAACTCACCTGCGAAATGAAGTTCTTTTCGAACTTGCTCAAGAATTCCAAGTACAGCAAATCATCTGGAGTAAGAGCCTCCTCGCCGACGACAGCCTTCATGGCTTGCACATCCTTACCGATGGCGTAGCAAGCGTACAACTGATTCGACACATCAGAGTGATCCTTCCTGGTCATGCCCTCACCAATGGCAGACTTCATCAAACGTGACAGCGATGGCAACACGTTGACTGGTGGGTAAATCTGTCTGTTGTGCAATTGACGATCGACGTAGATCTGTCCCTCTGTAATATAACCAGTCAAATCAGGAATTGGATGGGTAATATCGTCGTTGGGCATAGTAAGAATGGGGATCTGAGTGATGGATCCGTTGCGGCCTTCAACACGTCCGGCACGCTCGTAAATGGTGGCCAAATCTGTGTACATGTAACCGGGGAAACCACGACGGCCGGGCACCTCCTCACGGGCAGCGGACACCTCACGCAAAGCTTCAGCATATGAGGACATGTCGGTGAGGATGACCAAAACGTGCTTCTCGCACTGGTAGGCCAAGAATTCAGCAGCAGTGAGAGCCAAACGTGGCGTAATAATACGTTCGATGGTTGGATCGTTGGCCAAGTTCAAGAACAAACACACGTTCTCCATGGAACCGTTCTCCTCGAAGTCCTGCTTGAAGAAACGAGCGGTTTCCATGTTCACACCCATAGCGGCGAATACAATGGCAAAGTTATCCTCATGATCGTCGAGCACCGATTTGCCGGGAACCTTGACGAGACCAGCTTGACGACAGATCTGAGCGGCGATTTCGTTGTGGGGCAGACCAGCAGCAGAGAAGATGGGGATCTTCTGACCACGGGCAATCGAGTTCATCACATCAATGGCAGAGATACCAGTTTGGATCATTTCCTCGGGATAAATACGCGACCATGGGTTGATGGGCTGACCTTGGATATCAAGGAAATCTTCAGCCAAAATTGGGGGTCCCTTGTCGATGGGTTTACCAGATCCGTTGAATACACGACCCAACATATCCTCCGACACGGGTGTACGCAAGATGTCACCGGTGAACTCGCAGAGAGTGTTCTTGGCATCAATGCCCGAGGTACCTTCGAACACCTGAACGACAGCCTTGGAGCCGCTCACCTCAAGCACTTGTCCCGAACGGACAGTACCATCGTTCAGGCGAAGCTGCACAATTTCGGCAAACTTGGGGAATTTCACCTCGTCCAAGATGACCAGGGGACCATTTACACCGGACACAGTTTTGTAGGCTGAAAGTAGGAAAAAATGAAAACGGTTAGTAGGGCAGTCGTGTAGATCTGTGGAGGGAAGAGGCTTTCTATATTTGAATTTGATAACATGGACGGATAACATGGAACTCCGCTAACCAAGCAGATGCCAGCGAAAACGAAAGTTTTGCAGCATCGCGTATTTTAAAGGGTTTTTCAATAAGAGCGCTACAAACGTTTTTTTTAAATAAAACAAAAACGGTTTTGGATATCAATGAAATTCTTTATTCCTGAGAAAGTACGTTCGATGCCACTATGTATGGAACTCGATTTCTTTTGCATGGCTACCACGGGCACGCTTGCAGAAGTCCAGACGCTGAACCCAACTTTCGACGGTTTTCAAGCATAAATCGGCCGATACTGCTGCAATTTCACGTTCGATATTCGTACGAAGTTCATCAATCGTCGCTGGCTTGTTGGCATAGACCATAGACTTGACGTAGCCCCACAGGAAATAGTCTAACGGCGTCAAATCGCACAACCGAGGCCAAGGGACTGGACCATTTCGTGAGATAACACGTTCTCCAAACTTGGTTTCCAATAAATTGATTGTGACATTCGCTGTGTGGCTTGTGGCGGCGTCCTGTTGGAACCACATGTCCTCCAAGTCCATGTCATCCAATTGGGGCCAAAAATATTCGGTTATCATTGAACGGTAGCGATTCCCATTCACAGTAACGTGCCGGTCTTGATCATCACGGAAGAAGTACGGCCCAATGACGCCGCCGGCCCATAAACCACACCAAACCGTAATTTTTTCGGGATGCAATTATGACTCATGGAGTATGTGTGGATTGCTGCCTGACCAATACCGCATATTTTGTTTATTGACGAAGCCATTCAGCCAGAAATGAGCCTCATCGCTGAAGATGATTTTTCGATCAAAATCCGAATGATTTTCAAGTTGTTGCTCAGCCCAATTCACGAACATACGACGCTTCTGGTGGTCAAGCGGCTTCAGTTCTTGCGTCAATTTTCGCCAAAAATTCGCCACAACGACGTCACAGAGATGCCCAACGCTTGAGAACGACGTGTGAGAGACACATTTGGGATTTCGACTCGTTGTTGGCTCGTATATCTTTCCATCATGAAATGGCAAACCTTACTGAAGATAAATGTCAAAAGAACGGCAAGAAATTCGGCGTCGTTTGCTGTCCCTGTCGGTCTACTTTTGTAGCGTCCCTGTTGAAAAACCCTTTATATTGGTGGATTGGGGGCTCCCTTCCATTTCAAACTCTTTTCCAACAACAAACGCGTGTCGCAAGTGTTTAACACTCCAAAACAGTGAGTCCAAAACAGCTATGCGTATGTTAATACACTTACCTAGCCTAGGTTAGGTTAGGTTAGGTTGGGTAGGGTGCGAGTTCGTCACAAGGACCAGGCACCATATTGGGCCCATCGCCATCCCTATAGGAACCTTCACGGTCAAAAACCTAAACCAATTCGCCCAAGCACTTAATTTCCCTGCAGAACCTAAAGATGGGTTCAATTGTGTTTCCGAAACCAACTTTCTCCTTTTCTTCCGAGAAGTACCTTCCAAGGTATTTCCTTCTCTTCCGAGCTATAGCCTGACATTCGCAGAGAATATGAGTAACGTCCTCTGCGACATGTAAGTCCTCACAATACCTACATGCGTCCGTATTTATTAAGCCTAATCTCCTGGCATGTTTCCTCAAAAGGCAATGCCCCGATAGTATTCCTATTGTCATTCGTAACTTTGGTCTACTTAGATTTAACAATTCTTTGATGCCCTATGCCCCCTATATGTGACCATTTTACGTGTTCCCTGTTGCTGGTATTTTCATACTCCTCCATATACTCTTGCAGTTGTTGCTGTACAATTTTCTCCAAAATCTTTGCTTCGTTGAGTAGCATATTGATTGGGCGAAAGTCTGATGATGGTTTGTAGGATTCTTTGATTTTTCTATCGGCACTACTAACGACTCTTTCCAAATTTCTGGGAAAACTCCAATAGCCATGGATTTATTTATAATTTTGCATAGTTTCGGTCCTATGCTACACATCGCGTCACTTATCATGCTTACACTTAACATATTTGGATCTATTTTTATTTTTCATAATTTTTAATGTGATTTTAAGTTCATCCATTGAAATACGTTGTGTTTACTCCCTGAATTAAGTTGACATATGACATTTGAGGGATATCTCTATTTAGCTCAAGAACACTATCAACAAAGAAAGCATTGAATTTACTCGACATAGTTTTACAGTCCATTCACTAAAACATTTTCAAAAACAACACCCTTTATTGCACTTTTTGTTTTTAATGATTTAATAGTTCTCCACATCGATTTTTGGTCTCTTGTTGATTGTATTTTTTGTGTCACAAAATCACTTTTTGCCCTATCGAGGACTGATTTAAATTTGTTTCTAGCTACTCTATAGTTTTGCCAGTCATTTGTGGAATTCGACCACACAGCTAACCTATATTTATTTATTTTATCAATTTTCATTGCTTTAAGTGCGTTCTGCAGACATAATGCTCTGAGGATTGTGCGGCAGCTGCTAACTAGTTCAGATTTGATGACGTAAGACTCTAGCGCCTTTAGCGCAGCCTGACTTCAATTAAGATGGCGATATTCTTGTTGGATATTGATCCCATTTCAAGTAGTTCCGCAGCATTGAGTACGGCCAGAATCTCTGCCTGGCACACACTGCATGTGTCCAACCACAACCAAGCCTAGATCAATGTCAATATTTATAAAACAAAAAATACCAACGCATATATTGATTGTCTGACGTTGTTTGATTGACAAAAGAAAACCAATCTCACTGTTCTTTGACCAATTTTTGAATATATTTCTCATTTTCTCTATTTTAAGGCAACGAAGGACGGACATGCAGGCGTGCTTTTGCGTAGATTTATTAAAACATATTCGGACGGTCGAAAACAGACAAATAAATAATGAACGACAGAAGATAGACACTCATATTTTGGCGACTAATTAAGTACGTGGTGCACATCTACGAGAGTGTGTAGTGATAGTCTCCAATATGTTGTGTTCTCATGGTTTTGTAGCGACTTAAAAAAAAAAAGGTATTCAGTAATTTAACTTGAATGAAAAATGGTTCGTTTGTTACTGATTTTGTACTTTGCAAATCGAAATAAATAAAATTCTGCATTAGATGGAATCGCAATCGACATGTTACATAAGATTCGCATTTTTCAAATTGCACTCGGTTTACGTTACTGGATTGATTTTTGATGGCGAATCTCATCCCTTCTGTTAACTATGATCAAACGCATAGATTGCCGGATGTAAATAGTTGGCAATCGTGACGTGAAATCAGGAATTAGTTGCAAGTTTTGTCAGATGAATTGGTAATTGAAATAAAAACAGACTTATGGGGCTTTATTGACTTTTGCTTGCTATTATGTCAAGGTTGGGTTGGAGTGTTGTGTTCATTGTTCGTTGCTACAAGTTCGGTAAGAGGTATTTCCTTTGGAAACAAAAAAACACACCGAAGCAACGATTGGTAATACTCCGCTGGATCAAAGCGCTTATGTTGCTGCTGAACTTCACCGTGAGAGGCTAGGAAGACACAGTCTTTTAAAGGGTTTTCCAATAAGAACCTTTTGATGCTGTTATTTTTTGACATTTAACAAGTAGATAAACTTGCTTTTACAATTAAGCAATATGTTAGCAAATACTAACATGGTTTTTGGAAGGGCAGATCTACTGTCTCAAATTTAGTGGAATTCACAAATTTTTGTATAATGTCGATAGAAAGCCATAAACAAGTTCACGTGATCTATACTGACTTTGTGAAAGCGTTCAGCAGAGTTAACTTACGGATTCTCTTAGAAAAACTAAAGGCTTATGGGTTTTATGGTCCATTGCTGCAATGGTTCAGTTCCTATTTGCATGGCAGAACACAATATGTCGTTATTGGGGACCATTTTTCTAAGGAAATCCTGGTTACCTCAGGTGTTCCTGAAGGAAGTCACATTGGTCCTTTGTTGTTTCTACTCTTCATTAATGATCTACCGGATTTACTAAAAAATTGTTCCTGTCTCATGTATGCAGATGACATCAAATTTTTTAAGAGAATATCAACGATAAATGACTGTTTACTCTTTCAAAATGACTTAAATGTTTTCTCTGCATGGTGCAGTTTAAACGACTTACTGCTAAATATCGACAAATGTGCTTGCATTAGCTTCAATAGAACGTTTCATTCAATTTTTCCACAATATTTCCTTCAAAGTGCTCAGATAAAAGTTGTCGATGATTTTAAAGATCTTGGTGTAATTTTTGATTCCAAACTTACTTTTCATTTACATATAAACTACATTGTTTCCAGAGGTAACTCACTTTTAGGGTTCATTAAAGAAACTCTGTAGACTTCAAAGATCCCTACACTCTTAAGGCATTATTTTGCAGTACTGTACGTCCTGTCTTAGAGTATGCTTGTGTTGTTTGGGGGTCTACTACTTCTTTAAATGTACGCAGAATCGAAAGCGTTCAAAAGAAATTTCTAAGATTTGCCTTACGCCACTTATTTCTCAATAATGGCTTTGAAGTTCATCATTCTTACCATTCGAAATGCCTTTTACTTGGAATTCAAAATCTTGAATCGAGGAGAAGGATGTATAATATTATGTTCATTCGGGATATATTGTCTGGAAGCGTCGATAGTGAGAATTTACTTATGTGTTTGAATTTGTATGCTCCTTCCAGAGCACTTAGATCAAGGCCACTTTTATTTGAAAGCGGCCATACGACACTGTACGGTCAGCGTGAACCTATCTCTGTGTGTGTTAAAATGTTTAATTTACACTGCTCTGATTTAGATATATTTTTGCCCAGAAATGTTTTTAAAAATATGTTAATTTCTAATCTAACCTATTGAATATGTAATTTTTATTTATTTTTTTATTATATAGATAATTATTTTGTACATGTATTTCGAAATCTGTTGATTATAAATCGTAGATTGAAATAAATGAAATGAAATGAAATGGTATTGATCTGGGCAACGTTTACTTTCAACAAGACGGCGCTACGTGTCGCACAAGCAACGAAACCATTGATCTTTTACGGGAAAAGTTTCCGGACCGTGTTATCTCTCGAAGAGGTGATCACATTTGGCCACCGAGATCTTGTGATTTAACACCTTGCGACTTCTTCCTTTGGGGCCACGTGAAGGATAAGGTCTACGCCAACAACCCAGCGTCGATTCAAGACCTCAAAGATGGAATTCGTGAGTCTATCGAGGACATACACTTTGCGATTTTCTTATGGAAAATTTCATGAAAAGGATATGGTCCTGTAAGCGTGGTCGTGGTGGCCATTTGGCTGATGTTGTTTCTCATTATTAACGGCATACCTTTTATTTTATGAAATAAATATCCGATGGCATTTTTCATTGAATATCAAAATAACACATCTTATTGGAAAATCCTTTACCACCTCATTACATCTATGCACTCATGCATTATGCAGTCTCTTATCTTATTTTGAGATAGGTCTTTCACCTGGTGTCCCCTAGGAGCCCAAGTTAATAGTGAACTAACAACGAAAGTGGAGCAGGTCACAAAAGCACGCGTTAGTTTTCTAAGATGGCTAGACCATGTACAGCGAAATAACACTAATGTTCCGGTCTTCGATTCCAAACTCAGTAGAGGAAGACCTCTCCTTAGAAGGCGCGCTCAAGGGATGGTGGACCTAAACCAACTTGGAGTGCGCAACTGGAGGCAGTAAGCCAAAAATCGCGCTAACTGGAGAGGCGTATTGGCGCCACCCTACCAATATTTGCATAACTACGTACGTGTACTGAGTCTGACTACACAATTTGATAATGTAAGTAACATTTAAGCAATCAAAAATGCAGTTTCTTCTTCTACATAGCACTTTTTCGATTAACATTACGTCACATGGTTCATACAAGGTGGGCCAAAAGAGCTCACCCTATTGGAAGATGCTCTTTTTTTTGCAAATGGCCACCAATGTCAAATCTGTTTTGACATTTGTGGACTAGACCGATGTAGAATACAAGTGAACATGCCATGGAGGGATACACTCCCCAAGAACGCGGAATAATCGTGTCTATTTTTTTTGCGTAACAATTCGTCTGTAGTGTTCTCGCAGCGCAACGGCCGTCCGACACTGACTGTGCAAACTCTGCGCCATTTTGCCACCGACCTTGAAGAGTATGGGACCACACGAGACGTTGCCAAGAGTGGCCGCCCCCGGAGCGCCCGTTGTGCCGAGAATATCGCCGCTGTTGACGAGGATGTCCATCGACCGGCCTCGCAATTAGCCATCCGCCGGTCGTCCCTAAGGCTAATTTTGGTCAAAGACTTGCGCATGTTCCCGTACAAAGTGCAGTCCGTGCATCAGCTGCTGCCTGTGGACCGCCAAATGCGTGTAACCTACGCCCAAGCCATTCCCAATCTCGAGGACGAAGTGGACGATTTTTCGACCAAAATCATAATGAGCGATGAGGCCCATTTCCACCTCAGCGGGTACGTGAACAAGCCAAACTTTCGCTTCTGGGGCACCGAAAATCCACGAGTAATACACGCAGTGGCTTAGTGGTAGTGTGTTTGGCTACTAAGCGAGGGGTCCCCGGTTCGAATCCCAAAAGGGCCAAATTACATCTTAAGGGTTTTTTCCACTGCGCCACCTCTCGCGAACGCCTGACAAAAGTCCGAGAGTAAAACTGTCATGAATGAGCTTCTCAATTAGCCGTTTGGACTCAGACCACAGACCTGAATATTTATTTATTTATTTATTTTTAATACACGCCATTACACCCGCTCAAAGTTACTGCATGGTGCGCTGTTCCCGCTGGAGGAATCATCGGGCCATTTTTTTCGAGAACGCCGCTATTCAAACGACAACAGTGGACGGTGCGCGTTGTAGGGCCACGTTAATCGAGTTTGGACGAATTAGGACTGGAGGACATGTGGTTCCAACAGGACGAAGCTACGGCACACACTGCGCGAGCCACAACTGATATTCTAAAGGCGGCGTTCCCGGGTCGCCTCATCTCTCGTTTTGGTGATTTGCACTTGCCCGCAAGATCGCCCGATATAACCGTTCTAGACTTTTTTTGTGGGGGGTTTTTGAAGTCCCCATTTAACGTGAACAAGCCCGATACCCTAGAAGCCCTCAAGGACAACATTCGACACGAGTGCGAGAATCTGTCGCCCAAAGTTCTCGCCGAAGTGATGAAAAATGCCATAAAACGAGCCCGTATGGCAATCACTTGTGACGGCATCATCTTCTCGACTTGACCAATAAAATTCTAAAGGCTCAAATAAACCTAATCAAAAAACAGAAGCAAAGTTTTTCATTTAGAAACAAAAATGAGAGCCAAACAACATCGGATGACTTCTTCTGGCCCACCTTGTACAAAGCGAGAATAGAGGTTGTTACTTTTTCGGCAGTCCACTGATATGTCCACAGATTTATTATTCGGCTGCTGTTTATCTTGAGGCTTAAAGCAACTGAAGTTTGTGCCTCGTGCGAGCAATTGTTCCTGTTCGCAGTAGTTTTTTGGGACTTCTAAAGGCATTAAGGGGAACAATTAGATGTCCTTTGCGCTAGCGTTCTTCTGAAACGGTAGCCAGAGACCCCCGCCACCTTTTTATAAATGTTTTGAGTACCTAATGCTATAAAGCTACTGCTTTGTCAACTTTGCTTAAATTTTATTTAATGACCTACCTATTTCTGACGCATGATTGTAACGTATTTCAGGTCGACTCATAACTACCCTTTAAGAAATAATACATATTTAAAACAAACAAAAAAGCAGACACTTGCATTATTAACAAATAGGTACGTATTAACAAAAGCTGGATGGTTTTTTCATATTTTTAATTTCTAGATACCTCATCTGAATGTTCGTGTATTTAAAAAAAAAAAACACAGGGCGTATACGCACTTATTTTAACCGTTCCACACTCCACGCAATTGAATTTATGACAAACAAATAATCGTCTAATCAATGCAAATTGACTGTTAAAAGTGCCACACAAAACGAAAAGTAAGTAACACCAACAACAGCCCGATGGAAACAACCTGACAAACTAGTCGGTATATGTGTTTCAGTTTATGTAACATTTATCATGTTATCAGTTGAGGATAAGCTCCCAGCACAGCTCGGGCAATCACATGCTACCAATCGATTAATAACAAATGCACGTCTCGCTGGCGCTTGTGTGACCCCACGATATATGCAGTTGCTTCTCTGTATCCAAATTTCAATTAAAATTAAGAATAATCGTTTTCAATCAGTGTTTGCGCATGCAAAACAAGGTAAGTCTTCCTAGATTGGCAAAAACTTTGACCAATTATATTTTAGGGTAAAGTTAAAAATTAACTGCGAAATTAATTGCCAAGATGAACAATTTGACGAGAAGAAAACCGAAAAACGAGTAGTTATACGAAAAAACTTAAAAGGGGGTCAGGTGGTGGGTGCGAAACAAGTGTCACATGACCACAAAAATGAAAAATTAAACTTTTACAATGCCCAAAGAATCTTTAAGCGCCGCCCAACACCCATAAGTGTACAATAACCACATTGCTAGCAGTATTTTCCAGATATATTAGCAAATACCCAAGAAATATGCGATTTCTAAAGTTAAATTGTTAAAAAAAATAAGATGATAGAAATCGATCGATAAAGTGAACTGTCATGGCTGCCATTCCCCTAGTTTTTTTCTCATTCATTCGCCTCTTGCACGACCATTATTTCGGAATTTAGTTATCCGTTCTTGTTTAGAATATAACTGTATATATATATGTACTTACTTAGTCGTGGCTGAGAGATGAAATCCCTAGAGACTGCAAGGACATGCTCCTTTTGGGCTTGTTGAGCGGTAAGACGGGACATTTTTTGTGTGAGTTTATTTTTCTAATTGGTATTAGCTTGAAAGTCCACTCTCGTTCAAATCACAAACTAAAATGTAAATATTAATAAATTTAGTCACTTGAAAGTTGAAACTGTGTGATTGGATGATTCGCAGTAGTTATTTGAATATATTTTACCAGAAATAATTTTTCACCAGTCAGCTGAGTACAAGAGGACAAGAAGAACGACGAAGAATTCACACTGACTGAAAAAAATTCAATGACATCTCACGTGCTGTCATGTGATCAATAAAATCCACATAAGTTTTGATGTTTCGTCCACAAATACATTCCACGTGCTGTACAGCGGGTTATCGGTGCTGTTCGCTAGCTGACTACTTGTGAACTGAGTTTAATATACGAAAGTTTATATTTTCACACGAATTTGTTTAATGTCTCTTTTTTTGCTTTCATCTACATTTCGAAATTCATTCATTCAATTCCAATTTAAACGAAGCCTCTTCTTTGGTCAGTATATTTAAAGGCTGGTACGCTGTTCGAGTGAAATCCAATTTTTCATACAATTTTTTCACTGCGAATTGTCAAAATGAACTTTTCACATGAAAATTTCACCAGGCAGTACGCTGTTGAAGTGAAAAATAGTTATTCAAAAAGTGATTTGTCGGCGTCACTTAAGCTATTTTACTTTCCTTTTATTTTCCGTCGCATTAACTTTTTGACATTTCGGCGTGAAAATTTCACTTTCAAGTTCACAGCAATTTTTGGAGAGGAGTCAAAATTGCACTTCACTCGAACAGCGTACCAGCCTTATCGTTATAGGTATTTATATTTTTCGGCAAAACTTTGGGTAGCTACATCTAGATGGCAGTACCTATATCAATACAGCGGCTCTAAACAGAAAATGCAAGCTGTCAAAAAAAAAACTGTCATTTGAAAATTCTGTCATAAAAAATTAAATTCCTGCGCGTCTGCACTCTGCATTCCAATAAACAGTCAAAACTCATGTTTACGAAATTCAAATTCGTATTTGAATGGTGGTAAAATCTTGCGAAATACAAGAAATGAGTGCACCGGAAAAACATACTTCATCTCGCGTTGTAAAATCCTCAAGCGTAAACGACAAAATAATCGATTACTACTTAAAATACGCAAAAGACCGGGACATCGAGAAGTTCATGAGATTCAGCAGCAGCTGTGCGTCTAAATCGACTTCTAGTGACGAAAATGAATGTCTTATGATAGTCCAAAAATGTGGTAAGAATTCCGTAGATGACAAACCTTCGCCGTCTCCACTGACTGCTAGTAAAGAGGATTCGAACCAAGAAAATGCAGGCCTCCCAATAACTCCAGTGAAAGATGTCGAAGGTGAATACATGAGAGCTCCCGATTCCAATACAAAAAATGCCAAAAAACTCGAGTGGGACTCCCTGGCTGATGTGGGCTACAAAAAAGCCAGTTCAACAGGTAATATAAGCTCCTTGGAGCGCTCTGTACTAAAGGAACTTTTCACCGAATACCCATCGGAACCAAATATTTCACAACGTCGCTCCAAAGACGATGAAAATTCCTCCAGCTTCTCTTTAAATCCGAAAGCACGACGTGAACGTTGGAGACAGACGCTGGATACACTGGGGAAAAAATATTCGTCGCTCTCCGCGAGCCTAGACACCCAGGAATTCATAGAACAGCCTCAAAGCACACCAAAAGTGTGTCCAAATACCGAAAAGTCATGCCAAACCACATTCGATAAGAAGAAACCACAGCTCGAAGCGCAGGATCACTCGTGTCAAACTAGCTTCGACCAGAGAACAACAAAGCGCTCGCAGAATGCAGAAAAGTTCTGTCAAACAAGCATTGCTAGGTTGAAATCGCAAGAAGCGCAGGCTAGTCGTAGGGAAAGCTTTGCCACTCAGTCTAGCTTTGAATATCAAGCCGGTGAGAGTTCCTCATCCAAGTCGTCGACGCGGCAAAGCATTCTCAGCGAAAAAAACTCGAACAACAGCAAATCCAGACAATCCTCTGACTCTGACAAGGAGAACCAACTGGTCAGAAAGACGAGAAAGCCCAAGAGTGAGGTCGATTTGGGTGTCAAGTTACTCTGTTCTCTGATTGAGGCAAAAAACCTCACCGGGACGCAGAAGAAAAGCTTGGCAAAGAAAATACTGGAGAAAATCATGAAACAGTCGAGTACATCGGCAAGTACATCGCCCACATCGAGG
The DNA here is from genome assembly GCA_936431705.1 of Cheilosia pagana. Lineage (NCBI taxonomy): Eukaryota > Metazoa > Arthropoda > Insecta > Diptera > Syrphidae > Cheilosia > Cheilosia pagana. The sequence goes on from OW386166.1 coordinate 115,241,158, forward strand.
TCAAGTGCATTTAGCATGCACTCGTTAATTGACAGCCTACCGCGTGAAGACGAAACAAATCGCGATGTGGAAAACAGAATTTCGGAAGAAACACAAACTGAGAAAGCGAAAGAAAATGAAAATCCACCAACGACCTCGCCATCTGTCGAGGAACCAGTCACTATGCGTGAATGGCTGCACCCGTTAACACGTTCCGAGAAGGACTACGACAAGAAACTGAAAAAGAAGGCAGCGCAAGCGGCGTCACCTCAGGTGAGCGAACGCCAGAAGCAACTGTCCTGGATTGAAGTGGAAATCAACCGCTTGGAAGGTTTGAGAAACCTTCTCATCGAAGAGCGTCCGTCGAGAAGTCGACTGAGCTCATCCAAATCAACCATACATTCAGAGGGAAAAGTCGAAGTCATCTATGAAGAAACGTCTGAAGATGTCATCAATCCGGTTGACCAGTACAAGCGCAGCACTCGCAGAACATTACAGAACGTTGTAATCTACGATGAACCCACTAGGGACGATGGAAGGCAACCTGCAAAAGTGGAATGCAAGCCAACACGTGTACAATCCGATGAGCAGAAAAACCATCGCTCCAAGCTCGAGACGCCTATTAGCAGTCCAAATCCAGAGTGCGAGAGTGTGAGTGCTTTCGCCAACCAACTGCAGAAGCAGTTCATGGAGAACTACTCAAAGAAGGAGCACTGCTTTTCGGAACATTACTCCGAGCCGCGAATCTGTGGCAAACCAATATTCAATCGGAACCCGTCGTATACGTCAGTCGCATCGTCGGCCTTGTGCATGTCGTCTGAGATGTCCATTCCAATTGTGGAGAGTTCGTCCACATCGACCACAACCCATCAGTACGACAGCCACGGCTGCTGCGACAGCATTGAAGGTGTGGCCGTTCAAACCACTTATTCCGTCATCAAAACTGATCCTATCTTCGGCCCCCGTTGCAAGTGCATCTGTACATGCGGCAAGGAGTGCAAGTGCTCATGTCCAAGACCAACTGTTCGCGTTTCAGGAAAGTCCTTCCATCAGACAGTGCAAGTTAAACCGAAGGCGCTGGCCTACGTGATCCGATTCAATGAAGCAGATGGTAAGGTGACCGAAGACCAGATGACCTTGCGGCAGCGTCTAGAAATTCAGAACCCGGACTTCTGTTCCAAGGCCAATGCTCGTCGTGAGATTTTGAAAAAACTACACAAACTGCGCGAGGAGAGAGAGCTGAGAATTCGGGAAATTGCTGAGAGTTCCAGTGTGAGTTCGATCGCGAGGAAGCTTGAAGAACTTCCTCCTCCACCAATAAGTAAGTTGGCAGCACTCGCAATTGTAAAAAGGAAAATGCTTATGGCTTTTTTTGTTTTCTAGAACAAGTCAGGATTTGTCCGACCAGAGAGATGAAAGGCCTAACCAAGAAACGCTACTGCAAGCTACCAGAAGTGGTTCAGAAACAGGAACGTGAAAAATTGGAACGCAGGAAGAGGACAACGAGGCTCATCACTAACATCTTCAACAAGGTTTGTGTAATCAAATGCTTTTAATAAGGAAACGCATTAGACAGGTTTTTTTTCTAGAAATTGCAGCGAATGGTTCACACCGGCAAGCTGTCCCTGGAGTACAGTCGCACTGTCATTTGAAATGAAGCAATGCACCGAGTTATTTATTTTGTTACTAAATATATTCTCATTCTATATACCTTGGTGTGTGTTTTCGTCGAGGAATAGTTAAGTGTTTGGTGGCAAAGCGCAGTTTTTTAAATTGGTTTCGTTCTTTGATACGGTTTCAGAAGCATGTCACTCAGAAGGGTGAATGTTGAATTGTTCTTGCTAGGGTTAAGTGAAGAGCGGAATTCGGGAATCCAAAAGTTTTAGTTGGAGATTTCTTCAGCACTCATCTTCTCCCATTAGTAGAAGTTGAAAACTAGGCCCCATAAAACACCTGAGATCCTTATCAAATAAAGTCGTAGACGTTGGACAGCTCGAAAAAGTAACTCCCGAGGGTGATCAATTTTACTTTGCATTGGTTACCTTCAGTTATCCCCGCTGAAGATCTACAATTCCGTGGAGCAGAAAATACGTACATATACACGTCAGCCTAGATAAATTTTAAGTGTGTTCCAAAATCCGGAAGCTCCTTTGATCGCTAGACGTGTAGTTCATAATCCCAGAAATTTCGCTAGCGGACCAAAAATGACAAACGATTTCGAAGTAGTTATGTTTGAGCTTACTGGTCGATGGTTTCCGAATCAAAATAAAACAACTACAGTTGAAGTCGCTTATAACGACCGATGAAATAAGGTCGTTATAACCGGCGGTCGCTATATCCGCCTGCCATATCTGGCTTCCACAAATATTCAGGAATAAACAAAATCACATAAAATGCTAACTTTTATGTTAAAGACGCGAAAACCACAACTCATTTAAAAGCAGCTTTCACGGCGACACATCAAATAACTTGCCATAATATTTAACAGAAATTTTTTTTTTAATTCCCCTCATTCCGTTGTTATAACCAACGACAAGGACCACTTTTTTCCGAAAAATTGGTTGTTATATCCAACATTTTGTTATAGGTATACGACGAGTCGCCGACGTTATATTCGACGCTAAAATAGCTTAAAATATAATGAACCAACCAAATGAATTGAAAGTGGACGTTATAAGCGAGGTCGTTATAAGTGACTTCCACTGTATTTTATTCTTTTCCCGATTTCTTTACTCAAAAATATAAGAAATGCGTTAGTTGTATGTTTTTCAGAACAACAACTCATTTTTTCACAATCAAGTGGGTAATTTTGAGCTAAATTGAAAAAATTCCCTTGATGGGATATTTCACAATAACGTCAATAAGTTTTTTTTATAAAATGTTTGACATGCAGGTATTCATTAGTGGTTAATGGAAAGCGACCATGTTAATAAAAAATATAAAAAGAAAATCAAAAAGTGAATGCAGTTTTTGAAAAGGTTTTTTGACTGCAGGGGCTCTACACACACTGTGCGCGTCTTGCTTCTTTTTAAGATGTCATATTTTTATTTCGTTTCGAAAAGTTGGTTAAAGAGGGCGGCTTATTAGACGCGTAAAGAGTCATGGACGTTTTACCCATAATTTTAGATAAATGTGGAACGGAAATAAATAAAAGTTTGGGCGATCCGTATTCCTGCAATCTTTTGAAACTACTGAACGGATTATGATGAAACTTGGCATAGTGATTACTTATGTTCTGGGTCCGGACTTAGGATACTTTTTATCCCGGAATATAACGTGGTTCTGACAAAATCGTCAAAAAACCGGATATATTTAAGTAAAATTCTATTTATGCAGACCTAGCTCAAGGTTTTCGGATTGAAAAATAAAAAATAAGTGAAATTAGTAAATTTTCCACTGAACCATTTAAGATATAAAACATCCTCCTGCTATTCAAAACTATTATTCGGAACATCGTCCAGAATTTTCTTTCAGTGGATACCACTGCCAGAAGTCATGCAGCAGAGAGTATCGTTGCAATAATAGGTCTCTTCCTTTACTTTTAAATCTTACGAATTTTTACGAATTCTTACGCATTTTACTCAACTATCGTTCCCTAACTCGAAAAATTCGTAAACGAGAGCGGCTTCGAGAGAGCAAGATATTTCCCCTCTTACTAGTTATTACTCAACAAATTTCTTTGCGTAAGAATTGAAACATCTGTCAGTTGCCTGAAAATTTACAGCTGATTTGAATTTGTTGTTCTATTTAGCATTTGGGTGGAATATTCGCATTTGTGTTTTGCACAGATTACTACAAAAGCGTTCCTTAACTTTTGCGTAAGTTTCTCTTTTTGAGAGAGAATTCATCCCCTCCACTGTCATTTTGACAGTCTTTTCCATTTTTACTACAAAAGTAAAGGAACAGACCTAATGTCTGTGTGATTATTATGTGCGCGCTCTAACGTGATCATAATGCTTTGCATTTCAATGGACAGTCGTTTCCTTTCAGCGCACACATTCAGGTTAAACACATTTTCAGGTGGGGACAGTTTTGAAATGGGCTGGGGTGGGGTTCGTGTGCCATGTTGTTTAATTAGGTTGCTTCCTTTTCGTCGACATTTGAGGTGCGTAAGAAAGAAATAACAGAAATTTGGGTAAATCTTTTTTAAATTTAAATTATGTCTTTATTGTACTTTTTTGTAAGGGTTAGAACCCAATATTTATAAAAACTGCTCGATGTAGTTCGATGGAAATACCTTTTGTCTTAAAAATGGCAGACGGGTGAAGCAAGGCGAGGACGGGTCAGCTAGTAAATAAATAAATGTTCATTTAGCACTTCCGGAACCCAACACTATTAAAATATCAAAATGTTAAGCTTTCCCATAATTCCTATTAGCTAAACAATGGCCGCGTTCCTTTGCTCGCTAGAAGTTTGAACGATTTTTCTTTGACTGATCGTTCTTGTTTTCTCTCTCTTTCAATGCAGCGGGAAGTTTTGCGATAGATTGAGAAATTTCCCTGAAAGGGATATTTCACAAAGAGTGCTAGATGTCTAGCGCCTATTGTGAAATGTAAATTTTTTTATTTGAAGTTTGACATACTTGTACATTTTATGTAACTTTTTGTAAGCAAATTGTTGCAATGTATTGAGTTTTCGGATTTTCCCGATAAGGTAGGTACCTATATGTTTAAAAAGTAAAAATTCAGGAAGGAAGAATGAAGGTTATATAGGGTAATATTTTACCAGTTTAAATCTAAATTTCAGTACTTATCGGATTAAGTTATTTCCGAAACTATTTCCTTTTTTCCAAAATCAGCTTCGCAAAAATTCTTAAATTCCCTGCAACTCATTGAAAAATGTTGCTTTACAAGAAGCTCTGCTTCCAATACTTCCATAGAAAACTGATTTCGCTCATCTCTCCATGAGTTGTTTATGAAACTGCATATCTATTCACAGCTTGCATTAGAAATAGCCAACAAAACTACAAAAGAATTTAGAAATTTGGCACCTTAATCTTTTTGAAAAATCTAATCCAATAGTTCACATCTTTTTTTCATCCAAATCTCGTAGCTCGCATTCAAAAATCTCTTAAATGCCATAAACTCTTCAAAAAGTTTATCAATGCTTATATTTTTAAAATTCAAGAGCTCAATAATTTTGATGTAATTTTCAAAATTTGGATTATTTCGTAAATTCATAGTTAATAATAAGCCGGCAAGTTGGAAGGCGGGACATTTTACGAGACAAGTTTTCAGTGCGGGACATTTTGCGGGACACTTGCGGGACACAAGCCTTATAGCGGGACAGTCCCGTACTGAGCGGGACGTCTGGCATCCCTACGCTAGTCATCTAGCGGGCAATAGAACGCGGCCAATATGGCCGACAAAAATAAGTCGCTGTCGCTGTCTCTTTCAGTCAGACGGCTGTTTTGTATTGGGCTTTCCTTTAATATTCCGTGATAGGAATCTGTGATGTAGTAAACGCAGCATTCATCAACAAATTTCTTGTAGCAAGAACTTTTATTATATTTGAAAATAAAAAAATTCAAATGAATTACCCTCTAAGGTTTCGCTATCACCCTGTTAAAAACAACTTAATTTCCTCATAGAGCTCACTTTTCTATACCTACTGTAATCAACTTGTCATACCAAAAAAATTAACCAGTTGAAGCAAGCTGCTCGAGCTAAATTTTATCTCCCATACAAAATTCTCTCCAAAATTTAGCTTAAGCGAATCCATTTAGCCGAGTTGTACGCAGCTAGAGCTAAAAATCAAACTTTTGTTTCCGAATATCCTTCATGTATCTGTCAAAATTTAGCGCACCCATTTAATGGGTCGGTATATTTTTTTCAAGCTAAATTTTGACAGATGGCTGTGCTTAGTTGTTCTGATGTGTTTAAAAAAAAAGAGTCTTATTCATTACGAGTACCTGGAGCTAGAGTCTTTCATTAAAATGACAGACAAGTCTTCAGAAAAAGTTGGCGATGCTGGTGGAGCAACATCCATCCATACAAAGCCTTGCAGATTTTGAATCAAGGAAGTTATTTTCCAAGAACAGCTGTTTTTGTGACACTTATCCACAGCGCTCTCTATGTCAAAATCTAGCTAGGATTTTAGCAGATGTGAGGTGAAAAAAATTGGAGAGCAGCTAAAATTTAGTTTAGCTCAAGCAACATACTAAGTTTGAATTAAAAAATCCAACCCGCCGATTTATTTTAAATTTGAAATTTGCTATCAGTAATGCCAGTTCAATCACCCTATAGCAGTACAGTCGCGAACGAAATATAAAAATTTAAATCCCACAGTGACACCGATCGTGGTTTCCTTTTTAATTGGATTGTATCTTGTTTTTGTGTGCGTCTACCAAACATTACCATGCGAGAGTCGATTCAGCAAAAAAAAAATAAAAATGCCAGCAAGCAGTGCCGCCGCAGCCGCTTTCGCAATAACAAATTGAGTTTGGTTGGTCGCTCAATTCGGTTCAACAAACAAAATCTCTCAGTAGAGAGAGAGGTAAATCTTTTTACCTGTTAATCACTTCACTACTACACCTAACGAATCACAATCATTCAAATATAGCCGCAATCCGCTGATTTCTTTGTTCACCTTCACATAAAACAAGTTGCCACGATGGTTTCTACACTACAGTTTAACATTTAACTCCATGTTTAGTGAGTGCTTTGTATTTATAGGGTAAGCGAATCGCTCAGTCGTGTCGAGGTAGCCGTAGCGTTTCAATACGAAGGTATCCACAAGATGCACTCGCGTTGTGCCCGCGATCAGTAGAAACTCCTGCTTGTTGGCAACCAAAAGCAATAACAGATTGGATTCAGTGCTGGCTCGGGAGATTAAAATTCGCTGACGCATCAAGTCCTCAGTGAAAGTGTATTTTCTTTCTTTTTTTCCGTTTTACTGATAGCGCGCTTATTAAAAATTGTTAATTCATCCGATCGCGGAGTTACAATTTACAAAAGTGAAACGAAAGTTTAAACAAAAAAAAAGAAATGTTTTCTTATCTGTAAGTAGATTCGCAAAATTCTTGATAAGATCACAGAGAGTAGTGTACGTAAACGCGTGTAGGGTGTAGGTGATTTCCCAAACCACGAGCTGTTTTAATTTTTAATGTTAAATTCGTGCTAAAAACGTCTGAGTCGACAGCGACATTCTGTTGCTACGTAATTGGGATCGAGATATTTAGCACCTGAGTGTAACTACTCTCTATCCAATCAACCGTCCGTCAGTCAGGTAAATGACAGCGCGAGCAGCGAAATACGTAGCCGTACACGGCTTTGTCACATTTGCGCGATAAAACTCAATTTGTTTTTGTAGCTGCGTTATATACAATTACAAGCGCATATCCGATCATTAAAGCGATACACTCGGACTCGATAGCAAAAAAGTTCATAAAATTCAGTGTTCGCAGTCGCTTTTTTATAGTACTAGACCGAAAATATGAGACTGCACTGAGTGGCAATTTGAAATTAATATTGTGACGTTTCCACAGGTGTTCGTTAGTAACTGGTGCACACTAACAGCTGGTTATATAAGGCACATAAGTACATAGGTCGGTTTTCTTCGCAACGCGACAGCACATACACACCATAAGTGTTTGTTTGTTTTTTGTTTGGCCAGTGGAATTGGTTTTTAAAAAAAAGGATACGCGACACAACAACAACTGAAGAAGAACACCAGATACAAGATACAACATACAAGATGCTTAAGGCCAAAACCGCTTCGGACAAGGGCGATACTCTTCTGGGCAAGAGTCTCGTCCCAATCATTGACCTCGCACACTGTGGTGAGTTTGAGTAAATTTTTATTTTGCACCTTTGTTTCCTTCTGATGTGATGAGTTGAGTAGTTGATGATGGCGGATGGAGATCGGCGGGGTGCATCTGATGGATCCCATCTTTGATTTTATTTGAAATTCTTACATTTTAAATTTACTAACAGATAGTTCTTGGCATAAGGACGACATTCACATTGGCCGAAATGACAGGAAACTGTTTCGATGACAGGAAACTCTTATAACGAGAGAAATCTTTGTGCACTATGCAGCAGTTACCTATTTGTATATCTTAATTGACAAAGCTAAGACCTACCAATGAATTATATTCAATTGACTAAGTAGAATGCAGTAAACATATAGTTAATTTGAATTTAAAATGAATGCGGTAGGTGGCTGGCGGCTGCCAAGCAGATAGGTAATGCAAATGCGACATTCATTCTCCATTGTACGTATCATTTAAAGGACAAAGGAACATGGTGCCGTGTCGATTACTTGTCAAGACGTTTAGGTATATTTTCTTTTCTTTCTGAATAAACGTGTATACTAATGCAATCGCAATTAACAACAAACATTAACTACTTACATTAGTACTTTGCTAGAAGTGCACCTATGGAAGTTACTTCTGTCTGTGCCTAGTTCTATGGGGTAAATTATACACTGATTGTGCAGATCTGAAAATAAACTCACGTTGTCAATTACGACATCAAACGTGATTCTTAATAAGTTAAGTACCTACCTTTGTACGATACAATGCCGGTTATTACTTAGACAAAAGCTCACTGACTCAGCCTTTGGGTCTATTGCCCTGGCTCTAAATTAACCGGCGCACATTCGCTGGTCGGCTTTTTTCATACACAAGCAAGAATGCACCCTAGGAAAATGCTGCATAGCGTGCAATAGTTGAGGAAGGTGAAAACCAAACAATGTTGGCGACTAGCTCCAAACTGACAGTTACAGTTTGCTACTTTGGCTGGTGTAAAAGTGCGCCCAAATAGGTATTCTTATGAATAAATGACAGCCTCAAAACAGACCAATTTTAAATCCGATACCTCTCGACATCATCAACGAAATATTGAAGCTTTGGGAGGATGTCTTTTCTTCCGTTTCGTGATATATGATTCACGCAAATGTGCCAGACAGAATATCTTATTTCAGTCTCATTAGCGAAAATCGGAGTGCAGACAAACTGGGTTAACCGGCGTATAGTGGGTCTGCAGTCCGATAACGTCGTCTATCTGCAAGAAGCTGACTTGCTATATGCAGATTAAGAACTACGATGGTCAGGTTGTGCGTTGTTCTGATGCAGTTGAGGGTTAGTAACTAAAAATTATTGCGTAGTTTGACTTGCTGCATTTAAAAAGACATTCCATGCCTTGATTTCTTCTTTTTACATACAGAAAATGGCGACGTTCAAGTAGGTATCTAGTTTAGTATGTCTGACAGCTGACTGACTTGATGTATCTCATTTTTGATTGGCCTAGATCGGTGTCACATGGGCAGCTGTGTCAGTTGACGTTTATGGATGGGTAGCCGACGAATCTAGTCAAGAAATTCGTGACTGAGTACTTAGTTGACAGTTCGCATATGTGGCTGACGTGGGAAAAGTGATGTTCCCGACCAATCTAGTTTTTGCGTTCAGGTTACATCTCTTCCAAACCCTATCTAGTCGACTTAAGATAAGTTTTTCAATGTCGTTTGTCACCAAAGTAAGACAGATGCAGCGGTTTGACGTCTTATATGTGATTGTTTTGAGATGTGTATTTCGTGCCGTTGGGGACTTCGAAGAGACCCGGAAGTAATTAACTTATTGAAAAAGCTTGGAGCGGTCCAGATATTTCTCAATCTGTGACGATTCTATCGTTACAATAGGTCTGTTTCTTTATTTTAAAATCTTACGATTTTTTACGAATTCTTACGCATTTTACTCAATTGTCGTTCCTCAACTCAAAAAATTCGTAACAGAGAACCGCTTCGAGAGAGCAAGATATTTCCCCTCCTACTAGTTTTAGGTCTATTCGCGTACTTTCTCGAGCTAAGCATTAAACATCGGTCAAACTACAAAAATTCTCTCATAGAGCGAAAAATATACTACAAAGTACGTGTATAGATTTCTAGCTACTTTGAGCCACTTACATCTTTGACATGCACTACGTCAAAAATAAAACAACTGAGTAGTTTTTTAAAAACACATCACAAATAAATATATTACTTACCATTTTGTAACAAATGAAATGTTCTGGGAGAACCAGAATGGAATTTTCCTTATATTAGAACATTTTTTGTGCGCATGACGTTTGTCGGATTTTGAATTTGTGTCAAATTTGTGGATTTGACATATTTATCAGAGCTTGCCGGCTGAAATTCTCTGAGCTGGTTCGAGCCAAAAGAGGAATTGCTCGTTACTCGTTATTTTGCTAATTTTCTCTTTACCTGTCATTTTTGATGAGTACGTGTATGGACTTTGTGCGATTGCGATCGATTTATATCGATTACGTTCGATTTAAACCGCGTACGCGAACCAAAGTTTTTACTCAACAAATTTCTTTGCGTAAGAATTGAAACAACTGTCAGTCGCCTGAAAATTGACAGCTGGTTTAAATTATTTGTTTTATTTAGCATTTGGGTGGAATATTCGCATCTGTCATTTTGTACAGGTTACTACAAAAGCGTTCCTTAACTTTAGCGTAAGTTTCCCTCTCTGAGAGAGAATTCATCCCCTCCACTGTCATTTTGACAGTCTTTTCCATTTTTACTACAAAAGTAAAGGAACAGACTTAATGTAAAATGCAAACGCATTCTAATTTCACAGTGTGGAAGCTGACTCTCCACTTTCCAGCTTGTCACTGATGAAGATGATTGAATCGGTTCTGAGTGCACTCAATTTAACAGGCAGCCGTATGTTAAAAATGTCAATAAGATTGGTATGTGATTGTGAATTGACGGTTGATGAGCGAAATTTATCTCTGAGTAGGTATAGGTACGTACGTGAACGTAAACAATGTTAATTGACTACGTATAATTCAGAGCTATTTTTAGGTAAATATTTTTGCATGACGTTGTCAAACTTACCTGTCTAATTTATCTTTCTTAATTGGAATATGCGTAACTGCTGATGTAGGTGGTACCTCAGTTGTATTAAATTTGGCCACTGGTGAAATGACGGAGCTTATCATAATTATGTCAAATACAACACTTTGAATGATGTACTGACGTAATACGTAAATTACCTAGCCAGTGCTTCTGTTTGTCGTATACAACTTTTTGTATTGCATTTAAGGTAACATGGTCTAATAAAAGATAAACAAATATTACGATAACTCATTCTAAAGGTGTAAGCTACACTCGATTTGATATATTAGGTAAAGAAATATCACAATTGATGGGGTTTAATTGTATAATTATTTATCCATTGATTTAGAGAATAAAGCCAAATCGCATTTAAAGCTGCGTTTGATTTAATTATGTACTGACAGGTGAAGATGTCATTCATCGTTTTTCCTCGTGCATCGTACTTTCAAAGCGTAAATAACTAGAATACGTATACCCAACCCAAATAAATAAAAAAATTGTCTACAGTTTAGTCCTTTCAAATACACATAAAATTGAAAACGTGCAATTCTTTTTTTAATTATGTAAATAGTTACGGATCAATTAAGTTTTCAATCTTTATATATAGAAACCGATGATTTATTTGAAATTCCTATATTGCAAAAAATACCAATCCATTTTAATAAATAATTCAAAAATCGGGGGTAGTACATTCATGATTCATGTGACTTTTTTCAATCTCGTGCTTAAAGTGACAGCTCACCAGACACATGTCAACGGAAATGCTATTATTTTAAGAAAACGTGTTCTGTGTTTTATTGTGAAAATTGACATCATCGAGCATTTACAGCGTGACTTTTTATAATAATAACTTGAGGCATTTCCAAAGGTGAAGTAAAATAATTAATTAGCAGGAATTCGTTAATTGTTTTCTTCTGATATCGATTAAAATAAAAGTACCTTACTATTACTAATGCTTTATTTACGTTAAGTGCAAATAAATAAAGTGAAATGAGTGGATACGTTCGATGAATTTTTAATTCCTCTTTGATTTTAGAGACATCAGTTGCTCAAGTGCGATCAGATTTTTTTTAACGGTCTCAAAGGTTTCCTAAATAAATGGTAGATAACACTTAAGACGAAAAATTTGGCAGTCAGAATGATTGGCATAATTTGCTTCCGCAATAAGGCAAGCGGTCTTATCTTCGTTTGAAGTTCTTAAATGCTCATGTTAATAGAGATTGTGTTATCTGTGCATCCAAGCAAATTTCAAATAAATCAACGCTTTTCTGTCCACGTTTGTAACTCTCTTCAATAAATGGGTGAATATTGAACATCATTGACATACTATACATGGACTGCTAGTGAAATGACAGTTTTATACAAACCTGCGAAGCAAAATGAAGCAAACATAAACACTAGCATTTTTGGTTTAGTGCGGCAAAAGTATAAAACCTCTGCGCGCCATTGCTATTTCTTACATAGAATACAGTGCCATCCATTGTAGAAAAATTGCAACTGCGCAAAATAACGATTTATTCAAATTATTTCCAACTTTCTACAACAGATGGCATACTCAGTACTTAAACAAATTTTTACGAATTGCCCGATGACATTTGAGTGTTTCCGATTCTCTCCTGTTCTGATTTCCAACTTTTGTGTAATTTTACTTTGGTATGTGACTGGATTACTGTTCTGAGCGGTCTCAGGTTCAAGTACCGGAAAACAGATCGCAAGGTTATTTCCACTGAGCTACCTCCCAAGTACGTGTGACAAACAACCGGGAATGTTACTTTCGTTTTACCATGCCGACGTTTATTCTAATCTGATTATAAAAGATCTGTTCCTTTACTTTTAAATCTTACGAATTTTTACGAATTCTTACACAATCTACTCAATTGTCGTTCCTCAACTCGAAAAATTCGCAAAAGAGAGGGGCTTGGAGTGAGCAAGATATTTCCCCTCTTACTAGTTTTTACTCAACAAATTGTAAAACAACTGTCAGTCGCCTGAAATCTGACAGCTGATTTGAATTTGTTGTTCTATTTGTTCACTCCAATTTATGAACTATGTAGGTATCTGTCATTTTTCACAGGTTACTACAAAAGCTTTCCTTAACTTTTGCGTAAGTTTCCCTCTCTGAGAGAGAATTCATCCTTCCACTGTCATTTTGACAGTCTTTTCCATTTTTACTTCAAAATTAAAGGAACAGCCCTAATGTTCTTACTTAAAAAATTTTGACAGTCTGACATATTGCAATTGGAACGGGAACTGGAACATATATTTCACATTTACCTACCTACTTTTAGAAAAAATTGTGCAGGCGAGTAAAAAAATATAAATAAAAAAACTGTATTCCCAAGCGCTTTGTCTTAAAGTCAGTTATGCGTCAGTAGAATGTGATTTTATGACGTATACGCAATTATTTTACCTTAAATTCTTTATTTTCCATTACAAAGACTGTACACAATGCTATCAATTCTTAGAACATCAACAGTGACTTATCTTAGCAATAAAATTGAATTGAATACCTGTCTACCTACATAACTATGTAGATACATTTACCTATACCTACCCCGCTCGCTTATCGTTCTTTTTTATGGTTGTTATTGATCATAATAAATTTAAGATTAATTTCCTTAACAATTTTAAATAAATTTCGGTTTCGAATGAATTCCTGTTGTGAAGTTTCCATATCTGTCTTACACCACCTGCTTTCGTGCTCAGATATATATATGAGGACATTGATCCGCCGCGTTCCCATTGCGATCGTTGTATTTAGAAGGATTTCGATTTAGCAATGCATTCAAAAATAATTCGAGATTAAAAATAACTCTATGTGCGGTGTTTACTGCATTGAACTTTGCCGTTTGATTTACATTTTTACACTAAAGCTAAATTTAGAGACTGCATGAGTAACAACAGTTTCAAAGAGAACTACGCGTAAATGCGAAAACTTTGCAATGAGTCTCTTCTTTTGGCTTGTTGTATTTGTTTAAAAAACAAGCCGATCTTAAAAAAATAACTGCAAAAAAATCTAAATCTCGTCTCCTACCTTACCGTTCTATATAGGTAACATACAGGTATGTGACGTGACTACCAGGTTAATTTTATTATTCAAAAACACATTTTATTATTTTATTACATAAATTTAGGTAGGCACTGCGCAAAAGCAAACAATGCAAATTTATTGTATACTTTTGTTAACAAAAGCGTACAGCAGTGTGACCAGTGTCACAACAAATCAATACAAAACAGCGGGTATTGCGTTGCTCTAAAGGTTTTTAGCTGGCAACTTATAGATTGATAGGTACACAACTTAAATGCAATATAAATGGCCACTAAAACCTAGGGAACTTATGTTTTGTCGGGGGTTGCCTTAATTTATCGGTTGTTTGATTGAAACTGATGCCAGGTCTGTGGGACCCTATAGGCCTAGCTTCTCACAACCATTTCTTTTATGTGAGTTTTCAATTTTCGGGACAAATGGAAGGGATCTACAATTTTACGCCGAGTCCAAACGGCTAATTGAGAAGCTCTTTCATGACAGTTCTACTCTCGGATGTTTGTCAGACGTTCGCGAGAGGTGGCGCAGTGGAAAAAAAACCTTAAGATGTAATTTGACTCTTTCGGAAATCGAACTAGGGAGCGAGGACCCCTCGCTTAATAGTCCAACACACGAACCACTAAGCCACTGCGCCACTATAATACAAGACGATAAACTAAATATTTGCTTTTCAGTTAGTATGATTTTTAAAAATTTTCTTCGCGTCAAAAATATTTCCAGTCTGGTCACACTACGTTTGAATTGCAGCTTTGAAATTTCTCCGTGACATTGTACACTTACGTAATTCAAATTATTCAATTAAGAGATTCATAATCGATATGAAATTTGTGTTCGGTATTTTTGATCCTTATTCAATGTTGCCTTGTTTGTTGCAAATGTTTAGTTACAAAAAGTTGGACGCGTTCTGATCTTAATAACTAGTTGTGCCCTTGACACTTGTTAGTCTGCTGGGCAAATGTGTAAAGAACATTATGCCCATTGCAGGCTTCTCCTCTAAGCAACTACGTATGAAAACCCAACACTGGTTAAAGTGGGTCTCGCAATTCTGTCCGTCTGTCCGTCTTTTCTGAGCTCTACAGCGTAAACGGCTGGACGGGTTTCTTTCAAACTTCGGATTTGGAGTTTGTGGGCTTACAGTTCGGGGCCATTTTTTTTTTTGCATGCTAACCCTATTATTAACGGTACTTTCCATATAACGGTTTTAAACAAGTTAGATTTTTTCAAAAACGGCTGTAACGATTTCAACCAAAATTGATATTTGGAATTATGTAGGTTCGGTTAACATGGCTGAATAACGGTAATTTTGAAAATTGATCATATCTCAAAAACGGTTAAAACTATTTCGACAAAAATTCATATATAAGGTAATACGGTCATTCCTAACATGATAGCGTACTCAGTTTTTCCCTAAATTATCGTTCAACGGACTATTTTTGAAAAATTCAGTTTTTTAAGAATTTATTTAATTAAGGTTTATTTGAAAACGGCTTTAACGATTTTAACCAAAATGTATATTTTCGCTTAGGTTCGTAGGGTTAACATGGCTGCTTACCCAGTACCACTGTAACAAAAATTCATTTTTAGGGTAGTATGGACATTACCAACACGATAGCAAACTCAGTTTTTCGATGAATTGTCTATAATGGATTTTTGAAAAAATGCATATTTTGAGAATTTTGGTTTTCTTTTGTTTTACCTACATGAAAACGGCGAAAGCGATTTTGACCAAAATGCATACTTAGAGTAAAATATTATTGCGTCCTTGATTTTCGATTCGAATCACCGGAAACGCTGATTTTGAAAACTGCTCATATCTCGAAAACGCCATTTTCGATTTGGGTAAAACTTTAAAAACCAAGTAATGCTAATATTTTAAATAATTCCCTGTTTTTAGCTAATTAGTTGTGCAAGCATATTTTTTGAAATAAACATTGCAATATTTGCTACTATTTTGTATGCATTATTTTCCAAAAACCGCCATAACGGTTTTGACCAAAACCCCCCTTTTATGATAACATAAATATTCTTAATAGGACCCCTTACTTAGTTTCTTTTTAAAAATGGAATTAAAGCCGTGTTTTAAGAATTACCGTACTACCAGTAAAAGTGCAAATACAACTAGGTAGTAGAAGCTCCTTTTAAGCAAATAGTACCCCACCCACTTTTTCTTTTTTCAACCATATTAATCATAACCCTTTAAATAATTCAAAGCAATTGGAGTTTACACTATCAGAAACCCGAGCTTAATTTGCAACACCCAACACGTCCATCGATAAATTCAAAAACATCCGAATTCTTACATAATAAATCTATGTCAAGATATCGGTCTATCACAAACCCTACTTCGAGTCACCACCTACCAGCATCACCAAGTTGAAAAATCTGGTTTTATAGCCTATAAACAATAACAAAAGAAAAATAAACCAACCAAACTGATGATATGAACGAGAAAGTTTCGTGCGATCCAGTCGTGCACTCTATTTTAAAATACACAAGTTACAAGAGTGAGGTTAATCCTGAAACATCTCGCTCTAAGCCCCAGTATGACATCGACTGGCATTACTGTTGATTGTTTTACCCTCACACATTTTGTATATTGAGAAGTGCGTCTTCAGGGCTCTCTAAACATGCCACTGGTAGTCTGAAAACAGGAGCTAATTCTGCTAAAAAGACTTGTGGAACTTCAGACTAAGCTTCGGCTTCTATATGATGCATTTGTGTGGCTGAACGACCCTTAACATGTGTGTTTGTCATAAAATCAGTTGTACCCATAAAACTGATGTTTTTCGAAAGGTATTTTTTAGATTTCCGACTGCCATCCTCAATTGTTATTCAACTTATTCAAATTACGTTTCACATTATGCGGAATATATAAAAAAAATTAGACATTTTGTATTTCACTTTCAATGGTAATAAAATAGTTTTAACTGTCTATTCAGAGATCCGCTTTAGCACCACTTGTTTATATAGATATTAAACCATTCTTACAAGCGACAGCTGACAGTGTACTTTTATTAATTACGCCAAATAAGATTAGAGACACAAATAATGTCATTAAAAAAAGCCTGCGCATACAGAAAATTTATCAGTTCGACAAGATGTCATAAAACCGATTAATAAAATCATATAACCCCCTAAAAATGTTTAAAAACAATATTGTCATGTTGTGGCAGTAAGAAATTTTCCAAAACAACTTACTCCATTTAAACTAGGTACATGCTGTTTCGACATATTAAATCGCCGAGTACAATAGCTCAAGTTTAAGACTGCTTATCTCGCATTGCATACATGTGTGAAGTATATAATGCCTGTGCGAGGCAATATTTATCAAAAAAAATAAGAAATGGAAAATAAAATCGTGTGACATTAATTTACGAGTTTTTGCCAGTAATTCGCACACACCAACACAACCAAAAGGGTTGTCAACAAAATTCACTCGTATTTACCCAGCGAATTATTTTTCCATGATAGCTCAATGACGGTTCTGCTTTTTTTTATAATAATAAACAAAACATCAACACATCCATTCAGTTCAGTCACTGTCCAAGTCCAAGCGCATTGCGGAAGTGGATAGTTTTTCCGCAGAACAAACCGATAGCCCATGAACTTTTAAGGCTACTCATATACAGACTGGTATTGACTTACGGTTTACCTTTAGCATAATCGCTAGTCAATGGTTGTCAATAATGTCTACTTAATGTCAATTTAATTGCACAATCAATTATACAAAAAAACGCGCTACAATGTTCTACAGTAAACAAACCGCAGATAAACTCATACAGAGTGGCTCTGAAATTATAAACCTATACACTTTTATAGCCACGACAGGTTACTGAGCGAGAACACAACAACAAGTAAGAGCATATCAGGTAGGCACTCACTTTACGTAAGAGATTGAAATCAATCCAATTCGGATGTGGGTCCGAAAACTAATTGTCCAATCCAGACATCAGCTATAGATGTTATTTACAAAATTAATACCACGCATTCGTATTGGTGGAAAAGTTAATCAATTAGAACCTAATTAACGCCAACTTAATGTGATTACTAACTATACACTCGCACAATTGAAAAATGTGAAATGAACTTTTGGGACATGTCATTCACTGGTTAGCAGGGTGAATCACCACAAGTTCGCTCGGATACGAAAATGTAACATTAATTGATACTCACGTGTTAAGTCAACGCACACATAACGAGTTTAAGCGAGTTGGTCCGTAAGTTCTGGGCGATACCCTAATGAAGTTTTATCAAGTAAATTTAATTTAAATTTCACTCAAAAGGACACCCAACCAACTATGGCTCAAACGGTTGCGTGCTACATGATTGCCTTAAAGTGGCAATTTGCTATCGATAAGTGTATCTAAAACTGCGATTAAATTTCCGTTTACGGACAAACGTGACCTGATTAAGATAATGAAAATGGTGGCCAACTAAAATTAGCGAATTAGCCAACATATTTGGCTCGCGTTAATGGAGTGTGTGATAGTTTTATTTTCCTGAAAAACGCATATGCAAATAACCTAACAAGGAATTCAAATTATTCAAATGAAAGGACGCGCAATTGTCTGTTGATGTGGCGGGTTCTGATTTTAGGAAAATAAACTGTGATTCAGTACTGAATTTTACATTGAACCGTAAACGCGGCCACCCGCTTGAAGGCAATTCATCTGTGGACCAGTAGACAAACTGGCCACTTGTCCATTCTGAATAAAATAGGATGTATACCAAAAGACACTGATTATATCCTCCCTCAACTTCAGTTCAACAAACACTTTGAAACCTGTATACCCTCCAGAGTTGACTGGGAGAGAGTAGCAGGTTCTCGAAGGGAATCATTCTGCTTTTACACGGATGGGTCAAAAACAGAAACAGGAGTGGAGGGTGGTGTATTCTCCCAAGATCTGGATTGTAAGATTTCCTTCTAACTTTCTAAGCATTGTAGCGTATTCAAGGCGGAAATTATGGCGATCAAGGAGGCCCTGTCGTGGTTGCGGTATAATCGGCCTTAGCGAGGTATCCGTCGGAACGGAAAATTATCCGCAACGCATACTTTGTCGGAGGATATCGGAACTCGGAACCTAGCTGTCAAAAGTTGAAGAAAAAAATGCATTTCATCGCACTTCAACGTAATTCGCCGATATGCGTTACAAAATGTCGGAGAAATATTCCGAATAGATGTTCCGAAGAATATCTCGAAGCAAAAGTTGTCCGAATCGTATAAAATCGGAGAATTTTCCGTTCCGAATATAATATCTGCAAGGGACATGACTATTTTTACCGAATCGGTCACCTTTAACTGCCCTCAATTGCCGCCTATCTCTCAACGAGATGGCGGAACAATTCAAAATTCACCTTATCTGGTTGCCGGGCCATACGGACATTTCAGGCAACTGTACGGCCTACGAACTTGCCAGACATGGCACAACTGCCTCGATTCCACCGAAAAAGGAAAATCTCTGCATGCCTCTCGCTACTTGCAAACTCCTAATCAAACAAAACGCGATAACCGCTACTAACCGCAGATGGCCCAGATTGGCCCAGGCCCAAGCGCTGCATCAGTCTTATAAGATTAAACAGAGCCGTCATAAGCACACTAGTAGGTGTGTCCCGCTTATGACATCTGCAGAAGTTGCATGGTCGAGGAGGAGGAAGAGTCCATTCTCCACCTCCTAGGAACCTGTCCTGCTCTTTCTACTCGAAGAAGATTACATCTTGGAGAATACTTCTTTGATAATCTTGGTGAACTCGACATTATTAATATCAATCGCCTTCGCCGCTTTACTTTGAGCTCCTGCTGATTCAACGGATAGTTTGAGATCATTAGATCCTGTGGTGTCACAATGGGCCAATTCTGGCCTAAGTGTGGCTGCACTTGTGTGTAGCCTGCCACTGTAACCTAACCTAACCTACATTGAACCGTTTGAAAACCTATCCAGCACTTGGTGCCTTAACACAAAGTCTTTGAATTCAAGGAGGAGATGGTGGCCATGTCCTTGATGGTAAGTTTAAGTCGAAACAAGTTTAAGTCGAATCACTTCATCATGACTTCAACGACTTGAGTTCTAAACGGACGATAGTATTCATCCAGTAACGCTTCTATTGCCGCCTTATGCCAAAGTTGGTAAAATGACATATTTTTCTTATTGAGTCAAAATAAGTGGAATCGACTCCGTGGGACGTGGGAATTTTTGAGCTTGAGCAGACAAATAGGTAACTTTCCTGGCTGGAACTGTTTGGAGATGAAATATCAAGCAGAGAACGACCTATTGTTTTCGAATTCCATGCCATGAGCGAACTGACAAATTTGTAACCACAGAACACGGAGCAACGTCCCAAATTTCATCGGAACCTGCCCAATATTAATATCAGTTAGAAATTTTAATTGCGAAATAACATTTTTCGAATGAAGTCGTTCGCGTTAACAAAGAACTTTTTTAAAACATATTTTCGAACTTAAACAAGTCTTCAAATTAATTTATTTTGGCTGTCGAATTTTTTAAATCGAAGTGGACCGTCTTCAAAGTCACAGTCGCAGGTGAACTTGCTTAAGATAATGATAGAAAATTTAAACGCAAAAATATTACAAAAATTACCGTAACCAATTTTGATCTCCAAAAGAAAACGCGATCTACTTACTCAGATATGTTAGGGTTTATTTACATAGATACATTAAACAAATGAAATAAAATAAAAAAAAAAACAGAGAGCGTGCTTGTGACCACACGCCAGATGTGAAACTTCTCTCGCTAAATGTGGATGTAGAATTGAACTGTGTTAAATTTCATTAAGAAATTTAATTTAAAAACCAAATCTTTATAATATTAATACAGCGCTAAATAATTGTATTCATTAATTTAAAAAGTTTGCATAACACAATCCACAACATTTTTCTATTTCTCTTTCGAGAGCTTTTGTTTACATTTTGTTTTCATATCGTCAACTGATTCAGTAGTCTGGTGTCTGTGTAAAACCTAGCTTCTTCAGTTCCTACGGCGGTACCATATAAGTTAATCACTTTGAGAATTCAGTTGAAAAAATTCGAAAATTCCATATAACCATGAAAACACACAAAATTTCACTGAAATCGGTTGAGTAGTTAAGAAGATCGACAACAGCGCCACCTATCGGGTCCAAAACTATTCTATCCATCAAGTTACAACCAACCATACCCAACCACAAAATTTTATTTGAATCGGTTGAGTGGTAAAGAAGATCGACAACAGCGCCACCTATCGGGTCCAAAACTATTCTATCCATCAAGTTACAACAAACCATACCCACCTACAAAATTTTATTTGAATCGGTTGACTGGTTAAGGAGTTTTAGGCGGCGGCATAGTGATGGCGACAGGCCAATTTCCGTCACGCACTTCCGCTTGGTCATTTCCGCTTTGAACAATCGATTTTACTCCCAAGTCGCGCCATAAGGTGTTTCACATCAAAAAAAACTATAGTAATATTTTGTTTTATGTTTTTTTTACAGGCACAGAAGAATGTCCCGTGAAATCGGTGGTGAACCGCGTTGGACAGCAGCTCCAGAAGGCGCTTTCCGAGAAGGGAATGGCCCTCTTGGTCAACCATGGCATTTCCGATGAAAAGGCAAACAAACTCATTCCATTTAGTATTTTTTACTCCTTTACAATCGTTTGTGTTTATTCATTTGCAGTTGAAAACAGCCTGGGATCACTTGGATGACTTTTGTGACCTACCAACCGATGTGAAAGAGCTCTATATACGCTCTGGCGACACAAATCACGGTTACGTTGAGCCGGGTCGGGAACGATACGGCCGCCATACCCCCGAACTGAGACATGCTTTCAACATTTGCACATTGAATGCGAAAAATCTTCCCGAAGAACCACTGCCAGGATTCGCAGATCACATATCCACATTGGCGACAGAATTCAACGCGCTGGCTAGATTCGTCCTCCAAGCATTAGCAGTGTCATTAGGTAATGCAAATTAAACTCAGCTTCAAAACTTTCTTAACCTCGTGTCGAAAAAAAAAATACAAAAACAGAAATTCCACAAAAGTTCTTCATCGAGAAACATTCCCACATGCTCTCGGGAGATAATGACAATGAGACAACGTTACGCCTGCTGTACTATCCGCCAATCATCGAAGAGGATGAGAAAAATCAAATTATCAAGGGTCGATGTAAGTATACCTACCAGAGATGTCTCTCAGAAATGCCAGACTTCAAGCCAGAAGACGATCCCCGAGAAAAGCGCAGAGAAGACGAGGAGCAAAAGGTGGAACGTAGTGAAGATGCTACCGATGTGGCGAGTACAAGCAAGGAATTCCTAAATGGTAACGCAGTCAAAAGTGGTGCTCACACTGATTATGGGACATTCACTCTGCTTGCACAAGACTCTGAGGGTGGCTTGGAAGTGAAGTTACCCGGCAGTGAAAAATGGCAGCGAGTCGGCCATTTGCCAGGAGCGATTCTCATTAACTGTGGTGAGATTCTTTCGATATGGACACAGGAACGGTACCCAGCTTTGGTAAGTTTTTTTTGCTGGCGTTCCCTTAACTGAGTTCAATATTTAATTCAATTTAAAGCAACATCGAGTGGTGATACCGGAACAAGAGCACTTGCGAGCCAGGGGACGACATTCCATTGCATTTTTCTGCCATCCTGGTAAATCCTCTTACACATTTGTTGTGAATTTCTCCTAACCCAGTCGTTCATTTGCAGATAACCTCACAATGATATCACCTAATGACTTGCCGCATAATGATGTCGCTGAAAACTCTACAACCAAAAAGACAAGAAAGAAATCATTTAAGGCTGCCAAAGAGAAGTGAGTTTTTGCAGTTGTCTACATTTTATATTCGTGTTAATGTCGATTTGTTTTTACTTTGTCAAGGGTTTACAACGCCTACCAGTTGATACAGAAACGGTTAAAGGATACTTACAACTCTTGAAATTCTGAGATAATTACGACAGCCTTCAACTTCAAAGACTTTCCGTTTTAGGTTTCGACAAAAAGCTACTATGTATTTTCCTTTTTTTTATTTTTAAAATGCTATCTGACTTGTTTTTTCCTTTTTTAAAGTGTACAATATTTATATGCTATATTACGAAACTGAATCAAATATACAACTTATACACAAAGGTTTTTATTTGACTATAATTGTCTGGAGTTGGGTATTACGCAAAATGACGCACGACATTAACGATGTCAAAATCGACTGGTTTTGCTCATTGACGAATTGCATAATATGTTGGTAGGTACACAGCGCCTTACAGCGTCTTACACAATATTATCAGTAGCAATAGCAATAGTTCTGAGGAACGGAAATATGCGCAACTAAGGTTAGGTTAGGTTTATGGGGGGGGGGGGGTTGTGAGATCGTCAAAATAGACCAGGCACCATATCGGGCCCATCGCCATTCCCAGGGAACCATTACGGTTAATACCATTACGGACCTAAACCAATTTATCCAAGCATTCGATTTCCCTAAAAAAATTTAAGTATGGCCTCAATACTATTTGAGGAACCAACCTACCCTCTTTCAAATTATTAAAGAAGTACATGCCGATGCCGAGGTACTTTCTTCTACTCCGAGCAATTGCTTGACATTCACAAAGAAGGTGTGATGTCTTCCGCGACCTGTAGGTCCTCACAGTACCTACCTGCATGTATCCATATCAGGGGTGACAGCACGTAACTTGATACAATCGAGTTCAGTCGATACAATCGATCTCTGGCAGTACCTAATTTGTTTCGATCGATAATCGGTTTAGGACAATCGATTGAAACAAATTAGGTGCTGCCAGAGCTCGATTGTATCGACTGAACTCGATGGTATCAAGTTACATGCTGCTACCCCAGCTAAGCCTAGTCTCATGGCATGCTTCCTAAGAAGGCAGTGCGCGCAGAGTATTCCTATCGTTATTCTCACCTTTGTTCTGCTGAAATTGATTAATTGTTCAGTTTTACAATAGGCCATCTTGTTGTCGCTTTATTTAAGACTTTTTCAAAGATTATCCTTCTGGCCACGGCCATAGGTGGTCTTATACCCTCAATCGTTGTGTGAAGTGGGAGCTCAGCTCCTTCTTTTGCGAGAACTTCTGCAATTTCATTACCTTAAATATCACAATTCCCAGGTACAAAACACAGTCTGACACGGTTCTGCGAGCACAATGCCTTGAGCACTGTGCGGCAATTTGTGACTCTAGTGCTTTAAGTGCAGCCTGGCTATCGATGAAGATGGCGATATTCTCATTGGATATCGATCTCACCTCAACTGCCTCCGCAGCTTTAAGTACGGCTAGAACCTCTGCCTGTGCAACACTGCATGTGTCCAGAAGTTTCAGTTCCATTTGTAGGTCGAACTCTCTGGAGAAAATACCTGATCCCGTGGCCTTGGTGGTCTTGGAGCCGTCAGTGTATACTGAGGACTCGTTTTTCCGATGTCAGGGTACAACACATCATAAGGTGTGTCAAAATCAAGTGTACCAAAACTTTCATCCGTCTTTACGGGGATATCAGAGAACGTTTCCCTTAAGATATTGCTATGACTTTACTTTTATTCATGCTTATTTTGAGATTCGAACGAATAGTCAATTCTAACGAATGTCTCTATTCGTTCGAATGAACTTTGTGTATTTTGAGATTCGAAAGAATAAAATTCACTATCGAAAGTGTCATAAAATGAATCCAAATGAATTCAAGTTTCGAAATCAGCTGTTTGACACTTTTAATTTATAAATAGGTTTGTTCCTTTACTTTTGAATCTTACGAATTTTTACTAATTCTTACGAATTTTACTCAAATGCCGTTCCCTAACTCGAAAAATTCGTAAAAGAGAGCGTCATCGAGAGAGCAAGATATTACCCCTCCACTGAGAATCTTACGAATTTTTACTCAACAAATTTCTTGGTGTACGAAGTGGAAAAGCTGTCAGTCACAGCTGATTTGAAATTTCTTGTCCTATTTGACATTCGTTTGCATTTGTTTTGATTTTTTGTGCTTTAAAATGGTATCAACAGGCGGCAAAATAAATATTGAATGTTCACCTCGAACATTCCATCGTATTGAAAATCGTAATTAGACATTAGAGAATATGAAATAAAAATTTATTGAATTAAGTATCTGTCATATCTGTCATTAATCATTGTTTACTACAAAAGCGTTCCCTAACTTTTTCGTTAGTGACTCTCTCTGTGAGAGAATTTATCCCCACCACTGCCATTTTGACAGGCTTTTCCATTCTTACTACAAAAGTAAAGGAACAGACCTAATGTTTTGATCCTTAGGTGGATGACTGCGCTTGGAAGGATTAATTTGTTATTAGATCAAACAAAATTTCGTCCATTTACCATCTAAGATAGGTGAGAGGAAAAACCAACAGCGTTTCTACATTTATTTCTTGTTTTTATTTTTCATTTTTATTTGTAACATTTATTTAAAATACACATCTCTGGTTTCACTTAACGTTAACATTCACTTGCACCATTCGACAACAAATGTTGCAGCAACTAGGTAACTTGTATTTTTTGTTTGTTGTTTTTGTTTTTGTTTTTTTTTTTACATAAATATCAATATACTCAATTATAATTTATAAACTTAATCGCTATACATTTTGTAATCAGTCATTAATAGTATTGGCATTGTTATTAGCTTACTGTTGTTCTAGGGTTGATGTCTCTCTTGTGTTTGGTTTTGTTTTGCTTTTTAAATTATTAGGTCCTTTCTCTATACATAAATACTTCTTACCGTAGGGTTTGTTTTTTTGTTTTGTTTTTGTATCTTAAAAGTTAGTTAGATAATGTTGATGCTCCATCGAATTAGAGATTTAGAGTAAAACTTAAAAAAAATATGATAACTCTATGTAAATATGTACGTATATGTATATGTATGTATGATTAGACGATTGTCTAGCAGGAATAAGAAAATTGTGCTCCATATATAGATGTCTACGAATTTTACGACTTTTCTTTTTTAAGTTGTAAGAACTTAAACTCTTAGTTTCTAGTATAATGATTGAAATTGTTGTGAAGAGTTGTAGTTCCTTGATCGAATGATGTTCATATGGATCTCTGAGGATGCCGTTGAGTGCATGTACGGTGGAAGATCGACTCCGTCGCTGACACGACATTGTAGTATTGCATGTGGGCAGCAGGACTGTGATTTCGGGATTGCACAGGAGGGGGATAATTAAAAATACAAAGGTTTTTTTTTGTTTTGTTTTGTTTTTCTTGTTTTTACTTATAAACTACTGCTAAGCATAGCTGTTCTATGTAAAGCACTAGTTAAGGATCAGAAGCCGATAGAAAGAGAAGCTGAAAGGTTACCTGAAGCGTTTTCTTGAACGCGGCTCTGAATTCACGATTGAAGTACGCATAGATGATTGGATTTAGTGCCGAGTTGAAGTAGCCTATCCAAAAAAGGATGCAGACTACGATTCTTGGCGTAGTGCAGCTGTCGCAGAGAGATGACGTTATGTACCTGTGGGAATACAAAAAGAACAGCATTAGCTTTGAAATGGTCGTTTTAAAACAGTTTTACCATAAGAAAAACGGTAGCCAACACACCAGAAACGCACTCATGATTATTCCTAGTGTCCTTGCGGCCTTCTTTTCTCTTCGCATCGTCGTTATGGAAGTTTGTTCGACTTGAATGCTA
This sequence comes from Cheilosia pagana, assembly GCA_936431705.1. Taxonomy (NCBI): domain Eukaryota; kingdom Metazoa; phylum Arthropoda; class Insecta; order Diptera; family Syrphidae; genus Cheilosia; species Cheilosia pagana. The sequence goes on from OW386166.1 coordinate 115,267,660, forward strand.
GGTCTGGGGACGGGTATGTGATTTATCTGTAAATGTTTATCCAGCAAAAGAGCTGCCACCTTTGATCTGTAATTGATGAGCGTATGGGTGAGCAAATATTTGGGCACATTCTGGAAAACGTGTGACAGCAACAGTTGTACGTTACAACAGCGGAGAATTTACTTTGCAAAATAAAGGGTTTCAATTTTCAAATTGAGTTATTTGATCAACGAAATTGACAAGTTTACTAGAATGCTGATATTATTTTTTATGATTCTTTAAAATAAATAGCCCTCTGTCTTGTTGATATTTCCTATTACGCCTTTTCGTGTCTGGGATTTATTGTTATTTTAAAGATTTGTTAGCTACTAGGAATTTAGCTCTGTTCTGTTCGCTTGAAGCTATTTTTCTAAGAAGAACCATCGTATGTATAGGAGAAGTCGAGGATTAACAAACTTTTCTTGAGAAACTGCCCCTAACAATTCTAGTTCAAAAATTTGGGACCAAATCTTCACTTTCTGTGTTTCGGAGAACAATTAATTGTTTACAAATATTTCGGTTGTCAATATTCAACAACAACTAATTCAAGGTCAGACCTTTTTTAGCAACTGTTTGAACAAATTAATTCTACCATTTTCTTTCTTTACATTTCCTGGAAGTGAGCCTTATTCCTTACATTTCCCTTCATCGTTGTTTGTCACTGTTTTCTCTCCTTGATTTTTATTTTTCATTTGTTTGACATCCGAACGATAAAGTTCGATTAAGAAAGGAAAACATTCACCACGAGGAAAGTGTCTTCTACTCACTCAAGTGCCCACACACAGAATCCCTTACAAAAAGATTATCTTTCAAAACTATTTTAATCTTCGAACTATTTCTTCTAGGTGGGATATAAATATTGTAACTATGGATTACTTATTTTTTCGTCTAGACATCGTAGTGAGAAGCACTAACTAAAGAACTATGAAGGTTGTAAGTCGGATTCACATACAAAGGTACGTTATTGGGTAAACCATTCCGATTAATCGGGACACATGACTACACAGAAAGTGCTACAATTTTGTTTGCCTTATCAGGATCACAATTAGATGCGATGACCACCATGCGAGGTCGATACGGCCTTAGTTTCGTGTGTATATTTATAAATAGATGCCTTTTACACATGCATTAAATATGCCATGAACAAAATGTGTAGTTAATTCAACAAGATACAGATAAGCTTTTCGACTAAGAGTGTAATGCAGAGACAAACCATATAGAGACGACCAACTTGCAATCCTCTTGCCGCTGCCCACTCAGTTTTTTTCAAAATTCTAGCCGTTGGAAAAACATACAAAAAATAAATAAAATGCTACCAACCTTGAAAAAATTTTACTAATCGTGGTGGAATGTGATAGAGTTCGGGAATACTAGCTTTTAACAACAATTAATGCTTTTGGTCAGTAATTACATATTAAAGGCTGGTACGCTGTTCAAGTGAAGTGAAATTTTTACTCTCCAAGAAATTGCTGTGAAATTGAAAGTGAAATTTTCACGCCGAAATGTCAAAAAATTAATGCGACGGACAATAAAAACCAAGTGAAATAGCAAGTAACGCCCTCTACATATCACTTTTTGAACAATTATTTTTTACTTCAACAGCGTACTGCCTGGTGAAATTTTCACTTGAAAAGTTCATTTTGACATTTCGCAGTGAAAAATTTGAATGAAAGTTTGGATTTCACTCGAACAGCGTACCAGGCTTAAGGGTATTCACTTAAACGCGTAAAACCACATCGTAAATGAACTGTCAGATTTTGTATGGATTTTGTTAGTTTACGCAGCCTCATAATTTTCCGTGACCAATTTGACTCGAAAATCGACTGCGGAAAATTATGCAAATTTTCAAATGTCAAACTGGGGCAAGCCGCAAGTGGTCGGGTGAATTGTTTTTCGTTTTGTTGTTTATGGCCTGAAAATCAATAAAATTTTGTCAATCGATTATAACAAAAGCACGCTTGAGCTTGATGGAAATATGTATTTGCCTTTGTTTTACTGCCAATTTCGGCATATCGGTAATTTTGGGAAGTCTAAGAACAGCTGACTTTGACAAGAGACTTGACAGTCGATTTACGTGAAAGACGCAATGACATTTCCGAGGGGTGTTCACATAAAGCACCGCAGAAATTTATAAATTTACGGGCTGCATAAAAGTATGAGATTAAGCGAAAGCCTTATTGTTAAAAGGCGCTTAATTTGATTTAATGAAAGAGAGAAAGAGAAAGAGTTAATATTGATAAATGTTTTATTTAATGTCGGCAATTATTCTCACAAATACGATCTCTTTTGAGCATATTTTTCATTATATTCTCACACATTTCATTAATTTCATCACGAATATTTTGTTTGAATTGCTCAAGCGTTTCTGATTTGTTTGCACAGATCTTGCTTTTCAGATATCCCCACAAATAGAATTCCGGAGCAGTCAAATCAGGCGACCGTGGAGGCCAATCAACATTACCATTTCTTGAAATAACTTGTTGTGGAAAGAGGTTTCGCTGTAGTTCCATTGTAATCCTGACTGTATGCGATGTGGCACCGTCTTGTTGCTACCACATGTTAAACAAGCCCAAAGCATGAAGTTGTGGCGTTAAAGAGTTTTCAATCATATCACGATACCGCTCCCCATTCACAGTTACCGTTACGCCGTTTTCATTTTTAAAGAAGGAAGGTCCTATCACCTACAGGCTCTCTTTTTTCGAAATCATTTACTACACGATAAATAGTGCGTTTTGTTGGCACCTTGTTTCTCTCAAAAATTTCACGTAACTTTCTCATCGTCACAGTAATCGATGATTGATTTCGATAAAATGTTTTAACGTTGGTTTATCGAATATTTTTGCCACGTGTCTACTTCACGACGGCCAAATATGAACTGTCAAGACTAATGTTTACCAAAATGGCGGCAAAACAAAGTAGTATACCCTCCCGGCAGACACCCTGTACAATACTAACGCACCTTATCTTGTCAGCTCCGTAAAAATTTAGCTTGTAGGCAAATAACCAACAAAGTTGGGGGTCTCAGTATTGTCTCTGGTATAATGTTTGGGACTTCTTAGCGAGGAGAAGGTACATTTTGGAACCGTCACAAAAACAGAAATTCCATTTTAAGGTAGGTTTTGTTCCAATTAAGGCACTAGTCAATTGCTGTTTCTTCAAATTAAGAGTTCATCTAAGAAGTATAACCTAAACCGTTCCTTAGTTTGAGCGTACGATTTCAGAGTGATCTAAACTCAAGAAATATGATGGCAGTTATCTAGGAAGAGATCTGGCTAAAGGTGCTTCGAGTTGCTATTTTAGGTTAGAACGAAAATTAAACTGAAAAGTCTGGTCAATCAAAAAAAAGTTGGGCGCTGTTCAAGACTGACACGACCGACCAAAAAAATTAAAGACAACAAATAATAATATACTCTTATTTGGAATCCCCTACATAATTCTTAGCCGAGGAATAATTGTTGGTTAATTATATTTGTGTTGCGAAATTATTTATTATTAGGTCTGGCCCCGAACTTTTTGGCCAATTTCATAAAATGTCAGATATCAAGGAATGGGGATTTATTCTCTCAGAAAAAGATACATATAACCAAAAAGTACAGGAACTAAAGTTTTGCAATACGTTTGTTAAAAAGATGTGCGAGAAAGAAAAATAATATTCAAAAATAAACGTCAGTGGGTTTTTTTTTTAAATTACCAGTTTGCAGACGTTAAAAGACACTCGGATTCAGTTTAATATTTATTTTTCTTGCCGATTTATCCATTTTTAATTACATATTTTCGCACTCAATAAGCTAAACCGAAATAACCAGCCAATTTCATAGACTTTTGAGAGATTTGACAGCTAAAAGAAATTTCTTGGGCTATTATTTGCGGGGTTTTTTATGAAGGGAAAATGTTTTGTTCTCTCTTTGTGGCTTTCTTGTAGCCAACTTTTGCATAAAGGAACGAAGTTTGACTAAATTTAACTAATGTGTTCTAATTCATTATCGCTAGGGAACAGAACTATTATTTTTGCGGAACTCAAACTGACAATATATCTATCTGCCGAAATAGAAAAAATAAAAAAGGAATAAAAATTACAAAATGTGTAAAGGAAAGCATCAATTAATTTGAAAAAGGACTCAATTTGTATTGAGGTAAGTACATTAACAGTCCGCCAGCTATCGAAACAGGCCCTGATTTTGACAATCATTAATTTTGTGTGAGTTTTTCATTTCTGAGACGAATTTTATGCCGAGTCAAGGACTGTTCCTTTACTTTTGTAGTAAAAACGGAAAAGACTGTTAAAATGACTAACTTGCGCAAAAGTTAAGGAACGCTTTTTTAGTTACCTGTGAAAAATGACAGAGAGTTCACCCACCAAAATGCCAAAAAGAACAACAAATTCAAATCAGCTGTCAATTTTCAGGCGACTGACAGTTGTTTCAATTCTTACGCAAAGAAATTTGTTGAGTAAAAACTAGTAAAAGGGGAAATATCTTGCTCTCTCGAAGCCGCTCCCTTTTACGAATTTTTCAAGTTGAGGAACGACAATTGAGTAAAATGCGTAAGAATTCGTAAAAATTCGTAAGATTTAAAAGTAAAGGAACAGACCTCTAACGTAGGTATAATTGAGAAGCTCTTTCATGACAGTTATACTCTCGGATATTTGACAGACGTTCGCGAGGGAAAAAAGTATTTTTTTTCATTGTATCGAAGTGAAATTTTCACTCCTCTACAAAAAGTGCTGTGAAATGAAAGTGAAATTTTCCCGCCGAAATGTCAAAAATTTAATGCGCCGGACAATAAAAGCCAAGTGAAATAGCAAGTAATGCCCCCTACAAATCACTTTTTGAAAAACTACTTTTCACTAGAACAGCGTACTGCCTAGTGAAATCTTCTCGTGGAAAGTTTTTGACAAATCACAGTGAAAATTTTGTATGAAATATGGGATTTCACGTGAACTGCATACTAGGCTTTAGTAGTTAAAATACTAACCACTAAGCCACTGCGCCTACCTCTGGTAATATTAATTCAACATGGCAGGTCGTCTCGTGAAGATTGATCTTTCTCCCCATCAGAGTAAGGTCCTGTGAGAATCAACAAAGAATGCTAATTTTCAGTGGTTTAAACTATTTGGAAGCCAACCCAACACCTTTCACCAAATACTCTTCGATATTAATCGGGACAGTAAATGTTAAACGCGCCTTTGCCTAATTTATAAATTCCTCACGGTTAGACAAGCGTTAATACATCTTCTCTATCAATCAGCTCATATTTTATTTAAGCACTTCCCCTAGGAAACAATTAGATGTAATCAAAGCAAAGTAAACGTTTCGTCGGCTGAGCATTTGTGTTTGTCGCCTAGCTATAGGGACTAAAGACGAAAAGCGGCATATAACAAATTGAGTTTCGAGGCTGATTTTATCAGGAAAAGCACTCTGCCGCACCCCCGGAGAAACAGTTCACAACATTCACAATATTAATCGATACAAATTGAGTTTCCCCGATTTACCTGTAAAGCAGTCGCTCCTGCCGATCGGCTTCTCGATAAATTTTGTAATACGTAAACAGCATCACAATTCCCGGTATCCAAAAGCTTACTGACGAACTGATGATGGCGTACGATTTGTTTACCTTAAATTCGCAAATCTGAAACGAGAGAAAAAAGTTTCTTGTTCTTAGCTCCGCATGATTTATAAATATCTTCAACTGGTTGTAATTAATTATAAGGACTTTCGTGCTCCCCTCGCTTAAGCATTATCGACCGCGTTTACCCCTTTTTTTCAGTAGTAGTTGTCAATATACGACTTGAAGTGCCTAAGCTGACATACTTTTTCCGTTTCGAAAATAGGTCAAGGGTGGGAGGTACTCGGCGCTCCTCAGGTGGTTCTGTCAATATAATTGAAATAATGGTCGCATGTGGAGTTGTTCAATATGCCACAGTAAGTGCTTTAATTCCTCGAGCAACCCACGTTCGCGAACCGAACATTCCTTTAACCTCTCAGAGGTTAAGACTACTCTTCTGACAAACAATGGAATTTCGAAAGCCATAAATAACTTAAGTACTATACGCTAGGCATTCAAATGAGAAATGTTTGGAGCACAAGCAGTGGTTACCGCATTGAAACTCAATACAAGCAGTTTATAAGCTTTGTTGTTGTTGCCTTAAGGATGCTTTTACCTCAGCCGGGAAAGATGTCATCCAAACATTGAGAATAGGTAAATCACTTATCGGAGACAAGTTGCTTTTATTGGACTGCATCAGAAATTAGATAGAAGGTCAAGTGTCAAGGAGGGTTTTCTGATATCGATATGCTTAAAATACCTTTAGTTTTAATGACACCTTAACTTGATAGAAAGGAGATGAAAGCACAGCACGTTTGTATGGTGAATGTGATAGGTAATCGAAATTGGATTTAAGGTTAAACATCCACCCTCGGAATATTGATTATTTTTCTCTATTCAGTTTGACTAGGAATTTGGAAGAAATATTAATGCGTATCATTGATGATGAAAGAGGTTTTAGATTATTAAATGTATCCGGTTGTTGATGGACTGTAAGGAGTGGGATACAAGTTTTTGAAAAAAATACAAGGGAAGCATTACCTATATAACTTCGTCCGGCTTGTTGAGGGTAGGTATAATGTAATACAATTTTGGGATAGGCAAACTTATGACTATGTAAGGTACCTGGTTTTCTTTCCTGGAAAAGGTATTGAATAGGAGACGCGTTCGAAGATAGCTGATTACATGAGATTACCATTTTCCAAACAGGACGAGTCATTATGAAGCAAAAAAAGAAGAGGAAAATAGTAAGATCAAAGGTGGAGATGGTTGCCTTTTATTTGTTCAAGTTCTAAAGGTATAGCTTCTCCCTGGACAGTTCTTCCTTTCTTTATCGTGTGTGTATTTTTGTAAGGGATTTTAAATTGAAATGGTTCGCAATATTTTGATCGTATTTTTCTGAAGACTATTTCATGACAGTGCGGATTATATTGGAGGTATTTGCATCACCAACTCGGGGGTATTCTGCTAAAACGGTTCATAACAGAAAATGATGTGAAAGTGGACCACCACTCGTTGAACTTCTTGATCTCAAATATTATGTACTTGGCACTACAACACTAGGAATCATGTAAATACTAACCTATTCATATGTAAGTATCATTTATTGTTTTTAATAATAATACCAAGAATGGTGCAACATTTTTTATTTTAATTTAAGGAGGGCTGGCTGAACCAACCCGAAATGAATGTTTAATTGGATGAGGAATAAATAAGTAGGAAAATCTATAAATTAAAAAATTAATTCTAAATATCATGTTAACACTTATATATTTCATAATTTAAATTTAAAATTATTTAAAATAACTATGAAGAAATTTAGTTTGCTTTTTTGTACACAACATTTTTCGTCTATTGACAAATGGATGCAGAAACCTGGCGGTAAATATTCGCATCGGTAGGTTGCTATAGATTTTGACAGCTGGGGCATTTTTGTATTAAAAAAACCGAACCGATTGATAAAAGTTGCTTATTAACTACTATCTAAACTCTCTTTTTTGTAAAAAGAAATTACTTCTTAAAAAGTGAGTGTGAAGAGTGTTGATGATAAGTGAATGCAGACTTTATTTTTACTGAAAATTCCGAAAGCGAAGGGAGTTAAAAACTGTGGAGTACTTCAATGCAATTATTTAGAGAGGGAGGGATTAAATTATACTATCTTCCATAATTTGAATACATTCAGTAGTTAAAAAAACCAAGAAATCATAGAACCAAAAAAAAATGTACCTAATATTGTCAATTTATTTTCTGTTTTCACTCCACTTTTAACTGCTTTTTTTAGTAATTTTACCCGATGAATGTTATTGCACTAAACATATTTCGGACCATATGTACATTGAGTTTGCAAATAAAGTTTCTTTTGAAGTAGTGTTTCAATTTTTTAATATATAAAATATATTATTTACTTACATCAAATACACGTATTCCCCATTCAAACTCTAGGCAAAATTATCAGCTGTCAGACTGGTATAGGTCTCTACATTATTCTTTTTTTATCCACTAGGTGTCGCAAAAGAACTTTTCCAATCGTCAATTGGTATTGATATGGACTGCTATTGAAATGTCACTTCCATACAACCTCTGACTAGAAAATGACGCCAACATAACTAGCGCTCGTGGTTCCATGCGAAAAATAAGTGAAACAAAATGACAACCATCTTGGATTTCCCCATAGAATGCTAGAGCCACCTATTGGGCGTAAGTTGAAACGTTTGGGCCAAGTGAAACGTTTACAATAATAGATGTCCTCTCGAAATTGCGTTAGTTTAAATAATTAATAATAGATGAAACCAGCAAATTTTGAATAAAAAAGTAGTTCATTGTCCCATAAATTGCTCAATTTTCGTATAGTTTTTTTTTTGTTGTTTGTCATTTGTTTTTGTTTATTTTTGGAAATACGATGTAATATAACTTAACTTAATAAATACTTATGATTATCAAGAATCTTTATTTATTAATAGCAATAACAAAATAACACGCACTCTTATGCAAAACTCTCTGCACCGAAAAAGAAATGTGAGATGTAAATAGAAATACGAAAAAAGTGCGAGTTTCCAATTTAATCCGCTCTGAACGACGAGAGCTAGCGCTAATGTTAGAACAAACGTGAAGTTGGCTACTAGCAGTCCATATATAATAGTTCTGTTCCTTTACTTTTGTAATAAAAATGGAAAAGACTGTCAAAATGACAGTGGAAGTGAGGAATTCTCTCTCAGAGAGGGAAACTTACGCAAAAGTTTAGGAACGATTTTTAGTAACCTGTGAAAAATGACAAATAGTTCATAAAACCCAAATGCTAAATAGAACAACAAATTCAAATTAGCAGTCAATTCTGAGGCGACTGACGGTTGTTTCAATTCTGTCGCAAAGAATTTTGTTGAGTAAAAACTAGTAAGAGGGGAACTATCTTGCTCTCTAGAAGCCGCTCTCTTTAAATTTTTCGAGTTGAGTATAATACATAAGAATTCGTAAAAATTCGTAAGATTTCAAAGTAAAGAAACAGACCTAATAAGTCAATGTTTGAGTTTTTGTTGGCCCAGATTGGTCACTTGATTAGTCCGAACGTCCCCAATGTCTATTGGTTTTCCGACACGGGAACAAGTGGCGTAATTGACGATGCGAAAAGCATGGATTTAGCTGATTAATGTCGCAAACACTCAACGACCGCTCTTGCGATTTTTTTATCGATATTGCAAAGGCAAATGGAAACCACCCTGGAAAGTTTCAAACGTATTTAAAGTCAAATGACATGTCGGTCGGAATTATCGGAGTGCGTGGAATCAAAACGTCTTATTCTTTGTATTTTCCCTTAAGAATTGTACCTTCGATGACGTTGCTCGTTAGTTTCTTCCCTGCAAGCCGAGTACAATTACAAATACGAGGATTGTTGATATTTCGCAGCATAAGGATAACTAATCCGACTTTAAAATTACAACGAAGGCGTTGATCCAGACAATTCCAGTGAGTCATCTTGGCTAGTAAGGATATCAATTGATTTAGGTAGGTCATCGATTCGCCAGCAATTCCATTTTGAATTTGGAAATTTATTTCGTTGAGATCAACGTTATTTGCAGCTAATTTAGAACTTTCGCTCAATCAAACGTGATTTCTGTAATTTAGAGCAGTGTTTGAGAACAACGTCTCGATGAGTTCGGAATTTGAAAAAAATCAACAAGGAATGTAATGCATCCGGACTAAGTGTCAATTTTACGATCGACTAAGCCGAAAAGATCGAACGGAAAGCTTCACAAAAAATGCATTACGTGCTCTGAAACATGCCCCAAAAACGATCAGAAAAACGCTCCGAAACGCGACCCAAAATCACATCGGAAAAAGAACCATTAGACTAAAATGGGGTTGTGACTAAAGAGGGTGGAAAGAAATCCATGCTCATAAGACACCAACAATGAAACTTTGTGGTAGTACTGGACTCTATGTTCATCGGTTCAACATCTCATCAGAAATCAAACGAACAATAAATAACTCTTACCAATCGCTGCTTCTTTTAACTGATGAGGTTATTTTCTGTAAGAGTGACTAAAGAGGCTCCTCTTTATATATAGCACCCCTGTGGCCTGTATCCGTCACCAGTGATTAGTCCCAAGCGCTACGTGTAAACAACTTAGCAACCTTTAAATACCAGTCGTCAAAGTAATGATGATTGTCTTCTTTTTATTGATGTGGCATTTAAATAAAATTGTAGCATCAATTATAAGAATGCTTTCGTACATTTATTTTGATTACGGCAAATAAAAGAGCAGAGCTCAATTCTGTTAACGGCGATTTTCTAAACAATGAGGAGTAATCGGAAAACAATAAGCACTACAAGCATATAATGATGAACCACGTTAATTTAGGGGTATAGACTTACCAGAAGTCGTCTTCTTCATATCATGCATTGCATTGTGTCTAGAGAAGTCTTATTATTTCGTTTGTTTCCAATGTTGTTTTATATTATTCTCATAAACATATAAAACGCCATTGCACATCGTTGTCGTCCAAAGGGAATTTTTTAATGAGGGAATTCCAAATACTAAAGACTCGAGACATTGTGCAACCATGACATGCAGGAAGCCCTCTGACATTATGCGTGCCACCTCATGGCCACAGTGACTGTCCTAGGCCGCTCAGGTGTCAGTCGTAAAAGGTTTGCCGGCATTGACCAGCGAACGACTTTGCATATCCAAGCAACTATTAATCCAAATGCCATATTAAGTCGCAATATATGGCAACATTGATTGATTGGGCCATAACGTCAGATTATATTACCGCGGTACGGATGTATGGTGCTATGGACTTGGACATATACAGTGAGTTGCCAAATTAATAGGGCATTCTACATTTTTACCAGTTTTAAGGTTTCAGTGTTCTTTTCAGCTTTTGTTTTGGTTCAAAGTGTACGTGGTGAACTTTATTTCACAGCCTACTTACTGTCTTAACGGTTATTTTTCATTGTTGGCGGATATTCAAAATGGTTTTATTCGGGGAAAACCCGGTTTTATTCTTGAAGTGCAATCAAAAGCAGAAGTCAAAAAATTTGTGGACATTTTTTAAGCTTCTTTTAATTGAAACGTAAGTAATGCACTTTATTTTGTTTAAAACAAAGCTTTTCTCTTAAAGAAAAAAATAATTTGTTAATAATTTTAGGCATTTTTTCGGAACAAAATGGGTCGAGGAATGGATATCACTCCAAGAAAAAAAACTTCCCAAAGACAAGTGGCTGCTATTACGGGTGTTTCAAAATCTGTTCTTAACAGGTTAAAATTGAATTTGGACCAAAATATTCCAATATATTCTTAAAATCCATGACTGTCCCTATTAATTTGCCAACCCACTGTATCTTCTACAGTTCTATTCCACGCGACTGCTCACTACTCTCGCATAGCTCGCCCAAAGAGGCGGAAAATGATGACGTTCTGACAGCGTTAAACGAATAGATTATTGATACTGTCTGGAAATCTCAAATGACGAAAAGCAAAAGGCATTTAATGAGTCCTATACCTCGAAGAAGATTGGCCAGAACACCAATCCCCAGGTCCTTCTTCGAACTAGTGAGGGAGAGGTGCATGCATCTCTGCGATTATGGTCGTGACTATGAAGATTCTTAAACTAAGCAGGAATCAAGTCAAAATACGACGGTGTTTTCGGCAAATTTTCCGTAAAACATTTTTTTTTTCAAAATTAAAAGGGGTTGAATTTTATTCCGATATGACGCGTGTCACTAAACGCGGAACAAGATGAAGCTGAGACTCCTGGGTTGTCAAATAATTTGAATTTTTGACAATTCGTAGAATAAAAGTAAAACTCCGCGTTAGAGCCAATACCAGTCGATAGATTAAAAAACATAACTTTTGTTTTAGTACTAATTCTTAATCTATGTTTGGCGAACCAGATCCTCAATAAGTTCAGGTCCCAGTTGATATCCACAGCCAAGTTCAAAGCACTATCTAACCGTAGGAACATCCAACATCATCTACGAAGGCGGTAAGTGAACCTTTAAAATCAATCTTAAAGAGTGAATTAATGTAAATAAGGAACAAAATAGGTCCCAATACAGAGCCTTGAGGTACGCCCAGTTTCAAAAACTGAAGACAACTCCTGATTTCACCGTTCTTAACTCTTTGAGATCTATTGGAAAGATATGATTCGAACCAATCGAGCATAAAGCCACGAACTCCGACAATTTCTAGCTTTCTCAACATGACGGTATGGTTAACCATATCGAACTTTTGTAATATCCACAAATATACCTGCAGTGATTTTTTTTTTGCGTCAAGGTTGGAGAAAATACTCGAACAGAAACTTAGAAAATCACTGTACTGGGTTGAAAAACTTAATCTTTATCTCTTCTCTTCTCTTCTCTTCTCTATCTTCTCTACATATAATAAAACTGTAGAATAAAAAATACCTGACCACGCATCACGCAGAAACTACTGGATGGATTTTGATGAAACTTGGCATAGTGATTGGTTATGTTCTGGGTCGGACTTTAGGATACTTTTTAACCCGTAATAAAACTTTGTTTTTACAAAATAGCCAAAAAAAAAACGGATATATGTAAGGAAAATTCTGTTGATACAGACCTAGCTCATTAATGGCTTATCGGATTGAATAATAAAAAAAATGTGAATTTTCTCCTGAATCTTTTAAGACATAAAACATCCCCCTGCATTGTCCTGAAGCTGAGCAATGTTCAAAACAATTATACCACTGTCAGTAGTCATGTAGTAGTGAGTATCGTTGCAGTAGCATGTGTGTGATTATTATGTGCGCGCTCTAACGTGCTCATATGTTTTGCACTTCAATGGGCAGTCGTCTATTTTCAGCGCACACATTTAGGTTGAATACATTTTCAGGTGTTGTTCATTGGGAAATGTTTGGAAATGGGCTGGTGGGATTCGTGTGTCAAGTTGTTTCATTCGCGTGAGTAAGAGGAAATAACAGAACTTTGCGTAAACCTTTTTTGTGTAGACTTTTTAGTAGGAATTAAAATAATATTTTGATTGTCTTCGTTTTTTGCTATATATTGCTTTCAGAAAGGTCCAAGAGAAGGAAAATATTTATAAAAACTGCTAGATGGAGGTCGGTGAAAATACTATTTGTCTTAAAAGTAACAGGCGGGTGAAGCAAGGCGAACACGGGTCAGCTAGTCTTATTTAAATAAGATAATAATCGTATTTTAACATTTTTATTTTTTCGAAAACTTTGCTAAAGACGGGGAGAAGTGAAATTGCCCTGTAATTGCTCATATCCTCTTCTAAGCCTTTTTAAAACAGAGGCACTACGTCCGCACATTGGAGAGCACTAGGAAAAACTCCAGAAAATATACTTCGGGTAAAAATAACTGGGGTAATCAGCTTAAGTTGGCCCTCTTGTTGTGTATATCTACCAGACTCTTAAGTTCGTAAAATAAAATATTTAAACAAATTTTTAAGAAACCCTGTAAAATGAATAAAGGCGAGCTACATTTTTTTAGGAACTAGGGCACAACTGGAATTCCTTAAACCTCATTCCATTCATAAAGGCTATATCAAATTCAATATTACGCGGTGAATGATTTCAAAGTCCTCTTCCCCCGGACAGGGGAACTTAATACGACCCCCTCAATGACAGTCGCGCGTGGCGAAGGCGACGCTTTCGCTTTTGCTTTCTGCGGTCTACGCTTATCTTATAAATCTCCCGTAGAGACTAATTTACTTATACGAATATCTCCCGATTAATACGTTTTTCCCACGCCTCGCACTCCTACTCCGCCTAATGCCAGCAATCAAAAGTTTATTTTAATAATAATGAAACGAATCCGCAGAGAATCGCCTCGCCCGCCTACCCCAAAGGCAATTTGCATGGTAATACCTAAATTCGCACCATTTGCTACCTTGTATATCTACTTAAAGCGGCCACTTTAAAATCCAATTAAGGGACATTTACCGACACTGGAGGCAGCTGCTCGAAATGTCTTAATAGCTGGAAATTAATACCACTCTGATCGGAAATTTTGCGGAAGAAGTTTCGAAATGAAATCCAAATCCCCACTGGTGGCCGACATCAGGACCACCCATCAAGTTAGAGGGGGATGCGTATAAGCACTGCCAAATATCAATCAGGATAAAACTTGTTTACGCCTCCTCCCATGCATACATATTTATATGGAGCTTATCCTTTTAATCAGCCATCACACACCTCACCATGATATATTTAATACCATTTCCCGATACGATTCGGTCTGATGCTGGATTATATTCCGCAAACGTGTATTTAATATATACATTCTCGTTATATACTAATGGAAACGGCATGTAATCATTCTTGGGGGTATTGGTTGTTTTGGGAAATAACCTTTAAAGGTTTTGTTGTGTTTCATTATTTGTTATTATTATTATATTTGCTAACTGAGCCCTGTTAAATTCTTTAATAAAATCATTTTCATGTTTATTTTATGTGTGTGTGTGTGTACCTTTTATAAGCACTTGTGTTCATATTTTGTTTGTTTGCCATAATGAAATAATATAATAGGATTACAAAGTGCTTTGTGCTTATTGTGCGACAATGTTTTGGAGTTTTTTTTGGGGTAAAATTTCCCTAAAACTTTGTCGGTTGTAGATCACCTTCTCAAGTTGCGTACATTGTTACGATGCCGAGACCTTGTGTATGCTTTGTAGGTACAATTGAAAACTTTGTAAATAATAATTCGAAAAATCTGAATTGAGTCGCGCAGTAAATTTACATTCGGGCTTATACATTATTTAGGAGCACTCCATACCCACGCAGGGACCTCTTTTATAAACAAGTGAAGGGGGGGGTGAAAAAACCCTCGCTGTAAGTAAACATAGACAGGTTGGGTACTGGATATGGGTACTGGATTCCTGTCAAATCAACCTTAACGCGTGTGTGCTTCCCCTATTTATAGATATTGCATTACAAAGCACAACCTTGCAGCATGTACTACGTTATTTCACCAATGCGAGATAATTTAAAATTCTTTGAATGCAATGTCCTGAATATGGAAGCTTAGTCAATAGTGTAAGCACTTTGCAAATGGAAAATTCTTCAAGTGATGTGAACTGCTGACGTTGACATTATTACCGAGTTCTTGGGATGAATGAATTCTGGCTGAGAATAAATGGCCATGAAAAGTCCTTTAATCAACACATGCATTACGGCTGATTAAAATCCGGGAACGATTTTCATCTCTAAAAGGATGAAAAGGCAGAGAAAACTAAACAAAAATAAGAAGCTCACTAATATTTAAACATTTGGCAGGATTACTTTAAGAATATTTCCTGCCGATTGCGTGAGGGCTGGATTTGCATTTTTAATGCGAAATGAGTGGTGGAATGAAACAGTAGGTCACGCATAAATATTTAACATTCTTTTCTAGACGACCGCGAATTGATTGATTGCTAAGGGTCAATATTTACTTAGAGCACGCTCGAAATATACGTTTAACTATGCGTGGCAGAGTCGCGCGAAGCTTTTTCCACAACTGCGAGTTCGACTTTGTAGCAAAATCCTTTTAAATAAGATCTTAATTATGTTTTTTAAAGCCCCTTAAATATATCCGCCAACTACCCCGAGTGATTTTTGAGCGCAATTCGATATAGTTTGTAACAGTATTTTTAACTTTCTCGTATACGTAGTAAGAGAATTGTAATCGTACAAAAAATCGAACTCGAGATTTTAATCAAATCTAACATTACGAAGATAGAGGAACTCAAAAAAGTGGGCCTCGCAATTCTGTCCGTCCTTCCTGAGCTCTACAGCGCAAACGGCTGGACGGATTTCTTTCAAACTTTGGATTTGGAGTTTGTGGGCTTACAGTTCAGGGCCACTTTTTTTTGCATGCTAATCCTATTATTAACGGTACTTCCCATATAACGGTTTTAAACAAGTATGATTTTTTCGAAAACGGCTCTAACGATTTCAACCAAAATTGATATTTGGGCTTAAGTAGGTGTAACTAAGATGTCTGCATACCCAGTTTTTCGCAGAAAAATCGAATAACGGTAATTTTGAAAATTGGTCATATCTCAAAAACGGTTAAAACTATTTCGACAAAAATTCATATTTAAGGTAATACGGTTATTCCCAACATGATGGCAAACTCAGTTTTTCCCTAAATTATCGTTCAACGGACTATTTTGGAAAAATGCCGTTTTTAAAGACTTTATTTAATTATGGTTTACTTGAAAACGGCTTTATCGATTTTAACCAAAATGTATACTTGCACTACGCTATATGGGGTTAACATGGCTACATACCCAGTTTTAACTAAAATAATAAGAATAACGGTACTTTTGAAAAGTGGCCTTATCTCGAAAACGGTCAATACGATTGCAACAAAAATTTATTTTTAAGGTAATATGGTCATTCCTAACATGATAGCAAACTCAGTTTTTCTCTAAACTGTCTATAATGGATTTTTGAAAAAAGACATATTTTGAGAATTTTGGTTTTCTTTTGTTTTACCTACATGAAAACGTTGTGAGAAGCTAGGCCTTGGGTCCCATAGACCTGTCGCGCCAAAATATTTATATTTATTTATATTTTTATATGAAAACGACGAAAGCGATTTTGACCAAAATGCAAACTTGCAGTAAAATTGACGTTTTCAACAATATTGCGGCCTTCATTTTCGATTCGAACCACCGGAAACGCTGATTTTGAAAACTGTTCAAATCTCGAAAATGCCATTTTCGATTTTGATAATACTTTTTAAACGAAGCAATACTAACATCTTGAACAATACCCTATACTCAGTTTTTTGCTAAATAGTTGAACCAAATTAATTTTCGAACTAAACTTTGCAATATTTGTAACTATTTTGTACGCATTATTTTCCAAAATCAGCTCTAAAGATTTTGACTAAAACGCTTATTTACGATAACATAAGTATTCTTAATAAAACCCCGTACTTAATTTTTCTTAGAGAAATGCAAATAAAGCCGTCTTATAAAAATTACCGCACTACCAGTAAAAATGCAATTACAACTACATATTTAGTATTCCTTTTTAGCAAAAATTACCGACTTCTTCTTTTTTCAACCATATTAATCATGAACCTTAAAATAATTCCAACCAATTGAAGTCTACATCAGAAACCCGGACTTCATTTACCCCCAAACATGTGTAAATTCAAAAACAAATTTCTGAATTCTGAAGTCATAGCCACCTACCAGCATCACCAATTTGAAAAATCTGGTTTTATAGCCTATAAACAATAATAAAAGAAAAATAAACCAACCAAACTTATTATATGAACGAGAAAGTTTCGTGCGATCCAGTCGTGCCCTTTATTTTAGAAGGCAATGACCACTGAACATGTCCATTTGGTGCAGTTCCGCCCATGTGAGTTAAGCCAGACTTTATTGTATTCCATGTGAACCAGGTTCATTAGTATAGTTTTTGAAAAATCGTTTGCTAACTCCGCAAAAGGTTTGAGGTCCTAAGAATGGGGTAGATGCACTACCCTTAGCGAGTTAGTCTGCTGTTTCAGAGCCATTTAAGCCGCTGTGGGCTGAGATCCAGTGCGATCCAAGTATGTTTCCAGAACAAATTTTGAATTTATGACAGTTGAGTCAATAACTTTGAGAGCTGCTTAGCTGTCTAAGAAGATAATTTAGATTTTTCTACGTGTGTTAGAACTTAGGTTTACTCTAGTGCAACGTCAGCCTGGAATATGGAGGCATTTTTGGCACTCCCCATAGTTTCCAGAACCGGTCCCTGAATCCATCTTGAAACCTGACGAGATCGGATCGTGATGGGTCTGGTTTGTTTTTTCCCCCAGTCTTCCCTTGGTGGGACGATGATAGAGAAGTTTTTGTGGAGGCTATATTCCGGTAGCATGTCATCTAAAGGCATACTGTATGGACCTTTAGAGTCCATAGCGTTAACGCTAAGATAAATGACCTTTCTGATAACAATAGGGGTTGATGTTGTTCGATTGGAAAAGTCGATGAATACTCAGTCTTGCTTCTATTTGAATGTATGTTTGAATAAGTGTTAGACCTTGGATGACTCAGTGCTTTGGTCGGAGTGGAATGTTAAACGTCCATCATACAATTTCCGGCTATATGTTGAACCCGTTCTAGCTTGGGACACGCTACTGCATCGGATTTAAGTTAAAATGTTACAATTTATCTATTATTTTATTTTCCAACTTGTTCTCAAACGAAGAGTCTTGATCAAACAAATAAAATCTGTCACAAGTCAAAGCCTAAAAGTGTTCTCTGAAGTTTTTTTTGGAATTCAATTCTTACATTACGAAGAAAGACGGCATCACCATGAAATGAGACGGTCACTCGATAGTTTCATATTCATTCAATGAAGTTTCGTGCCTATAGTTAGGACTGCGGATGCATTCCCACTTGACATTCAGCCCTAGCAAGGTATCCGTCGGAACGGAAAATTCTCCGCAACGCATACTCTGTCGGAGGCTCAAATCCAAATCGTAAACAAATTCTGCAACCAATTTCTGTCGGAGGATATCCGAACCTAGCTGTCAAAAATTGAAGAAAAAATTGCACTTCATCGCACTTCAACGTAATTCGCCGATATGCGTTACAAAATGTCGGAGAAATATTCCGAATAGCTGTTCCGAAAAATACCTCGAAGCAAAAAACCTCCGAATCGTATAAAATCGCAGAATTTTCCGTTCCGACGGATAACTCGCCGGTTAAAATTATTTGGTTACTCATTGTCATAAAATAAAAATACTAAAACCAAATGGAAAGGACATGGGCATATTACTTAATATCACTCGCAATGGTTCATATACTCACTAGGACTTACATTAGGAGCATACGGAATCATAACGTGTCCATCACTAAAAACAATAACAAAAGAAACCCCTCTATCTGTGTACGCCATCAAGGTAGCTCCCCTCTGCCATTGCCATTTATTTAAAAGTGCTTAAATATACCAAACAAGCAAAACTTTTTAAACTCCAGCTAAAACAAGACACCTAACTACAAAACTCCACAAATAAACTCTTTATGCCATTATAATTCAAGGATATCATAGAAAGAAAACTTTATAGCCAAAGAAGTATCATTTGCCTCGTTAATGCGATACGTCTGTCTCCTCCAAAGGGAACTTGTTGCATCTCTCTGTTTGTGTGCCTTTGCTTTGTGATTTAAATTCGCCATATAATTTACTTCTCATGATTTATTCCTTGCAAATTTGTGTGATTTTTATTCAGAGAAGGAAATTCATACTTTGGTCTAAGAAATAGCAATCACATCTAATTAAGATGACTTTAATTAATTGCTTACTCCAAACAAAAAAGCTCCTCAACAATGACTACAAGAACACCCACGAAAGATAACCGTTAATTGAATGAAGACACTTGAAAAGTGCGGCCATACCCCATCTGACAACTTTAATTAGGTTGTGACCTTTTTAAAATTATGAAAACTTTATACGCCCTCATTTCTTGGAAGTCCCCGCTTAGCGATGCATTTAAAAGTTGTCGCCCAACTGATGCATAATATTAAAAACACCATTAAGCCTGCAGTGTCCATCAATACAATTACCTGGAACTGGAACCCCTAATAGCGCACTCACTGCATTATATAAGCAAGCGGACGCCATCAAGGTTGTCTATTGAGTGCCCGAAGTGCTTCTTTGACGTTGCTGCATCATAATGAGGCGAAGAAAGCGAAAATGAAAAGAACTATACCTAACCTAACCAAACACAGCACTCGATGAAAATTAATTTAAAAATAAATTAGAAATTTCCTCTCTACAAACAGGGAGTAAATATAAATAGACGCAGGACACAGCACAAGTATCATCGAATTACCGCACCAGCAACAGCCAGGAAGGCCTTGTTTGCTTAGGCACTTTGGTATGGTACACATCGGCATGGAATTATTTCACTTGGATGCAGCACTAGCTCTCAAGGTGTTGGCTACACCAAAGTTTGAACAAAGTTTTCCATTTTCATTATCATTCACCCGTCGTCATCGTCCTCGTCCTCATCATCATCATCGTTACTATAATAACAACAACTTACATGAGGGTTCGTTTTGAGGTGTTCCCAATTCGCCTCCGTGGTGTACCATCCCAGGAATATTGGGACAAATGACAGCAGAGCGGGTGACAGCCACACCACTATCAGCATGAGGATGACTTTCGTGTGGGTCATTATGAGCGGGTAGTCCAGTGGTTGAACGATGGCATAGTACCTGTGGAGGAGCGGTTGAAACAAGTAATTAGAAAAATCCGAATTGTTTCGCCATTAATTGCTTCGTTACACCTCCCTTAATTAAGAGCAGGAGGAAGGGAATCAATTGATGGCAAAAATAACTCAATAACTCACCTATCGACAGATATACAGCAGAGATGCAATATACTCGCCGTGGAGAAGTACACATCAAAGCTATTCCACACGTCACACATGATTGATCCGAATATCCATTTACCGGACACCTCCACGGATGCATTGAATGTCATAGCGCAAAGGGCCACTAGCATATCGGCCACCGCTAACGACACCACGAAGTAGTTGGTAATAATTCTGCAAAATAGAGGGAAAGGGGCGCACAATTATTTTTATTACTTTAGTCTAGTGGGTTTGTTGTCATTGTCATGCAGAAGGATGTGTCATTTTCATTCTTATTGCATTGCAATTTGATTTAGCCTGCCACTGAGAGAGAGAGAGATATAAATCTAGTAACTGACTGAGGGTAGCTCAGGATAATGGGAAACTTTTGCGAAGGTCACGGCTGGGGCGACATTTTGGCGCAAGGACAAATGATGCTTTGGCGAAAAAAGTTTGCAATTTCATGAGCAATCTTCCTCCTTGCAAAGTGCACTCAAAAGAGTTGCTTTCTTTTGCCGGCGTATATATATATCCTCGAGTGAAGTGAACGGTAAAGTTTTTTTCTTCCATTGGCAGAAGAGCATTGTACAGCAAGGATTTGTTGTTTCCTCATTTCGTTCGGCAACCAAACGTGACCTTGTTATGTGATTCTATTTTGGTATTTATAGTGTCCCGGAGCACAGCTGAGCGCCGACCAACTGTGTTCAAACTTTTACGTTGAGTCCATTAGGCTCATCATCGTGAGGATTTTTTATTTCCGCCCACTACTAAAGCCCATGTCATATGATTCGTTTGAATTAAATGCAAGGCATCTGCGAAATGAAGGCATGCAAATTGTGAAGGGTGGACTTCATTTCCCGGTGGAAGTAAAATACCGGAAATAGTTTAAAAAGTTCAAGTATTTTGCGTTTAATGCGTTAGGTGATGACTTTCAAAGTGCGAAGGAAGAAAGGACTTATCTTGTACCGAGAATGTGCAATAGGAGGGGGAGCTCTTAATGCATTTATGTCGTCGTTTAAAGTTTTCCCTAACAAGGGGAGGGAAGTTTATCCTTAATAAAAGTTTGGAGGATGAATTTTATTATGCTTTTAGCATGTTATCAGATTTGGCAGATTCTCGCCTTTTTTGGGGGGCAGGTATGATCAGACAGATTATGCTTAAAGTGTTTGCAATTAATTTTATTTCTGGAAATAAATTGCATGATATGGCTTGCATTATTTGGCACAGGATGGACAAGGAAAGGCAGAGGGCAGATTTATAAAGTTTATGCAATGCAGACTGTGAAAAAATATTTGGCAGAAGCAGTCAGAGAGGATGTAGAAAATGAAACGCTTCCATCGAGACAATGCAAATTTCTGCAATATATTTTTTTTTTTATATTTCACAAACGCTGAATGGGTTGTTGATGCGGGAAAACGATGCTCAGCGTATTTTTATTGGAGTGGGATAGGAAAAAGCTTAATTTTATACATTTATGAAAACTCTGTCTGCACTTGACAACTTAAATGCTGCTTTGAGTCATTTAAGTTGTCTGGAACGGATACGTCATATCTTATTTCCAATGCACAAGTTCGCAAAGGTTAAGTGCCTTATTATGATTGACTCACAGTGCGAGTAAAATCTCTACATACCATGCCTGACCACGCATCACGCAAAAACTACTGGACGGATTTTGATGAAACTTGGCATAGTGATTGCTTATGTTCTGGGTTGGGACTTAGGATACTTTTTATCCTCGCGTTACATTTTGGTTCTTACAAAATAGTAAAAGCCGGATATTCTATTAATACAGACCTAGCTAAGTAATGGCTTATCGGATTAAACAAATAGGTGAATTTACTTTGCGTAAATGTCTTTTGTGTAGACTTTTTAGTAGGAATTAAAATTATGTTCTTATGGTCTTTGTTTTTGATTTTTATTGCTTTCAGAAAGGTCCAAGGGAAGGAACATATTTATAAAAACGGTTCGATGTGGTGCAATAAAAATATACTTTTTGCGAGCACGGGTCAGGTAGTCAAAAATAAATTAGACAAAGTGACGCTAGTGCACTTTCGTGTTGTGGGGTGTAACGATAAGCGAAATCAGAGTGTGGTAATACATTCCAGTTCCAGATTTAACGATTTATACCAAGATTATAACGAAACGCTGCTCTTTGTCACACCTTGAAGAAAAACAGAAAATTATCTGCACTCGGTTTTTGTACGATATTTTGTTAGTTCCGACAAATTCCCTTCTGAACCGCATTTTGTTACCCTGACCTCGACTCACAAACCAAATCCCACTTAAAAGTATTTTGACATTAGAAAAATGAGATTGTTGCGGCGATTTCTAGTGATTTATTGAGTTAATAAATTTAAACGACGAAAAAAATAAAATTAATAATAAAACAGTTTAGAAAAAAAGTCGATCTTTCATAACTGAGGGTGGACAAAAGTATTTTGACAATTCAATGTTGTTGAAAAAATGAGGTAAAAGTAAATATTGGTGATAAAAACAAAAATATTGATAAAAAGTAAACCCTCCTTTGACATCAATGACCTTTTGTAAGCGTACAGGAATTGATATTACCAATTTTTTTAAATGTTTCCAATGAAAAATCCTGCCAAAGTCCTTGAACTTCAGCAATCGTCTCCTCGTGCGTTCTTGATAAGTCTGAATTTTTTTATTAAGATCGGGACTTTGAGGTGGCCAATCTAATGTATCGACTTCGATATTTCTCAAAAATTCAGGGGCCTTGTGAAGTGAATGGATCGTTGTCCTGCTGCAGTATAAATGATTGTCCAATAAACCGGTCACCGGATGTAAATGCGTGGTCATTCAGGATACGTAAATATTTGTCCTTGTTCATTCAATTGTTGTCAAATCGCCCAAGATATTGAAGCACACGCAACCCCAGAACATTACCGATCCTCCACCATGTGGTACCCGTTGGCACACAGGCATCATTTTTTTGCGAGCATTCTTTGGCAACCTGCAATAAATCGTTTTCTTCGATCCATGATATTCAAAGGCGCTTTCATCTGTCCATAATATTTGTTCTCAAAACGATTGCGACTTGTTTATGTAGGATTTGGCGAATGTTAACCTTTTCAGCTTATTTTTTGTTGAAATTAAAGGAATTCAGCGAGCTATATAAGTAGAAAAATCGGCCTCCTTTATCAGTCTTTCTGATAATAGATATTTTATGGTGCTCTTTGAGCTCAATCGACACTGCTTTTGGTATAATCAGCACGTTTTCTTAAAATTTTCTCAGGATTATGTGGTCTTCTATAGGCTTTTTTTTTCGTGGTCTTCCCGATCTGGTCTTATTTTTTATTTAGAAAGTCCTGTACTTTGTGACCATTTCATTTCTAATAAGTTCACTTATTTCACGTGTTTTGATCATAATTTAACAAAAATGCGATCAAGAAAAGAAAAATCATTTCAAAAATTAGAGCACGTGTTTTGTACCTCAAAAGAATTATGTAAAAGTAAAGTCAAAAGCAATGTGGTAATACTTTTGTCCAACCAAAGAATCATAATCATAGAAAAGAAAGGTGTTACGTTATCAATCTAAGCTTTTAATGTCGTTAAATGGGTACCGTTAGTTCTTTCAGTTTGCAGAAATAAGCAGTTTTAGATTTTGCAATGCGTTGTCAAAATACTTTTGTCCACCATTATAGGCCTCTTTGTTTAACGCTTTGTCACATGAGCCTTAAGCTACCACGCTTTCCCGCAGACTGACCTAGAAACCACTCTTCGCGGTAGGGTTTCTCGAAGCCACACTTGTCGATGAGCCGCTCTCTATAAGCTTGGTCTACTATCCATGATTGAGTAATTCATTTAAGTATTTTTTTAGCCTAAAAAAGTCTTTTATGCTATAAAGCGTTCATTATTTCTCTTATCCCTGCTGCTTTCCGGGAATTTAAATGTTGCTATTTTTTAAAACAGACGATTCCTGCTTTATTATCATTAATTCGTTCCCATCTTTCAATTCGAATTTGTTTAAACCTTTTATTATTCTGTAACTTTGCGTAACAAAAAATAAGAGTTTAGAGGAGCTCATTGTTAATAAAAAATCATTTGCGGTTGTCTAGTCCAAAAATATATCACCAAAACACAAATATCAGCATCAGGAACATTTAACAGGTCGATATTGCCCGGAATGGGGAAACAAAGGACTTTTCCTCGTCAGCCCACTAACCTAACCTAGCAAACATCAAAACAACATAAACTAGTGCTTTATAAAATTATTACACGTTATGCTTCAGACGTATCTCAATCAACTATTGAAAGAAAAGATCCATATTTGAAGACAAGAAAGCTCAAAATCAAAGAGGACACATTGTTACTCAACAACTACGAGTATATATTTCGATACCCACCCTCCCATATAATAATCCATCGGTTTAATCCACACAGCTACAGTGCAAATTAAATCAGAAAACCTCAAAGCACCCTATGTGAGTTTGCATCGAATCCGCAATTATTGTTCGACATGTATCGGGATTGTTTCTGAATGAATCTACAGCCTCAAGCGTCACAGCAACGTATACTATATTATGTTATCGAACCATATAATTATATGGTTTAATAGTACAGTCTACTCTCATCAAAAGCCTGAGGCTCTACCTACATTCAATAAATAGCAATATCAATATTTGGTGGTATCATCAAATAAAGGACGACTACATTTCCCATATGATTGAAACCCCTTGAGAACGGCATGAGCCCCGCAAACTTTGATGTCAACTCGAAAAGTTGTTGCCAAAAGTGTATTGATATTTATTGTGCCATGAAATTTCCTATACCAATCGAAATAAAAACTTTAGCTATTTATAAACGCCAAAAAATATGTTCACCGAAAGTAATGACGCAGTATCCACGATTGCCCATTACATATTGAAACGAAATACGTCACATTTAAAATGGACAAAAAAAACCCAAAGCCACATTATTTAAACAACCGGATACAGTGCACTCCAATTAACCCCTTGTCATCGTCATTGTCAGTATCAGTAACCGACCATGCTGAAGCAAAGCTCAAGAAAGTTTTACTTTTAAACTTTACTGTGACACTGAAACAGTAGACTAACTGATTGCAAAGACATTCTATCTAATTAATTTATGCGATTCAAGATGTCGAATAAAATCTCTTTTGCCATCAGCCCAATCTGTCAATTGAGGATTAGAACAAACAATAAATCAAATGGAAAATCAAAAGGATTTTTTTGTTTGTTTGAACGGCTCCTCAAATAAAATACCTACTCGACATGCAAGGAGGACAATTGATTTTGTTTACCAACCATTGCATGAAAGTATTTGCGAAATCAATTGTGTATCATTTGGTGCCATTGATAAATATGTTACCTTATTAGCTGCACAAACTAAGGATTGACATTGATTGATGTCATATATGTGTGTTCCACACTTCGATGTCCTTTATGATGAAAGTTATTTAAAATAACCCAAAAATGTCAAATGAGACCCTGACAAAATGTTATAAATTGCTGTAAGTATGGTTGTTGTGGGGGAGAAAGCAGACGCCCAACGGGGGCGTATACGTAACATTTTTCATGTAATTATCATTACCTACTCCATAGTTGGGTAACATTTTGTCATATTCATAACAACAATAAATATAGACATGGGAAGGAGGTTAGTTGTGTATTGGTAAATGATTGAGCTATTTTTAATATAAAGCAGTCGAGTCAAACCAAATTTGAATTCAAGGTGAGCGATTTCGAATTGGTAATGATTTAGTAGGAGTTTAATATCCTCACTCAATGTATACGCGAGTATCCCGTCGTCCAATCTGTACATAATTTGAAACTGTTGTTGATGGAATTAATTTGTTGGTATTGATGCCTGACATAATCGAAAGCCAATCAAAAAAACGCAATATACGCAATCGTATACGCATCTTTAAAAAGGTGTCATTGTATGCCAAGCTTAGCCGCCCAGATTCATGCCCGTCACACTACCGCAGTTAGTGAAGGCCAGTATGTCCTTAGTAGCAGAATTCCTAATTTCTGCTATTGAGAGTAACTCTTTGTTTAAGGTACGTCGTCTTAACCAGTGAAGTGCCGGTCAGTTACAGAGCAGGCGCTCAGAGGATTCGTCATCCTCTAGGCAAAACCTGCATTCGAATAGGTTAGGTTAGGTTAAAGTGGCTGTCGGCTAGCCGACATACTTAGACCATTATAAGGTCCCTTGTGATACCACATGAATCTACGCGTTGAACCAGTTGGAACTTCTGATGAAGCGTTGGAGATATCGAATATCAGTGCTTTTTAGATCATTCAGATCGCTTTAGTGGAAATCTCCTAGTCGGAGTTGACGCCTTTGTGACAGAGCCAGACAAGTACAGATGGAAGTGGTCTCTTCTTCCTCCTCCTCAAGACAGCTTCTGCAAAAGTCGTTTAAAAGTACGCCAAGTTTTATTGCATGCCTATCTATGAGACAGTGTCCAGTGATGACACCTATTGTACCGCTGATATGCTTCCTGTTGAGGGAGATTAAATATCTACAACGTTTTAGATCCAGCTTTTACCAGATCTGCTTTGTCGCTAGACAATTCTAGCCGTATTTAAAGATTTGTTCTTTATTATGAGTTTACAATTAGCGATACCTAAGGAATCCTTAATTGTAAGCAAAGGTAATTTAGTTCCGTGTTTGTGACGTTCACGTTCCTTTTCCGCGCGTAGTTTTTTTTATCGTTTTTAGCTTTTTTCTTTACATTTTTACGGGTTGCGATTATAAACACAGGTGAGCTTTTATATAAATTTAAAATAAAAGTCAAAATATTAAAAAAAAAATTGTAATTTGCTTGACATGTCATTTCCGTGTCGGAACTGTCATTACCATGTATGCCACGGGAAACATGGAAATGTATTTTAATTAAATAAAACTGAACTTTACTGAATATTTTTTTTAAAAAATCTTATTAATTAAGTTTATAAATATGCCTTATGCAGGGTAAAATATATTAGATTAAATTATTAACTTGTTTCAATCAAAAAGAGTTAGCACGGTAATGACAAATTCGGGTAACGAAAACCTAAACCACCTTCAAAACATGATATAAAGTTTACTACTGAAGTATATATGGGCTTCTTGAAAAATGTTCCGAAAACAATCAACAGGTCTCGTTATTAACGCGAAATCCGCTGCCTATTCTGCGGTCGTTAAATAACATTTTTTTAAAGAACTATTTTTTGTCACGGAAATGACAATTTTGTTGAAAATACGTTCCACATAATTTTGCATATTCTTTAAAAATGAATTGAGTAGGCCACACTCCCCATTGTTCTTTCTTCTTCATGGCTTCATCAATAAAATTAGCAAACCGACTAACATTTTACAAATAAAATGCATTTTTTGAAGGAAGGTACAGCTGGACCATGCCATGGTAATGACATTTTTGAGGTTTAAGTTAAAATTTCGGCGTTAATAACAATTTATATTTGTTCTTTTATATGTGCACATGTTAAAAGAGATTCTGTAGAAGCTTTTTTTAGTCGAATATTAAAAAATTAAATGTTGTTTTAGCCTATAAATGCCGGACCACAGAAAATTAATATTTTTAAATATTCACCCATATATTAGATTCGTTCAGCTGGTCTGTGCCTTTAAGGAAAAAGTGCAAGAACCAAGAACATTTCTCTCCCTAAGTATAAACGCGAAAATAGATTTCCCCCCGCAGATCCGATTTTTCCGAATTCCATAATTTTCAGTAAAATATTTTGTACATCTAGCGAAAAATGTTAGGTTGAAGACTTTGCTTTTTGCCAAAGAAACCACGTCTTCGATATTTTAGACTCATACTTACATTTAGTTGCCTTTGAAACTCTGTGGCCTTTCTGTGGCAGCTTTATAAAAGGTCTTTTTTTAAAAATTGTCCTTTTAGCCACATCCATATGTGGTCGTATACCCTTAATTGTTGTGTAAAGTGGGAGCTCCGCTTCTTCCTTGGATAGAACGTCGGCCTTTTCGTTACCCTCAATATCACAATGACCAGGTACCCAGCACAATCTGACACCCCAACCTCTGCCTGATGAATCACTCTGATCCCGCACTCTTACTGGTTATGTAGAGATTTACCCTTTAAATTAAACTAGTACCACCCGTGGTCGAAATTCGACCAATTTTGTCTGTAGATAAAGTAACGAAAGACAACTTTTTTTAAATTTATTTATTATTTATTTTAATTTATTTATATGCTAAATCTTATACCCTTTCGCTATGAAAAAATAATGGAAAAGGGCAAAATGTGAATGTTCGTTTCCATAGTAACACCTTGCAGATAACTCTGCAATGACCCTGAAATAAAATTGTATGATTGCTTACTTTTTGGGGCAATTAAATTGCATACCTTTATGGGTTAATAAGACTCTCCAACAGGTTCTAATCTAAGATGATTAAATTCGTTACTATGGAAACATGACGGCGACAACTTGAGTGGCAACAAAATGCTTTCAATTAACTGCTAAGCATTTTGTATGCGAAATTCTTAACTTCATTTTACCAGTCTTAATGGCGACATATACCTACGATTTTTTGTTTCTGCACATCTATGGCACAGTACCTTTCGAATGATATAAGTTTCATTCTCCTCATTTCATGATAAATACTTAAAAAGTGTACGGAAACTCTTGATGTTTACGTATTAATGTAATGATGCTAATTTCCGAAATCATGGAGAAAATCTCTTACCTTTTGTTGTTCTGTAAATTGCCCTTTCGGTTTACAATTCTGTTTTTTTCTTAACACAAGGGGTTGTCAAATCTATAAAATTGTTTAGCCTAGTAACCTTTTGTAGAAATCTCGCCTTCTTTTAATTGCTGTGAGTTGCTCTCTGTATTTAACAATATAAAGCTTCTCAATACTCTGGGGCTGACATCATACATTGTTACAATATATTGTTATGATTTACGTAGAGAGTGTATTTTGTGAAGCAAGTGTCAAAAAATACACCGCAGACAACTAAACACTCTTACCACAAGCTGAGTTTTATTTCGTTAACCTTTGCTGAACTTGACTTGTATTGCTTCTGACGGTTGTGTCTCGTTTTTATCTGCATAGCATTATATTTGAAACAGTACAGCATAACAATATCAAGATGGATTTCTGTTGCCCTTAAGCAAATTCCTTTATAATTGAATCCGCGTTTGTTTTGCTACAAAATTAAAGCATAATACTCTAGGACACGCATACAGCTTCGGGCGACGCGAAAAGTCCCCGGATGTCTCCTTTATTACAATTCAGCATCCAACAGCAGTTGGAAATGGAATGTAGAATTTATTTTAGTTGCAGGTATACAAATTTAACCAGTGTGGATTTGTTTCCACCCACACACAATATTTTATTTCAGTGCTTCCTAGCTTTTGTTGGCCTTGAGATACCTGCATATGCAGTCATGGCAGAGATGCCTCATTGTATAAAGATAAAAATCACATTTTTAGATATCCCGACACAGCAGTTGCGACTGTAATTACTTTCCTGTGGGCAGACGGAGGACGGAGTCCTGGTTAAAGTTATATTATAGAAACTGAAAGCAACATGTCAAGTGTCATGCGGAATGGCATGCTGCATGGTAGATGTCTTTCTTCATATGTGAATGTTAAGCTTTTCAGGATAACCTTAACCTATTTCCTTGCTCTGAATAATTAACCTTTTAGCCTCAGAACGAGTCCTGAGTTCAGCAGCTGAGTTTTTGTATGTCAAAGGTCAGTTGCGCTGAAGATATCAGTATTTGGGAAGCATTTATGGCAAGGTGATAGTTGGAGCTTTATTTGTAGGTTTTCGGCTTGAAGGAATTTATTTTTGGACAGTTCCCTTCCCAAGTAAGCGCCAAAAGTAATTACTTTTCCAACATTTAATATGTGCCACATGGAGGCAATGAATTTTTATGTTAGATACTTGAAAGTACTGTGGCATCTTAGAGAGGAAGCATCCTTCATTATTAATGAGGAACATTTTTGCATCTATAGTCCAAGTCGTGCAAAGTATTTTCTTTTAAAGCAAAATTTATTTTAAGGAGCCGCCTGTCTAAAAAGAGAACCGTGCAACATTTTAGTAATTAATCAAAAGTTAAAGTTAATTTAAAAAATGTATTATTTACGAATTTAGACAGCTTTGATGTATGAGAAGGCTTTCACTATTCTGTGGCCACGAACCATAACCGCTAAAGTCGACTTTAGACAAAATTGAGATTTTGATGTTATTAGACTCAGCGTACTCACATCTATTTTGTAATTTTTTTCAGCTTTCTATCTTAAATAAGTGGCAACAATTTCAAGAAAACGTAACACCCTAGGACCCTTTTTTTAGTTTGGATTAAGGTAAAAAAACCAAACTAAAAAAGAAATAAATTTATTATCTAAAGTCGACTTAAGCGGTTTTTCCTTGTGGCCACAGTATTCATGATCAATTAAGGCTGACGAAATACGTCACATTAGCTAGCGCTGAAAATAATTGCTTGATATATGCTGCTTTTAAGTAAGGATGTGTAGACGATGGTGCTTTGCTTGCTATTCTAAGGACACGTTTATTTCGTGTTGCATACATTTTATATGAGATTTTAAGTGCTTAGCTTGGAGTCTTTGATAATGAGGTTCATTAGCATTTGTCAATTTTAATACATTATGATGATGAAATCATTTTCCTATACGAAAGGAGTTTACGCATTTTACGCTGAGGTCAACAGTTTCCAAAATCCGCGTTCACTAGGAAGCTTTCGGCTATTTGTGGTCACTTTAGTTCTGTCCCACAATTTTTCTTTTCAAGTTCCTCATCGGATACATGGAGCAACGTGACGTGAAGCTTGTTCACAGATACGGCGATTTGGCGTTCCTTTAAACAGCGTAAAATGCCTAGGAAATCGTCCTGTTTCTTCGATTTTTTGTAGGGTTTTAAGAAATTGCGCAACCTGGTTAAAACCCGCTTACATTAAACCATCACAAAACATAAATTCAAACAACTGAAACGAAACGTGTAGATGTTAAGCGTTCCAACAATTTCGCCAGTATTCCTTTATCTCTCTCTACGTAACCCTTGGATAATCACCTCAACTTAAGAAAGTTTCAAACTTTCATGTTGTAGCCCCATAAAACCGCTTTGAATATGCAAAATTAAGTAAAACAATTTTCAAAAAACTCCAATAAAAAAAACTCACAACTTTCTGTATATATGTATGTTCAATTATAGTTATTAAAAGTAGGTCCATCCCGTTACTATAGGGAAGGCTTATGTATGCAAATCAAGCATTCATAACTCCTGAAAGATAAGCGTGGTAAAAAATTTGCCCTAGAGCAGTACGAATTCAATTATTTAAATCAAAAACAAAAAGAGGCCAAAAATGTTCGCACAAAACTTTTTCGCTCTATCTTCGTAAAGGTATGTTGGATAGTCCTTAAAAGCATTTTAAATTCATACAAACAAAAAACCGAGGCACGTTAGTGAGTATTTCCCCTGAGGTCGATTAGTTGGCGGGTGTGTGTTGTGGGTAAGGGTTTCTCCACTCGTGTCCTGCTGTATAAGGTGTTTTTAATTTGTCGCAACATTTTCAACAAAGGGAGTTTATTGTATAAGGCAGTGGTTTAATAGAGTTTTTTTATGATGATCCTCTGGCCACTTTTGAGCTTTATTAAAATTGTTATCTCTACATATAATAAAACTGTAGAATAAAAAATGCCTGACTACGTATCACGCGGAAACTACTGGACGGATTCTGAGAAAACTTGGCATAATGATTGCTTATATTCAGGGTCGGGACTTAGGATACTTTTTATCCCGGAATATAACATGGTTCTTACAAAATAGTCAAAAAGCTTTCAGAAAGGTCCAAAGGAAAAAACATATTTTTAAAAAACTGCTTGATGTAGTTCTATGAAAAAACTAGTTGTCTTAAAAGTGGCAGGCGGGTGAAGCAAGGCGAGCACGGGACAGCTAGTTTCGCAATAAATTGGTGAAACTTCGAAAACAATAACAAACTGATTCCAAAAGCTTGGACATAATTACGAGTAGTTTCGGGATGTCCACAATGTAGGACAAAATTCATTTTGAATGCATCAGTGTGGACATGGATTGAATAAAATGAATTATTCCACAAACAATTTCTATTCGATTCCCCTCTATATATTTTTATGCACATGGAGTCACCAAAGCAAGGAGATCCTCGAAGTACATTGAATTCTTACACCGCAAATAGCAGTTCGCAAATCGATTTTAACTTAAATCCCTCCTTCTGGCATTGGACTACCCAATTATTCATACAAACACTATGGCATTTGGGTAAAATTTCATCTTTTGAATTTCGATAGCAACTCACTCGTTTATAATTTATTTCCAGGCAGAGTTGGAAGTGCTTTTTCTAATTGAGTAACAGACTAAATTCAGGATACATTTCAACAATGGGGCGTATGAATAAAACGTAGCAATTGCTTTTACTCATTTTACTCAAGAGAATTGTCAAAATCGAAGCATTTGCTACGTTTCGTATGAATAAAAACCAATTTGAGTTGGTTCCAATTTTTGACATGTTCGAAAAGCGGCAGCACTGACCTTTGAATAAAACTTATCAGACAAAGCAAATGCTATTCAAATTCTGAATCTGCTATTTAGTTGACTCAGAGCTCAGACCTTTTTCTTAAAATTTTGTTCACAACTTTTTAACATAAAACATTTTAAGGGTCGATGTTTTGTTTATAAATAGTTAAATTTAAGTTTTCTTCGTGCAGGAAAACCAACGCATTCCTTCAAACGAATGGGTGTATTTCCTGTTGCCTTCATGTCAGATTTCTTCTTCACCCTTTGCTTTAAATTTGAAACTTTTTTTAACAATTTTATCTGGCGTGTACAAAATTAAGTACAAACCTAGACAATAAAAAATCACACATTTTAAGGGCAGCGTTTTTTTTAAGGGGTTTATATTTGGAGTTTGGGATTTGCTTAGCAAAATCTTTCCTA
This sequence comes from Cheilosia pagana, assembly GCA_936431705.1. Classification (NCBI taxonomy): domain Eukaryota; kingdom Metazoa; phylum Arthropoda; class Insecta; order Diptera; family Syrphidae; genus Cheilosia; species Cheilosia pagana. The sequence continues at coordinate 115,300,991 of OW386166.1, forward strand.
CAGATTCTATGGCCTGAATAAACACCAACTCATTTTGGTCACTCTTGGGAGTAGACGAGGTAGATGGAAGTTCCTCATCGTCTGCTGAAATTCAGAAGAGTCGCTCAGCATATTTTTTTTCTTTTTTATTTATTTCTTTTCAGTTTTCCTTTCGATATTTTTTTTTTACTTTTGTTAAGTTCCCCACAAGAATTTGAAAATAAATTCAAAAAAAAACAGTTGTCACTTGTCAAGTTTGACAGAAATTGCAAGGCAAGTACACGTAAAGCGAAGTAAAAGCTAATTTCGAATTTTCGAACTTACTTTAGCAAACTAGGTTTTTATTTATACCGATTCAAAGCATTTGCTAAGGGCCTTTACTTTGCTTAAACCTTTTGCTCAAAGCAAATGCTAGTTTTTATTCATACGAGCCAATATATCGAACAACAAACTTGCTAGAATTTACCAACTACATGAACAGAAATTGAATCCAACTACCATACCATGCTTTTTACGAACCAACAATGAGCTGACTTAAAAGAGTATGTAAAGGGTTTTCCACTAAGAGGTGTTATTTTGATATTCAAAGAAAAATGCCATCGGATATTTATTTCATAATAAAGAGGAAGATATGCCATTAATAAAGAAAAACAACATCAGCAAAATGGCCACCACGACCGCGCTTACAGGACCATATCCATTTCATGAAATTTTCCATAACAAAATCGCAAAGTGGCTACCCTATGTCCTCGATAGACTCACGAATTCCATCTTTGAGGTCTTGAATCGACGCTGGCCTGTTGGCGTAGACCTTATCTTTCACGTGGCCCCAAAGGAAGAAGTCGCAAGGTGTTAAATCACAAGATCTCGGTGGCCAATTGTGATCACCTCTTCGAGAGATAACACGGTCCGGAAACATTTCCCGTAAAAGATCATTGGTTTCGTTGCTTGTTTGGCACGTAGCGCCGTCTTGTTGAAAGTAAACGTTGCCCAGATCAATACCATCCAACTCCGGCCATAAAAAATCATCAAAAAATGTCCAATTCCAAAGAACGACAAGGAATGGACAAACCTGGGTTCTCTTCAACACTTTGGGCTACAGCAGCAATATTCTCAGTTGTTCTTGAGCGACGTGCACGGGTTTTATCCTTCACATCACTAACTTGTCCCAACAGCTCGAATTTTTCCACCAATTTCTGTATTGCGGTCCGACAAGGTGCTTCACGACGACCCAAAAATGCTTTAGTTTTGCGAACAGTGACTGCAAACTTTTCTCCATTTTTGTAGTGAATTTTTATAATTTCAATGCATTGTTGAAGCGTGTATCGTTCCATTTTTAATAATGGCGTAGTTTCTACTTGTCAAATGTCAAAAAATAACAGCTTCAAAAGTGACAGCTACCGAAATAACGGGCTATTCAAAATAACACCTCTTATTGGAAAACCCTTTATATTCAAACGCTCTTAACATAAATGTAGAAACAAGTAGCTCTGCAAAAAAAAAACATCCTGTCAGTCTTCATAGGGTATAACCAGACTCACTTCAAACAGCAGACAGCTTTGCCCTACGCGTTTTATTTATTTTTTCTTCTTTAAATAAGTAATGCAAGGGAAACAAAACATCACAAACACCGGCCAGTGTAAAAGCATCTGCGATGTTCTTTTTTTAACCGATGCATTGTATCCTGTTTTATGGTTTGTAGTACAACAGAATTAAATACAAAAAAAAAGGAGAAGAGAAAAAACCTTGCAAAAGGATAATGCTTGCGGTAATATGGTATTATGCTGTGTTTTAGAGCGAATTTTCCTCATTAGCGCCCTGTGATTGCAAATTTAAGTCTACCGCACAATGTCGTCGGGTACATGATTACATCAGGCTTTACAGGTGAGATGACATTGAATTTCGAGCAGGGAGTTGAGGAGGTGTCGCTTTATTTAAAGGGACGGTACATACTCTGGCGTATACGTAACATTTTATGTGTGAATATGTGCATATCTTTAACGCACCACTTCATCTCACAAGGGTACTCTTATTAATTATGTATGATTTGTATGTCAGTAGCCATGTTTTCAAGTGAAAGATGAAATTGCTTCAAAATAGGGAAATGCTTCTGTGTGGACGTATTCTTCTGTATGAATGCCATCCATTATTGCTGTGGGGGGGTATATAACTTTTATTGTAATGGCTAGGTACGTTCTAATGGATAGTTCCAGGAATGAGTAGTTAATTGCTTAAAAACTTAAAACATTACTTTTGCCCGTCATTAAGCTGAAAGCAGATTTTGTACGAGGAGCATATTTTCTGAAGACTTTTACGTTCAAAATTAATGGCCGCACAGATAGTTTAGTGGTGTTCAGTAGAAAGCTTTCAAGGGAGCAGTTGTTAAGCGCGTGGTGTGCCCCTTTTTATGTGGAAAATGGGATCTGTTGCGGAAACTGTTCCGAATGTGTGCGAATTTTGAATGTTAATAGAGATATAAAATTTATTTCATGCGGCACCTAGTCGCAGTCGAAAGCACGGATGAAAAATGCGACTAATTTTGTGTGTGAAAGTTGTTTATGGCCGCGGTATGATATTAAATAGTAAGCATGTTTCAACGAGGGCACGTATATAAAATTATAATCGTTTCATAGTGTAGTGTATTTTCATTTGGAGTGGGGTAATGCTTAGAGTCAACTAAAAGTTGTAATTTGCTGTACTTCTGTGACATATAACTAGCCCTTTAAGAAACTGTGGACGAATAAAAAGGAATGAAACGCGTTACAGGTATAATTTGGTAGACCCCCAAACACAGAATTATGCTCTTGAAAGCGGCAAAGAGCGGCAGTTTTGCTGTATTGTTTGAATTTTATCGGACCTACACGCATTAGCCTTTCACATATGGTATGGCACTGTAGATTTTAATCGTTCTGAGTTTTGGAAGCTGATTTTCCTTTCTTTTTGATGCACCTAGCAAAACCCGACGTGTTTGAATGACGAAAGTTTTGAGGCTATAAATCTATATATATAAAAATAATTTGAATTGTGTTTGTCGCCAGTGTTCTCTGTAATGCGTGAACCGATTTTGATTCTGGAAATTTCCCACAAAAGGTGACGTTAGTACCATGGTTTGTAGGCATATACGGTCTTTGTAGGTGTATTGGTTCATGAGTTCAAAACATTATATTTCGAAAGCCACCGAATCGATTGAGTTCAAATTTACACACAATCGTAAATATTGCTCCAGGAGTATTCCTGTGAAGATTGATAGCAACGGGAGACAAAGGGGAGTGGCACCGCCCGTACAAAAAATGCATTCAAAATCTTATATTTCGAAAACCACCGGCGGAAATTTACAATGAAGCATAGATTTGTATTAAAAATGTCTATTGTCAATTGCTAATAAAGCATTAGCACAGTTGGGAATGCCATCACCTAATCGTGCAATGCATGAAATTTTTGATCTAAAATTGCAATGTGACCTACAATACGATCACATCGAATTGAATGCTTTTGTTCAAGCAAATGATAAAAGTTGAAAATGGTGGGATGCCTGTTGATGAAACTGGATTGATAACATTGCCAAATGATTTTTGCCGTTTTGTAGCTGCTAAGAACAAAGATGTCAGTGACTTAAACATTCTATTTAACTGAAAAATGTAAAGGCGAAGACCACGAATCCCAATAATTCTATTTGATATTCCATTTGAATTAAAACGATTTCAGTTTTCTGTTCGCCTTTCGTTTGCGGTTACTATTAAAAAGGCGGAAGGGCATTTTTGGAGTGAATTCAGATTATCCAATATTCTCACATGGACAGTTATGTGGATGAACCTACCCTGTTCGCGTGTTGGCAAACAAAATCATCGGTTTTGTATATTTACACCGAAAATGGAAAAACCAAAAACATTGTGTACCAAAAAGCATTACAATAAAAACTATTTATCACTGATTTCAATAAATTTGAATTTGTTTTTTTTTTATTTTTCTGTTTTGCACTACGAAGTGTGCAGGGGTCCGCTAGTAAAACTTATAAAGGGTGACCAGATACCAATAAAAATTATTTATCCATTTATGTTTCAGCTGCTGTCAAAGTTACCAATGACATCCGGCTGTCAGAATATTCAGTTTGACGTTTTATCATAAATCGTTTCACGCTTGCCGAATGTGCGGAAATTATTCAAAAAATTTATCGAATATTCCGGCTCAGTTATTAATACATAACGTGAATTGTGTTAGCCCCCTTAGCGGCCAGAGAAGTGGCCCCGCTTATTTTGTGTTTGGATTTAGGCCTGCATCCGCATACCATTGTGCTGATGCAAGAATTGAAGCAAAGCGACCATAGATAACGCCGAGAGTTTGCTTGATTTTGGCCAAGAAATCATCTTCTCGGACGTGGTCCATTTTTGGACATTTGTTCGACTAAGTAGCATCATTTCCATCAAAATTAGGAAGGAGACATCATTACCGTCAATGGTCTCAGGTAAAGAGCGATGTTAGACGACTTCAGTTGCCGGAGCTTGTCAATAAGGCGCTATATGTCGTACAAGCGACGCAACGCTCAAAGTTGTGAAGGAGAAATTTGGCAGCGACTGTGTCAACTCACGGCGAGCGTTTATTTATTTTATTATTTGACATTAACCCCGTAGCCTACGCTATCAAACCAAGCTCTTTGGACGATGCAAACATATTGGAATGAGTCATCAGTTTTGGGCAATTTATATTTTGTAGCGGATATATCTCATAATGTGCCGAACTGCTCGACGGCTTGCATAAGTTTTACGAGGTCTTCTCCCTTTGACTTAGCTTCTACTTGCTCGTATCTTCTTTTTTGTATTTTTTGCCCCAATAGAACTCCTATTATCATCAGGATGCCTTGGATCCTTTTAATTCCTATCTTCGTCATCGATACCATTTTAGAAAGACGAGGATCTTCTCTGGTAGAATTTCGGCAAGGTTTGCCAATGTGACCTCGCCGAGGATCATTTCCTGAAACAAAAGAAGGCTGGACATTCACGGGTTATTTTTTTCTAAGTTTCCTGGGGTAAAATTGGAAAACGAATTTGTTGGTGCAGCTCTGCCCAGGTAATTTAAGCCAGACTTCATTAGATTCGATGCAAGCCCCGTTCATATCATGGTTTTAAAGAAGTCGTTTGCTGACACATTGGTCACGTAAAAGTCACACTCTCTTTGTGGTGGGAAAAGCATGAGTACCCGAATGAAAGTAGCATTCGGGAAGACTTGTCTAAGGGTTATTCGTATCAATCTCGTGTACCAAACAAGGCTCCCGCTTGGAAAGGGACTTCGGTCTTTGTTCCGAAGTTTTTGGCGGCTGAAATCCCTCCGAGAAATCGACCATAATTAATAATACAATTACAAATACAGAAACTAAGTTGACAAACAACTTCTATATTATTAAAAATTTTGTTGTTAATCTGACAAAGAGATAAATACAAAATTGATAAATGTCTTCGTTAAAGCAACAACTAATTGTTGATTCGACAAAACAGCCATGTGGAATTGACAAAACTCTTCTGTAAAATTAACAGAGTTTTGATTATTTTAACAATTTATTTTTGTACTCACAAGAAACCATTTTTGTTGAAACAACAATATTTTTTGTTATCACAACAAACGTTTTATAAATAAAATAAATAAATAAAAATTAATATTTTGGCGCGACAGGTCTATGGGACCCAAGGCCTAGCTTCTCACAACCATTCGCTTTGTGTGGGTTTTCAATTTTTGGGACGAATGGAAGGGATCTACAATTTTACGCCGAGTCCAAACGGCTAATTGAGAAGCTCATTCATGACAGTTTTACTCTCGGATATTTGTTAGACGTTCGCAAGAGGTGGCGCAGTGGAAAAAAACCTTAAGATGTAATTTGTCCCTTTCGGGATTCGAACCTGGAACTCCTCGCTTAGTAACCCAACACACTACCACTAAGCCACTGCGCCGACAAACGTTTTAGGTCAAGATAAAACTTACAAAAATTTTGTCAATCTGATGATGATTTTTGAACTCATACTACCTGAGCTCTTCACAACCAACCAGCATGATTATTCTTACGCACGTTTTAAGTTTATATTTTGATCACAATCTTATGATTAAGTGTAAAATTCATCGTCGATTTTAATTAAGAATATGCAAACATGATACGGACAAATTAATTGCTCTCGAAACAGAAAGTGGAAAATCCTTTCCTGCAAATTTTAAAATATTCTCACATCTCATTTTTCCATCAGTCAATTAAATTTAATTCATTCACCTCTCGGCTGTGTAAAATCGAGTTGACACTCTACGTTACCTTTTAATGACATTAATAATGGCAAGGAGTATACAAAAATAAAATAAAAACCTGGCTCACTTATACGGACGTGTCGAGTACATATTTTTGAAATTCAGACTTACCTTAGTTTCCGGTGCCGCATAACAGACACTATCACAAGCATATTCCCAAAAATCGCCGCTAAAATGATGAAACCTATGACGAAGCATTTGAAAATAATAAATGCCAGATGCGTTTCAAACATTATAGGAACTGTAGAGTCGGCGAGCCTATCAGCGTTGCCGCCATTTAGGTTCACTTGTTGGTCTACTAGAATCACATTTCTGCCGGGCACTATGTCAGTGGTTGTCGTAACAAGTGTTGCGGTTGTAATCGGTGTCATAACAATGAGACCGAGCTCCGTCAGTCTGCCCGAGACTTCATATACACAATCGGATGTAGAAGAATGGGTCTGAGGCTGGGTTTTTAAGGCTCATTAGCGGCGGCGAGGGAAGTCATGATTGCTCAAAGTTTTTTTTAGCTGTAAAAGAAGAACAGATATGTAAATTTAAATTTTCATCAATCCAGTCGTATACATAGAAGAACATTTTCAAACATGACAAGTACATTTTTGTTTTTAGAAAATCAATAGTGTTCCATACGGAGGAGATGTTACATGCAAAGGACATTTAAATAGAGACAAAGTATATTTTTACCTTCTGGCAAAGGGATGTGCCACTACACATAGAGGGGAAGACGTAAGAACCATGTGACACATGTTATGATGATGTTCTGTATATGAAAAAGATGGTATCGTTGAGATTTGAGTATAAAACGTTGTATCTTGGGGTTTATGCGATACTTAGTTCGCTATCTGAGGCAACCCTTTTGTGGCTTTTTATGACATTTATATGTCTGTCTTTCTGTGTAAGTGCTTGTGTTGTCTAATTCACAAAGATAATGTTAATTCATGCTATACAGCGTTGTCACTACGCACCCACATGCCAGAGTCGTAACTTTTACAAAATAGAACCCTCACGACTGAGGGTTCTATAAATAGGAATTCAAGAAGCGGGTATGAGGTTCACTTATTGCGCTGGACAATCAACGCCGGAAACACGTACCTCCTTCAGTTGAATATTAATCTACGTTATACCTAGGGATACATGTCCCACAGCGTAAATGTGGAAGTTACTGATTTTGAGCACAAAATTGCATTTACATACACGGGTGGCAAGTTATGGCCATAAACCAGTACCCATATACGCAGGGAGGTTTATAGCGATAGCCAGGTGTGTTGCCTTCCTGGTCGTTATAACATGAGAGACTGCTTTATGGTGGGGAAATGACAGCCCATGGATGACGGGAGCGGCACACACGAAATTCGACACTTTCGAGTTAGCACTGCAGTTGCAGCAAACAGGCGGAAAATTCAGAAAATTCGTAGACAGAATAATCTCGAAACAAATTACGAGACTTTGTTGATGTTATGCGATAACGAAAGACTCACTGCGGGGTTATATATGCGTATGAGAATACGGAATACCTCAACTCAATACAGACAATTCGACAGCACAAATAACTTTGCCGATTCAATTTATTATTTTGAAATAAATGTCAAAATTCTAATCAAAATTTAAGTGAATCACAGGGGGAGGTATATTTTACTTCATTTGTATCCATATTCCAGACGTCTGTCACTCAAATTAGCTTGTGCGACTTCTGCGGAAAAACATGAACTTTCGAAATTTATTTCATCGGTTCCATCTTGAATTGAATTTTTAAGAAAAAATTTATTTTTTTGTTTATTTTTTGTTGATGCTTGAGATGAAACCGAGGGCGTATCACTTGGGTGGGCTCTGGGCTGTGCCATTTGTTTCAAACTGGGGTGCAAAGTATGTGCAGTGATACAATTTTTGTTGGGGAAACAGATGGTTTTTTAAGATCGATTTTCGATACTGGTGTAGATTACTGGCTACATTTTGCGTTTCTTTCTGATGGTAAGAATTCGAAGATAATGACTCGGTTGGAATAACAAGCGCTTCTGCGGACAGTTTAACAAAAAATGTGAGCAATTTGGAAAAGCTGCAGACGCCGAATGTCTCGCACAATTAATGGCAAGCACCATCTTGTGCTGAAGACTAGTGGCAGTGGCAGCATTAGCCAGGTAAGCATACGAAAAATGACGGTTTAATATGCTGGGTTTGACATGAGAGCCACCATTGAACTCCTGAATTTGAAAAATGTTCCCTTTTTTGTAGTTACTTGTGTTGAAGTCAATAACAAGTGGGTAAAAGGATTATTTTCAATTGAATCATCACTGGCCGGCCTTAGACGATTAAACTTAGAAGGGCACCGAAAGGACAGGGTGGCGCGTAAGTAGTTTTATGATGTTATAATTGAATAATTTTTTGTTTACGTATTTTTTTTAATTTTTTAACAGAATTAACTTAAAAAAAAACGTTGAAAACTTGTGACGGAAAGACTCAGCACAGAACAAAAACCCAAATCAATTCAATTTTATTTTGAAAGTCGGCTAAAAGATTATACAGAAATTTGTTTCATGTTCGAATACCGATTGGGACAGCGCATTCCGCGTGCAGTTCGAAATTAAGTGTACATTTCTTGGTTCCAAGTAAGTATTGGGGAAAACCCCGAAACTTTTACAAGGTGACGTTCTCAGCAATTGGTCATGTCTAGGCGGTCTTTGCAAATGAATTTCACGAGGCCCATTTCCACCTCAATGATAATGTGAATTGACAAAATTGCAGGATATGACAAAAATCCAAAAATAATTGTTTAACATCAAATGCATCCATTTACATGCACAGAATAATGTGGAACAACCTCTGAAAGGTCAGATGACCAGTATGGATTAAGAAAATCGTGTTCTACCGTCGATACCATTAAGGCGGTAGTAGATACAGCGGCTGAAGCTATACGGGGAAAAAGATGGAGAGGGGGGACGAAGAAATACTGCGCGGTTGTGACTCTTGATGTTAAAAATGCCTTTAATTCGGAAAGCTGGTCATGTATTAGGAGATCCTTACTACCTGCTGAATATAGTAGCAAACTACCTTACCGACAGGAATTTGAGGTACCATACTGACGATAGTGTTTAGTACTACAACATCACCGCGGGAGTACCACAAGGGTCGGTGCTTGGACCCCTCCTGTGGAACATAATGTACGACGGAGTTCTCGGATTAACGCTGCCACAAGGAGTTAAGGTTATAGGCTTTGCTGACGATATCGCTGTCGTTACTGTGGCCAAACATATTGACGAGATAGAGTCCGCCACGGATGAAGCAGTAGCAAGAATCAAGAATTGGCTAGAGTTTCCAGGACTAGAACTAGCTGACCACAAGACCGAGGCTGTGTTGATAACCAGCCAAAAGACAGTGGAACATGCATTTTTCCGTATTGGAAACCAACTAATTAGATCAAAGGAGTCATTAATATACCTAGGAATAATGCTCGACAAACTTTTAAATGCACATCCAGTACGCCAGCAAAAGGGCGTCACAGATGCAAGCAGCTCTTTCCCGGATTATGCCAAATATCGGTGGCCTTGCATACGCCAAAAGGATTCTGTTTTCCAGGGTGGTCAGCTCAATACTGATATACGCTGCACCTGTCTGGGCAGGGGCTCTTACAACAAAGGAAACAAGAAGGAAGCTCTCGTCAGCATACAGGCTCTGCGCAATAAGAACAATAAGCGGATTCCCAACAATTTTGGACGAAGCAGCCTGAGTTATTGCGGGAATGATTCCCATCGACATTCTCGCCAACGAAATGCAAAGAATCTACCTTAGGCGAAGGTCATCATAAGGAGAAGCATAAAAGAAGAAGAAAGGGCAACATCTAAAGCACTGTGGCAAGTCCGGTGGGATAACACCGCAAAAGGCAGATGGACCGACAAACTGAACCCAAACATCGAGGTCTGGACAAGAAGAAAAAGCGGGGATTGCAACTACTACCTTACGCAGTTCCTGTCCGGGCACGGTGGCTATCGAAGTTATCTTCACAGATTCGGCCACGATAGCTCGACTCTATGCACGTAATGTTCCACTGCAGACGATTTTCAGGAGGAAGAGTGAACTTACCCATTCCACAGCTTCTCATAAAGCGTATATTGAGCTCAGAAGACGACTGGTTGGAAATATGTTCATACATAACGAGCGTACAAAACGAACTAAGAAGAGCCGAAAGACTAAGAAGGGTCGAACTGGCAGACGTAGATGATTTAGCATGAATTGATAACCAGCCCCGCGAAGTAATACCTAACGGCAGTCCCGCGGGGAGAGTGGTAGAAGACAACATTGGTGTGGTTTAGTACGTAAGGCGCGAGGCACTGGAGAAACATATCCCGCGAATGGTGCATGCTAGTAGCACGGGCAACTAGTATCTTTCGAAGATAACACATCCTTTGGACGCAGCCAAAAAAAAAAACCTCTGAAAGTATCATTGGACCATATTTTTACGAAAACGTCCAATAAGTTTCGGTAAATACGGATGGCATTCAATATCTAGCAATGAATGAAAAAAACGTTAAAACCAAAGGGAGAGAAAAATCAAGAATACTGATTCAAACAAGATTGAGCCACTGCTTACAAAGCTCCTCTAACTATGGGTCTCTTGATGAGAGAAATTTTTCGCGATCGGATAATTCATTTTTCCTGATTTCAACTGGGCACCCCATTCGTCCGATTTAATGCCTCCATATATTATTCTTTGGGGCTTCCTAAAGGGTAAGGTGTATACCAATAAGCCAAGACCCATGAAATAGCTTAATGCCAATGTCTGAGAAGAAGTGAGGGCCGTGGGACCTGAAATTCTAAGAAAAGTAATGGAAAATGCTCTAGAAAGAGCTGTCATAGTTATGTATGTAACATAATTCCAAGCTATAATCTAAATTTTAATAAAAATGCCAAAGTTAAATAAAATCAGGGAGTAAAAAGATATTTATTAAATAAATTATAAGCGTTACTTATGCGCCACCCTGTATTATCCATCCAATAAAATTAGTACTTAACTCTCCACATCAAAAGTGTCGGCAACACAGAAAACTAACATAACCTAACATACTATCGCACAAATACCCACACCTGTTAGAAACGACCGCGTTTTAATTGACTTGTTAAATAAATTCAAAAAGTCAACCATTTTGCGCCCTAGATAAAAATCAATGATTAAGCAGTTCCACCAAGCAGTATCCTTCGACCTATTTCAAGGATTGCCACTTCACAGAGACTTAACTCAATAAAAAAAAATCCCATAAAATTCCACACCCCATGTATAACAGCAAAACTTCCCCGGCATACTTAATTCAAACTCTCAATAAATTCGTTTTTCGTGCGGTATGCAAATTTTCCCCAAGCACGACATCCATCAAGGCTTGCGCTTAATCAAAACATAAATCGTTCTAATTGGCGCCATAGCAATAATATCATATCCTCTAATTCCATAGGCATTTTTCGTTCCCCCTTATTGATACTTTGTACCTAATTTTTGCCATGAAACCATGGCAAAGCCTCGCAAGGATCCACCCCTAATGGTGATGAATAGGGTTTGCGTGTCTTGCCACACTCAACTCTTTAAAGTATTTGTCAATAATTTGAAAGAATACTTTACGATTTTCTTTTTTATATCCTTCGGCAATTAGATTGTCGTTAACGACAGGACCATCAAAAAATATGTACATACATTTTGTTTTTATGACACTTTCTGGCACATCAACTCGATTCTATGAAATCAAAATTTGAAATGTCTGGATTGTCAGTATTTGTATCGGTATAACTGACTTCTCGAATAAAGATCTGAAGAAACTTTAAATCAATTCCATAAATCAAGGAGCAACAGCAAAACGTTGATTGATGAATGGTGCTTTTGTATTCAATACATCTTCAAGATCCATATCTCCTCAGTCATCTCCTCGAAATGATTTACACAATAGAAATGCTCTACCTATCCGTGCGATATCGGAAAGTGTATTTTTTGTTGACTGCGTAAGCCCAGAAGGTTGTTTTTGAAAATGGAAGATGATAGTATTAAATAACATTCAGGGCTAATGAGGAGGGTTCGCAGTAATGAATCAGAAGGACTTCCACTTCCACACGGCATTGAAGAGCAACACCGCCGTTTCAATGGGTGAGAGACATAATATTTTTATTTCAACGACTTCAGCCCAAGGAAGTGATGGCGAACAACGTACCATTGAGCACCTCGTACACGTAAAACTGTACAAGGAGTAGGGTTGCCGCAGCGACTTGAGGAAATGGAAATTTTTTGAAAACGGCATGCACGGAAAGTTTATGATTGGTCATATTTTTGTGATACTGGCAGTTGAAGGTTGTTTAAGGTAGATTTTAGAAGGCACACTCGAAAGTTTTGTAACCATTTGCCTTTAAGTAGTTATGAAGAAATCAGATGTGGTGGTCGTGGCCAGTACACCTGTTCAATGTATAT